>OX183132.1:38847496-41247496 GCA_945261195.1 Cryptosula pallasiana | reverse complement strand
TTTTTAAGAAACTGTGTTGTGGAAACATACAGTGAGTATAAAACAGAAGTGTCTTGAAAAGTAGTAAAATAATGAAACAAATAATTAAAAGAGAAAAATTAATTAGAAACAGTCTATTCAAGAAAAAAGTTCAATCATTAAAAAATCCATTATCCTTTTAAATTTATTCATAAGTATCACAAGAAATATCCAGTTTCAGTTTCTAGCTAAGCATCTTATTTGACTTGGTAATAATTTGACATCGTTACTGGTTGCATCATCAATATGCAATTCAAAGGGTAAAAACATTGTAAAACAGTTAGGAGCGATGCTAAACTTTTTTTTTGCAAATTTTAATGAGAACACTTTGGCTGTTTTTGATTAGCAGAACTGAAACTAAAAAATACCAATCAACCCCAGGGATGAACGCTGAGTTCATTGAGAAAAAAATTCTTAAAAAATAGTTAGAGCAATTTTGACTGACTGATGCAACAGTACTGTTTAGGCAAAGTACTTTTTTGTCAAATCACACTGCCATATCATGACTCACCATCGCTGTTCACCTGACATAAGAATTGACATCTCGAAAAAATTAATATGGTCCGGTACAAAATGGAAGCAGCTTTTCATCACCTCACTATAATCACAGTTTCAATCATTCATTGGGAACTAAGGGCACATGCACTGCAAACGGTCAAGTACCACTTGGCCACAGAATCATGTTGCATGCACTCCATTAATCTGAGCCATATCATGTTGCGCTGATGTTCCTGTTGAGCATCGCATGCATACGTTGTAACAGGATAATATTTACCAAATGTGAAACCCTGTCTCCCTGAGTTGTGAAATCATCAAATGCAGTTTTTCTTACGGTTTGTTTTCATTGCTTTTATTATTCTGTTGTTTTTTTGATTTAAAAATACGTTGGTGAGAAGCAAGAACATACCAGGATGAAATCAATCCCAAAGTATTAGTTCGCCAAGATCACCAATAATTGGTCAGGAGATGATCAAAACTAACTTGTGACTATGGTATTTGGATAAAACTTGTGTTTTGGTGTACATTTTTTTTGGCTAGGCATAATAAAAGTTGCGCGGTAGCTCAGCACTGAAGTATTACGTAAATGTAGTTAAATTAGAGGAAAATTTAATTAGTTCAAAAAAAATCTACTTAGGGCAAAACTCCTTGTGAAAATGGATTAAAATCAGTCATAGAGAGAAGCAATAGAAGCTGTGGCCAGGTATTAGTAGTAAGATCAGAGGTAACTGAATGTCTGCCAAAAGAAAAAAATATAAAGAGCACCAAAAAATGCAGCAATAAATTGTTGAATTGAAACAGTTTATCGATTGACTCTCTCATGTAAAGAGCTCATTGCAACCTTGTACAAAGTAGATCACATGAGTTTGCAGCAGAAACGAAATGAGACTTGCAGCATTTAGAATATGATGCAATAAGTTTTCAACCTCAGAAAATAAAAAAACAGCTACGAGTTTCACAATTGAGAACTGGTTTCAGCTTTGAGATTTTTTAATGAAATAAAGCTCATTCAATAACCGTTTGCGGCTTTTCAAAAAGTGCTAAATTAATAGTTATATATTTAACAAATGCAAGTTATTCACTCAATGTAGTACAACATATGACTAGATGAGTTTATGGACAGAGTTAAATGTAAGAATGAGGAAAAATTTAGTTGTTTGTGGTGACATGTATTAGTTAAACGAAATTGTGCTGATTTGGATCAGCGAAGTCATGTTTAAGTGATTTTTGTTCAAAATTCTCAGGTTTTTGGGTACAAACACAAAAACCGTACAGCTATTGATGCTGAAAAATAATATGGTGGCTATATAGCTGTATCAATTGTAATATAGTACGAGATGAGAGAGCTTCTATGATTTGCTTTAAAACCTTACAGGTTAACATTACTATTTTAATGACTTTTCAGGTAGTAAATAGTGCAAACAAAGTCTGATAAAAACCAAAAGACATTCTGCTCTATAATGAAATAGGAAACCAACAATTTGTTTCACTTTTCAGCTGGTGATAATTTATATAGAGATAAGAACATCGATGCTAGAAGGTGAAATACATGATGGCTACCAAAGCGTTAAATTTCTCTCTTGATGCAAAAAGGTTTGGTACCTAACCAAATCTACTTCTTGAAAATTGTGTATTGTATCTTACCAGCTGGTAATTTTGCCATCTTTTTTAACATTTGCCAGACGCTCCGAGTTCCTTTAACACCAGCTATAAATAGTAATAACCAACCAAATATGACTGCAAGAAAAGCGGCTTACATCTATTAGATTAATCCATAAGACCCATAACAACAGTCTCCAAGTAACAGCCACTTTGATGTACAAACTTATGGCTTTTGAAAAAGAAAACTTTGAAAGATCTGTAGTTCAGTTTAATTGCTAATTTTACTCTCTCATTGATCCCTTAATGACAAACTAGCAAGTCATGTAATTAAAAATGCATTAATTAAAGCTTGTAGGTTTCAAATGAATAAAGTTTTTCAGCTCGGCAGATACTGCAGTACGGAAATTGTGTATTAATTTTGAAACTGCCTAAAATAATTAATTAAAAAAAGTCACTCTGCTCACACAGGTAACCAGAGAGAACCTTAACGTGTTAAAAATAAACAATAATAAAAAGATGGTTTTAAAAAAACAATACCATCAATGAATATTTTGTTCTGACCAAACTTATAAATAAAATTGAGAATATGCCAGTCCTTCACTTAACTTTCTTCAGGGAGTTGCTGTGGATAACTGTAGAGGTAATTGGAATTGCAGCTGCCACTTGACTCGTCATAAAAGTTTTGGTTGAAGCATTGCGTAAGGCGAAGTAAGCTATTTTATTGGTTCTGGTGGAAAACTTAACATTTAGAAACAGGACTAAAACTAAACGAGTGATTACTCTTCTTTGAAGTCGCTGAGCACTTTAGTTTTTAACAGAGTTACTAATAATATCATTGTGTTTATGCTGCAGTAAAGAATTTTTGCTTCATTACATCATAACTTCAAGTTTTCCCATATAAAACCTGAGCTTATATAGGCAAGCAACATCAACAATACATTTACCAGACATAAGGAAGTGGACAAAAGACAATTATCAAATGGTTAGGCAATCCCAGAGACAGTGATGGGTATGTACATCAAAGGGGTAATGTATATTAAGGAGTCAATAGAGGTTCAAAGGGTGGATACAAAAGATTACAAAAACTGCACGCTCATGCAATCTTCCACTCTTTATTTTGTTCTGTAAAACAAAGATTTGCTTTTAGATTTATAAAAGTCTCAGATTTGTGACATTGTTGAGTAAACTTGATTGCTAGGATTGGCTCGGTTGAATAATATAAGGCGCTGGTTTTACCCACTGGACAAAGAGATTTTCAATTCCGCTGCCTCCTGAAGTCTCAAAAATCTGCTTAGGTGAACTTGACGCAGTAAAGTTTAAACAATCGTTTTTAACGAATTTGTTACGGGTAAACCAGTTGCTCAGCTTTTACCAATTAAGTACACACTGCACTTGGTCTGATATGAGCTGTCGACTTTGATTTACTTCTGCAGACTTATTGCGTAGTTTATTTATGCATGGCTGTGACCAGAGCTATGGCCAAATCACTGTGATTCGAATATCCTGTGATTCGAATATCCATTTCGAATCACAAAAGTTACTTCTTCTGTGATTCGATTACTCGATTTGATTTGATCTGGTACCTCCTCTGAGTTGATTTGATTTGATTCGGTGAAAGTCTGTGAGTTGGTGCAAACATTTGCAAATCATATAAATAATAATTAAAATAAATTGATCATAAACCGGAATTCCAGCGAGTGTGTTTTTAAAAAAACCCCATAGACTTGGTAAAATGAATGATGACAATCAATTGTACAGTTGTCACAGTCTCCATGTCATTCCGTTTTAAGTTTTACCGAGACACAATGAAAATCCCTATCATATAGTTATTCAATTTGAGTGCGTGCATTGTATCTTCCTGGGCTGACCATCATAATTTTTCATATCAGTATGATAACAACAATAATAATAATAATAATAATAATAATAATAATAATAATAATAATAATAATAATAATAATAATAGGCCGCAAACATCAACATCATGCTAAGGGCTATATTCAGTTACTTCTGATAGGTATGGTTTGGCTTCAGCTCCTTGCATGATGATGATATTGCTAACTTACTATTTTTGTTTATTATTATGGTGAATCATCTCATCCGTTATGATTTCTACTGTTATTCAATTTATAGGTTGGATTTTTTATTTCTGAAAAAAAGGCTACTTTTGTTGTTGTTAAATTTGTTTTGAATGAATTATAATTATTAGTAGCTGTTAATAAATGTTATCATTATGAAAGTCAATGAAGTGAGGTATTGAGCAGTATTATTATCTTGACAACTACTGTGTTGGTTGCTGTAGCTCATACATAAAAACAAACAAAAAGCAACAATTATTAGTTGTTACTACCTATTAATGATAAAGGGGATAGTATCATTATTAATAGATGGTTGGTTTGCTTGTGGTAACAAGAATAATAATAATAAATTATAATTATAAATTATATTTATAATAAAATTTATAACTTATAGTAGTTTATTTATAACCTCTCACTACTAGGTAGCCTATTATTTTAGTGGTAGTAATGGGCAATTTTTATTATTGCTTATTAATACTATTATTATAATTACTTTCTATTAATTTACAGCAGTTATTTATTATTAACTGCAGCAAACAAGTGTCAAAAACGATGAATGTCCAACATTTATTCAATAATACTGCTATTACCATTTTAATTTTTAAAAAATGCTAATAATATGCAATAACTGTTCTACTACTTTGAGATTAAATACCACTTTTTTGTTGTCATTTCTCAATATTATTCTGCGGTAACTTGTTAGTTATATTTAGCCTCCATGTCATTTCCTCCCTCTCTAAAAGCAAATCCTGTAGAGATCTCTGAGTACAATGTATATATTGAAATTGAGCTCTAACTGTTATTAGTAATGATAATAATATAATAATGCATTTGATAGTGCGTTACCCTAAAATTTGTCTTATTATGTATGGAGTGCCGTTTGTAAAAAAATTCCAAAATTTGTTTCAATTTCCCACATTCATTATTGACTTTAGGGTGTTCATTTTGTACTATGTGCTTCATTACACACTTTAGCATATTCATTCCACTTTATAGTACATTCAAAATGCACTCTAGCATATTCATTATACTCTTTAGTACATTCATTATACACTCTAGCATATTCATTCCGCTTTCTTGTATATTCAAAACACATTCTAGCACGTTCATTCTGCTCTTTAGTACATTCAATATACACTCTAGCACATTCATTCTATTCTTTAGTACCTTCAAAATATTATATTTTATAATATTCATTCCACGTGGATTTGCTTGCTCTTGAAGATATTACATTCATTCTGAACGATTGCACCTTCATTCTCAACGATCGCACCTTCAAAACACACTATCGTACCTTTATTATGCACGAGCACAGTGTTCAAATAGTAATGCGAAAACACAGTCAGAATCGCTTTACACCATATATATAATATTTTTACAAACGGCGCTCATGATTATCATTGTGCGCCGTTTGTCAAATAATTGCTACCAAATCTACAAAACCGTTTAGTGCGGCTGTGCATTCGACCAATGAAATTGCTTTACACAAAAATGTTTACAGTGAATCCATTTTTATTATAGACAAAACTGTCTGGCGCCTTTTTCATACCAATAATTGACATATAAATAATGGTAATGGCAAGTTTTTTTAAAAGCTCCGTGTTCTTATGTATATTTTCAAGGTAATTATTGAGCAGCAATAGAAGTTTTGATGTGATTTCATGGCTAAACATCATTATATGACTGGTGTGCGTGTTTTTTCATCACAATAATGATCATTTGATAATAATTAATAATAATTAATAATAATAAATAATAAATAAATATTATTATTATTTAATTATTTATAATAATAATAATAATTGATAATAAATAATAATAATAATAAATATTATTATTAATTTTAATTATATAATATATATATTATAAGAAAAATGGCAACAGCAATAAATAATAATAATTATTATTAATAGTAGTAGTAAGTAGTAATGAGTAAATTATTTTTATTTATAGTTATTACTACTACTACTACCACTACTACTACTATAATATATAATATGTGATATATTATATATATTATTGTTGTATATAATATATAATAATAATATATGTAATATATATATATCACATTATTATTATTATAATAATAATTATAATAATAATAATATATTATTATTATAACAAACAATAATGATAGTAATGCAGCTACTAGACACTAAAAATATAAGTTATACTCATAATTTAATAATAATTAATTAATAATAGTAATGTGTGTATGTGTTTATTATTATTAATATTATAATTTGGTTGCTTGGTTTGTTTAGTTAGTGGCTAACAACACACACATACATACGCTGACAGTGTGACATCACATGAGATGATGGCTGTTTCACATCAACCTGTAAAGGTTTTCTTTTTTGCAGTGTTAACAATTTTCAGTTTTTATCAAATGTGTTTGCTTGGTGGTATGATGTAAGCTGCTGTCAAATTGTTCTATTTATAATTCAATCAGCCGGTGTCTGTAAATTCAAACTTTTAACCATTATCAAAGCTGCTGATAGCTGACAACCTGGTAGTGTAGGCCCACCACAGGTTCACTTAAGGTGCAAAGTGGTTATGATCACACAAACGCTGCTTTCTGCAGTGACGGAGAACACAATTAGGTTGAAAGCTTAAGGTCTACAGTAAATTGCAAAGTAGTATTTTTTTATCAAGAAATTGCAAGCAACACACCAAAGAATAAATCACGAAAGTTGAGAGCAACATTGTATGACATACCTGTTGGATATTGATAATTTGGTGGAGACAGATAAATCACAAGCACTCACCAGTAAGATTCGAATCCGAAGGGCAGCCGATGACTTTCTGTCCGACGTTACGCTTTAAGCTTTGTGTACATGAAGCGTCTCTGCAATCCGTGATGGTGTATGGAACCTTAGCCTATTATCTTAAACCCAATAATTCCTGAAGCATATAAAGATGCATATCCAACATGCCCCCTTCTTTGGGAAAAGCCACCAGAGGGAAATTACCATTCATAAACTATAAGCATATGTATGTACAGCATCTATTGGAGCCAGTTCACACATACAGCCATCAGTTACTAGCAAATCATCAAGAAGCACCTCAAGCCTCAAGAAGCAGTTAATAAAGCGTTCATATACCAAACAAAGGTTAGTATACTGAGGATCCAAGAAATCATCTACCTTGTATACGTACCAGAGATAAAATATAACCGACCTGAAACAAATATATACCTGGTTAATAAAAGCTATGTATCTTTTGAAACTGAAGTTCCTTTTTATACTGGACAATGAACTTACTATATACCTGTAAATACTAAACCATTGACAAATATTTGTAATACCGTCATTCCTATGAAATATCCAGAAGTACCCAGTACTCAAACCAGTTTTAAACCTTTTAATCATACACGAGACATCAACCACCGGTATCTAGTCTCTTACCATTCACACACGAAACATCAACCACCGGTATCTAGTCTCTTACCATTCACACACGAGACATCAACCACCGGTATCTAGTCTCTTACCATTCACACACGAGACATCAACCACCGGTATCTAGTCTCTTACCATTCACACACGAGACATCAACCACCGGTATCTAGTCTCTTACCATACACACGTGAGACATCAACCACCGGTATCTAGTCTCTTACCATACACACGTGAGACATCAACCTCTCGGTATCTAGTCTCTCTGCACATACTCCCAATAAACACTTGCGTATTTATATGTTTAAATCTGTACTCCCTGAACTCTTAATGTCCATTACCTTATATAGGTGAAGCCTGCAAACATCTTTACTGACGTATTTCTTCGTATAGCAACCTTCTTGGCCCACCACCTATCATCTACATTACCTCTGCCATTTTCATTTTACATCAAAAGTATCAGTGTTTGTCAGTAAATTCAGTTTTCTGATTTCATGTAACCCCAAGAGATTTCTAGTAGAGCCCTTGACCACATACACTGATATCACATATGAGCTGGAAAAACTTCCAATGCAAACCTTCCACATTCCAGCTACACACAACTTGGAACCGTCCACTCCTACAAGAGACTCCGCAGGCCTACGCAATTTCAAATTCAAACGTTTGCTAGTTTCTTCGGTTAACACTGACACCCCTGCACCAGTGTCTAGAATGAATTCAGTCTCACTTGCATTAACTTTCAGTGAGCATTTGATACTGTCCCCCATATAATTTGAATCACTCATTAAACTATTTACAAACCTCACTTTACGAGGAGAATTTTCACAACCACTGCCATCACTACTTTTATTATAACGATGTGGCGAGTTGCTATGATCTAACATGTTATTAACTCCACTGCTTTTGGAATTACAGTCTTGTGAAGTGTGTCCACGTCGATCACATATAAAACACCTAGTATCAGGGCAGCTACGGACTTGATGTCCGATTTTCCCGCATTCAAAGCATTTACTACTGTTCCTGGCTGAGGAGCTAGGTCGTTTCAAGTACCTATTTGACGAAGGAGAACTCTCCGATGAATTAGAATTGTAACCACAACTAGGCCTGTAGCTACCATAGTACCCTCGTCTGTAATACCTACTTGACTGTCTTTTACTATTTTCTTCATGTTCAGAACTTCTATTGTATTTACTACTGGGAGAATATTCCTTATACGAGCCCCTATAAGAACCGCTTCTCTCACTACCATCACTAGATTGGCTACGGTCACGTGGGTGACTGAAATATCTTTCATAGTTTCTACTACCTCTACTTGACATCCAATATTTACCAGGGGAGCCCTGATGATTGGAGTTAGTGTCCCCATAATTTCTGCGATATCTTCTATGTTTATTTGAATATAACCTATGCACTGATTTCTCGCTATCTGAATTATAAGGACTTTCACAAGATGACAACTCACTGACTTTATTAACATCGGGTGTTTTCTGATCGACAGAACGGCCTGTCTTAACAGCGCTCAAAATTTCTTCCGACACATCAGCCATTTGTCTGGCCTTTAGTTTGGTTGACAACTGTTGCCAAGAAAGTTCAGTTTCTTGCATTAGCATTTTTCGGACTGAAGAGTCACGTAAACCATTCACTGCAAGGGCTACTGCAAAGCGTTGTCTCCACTCATCATTATCAACACCCAGGTTCATATCTCTGCTAAGTTTTTCAACTCTTAATAAATAGGCGGTCTCATTTTCGCCACAAGCCTGAGAAACTGTGACAAATTTCATGGTTCTGACGTAAAAACTTTCCCTTCTATCGTAATGATGTTGCAAAACATGAAGTGCTTGATCAAAACCATCATCGTCTTGGTTATCTAGATTAAAGCCTAGCGACTGTAAAATTGTTATACCTTCGCTACCAATAGCACTAAGTAAAGCAAGTAATTTTGTTCTACCTCTGAATCTATCTACTAAACGAGTTTCATCATTGTCTGTCACTTCTTCTTTACCCAAAGTCAACGTTGACAACTCCATTGAAACATTGAATTGAGTTAGCCAATTATTAAAAGACAATGAAGGATTTTCACTACATATTTTCAATTTAGGAAATGATTTCAGATCTAACCTATTGTTCATGTGAGCCATGTTGGCCTAAATCAGTCAACGTACACGAAAAAACAAACCGAAATTGTACTGGATTATTTCGCCGGACACTTTATAGTACTGTTATTTTTGTAGCAAAATAATGACACTATGCTAACACTTTCAACACCAACTTGACAACGTTTATAACAATAACAATGTCAACAATAACAACTGTAACAAACAATATAATTATAACACAACGGAAGTATCACTTTATTTGCTGTAACTACACGCAAGAACAATAGATTTCACAATAATTCACTGTGACACTGTAAATTTCCACTTCCCTGTGGATCTATTCAACACTTTCAATGTTATACCCACTTGGTACACAAACACTTTACAGTAGAGCTCACTTAGCTCTATATATTGCACTGTATTAATTTTTCACTTGTTATTGCTGATACCCACACGGTAATTAGCAAAACTTAATATAACACTCTATTTCACTATTTTATATCACTTCAGAACAACACTATAGTACTGAACACTGTAAGCACACTGTAGCAACACTATGAGAACACTGTGGTAACACTATAACAACCACTTCATACACCACTGTAGCAATACAATATTAACACTGTAGCTACACACGTAACGGCACTGTAACACCACGGCTCAAAACACTAGCACAACACAGAGCTCACTTAGCTCTAAATATAACACACAACACTTGGCAATTACACTAAACACTAGTTTGTTGGCTTATAGCCACACGATATCAACACTGTAGCCACACACGTAACGACACTGTAACACCACGGCACAAAACACTAGTTCAACACAGACAACAGAGCTCACTCAGCTCAAAATAGTACACACAACACTTGACACTGAACAAATGCACTAAACACTAGATTGTTGGCACCCACACGGTACACAACTATATCACTGTAGCACAAATAATAGAGAGCTCACGTAGCTCTAACTCTAATAATATTAAATACACACTGCACTTATTTTACACCACTAAATACACTAACACTGTACTTGTTGTTGGTATCCACGTGATACTCAACAACCACTGGGAAGAAGAAAGATTAAGATAACAACAATGGACAATACCACAAACAAACACTAACTCACACTGAAATATTATTAAACACTAAGCTTAGTAGTTATGAATTTTAAATGTAGACAAGCTGCAATTATTATTTTCAGTGTACTTGGTAGGTTGGTAGGTATTCAAAACCTACGTAAAATAATTAATAATAATCCAATGAATTATTTAACACAAGACAAGTATCAACAGCAAGACTAAATAATAAAAATTATTATTTAGAATAATAATAATACTTGAACAATAAATTATTTATATTTTATTTATTCAGCCAATAGTAGTAATAATAAACATAAAACTAACTCAGGACGACACACTAGTTGCGGTACGGAACCAAGTAACCACGGCAACAACTATGTAATTGCAAACACACACTACTAAACTCTCGTAGTAGCTCTGGATTTTATGTAAACTTGCGACAATAACAACACCGCACCAAGTCAAGGTCACTAACTGAAGGCTCACACACACGGCCTTTTAAACACCAATATTTTATGTCCACACGACAATTAAATACACTTCTAGCACTCAACACACTATTATCACACGTTTTTAATAATCACTTATCACCACTGAAGGCTCTATGCCGACTGCGCCATGTTGGATATTGATAATTTGGTGGAGACAGATAAATCACAAGCACTCACCAGTAAGATTCGAATCCGAAGGGCAGCCGATGACTTTCTGTCCGACGTTACGCCTTTAGCTTTAAGCTTTGTGTACATGAAGCGTCTCCGCAATCCGTGATGGTGTATGGAACCTTAGCCTATTATCTTAAACCCAATAATTCCTGAAGCATATAAAGATGCATATCCAACAATACCCGTCAATCAGTCAATCGTTCTATTAATATCTTAATATGTAAAACAACAAGCAGTGTAATCAGGAAAAACATTGTAGATCTCTATAAATCAATGCAACTAATAATATATATTTAATATTACACATATGGATTGTCCAGTACTGAGTAGTAAGGCGAGATGTTATTATTGATAAATATAAATTGCCCTAACAATAATTAATAATGATAATGAGTTGAATATTACTATATCAAGTATCATATTTATTATTTATTTGAATGATATCTACAGTAGTTAGGTTGTTACAACAGTATTATTATAATCACAATGTAGCTAGAACAGGTGTAATTTTTAAATAGTTCTAATCTTTTTGCAGGGTTTACTATCAACAAGAACAATTATTAACAGTGTGTAAAAAATAGTTTTTTTATTCGTTTTCTATGAGAGCTGAATGAATGATGCTGCTCTGCAAACACAAAAGTGAGGAGAAACAACTGTCCCTTGATGAGAAAACAAGCATGAAGTTGCATAACGAGCAGGAACATGACAATGATGTTCATGTATGGTTGATTGATTCCTATAATTGATAATAACACAAAATTGGATTCGTAGGTTACCAATATTTAAAAGATAACAAATAATGTAAATGTGATAATAATTATTATTTATAGGTAATAATTGTTATAATGAATAATAATAGGAATAATATTCAATTAATAATGTATAAATAATAATGTAGCAAAAGTGAGTAGTTTCACAAAGGGCTCTGGTTCGTCATCACTCATAACAATATCACATTTGCTGCTCAATAAACAGTAAGAGCTGGAATAGTTTGCTATCCAAAAAGGTGGAGTCAGTGCACGACTAATTCTTTCTTTCAAGTTGATTTAAAATAATGGTTTGAGACTTTTTTTCTCAATCATGAAACCAGAATAATGGTGTATGGTGACATAGTTTAAAAATACTTGCAACACACATCAATTTCAAATAACTTGAATCATTAGCAGCGGCTATATGTGAAATGTAATTTCATCAAATCAAGTCTCGCAGCGCAATTGCCTGATTGACAAGCTAAAGCTTTGAACAACCATTCATCTGAAAGCGCAGAATGTTTCCTAGCTCTCTGTGAATTCTAAATCAAACTTTTAAATTTTCATCAAAGTCATAAAGTTAAAATATAGTGCCAAAATATAGTGCTTTTATTTACACTTATATTGTAAAAATGTGAATTATAAACTATTTTCCTTGCACCGTTCATTTTTCATTTGAAATTTTAAATATCAAGTAACTTAGAAATATTAATAATAGCTGAAAGTTAATCATGGAAATGTAATCTTGAAATAGTTTAAATAGTAATAACATAGATACTCCCAAAAATATATATATTTTTGCGGGTACCAATGAAATCTATCAATTTTTTTCATGATGAGCATACTACTTATTTGACATTATTGATACTTCGCTTTAGGGGAGCCTAATACAAATTTTTTTTTATTCAGTCATCTGTTTATAAAAACGAAAAATAATAAATAGTAGGTAAAATAAAAAACAGAGCGGATTGGTTTCTTTTTTTTCAAATCATGCATTTCTGATTCGCATTAGCAGCAACACACTAACACCAACAACCCGTTTCAAAGTGTAAATAATGCACTTTCCATAATATTAGTTACCAGTATCTGTGAAAGTATACCACTTATTTTATTACCATTTCATTTATGCAGCAAAACCAAGTGGCGCTTCAGTATTTCGGATGTCTGCCATATATAGGATAATTTAAGCGACTGTGCACCCTGTATACAACTACAAAAGGTCACATAAGCTCTCTGGTCTGAAAGAGAACATTTTTGAAGTATAGGGCATGTTATCTTTAATAAACGTCTTATTTAATTACTGCTGAAAGAAGTTGAGCATGATGACTTGCATTTTTGTAAGTTTTTCAAATGATTTAGGGCGTGAGTGTTAACTTAAAGTTTATTTAGGTCTATAAAAGTTTAACTGAAGTGTTCAAATCAAAGATTTTCACTTTCACAACTGGTCAAAAGCGGGATGGGGAGTTTATATTTGCAGTTTTCTTTCAGTGGGGCATTAGATGGGCAAACAGTACTAATTTGCTAAAGGTTTGATTGGACAGAACTAAAGAACATAGAGCCCGGTCTGATCATAAATATTCATGTCTCTTAGAATGTCTTCTTTGAATAAGGTAATATAAGACCTGGTCTTCTCCTTTGTGATGCTATTGCGATATCTTGCAAGATGAATGCATCTAAACATCGTTTTGTCTGACCTTAAGGGTTTGTGGAAAGTAACAACAGAGACTAAGCTCCTTGTATTAAAATTATTCCTACTAACCTAGCAGTTTCCATCAATCCTCGCCACACAAAACAGTGCAAAACTCATCATCAAAAAATCCAAGACTACCTAAATGGGGTGGCTACACAGGCCGATATTTTGCATTGGAAGGCCTAGCAATGGGCGCGCCCGATGGGCGTGTCCACTTCGGCACATCGTGGGGCCTGTTCGTGAGCATAACCAGCATGTTGATCTATGCCCAATGCCGAAGAAACATCGGTGTTCTCTGATTGGTTGAAACAAAATATTTTCCCAAGCTCATCAAGTTTAACCATTTATAACGCATTTCCGTTAGAATTTCTGTCAAGTAGCATCCACTGCAGAATCCGAAGGATTTAATATGTTATAATAAAGTTTGAACAGTGAATTAATTTTACATGGCAACATAGAACGGCGGTAATTGATAATTTCAACATTACTGAGTATAAATAGAATAATTAAAATTAATAGCAAATACAGCAATAAAATAAAATTCATTATTACATCACTTATTATAAATAATGATTAATCGCAATATATGGAAGATTTAATAATAAACAGAGCCAGAAAAGATATTGAAAGCAATGTTTTCATGGTGAACAAAAAACAGCCATATATCATAGTGAAATTGTTCTTTAATTATTGTTATTATTGTGATGATTATTATATCATGGAAACAAATAATTCGCTATCGGAAGTGAAACAGGCAAAAACCCGCACTTTGTGCCGTATGATAGTCTAGTTCACTCGCAACTCGCCGATGTGCTCGAGTACATCGTCACGCTACTTCGGCCTGTGTAACCACCTGCACATAGCCATGAAGCATCGTATAGGCACATCGGCACCAAAACATCGGGGCAGTGTAGCCACTCCTTAACGCTGCTCCACACACAACGATTTTGTCATGGAAAACGAAAAACGGCTCCATTTTGCCCTATACTAACCGTTTTCCCCTTTATTTGTGATCGCTGAGTATAAAGCATGTTTGATTTTAGCCGGTCTCACAAAAAGTTATTTACCCCTGACTCTGATCGGTCAGTGTGGATGGCTGGCTTGAATTTTTCCGTACATAAGCTTTTTCCAGCAATGATTGCTCATGGGTGCACTATAAACTGTGATGGGTACCGTCTTGTGCGCAACCGTTGTGTGTGAAGTGAAGCGACCAACCACCAACCTACCCCTCATTGTTCTTCATTTGTCGTCATTCCTGTCTGTTTGTCTGTCTTTAAATATAGTAAACTTACTTGAAAATTGTCCGT
This sequence comes from Cryptosula pallasiana, assembly GCA_945261195.1. Classification (NCBI taxonomy): domain Eukaryota; kingdom Metazoa; phylum Bryozoa; class Gymnolaemata; order Cheilostomatida; family Cryptosulidae; genus Cryptosula; species Cryptosula pallasiana. The sequence continues at coordinate 41,232,317 of OX183132.1, read as the reverse complement.
GACAGCATTAGAAGATTACCTAGTGCATACTACATGTATATACCATCCTCATTGACGAGTGATTCCCAAGTCTGTCACATGCGGCCATGTAAATGCAGTAGATAAGACCAAGTTGAAACAAACTTCAATTGTTTAAAGAGTTTTTCGGGGTTTTGGTATACTCAGTTGACAAAAAGTTTTAAGGTGCGTTTATGCCTCAGCGATTCCGGGACCAATCGCCGTTTTGCCGAAAAAGTAGACGAGTGTGACAAAATTTGATGGCTCAGGGGCCAAAAAATCGGCTCATTTGAATTTTCTCGGCGCTGATACTTTTCCGTTGTCTCGTTGTGAACTGACCAATCACAGATCAGCTTGTAATTTGCTGGAGATGTCAATTTATTAAACATCGTGCAGCCACGAATGTAACATATGCAGGACTGCAATTATTAAAAAAGAAAATGATACCAAAACTTATTCGTTGTTGCTGGTAATTGTCCTAAGCTTTGACAAACTGTTACATATTTGTTATTAATTTATGATTGTTAAATAATAATAATTAATTTATTTATTATAATGAATTTATTTGAAATGAATTAAATAATTATTTTTTATTATAATTATTATTATAACAGTTAATAATTTGTTTATTTATAAGCTTATTATTGGTTGATCATTATTATCATCATTGTTATTATTAGATCTAATTAAATAAGTAATTGTACCTAACCAATGATAAAATGATATCATTTATATTAATAATAATAATAATAGTTAGTTTTCCATCATCATCCATTTTCTTCTTTTATTATTATCTACTCTTCTAGTTATCTATCTGATGGTAATAAATTAAAACAGCAACAAGCAAATAATAATATAGTGGCAGTAGAGTAGCTGTTGTTATAATAATAACAATATATATATTGGTTTTCCCATTGTAAGAAAACCGGCTGACAACCGTAAATGGCCACTGAATCGCGTAGCCATAAAGGCGCATATCCATTTCGGCCGAGGAGCTCCGCCCTGTAATTTTCAGGCCTATATTCTAGGAGAGGCATAAACGCACCTTTACGCTTCTTTGGATTGTCTTCACCCCGATTTTCCTTAGCCTCACTCTACTTTTCGCCATTTGTATGTTTCTACTCTATACAAAAATGAACTAATAACAATAATATTAGGAGATGGTGATAGTGTAGTATAGTGATTGTAATAATGGTGATAAAGTTTTATTTTTTTGCTATGATTGATCAGAGCAGTTATGCAGCAAACATGTGTGCAAAAATTTTTACGAAAGGAAGATTAATATCGTAAAAAAATGATAGTTAATAAATTGATTTGTTCTTGAATTTACCCGAACAATCTATGGGCGGTAATATTTTGTCACAAACAATTAGTGCCATGTGCATTTTCATTATAATGTTTTGCTTGTAATAAATGACCTTGCGCTGGTGCAACTCCAGCAGAAGGCCCTTGTGTTGTAATGAGGAAGCTTTCCATTAGTGCTTGGTTATTTGTTGCAGCACTTGAAAACTTTCAATCTAATATGTAAGTGTAGATCCGTTTCGCGATGTGAGACTAAAACTCCTGCACTGCCAAACCAATCTAAAAATTACATGTTCAAATTCATCATTACATTTTCTAGGTTATAACATTTTAATTTTACTTGAAGATATTTTCGATAAAAACTTTATTTTTATCGGTTTCCTCAAGTGGTACCCCCGCCATATTTCTTGCCTTTGGTGTCATCTTCGGTTAATTTTGTATATGTTCCACTTTACTATAGCCTTTTGATTGGCCAAGGCTGTGATCAGCAAATCAAGTATAGTTATTTGTGTGTCTAAAGCTACGTTCACACTATACTATTCTCGGCCATGCGATTATGGGGAGGAATCGGGAGTTGCTCTGCCGATTATTTACACGAGTTCACACTTGCGATTTTTTGTGCCCGATATTGATGGCCTTGACATGTTGTCAAGACACCGCATTTCATTGATAACTACAGAACACCATTTTATTATTAATAATAATATAATATAGCTTATATTACCAGATAATTCAATAAATTATACCATTTCTTCACTCATCAATAATAAGAAATGAATTACAAATAATCATAATAATAAATAACGGTAAGTATACTCAATTAATTATAATGAATAATAAATAAATGATAACTTTTTTCAATGCAATTATTATAATCATGGCGCTGGTAATTGTTTTCTATTTATATTGATAATAGTTAGTATACCCACCTTAATATTCTACTTGTAAACAAGACTTGCAATTGATCAGGGAATTATTAAAAAATATTCTAAAATTGGTTAAATAATAATTATTAAGCAGCTGCAAGTTTTTTGAAAAGCATTCAATTGAAAAGCTGTGATGTGGATGTTGATTGGCTAGACAGGCCGATAATCGTACAGAGAATCATCACTGCCCGGTGAAAAAAAATTGGCCACCGATTGTGAAATCTTGAAGATTTCACTGTTCACACTTGCGAGCCGATTTTTGGCTCCGCCCACTCGGCCGAGAATCGCATAGTATGAACGTAGCTTAAGAGTATCGCTTTGCTACAATCTGCTGTGTTTTATCAAATGTTTATAATGCTTTTCACATTGCAGCATTATCTCATTGCTGATGCCAGTCTAATACCGCTGTTTACCTACTTGCCTTGATGACTGCCACTAATATTGAAGTAACATCAATTATGTAATAATACTAAACAACCTTATGTCTTAGTATTATTAGTACATAATTTAATCATGTGCCTGATTGTAATAACAATAATCAATAGTTATTTAGTATGATAAATAACAAAAATACTAGATGTCTTTATTAATATTCTTACTAATTATATTATCATTTCTAATAATTATTACTGTCGTTAATGTTGTAGGAATGAAGTACGTGGGTTGGTTTCCTTCTCTTTTTTGTTCGAGTCATTTTTTTTTTTAAAAAGTTTTCGATTCTGCAAATTAATAACATGTTTTACATTTTTTATTAATGTTAGTATTGTTATATGTTCTCATCTTTGTTTAACCATATCTCTCAAATTACTACAGTAATTTCTCATTTCAAATGCTTCATAGAGAATAAACTGAGATGAAACTACTAAATGGTAGATATGGGAGGTGTAACTCTTGAAAAAAATTGGTCCAAAAAGGATTAAAAACTATTCAGAACTTTGAGCGTGTTTTTTGTTTATCATTTTCCCATTTGCGCTTATTATCACAGTCACTTCCTTATATCAATTAAACTATTTTAAAGAGCTGGAAAAAAGTAACCAAGCACTAATGGAAGACTTGATCCTAAATATTAGGGCCTTCTGCTGGATTTGCACCAGCGCAAGGTCACTGATTGCCAGCACAGCAGTATTATGAAAATATACACGATACACAAATTTTGCCAATGGGTTGTACTGGGGCTATCCCCCTTATAGGGCGCTGATGCACATCGAACCAGAAGAATCTACTCAAATACGGAGCTGAGATGTTTCAACTAGAATAAACAGGCTATTGTAAACAGGGGCCATTCTAGAGGGGGGTTGCATGTGTCGCACAACTACCCTTTGCACTAAGCAAAAAAAAATTTAGGGGGCTCTCTGCAGAGCATCTCTAAAATAGATCCAAAAAAGATTTTTTTTTTATAGTTATTCTTAGTTTATACAGCTCATAGAGTAGGAATTAGGTGGCCCCGTAAGTTTCTCCAGCCTCCCATTGAAGAGACTGGTCAGTCTGTGAACCACTTTGATTGTTATAAACACATTGATAATTCAATCATTTTATTAGACTATAAAATGATAATAATATTATTATTATATGTATTGCTGTACTGTGATTCTTTAAGTTTTAGTTCATCATTATTATTATTATTATTATTATTTTATATGCTTGGAAAGAAATTATTTTTCACAAACAATAGATTTTTTTTTACATGTTTACCTACTTTATTAACTGCGTTGTTGTGGTTCTTGCTCTCATTTCTTGGCTTAATTATGTGGGGCAAGGCTATTTTTTATTAGATGATAATTGTTAATTATTTTTAATTAAGATGAGAATATATATTATAATACTTAATCATTACATTTATTTAAAAATGAAACCAATTTTTTTTACAAACAATAGATTTTGTTTATATGTTCACTTACTTTCTTAATCAAGTTGTGGTGATTTTTGCTCAAATAACTTCTTAGCTTTATGTAAGACAAGACGTAGCCATTTAATTATTAATTTTACTCATTTGTATGTATGGGATGGACAAAATGTTTGAAAGTGCACCATTGAAAAAATTTTTATGTTTTTTTAGGTAAAATATGAGTACTTATAACTGTTTAGTTAATAAAACTGTCTCAGTATTTTCTTCCAGTTTTCATAACTCACCGAAAACTTTTTGTAGTCACGGCTCATAGAAGATTAAATCAATTTTGATTGGACCATAATTCTGGCTGTTACATATATATATATCAGAGTACGACTGAGAAAAGTATTAATAATTATGCAGCAGTGCGTAGAAAATAAAAATAATTAAATAAATAATTATTACAGTGTGACATGACGATTGGGTTTTCAAAAATTTTTTCAACCTTTTTTTTTAAAATGCATGAAACATTTTGTAGTCCACTAGTAGTCCTTTCTCATCTTTTCCTACTATACTCTTCAGGGTTGGCACGGTTTAAACCCTGTTTAAAATCCTGTTTTTTTTTGGTTTTAATGGTTTTTTTTTCATGAAAAGTGATATTAAATTAGGATGTAATGAAAGTTTGATGGATTTAGGGTACATTGTACACTTTTGACCTAACAAACAAGACAGTATAACATTCATATGGATGGTGTAGGTATATTGTAATAAAAAAAATACACAGCCCAGACACTGCCCTTTAATTGGTTGGACATGTCTATGACATTATAGGATCACTGTAGATGTAACGAAAGTTTGATGCATTCAGGGTACACCGTACACTGTAGTTCGAAGCCTCACTCAGGCCAGGGAGAGAGTTAAACAGTAAGATCTAATCTTACATCATCAAAGACATGCAGATAATAATAATATAACATAAGAACTATTGTTGTAATTTTGTTTTAATATACATCGATGTAAATTTCTGTAAAGTCTAAGTAAAAAAGTTAATTGTGATGCCATTTTCATTACATGATCGTATTATTTGGTGTTTCTGCCGCATAATGCAGTTAAAGCCGAAGTAGTGAAGCATTTATTTACGTGAAAATCATAAAAACCGGTTTAAACTGTTAAAACCCGGTTTATTGGCTTTTTTCCCCGAAAAACCATGGTTTTTGCCAACCCTGATACTCTTATTATTAGTGTATGTATGTGTGTATATATATATATATATACTAGGAGGTAAAATAGTAAAAGATGGTAAAACTTTTGTACGACTACGAATTGTTTCATGTGCCTGAAGGAAGAGAGTGAGGGCACAATTGTCAGGTCAGCCTTCAACTGTAAAAATGAAGATGGGATCGGAAACAGGAAGCTCAGACGGAAAATATTAAATGCACAAGGATCGTTATTCTAATTCTATCCCATGCCAGAGCATATTCTAACACTGATAAACAATGCCACCCCTGTGCGGCTGAAAAATTCTACATCATTTTCCAACCAGAGTTGTCCTCCCTTAATAGTAGGAATGAAATTGTCACCACCTGCAGACACTAATAAATTTATCCTCAGCCGGGCATAGCTCTATGCCCTTAGTCTCTTTTGATGCTAGTGCTCAACTACCACTACACCTAGTAACAAATACGATCCTTGTGCATTTAATATTTTCGGTCTGAGCTTCCTGTTTCCGATCACATCTTCATTTTTACAGTTGAAAGCCGACCTGACGATTGCGCCCTCACTGTCTTCCTTCAGGCACATGAAACAATTTGTAGTCGTACAATAGTTTTACCATCTTTTACTATTTTACCTCCTAGTATTCAGCTCCTCGATCTTTTTCTTGTTGAGCACTGTTTTACTTACTTCAGTCGACTGGTTTTACCATCTGTCGGGCATCTAATATTAATAATCAAGTATATATTATTTATTTATTTAAATATTTTTATTTAGTTTATGCCCCTGTGCACTCCTTGTGCCCCTCAGCCACACTATTTTACTGATTTATTTATATATCGTTATCGTCATGATAACTACGTTTACAGTTAGTTTGTCATGGCACTTACCTATTTATTATTAATTATTCATCCACATAAATGATAAATAATGGTGATAATAATTATTATTTGCAGCTGAATAAATTAATAATATTAATTATTAATGAAATCAAAACCATTATTTATTATTATTATAATTATTATTTTATTATAATTATTATTATTAATAATAATCGTCATCATCATTATAACAAACATACTAATAATAAGAGTCGTTAGTTACAACAACATTGTAAAAATTGTGGTGTTGATGTTGTTGTTATCATCACCCCGGTTCTTTTGAAAAAAACAACTTTTCTTCAGTATTACAAACTGTGCAGTTACAGTAACTATAATTATTATTAAGCACTGTAATAACAATAATTATTAACGATAATTAATTATATGGTGGCAAAGCAATGATCATTTATAATAATTAATATTGATAAATAAATATGATTATTGTTTTTAATTAATAGCAGACAGTAAAAAATTACTATGTAAGTAGTATGTAGAATGAAAATAGTAAAAATTGAAGTTTAGTACTGAATAAAAGAATACAGCACAAAAACAAATGACAATTAATTACAAAATTACTATAATAATAATTAGTAGGAATATTATTTTCAATTATTATTGCACTGATTATAGATTCCTTCTAATAATAGTAAATACTATTAGTCAACAAACATTGATACTATTGATAATTTCAATTATTTATTATGAATTAATCAGTGAATAAAAATTAAATTGAATTTATTGTGGCAGTATTGGGCAAATAGCACCGTTTAAAAAATATTTTATTATCATTTTTCAAAATATTTTTCTGGCATTTTTGATTGATTAAATTTACCTGTCAGAGCGTAAGTACAGCAGTTCGTACAGCTTGACCCAATAAATTGATAGTAGTTTGATTGGTAATCAATGAAAGGTGCTACTACATGTTAGGTTAACATTAGTATGTGTTATTGTTATTTGCCATCGCATTGTTATTATATGCTATGCTATTTGATTTAGATTGTAATTGCATACTCAATTTAATTTACTCTAATCATATTCTCCTGAATCATCATTGTACATTGCTCAACTTTGCTATATTATAGATGTGGATATAGAGTGCTGGCTACCCTGTGGATCTCTTTTTGTCAAGAAAGATTGAATACTCGAGAAATCCTATGCAACAAGAGTTATTCTTCCCGTGAAATGAGTTGCTCTTTCCGTGAAGTTGAATATGCAGTGCTCCACCATGTGGTCTACTGAGGAAATACACAAAGACGAAGGAAGACACTTCACATAGAAGAGACAGTTGTGATGAATTTGACCCTGAACCATCTATGTACTGAACATGATGACCATGTTCTAGTGGATAAGCATAGTATAATATCTTTGAATGTTTTTGTTAGAAAGGAAATCACTCTGTGTACTGATGTAAACAATAAGTGACTTTTTACCACCGCAAGAAATAATTGGTATTGATAATTTAAACTATTGCTATTGCATATTAAAGAATTTCATATATCTCATGGTATGCCTCACTGACGGGAATGTTTTATAAGTCACAGCTGTCAGCAATATTTTTATTGGATACAACCCACTGTCCAGCAACAACCAACTACATTACAACGCTTTATGCTTCATTTTCACCTCATACTCTTCATTTGATCTGCAGACATGGCATTTTTGTAGCGCCTTTTATTTTTTTACCTTTACAATGGAACATATATATAAAAAACTATATGATTTTGTGTCACATCTAAGTAATATCAGCTGCAAAAACCACCAATTGAAATATGGTGTTCGTCTTGTAGTTGTGCAGATCTTTACTTCTCAATTTCTTATTGTATATGTTCATTATATCTGTCAGAATACTAAATTTATATAGTAATTACTTTACATGCACTAATTCCGATGTGAAATTTATTGGAAATTGTGGCAAATCACCTTAAAAAACTATCTGTACTTTTTATTATGAAATTAAATCATTATATTTTCAAGTCATATCACCTGTGTTTATTGTTTGTTAGTGTGTGTGTGTGCGTGCGTGTGTGAAAGCTACTACAGTTAAGGAAATTAATTAAGCAATTGGAAATTAAATGGTGTATATGCATGTCACTTTAAACCATCGGCACTCTTCCATTAGAACAAGATAGAACAAGAAAAGAAACGTATTTTTTAGAGGTTTAAAAAGATGCATATGACATTGAAAATATACTAATATAAGTTTGCATTTCAGTATCAGTATAGTGATAATCAGTGCATTGAGCATAATGTTGAACCCAAATTCTTTTTTTCATAATTTATTTTCGTGTTACTCTTTAACATCCGAGTGAAGTAGGAGTGTACAAAGCTGTAATGGCCTGTTTACAATGCCATCGCATGCAACCCTCATTTCTGTGGTGACTGCCTAGTGAAGGCATGAATAAGTTGTAATAGTTTAATTCTTATACGGTGAGGTAATTGCGAAATAATATTGAATGTGAGCTACAGAAATGTCAACAGTGATCATTTATGTCAACCTACTTTTATATGGGATTTTGAACTTTAGGCACTTCGTCACTATTAATGCAGAGAGGATGAAATTAATGGCTTTTGTGTGCTTGTTTTTGTTCACAGTGCTTGTTTTGAAAAATGATTTGAAACAAATATTTGGATATCAAATGCAAATATTTGATTTGACAGTTTTACTGTTTTGATTTGCTTGAAGTTCTCGCGTCCCTGATTTGATTTGGTCCATTTTTAAAACGATTTGATTTGAGTCAAAACTTTTTGATTTGCCCCCATCTCTGAGTAGGGTAACAGTTGTGTAGAACACTTGACTGAGTACAGAAGAGTTGAGGATAGGCAGATCTGAGTATAGGATAGTAGATAACTTGCTAGATAGAAGACCAGTACCCACAGCCATAGCCTGTCTGTCTTGTCAAGACAGGCTACCACAGCCACTACTCTAGTTGTCACTAGTTAGACAACCACTTTTCTACATGTATTTCCTATCATCATGACATTCATCATAAAGAATAAAATTAATTATTGAAAGAATGATAGACGCCTTTAGTGATAGCGGGCAGTCAAAGGCAGTGCTGTAATTTATAAATGAAAAGGCAAAAATGGGATGTGATGCGCTGCAGCATTGCCAAGAGATTCAGTGTCAGTACATACATATGCAATTAATCCACACACAACCAATGCTGCAAATCCCATGCTTGACTGATTTGAGCATAGCCCTAGATTTAAACAAATGAAGATATTTGTTGAGGGGTTTGTAAAATACTTTAAGGCTACGAAATTGAATTCAGTTTGGGGAATACAACTCCAATTTACAGCTAGGGAGATAACTCCAGCTAAATTAGGATACTTTCTCAGACGGAGAATAGGAGAGGAGTTTGATAGTGGGCGCCACTAACTCCATCCATTTTGGAGTCTGAGCACAGACTACGTTGATGTAGAGGTGTATGTAAATGGCAGTAGGGTGAGGTTAAGATGTTTACTTGCACCAGAGATTGTTTGCAGCTGCAGTCTAATAATGGGAATAGATAGTATACGCAAACTAGATGGTGTGACAATTAGTTCATCCAACAGTGTTCAGTTTGGCTGTTCACAGAGGTCGGTAGTTGCAGTAGGCACAGAGGAGCCATAAGATAGCAACATGTGTGTTGAAGATTCTGATTTCATAGCGAACTTTGATGGTACTAAGTGGACAGTTCAATGGAAATGGAAAGCTGGAGAACCGGTTTTGAGATATCAGTGTGGAGAGTATAGTATAAGAGATGGATGGCATCGTAATATGACATGGAAATTAAGCAACGGATTGGTGAAAGATGGCTAGAACCACATGATGAGAAGCTACATGGGGAGGTAAGTGCGGTGATTCCAGTTATGGCTGTTTTACAAACAAACAACGCCAGAAAGATTAGGCCTGTTATGGACTACAGTCGAGAGTTGAATAGGCATGTCAATTGTAATCCAGGTAACAATGTAGCTATTTGCCAAGAGAAGCTAAGGGAGTAGCATAAATTTGGAGACCTTGCATGTACATGTATGCTTGATTTGCAAAAAGCATACTTGCAACTTGACATAGATCGGTCTTTGCAACGTTTCCAAGCTGTCCGATTTAATGGTAAAGTGTATGTTATGACTCGGATGGGTTTTGCTTTAAATGTAGCACCAAAGGTTATGACACTTATCTTAGCAAAGGTATTATCACTCGATGAAAATTTGCACAAGGGCTGTGACCACTATATTGATGATATAATAGGCAATGAAAACATGGTCTCTGTGTCCCGAGTGAAAGAACATTTGCTGAAGTTTGGATTGGCATGTAAGGACCCTCAGTATCTCAGTAGTGCACGCGTATTGGGTTTAAGAGTTAAAACTTCTAACCATGGTGATCTTGAGTGGTGCAGAGATTGTGAGTTGCCTTGTGTGCAGTCAAAAGTAACCAAACAAGAACTGTATTCTTTTTGTGGTAAATATATCGGCCACTATCCAATAGTGTGATGGCTACGAGTTGCATGCAGTTACATCAAGAGAGAAGTAAATTCATGTGAATGGGATAGTTGTACACCTGATTATGTATAGAAAATGCTGGATGACGTAGCAGAAAGAATAGAAAATCAGTATCCAGTTTGTGGTCGGTGGAGTGTGCAGGCGTCGGATAGTGGCCAAGTATGGTGCGATGCTAGTAGTTTAGCCTTAGGAGTATGTGTGCAAGTTAACAGTGTGGTAGTAGAAGATGCGACATGGTTAAGAGGTATCAATGATGGAGCTCATGTAAACGTGGTTGAGTTGGAAGCAGAGTGAAAGCCATAAACATGGCTATTAAATGAAAACAAAAAAATGTGACCATTTTATCAAACTCTGCTGCAGTAAGGAGCTGGGTAAGATCAGTGTTGACTGACATTAAAATACCTAAGGTTAGCGGCTTGAGTGAAATGATTGTGAAGAGAAGCTTGATTAATGAGTTGATTGAGTATGGGCTAACACTTGAGATCTCTCTGGAAAAATCAGAGCTGACGAGAGTTCCACGAAAGTGGCTAGCTAAGCGTATTTGTTGTGTAAATGTAATAGTTTCAGAGGAGAACATCATAGACAAGCTGCCCAAACTCCATGACACTCATCATTTAGGCGTAGATCAAACTTTACATTTAGCTAGAACTATGTGGGGCCCTAAAGTTCTTAGACAAGATGTAGAAGAGATTGTAAAACTATGTCTCGTGTGCAAAAGCGTTGACCCAGCACATGTTCCCTGGAAACTGGACATGTAAACGTAACTGATGACCGGTACCGATCGGCAACGGATATCACGCATTAGTGATGGAACGGGACAAAGAAATTTAGGTTCGGTCCGATTCCGAATCTTTCCACTCAAATCGAACCGGTCCGAGGCGGTTCGGTCCGAATCCTATTTACGTTTGACAACTCCTTGCTTGTACAAGTTTATACTGAAGGTCAAACAGGTCTCTAGGTTACTTGACGATCAATGCAATTTTAGCAAAGTTTAAGTACCAAGTAATAGCAAGCAGCATTTTTCTTTCAAATTTTGCTAACACTAAACCATCCTAATTAGGGTCTACAATAAATAAAAATTAATTATTTTACTGATGTATTATCGATACAACAACAAATATTTACCTATAATAAATAGCATTTATTTTTATTAATTATTATATTATCATGGTTGAAATGATCAGGAGTAATATAATAAAAGTTCAGTGTTCTTGGTCGAGTGAACTGGTCAAGTCAAATGAATTGATTGGGTATGTCATGTCATAGATAATAATTATTAGATTGGGCATGTTGTTGAGTGAGCAGTGAGCATTTATTATCAATGCAACTACAAATATTTACCTATAATAATAATAATAATAACAATAATAATAATAATAATAAATAGCATTCATTTACTTTTATTAATTAATTATTGTTGGAATGATGATCAAGGAGTAATAATTAATAATATAATAAAAGTTCAGTGTTCTTGGTCGAGTGAACTGGTCAAGTCAAGTGAATTGATTGCGTATGTCATAGATAGTAGTTATTAGATTGAGCATGTTGTTGAGTGAGCAGTGAGAAATAATTCCAGACAAAGCTTCTCTTTGACATTTTTATTACTCACTACTACTAACTACTAATCAGCACGTGTGATTGATGTGCCTGTGATTTTGTTTACTAGTCTAATTGTTGGAAGTATACACAGCATCCCGATCTTCCTCAGATTACAGGCTATTGGATGACTAAGGCAATGACCACTGACGTTGATAGACACAATACCCCATAAGCAACCAGATCAGCGCGTTACAACTATATGCTTTTGCTATAGTCGTAATTGATCAATGAAAGGCCGAACAATTACGGATTCGTTAGGATTCAAAACTGTTGGATTCGATTCGGATTCGCCCCGGATTCGAGAGGGGACAACCCGTGGTTCGAGGCGAACGAGTACCCGTTTCCATCACTATCACGCATTACAAATGTATACCCTATTTGACTGTTATTGATTGTGGACCGAGTAGGTACATTATCTAAAGGAAGCTAATAAATTGTTTGTTTGTTTTAACTGTGCGTCGAGGGCAACCCTAAATACGGGTCTCATAAGCTTGGAGCTTGTGTGAGCAGCACCCTATACCGATGCCCGCCGTTACACCGGCTACTCTTCCGAAAAAGCAGAGGGGCATCTTTTACTAGCATGACTCCATAGTTATTATGGAGAGTGCAATCAAACTAGGGACCACGTTATTTTTATGCCCATATCCGACCAGGCAGAGCATATAGAAAGCCGAATATCTCGCTCACAGATAATCGTGCTGGGAATCGAACCCCAGATCCTGGATTGAAGTGCAAGCACTTCAACCACTAGACCACACGTCTTCTTCAGTAAAAGAACAATTAGAGGACATATTTTGTGAACGAGGTGCCCCAGTAGAACTTTTGTCGAATAACGGTCCCGTTTTAGAGCATTGAGTTCAGTGCTAGATAAGTGGAATGTAATTCAAATATTTTGTAGCGCATACAAAGCGTCTGGGAATGGTATTATAGAGCGTAACCACCGCACCATCAAACGTATGTTAGCTAGATCTGGTGGAACAGTTGGTGACATGGTGTATTGGTACAATAACTCACTCAATGTCGACGGAATAGTGCCATGCGAGAGACTGTTCAATTACACAACCAAGACACCAGATGCTTTAGGTACTGTCAATCGTGATACTAGTCTAAACCCATATAAAATAGGAGATCAAGTATATGTTAAACAAGGAGTCGCAAAATGTACTTCGATCTGGAGAACTGGTAACATTACTGCCCTGGTCTCAAATACCGCTGTCAAAGTTGATGTGATGACACGATATGTGGGTGATGTTAGGCTTTGCTGGCGACCGAGTGCACATATGCTATCTACATACATTTGTGATGAATTTCGGTGAGCGATTGTGTGTGATCAGATGTACCAGAAGGTGCCTTACCTTAATTACGGAAGATGTTAGCTGGAGAGCCTGCGTACCAAAAGATTCCGGAGACGTCTTGGCCAAGTACCAGTGAGGAACCTCGTACTAGGAATCGTTCCGGCAGTCATCTTGACCTTATCATACTACAAAAGAAAAAGGGGTATCCATCCGTACACGCGTCCGTCACCCATTTCCGGTTGGAAACGGGCGTGTCACACTTCTGGTAGGAAACGGGCTCAAAAGGCCGGTATATATGATACAATGCTGACGGTCCGCATCTCGGCCCCAAGTGCTCTCAGGGCTCCGGCAGCAAGTCCCTCAGCATCGCTGCTGGGGCCGTAGCCTCAGGTTCTCAGCCCCCACCGCAGGTGGGGAGCGTACTTGACCTGTCCTAACTGACGGCTGATGGGTGTTGGAACTCGGGCTATGTCGACGGGTCTGTAGCCTCAGGCCCTCAATCTCCAAACTGAGCAGGGTGGGTACCTGAACCACCCCGCCCCACCCGACGAGTGTTAGAACTCGGGCTACAATGCATTGGGACTGCTTCCTCGACCTGGAGTTGTCTCCTCAATACAAGGGAGCATGACTCCTGATGGAATTCCCAAACATGACCTCACCAGCAGAGGTCATGCACATGGTCCATCCATATGGAGAATAACCATATTACAACCAAATCGAGCAAGTATTGCATGAGACTTGCGTCGCAGATAAAAGCCAGAAGGGCTTGTTATTTAAATATTCTCGTTGATTGTGCGTAGTTTTTAATGCACCTGTTTGTGTAAATGTCTATGGCGTTGTATTATTTGAATCAGTGTCCTAGTTTTATAAGCCAATCATATTATATTATTTTAGCCAATTGTATGTTGTGGATTTCAAATGCACATATACATGTTCTACTTTTTAAGTATTGGGGCAGATCGCCCAAGCCTTCAGAGTTCTTGGAGTGGTTGTGCGAGAGTCGAATGGCTGTAAGCGTAGGGTAACGTTGTGACTCCTCATAATCATTAGCTAGAAGTAGTCGTTTTGTCAAACGCGCCAGGATTATCAAAGCACTTCGAAACACCTCTCACTGTAAGTTTTTGTATCTTGTGTTGAGGAACATATTATTAACTCTCCTTGTAGTGCACAACTTATGAAGCAGAATAGCGTTTCTTGAATAATTAAACAGTTAGAGATTAACTACACTATGTAATTGTTACAAGTCTGCCTAACTCGATTGTTGAAGTTTAACGATTGCTAGAAGTCTATCAATTGCTGAAATCTAGACACGTGCTGACTAAGCAGAATTAATGGTCGAAACGGATCTGGCTGTGTTGCGTAACAGATCCCCATATTGTGTAGAAAAAGTCTCCCGTATTGACACGTGTAATCAATTAAATACCGTATACGGCAGAGTCATACTACCGAATAGTAGAAGCTGTATAACGGATTTGTGCCTTGACACTACTACGGCTTGCTACCACAAGCCCTAGCGCTCAATAGCTTAGGAAGGCTAAAGTATACAGTGGTCCGGTGGAGGTGTTGAGCCAACGCTCATACTAAAATCAATGTGACTTGCTACCTGTTGTAGATAATTATTCTCATGAAGATGATAGCAGTAGTAGTGACGACAGTAATGACAACGAGTCTGACTTTGAATCGAGCAGTCCATCTCGTCCTCTTCGTGATCGTAGACCACCCGCATGGCGAACTGACTTTTATGTTAACGGACTGAGTTGATCAGGGGGAGATGTGGTGTAAATATGGCATAATGTTGGACAATTATTGCACCTTGGTTAGGACCTCATGTACTATTATACTTCATTGTGACCTAGCTATGGGGCTTGTAAAGTTATGTAATAACTGCCTGTAATGTTCTGTAATAACTGCCTGATTGGTCAATTCTGTATTTGTTGTTTTTTTGATTCATTCGAATACACGAGTCTGTGTGACAAGATTGTGGTGATGTTACAACAAATGGTAGTCCAAGAAGTACATCTAACACATCTCTTACATGCCCCGAGCTCGCTCGGGTTGAGTGCAGTAAACCGGTAATTGTCTGTTCACAATTTCCATGTGAGCTAAGTAAGAGTAAGGTCTTACATTTTGGTATCATTCTATTCAGAATCATTTGCTGCATAATTCTAAATTATCTTTAATACATGGCCTTAGGCTAGTTTTGACTTTTACAATTTTTTATTTTTGGTTTTTGTTCCTTAGCAACCAGCAATGGCGCACAGATTTTTGGTGGATGCGGTTGCTTTTGTTTTTTCGGATTTGTTTTTTTTTATAGATGGATTTTGAAAAAACTAAATACAAGGATGTTGAAAGCACTATGTTTTAAGCATAGTGACTAGCTTTGGTGAAATTTCGAGCACGATAAGTGTAGTTTCTCACTCATTGTAATAATAATTAATAATTAATTATTATTACCAAAATCGGCATTTTTTTCATTGTGATTATTTTTATTATTTAAAATATTTGGCACAATTTTTTTTAAAACGAAGGAAATATACAGCCTAGCACTCATATTCACCAAGTTTCATAACGATTGGACAAGTTTTGGCTCACTTATGAATTTTTTCAACTTTTTATTATTTATAATAATTATCACCGAAATCGGAATTATTTTCGGAGCTAATTTTTCCCATCAAAACGGCCACGGCTGTCAAAATAAGTTTCATATTCAGAATCCCCATGGTCTCTTGATCATTTATACCAATTTCTATGAATATCAAAATAATATAAGGTTGTTAATTATTTATCAATAGTAGCCATTGTTTTTCATTATTATTACCCACAACATCATTTTGGGACAAATAAATAAATTCCATTGGCAAAGTAAAACGTAAATTTGAAAGATAACCACTGAAACATTGTCTTGGCAGTCTTTTGTTGACTTTCAAGCATTATAAGTATTTTTTGCTCTAGTTCATAAAAACCGATTAATAAGCCATTACAGATGTTGCGCAATGGCATTGTTGTGGTTTTGTGGTTTTTGATTGAGGTTTTGAGGCTTTTTTTTTCAAAGCCAAACCTAGCAAATAAATAATCATTGTAGAACAAAATTTTGCCACTTTTTCATTGCTGCAATTTGTGTCTAGGACAAATATTTCTCGCGTGAAATGCAAATCCATACATCGGCCTCCCATCAGGGTTACTTGCTATGTCGCAGTAAGAGCCCAAAAGGGTGGATGGGGAAAATCTTTTTGATTTTTTCTGTGTCCATGATAATGCCCATATAATTTTTAAGGAGAATCTTATCGTTCTCTTGGTATGTTTCACTGTTGTAGCTGCATCGAGTGGGCCGCCAAAAAATAATGAAAATGAGCGAAAAACCACGAAAACCACAGAAAGCGTCCTCTTCGTGATCGTAGACCACCCGCATGGCTAGCTGACTTTTATGTTAATGGACTGAGTCGATCTAGAGACCAGGGGGAGATATGGTGTAAATATGGCATAATGTTGGGCAATTATTGCACCTTGGTTAGGACCTCATGTACTAATATATTTCATTGTGACCCAGCTATGAGGCTTGTAAAGTGATGTAATAACTGCCTGTAATGTTCTGTAATAACTGCCTGATTGGTCAATTCTGTATTTGCTACGTCTTTTTGATTCATTCGAATACACGAGTCTGTGTGACAAGGTTGTGGTGATGTTACAACAAATAGTAGTCCAAGAAGTACACTTAACAGGTTGATGTGAAACAGCCATGTGATGTGTGACACTGTCAGTGTTTGTAGGTATGTGTGTGTGTGTGTGTGTGTGTGTGTGTTGTTAGCCACTAAACAAACCGAGCAAGCAAATAATAATAAACACAGGAGATGATTTACTCATTATTACTATTGTTAATTAATTATTATTATTAGCAGTATAACTTATATATATATTTTTAGTGTCTAGTAGTGGCTGCATTATTATCATTGTATAAATAATAATAATCTATAATAATAATAATGCGATACTTGTATTTATTATATATATATATATATATATATATATATATATATATATATATATATATATATATATATATATATATATATATATATATATATATATATATATATATATATATATATATATACATATATAGTTACAGTAGTAGCATAAACAAGAAATAAATAAAAATAATTTAATCGTTACTTACTACTATTAATAATTATTATTATTTATTGCTGTCATCATTTTTTTTTAAAATAACAAATACTACTATTAAATTATTATTATTATATAATAATAATTAACAAATAATAAATAAATATATTATATATAATAGACATATATATATACTTAGTATCTAGCTCCTCGATTTTTTCTAGTAGAGCACCGTGTTACTTGCTTCAGTCTTGACTGGTTTTTTCATCTCTCGGGCAACTATCTTAAATAAAATATATATATACATATATAATATTACTAATATTAATAAATAATAATTAATTATTTATTTGATTGTTTAGCCTATGCCCCTGTGCACACCGACGTTTTGCCCCACCAGCCATGCCCTTACTTATATATATTAATTATAGAATAACAATATTTATTATTATTAATTATTATCATCATCATCATGATCTAATGATGATTATCAATTAATTATTATTATTATTTTTATTTATCAATTATTATTATCAAATTATTATCATGAAATCACATCAAAACTTCTATTGCTCCTCAATAATTATTGATTACCTTAAAAATATACATAATAACACCGAGTTTTTAGAAAAATTTGTCATCATTATTATTTATATGTCAATTATTGGTATGAAAAACGCGCGAGACAGTTTTGTCTATAATAAAAATGGATTCACTGTAAACATTTTTGTGTAAAGCAATTTCATTGGTCGAATGCACAGCCGCACTAAACGGCTTTGTAGATTTGGTAGCAATTATTTTACAAACGGCGCACAATGATAATCATGAACGCCGTTTGTAAAAATATTATATATATGGTGTAAAGCGATTCTGACTGTGTTTTCGCATTACTATTTGAACACTGTGCTCGTGCATAATGAAGGTACGATAGTGTGTTTTGAAGGTGCGATCGTTGAGAATGAAGGTGCAATCGTTCAGAATGAATGTAATATCTTCAAGAGCAAGCAAATCTACATGGAATGAATATTATAAAATATAATATTTTGAAGGTACTAAAGAATAGAATGAATGTGCTAGAGTGTATATTGAATGTACTAAAGAGCAGAATGAACGTGCTAGAATGTGTTTTGAATATACAAAAAAGCGGAATGAATATGCTAGAGTGTATAATGAATGTACTAAAGAGTATAATGAATACGCTAGAGTGCATTTTGAATGTACTATAAAGCGGAATGAATATACTAAAGTGTATAATGAAGCACATAGTGCAAAATGAACACCATAAAGTCAATAATGAATGTGGGAAATTGAAACAAATTTTGGAATTTTTTTACAAACGGCACTCCATAATTATGTGCCACCCACAGGCATTGAAGAAGTCCCAGTTAGTGTAAATAAAGTACTCAATTCAGTTGTTTATTATTGTGCTCAACTATCAAATGTGTGATTTGATTAATGATTCGCAAATATTTAAAAACCTCAGAGAAATCTGATTTGGTTTGATTCAAATCATAAATTTTACAAAGGTACTGAGATTTGATTTGATTCAAATCAATTACATTCTGATTTGGTGTGATTCGAATCACCAATTTTGTGATCCATCTACAGCTCTGGCTGTGACTTTGAGTTGAAACAGCTGTGGGGGTATAGCTCAGTGGTAGAGCAATTGGCTGCGGTCTGATAGGCCATGGGTTCAACTCCCAGTGCCCCCTCCTTTTATTCAACCAGGAAAAACATGCTGGAACAATCTAATACCTATATTATTAAAAATATGCGCTGATATAAACAGCCAGTCTTAAAAACTGTCTTCCACGCAAACATTACTAGACTGAAAATAATTGTATCAATGTATTCAGAAAGGGTTTTGTCTCAGGAGCACTCAGAAGTACGAAGTTGTCAACAATTTATGTTGATAAATGTTGGCCTATTGCGCTCTTATCTTTAGTGCTGTCACATCTCACTTCTGCGGGTAAACTACACAGAACAGATATCACCAGGTTGATGGGGTAACAATGATTTATTGCTACTCACACAAAAATAACAATGTCTAAATGAACGCGCATAAATGTAAAATTGGCACCAGTATAGGACGAGAACGGTAGTGACTATAGGCAAGGATTGTGTAATCACCCAATACGGTCCACTTGTTAGTCTTTCCAGTGTCTCTGATGATCCAAGCGTCTTGTCCCAGCGCTATCTAACAACTGACTGCTGGGATACGATGCAAACCTATATATATAAGAGAGACAATCAAGCAAGACTATAAATGTATGATTGGTTGATAAAAATACCCCCAGCGAGGCAAAAAAGTAACAACATGCTGGCATACTAATAATGAGTCAAAATAGAGATATATGAAAGAACACTAAAGGCGGGAAAGTCCTTCCTGAGCTTGGCTTAATGCATCCGCACTCTTTGAGCCTCCAAGCGTAGCCTTCACTAGTCTTGAGTAGATGAGTATATATATATATATATATATATATATATATATATATATATATATATATATATATATATATATATATATATATATATATATATATATATATATATATATATATATATATATATATATATATATATATATATATATATATATATATATATATATATATATATATATATATTTATATATATATATATATATAGGTAAAAGTATGACTGGGGCACAAGATGTGCACAGGGGCTTAGACTAAATAGAAACGATCAAATAAATAAATAATAAATAATCAATTATTAATATTAGTTGCCCGAGAGATGGAAAAACCAGTCAAGACTGAAGCAAGTAAAACAGTGCTCAACAAGAAAAAATCGAGGAGCTAGATACTAAAAGGTAAAATAGTAAAAGATGTTAAAACTATTGGCTAACTACAAGTTGTTTCATGTGCTAGAAAAAAAGAGATGGAAAAAGAAAATAATTCTAGGCACAATCATTTTTAACAGCTGAGAGCCGACCTGATGATTGTGTATATATATATATATATATATATATATATATATATATATATATATATATATATATATATATATATATATATATATATATATATATATATATATATATATATATATATATATATATATATATATATATATATGTATGTGTGTAGCACCGGCGGAAGATGACAGGTTGTACTGTGCAATTCCATTACACAAGCCGCTTCAACAATCAAGTACTTCCATACTGATAGTTAAACTGGCACAGGGTGGCCATATAATAGGAGGTCGGGGATAAATATGAGAGTATTTACATGTGAATATATACGGGCGAGTCTCAGAAAGACTGTCAACTACAACCTGTAGTCTGGGAGGCACATACAGAGTATGTCCTAAGGCACAAGAACATGTGCGAAGAGATAAATATGGTTGAAACCTGCCAACTGGCAGTGGGGGATTAAATAGGTTCCAAGAGTCTCGAAGAGACCGTTGACTACAAGACCTGCAGTCCAAAAGACACATACGGAGTATGGCCCATAGCACAAAACCATGTTTGGGGAATAATTAAAAACCTGCCAACCGGCAGAGGAGAGAGCAACTGGAAGAGTTTTAGCAGAACAAAATATTTTTACAAACAATAGGGCCACTCTAAAATCATACATCACAGTACATAGACCATTATTGAAATAAATGTAGCGGGGATGAAAGCATCAGCATGAAAATAACACCTAAATGAATGAATGCTCTATTATCAAGAGGGCGATATATGTTTGATGCAGTTGCAAATTAGCAGTTCAGAAAAAACACCATTGACACGTAGAACCAGCATCAAATTCTAAACTTAATGAAAGTTGTTGGAAATATATTACTTTATTGATTTTAATTAATGTAACGTGTATTATTACTGAAAACCAATTTTGTTTCCTTAACAGTGTGAAGGTGTACACCATACGCCCATCTAATTGGCAGTCTCTTCAAAAAGTTGATCAAAGAAGTTGAACGGGTTTGCTTTTAAGAAACTGTATTGTGGAAATATACGGTGAGTATAGAACAGGAAGTGTCTTGAAAAGTAGTAAAATAATGAAACAAATAATTAAAAGAGAAAAACTAATTATAATCAGTCAGTTGTTTTTCTCATCCTAAAGAAACTTGTTATATTTCAAGAAAAAGTTGAATCATTAAAAAAACCATTATCCTTTTAAATCTATTCATAAGTATCAAAAGAAATATTCAGTTTCTAGCGAACCATCTTATTCGACTGGGTAATAATTTGACATTGTTACTGGTTGCATCATCAATATGCAATTCAAAGGGTAACACATTGTAAAACAGTCAGAGGCGATGCTAAACCTTTATCTTTGCAAATCATAATGAGGAAACTCCGGCTGTTTTTGATTGGCACAACTGAAATTGAAAAATACCGATCAACCCCAGTGATAAACGCTGAGTTCATTAAAAAACAATGAATATTTAAAAAATAGTTAGGGCAATTTTGACTGACTGATGCAACAGTACTGTTTAGGCAAAGTACTTTTTTGTCAAACCACACTGCCATACCATGACTCACCATCGCTGTTCACCTGACATAAGAATTGACATCTCGAAAAAATTAATTTGGTCTGGTACAAAATGAAAGCAGCTTTTCATCACCTCACTATAATCACAGTTTCAATCATTCATTGGGAACTAAGGGCACATGCAATGCAAACGGTCAAGTACCACTTGGCTATAGTATCATATTGCACGAGCCACACTAATCTGAACCGTAACATGTTGTGTTGATGTTCCTGTTGAGCATCGCATACATACATTGTAATAAGACAATATTCACCAAATGTGAAACCCTGTCTCCCGGAGTTGTGAAATCACCAAATGCAGTTTTTCTTACGGTTTGTTTTCACTGGTTTTATTATTCTATTGTTTCAATGATTAAAAAACACATTGGTTAGGAACAAGAACATACCAGGATGAAATCAATCCCAAAGTATTACTTCGCCAAGATCACCAATCATTGGTCAGGAGATGATCCAAACTAACTTTTGACTATGGTATTCGGATAACACTTGTGTTTTGGTGTACATTTTTTTGGCTAGGCATAATAAAAGTTGCGCGGTAGCTCAGCACTGAAGTATTACATAAATGTAGTTAAATTCGAGAAAAATGTAATTAGTTCAAAGAAAATCTATTGAGGGCGAAACTCCTCAAGAAAATCGATTGAAATCAGTTGAAGAGAGAAGCAATAGAAGCTGCGGCCAGGTGTTGGTAGTAAGACCAGAGACAGTTGAGTGTCTGCCAAAAGCAAAGGTCAAAAGAGCACCGAAAAAATTCAGTAGTAAGTTGTTGAATTGAAACAGTTTATCGATTGACTCTCTCATGTAAAGAGCTCATTGCAACCTTGTAAAAAGTAGATCAGATGAGTTTGCAGCAGAAACGAAATAAGACTTGCAGCATTTAGAACATGATGCAATAAGTTTTCAAACTCAGAAAATAAAAAGACAGCTAAGAGTTTCACAATTGAGAACTAGTTTCACTTTTGAGATTTGTAAATGAAATAAAGCACATTCAATAACCGTTTGTGGCTTTTCAAAAATTGTTAAAATAATAGTTATATATCTACCAAATGCAAGTAATTTACTCTATGTAGTACAACACATGACTAGATGAGCAAATGGGAAGAGGTAAATGTAGGAATAAGGAAAAATTTGGTAGCTTTTTTGTGCCATGTATTAGTTAGATGCAATTGTGCTGACTTGGATCAGCAAAGTCATGTGTAGGTGTTTTTTGTTCAGAACTCTGAGGTTTCTGGGTGCAAACACAACAACAGTACAGCGATTGATTCTGGAAAAATAATGTGGTGGCTTGTAAAGCTGTATAAATTAAAATCTAGTATGAGATGAAAAAGCCTCAATCATTTGCTTTAAAACCGTACAGGTTAACATTTCTATATTAATGACTTTCCAGGTAGTAAATAGTGCAAACAAAATCTGATAAAA
Organism: Cryptosula pallasiana; assembly: GCA_945261195.1. NCBI lineage: Eukaryota > Metazoa > Bryozoa > Gymnolaemata > Cheilostomatida > Cryptosulidae > Cryptosula > Cryptosula pallasiana. The sequence goes on along the minus strand of OX183132.1, from coordinate 41,208,743 downwards.
ACCAAAAGACGTTCTGCTCTATAATGAAATAGGAAACCAACAATTTGTTTCACTTTTCAGCTGGTGATAATTTATATAGAGATAAGAACATCGATGCTAGAAGGTGAAATACATGATGGCTACCAAAGCGTTAACTTTCTCTCTTGATGCAAAAACGTTGGTACCTAACCTAATCTATTTCTTGAAAACTGTGTATTGTATCTTACCAACTCGTATTTTTGCCATCTTTTTAAGGATTTGCCAGAATCTCTGAGTTCCCTTAACACAAATTACAAATAGTAATAACCAGACAAATATGACTGCAAGAAAAGGAGCCTACATCTATTAGAATAATCCATAAGCACCATAACAACAGTCTTCAAGTAACAGCCACTTTATTGTACTCAAACTTATGGCTTTTGAAAAAGAAAACTTTGAAAGATCTTTAGTTCAGTTTAATTGCAAATTTTACTCTCTCATTGATCCCTAATGACAAGCTAGCGAGTCATGTAATTAAAAATTCAATAATTAAAGCTTGAAGGTTTCAAATGAATAAAGTTTTTCAGCTCGGCAGATACTGCAGTACGGAAATTGTGTATTAGTTTTGAAACTGCCTAAAATAATTAATTAAAAAAAGTCACTCTGCTCACACAGGTAACCAGCTTAAGAGAACCTTAACGTGTTAAAATCAAACAATAATAAAAAGGTTGTTTTAAAAAAACAATACAATCAGATGAATATTTTGTTCTAACCATACATAAAAATAAAATTCAGAATATGCCAGTCCTTCACTTAACTTTCTTCACCGAGTTGCTGTGGATAACTGTAGAGGTAATTGGAACCCTGCTGCCACTTGACTCGTCATAAAAGTTTTGGTTGAAGCATTGCAGGAGGTGAAGCAAGTAATTTGATTGGTTTTGGTGGAAAACTTTTGCTTCATGACATCCTAACTCTAAGTTTTCCTATATAACCTGGAAACTTAAAATGTTTCAACCTGATGCCAATGTGAATTTATTTTTGCTGTTTTTTATCGACTTTTGTTATCAAGTGTATGATGGTGGACGACGAAAATTCATTTGTTACCAATATTATTCGAATTTTTAAAGTGCTTAAAATGCACATTTTATAAAAAACATAAATGACATTCAAATAGCATCAGATATTATAAAAGCTGTTGAACTTCCTATAAAAAGTTTTTGGTTTTTTGCAAAATGTGCTTTATTAATGTTTTATTGAAAGTTAATATATATTAGAACAAGACTTGAGCTTATATGGGCAATCAACATCAACAATACATTTACCAGACATAAGGGAGTGGACAAAAGACAACTACGAAATGGTTAGGCAATCCGAGAGACAGGGATGAGTGAATAGAGGTTCAAAGGGTGGATACAGAAGATTACAAAAACTGCACGCTCATGCAATTCTTCCACTATTTATTTTGTTCTGTAAAACAAAGATTTGCTTTTAGATTTATAAAAGTCTCAGAATCGTGACATTGTTGAGTAAACTTGATTGCTAGGATTGGCTCGGTTGAATAATATAAGGCGCTGGTTTTACCCACTGGACAAAGAGATTTTCAATTCAGCTGCCTCCTGAAGTCTCAAAAATCTGCTTAGGTGGATTTGACGCAGTAAAGTTTAAACAATTGGTTTTAACGAATTTTTTATGGGTAAGCCAGTTGATCAGCTTTTACCAATTAAGTACACACTGCATTTGGGCTGATATGAGTTGTTGACTTTGATTTACTTCTGCAGATTTGTTGCATTGTTTATTTATGCATGGCTGTGACTATGAGTTGAAACAGCTGTGGGGGTATAGCTCAGTGGTAGAGCAATCGGCTGCAGTCCAATAGGCCTTGGGTTCAACTCCCAGTGCCCTGTCCCTTTATTCGACCAGGGAAAACATGCTGGAACAATCTAATACTTATATCATCAAAATATGCTCTGATATAAACAGACAGTCTTAAAGACTGTCTTCCACGCAAACATTACTAGACTGAGAATAGTTTTATCAATGTATTCAGAAAGGGTTTTGTCTCAGGAGCACTCAGAAGTACAAAGTTGTCAACAATTTATGTTGATAAATGCTGGCCTATATGGCTTTTATCTTTAGTGCTGTCACATCTCACTTTTGCAGGTAAACTACACAATGGGGTGCCGGCAGATTTTTCTGCGGAGCTATTATCAAAAGAACCGGAAGCATGCTTTCCATCGATAGCACTGTTAAAACGAAAGTCGCTTCATTTTATCCGATACTGAAGGAAATTTTTTTCTATTCACGGCAGCTGATGGGTTTGGAGGTGTATAGAACTGACGATGCGCCGCTAACATAAGTCATCTTATAATTTATTATTATTATAAAATAAAAATAATAGATAAAATAATAATATATATCAATAATGAATAATATTAATTAAATAACAACAACCGCAACAGTTGAAATTAAAAGATAATAAAATTATAACTATATGCCATTAATTATTATTATTGTTATTATTATAATAATTATTATAATTGTTCTTGTTGTTCGTAGTTCGTTGTTCCAACCGTTATTATTACGACACTAATAATAATTATAACCTGTCAATCAGCTCCTTCTTGCGTTCAGTTGTCCGTACATTTTTGTTTTTTTTAGCAATTCCTTCAAACAAGATAGGGTGAGGCTTTCATAATCACACTTGATGATGATTCCAACTAATGCAATGGCGGCCAATGATTTGAAATTAAGACAGTCCTATAGAAAGTGAACACGGCCACGGAATGTTTTTGGCCCGTGCTCGACAGATCACCAAAATATTCTGCCAGGACCTGGCTCATAACAACGGTGTTAATTTATGATGGCAAGCTCAATGAGCCGCGAAATACAAAGCTATAGCTCTACACACGAGCATAATATTTAACTAATTTTTAACAAGTGAATGAAACAAAATATTAAAAAAAAAATAGTTCAAAGGCTATATTGATTCCTTGAGCTTCCGAAACTGCATAAATTTTGTTATATCAATGGCTTAAACTGTCTAAAATCTAAATAATAGTCAAGCAAGTCGTGATTTCTAATGATAAGTTATACGATCGACCATGCTATTTCCGGTTGCATCGCTAAAGCGAAACTACTTTGCCGGGACCCCATTGGAAATGACTTTTTCATAAAATTGTTTTGTGCAAACTAACCTGAATACAAAAGAAACCAAGCAAACTAATCTGATCATTTGCCGTCATTGACTGGCCCCATTTGCATGTAACAAGAAACATCTCATTATCTATTGCAGACGATAAAATACAAAATGAAATAGTTTCCTATCACCAAACCACTCGTCAAAGCTCTTGATGTTGATCGCTCAATTTGATTTGATAAAAGGAAATTATGTGAAACCAATAATCTCACATGTTATTTGACAAAATTGCCAATTTACATCGATGTAAGGTTTCTATTAAAATCAGATCACACCGAGACTAATATAAACTTGAGAGCACTACAAAATATCGCTCACCTTCATATCCTTGTCCAGCATCAAAAAGACTGAACTCCAGTTTGAAATCAAACGCATGGTAACTCATTTAAGTACCCACAGACGTAATGTCCTAAAAGTTCCACTGGGAAATTGTCAAAACTTCTTGAGAAGCTACCCTCAGGTACCTAGAGTTGAAGGTGCAACTCATTAAGTTTATATACACATCAAAAGTGGCTCTAATAGATAGAAAAATACATAAGAAATTAACTCAACAGTGTGGCAGTAGCATGGTAGTGTATAAAGAGATCACTCGGGTAATAAATAGGGATGTAGGAATCAAAAGAAATTGTACTAAGGCTAAGGGGTTTGATGTTAAGCTAAACAATCATATTTGAGTCATTGCAAGAATCTTAGTTTTTTGTTATAACTTTTAGTACAATTCCTAGTTGCTTACAGATCTGTTTATGGGTCAGAACTGCATCACTCAAATTACTTGGCAGAACTTATATACATATATTGTTCATGTCTTAGATTTTTCAATGTTTAGTAGAAACTAATCCATTTGATATACTATGCCATCATCAATCCCTCAGCTAGTCGAAAGAAAGGTCCCACTGCAACTAGGCTTATAATTTTTTAAATTGCATGAGTTTTCACATTATATAAAATCACTTGTTCTAAATAAACTATATTTGGTTTTCATATTTGCTACAATCATTCCAAAGTGAATATGCACGTACTTCACATATGGGAGAAACAATCGTTTAGCATTAAGACCTGACTGAGGGGTGTATCATCACTGATCAATTTCACATGAACAATTTTTGGAATTTTCATTACCTTCAATTTGATATACCCGACTTTGGCACCGACTTGGTCTGATTAAGTAAGGATACCACAAAGTTCTTGAAGAATAATATAATCATATTACACTTTTCATTATTCTCCCAAACAGAACACTTTAATTTTTTATAGCTCAAGATGTTTGATTTCTTTTTAATCACCATAAAATTTCTTCACGTAGGCAAAAGTATCATATTGCAATTTTTATCATTCATATTGTTTGGCATCAACCTGAAAATGCAAGTTTAAATGGGTAACTTGTTGACAGTTTTGTCTGTAGGGCAGCAACTGGCAAGAAAATAATTCTCACATCGGTTTTCAACACATTTCGACAAATTCCTTGAGCTGAGTATTTTCATTTGAAATCATAAGCTGTTAGGTCCAAAAAAATAATTTTTTTTATCAGAGTAACCACTTTTATGACTAACCATTCCTAGAGTAATCGCCAATATTTACAGGCCTTTGTCTCCAACATGTGCAAGGGTTTTTGATTACAAAGCTTAAATGCAGGAGCGTTTCTAATAGGATTGAAACTAACTGTAGCTACTCTAGCGTTAAGGAAAGGTAAATCACAGTCATTGGTTAGAATTCTAAGCATGCACACAAGATGGCAGAACATAACTTACTCTGATTCTAGTAATCTGAATTTTGGTACAGTGGAGCACCGTTGAAGTCTTCTAGTATCGACTGAAGATGAATCACAGATGTTTATCATAGTAACAGAAAAAAAACAGTTGGCAACGCATTCAAACACAGAAAACCAAAATCAATTCTTGATGTAAACTTTACTTATGTAGCCTATAAATTGGGTTGGATGAATTTTGGCATTTACCACCATCCGAGAGCAATGTATTACTCTTAACATTTCAACAAAAAAACAAACATTAATAACGGTAAGTAAATGCGCCATGCACTAAAGCTGAATACCTTAATAGTTCAGTGATTGCTCTTGTTTTCATTAAATTAATGGGTAGTTGAAATTGCAGTCTCTGGTTGGTCCATTCGGAGCAAGTGCATTAATGCACAGTAACGTCTTCATCCACCACCAGCTTACACACGTTTCACATCACCTGAGTGTTTTAGTACACCTGTTCTCATCAAACAGTTTCTGGTACAGTCAGTCCATATAATTCTTTGGGAGTTGCCCCCCCCCCCTTTGTCCTAGAGAGACGTTCTGGGTATTTGAGATTGCTGCTGTAACCGCTATTTGAGTAGGGAAGAGGGGTTGAGTTTGTCCTAGAGAACCATAGTTTGGAGGAAGAGGGCGCGGGGTGTCTAGACTGGGGATTCTCTTGGGGTTGGGTCTGGTGTTAGCTTTTGGTTGTTCAATTTGGTACTATTAGGTTAGACAGGGGAGGCAGCAGATGCTAGAGGGGTCATGTATGTGGGTATATGGAGGTCTGGGAAGGGAAGAACAGAGATCAGTAAGATGTGGGCTGTAGCTAGACACTACTTTTTATTGCAATAATGGTGTGTTAATTTATCTCAAAATCATACATATTTCGGCTATTAATGAATGAAACTGAGAAATGGAGAAAATAACAATATATGTATATGCCTATATAACAATCATGTATCTACGTTTGATAACCTGCTGATTGCTACTTAGTCATAAACTAGACACTAGTTACAGTCACTAAAGATACAAGAAAACAGAAAATACAGACAAAGCATACACGGGGAGTAAGCTCAACGGCCAATATTGTACAATGTATAAGTTACTAAGTCAGCAATAACAAAACTTGTTTCTTATTTCTCCATGGCAGGAATATGTTTCTTTTGGGAACCTACAAGAAATGTGTAAATATTATTATTTACAATCAGTTACTAACAAACATGACATCAGGTATTGCAGCCATGATGCTTACTTATCAGATGGTCAATACCTGCATGCAACAATAAAAAATGTTGAACAGAGAAAAAATATTTTTTGTAAATAACCTGTTTTTTCTACCCAATGAGATTAAGCAAGCTCTTGTAGATAAACCAATAAGAAGTCCTCTTATTATCTAATAAACGCTCAAGTTGTAGTTAATCTGTCGACTCTTCCAGTACTGGTGTATCTTATTAATTGCTCTTCCCGTGGACCAGCATAGCACACTTGTACGTAGTAATTAGCTATCAGTCAGTTATATGTTTGTACAATTAAACTGGGTGTGTACAAAAGTTGACACGGCGAAAGATGGACAGGATTGTGTTAGAAAATTTCCTGTCAAAATCTACCACATTTAGATTTTATTCTTTTCATTATTAAATATTAAGAACATTTTCTCATTCTGAACTTAATCAGAATGGTGTATGGTTGGAATAAAGCATACGTCTGCAACATTGGAGTGCTTTCCATCAGATTTAAGTGAAATAAAATATTGAGTTAGTCTTCTGCGCGTAAGTTACAGACCCTTTTTTATTAGTTCCTTTTAAGGGACAGCTGCCAAAACGTTTAATTTGTAGCATGCACTTACGAGGGGTATCAAAACTCCGGTTGCAACTGAATCTCTAAAAAAATTTATAGTAGTTTTATTCGTACCTGCCATGTTATTAGATGTTTACCATATCAGAACGTACACCGACTTTCATCTCTGAGACTCACTGCCAATATTGTCTTGCTTCACATTGAAAAGTTTGTCTCCTTGGTCTCGTCCACCAACTATTTCCATGTCACTGTCATTGCCTGTGAGTTACGTAAAATTGATGAATCAAACTAACACTAACTGCTCTCATTATCAAAAATGATCGGTGAGTTTCTGGTAGCTGATAAACTAGTTCATGTTTAATAATTGCCATTTATAGTTTGCAGTTGGCATATTCTTTGAAAATTGTACGATACATATTTTCAAAACAAAAGTTCTTGCCGTAAACAATACATTAGCAGATCTTTTTACCCCATATTGCTATCTTTGTATACAAATTATATTTGTCCATCACAAACTATTAAAATTTAGCCTTTTGTAGTCATCCCCACGTTAGAAAATGTTGCTTCAGAATAAATTGAGTGAATGGCAACTTTATAGCTGGAGCCTCTGAATAGACACTGGCAGTCTGTAATAATATATAGCAAACAGGCATACTTTTAGATGTCATATTAGCATATCCGACATTCTCAGATAATTATTTATAATGTCGACATAAAAGTAAGATTTTGAACATTGCTTTCTTTCAGGTGCTATGTAATCATCGAGGAAAAACATCATTGAGGTTTTTAACTCCTAAGTTCAGTATAAAACTTGTACACATTTGATTAATGAAAGTATCGAGGTACTGCTGACTCTCCAGTTTTAAATTGAGTAGATATTCTTTATTTGATCAACATAGGCTGCCGCTTTTGACGTATTTTACGAACTATAAGTGTTTGAATGTGTGCTTTGGCAAGCAAGCCTAGTATGCTGGTACGCTGCCTGGAAGCAATAAGGGTGTACGAGACGCGACCTCTGTTCACCAAACTTGCTACAATAAAAATAATCAGACCGGCAATAAATTTAATCAAAAAAATAATAGTTTTGTTTGGAATTCGTAGGTCAACAAAAAGTAGCTCACTGAATAAAAAAAATAATCAACGAGCATTTATTTATATTGTTTGTAGATGGCGAATGAAACTGAACATTGAATAAATAATAACGAGGTTTTTTCATTTTCATAAACCAGTTTTATATCCTTGAAAAATAATTCAAAATAATTGAAAGCCATCAAAATTTACTAAATTGAAGTGCAGCTTGACAAACTGTTCCAGTTTGCAGCAGTTTAAATTTTATTATTCTCTTAATTACTTTGAAAATTGGAAGTTATCTTCTTTAGGATTGGTTTCTGTAAACTAAAAAATTTCATTGAATGCTATGTTTTTCTAAACCAATGTTCTGTTGCATACGTGACGTATTGAATTACAAACACCTTTTTTTGTATTTTGTTCAACGAACAGGTTGCAAATACTCTTAATAAGTTTACCCAGTTCTATGAAATGCGGTGGTCTAACCAAAACTCATCATATCTTCAGCAGATTGTCTCTGAGCCACAAATTAGCATCTTTTTACAACGCTTCTTTTACAAAGCAAATATTGTTCCCACCATAGTTATGTGGATAACTGCAATGAGTTTATACTTCTTGAAATAAAATTAAAAAAATCCCAGTTTTCCACTATGACAAGGAAAATTTTTTCCGTAAAATCATACTTGACCACCTTGTTGTCAACATCTCCTTAAATATTATGGTGGGCTTTTTATGCACACATGGTAGTTGTCTCCTGTGAATAAAACTAGTAAACTGCCCATTCCAACATATAGGTTTTCCAACTAACAAAAATTCCCCTGACAACTCAAATTAGTCATATATACTGTAACTAACCTGCCAGTTTGCAGACTACCGAAATCATTAAATATAATATCATGATTAGATAGAAGTGGTTAGTTACCACAAAAACAGTGTAGTCAATTATTTATCAATTATTTGCCCAAGGTGCTGCCATAATTTGAAAACGTGATGATTTTCATTGAAAATTGGATTGAAAACAGGTTGAGAGGTTTCTACATCAACTTATCCCAGCCTAAACGTTGCCACATGTAAATTGTAATGATACCAAGGCTATGAAGGTGGAGCACAGCAGAGATTAGTTTCATCACATCCTAGAGTAAATCAGTTGAAACTGAGAGAAACACCATCCGATATTATTGAGCACCAAAGTTAGTATCGATATGATTATTTAATAATAATTAAATATTTATTATTTAATTATTGGTTTAAACTTACAAATATAATTATTATCACTCAAAACATTACAATACTACTATTATGTGGTAAAATATATATTATTCAGTACAAATGCTCATTGTATTACTGCCTATATGAGTTCGAATTTTTGCCCATTATACCTAATTTTTCTTAACTTTGTACCTTGGGTTGCTGTACGTGTCAGCATTTATGTATCAACGTAGCAAACCGATTGAGAGTGTGTTTGAGAAAAGAATGGATTCTTATGAGTTGGATTTCGATTAGCAACTTTATCTCAAGACTTTAAGTGGAAGCTCAGTTTGGTTCAACATTTTGATAAAAGAAAGGCAGATGGGTCAATAGGCGTTTTTGCTGTCCCAGCGCACTGATCCGAAACAATTTTGATTGATGCGTTGCTCCCTCGAATAACAACTTATAGGAGTAGGAGAGTGCGTAAATTTTATGAAGTTTTGTAAGAGTTGTTTTTTTTTCTATTTCGTTCGTTATAATTATAGCCCAGCAATCGTAAGTTTGTTAGTCTAAAATCTCGAGTTAAACAGTAACTATTCATTGTGAGATTTTGGTCACCCTGACAACTACTACATCATCTGCTATTTATTGAAATGTTATTCAAACCCAGCAAACCACCAAGTGCAAATAGTATTATTGACATTAAGGGTAAGAAGAATAATAATGACAATATTGAAAGTAATAATCTATGAATTAATAATAAATATTGATACATACACTAAAAACAAAACAAAAAAACATAACATTTGGTATAATAATTGTTATTATTATAATGGACCAAAAGTGTACACTGCCGTAATTAGTGAGAAGACAACTCCTTTTAAAAATTAACACGTCAACTTTCATTGGCGTTCACTAGCCAATCTGCCCGTTAAACTCATTGAAAAATGCAACTATGAGCGTTGATGCACGTTTAAAAAACTGGCTATGATGGGGCTGATAATCCCTGTACAAAAAACTGACTTTGAGGATTAAACGTAAATGCTGAGCACCCCAAAAATGCTTATTGTGATTGGCTGGCAAGTTGTTGAGCTTGTGATTTATTAGCAGAGTGTGATTTGAAGGATTGTGGCTGGTGGAGTAATTTAAATGCCAACACGCCTGACATATTACTTTTAGTTGTCATCCATGAACAATATTCAATGTTATAATGAACTTCAAAGAATGGAATACCGGTGCCTTAGCTATAGAATTGGCTTGCAGCCATATATAATAAATTATCAAATTTAACCATTGACAGTTCCACTCACCTGTGTCATCACTAAATCCTACATCTGAATCACCTGGAGAAATGTTCATTGAATTATAGAAGGAGGTATCATGGCTACTGGAGTGAGACGAGTAGTGAGAGGAATTCATAATGAAACTGAGGGAGGATATTGGCTCATCAGGCGACGCACCCTCATCTGTCAATATAACCAATGATTTAAATGAAGATTTGCAATGAAATTGTGTTCTAAGTTGAACAAAGCCTAACACAAAAGTATCAGTTGATTGATAAAGTTGAAGTCGTTTTCTTGATCCTACAAGTTTGTGTTAATAGAATTCCCGATCTGAAGCCACGGTCACACAAAGCAAGATATGAGTTTACTCTAAATGTAAATTTTTTGGATGCCATAGTTTTAAACAATTACCAGCGCTCTATCAACTGCTAATCTGAACAAAAATTATAAGCAATGCAGAACTACAAAATTCATTCCAACCAGTCGTGGCGTAAAACATACTTTTCGATTACTTCATCTCTCTAATCTTGTTTATCATGTAACCATAGCTGTCATGAGACCGCATGAATATTATATCATTTATGCAAGTCATTTTTGTTAACAATCTTTTCAAACTTTCTCTGATGGAAACTCCTACTTCATACATGTCATTATTATTTTGTAACAATCGTGAAATAGACTTTTCTCTGGTTTAGATATTTGTTGTTGTATTAATGGTTGTACACTTTTGCAAGAACTCAATACAATCATGATATGAATGACTAAAAAGGGCTTAAGTGCATCAATATCAAAACCGTTACAGGAAAACATTTACAATGGAGCTACAACTAACCTTCTACGCCGCTTAAGCTGCAACACAATCTAATTATGTGAGATAAGTCTACTGAAAAAATCTAAAGATGACATATCCACAGAGTGCCAACTTTTGCTGAAAAAAAGCGTTTTGCAACATCATCTGCAAGCATCACTTGCAAGCTGGTGTATTTTCTCTCATTTATGAGCAGCCTATTGTTATATAAAACAATAACTCAATGAAAATAGTGTAGTAGATTTCCTCCACCTACTACGGACGCAACGGCATCCACTCCAACCAGAGACCAACGACTGCTATGGGGTCCACGCGCCCCGACAAATCACACAGAATTTGCACAAATAAAATACTTTTACCATATGAACCTGTTTAGCAACATAATAAAGGTATAGAACAAAATCCAATAATTTCTGCCTTCTCACATGTACAGTGGTTCCTTTTATAGAAGAAGAAAGGAAAACCCACCCCCTGTTAGGGTGAGCTAATTGCACTTAACAATACAACATACATACAAATAAAAAGTACAGCAAAATTTACAATAACAAATTGAACCATTGAGATGAGTGAGCACATGGCAAGGTGGCTCTGGGCTCCCTTCATGTTCTTTCCACGGTGGTGGAAATCTTGCACTCCTTGTAAGGCGTCCAATGTTCCTAGTCTCTGTGTTTGGCTTCTGTACTGCTCTGGTCTCCTTGTAATGGATTTTAAGTAGATTGGCCACTGCGTTGGTTAGCCGCAAGCATCACTATCGGCTTAATGAGCAATGCCTGCAGCTAGTATTTTGTTAGTTACGCTTGGATGCCCTAGATGAACTTGTCTGAGCTTGTTCCTTTACAGGGCTATTAAAGAAGATGACAGGGTGATGAGTACAGGTAGGAAACTCCTAGCTCAACCTTGCACCTCAATAACCATTTAGTATATTTGTTTTGTGTAGCATCTGCTTATTGTTGTTTTTATGCATACCCATGTATGAATGGCCTGATGTTTTTGCGCCAATCAGATTCTAATATTTTCCGCCACTTTATTTACATGCTCTACTGCATAAATGTAGAGACATTTAGCCCAGTGGGCACAGTTGATTTTGAGCTTGGACAGAGAGTATCTAGACAAGCTTTTGTATCTTGAGATATATAAAGTATTCATAATCTGAAACTCTGTGTGTTTAGTCTGGCAGGTTGCCTGATATTGTTAGTTCATCTGCACATGGCAGAAGATAGTCATCACTACTTCCACTAGTACCGTTCTATAGCAAGTATTGTTGACTTGATGACTCGATACACTTTCTTTAGTAGCTGTTCGGTGAAGGTGTGGCAAAATCCTTCACATCCATATGTTGAGGAGTTTTAAATTCCTGAGGCCCAAGGCTATCTTTAGCAGCCGTATTTATTGACTGGTCCGGGGTCCTGACTCGGGAGGCCCTGTGGTAGGTTCTCTACGTTACATATGTATTATACAGGGTCTATACTGGCCTGGTATAGGCCCGATAAAGCCGGTATCCGTAACCCGGTATAGGCTATATATGCTATAAAGGGAGAATCCCAGGTCCATTATAACTCGAGTTACGAAATAGGTAAAGGGGTGTAGCAAGAATCTAAAGTAAAGGGACGGTGGGGGTAGGTGTCTTGGTGTCTCTTATCATAAAAGTCTCCCACAATAGTGCTAAATGTTAAAAAAAGCTCAATGCCACTGAATGTTGTAACTAGAAACATGGAATGACTTTAAAAACAAAATATAGAGTCGTTAATCCAAGTCAAATTTTTCATCAAGTGGTTATGGAGGTTCAACTATTTCATTTCTAACCCTAGTAATAATTTTGTGAACATCAACAAAATTAAATGCAGCATACTTTGCCTCTGTTTGGGATCTTCTGTGGTGTATTCAACTGGTAGCGGAATTTTGCGAATGGCATCGGAGATCTGGTTCGCAATTCTCCAAGTTGAAGTCAATGGGCTATCCAGTCTGTTTCTATCTGTAGGAGCTACAAAAACAATATCATCTACACGCACACTGCTTATATACCCGATAACTGGCTGAAGTGACCGTTGTCTTACAATAAGTTGTTAATGTTTTGACCAAAACTTTTATTATGAACTGTGCTCTAATGAGTTTTATCACGCAGAAGTTTGACATTGTTAAATTGTGACTAGAACAAAACTAGACTAGAATGTAGCAAAGTATTTTCGTGTTTTGTGTCAAGTGAAATTTTCTGCATTTAGCTGTATAAATATTAAATCATTTTCCAATACTCACCATGGAAATGGGCTTTAAGTATCTCATTTTCTCTCATTACCTCTAGAAGTGAAAACAAATTAAAGATGTTGTGTTACATTATGGTTCATCTAAATACTCTGTACTAAGGAACTAAGGATAATTGCAAAGGGTTCGTCGAACAAAGAACAGAAAATAAAAGGTTTTTGTAAATCAATGTGTAGTAGCGTATGAAACAAAAACTCAATCCTTAACATCATAAAAGTTCAATAAATTCCTATAAGTGGTCAAACAAATCATAAGGAAGATAACTTCATACTTAAGGAAAATTAAAAAAAAAATAAGCTGGCATCGTTATAAGCAAATATACTGCCGTTGATAAAGTTTACGTTTGCACATCGTAAAGGCTTTTAGGATGGCAACTATCTTATAACGTTTTTGAGGACATAAAACCAATTTGATAAAGTCAGCTAACTAGACTAACTTGTTGTAACTTATTTGGTGATCAGTTTCATTCGTCGTCTGCTAGCAATGCAAACGAAAGCTGTTGATCATTTCATCTATTTAGTCAGTTACTTCTTGTTAAATCTCGAACTCAGATAAAAATGGTTATTTCTTTCGAATAAACTCAAATCTGAGATGAATATTCTTATTGCGTGTTATTATTGGGCAAACAGTGGTTAAAAATACTCATTTTTGTTTCATCTCTCCGACAAACGTTTGACACAAAGGCATAGTAACGGGAAATAATTGTTTCTGTTTACCAGTTATCTTTGATCTCAGTAGAGAATTTTCAAACTCAGCAGATGTCAACTTTGATTCCAATTTCCTGTTTTCTTTTGCTAAAAGACTCTCGTCTAAGTCACCTGAAAAATAAGACAAGTTTTTCAAACATAAAACTTCAGTGTCTTTTTAAATATTAATAAGGCACACTTTTCATATCCCACCAATTTTTGCTTCCAAGTCAGGGTTCTGGGTGGTTTCTATCAGTTTTTGGTTGTCAAGTAGCGTTTTCATTGCGATATTTGAGTCGGACTTTTTCATTTTACAGCTAAAAATGGCTGATGTGGTACTTTCATATGACAAGCGTGTGAGCTCCTCACCATCTGAAAGTGCATGAATGTGCAGAGATGGACAGTAAGTATTGGTATCAAAATAAAACTTGTGAGCCCAAGCAATTTTCTTTTTATTAAAGACACAAAAGGCACTAACCTTTCCGACCATGGCTGATGGCAGATTCAAGATACACTGATGTATCATCTATGTGTTCTATTCCTGTTGAGCGCCGATATTCTGACAGTTTTTCTTTGTTTTTAATGGCGAACTCTTCCCAATCATCATTGACAGCTGCCTCGTGCGTCGAAGCTGCGGAAAATATTTGAACGACGTATCAAGGTAATTATTACAAAATACACAAGTTATAAGTTTGTAGGTATAGTAAAAGACAGATGATGTCTATTGGGTCAGGTTTTTGCTAATTATCTTGCTCAAACGAACAGCTATGGTGCAATAATCAATAATTTGCAGATTAGTGGGCTTTGGTATTGTGTAGGAAACTTTCTACTGCATTATTTAAGAGCTTTGCTCACACTTCTGGCGCATTTCCACTTCAACATCATTCTCCATTCCAAATTTCTTGAGAGCATCTTTGCTGGAAGACAATGGAATATTAAGTGTCAGAGACAATGGACTCTGTGGTGACAGCAATTCTGTTGCTAGATTGTTCTCCGCTTCAGTTCTGGTAGCTGGACTTTGCAAAACTTTTGGTAGCCAGGCTGCCCTGGAAACTGTAGAGTAATAAAATATCAACAATGATTGTAAAAAAATGCATTGCTGCAGTTTCAAAAAAAGATATTGTGAAAAAGATTTATTAGTATCACTAAAAAATCTGTTTAAGATTACACCACTTATGACAGGAAGAGAGCCTCTCCAAAATTGATTGAGAGCTAAAAATTCAAAAGTTAATTTTATTGAAAATATGGGTGGCTAAAACAAAAAATGTCAGGATATTGGTTAAAGAATTAAAAGGAAACTTTAGAACAACGTTGCTTTTTAGGTTTTCAGAAATGGCAATTACTAAAACGTCACAGCAGTAATTCAACAACTTCTGACAGAACACCATTAATACCAATGGTCAGTCATCATTTTTTTAAAACCATCAAAATCAAATAACATTATTTGTTCTGCACCCCCTCCCCAACCCTCTTTGGTGGTTACCTACTAGAAAATGACAGTTTTAAAAGCTTATGTTTTTAATCGGTTATACATCGTTTGCTTCATACAATGAGATGCCAGCATTCGCCATTCAAGCCTAATGACACCATTAGCTAGTATCATGTAACTACTACTAAAATATTTTCTGGAGGGATAATCTTAATGTTTTTTTATTTGGGTGTTTGCACTTTCAGTTAAAGTGGCCCACAAAACTTTTTAAACCATTCAATTTGAATCGAACCCGAGATTATCATAATAATTTAGGTGAAGATTATGCAAAAAAGTTAACTGGTCTAAAGGATACTGATGGACCAAGGAAATAAGCATATATTGAGAAGCAATAAGAGTATTTATGACCTATGTTTGACAAACATCTTGCAATAAAATAATCAGATTGGCAATAAAATTAATCAATAAATAATCATTTCGTTCAGAACAAAGGAGTCAACAAAATAGAGCTAAATAAAAAAAATAATGAGCCTTTATTTTTATAGTTCCTATGTCGCGAATGAAACCTAACCCTAAATAAATTAGAACCACCAAGTATAATTTGTTACTTTTCATAGGCCGACTTTATATCCTTAAAAAAAATGTTACTTAGTAATTACGATTATCCAAAGTCTATTAAATGGAAAAAGCAACTTCACCAACTCTTTTACTTCATTGGGAGGCCATGTTTATTTCTTCCCAATTTTTTTTCAAATTGGGAGTTACATTTTTCAAGAATTGTTCAAAAATTTATTGACAATTTCAGGTATAATTATGATGTTCTAAATTACTGTTTTATTTCATATGCAACAATATGGGTTACAAACTCTCATTACTTTTTGGTCATTGTTCGATGAGCATGTCACGAGTCCTCTTAATATTTTTTATTTGTGAGCTGAAACACAGAGCAACCTGTGATGAGGAAATCTTTTTGATAATTCTCTAACTAAAGAAATGATCACTGAAATTTTAGTGATTGATCAAAGCAATAAAATAACTTAAATATGAAGGCAATGGGTACACTAAAACATGACCTAAAATATTGCAAGCTTACCACTAATATTGGTTTTTTTCCGTTCTTTCGGGTTATGCTTTTCGCCCAACAATTTCTCTTGAAGTTTTGTAGAAGTGACTTTTATTTCAGCAGGTTGACCAACTAGAGCGCCATGGAAGACTTGTCTATAACAGCTGTTGGGTGTAAGGTGTGACACTTTAGCACATATTTCACTGAGCTGAATGGCCATATTGAATTGCTGTTCTGAGCGAGTTTCATTAAAGATAAATCTTGTAGTACTATTGCCAAGTTTTCCAAAAGTGCCGCTATCCACTGACAAATCTTGAAAATTTTCATCTGTTGACCCAGGGATTAACGAAGTGCATTTGACAATCCCTACTCCATTCTCATTTTGATTTGCAGGTGAAGATATTCTTGATGGTAAATTGCTGCCACAATAAGAAATTGTCAAGGCATCTAGTTTCTGTTGAGTTTCCAGAGAGTTCAGCATGCATTCAAATACTGCAGCATTACCTTGTGCAGCCGCTTCACGCAGGGGTGTGTTATCATGATTGTCTTGTATGCACAGGAGATGAAAAGCCTCAGATGATGTGAGCACTTTTAGAATGCATTGAGCTGCGCCAATCTCTCCATTGCGGGCAGCATAATGCAACACTGTCTCGTTAAAATTGTTTTTAACTTGCATCATTCAATACATTGAATCCTGTTCAAGAATATCAAAAATAAGTTGTATCACTTGAGAGTGGCCTTGATTGATGGCGTAGGTAATGGCAATGTTTCCATTTACATCCTTGATTGTAAGCAGATCAAAAACTTGTTTTTCAGTAAAATATGTGAATATTTCTCCCAGAATTTTTGATTGATTACTTCCAGCTGCAAAATGTGCTACTGTCGTTAAATTTGCGTATTGAACACTAACAATGTCATAGCGTACACTTTCGGGTAATGATTCTAGAATGCGCATTACCACTGACATGTGCCCAAAATGTACAGCAAGCACCAAACCAGTGTTTTGTCTAAAATCCCTTTGATTCAGTAGATCAAGTTTTTGCTGCAGAGACACGGAGCTAAGTAAAACTTTCACCAGTTTTTCAAATCCTTTTTCGGCCGCTATATGCACTGCTGTTAAACCATCGTTACTTGGTGCCTTCAGCATTTCGTATATCATGTGAACCTTCACACTTTCTATTATGTGTTGTACAACAACATCATGTCCTTCATACGTTGCATCTATTATAGGAGTCCAGCCATTCTTCTTTCGCAACATCAACAAAGCTTGATTTTGCTCAGGTGTAAAAAAATCAAAAATAGCTTTGATTGTTTTGAGATCTCCTTTGTTTGCGGCTACATGCAAAGCAGTCCATCCACTCTTTTCTTGTTTTTTCAACATTTCATATCTAAGTGAATGTGTTACACTGTTGAGTATATACCGTACAGTTTCTGTATGCCCTTCACTTATTGCATCTAACATAGCAGTCCACCCATTATCATTCTCTAACATCAGCAACATGTGCTGTTCTTCGGATGAAACTGAAGTAAGGATGGCTTCAACAGCTTTTTGGTGTCCTTTACTCGCTGCCTGATGCACGGCTGTCCAGCCATACTTGCCACGCATCTTTAATAGTTCATATCTAGCTTGATCCGTTACACTGCCTATCAAATACCTTATGGTTTCTGTATGCCCTTCACTTGCGGCCTCTAATATTGCAGTCCATCCATTTCTTTCCTGCAACCATAGCAAATCATGTTTTTCCTCATCTGATAGTGCGGTAAGAATAGCTTTGACTGTTTGAAGATGTCCTTTGTTTGCCGCTTGATGTAGTGCCGTCTTACCACTCTTGCTTTGTTTTTTCAACATTTCAATTTTCATCAAAGGCTCTACACTATCTAGCAAGTACTGCACTGTTTGTGTGCAACCTTCATTGGCTGAATCCAATATAGCAGTCCAGTCATTTTCTCTTCTCAGCACCAACAAATGGTACCTTTCCTCCAGTGGAACAGAGTTGAGTATAGCTTTCAGTATTTGAAGATCTCCTTTGCTGGCTGCTACATGCAATACTGTCCATCCGCCTTCACCCTGCTTTTCCAACATATCACATATCATATCACCATTCACACTGTCTAATATGTACTTCACAATCTCTACATGTTCTTTAATGGCAGCATTTATCAAGGCAGTGCAGCCATTTCTGTTCTGAGACATTATTAGCTTGTGTCTTTGTCCGTATGAAACCGAGTTGAAAATAGCTTTCAGTACTTCAAGATATCCTTTCGTTGATACTTCGTGTACTGCTGCACATCCATTGTTGTTGGCTTTTTTCAGAATTTCATACCTGATTTCATTATCTATACAGCCTAACATGCACTCTACGATTTGTGTATGTCCTCCACTCGCAGCTTCCAGTATCGCAGTAGATCCATTGTTACTTTGCAACGCAAGCAGTTCCCTCTTTTGATCAAATGAAACTGATTCAAGCATTGCGCCGATTATTTTCAGATTCCCTCTTTTTGCACCAATATGCATTGCAGTCCAGCCAAGTCTGCTCTGTTTCTGCAGCAATTCATATCGTAAATCACTTTCAATACTTTGCAATATATATTGCACAACTTCCGAATGAGCCCCATTTGCTGCTTCCATCAGAGCAGTCAACCCGTCGGCTTTCCGTCGCATCAACAATTTTTGTTTTTGCTCTGATGTGATGGAACTGAACACAGCTTTAATGATTTCAAGATGTCCCTTGACTGATGCCACGTGAGTTACTGTTCTTTCATCACTGCTCTTTTTTTTCAGTATTTCATATCTTACATCAGCCCGAACGCTCTGTAATAGGTACTGAACAATTTCTGTTTGCCCTTCGCCTGTTGCATCTAATATAGCAGTGCAGCCATTCTCTTTTTGCAAAACTAACAGTTCTCGTCTATTTTCTAATGAAACCGAAGTGAGGATAGCTCTAGTTATGTCAACATATCCTTTTTTTGCTGCTTGATGCAGGGCTGATCGGCCATGCATACTTTGTTTTTTTAGCATCTCAATTCTGGTCTGTTCTTGCGCACAATTTAGTAAGCAATGTACAGTTTCTACATGTCCTTCACTGGCTGCGTCTAGTATAGCAGTCCAGCCATTTTTATTCTGCATTGTTAATAAATCATGTTTTTCTGCTGACGAAACAGCGGTGAGCATAGCCGCTAGTAATTCAAAATTTCCTTTATTTGCAGCAACATGCACTGCTGTGCATCCGTCAATGCTCTTTTTTGACAGCATGTTATACTTACAGTCACCTTTGACACTGTTTAATAAATACTGCACTGTTTCTGTATGCCCTTCACTTGCTGCACATGCTACGGCAGTCCGGCCAAGTTTGTCCTGCGTCATTAGCAGTTTGAACTGCTGTTCCAATGAAATTGATGATAGAATTGTTCCAATTGTTTTATGCTGTCCATTAATAGCAGCCTGATGCATTGCAGTTGAACCATTTTTGTTTGGTTTCATCAAAATTTCATACCTCATAATGGGCTTCAAACTGTATAACATGTATTTCACAGCATCTGAATATCCTTCGCTAGCTGCCAATGATACTGCAGTCCAGCCATTTTTATTGTCCGTTATCAGCACACTGTATCTTTGTTCAGCAGTCAGTAAATCTTCAATAGCCTCAAATAACTTAGTATCACCATTTTGCGCCGCTGTACCAATGTGTCGAGCAATGCCATAGCTTTTTAGTTCATCATACCTGTCTTCCGCGGATCGCTTTTTTAGACTCTTCAGCCATGTGGTCAATGGTGAAGGCAATGACGACTTTTCGCTTTGATCATCTCTATTGTTTGTCCGGAGAGTTTTTTGTATTCTTTTCCACATTATTAGTTTTGATCCATAAAAAACAATCCAATGGAAGCAACGAATGATTACAATACCTTACCAAAAACTTTCCTAGTACCTCATAGACAACTTCACTCTTGAAGTTCCTCTAAATATTTAACTGATCAATTTGATAGCTAATCTCATTTGGCTGTTTATCAAACTGTTAGCTAGGTGGTTGAAGTTACGGGTCACGCTTGAGTGCTCCATTGCACTCAGCTCTTCCCACTGTAACTTCTTCTAGTTTGAATTAGCCATATTGTTGGGAGCTGAGAGGTGATTACTACAACTGTTATTAGTATGGCTGACTACTACTGACTGCAAACTGATTGAGTTATGTAAACAGTTTATACTCACCATCAATAGTTCATTTGTGGTCAGCTTGCAATATTAACGATGAAAGTTTGATAGCCACTGATCACAGCACAGTGTACATGCGTAAGGATCGGAAAGGAGAGTTGCTTTTTGTAGTAACTCCTAAGCAACAGGAAACTGTGGTGATGTAGTAGTGTGAATGAGATAAATTAGAGATTTGTATGTTAGCTAATAGGCTTGATTGTCGGCTTTTATATAAAAAGGTTTATTAATACACCAAAGATTCACTCAATTGATGTGAACGAAAAAAAAATTTCATTTCATGCAGCAAAATAAGAAATCTAATAAAAAATACCGTTGCTTTCCATAACTTGAAACAAAACTTCCATGATTGAGGAAAACTTGCAAAGTAAGCTGCATAAAATTACTGGCAAATTAGGAAAGCTATTACTTTGAGAGTTATGCTAGTAAAAGATTCCAGTCGCCTGTTTTGAAAAGTACTCGGTTTAATGACAAGTGCGTGACTAGAGTGGAGCTTGCACAATATTAGAGCTCATTAAGCTTGTATGGAATAGACAAAAAATAGTTAATTCAGAACAAATTGAATATAAAGACTACAGGAAAGGAAGTGTACTGAAGAACATACTGAAAGAAGTATAGATATTTTTGCAGTGCAATGTTATTGTTATGTACAACCTTTACCCTACTATATTTGATTTTCGCAGTATTCTTTAGCAAATCGTACCTGAAAAAAATTTGTGGAAGTGGAGCAAATAGTTTCAAGTTTTTCGATCAACCTTTTGAGTAGAAAAAGAATAGCTTCAGCGGACAAAAGAAAACTTGAATCAGTAAAAAAAGTCTGCCAAATCAATCACTATTGTTGACAAATTTGATGTCAGTTTTGACAAGTGTGAATGAAAAATCAGTTATGCAGGCCAGTGCTTAGATAAATTTTATGGTGGATGTGTGATCCTTGTCAACTGACAGTTTTCGTAATACAACTAACAAATTGTGGGCTGATCCAGCACATCAGTCGGAAGTAAAATAGTTATGTTAGCATTCACTTGGATTATTACAAATGAGTTTTTTGGTCCACCAGCTAATTCTGAGTTGAAATTTTTGTTGTTTGCCTGCTTTAGTGAAACTAGTACATCACCGCATGCTACAAATGACTCTTACTTTTTTCTCTAAGCAATATTTTGCTACAATACCAATACTTTGCATTTATGTATAACAAACCATAACTAGAAGGTTTGGTTTGGGGGTGATCTAACATTGAAAAGCTAATACTACCATCCGATTCTCAAATGTCTTAAGGTACTCACCACATATTATAGGTCACTCCATCGATCACAAGCCATGTGGCAGGTTATTTTGCACACCAGTGTTTGATAGCTGCCTGAAAAACATTTTTATCTGCTGTGGTAACTTTGTGACGTGATTGAAACCTGAGTAATGCTAAAATATCTGTTGTTAGCCAGTGAGCATTTAGCTACTGGGCAGCCGATCGGTAACACTTCAGAAACACTTTGTCAACACATTCTTGTGTGATTGAAAATAGTTAAGTATTCATTATTTATAGTAACTTAAGTTTTAGGCCAAAATTTGAGGCAAATGTGTATTTTGCATTGAACTACACTACCCGGGTAGCGTAGCTCAATTGTATTTTGCTTGGAATAGGCTGCGCATATTTTTTATTGGGAGTTGCATACCCCATTGTTATCTTGGCAACTTTTAAATGTACTTCATTGGATGATTGGTTTAGTGGGCGGGGTTTTTTGAGCTGGTTTGTTAGCCTAAGTTAAAGGGACAGCTTCGGCGACCAAATGGTTGCCGGTGCAAAGATTGTAGTATACATTGATTACCCTCTTTACCCAGAGCTTGATCAGCTATGTTTTGTTTTGAACTTTTTATTAGACTTCAGTTTATTTTCGGCTTTTCTTATTATTGATATTTATTTGTATTATCAGTTATTAATTATTTTGTAGCCAGCACCAACAAAGACAGGTTAAGAAAATTACAAAAATTATTATTAACATTTGTATAATACTATTTTCACCATAACTATTAATATTCTCCTGAGTTCCTGTTGAGCAGACTATCCTTATCCCATTATTAGTGTATGTTATATTCTGTATTCCCAATACAATACAAAGCACAGAAATTTTTTTTGCTTTGTGATTGCTCATATATATCCATTACCAACAATAACTCCTGGCAATATAATCGTTATGGTGCACTGCTCAAAGTGTACCGGAACGCACCGGAACGACATTCCTGTATAAAAATTTAACAACATCTTTTGGGAACGCATATTCCGGAATAAAATATACTTAGTTATACAGCAAAATCCTGTCATATCACGGTTTTTCTGGCAGTTGAGTGGATTTTCCCTAAATCAGGAAGAAAATGTAAAAGTTGAAAAGCCAAAGATTAGTTTGCGCACAACAACTATCCTATATTAGCATTCGGTAAACAAGTATTTATAATCCCACATCATTGCTTTTTTTCACACCACAGTCTAACTACAGCTTTTCCACTTTTATCGTTTCCATGAAATTTTTACAGACTTGCCGAAACTGCTAACAAACTTCTTTTCCAAAAAGCAACAAAAAAGGTGGTAGAGGTAGTAAGATAATAAAAAGATGGCTGTTAGTTGTTTTAGTAGGCTCCATTTTTGTGCGTATGCTAGTGTTACTTAACCATATTATTGTGGGGCTTATTTGTATCTTTTTGGTGCTCTTGTTTTATCATTATTATTGTTACAATTATTTGATAATGATGGTTATTAAATAGAAACAATGACAACTTCTTTTTAATAATATGGATGAAATTAAATATAAAGCAAGATAATGATGATGATTGGTGCTGTTGTAATGGGTAGATGTATTGTCATTTGGAGATAATAATAATAAACAATACAAAGATGATTCTGTATAATTTATATTATTATCATTATCATTGTTATAGTTAATATTATTAAATTACAAAAATACAAAATTATTTAACTAATAATAATCTTATATAAATTATAATAAAAATTATCGTATTTTAGTTCGCCGCTCACTAATTTTTGTAATTATTGTCAGTATTAATGTTTAGCCAACACTATTTTTAATTATTAACTTGATGTGATAAATAAATCAACTTGTCTATTGCTGAATGTCTTTTGATTTTCAGCAATATACGATCAGTTGTACTCTGATTAGATTAACTGATTATTATTAGCTTTGTTATGAAGTATAGAGATGATCGAGTAAATACCAACCAATCAAGAATTATTAAAAGTATTTTATTAATCATTTGAGGTAGGTGCCACAACTCACAACTCCCTATTTTGTGACATAATTTTCAGAACATAACTAATTTGCTTTAGACTCCATAGAGCATTAGAGCCGTAAATTGCCAGTGATTTGTTTCTACAAAAGTTTTAATTCTTCTATTCACAGTTTTGTCTTGTGTGTTATTCTCACATAGTGCATCTCAGTCAACGATTGTTGAGAAAGATGAACCGTCTCATATGCAAGATATATTGCTAGGTGACAGTATGTTTATGGGTTGCAAAAAGTGCTCGGACCTCTCCATTGCAGCTACTTATTGTACTTGCGCAGCTGTTTAGTTTAGTAGAGCTAGTCAGTGTGGTTACCCAACCCTGGTCTGCTTTTGTTTGTATTTGCTTTGTCGCATGTTAAATTTTGGCACATTTGGTTGTTTTGCATGGCTTGCTTGTTTACATTTTAATTTCATGGTTTCTTGGCAACTTTTTTGTTAGCAATGCTGCTCAATGAAAATTCTTTCTCAGATTCAGCTTATGAGGAATGTTTAGATGAGAATCTGTCAATCATTGAGCAGCCAGAAGAACTAAGTAGTGATAACTCTTGCACTAAAAGTGAAGCAATTCCATTAAGTGATTTGCTTTCATGCTGGACTATGAAACTTTATACCAACCATCTAGCTACTAAGCTCTGGCTCGTTGTAAAAAATGGTAGATTAGGATGCAAGACCTGCCATGAAGTAGGTTAATTTCCAGAAATGGAACAATGTGGAAATTTGAGCGGCAACTAAATGAATCTAGTGAAACTTTTAAAGGTGTGAAATTAATGGCAAGCTCTCATGGTTCCAGCGAAATGACAGGGCGCAATTTTTACAGGCAATCATAGAGAATATGAATGAACAAATGTTCACATCCGCTTCCAGTTGTGGTTCAGACAATAGTGATGACAAAAAACTTTATGATACTCTTATAAATGATTCGAAAGTTTTAAATAGAACTGATTGGACACCAGAAGAAATGGAGAATCCGGCATTTTGTGATGATGTGATAGAGCGGCTATGCAAAGTATTCCGTGAGCCGGTTGAAAACAATGTTCAGGCCTTCGGAGAGTTTATTTTTAGTGGCGGGAAAGAGCTTGGCTGTTTGAACAAACTGCATCAAGCAATTAAATTGATTCCCTTCCAAACAGCTGAATGCGAACGTGGCTCTAGCGCCATGAACCGAATTTTGACACCAACGAAGTCTTCTATGTCTCTGCCACGACTGGCTGATTGCTTATATATATATACAACTGGCCCACCGCTATCTCTATTTAACCCTGAGCACTATGTAAAAACTTGGCTTAACCAAGGAAGGCATATAGCAAATGACACTAATGCTATGGCAAAGAAGCCAAAATTGTTCATTGAATATAATTTTTATGAAATGTGGAAACATTTGTAGAGTGATTGGCAGTTATGTAATTATTTTAGTCTCAATATAAGTAGTTATCAAAGTCAGTTTATCTTTTTGTATAGTGCAATTTAAACTAACCATTCATATATAAATAAAGTTGTAAATCATAAGCTCATTCTTCCCTCTCCACAAATCATCAGACGTATGTTATTATGACCAGTTCTAACTATTAGTAACTTATGCGATGATTTCCAGTGGATGATTGGGTGAAATTGCTAGGTAAGTTTTTTTGGATTATGTCACTGCCATTTGTTTATTTAATTTTTGGTATTCATTCATAGGGCCATGTAAGTTATTTCTAGTTTTTGATTCCATGTACAGATCATGTGTTTGCACTTGAAAAGTCAATTCCTAGCTTCTAAAATATCCCTTTCGCAATTTTTTCCGCCAGCGAGGGGCTAATGCGGGGTAGGGGTGCCCTGCACCCCACCCCTCCCCCACACCCCCTCCCACCCTAGCATTCCTGTAAGAGTAATTTTACACTTTGAGCACTGTTATGGTGTGAATAACAATAATATGTTAAATAATATTACACAAACAGTAACAATAATTTATTAAACACTAGCAGAAATACCCGGCGTTGCCCGCGGAGATTACATAAATAGTGCGAAAACGATCTTAGGGAGATCATGAAGGGCCAGTGTTATGGAGTTTGTCTTCAGTTTTGACTTGCCAGTTGGCTTGAGGATGCTCAATTTGTCTACATGTTTCAATCGTTATGTAACTGGTTATATATTTTACAAATTGTGCTGTCAGAGCATCTAATAGGTCTTGGAAAATTTTTGTCTGCACTAATTATAACTTTATAGCCGCATGGGTGTGCCAACTTCCCTCTTGCTTCATAACATAATTGAATCTTTGAACATAATTACACAACATCTGAAGAAGTGTAACGGTTGTTCCATGCAACACATTGCTCTCCCTATTGCACACCACCACCGATAACAACAACTTGCAAAAACGTTGACTTTTCTTTTTGAAGAGTTGAGCTTGCAACTCTTTCGTAATAGCTCAAGTCTAGATATTCCAGGGGGTGAAAAGCATCTTTTTAAGTTTATTTCCCCACCAAAGGAGATTGTCATAAAGCATGGATTATATTTGCAAAAAGTCAACTCAAGGCTTTGCTGCAGTTTCACATTTAGTGAAAAACCAACTCAAAGAATCTGGTGGATATTTAAGTATTTGTATTTTAAATTTCCATATCAAAGCATATGCTTAGTGACTGTGCATTGTGCAACCCATTGGTCAATGTTTCGAAAACGTATTTTAGAATGCTGCATCAACTGTGCAAGTAAATCAGCTAAACATGCGCTGTTCACAGTGTGGCAATCACAACGCAATTGTAACAAAAACTCACAATAATTTTTATTTTCTCTGAATTTTCGTAAACCTTGTGGAGTTGGAGAAAAGCTGTTTAGAATAATTGCGCCAGTTCTTTTTCATGACATGCTGAGCAGCAGGTAAAGTCAAATATCATTAAAACAAAACAAAATGTGTACAAATTTTGCACAAATTACGAATTAAGTTCCTCAAATGACTATTTTTGTCACTCTTTTTATGCAATTTTTGTATAATATTGTATAATATTTTGTACCTTTTATCAACCGTTTACCATCAATATTTCAACTATGATGA
Organism: Cryptosula pallasiana; assembly: GCA_945261195.1. Classification (NCBI taxonomy): domain Eukaryota; kingdom Metazoa; phylum Bryozoa; class Gymnolaemata; order Cheilostomatida; family Cryptosulidae; genus Cryptosula; species Cryptosula pallasiana. The sequence goes on along the minus strand of OX183132.1, from coordinate 41,181,744 downwards.
TTATTGCCAATGTTGTGGAGAGACAGGTTGATTAATTATTATTAAAGGCAAGAGTAGTAATAATAATGAAAATTAATTATAAGCCTTTAGCCAAAAATATTGCAAGTCTTTAAACCTAGACTCGCTTTGCGCTGCTGTTGTAGACCTACTCATAATTATCAAGTATTTTTTGTCATGGTAAACAACATGAAAAAGCAAAAAAAAACAAATAAGAAATAGTACTACTGCTGAACAAAGCCAGAGAAATTGAGAACAACTCTGATACATTGGGTTCCTTTTGATTACTTTTCTTTTTATTGTGGCGTTTATCATCATTTTGTATGCATTACCAGTATTGCTCATTCATTGTTGTTATTATTGTTATGGTACACCATGGTTTTTTGTTCATAAGTTTCAATTCTTATGATATTTATTTGTATCAAAGTTGTTTGTGTTTAAATTGAGGAATATAATGATATGGAAGAGATGAGAGTATATAGCAGTACTAATGATAATGAGCAGTATTCAACCACAGTGTTATTAACTAAAAATGATTTTTAAACAAAAAGAAAAACAACTACTTTTATGCAACAATGATAAAAATAATATTAATAAAAATAGTAATAACAGTAATACTAATAACATTAATAATAATCAATGACTAATAATTAATATTTTTGTCACTTTTAATTTTACTAAATAAATAAGAAATACTTTTATTATTATTATTACTTTTACTATTACTCTATATAGTCATAATAATAATTAATAAAAGAAATGAAAACAACAAAAAAATAACCATTCATAAAACAATAAAAATAATATTAAAAATATTAATAATGAAAATAATAATAGAAATAATAAAAAAAATTATGCTGATAACAATAAAAACTAATGACAGTTACTCAAGCATAAAAATAACAATGCAGGAGGAGATGGTGTTTATTAATTATTATTTTGATTATTATTAAAACTGACAAATATTTATTGTTGTTATATATTATTCTTGTTATCATTATATTAATCATTTTAATAACATAGCCACGGGCTTCAAGAAAATTGCTAAACAACAATATCAGCCAGGCATAAGCAATGAAATAATGTTGTTGGAATGTGAAAGGCAAGTACAGTTGATTGATAGGTGAGTCGGTGGAGAAGCAATTATAAGACCGAAACAGCTAGCAAAACTATTCTGTTTGGCGAACAGATATCAATACTTGATTCGCTGTAGCACCGCTGACCAATCAAAAGGCTGCAGCATGTCAGAATATAATCAAAATAAACCGAACATGTTATGAAAGGCAGAAAAATATGGCCGGATATAACTTGGCATAACTGATGAGGATGAGGTTTCTATTGGAAAGATTGCTGCGATCCTCTAGCAACATAGAAATTCAAGAGTGTTATAACCTAGAGAATGTAATGACGACTCTGAATATGTATTTTTTATTAAGATTGATTCATTAGTGCCGGAGTTTTAAGCTAACATCGCAAAAACCGACTTACATTTATATATTAGATTGTTATATAACTGTGGCGGACGGCGCCGGAAACCACTAACAATCATGTACAGTTCTATGTGAATCGTTCTATGCCTTGTCAATCGTTCTATGTATCGTCATTTACTATTATTATTAATTTGCTAACATGTGCTCACTATTGTGCTCACCCAATCATTTAGCTACTGCCAGCCCACTACTATTTCATTTGCTACAGTATACCAATCGACTCGTGCCAGGCGTGGCCTGTAACCAAATCTTTTGTATCTTTTCTACCCCTTTGTTTTTTATTTGTATAAATGTGGCTGTAATCAATCAATAAAATCACAGTAAGCCTTGCACACTCTCAAAAGTTCTTTGCATGCAATAACTTCACTGCGCGCAGTACACACAAGTATACTGCAAACAATTACACTACAGTTTGCAACAACATGTAGACGCCGAACCTTTGACGCCCCCACTGGAGAAGGAAAAATTCACTCCAAAACCTGTGACCATCCAGCTTAACCAGATAAAGTGACCATATCATTCTAGTTATTACCTGCCAGGAAGGATAGAAGGAGAAGCGGTAACTCACCTCATAGACACGGTCTGCAACACTAACCCGCTAGCCAAACGAGTCTTTGACCGATTACCCTCTCACATACAACAGAATTTGCAGCACTACGACTCACGTCGGCTCATGGCGGATGACACAAGGCTTCCCTTTTACGGACTGCTCTCTCTGAAAGGATGGATAGGCCACATCAAGTTTGATGAGACTTTCGTGGTGAGCCAAATAAACGAAGACGTCGTCCTTGGGATGCCCTTCCTGGCGAGTCAAGAGTGTCAACTGGGGTTTGACGGCCCGTACTGATCATCCAAGGGAGAGAGCAGGCTTGCTCCGACCGTCACGGGAGGAGTCTCGTGTCCAAAGTGCAGGCCTGACAGGACACTCAGCTGCCTCCCCCCCCCAGATGGAGCTCACCATCCCATGTCACCTCAGCTCTTAGAGACATACCCCCAGGGGGTGATAGAAAGCTTGCGTGGTGGGAGACAAATCGCCACCAGCATCAACAAGCCAGACGCCCACGGATGGGTGCTAGTGAGATGCCTGAACCCTACTCAGGACACCCTGAGACTGCCCGCAGGAGAGGTCATTGGCACCTTTACGGGAGTGGAAGAGGGTGGCAGGGTGGCATCCGGACACTGGCAGAACCCAGTGAGCAGGAGAGACAAGATATGACTGGAGGGGAGGTACCCCCTCACCTGCGAGAACTCTTTGCCCAAGCCACAAAGGGGTACCAGAACCTGCGGCAGGAAAGACAACTAAAGGAGCTGCTAATCCAATATTGGACGGTATTTAGCAGCCACAATGGGGACATGGGTCGAGCGACCCTGGTAAAATACTCCATTCCTACTCTGGAAGGAGCTCGACCTGTCAGGTGTCCACCCCACTGCAGAGGACCAGAAAAAAAGGCAGAGGCGGAACGCCAAATCAAGGACCTCCTAGAGAAAGATCTCATAGAACCCACAGACAGGGCCTGGAGTTCCCCCGTTGTCCTGGTCAGAAAAAAAGACAATTCTCGGCGGTGCGATTCTGCGTAGATTACAGGAGGCTCAATGATATCACCAAGCAGGATGCCTACCCCATCCCCAGCATCGACGAGTCTTTGGATGCTTTGGCTGGTAACAAGTATTTTACTACGCTGGACCTCACCAGCGGGTACTGGCAGGTGCCACTGGACCCGGACGAACAGGACAAATCCGCCTTCACCACCCGTAGTGGCCTATGGAAGTGGAAGGTGCTAACCTTGGGGCTGACATCAGCCCCCCGCCATCTTCCAAAAACTAATGGAGAAGCTGCTCAAGGGCCTCCACTAGAAGACCCTTCTCCTATATTTGGATGATGTCATCATCATTGCCCCAGACTTCGAGACGCACATACAGAGGCTGGGCGAAGTGCTGGGATGCCTCCAGCAGGCGAATCTGAAAGTGAAGCCCCCCCCCCCCTAGTGTGAGTTGCTGCAGAAGGAAGTTATATACTTGGGGCACGTGGTAAGCGCCGAGGGAGTGGCCACGGATCTCAGAAAGGTAGAAGCAGTCAGGAGATGGGAAGTGCCCAGGGAAGTCAAGGGACTGCAGGCATTCATAGGGACAGCTGGATACTACTGGCAGTATCTTCCCAACTACGCCGACTGGCCAAGCCCCTTACCGTGCTCACCGGGAAAGGGATAACGTGGAAGTGGGGAGAAGAGGAACAGGCAGCATTTAGCCAGCTCAAGGCCCGGCTCACCCAGGCACCAGTACTAGGGTACCTTGACTCGAACCTGCCCTACACGCTAAACACTGATGCCAGCGCAGTAGGAGTCGGCGCAGTGTTATCACAGATCCAGGAAGGGAAGGAGCGGGTAAAAGCCTACTTCAGCAAAACCCTGGCATCCGGGGAGAAGAACTGCAGTGTCACTCGGAAGGAGTTATTAGCTGTTATCAAGGCAGTACAACACTTCCGCCCATACCTATCAAGCTCCGAACTGACCATGCCTCCCTGCGTTAGCTGTGCCAGAGGAAGGAGCCATCTAACCAGATAGCCCGCTGGCTGGAGACGCTAGCAGAGTTCTGGTGTAAACTCGAACACCGGGCCGGAACCCACCACGGTAACGCTGACGGATTCAGTCGTCAAAGACAGTGCACTGACTGCCGACAGTGCAGCGTCATAGAGCAAAGAGATGGAGGGCCCTCTCATGCAGAGCTCACACAAGACGTCAGGCGGGCTCCCTCCATGGAGGAGCGGGTCAACATTGCAGTAACAAACCCAGGGTAGACCGCCAAGAACCTGGCTCAAGAGCAGCAGGAAGGGCAGGACTCCATAGCTCGGATTTACACAGAATTAACGAGGCCAGGGAGCATATCTGAGAGAGAGAGTTGGCAGAGGGAGACATGGGGCTAATGACCTTGTAAGAGAGACAAGGAGCCATGAGTATTCGCCCAGACGGGGTGCTCACACTAATGCTCCACCATCCAACCAGACCCAAGCACTGTGTGGTATGTCCATCAAATAGGAAGATACAGGTCGTCTGGGAGACCCACTGGATGGTGCACGCTGGGGTGCACCGGACCAGACAACGCATTCTGTTGGATTGGTATTGGCCAGGCATCTCCCCCTCGGTGAGAAGGCTCATCAAGGACTGCGAAGTATGCCAAGTGGCAAAGAATGGGAAAAAAGAGAGAGAACCCCAATAGGCAGCAGATGTATGCCAGCCGACCCTTCCAGAAGCTGGCGGTCAATCTTGTTGGCCCCTTGCCACTGACTAAAAGGAAGAACAGTTGGGCCCTGGTCCTCACAGCCCACTTCACACGATGGCAGGATGCCATTGCCTTGCCTGACGCTACGGCACCCACCGTTGCCACAGCACTGGACAAACGGGTGTTCGCCGATTGGGGACTTCCAGAGCAGCCGCACTCCAACCAGGGGGCACAGTTCGAGTCAATACTCCTGGAAGAGCTGTGTAGCGTCTGGGGAGTGAAGAAGACACAGATCACCCCATACCACCCAGAGGGGAATGGGGTGGCAGAACGGCAAAACCGCACCTTGGGAGATGCGCTGCGTACCCTGATATTAAAAAAGGGTCACGATGAGTGGGACAGCCTGCTCCCCCAGATCATGCAGGCCTGTCGGGGCACCCCACACTCTACAGCGGGGGAGACCCCCAATATGCTGATGATAGGCCGGGAAGTCTGGACCAGCTGACGGGCACACCCCCTTCCCTGGACCCCTAGAATATTACAGAGCATACAACCGAGGTGCAGGACAACCTGCAGAAGGCCCATAGTTACTTTAGAGAAAGGCAACCAGAGGTCAGGAGCCAGGAGAGCGAAAAACCCCCCGTTGTTCCAGGAAGGAGAACTGGTGGTGCTGGAAAATAAAAGAAGGGTAAAGGGGAGCAATCCCAAGCTTCAGCTCCACTTTGTAGGACCCTACCAGGTCACCGAAGCGTTTCCTAACCACACCTAAAAGGTTGAAAGAAATGGACAGTGATCCATCCAGAATGGGCAATGGCTACGCCACTACCGGACATGCCAGGAATCAATCGGTCGGGCACACCCCTGCCGGGAACTAGCGTTGAGACCCAACATGAAGGGGACATGAAGGGGACAAGAAGGGGACGACTGCCCAAGACAAGCCATCCACCACGAGAGTCGGCTGAGCCCATAGACCCCCTACTGCTACCCCTGACCTGGGAGAGCAGGCAAGCCACCCCCCTAGAGCTCACACCACCCTCACACCCCTTAGAAGAGAGGAACCCCTAGAAATGGTAGCAGAAAGGGGGACTCGGTCGAAACCAACGATGAAAACCACACTGAAGAGATGGGGGAAGAGAGAGAAAGCACACCCCTTTGAGGTCACAGGGGGGTCACCTAACACACCGGAGGTCCCCACCATCAACGAGGAAGAGTGGCCACCCCTGACCAGTAGACAAGCACCAACCTCCCCATTAAACAGGCCTCAGAGAGAGAGGCATAAGCCAAAGAAACTAGAGGACTACCACTGTTACTTAACAGAAGGGGGGACAACCAAAGCCTAAGTACCCCAACTACTGCTACAAGAAAAGGTGAGAAAATGTCCAAAGAAGTGGTAGCCCCTAGGCAAGCCCCCCAGATAGCAGAAAACTGGGAAGAAAACGGGTGGATAGAGGTACAAAGAAGAAGGAAATACCAAAACCACCAAGAAAGAGGTACGAGAAACCCAGAGATACCTAAAGGGGACGAGATATCGGTGGTACACAAAGGGGAGCAAATTCCAAAAATAACGAAGTAATTCACACCAACGAACCAAGGAGAGTAACCGCCATATGACATCACGAAAATCCACTCACGTGGGAGGCGTTACCAAGAGAGCACATGGGCTACTACACCAATAACAATAAAGAAAGAGGACGAACCCGCCAACGCTCAATTGCTAGTCAGCAACGAGGGAGATCGCTACCAAATACCACAGCTACAGATTTATATCAACTCGACTCACTACTACACAAAATGGCTTGAACTACAGAGATCTCACCTAAAGAAAGGATAGACATCACTTCCACGTTGGGTGAGGAACTACCTAACATTTATATCAGATCATTACCTCATGCATTAGACCAGCAGATGCCATAGCTCATGGTCAGAATTCCTCGTAAAGAGGACAAGCTAAAAAAACTGCCACCACACCTTCTATTCATGTACGCAGTGTTCGTGTTACAGATGACATGGCAGCACCAATAGTACAGCCAACGATCAGCAAATTAAGAGAAATATGGTTAAGTGGAGACACCATGCGGGCAATCAAGGATGCCACCGAAAAAATTGAAAACAGTGAGCAATGGCGATGCAAGAGATGTGACTTCTAACAAGGCAAGAAAGAGGGTGGCATACTATGTGAGACAACATTTTTCGTATTTCTTTTGCAAATGTGGCAAGAAAAGCTCATCTCGCGATGCCATCCTGAAGCACATCAGGAATCAGGGCGGCACTTCGGAACATAGAAGGAAAGCAAACCTCTCTATGAGGTGGACGCGACCACATACCCTGAATTTTGCCGTTCGATGGGGTGGACAGCCACTGTACCCTTCGGCACACCAACACCAAGCCTAGACAGACAGGAGAAAGTCCGAATGAAAAAGAGACTTGGAGAGAAGACAGGGTCACCCCCCCCCCCCGCAAGAAAAGGAGGACAACTCCTCCACCTAGATCACTCACACCCATAAGAGAGGAGACAACTCAAGGGAAAGGAGGCAGGACACCTACTAACTGGCGGCTAGATCGGGAACGATCAGCTGAAGAGGAGAGGAGAGAGCCCGGAGGAGGAAAAATAGACTACAGAGAATGGAGGAGTACGAGAGAGAATTACATCTAATGACGCACGAGGCCTTCAAACTGTTACGACGGGCAGAGGAAATAAAAGAGCAGATGCAGAGAGAATATTGTGATACTTAAAACGGGACAATCACTACACCGACACCGCCTTCATCAATTAATTGGCCTCCATCGCCAATGGGACAGAGTGTGTGGCGGATGGCGCCGGAAACCACTAACAATCATGTACAGTTCTATGTAAATTGTTCTACGTCTTGTCAATTGTTCTATGTCTTGTCATTTACCATTATTATTAATTTTGCTAACATGTGCTCACTATTGTGCTCACCCAATCATTTAGCTACTGCCAACCCACTACTATGTCATTAGCTGCAGTATACCAATCAACTCATGCCAGGCGTGACCTGTAACCAAATCTTCTGTATCTTTTCTAACCCTTTGTGTTCCATTTGTATAAATGTCGCTGTAAGCAATCAACGAAGTCAGAGAAAGCCTTGCACACTCTCAGAAGTTCTTTGCATACTATAACTTCATTGCGCACAGTACACACAAGTATACTGCACACAATTACACTACAGTTTGCAACAACGTGTAGGCGCCGAACCTTTGTCGGTCAGAATAGCTGCTGGCTAGTTCAACCCATCACTGGTCGACCGCTACCGTTGTCTAAAGCAGCTAATACAACCAGGCAGTTTGACCTCAACCGGCAATGATTAAATATCATTGCTAGGAAGGATCTCGAACTGTGGATGGGTTGTTACTGCTGCTAGAGCATAGTTCGGCCATCACAGGCTTAGGGAGGCTGTGCAGGTGGACCAAGCTACCACTCACAGTGAAATACTGCGCATAACTAACAATAATAATAACATTTGTAATTTTTTGAACCTGTCTTTGTTAATGCTAGCTTCAAAATAGTTAATCACTGATAATAATAGTAATAATAATAAATATCAATAAAAAGAAAACCCGAAAATAAACTGAAGTCTAATAAAAAGTTCAAAGTAAAACAGCTGACAAGCTATGGGCCGAACAGGGTAATTAATGAATACTACAATTTTTGCACCGGCGATCATTCGGTTGCCGAAGCTGTCCCTTTAACTTAGGCCAACAAACCAGCACAAAAAAATTGCCCACAAAACCAATCATCCAATGAATTCCATTTAAAAGTTGACAAGATAACAGTGGGGCATGCAACTCCCAATAAAAAAAAATGCACAGCATATGTCAAGCAAAATACACATATGCTTCAAATGTTGGCCTAAAACTTAGGCTATACTCATAGATGCATTGAAGGATTGCAAGTGAACAATAAAGCCCTCATACTTTGATCCAGTTCAACAAACTCAAACTAGATAATCTGGTTAGTAATACTAGTAATCGTAGTAGCATTATTACACTGCCCTTTGGAAATGTAACCCATCACGGCTCAGTAGCTAAATGATCATTGGCTAAAAACATAACTTTTAATAGTACTCCGGTTTCAAGGACGTCACGATATCACCAATATCACCGATATCACCGATATCACCGATATCACCGATATCACTATAGCAAATAAAAATGGCCACATGGCTTGAGAAGGAGAGATTGACCTAAACTTTGTGGTTGGTACACAAAAGACATTGGTGAATCTGACGATTGTATTAGCTCATTGATGTCAGACCACCCCAAAACCAAACCTTTAATAACGGATATTATTATCTTTATCATTTTTAGTTACTAATTGAATGCATAATTCAAATTAGCTCAGATTATACATATTTTGATTGTGTAAGTATGATAGTATAAAAAAAAATTTTGCGAAACTTTGGCAAAGTGTAGAAGCAGTAGTAGGTTTTTTTTATAAATGATGGGCAAATAACTAAACGGTATGTAGTCCCTAGTAGTAAAACTGGTAGGGAGTTATATGAATATTATATTAATAAGGTGCCGTAGAATTCACTGGACAAGCCTCCACAGCAGTTGAAGGATTCCCATTATTGCGGCCTACTTAGCATGAATCTAGTAATGAACAATCTAGTGTAAAGGTGTATCTAGAGGCAGGGAAATCAAACATCCAGATCCTATCCGAATTGCTCGAATTTCGGGGTTGTTAAATTTCACTAGGATGGATTTGTCATATGTTCTTGATAAACCAGATTTACTAGTACAATTAATACCTCACTCACATTGCTCAAGCCTTTCATACACTTGTTGCTACTAGTTCTTCATTTTTTTCAGTTATGTATGTTTTACGCTTAATAAAGCAAACAAGTTAACACAATAGATTAAATAGACAACTCAGAAATGCTGAGTGTAAATGATAGCTTAAAGATTTAAACTTAGTGGCTATTCAAAAGAGAGTTACTGAGCAAAGTTTAATGTGGCAGGTTGGCTTTTAGCACAGCCAACATATATTTATTGACAAGCATGTTTAAGAAGCACAAGTACATGTAAGTTACAATTTTTATTTGTGTGTTTGTATTTTAAGTGAGTTATTGAGAACTTCATACTTTACGTAATTAAATTGAATTTCTTGTTTTGTGGAAATGCTTGTTGCTATTGTCATTCATTTCGTTTGTTTTTAGAGGTGCTTAAATACCTCCGTAACAATATATATGGTGGTATAGGCGGCCATCACACCAAGATTGGTGAGTTTGATGATTGAATGTATAGTTCTTTTGTTTTTGGATTTAATTAATTATTGTGAAACAGAACCTAATGATGTATTTGACAAATGATTGAATGTAACTTGTAATGTATAATTTGTTGAACTATTTATTATTCAGTGTCTGTTTCTTTATTATGTGTTCTTTTGTGCTATAATATTGTAATGGATTCCGGTCTGTTACCACGGACATCCACTAGTCTCGAGTATTCTACCTCTCTCCAGAGGGGACACTGTACTGACCGACAGTGACAACTGTATAGGGCAACCGAATTACCCGGTAAGGCAAGAGCCCATGGCTCAGACAAACAGTACCGAGTAGTGTTTGTTATAATGGCTTTATTACAAAGCTGTCCTGAGGGTAATTATTCCTCTAGGTGTTTAGCAGTATAAGAATACATGCCATGGCTCATTGTAATGAATGCACAGATTATCAGTGGGAGCTCTCCTTTTATAGGAGAGCTAATGAACACAAAACATATAAGAGACAATGCACAGGAAGTAATTGAACCAATTACATTAATTATATAAATACTCAACCAATCACAATGCAATGCAAGATAATACAAGGAGGTGCCAAGTGGCTAAGGGCGGAGTCCTTTCTCCTAATTGTCCAATGACGGCTCCTACAGGGTTCCCAGGCTGTATATAGAATTAGGTCCACTAAGTTGGTACTTTAGGGGTAAGCACTTCCTGTTTACGACCTTGACTAAGTTTCTGGACATCTTTACAGATCCTCCGCTAAGGCGGCCATCTTGTGCCGGCCCAGTACAGCTGTACCGGGTCGGTAGAGGTCACTACCGACCCTGCAGGGGTCAATACCGGCCCTGCTTACTATGCTACCGGCACAGTATGACAGAATGTTTTATTGAACCATTTAAACATGGTTAGTACAGAAAAGCACCCCACCAGTTTCACAGCAAACTTCACAAAGTATAATTATATAAGGTTGACACACAAAAAATAATGCTTCATTATTATTGCCACCCAACACACTGCCAGTACCGAGTGCTTATCTAACCTCCTCAAGGCAGTCCACGTACTTTGGAGGAGCTTTTTCTTTCTCATTACCATCAAGTCAATTTTACAGGTTATATGTTAAATCCAAGAGCGAATTATATTTCTAATTGTGAGGTAAATTCTTCTGCAGTATTCTTTGTGTTGTTTTGACCGAACATAATTTCTGCTGAGAGCCATCAAAGCAGCAGAAATGCTTTCGAAGCTGTCAGCATTGCTGTGCCAGTAAAAACGAGGTTTGGCTAGAAACATTTATTTAGTGGACAGTAGAAGAATGCAGATCTTTAGTGAAATATTTCAGTTGAACCTAATAATTCAATATCAAGCAGTTTAAGCATCTTATGAAGCTTTTGTAGTTTTCACTGTCGCTGTTCCACAGTTAAGCATACCAAAAGCTGTATAGGCACTGAGTTGTTGAGATAATTTTTGGTTTTTCATTGCAAGTATTTCGGACACCGTGAATGTTTGGAAACCAGAAGCCTGACACTGTTCATGCATTTAGATTTTTTTTTTTTTAAATTACAGTGTGCTTGCTCACTTCAATTTTTCTTGTTTAGTTCATAAACTGGATAGTGATTTCACGAAATGTATCAATTGCCACACAAATATATTTTAGAGTCTTTTTTTCACCAGTCGGGTTTAAAGGGGTTATGACACCAATAAATGGCTCTGTTTTGAGCAGCTGCTGCCAATTCAGGCCTGGACATTAGCTTATTATTTTTGCGGAGTTGTGTTCTCCTCGCTACAGTCCATCGCATAAACGCAATCTCTGCTGACCTAGACGACTTTTTTTCACGAAGACGGCGCAAGTCATATAGAGCTATAAAGGCGAGGACCCAAAAATTGGCTTGTTTTGGTATTTGTGGGTTGAGATAGAAAGACTCGCTCAGCAAGCATTATGCTGAATACAAAAAAGAGAGTTAGCACAATTTATCTTATTTTTTAACGCTGTTTTGAAAAGTCAGCGGGTACCTGTTGACTTTGATAGGGTTGCTGTTGTACCGGTACGTACAAAGACATTTCTTTTTTCTTCTGCAATCTTTGGTTATAGCCTGAGAGTTACCCAAAAAATGTGTTCACTTGTATGAGGATACTCTACGTTTGATTGATACTTTCCCTCAACTAGTAAGTGAGAAACTAGATTTCTCTCAGTACATTTTCAACAGCAACAATAACGTCTTCGTTGTTATTTTTCAGTGGTAGAATTTTTGTCACTGTTGAGATGAATTGCAAATAAATAAAGAAAACTCAAATAATGCTCGTCGTGCATTTATGCATGGTGTGAGCTGTTATGGTTGCATTAATAAGCTACTCACTGCAAATTTAAGCAGGTCAGTGTTGTGTTGTAAGCTTTCTCTATCTAAGAATTCTAAAAAACAATCATAATAATAATATAAATTAATGTTGTTGTAACTCAATCAATAATAATATTATTTATTATAATTATTATATAATAGTAATTATAATAACAAAAAATAATAATAATAATTATTTATAATAATAAATAATTATTATTTATTATAATAATGATAATGGTCCATACAATCATAACAACAAGTCGTTGTTTGTTGTTCAATAATAATTTTAAACCAAACCCGTATAAATGAATAATTATTATTACAATAATACTAAATAATTATTATTATCTTAAATTATTATCCTAGTATATATATTATTATAATAATAATAAAATAATTTATTATTATTATCATTATTTTTTTCATTATTATCATTTATTATAAATATACATACATATACATGTATGTATATTATTGTTTATTACTATATATATCAGAATAATAGAAGTAATTTGTTATATAATTAATTGCTGGTTGTTTCATACTATAGAACTATCAGCAAGCACTAAATGAAAGCTAGGCCTACGAAGTAAGTGTAATAATAAGATAATAATAAATATCATCATCAGCCATGAAAACATTACTTTTATTTCTTATATAATAATAAGAAATAAAAATAATGTTTTCATGGCTGATAATTATTATGGAATGATAAATAATAATAATAATGATTATAATGAAAATCTCATAAGATTAATTTAATTAGTAGTTTGCCAATTGTCAGTACTTTTATTATTATAATAGTATTATTGTTTGTATTATAAATAATTTTGTGATGACTAATTGTTCATAGTATCTTCTGTTATTTTTAGCGTATTATCAATAATAATATGTCACATTTCAGCCCATCATTTATACTCTTGAAATGATAATTGTTAGAATTTGTTTATCAGTCAATGTAATGTAACTGTTGGTGATTTGCTTGATGTTGGTAGTTGTTACTATCGCTGCTACTGTAAAATATTACATACTTGTTATTTGTGGAGTGTAACTAATAGCAGCTCTAAAATAACGTTCCGTCTCAAGTTTTCTGAGAAATGATCAGTGGCATTTTCATTTGGTATCATTTGAAATAGCAATGATAAAAAAATTCTGTAATGAAAGAGTGATAAACTTCACGCAGTTAGTTGCCTTTGATAGTAATCTGCTGTTTGTACACTGCAAATACCACTTTACTACTTGGACCAGATATACGTATACATGTTACCAGCTACTACTATCACTACTACTACTCTTAGCATTCATTGATTGTTGAAAGAAAAATATTTATAACAGTCAATCATTTAGCACCTCGACTAAAAAAAAACCAGTGTGCTGATAACTGCGATTTCAAAAACAATTTTTATTGCATGGGGCAACACGATTTATGTGGCTGTTGAGAGATGGTTTGTTGTTCCTTCGTAAATCTGAAGCCACCAATGTAACAGCAAGTGGCCACGCTATGTTGTGCGTTCTGTCATTCTTTGCACTTGACCAAAAAGTACGACAAGTAAATATATTGAGTTAGAATGTTGAAAACTATTTTTTATTTTCCAGTTAAAATGGTAGTCAGACGAAACAAAGAGAGTCATTGACAATCCAGATCACTGCACCATGTAAGGTTTTGTGGCTTGGGAATCAAACTAGTGCTATTGAGACAAAGCTCTGCTCTGCTGTGAAACTGCAAAGGTATGTTGAGCTGAATTTATATGGAACTGTTGTCTGATCATTAGTCAAAGTTGTTATCTGCTAAAAATCTATGAAACCTCTTTTTTATAGATGGTTGTACAGTATTGCACAATACTTGTCCTTGATGACGTCAGCTGCACCAAAGCTTTCTTGAATGGCTCCCTGACACAACATGTATAGATTACGTTCATCTCTACCTGTCATTCTACAATGATTGCTGAAGAATGTGTCAACCTCCCAGAAACCGTGACCTTTTTGATCAACTCAGTTCACAAGAACAGTTATGCTCAGTGCCAGAAAGTCGTCATAAAACAGCTAAAAATTATAAATTTGATATATCCTATTGTTTTAGTTCCATGAAGAATTTTTTTCAAGTTTAATTTATTTTGGGTGGTAGATACAAGCTGAATGATTTATGCTCTTAGCTGTTTACTGGTGTTCTAAGAATAAACTATAATTTCAATTAAAATTTTTGTCTGGCACACTTACAACAGTTCTGCTGTAATATGAGAATTAGTAGAACATCATGTCATGTTCTTACCAATCAAATTTGTGCTATTCTGAAACAAATTTGTGAGCATGTGAGATAATTAATTTGGTTGCATATAAAATTAAAACAGAATAACAGAAAAAATTTGCATAAACATGAGTATCACTTACTATGAAGACAATAATTTCTAACTTAGCCTTAAATTTATGTCCCTGGTGTTAATCTACTACTATTGTCATGTTACAAACAAAGTACCAACAATATTATAATTATTATCATAATAAATGATTTATTATTTATTTATACACAATAATAATACTGTTGGATATGGTGGTTATCAATTTTGGTTCAATTATTATATGTAATATGTGTATTGAGATGCATATAAGAATGCATGATTGTATGTATGTACAGCATTATTAGTATTATCATTTACTAAATAGTACAAATATATGGTAGGTGTAGCTGGGTTTTTTAGAACAACTCTTCCATATCAGATGGGTGGCTCTGAAAAGTGCCAATTGATTGTGATGATAATAATTGAGCAAGGCACCGACAAGTGGCAATAACAACAGCTCAGTCAAAGGGGGCAGATATCCGTTCTTGTGTAGAATTTTGTTCCAGCAGGATATTGGTTATCATCATCAGCATCCCATAGTAATAATTAATTATCGTCACCATCGAATGACGATGATTTGATTATTATTGTTAGTTAGTAGTACGTTCGCACAACAAGTGATGTCTTCTTGATGAGATTTCCAAATTGCAGACTGGTAATAGCTTTGACAGTGAAAGCGATCACAGAGCTCAATCTTCTTTTAATAGCTTCTGATGGGCTGTCATAAACATTGTGCAACCACAGCATAAAAAATAACCACCAAATGTTGTTGTTCTTCATCATACGCTACTAGTACTATCGTTATTGTATTTCATTGTCGCGCTGATTGGTTGATGATTGATTTGACACACGGCGATTCCACTTTTAACAAGAAAAAGTCGTCTCTGTAAAGTGGTGTCATAACCCCTTTAAAGGAAAACAAAACTTCAAGCTGGAAGAGGCACAACTGAATGAGACTTTTTAAAGGAAGATTGGGAAGGGAGAAGAGTTAGAGATATCCTCCCATGCACTTCCGCCTATTTTTTGCGTGTTTTATGTTCGCTATAACATTATGAACACTAATATTTTAAAAAGAAAATGCTGGCAGTAAATCGGATCAGAGAAGTAATGTCTTTTGCCATTTTTGCAGCTAATCACTAAAGTTTTCTATACCGCTTTAAGTGATAAATGTATTGTGCAGGGTGTTTGGCATGAATACAAGGCTGCTGCCAATACAAATTTTTGCTCATACCATTTGCGTAACTATTTCTGATTAGTCAGAATGGTAATGCAGTATTTATTTTCTCAAAGTTCTTACAATATCTAGGAAGTGAACAAAAAATGTTGAAAGCTACATTTCACACTTTTCTTTCATCACCATAACATACAGCCACAAAAAAATGAAAAAATTCATTGACAGCCAGCTGTTTGCCTTATATCATCTTAAAGCTTTCTAGATCATTCTTTATCGTTTTCTCAAATTCTAACAGGTTTCTTTGAGTAACCATTACTGAGCTGTTTAAGGGTCACTGAAATGAAACAAGCTTGTTTTTGACAACACCTAACAACAGACAGATTAAAGCAACACATTCAGAAGTGACAACGTTAACCAGCAATCTTGTGTAGGACTTTTCCCACTTACAAGCCATGAACCTCAACTTCATACAGATTCAGAACTCCATAGAGATCCAGTTGAATCTGTACAAATTGACCAGACATTGCTCTGGTGCAGGTGAGTAGAGTGTAGTAACGATTGAGTATACCCGAGTAGTAGTAGCAAAGGTTCTGCTCTGATCCGGTGTAGAATATATCAGCTTCATCAACTGATACTGTGACCATCACATTCTTGGTTCTCTCATGCACCGTCATAGGTTTACTTCCCATGACACCTACGAAAAGGAAACTTAAAAGTATGTTTTAATGACCAGTTAACCCCAAGTGATTGTAAACATAATGTGACTTTAAACTTGTATTTAACAGCATACCAACTCTATTGAGTACGTTGACTCCCCATACACAGTACACATCTGCTAGATCCACCCTCCACCAGGGTTTCATCTCCCGAGCAGTGTGCATTAGAGATGATAATTCATTATTGCTTACATCAATATCCTTCGGTATGTAAACTCCATCAACAGCAGCACTTGAAGGATAATAGCCTTCAGTGAAATAACTTGACATTTGAGTTGGCTTTCCTGGTAAAAAGAATTAAAATAGTGCGATGTTGAAAGATATTACCATTTCTGGGCTATAAAGTATATACCCAACACTGAGTTTGACATTCTTCTAGCAACAAACCTCTAGCTAAGAGGCGTTCCGGAACAAGCTGTGGATGAATGTAGACCTCAACAGCGCAATGATCATCTGGCACAAATTGGAGGTGTGGATTGACACATTGAAGCAGGTGACACATACAATCTGATTGGTTGTAGTAGAAGCCTTTACATTCATCAACACAACTCAACCCACAGGTTTCAACATTCTCTGCCAATCCAACTGACGCTACTTCTGAAGTGTTGATTGCCATGTTGTACTGTCTGAACAGTGTTCCAGCATGAATTGGACGTACCCAGTACAAAACCATGATACAACTCACTGTAATACAAAACATACATGCACAAAGTTCTTATGTATGGTCTATTATCACTTGTGTTAGCTTACTAGTTAGAAGTTCTAAACAAAACTGCTCTGCAGTCGGTATGTGTCATAATTGTTAAAATTTTTCAAATTATAACTGACTGTGGGTAGTCGGAGCAGATATAATGTAAGTTTTATGCATATATCTCCTAGCAATTCACATGCTGCTGGTAGTAGTTAAAGTATTGTGATATTTGTCAAAATAGGGATGTCTTTTGCATTAACGTAAACACCTTTTTTGCTATGTGAGTAGACAACTCCCAAGCTTATTGAGAATGTTATTTGAAAATTTGAGTGGTTCATCCCATAGATGTACACTCTGTTATATGAAGTACAATTAAAAAGTGAAGGAATTGCAAAAAAAGACAATGCAGTTAATGTGTGTGTACAGCATAGTTTTACAACCGTGTTATGTAACGTGGTCCTGTAACAGTTTCCCTCCTTACACTACCAACACAATGGCATCAACTCCTTCCAGACACTAGCAACTACTTCAGGGTCCACGACCCAGACCGATCACACAGAGTTTAACAAGATTGACTAATATAGCGTTTTGTTTATCAACATAAAGGTATAGCAGCATTATCCACCAAATTTTGTCTTCTCCCATGTGCAGCAGGTCCTTATGTAGGAAAAGGCAGGAAATCTCACCCACTTATTAGGGGTGAGCCAATGACAGTCAGCAATGCAAAACATATACGAACAACAATGGATATTACAAAATACAGTAACACATTAAACCAATGGCAAGGGGAACACATGGCAAAGCAGCTCTGGGCGATTTTTCTGCTCTTTCTAGAGGGATAGAAAATTCCCACTCCTTATTAGTTCCATCACTTCCTTGGTCTTTTTTCTTATAGGCTGTAACTTCTTGAATTTTTCTTCGGTCAACTCATAATCAGGGGATTATGACTCCCGAGGCCCCAGGCTATCTTTAGCAGCCATGTTTCTAGACTGACTCGGGATACTGACCCGGGGACCCAAGGTTGGTTCTATATTTTTATATACATGGGATACAGAGTCTATGTTGGGTCGGGGTAGCTGGTAACCGAAATTCGGGGAAACATGGGTATGTGCTGAAGGGGAAGGCTTTAGGGTGACTTAAACTACTGCAGTTGACAGGCTAAGGGGTGTAAGGGGGGGGGGGGCAGGGTTTAGGGTGAGAGGGGGTGGGGAAGGGGCCTGGCTCATCTGAAAATGCATGCAAATTTCCCACAGTACTACAAAACCCCTCCGTCAAAACTGAAATTTTTTTGGTATCACGCTTATTCAAAATAAAGTACGCTACTAATTCATGTTTACTACTCTGAGCCCAAGTAGTAAACCAACCTAGCCAACTTGGTTGACTATGCTCAGAATAAAATGCTCAGTTGTTTCCTCATTTCATACTTGACCGTTTGCTGTTGTTTTGAAAATCACTGGTAGCTTGTTACACCACAATATAAAAGCCTAAGCAGCATATAAATGAATAGTATTTGGTTGGTTCGATTAGAAAAAGCCCATTTATTGTGTTACTTTGCATACTTGTTTTTGCTATCTGCACGAAATACCTGGCTTGGTTTGTGCCCCCCCACCCCCCCCCCCCATCCCCCAAATGGAAAAACACTTCTTCTGAGTTTAGAGTATGTGTGAATTGAAGCGTGCCAAGTACTTTAGAAACTGGTATGACAGTGAGTCATATCTAATAAGTGCATACTAAAGTGGAGACATTAAAAACGAATGCATCAATCAGTAATAGAAAATTTGTTAGCCTGTCAGGAGAGGTATTATCGTAAGTAAATGACAGGAAAAACTGCGGAAAGAGTAGACCCTACTCATTTAGCCTATCCGCTTTTAAAAGTGTAAATTAGTGGGCCCTTTCGGCTATGTTCGTACAAAGAAAAATGTGAACTTTCAAGTATTCCCAAAAAAATAGATGCATGCGAATCTGGCAACTTTGAAGAAGAAAAACAAAGTTGATGAGTTTTCTTTTTTACAACAGTTATACATTGTACAGGCTAAAAGTTGATTATAAAAAAAATATTTATTATTATTAACATATTATAAAAATATTTCGTTTAAAACAAAAGGAACAAATAAGTGAATAATTTTGGCACGGCTAATCTATTAATACTGTAACACAAAGATGTTTGACATGATAAATTGTTATAATTATTATGGCCTTGCATCAATAATTGCTGCTTGCATGATGACCGCTCGTTTTTTCTGTTGCTGTATCCAAAACGGAAATAAATACGGATAAAACAATTCCTTATTTAAAAACCAGCGTTGTTTTTTCATAATCACCCTCACTTTGAATTTCTTGCAGAGCCGCAATATAAAGAAATAGATTTTGTGCTTGCCAAAATAAGAGAAATTCACCCATTTATCACGATCGTGCCTCCACGTAATTTTAGCCGAAGGAGCCAAATGTGGTATATTGTTTTTCACCAATGTTCGTAAAAGCCAAAACTTAAAAACTAGCATAGTTTTATTAATTTCAGCTATTTCTGGCAGCACTACCCATACATGCAGCAACAGTCTCTCACTTTCAAATACACACTTCTTACATTGCTGTCAGCAGAGTGCAAAATGTTGATAAAGTGATCACTAAATTTTTTTTCAGGCAAACCTGGGAAAGCAATTAACCACGCCCGGATCTAATTGTAGTTAATTTAGCTGCTCAATTACATGCATTAGAATCATTATCATCCCATACCGGAACAGTATATCTACTACCCCAGCTCTGGGTGGCTATCTTGGGCCTACAGAAAGATGGCTGATATAGCCCGAAAGATGAAAACTAGCCTAAGATGTTTTATAACAAGTACCCAGGAGCTCCCTACCCTCAGAAGTTGAGAAAATAGGATCCAAAGCCAAGAAAGACCAAGAACATGTGGAGAAGAGATACTTGACTATTACTGGCTGGAATGCCTATAAACTCCGCCCCTCACTTCTGGGCACCAGCTATTTTTAACTAATTCACTGACATTACATTGGCTGCTATTTTTATGTATCATTCTATTGTTGTATTCATATTGTCATAATGTGTGATTGGGGTGTTTGGCAAACTAAGCCAAACACTTCCTGTCACTTCCTGTAACTCTGCCTATAAAAGGCAGAGTTTTTGTGTAGATCCTTGCATTGCCCTACTGCAGATAGTACTTGCTCTTTGGATTGCCACCTTTTTATTCTGGGAAAGAATAAATGTTTTTATCACTCGAAACCACCAAGTACAAATCTGAAGGCTCACTCTAGTTGTTACAAAATGAGATTCTTCTTTACAACCAGTTGTTTGTGCAACCCTGGCATGGGGTCACCTCTGGGGAAAGGTTAACTGCTCCTTGTCAGGCCTAGAAAGGCTGGCTGCCTTTTTGTGCCATAAAACAGCAGTTTGTGCAGTGACAATGCCTAGCAGACAAACAGTAGGGCGTAAATTTCCACTACACTAACACCAACTAGCCATACTGCTAAAAGTAGAAAGAGGAAAAAAGTAACAATTAATCTTGGCCGGATAGGAAAATGTTTGAGCAAAGACCACTAGACCTTCATCTATGCAAACAATATCACAGAACCAGCCGAAATAGACCTGTAAAAGGTTCATGCTACAAAGCATTGATTTTGCTAGAACGTAAATGCTGATCAGCGAGTATTGATTTATTGACTTATTTTCACCAGAAATAATGTTGCAAAACCATTCTTGCTACAACCAAGCATCGCAACATATGACAGTCACACGCATGCAGCAAATTTACGTGGTTGCTTGTACTAGTTAAATGTTGATTATCAATTTAAGTTTTAATTTCTTCGACAAGTTATGAGACCAAATGATGTGCGGTGTGCAATACGCCTTTTGTGACCGGCTTGTAAGAGAAATGTTAAATTCATCACCTGCACCCAAATGGTGTGGGAAAATATGATTTTGTTAGCAACTTTTCTTGCATCTCTCTTTAAATTAAACCATTAGCTAACTTGCAAGTTGATTTCAAGTGTTCAATAATCGCAATATTCTTTACTCAGCATTTGTCTCCTTCATCGATATTGCATTATAATTCAAAACTCAATAGGCATACCATTGTATATGATTTGAAAACTTTGTTTGACAATAAAAGCTGGTTATTGCAGTATGCTTGTTTGATAAAAATTTTGTGTGATTGAAGCTTGTAGTTATTTGTGTGAGCCTTGCCACTGGTTATTGATTTTTTATATTCTGGTGTCACGACTTTCCATATTCACATAAATGATCTAAGAGCCATAGCAGCAATGATTTCGCCGTTTGTGAAATGATGCAATAACTAAGAGCTGTCTGTTTTTCTCAGCATAATTAGCCACTTATCTGGAATTACCAAAGTGAAGTAGTTCTATTTACTACCTGGTTCTAGCCTAGTTGATGTAAATTGGTAGAATAATTTACTTTGAACACACAGGATGCCAAATAATGAGCTTCAGGTTTCTGCACAAAGAGCTATTCATGGGCCATGAATGCGGCACAATGAGGGGAGTTTTCCACCTGTGGCTCATTGTTGCACCACACACGCTACAGTTGTGCACATACCAGTGCTCATCAGTATTTTATAGGCACACTAGAGCAGTAACAGCTGGGGAAATCAAAGTAGGGAAAAGTCCAAGTAAGCAATCTGCATTGACCAAGCAGCACCAGAGATGAGTTACTCTTCGTGGGACCACAGTTAAAATCAAACACGCTTGATTCTCAATGATCAAGCATAACTGAGAAAAATGATTTGTACAGGGTGAAATAACCAGTATTTTTTTCTGTGACAAAATTGTTGTTTGAGGAGAATCTTTTAGACTGAGGGAATTTTCTGCACAACTCAAATGTCATTTATCTAAGAAGTCTACACATGCGCAGGAGAACAACTCTTTTTTTCTGAAATTCTCATAAGGTTTAAAGTTGTGTTTTGTTAGCTTGATCCTTGTTTGTTATTTGTTTGCAGCATTGGCTTTTGCTAAGCAAATGGTTGACTTTCGGTATGATAATTATAATGATTAATATAGTCCTTAATAGCTTCTTAGGTTTATAAGAAATGAGTCTATATCACAGGCGTGTTATTGAAATCTAGACTTACGCTGATGTGAAGAGTTTCTCTCATACAGTGCTAGATTTGTTTTTGCTCTGAATACAGTTTATGAAATTAGCTTTTCAGCTTATAATTGTTTTTTTTTCCATTGTCGGCTAATTTGGAATTGATAAAACTGCACTTAATAGAAAAGGAAAACATCGTAAAATTTAACTGTGGACGGCTTTTGCTGGTTGGGTGAGGTGAGGGGTAGCAATATAGACGGCAGTGGGCACTATGGAGTTGTTTTTAGCTTCAGTTAACAGATTTGTACCAAAATCCCGCACAATATTTATAATTTAATTTGGTAACAGTGTTAATGACAGAAAATGATGTCGGAAATAATGAACGCTAGCCGCTTTGGACGATTTAAAAAAATGAAAGCGAAAACTCTGAAAGACACATTATCCGTACCAAAATAATGTAATGGATTCCGGTCTGTTACCACGGACATCCACTAGTCTCGAGTATTCTACCTCTCTCCAGAGGGGACACTGTACTGACCGACAGTGACACTGTATAGGGCAACCGAATTACCCGGTAAGGCAAGAGCCCATGGCTCAGACAAACAGTACCGAGTAGTGTTTGCTATAGTGGCTTTATTACAAAGCAGTCCTGAGGGTAATTATTCCTCTAGGTGTTTAGCAATATAAGAATACATGCTATGGCTCATTGTAATGAATGCACAGAGTAACAGTAGGAGCTCTCCTTTTATAGGAGAGCAAATGAACACAAAACATATAAGAGACAATGCACAGGAAGTAATGCAACCAATGACATTAATTATATAAATACTCAACCAATCACAATGCAATGCAAGATAATACAAGGAGGTGCCAAGTGGCTAAGGGCGGAGTCTTTTCTCCTAACTGTCCAATGACGGCTCCTACAGGGTTCCCAGGCTGTATATAGAATCAGGTCCACTAAGTTGGTACTTTAGGGGTAGGCACTTCCTGTTTACGACCTTGACTAAGTTCCTGGACATCTTTACAGATCCTCGTCTAAGGCGGCCATCTTGTGCCGGCCCAGTACAGCTGTACCGGGTCGGTAGAGGTCACTACCGACCCTGCAGGGGTCGATACCGACCCTGCTTACCATGCTACCGGCACAGTATGACTTCCTACCCAACAGCTATTAACCAAATGCTGTGGGCAGAAGTCTAGCGCATTGCTTCGCAAGGTTCCTAGTGTAAACTACCCGTTTACTACTAGAGTGCACTGAAATCTACCACATACCTCTCTCCATTAAAGTCATAGCCTGGCTTTAATAATAAAATATTAAGAGTAGATATGTGTGGGGGGTAACACTTGTACCCAGGTTATATATTTGATTACATAACAGATATATATATAACAGAACAAGAGTATATATTTAATAGCATATATACAATGTCCGGCGTCTCATTTAGTAGAGAGCGCCCCTGAGGCTGGTGGCTTGCTGGCGCAACCGCCCAACCTCGGTAGTGACAAGCCGCGCTTCGGCTTTAGCCACAGTCGTCTGTTCTTCCGACAGAGTCTGGCTGATCAGCAGCCTCCGCAGCTCTCCCAGCTGCTTCTCCAGAGTAGCGACGTGATCCTCTATCTGGGTGGCTAGACGGTCACTGTGTTGCAGGAAGTGCAGTGATGGTCTGGGTACGTTCACCTCTCCTGGCTCAGTGCTGGCAACTTCTGGCTCTGGTGGGCAAGTTGCGCTAGGCGGACTAGCCGTCCGTTTGGGTATTCTATACCCGGTGAGAGTTGGCGTGAGCTTGCCTCTCTTGTCATCCTTCCTCTTCGGAGCTTCCCTTTGTACTGGAGAGCCCAGTCGCTTCTTCACAGGCACCTTGGGAGTTGGTTCCCCTTGATGTGTGGGCTGGCATCGCCTGAACTTAGACGCATTGTTCCATCTAACAAACTCACAGAAGCGGGAGTAGCTAGGCCGATCTACAGTGTATATGATCCCCGTCTTCTGGTAGTGCATATCATTCCCTGGTGCATCGAACTTGCTCTGATGCGAGTACACCGCGTCGCGGCTTTCGCTCGCGTAGTGGCACCGACAGTAATGCCTTAGATAGTGCTGCAGTGTGTGCACCCTGAGCTGCCGCATGTTCCTGGCCTGGTAGTTGCACTTGGTGCACGTGTAGTCCACGGCCTCCTGTAACAGGTGTTCCACCCGCTCCTCCGTCTCCGAGGTGACCCAGCGCAGCATGCGCCATCTTGTAGGATTTCGTCTCCCATCCTCCTTCCATGAGGTGGTTGGCTCATCGTCCAACGTAGGGGTGACTGGGGCCGGCACCTTCTCCTCGGTCTCCTCTGCCTTCTCCTCTGCAGTAGGGCTGGGTGCTTGCACCAACCGGATGGTGAGCCTCGGCGTCACGTCCACTTGGGAGCGTGAATCTACAACACAAGGTGCATGATAGACTTTATGCAATGTGTTAATGGGCTGCCTATATTGCAGCGGAGCTTGCTCTACCATAGTGTCATGTATGGGCGAGAGCAGTGGCCCTGGAAGTTCTAGCGCCGACAGAACCTTCCGTATCTTACTCCTAGGAGAACGCCGTTCCTTATTTAAGGAAAGCCAGCGCCGTTTCTCCTCTTCCCACTGTACCGTGGGGGTGCAAGCAACATCCCGTGCCGGGGTGTGGTGCACTGTGCTGTGTGGCACTAAGGTTGGTGGTGAAGACGTCGTGGGACGTTCACCCTTAGCTGCCACCACAGGCTTCTTCCTTCGGTAGGCTCTACAAGGGTAATTACTGCCTTGTAACCTCTCAGTCCCTCCTGACTGAATCTCTGGAGGACCCCGGGCCGGTACAGGGTTGCCCCGGGCCGGTATAGAGGTGCTCCGGGCCGGTAGGGAGTCATCCCGGGCCGGCAGGCAGGCAGCATCAAGTGGTGGGCACTTGATCTCCCGCTCTTTTTTATCTACTGCCCTTCTGAGGGTGTCAGCAGTCCCAACTCGTGGGAGAGCGCATTCTCTACTGTCACCAGCGCATGGTAAGTCTAGAGGTATAGGTTTAGCATAGCCAGGCGGGCTGCCACTCCGTAGTGCTAACGGATCTCGTGGCGTGCAGTTTTCAAACAACCATTTTGAAAACGCTGCGTTTAATTGCTCACCTTCTGTTTCTTTCTTAGCCAGCTGGATCTCCTCCTCCTTCTCCTCAGCTTTTCCTTTCTTAGGCTTAGTGTACAGCTCTGCTGTGGGCATGGTCTCCAGCTCTTTCTCTAGCTGGGCAGGTGGATAGTCATCCAGGTCTAGTAGCAGATCCTCTGCGTCGCTCAGTTCCAGGCAGTGGTTGGACATCTTGTAAGCAAGTGTTACTTCGTCGATGACTTTCGCGGGTATGAGTGGCTTCTTGGAGCTGCAGTGTTGTTCACAACTCTGACTCACTCCGTCTGGCTCCACAGGAAGTGTTTGGGTACTGGGGGTTTTCGGCCGCTTCTCCAACTTCTTCCGACGGTCTGCTACAGTGATTCTGTTCACTGGAGGTTGTCGGGGAGCTCCTGGGGATTCTTTTGAAACCAAGCGTGATGTGGTCCGCACCTCCCTTGCAGCCTTTTTGGGTCTGTTTACTGCTTTCCTTGCCTTTCCTCTAGGCGGGTGGTGGGAATTCCCATCTATGCACAGTTGAGCGCTCTCATAGCCTGCCTCTGTGTGGTGCTTGTTTGCTTCATCTCTGCATCTTTTAACAGAGGGTTGATAGTCAAAGGGCAGCTGCCTCTCTCCAGCAGCAGGGCTCCCTTCTCCCCAGCGCAGGGGCGTAGCCAGCGGGGGGGAAAACACTGTTTGGCCTATAGCTTCTACAGTTGTTGTCCGATCCGGCTCAAATCTTCTGCCATCTACCTGTGGCGGGGGGCTCTTCACAGCCTGATACACTCCACCTGTAGTTCTCTCTACAGTGGATGGTTGTGTGGGGACGTCCTCTTCTTCAGGGGTGTAAGGGGTGTTCTCCGTCAGCTCTGCCTGTGTTAGACGGACACTATCATCAAGTGGCCGCCCGTGCTTGTCTGTGCAAGGCAACACATGTCCGTCAATGATGACATGGGAGTCTGGAAACCTTAGGGCACACTCATGTAAGGTGAGAAACGGCATGCCAATTATGGCATCTTCATTGATGTCACTAATGACGAAGTTTGCGCTCGTTCTCAGTTTACGAAGCTGCAAGCTTACTTGCAGGGTACCGTAAAAGGGAATCCTCGACCCGTCAGCCATGAGTCCATGTGCCTCGCTGCGTTGCAGCGTGTCTTTCACTGACTGTGGCAATTGCTGGTACAGGTGTCTCGACAGCAAGTTGGTTGTGCAGCCTGTGTCAATCAACAGGGAGGCTGGTCTACCGGCTAACCTTCCAGCCAGGAAGTAGCTGGCCTGGTAAGGTCGCTCCAGCGGTGGCGCTGCCATTTGTGTGCTCCTGGGGGGTTGTCCACTCTTCTTCAGAGTTACAGGACTGTAAGGGGGTTGACGAGCAATCCGGCTACTGTCAGTCTGTGTTCTCCTGGGGGGTTGTCCACTCTTCTTCAGAGTTACAGGACTAATGGGGGCTTGTCGAGCTGTCCGGCTGTCCTCAGCGGGCGTCTGTGCTCTCTTGGGGGGTTGTCCACTCTTCTTCAGAGTTCCAGGACTGTACGGGGTGTCAGGAGTTGTCCAGCTGCAGTCAGCGGGTGTTGACGCTCTCTTTGGGGGTTGTCCACTCTTCTTCAGAGTTCCAGGACTGTACGGGGCATCAGGAGTTGTTTGGCTTGTCCAGCTGTGGTTGGTTGCTGTCGGTTGTATCTTGGGAGGTTGTCCACCCTTCTTCAGAGTTCCAGGACTATAAGGGGTTGTGGGTGTGGTCCGGCTTGCCCAGCTGCAGTCAGCTGCCGGTGGCGCTACTGCGGGCGCCGGCCGTTTCCCGTCTGTCTGGGGTTGTTTGCGAAGTGAGCTGCGCGCTGAGTTCGGGGGCAGGTACTCATCATGTGACCTGGTTGTCCGCAGCCCCAGCAGCGTGTTGCCGGCTCTGCCTCCAACTGTGGAGGGGGAGCTGCTTGTCTGGCCGCTCTCAGCGACCGTAGCTCTTCTGTTAGTAGCTTTAGGCTGTCCATGACTGTTGTCATAGGATCCGGTATGGCAGGTGTAGGGGTGTGGTGTGTCTGCTGTACGGCAGTAGCGGTGGAGACACGTTGAGACGGCCCCTTGGCAACCGTCCTCATCCATTCCTCTTCCTCCTCGTCGGCATCCTCTTCCAACATCCGTACATGAGCCTGGCGCTCCTCAAACGGTGTCTTTATCTGCATATACTCGTTGCCAGCCCTGACTGCTTCAGCCATGTCAATGGGCTGCATGGCCAACAAGTGCCTTTGCAGGTAAGCATTCCCAACTGTGGTGCTGAAGATATCCAGCATCATCCTCTGCATGGGTCGGTGAGGTAGATCTGCATACGCAACGCGCACTAGACGCTCTACTTCACTTGCATGCTCTTGGAGCGACGTCTTGTGTTGGCGGCGTAGGCTGGTCAGCCGGGACATAGCTTCCCTTTGTGTTAGCCCAAAACGTGCTCGTAGTGCAGCAAAGATACCCTGCAGATGTGGAGGCTTTCCACAGTCCAATGCTTTACCTCGTAATGCATCCCTTAGGTATAACATGGCCGTGTTCTCTGGCCACTCATTCATTTCGGCTACCTCAATGAATCGGCTGATGAAGTACTCAACGTCTCCTTCGCCGTCGAACTTCGGAGCCTTTAGCCTAGCTGGTGCATTGTCTTGGTTGGGCCTCATCATAGCCGTCAATGCTTCGGTCAATCTATCAATGGCTGTAGCTTCTGGGTTGCCAGCGGGTGCTCGACCAGCGCTGCATGCTCTCTGGGTGGCCATTCTTTGCAGATAGAGGAGTGATCTCAACTCAAATCTAAGAAATGGTCAGTACAACTGGATCCCGGGCCGGTATAGGTTAGATCCGGGTCGGTAGCCGTGTTTCCAGTGGCTCTAGCAGATCTAGGGGTTGGTCCAATGGATACTGTGGCAGTATCTGGCACTCCGTCGCTTGTAACAACCGTTACGAAACTTCTTGTACTGCTGCAGGGCGGAGCGAAGCTCTACGGGCCTACAGGCAGTAGTGTAGGGACACTGTAAATGGATACAGTGCCGGGGTCACTGTTACCAGCTGAGTAGCACTCCAAGCTGAATAACCTCTGGTAGCTGAGTCTGTATAGCGGATACACGACTCTCTCATTCTTCTGTACAGTGCCGGTATCTCTATGTCCAGGGCGGAGCGAACTCTACGAGCCTGTAGAAGATACGGTAGCGTCTGTACTGGACTGCTGCAAACGGAGCAAGCTCTACGGTTGATGCAGACAGCCTTTAGTAGTGGATACTGTGCCGGAATAGCTGTTGCAGTTCGGAGCGCACTCAAACGAACCTGCAGAGAAATCCGGTAGTATCTTGCGTCAATTGCTCTTCCGATCTACTACTTCGGTAGATCAATTTCTCCTCCTCTCTCCAGATCTACACCCGGTAGATCACTTCTCCTTTCTCAGTGGTAGCTGGCCTGCAGTGCATTCGCAGGGCCAGAGGGTAGCGTGAAAGAGCACAGCGTGGGAAGGTACCGTTTATCCCACCGCTGCCACCAATGTAATGGATTCCGGTCTGTTACCACGGACATCCACTAGTCTCGAGTATTCTACCTCTCTCCAGAGGGGACACTGTACTGACCGACAGTGACACTGTATAGGGCAACCGAATTACCCGGTAAGGCAAGAGCCCATGGCTCAGACAAACAGTACCGAGTAGTGTTTGCTATAGTGGCTTTATTACAAAGCAGTCCTGAGGGTAATTATTCCTCTAGGTGTTTAGCAATATAAGAATACATGCTATGGCTCATTGTAATGAATGCACAGAGTAACAGTAGGAGCTCTCCTTTTATAGGAGAGCAAATGAACACAAAACATATAAGAGACAATGCACAGGAAGTAATGCAACCAATGACATTAATTATATAAATACTCAACCAATCACAATGCAATGCAAGATAATACAAGGAGGTGCCAAGTGGCTAAGGGCGGAGTCTTTTCTCCTAACTGTCCAATGACGGCTCCTACAGGGTTCCCAGGCTGTATATAGAATCAGGTCCACTAAGTTGGTACTTTAGGGGTAGGCACTTCCTGTTTACGACCTTGACTAAGTTCCTGGACATCTTTACAGATCCTCGTCTAAGGCGGCCATCTTGTGCCGGCCCAGTACAGCTGTACCGGGTCGGTAGAGGTCACTACCGACCCTGCAGGGGTCGATACCGGCCCTGCTTACCATGCTACCGGCACAGTATGACTTCCTACCCAACAGCTATTAACCAAATGCTGTGGGCAGAAGTCTAGCGCATTGCTTCGCAAGGTTCCTAGTGTAAACTACCCGTTTACTACTAGAGTGCACTGAAATCTACCACAATAACAAACTGTAACTCCTAAATGCTGAATGCAATAAATGGCGCTTTGATAAAGGATGCGCAAAGGTGATTACAAACAACTTGTTATAACTGGTAGAACATCACTTGTTGGAAGAGTTTCTAGATAAACTGAAACGTTTGAGCAAAACTTTCAATTGGAAGTTTTCAACTTGTTAAAAAGCTAGGTGGGTAAAGTCTGGTGAAATTGGAAATAACTTAGGTGTTTGTACAGATGTTAAGAAATTATGTTTGAAGTGAAGCAAGTTCCGCCTATGAAACTTCACTGAGTTTCAATAGAGCAAAATATTTTTACTAATCATAGGGCTACGTTAAAATCACACATCACAGCACATAGACCATTATTGATATTAATGTAGCGGAGATGAAAGCAGCAGCATGAAAACAATACCTAAATGAATGTATGCTTTATTATCGAGAGGGCGATATATGTTTGATGCAGTTGCAAACTATCAGTTTAGAAAAAGCAGTAATAAAACATAGAACCGGCATCAAACTTTGAACTTAATGAAAGTTGTTGTAAATACATTACTTTATTGATTTTAATTACTGTAACGTGTATTATTACTGAAAACCAATTTCGTTTCCATAACAGTGTGACGGTGTACATCATACTCCCGTCTAATTGGCAGTCTCTTCAGAAAGTTGATCAAAGAAGTTGAACAGGTTTGTTTTTAAGAAACTGTATTGTGGAAACACACGGAGAGTATAGAACAGGAAGTGTTGTGAAAAGTAGTAAAATAATGAAGCAAGTAATTAATAGAGAAAAATTAATTAAAAACAGTCAGCTTTAGCCTGTTGTTTTCCTCATCCTAGAGAAACTTGTAAGAGTTCAAGAAAAAAGTTGAATCATTAAAAAGTCCATTACCTTTTTAAATCCATTCAAAAATACCAAAAAATTATTCAGTTTCAGTTTCTAGCTAACCATCTTATAAAACTGGGTAAAAGTTTGACATCGTTATTGGTTAAATCATCAACATGCAATTTAAAGAGTATATGTGTATTTTTCCAAATTACTTTTTGTAAAAAATTGTAAAGCAGGTAGAGAAGATACTAAACCTGTTTTGCAAATCCAAATGACTAAACTTTGGCGGCTTTTGATTGGCAGAACTGAAGTTGAAAAATACCAATCGATCCCATTAAAAAATGATTGAATCTTAAAAAAAATTAAGGCAATTTTGACAGACTGATGCATCAGGACTGTTTGGCAAAGGACTTTTTGTCAAATCACACTGTCATATCATGAATCACCATCGCTGTTCACCTGACATAAGAATTGACATCTCGACAAAATTAATTTGGTCTGGTACAAAATGAAAGCAGCTTTTCATCACATCACTATAATCACTGTTTCAATCACTCATTAGGATGTAAGGGCGCATGCACTGCAAATTATCAAGTACCACTTGGCCATAGTATCATATTGCATGCACTACACTAATCTGACCCATAGCATGTTGTGTTGATGTTCCTGTTGAGCATCGCATGCATACGTTGTAATAGGACAATATTTACCCAATGTGAAACCCTGTCTCCCGAAGTTGTGAAATCACCAAATGCAGTTTTTCTTAAGGTTTGTTTTCATTGCTTTTATTATTCTGTTGCTTTATTGATTTAAAAATACATTGGTGAGAAGCAAGAACACACCAGGATAAAATTATTCTCAAATATTAGTTTGCCAACATCACCATTAAATGGTCAGGAGATAATCAAAACTAGCTTTTGACTATGGTATTTGGATATCATTCTTGTTTTGGTGTACATTGCTTTTTGGCTAGGCATAATAAAAACTGAACGGTAGCTCAGCACTGAAATATTATGTAAACGTAGTTAAAATCGAGTAAATTTCAATTAGTTCATAGAAAATATACTTCGATGAAAAAACTCATGCTCTAGCATTTGGGGGCAAGATTTTTGTCAAAGTCAATTGGAAGCAGTCATAGAGAAAAGCAATAGAAGCTGTGGCCATTGTTAGTAGTAAGATCAGAGGCAGTTTAGTGTCTGCCAGAAGCAAAATAGAAAGAGCACCGAAAAAATTCAGTAGTAAATTGTTGAAGTGAACCAGTTTAGCGATTGACTCTCTTATGAAAAGAGCTCATTGCAGCATTGTAAAAAGTGGATCGGATGAGTTTGTGGCAGTAACGAAATAAGACTTGCAGCATTTAAATATGATGCAATAAGTTTTCAATCTCAGAAAACAAAAAATAAAAAGACAGTTACGAGTTTCACAATTGAGAAATAGTTTTAGTTTTGAGAGAAATATAGCCCATTCCATAAGCGTCTTTGGTTTTTCAACATTTGCTCACTCCATGTAGTACAACACATTACTAGATGAGTATATGGAAAGAGGTAAATGTAGAAATGAGGAAAAAATTAGTTGTTTGCAGTGGCGGATCCAGAAAAAAATTGAGCTGGTGCTTTTTTGAAAAATGCTCTGGGTGCGGGGGAGGGGTGGGGTGCAGGGCACCCCTCCCCCGCATAAGCCCCGCGCTAGCGGAAAATTTTAAAAACAGAGTATTTCAGATGCTCAGAAATGGCATTTCAGGTAAGAATATTTGACATATGAAAAACCCTTGAAGCAGTTAGCATTAAATTGCTCAGCACTAAGTTGAAAACGGAACAGGTAGTTTTAACAAGTGTATATTTATTTCACATGCATTTGTGTTCATGAAAACAGAATAACAATATTGATAATAATAGTAGGTTGAACATTAATTTATATCGTTTAGTTGCTGTCAGACTCAGAACTAGCAGTGATGATAGATAGTGACAATAACTACTACGTATTAAGGTATTTCAAAAAATTGATTACTATCTTGTTATCAAATGAATGTTTATTAATTATAATAACAAATGAATAATTAAATAATAATTATTCCACCTATAAATGCCTCATCATGATCATCATTAAGAAATAACAAATAACCGCTTCACTAACTATTATTATTTTACGATCACCGTCACCATTTTTAATTAATGTTATCAAAATAATTAGTTAATTAATATTACTCAAAATAATAGTTAAAGAAGCAATTACAATAATAATAGTAATCGATACTAATGATAAAAAAAACATTATTAAATTTATTATGTTCATAAACAGCTGTTTAAACTATTATGATTATTATAAATTATTATTAACTATATGATTTAAATTACTATTGCTTGCACACTAATCAATTATTAGCTATGTTATTATAATGATTAGGAATATTGATTTTATTATTATTAATTATTGTACAGGAAAAATCGTGGCCAGTTCCTGTGCAATCTGAAACAATCTGAACATTCATATAAGCAATTCAATTTATCACATTTATCTATTACTGCGTCCACATTACATGCGTTGCTACCAACAACTCAGTATTTATAACCTCGATACCGAACCTGATGTTCTATTTTTATTATTATTATATTTTGAGGCTATATTTTAGCACCGCCTCTTTTACATAAAGAAAGTCGCTGAGCTCCTCACTAGTCAGTGTATTAGAGAAGCTCAGCTGGTTTGTTCTGCTAAGAATACAATACAACACACACACTCAATCAAGCTTACTACTTGAACCTTACGACAGACAGCTCTACTGCTCTAAGGACAACCAGCTCTGACGACCTCTTGGGTCTGGTAGCAACTGGTGTTGTCCAACGGGTAGTAGAAAGAAGGCAGGCTTGCCTGGCAGATGCGAGCCGAACAGTGCTCCCCCTCCAGCAGGAATGCTGACGGGCAGACACTAGCAAGGCTGTTCTGACAGCAAGCTGTCTTGACAGACAGAAAACTCTGCTACCTAGAGGTGGTGCAGGTGTGCTACCAGGGTGACTAGTGACGTTACCGCAAAATCCTGCACATTATTCATTAAACTTAATGATAATAAATAATGTCTATTTACAATAATTACAACTACTAGCTACTAGTGAAGAGTAATCATTATCATAATAATAATCAATTGATTAAGAATTATCAGAAAATAACAATGACAATAATTATTAGTTTTATTTACAATAATAACTATAATTATTATAATATTCTTTATTATTATTATTAATTATTATTTGTAATGAAAATTAATTATCATTGATTAAACATCATTGTATTCTTACTGTAACAACAACAGCAATTAATAATAAATTAATAATTTTCTTCTTTCAACCCAGTTCAATCAGTAATCAATCAATTGACTACAACAATAATAGTAATAATAAAAATAATAATTAATTATAATAAATAATTATAATAATAAATAATAATAATATGTATAGTAGTAGTAGTCATTCTATTTTCATTTTTCACCTCTAGTAGTAGTAGCTGGCTGTTCAATAAATTTCAGTGGTGAGAATAATACAAAATTTCAGAACAAACCTGAAAACTACTTTCTTCCTTTCAAACAACTCTAATAATAATTATTATAATGTTGGCTACTGCCTCATTCATTATTTATCATTATGACCTATGAACTAATTAGGAGTAACAACTTGTACCTCTCTTTCAAGACATTATTGTCTTTTTTTGTCCAAGACTGCATTCAACAAAACCGGAAGCACACTGATTCCACTATTATCAATTTTTACTATAACCTTAGTTTTAGATTACATTGTGGGGAGTACGTACTATTTTGACTGGCTGCTAGCATAGAACTATCCCCTGACATAGTTCTATGGTTGCTAGGGTGCCAGTTTCCTGTTTTTGAATTCGGACGATTTTTTTTCATTTTTTTATATAAATCCTTACAATACATTTACTGTTGCCATGGTGTGATGAGTTATGGATTACATCTTAAACTGAAGATAAAATTGTATGCTGGGCAAAGATCCATTTTATTACACAAATTAATTATTTGTGTTCTTTTTAAAAGAAAAAACTGACAGAGCTTATTTTCTATAAAAAGAAAATTTTGCTTAGCAACAGGAGGTGGTGCGTTCGCACCACTCGCACCCCCCCCCCCTAGATCCGCCACTGGTTTGTGGTGCCATGTATTAGCTGGACACAATTGTACTGATTTGGATCAGCAAAGTCATGCGTAGGTGTTTTTTGTTCAAAATTCTCAGGTTTTTGGGTACAAACAAAACAACAGTACAGTTATTGATGTTGCAATAGAAAATATAACGGCTAATATATAACTGTATAAACTAAAATTTAGTATGAGATGAAAAAGCCTATGATTTACCTTAGAACCGTACAGCTTTGCATCACTAGATTAATCACTGGTCAGGTAGTAAATAGTGCAAAAAGTCTAACAAAAAATTAAAAGACATTCTACTCTATATTGCAATAGGAAACCAATAATTTGTTTCACTTCTCAGCAAGTGATATTTTATATAGAGATAATAACGTCATTGCTAGAACATGAATAACATAATAGCTACTAAAGCATTAATTTTCTCTCTTAGTGCTGAAAAGTTGGTACCTAAACTGATCTAGTTTTTGAAAGTTATCTATTGTATCTTACCAGCTAGCATTTTTGCCATTTTTTAAGCCTTGGCTAGACACCCAGAGTTCCCTTAACACAAGTTACAAATAATAATAACCAGACAAATATGACTGCAAGAAAAGCAGCCTACACCTATTAAAATAATCTATTAGCGTCATAACAACAGTCTCCAAGTAACAGCCACTTCGATCCACAAACTTACAGCATTTGAAAGAAAACTTCAAGAGATTTTCAAATTAATTTAATTGCAATCTTACTTATTCATCGATCCCTTAATGAAAAACTGGCGAGTCATGTAATTCAAAATGCTTTAATTACAACTAATGGATTTCAAATGAATAAAGTTATTCAGTTCTGCAGATGCTGCAGTGCTGAAATTGTGGGTTAGTTTTGGAACTACCTTCAACAAACTAAATAAAAATAAAAAAAAATCACTTTACCCACACAGATAACCAGTTCAAGAGAACCTAACGTGTTAAAAAAAATCATTCACAAAAAGTTTTTTGAAGGACCAATACCATCAGATGAATATGTTGTTCTGACCATATTTATCAATAATATTCAGAATATGCTAGTCTTTCACTTAACTTTCTTCACGGAGTTGCTGTGGATAACCGCAGAGGTAATTGGAATTGCAGCTGCCACTTGACTCATCATAACAGTTTTGGTTGGAGCATTGCGTAAGGTGAAGTAAGTTAATTTATTGGTTCTGGTAGAAAAAATACCATTTAGAAAAAGGACTAAAACTGAACACCTGGTTTTTATTCTTTGAAACCGCTTAGCACTTCAGTATTTAACAAAGTTACAGATAATATTCTTCTGTTCATGCTGCAGAAGAGCATGCTTACTGCATGACATCCCAACTTTAAGTTTCTCCATATAACCTGGAAACTGAAAATCTTTCAACATGTTGCAACTGTAAATTTTTTTGTCGTTGTTTTTATTGAATTGTTGCCAAGTGTAAGATGATGAATGGCGAGAGTTTATTTGTTATAAATGTTAAATGAGTTTTTGAAGTGTTTAAAAGGCAGGTCTTATAAAAAATAGCGTTTTAATAGCACTGAATATTATAACTGTTGAATTTTTTATAAAAAGTTTTTCAGCGAAATTTGCTTTCTTGGTATGTTTTAGTAAAAGTAATTAGATATAGTACAAAACATGAGCTTGAATAAGCAAGCAACATCAACAACCCATTTCCTAGCATTACCGTAGTGTTTCCATGTTGTTTTATAAGCATCTTTGGTTCAATGGTTTAATAAAGCTCCACAGAAACTCTGAACCAAATGATCATAGAAGCCTTAAAAGCTTGTTTGCAATGCCACATATAATTTACACTTACAATCCATTGGTTCAAGTATCAATTTTATAATTCAAAATTTAAAAATAATATTTGCAATATATTTAATAATTTATGCAAAGTGTTTCTGAAAAGAAATCCAAAATCTTGCGGAACAAACATTCAGAAGTCAGTTCTTTTTTGGAAAGTTCACCAACTGAGTCAAAGAATAACTGAATATTTTTAAATGTTTATTTTTTTATAATGTAAATTGAATGTCACAAAGTAACTCTGGCAGGTTGCCAAATAGTAGCATAGACCCAAAAAGTTTTGGTACAGTTTTTGGTCAAATTTAGAGGTGTAATTTCACTGCTCTAATATTCTTGAACTCTCAGGAAAGAACACTGGCTGAAAGTTACCTGCGAAATTGAGTTGTAACATTTAGACTAGCTTTATTTTAATGCTTTATATTATTTTCACTATGTCTCTATAGTTTTTGTGAAAGCATGTCTTTAAAAGATTAATTGCATTTTTTCTGTCTGTTTACTTCCATTTAAATGTTGTTAACTGGATGAGTAATTATTTTTTCATTTATTTGGTGGTACATTTTCTGTGGTTACAAAGAGCGAGTTTGTCTTTATTATTCCATTGTTTACAGAACTAAATAATTACATTTGTATAATTCTCATAATATGATTTTAAACTCCTGCAACTGTCTTACAGGCTTTTTCATTAAATTAAATATGAGTAATGGAGTTTTGCAATCAACTTACGTGGATAATCTTTTAAAGTTTTTTTTTGCCAGTGATGAAGTGATGATTAAAGTGGCTGTTACTTGGAAACTCTTCCTTTGATGCTAATAGATTATTTTAATTAATGTAATGTAGGTTGTCTGCTCTGCCGGCATATCCATTTGGTACACGCTACACGTCACTTGTGTTGAGAAAAGCTCAAGTGTCTGGTAAACTGTCTGACAAAATGCTTAAGTTACGAGCTGATAAGTTGGTATTTATAACAGACTAGCTGACTTGGAAGATAAACTCTTTGGAACTAAAGATATGTTTTTTTCGTGGAAACTTTGAGTTTGGTAGATCATGCCGTAGATGTAACCTTCTTTTCAATACTTGATTAACTGGTTTTTGAGTATAGATGTAGAAATTTTTGTGTCCTTTTTATTAATATACTTGAAAATTTAAAGCCATTCAAAGTAAAATCAGGCGCATGAATACTTTAATCAAGAATGGAAAAAAATACAATTAATTTAGATAAAATTGCAAGGATAAATGAACAGTATTTGAGAGTTTCCTCGGCTTATTTACTTTGAATGGAAGCATGTTCTAGAATGAACTCGATGCACCTGTTTGTGGCGCCATGTCAACTTCGTGCTATAGTCATGGCAACAGGGCTCAGATATTTATAATCATGATCGTACCCTGCACACACTGGTGTCAATGCCATATATTGTATGAAAAACATCTCAAAACCTAAATCAATAATACAGTCATCCAAAAAAGATATATAAAGATTCCAGTCATCCTAATTTAGAATTTATTTGTGACAAAAATTGTGCCCAATTTAATTTGTTGCAGCATTATTGGTGTGAGAAATAAATACAATAATTTTGAAGCCTTAACTACACTTTATGTGACCGGAGAAAACCAGGCAACCTAAAATATAAAATACATAATTATATTCAAAAGCAATGAATAAATAAATATGCTTTGGCTTAAGATTATTTTTCGTATTTTTTTTAAAACTATTTAGCACTCATTGACGGTAAGGAAAGATAACTTTGACAACCAAGTTGCATATGTAATGAATTCTCTCAATTGTTTAAAAATGCAAAAATCACAACTGAATCACAGAATTCTCTTACAATTGAAAACAATAGTATTTTAGAACAGTCGCTACCACAAACGTTCAGTAATGAACACATTTTTAAAGTGCGAGAGTGCATTTTGGCGCAAGTTCAACTGTAGATAGACCCTAAATACACCTAATGCCTCTGGCTTTTGTTAACTTATTTTTGCTTTTTGGGCGGTACGTAGTTGTTATTGCAGCAGTCCAACACTTTTCACTCATGAGTTAATAAATTTTTGGAACGTGTAACTGGATAACTTCTCACGCAGTATCCACCCACTATGTTAATAACATTATGGAAATAGAAATTAGTTTCATTCTGATCAAATCATGAAACTTGATGAATTCTTATCTTGGCTACAACTTCCACTCATAGTACCAAAGAGTTTGATTAGAATAAGGTTGAACATGTGATCAATACCAGTAGTAAGGTAGGAGCAGATCTATGTCATGGCGTCTACGTATAAGGTTCTCCTGGTTCCAAGTGTACTTTTAGTTGGCCCAAGTTACCATGAGAACCTGTGAAGTACGCTTTTGTGCGCACCAGGTGTTATAAGTTTGCTATAACTATATATTGCTATAGAATGTTTGCCAAGTATTTATTGTGTCCGGTTTGTTTATATTGTGGAGTTTGTATCGTGTTTGATTGTTGGAATAACAATGTATAGTTATTGGTATATTTTTAATACAGAGTATTGTATAATAAGAAAGTGTTGTAATATTGTATAGTTTTATTATATAACACAAAATATTCAAGGTTTGTATTACGTTTTGTTAGAGTTTATTTGTCTAATAGATAAAATACAGTAGATAAAATGTTTACAACAATTATTATAAAGTTTGAGTTTTCATAAGATGTTTTTAATGGTAGTGGAATAAAGTATATCAGTGTTTGATATATTATTTGTAATAGTGAAGATAATTTCATAATGAATTGTAGAAATAGTCTACTAATAGGGCTGGTACGATCCACAATTTTTTGAATGGTTCGATCCGATCCGATTTCTAAACCAATGACCGATTTTCCGATCCGATCCAGACGATACTTTCGTGCAATTACGAAGTTGGAACTATTCTAATTCACTAGTTAGTGATGTGCCATCGAAAAAAATTATTTTGGTGCAATAAAGAAAATTGGAAGCATTGACTTTATTTATCTGTTGACAATACCAAACCAAATGAATATTGTTGAGAATGTAATGAAGTGCAGTAACAACAAAACAGGTACAAATGTATGTATGTCAAATAATAGTATTGAATGGCTGAGACAAAACATAGCAGCAGACTTATTTGAGATTGTGGTTAAGAAATAGGAGCATGTCAACATTTCTGGAAGATAAGCATGACCGCTTGGCATTCAGTAAACAACCTGCAGCTGAAAAAACTCTTTCACTTGGCACTGATGTACCAGCTACACAAAGGCGTTTACGAGCTACTACAGCAATGTTTGGATAAAGTTGCTGGTTAAGTTTCCACCACTTGAATGGATCCTGATTGATATCAACTTTCACTCCATTGTAGCGCTTCATCTGTTCTTTGGCCAACTCCATCTTTTCAACAGTGGTGTTAACTGGTTGATCTTGCTGAGCATTAAACATGCCACCAAACAACTGTTCCATAGCAGTCTTCTCTTTTCCACTGTAATCGAGAGCAATATGCTTTTCACTAGTGTACAGTGTGATTTAATGATTTAAGTTCAGTATGATAATGCAGCTGCTATTCGGTTCCAAAACAAATATTTGATATTTTAGATTTAGATGTCAGAGTCGGCAACGAAAACGTATTATTGCAACAGAGTTTAGCTACTCATTGAGACATTAACTCCGCTACAAACAAACTGAGAAATACACCTTTATTCAGAACTAATAGCTACAGTTTTCCTGTTAATCTGATTGCTCTGCCTGTCAATATTTCTCCAATTTAGGAGCACACACTCCTTGTTGTGCACATTGAAAAGCATTTAAGGCAGATGTTTAATAAATGTGCCATAAAAAGTTTGACTGTTAATCTGCTGCATAGAATATAACATAACAGTCTAAAATTTAGCTTACCTCTCAACATTTGATGTCACATTGGAGGAACTAGGGTGGTTTTCAGCAGAATTATCAGAAGCTTTTCCTCATCCAGCTATAGCTATATCAGGATCAGTTTCGGATGATTGTGCTGTAGTCTCCCCGGACTCCGCCATCTCAATTTGTGCTAGCTGACAGTCCATCTCTTCCGCAATCAGTGCAAGAATTCTGGAATGTACTTGCTGCTGTTTGGACTCTGGCAACCAGCTCAGTGATTTAAATCGGGGATCCAGGAAGGCACACTCCTCTAGGAAAGCAACAGTCTTGCCATCAGTATACCTAAAACAATTCAAATATATTGAAAATAGTGCTAATAACGCATACAAATGCCAGTTACACACCATAGATGGGCATGTTAAGAAGTGATGGTGACAAGGTAACTAAAGCAGTCTATGCCTACCTGGTCTCGAGATCATGTTTGATTGTCATCTTTGCTTCAAGCACGATAGGAAGACATTGAACAGAATTGTGATCACCATCTGGGCAGCCATACTCATCAGAATCCATCTGTTTTATTATTGATGCTTTTAGTGGGAGAATAAGAGAAGCTGTTGGCTGACAACCGGAAGAGAGCATATTTGTTGACGTCTTCATGATTTGCAGAACCTATAATGATGACAGACACCACACCATGTTAATATTAGAATACAGTTGACATATTTCATCTCCAACTAAGCTTTGTACTGCATGGAAATCTGATCATTTCATTAATGTCGCAACACTGTGTCATGTGAACTCATCTCCAACTATTGCAAAAATGCATATTTGTGCCCAATGGACATGAAACTATTTACCTTCACTAGCTGCTCTATAAGATCAAGGTCGCAATCTGTTATACTATCACACTGGCCCCGCATTTCAGGCTTGGCAAGAACCACACCAATTGCAGGTCGAAGTGTCAGATATCGCTCCATCATATCCAGTGACGAATTCCACCTAGTACTGACATCTATTATGGGCTTCAAGTCATCAATCCCGAGTTGTGTCTTAGCCTTCCTCAAGAGATTTGCTGCAACTATACTATGCCGGAAAAACTTCACCACTGCTCGAATTTTACTGCACACCCTGGATACTGAAGATATTTTCAGAACTTTTTGTGATCCCAAATTCAGGGTGTGAGCCATGCAACGTACATGAACTACACCAACCTTGTCAATAGCCAGGACAATGTTCTTAGCGTTGTCTGTTGTTGCACTAATTAAGTCCTTTTTCAGGTTCCATTCTTCTATAACTGCATCGAATTCAGCAGCTAGGTTCTCCGCAGTGTGTCTTTCAGTTGTTTCTTGAGTAGCTAGTATGTTGTTACACAACTCCCAATCTTCATTGATATATTGGGATGTAACTGTGGTGAAAGCTTTTGTATTTCGTCCAGTCCAACCATCAGTAGTCATGCTGATGAATGTTGCCTTCTTAAGCTGATCTTGAACTTCAACTTTCAACTCTTGGTACATCGTGGGCAACAAGGTGCGCGTTACATAGCCTCTACTTTCCATGTTGAATCTGGGCTCCAATGTAGCAGTTAGTTGGCAAAATCCTTTATCGTTCACACTGTTCAACGGTCTCATATCATAGGCAATGTACTTTGCAATTGCTTTGGATATTTCTTGATGTCTACGACTTGTTGTAGGTAATTTAGTCCACATTGCCTTGAGCGATTGCTGTGGATTGGAGCTGTTCTTGGTAGCTAATGACTCACCATCACCATCACTTTCTTTCATTTTCTTTGAAGTACTCTTCTTTGTTGTTGTTGTTGCTACTTCAATTGAGTGATGTCGCTTGAGATGCTTGTGCAGGTTCGTGGTTGATCCATCTTTCACTCTCACCTCTATACTGCACTTGTTGCACACAACCTCCTTGTTAGTATTTTTCGAAAAGTACAACCACACTTGTGATCTCTCATTACTACCACTAGCCATCATCTTCCTACTAACTACATTCTTCTTCACTACTACTACTTACTAACGATCGCGCGTGCACTATTTGATAGCATTGTAAACGCCACCAAGAGCAGACAACTTAAATCCAAACGCATTATAAATGCTCTATAAAATAGAAGTTATCCTATCCTCTCATAATATTGTTGTTGCAAATATTGCTTCACGAACATGTGGGAGAGTAGTAGATAGAAAGTGAAAACTGCATATTAAAATTTAATTTAAGTTTTATAATGAAAACAAAATAATTCATTTTAAATAATTAAGTTGCAAAATAATAATATTTAAATAATAACAACAGCATTAGCAATTTTTGGATGACAAAGTATCGTTTGTATTAAGCTTAGTGTATCGTTGGCCTGGATCGTCAGTGGTGGATCGGGATCGTCTCGTGGATCGCTGTATCGTACCAGCCTTATCTACTAATTATCATCAGTGCTCAATTCCGCTCCAAACTCAACAAGTTGCACCTGCATTAAATCCTCAATATCGACTTCAGCATCTGCTTTTGATGTCTCCTCATTGTATTTTGTTTGAGAGCAATTTTGTTTCCAATCAGTGCTGCTGGATGATGAGAGAAAGACAACACTGTGGTATGTATTTGGATTTGCACTCTTTTTTTCCCTTTGTAAATCATCACACCCGGAGCATATTTTTTAGCTTTTTTGATGTATCTGCTTGGTACATGTAAGAGAAGTGTTGTTACCTTTCTCTTTTCATTTTTTTCCAAGATATACCAAATGCAATTTACGACAGATTCTTCACCATTAAATCTATGAGGTATGAATCATTCAACAACATTGAACAAAGAAAAAACCGCGCACTGTTTGAAATTACTGAGATATTCTATGTCAAAGTTGAGTTTGAGTTAATCCTTGCTTATCATTCTCAATTGCTTGGCTTCAGCAGTGACTTATCTCTTGGTAAAATGGTTTGTGTAGACTCGTTTGAGATCATATCAAAAATTTCGGTTTTTGGGATTTTCACACCCAAATAGATAGCATTACAAGGTATTCGATAATTGGAAATATTGAAGTTCTCAACTATTCTACTTGGACATACCTACTCTCTGAAGTTCTCTCACCTCCAAATCACCATAGTAGGTGATAACCTAGTAATCACCATATAAACCAGTATTGCACTTGACAAAAACAACCGCCATAACTGATGGAACAGCGAGGTTTGCTAACGTTTGGAAAGATCTGATCTTTTGCAATTCACTTGCTTTCTATCCTTCGAGAGACTTAGCCATCTTTAGAGCTATTTCTGTATCGGAGAGCGTTCCTTACCATCTTGCTCTTCACAATCTTGTTTTGTAGGTATAATTAATTTACTGAGAACTCGCTTTTTTGTTGCTGACTCTTTTGTAGCAGGAAATTTTCTATTAGGGAATGATTTGGTTGTTTCTACACTGTTTTCTGTTGAATTTATGCTAATAAGAGGTTCAGAAATTTCATCCATATTAATCGAAAAAGTAAAGAGTAATGCTTGTATTAATAAAAACAAATAAAACAATGAGTTTAAATTTTCGAAAAATAATAAACTAATTGTAATGAATTTGTTTTTTCTCCGACAAAAAAGACAAATTCTGTCATCGTCAAAGAAATAGTAGACTTGACAGCGTGTCAACTAGGATTTATGAACCGGACTTTTTTCAGATGTTTAACTTTTCAAGTACATGTACAATTAAAAATGAATGATTAAAACTTAGATCTTATACTTTACATTGTAACCAGTTGGTTTTTATCAACTGATTGTAAATAATAAAAACTATTTATCAGATTTTACCTTAGTACTGAGAGTCCTCCAAGTGTTTGATGAGAATTCTTCTAGTATTAGTAGTAGATATTGTAGTAGATGTTGCTTCTTTGGATGTTGTTGCTTGAGTGCATGATTTCTGTGTGAAAGCAATGCTTCTAGAATAGTCCAATTTGCGCCAATTGACCTTTTGTTACAAGATAACCGAGTAGCCTTCATGCAAAATTTTTATATGATGTAAAAGGGAATTTGCGCGATGACCATTGTTTTTCGTGTGAAAACGCCATTATAATATATCGGAAAATTTTCGCGTGAAAAAAAAAACGTTTTTTTCGTGCAAAAGCCTTTGCATATAACATAAAGGGATGTTCGGGCAAAAGCTACATTTTTCGAGTCGAAAAACATTCTTTTTTTTTTAGACAAAAATTAATATGTTTTTTTGCTCAAAAAACATGTCTTCTTGCGGAAAAAATGTGTTTTTGGGTAAAAAAAAAGGTTTTCCCGCAAAAATTCCTTTACGCTATATATGAAGGCGTTCTCGCAAAAAAAACGCTTTTTGTGTGACAGTATTCTTATATAACTTAAAGGGATTTCCACGCGAAAGCAACGTTTGTCGCTCGAAAAACATTGTTTTTCCTTGGCAAAGATTTGTGTGTTTTTTTCACGCAAAAAAACTTGTTTTGAGCAGAAACCCTTTCATAATATATATGACGATTTTAGTGGAAAAAAGCTTTTTTTCGCCGGAAACTCTTCATATGAAACATAAAGGGATTTTTGTGCAAAAAACTTTGTTTTTACCTGGCTGATGCTGATGTTAGTTGTTTGAATAAAATCTTTACATTCACTCAAGTTCATACTTGATTTT
The DNA here is from genome assembly GCA_945261195.1 of Cryptosula pallasiana. NCBI lineage: Eukaryota > Metazoa > Bryozoa > Gymnolaemata > Cheilostomatida > Cryptosulidae > Cryptosula > Cryptosula pallasiana. The sequence continues at coordinate 41,136,865 of OX183132.1, read as the reverse complement.
TCTCACACACACGCAATAACGACAAGCTCTACTATTCAGGATGACCACAGATATACGACCTACTGGTCGAAATTGATTTGTGTTGTCCAAACAGGTAGCCGACGATACACAGACTTGCTCGAAAGACACTGCCATCCTGGCCTACTATCAGCCAGACCATGCTGATAGATAGGCAGTGATTTGCTAGACTGTCAGCAAGCTTGCCTGACAGAATAGACAGCTATGTCCGCACTACCCTACGAGGTAATGCAGGTAGCTACCAAGGGGACTGGCAACAGTCCGAGTAAAATCCTGAACAATATTCATTATTTATTTCTGTTTGTTATTGTTTATGTATTATTGTTATTATTATTAATTTTACACTCAGAAACAAGATTAAATAATATACAAATGATAAGAACAATTACTTAGGGATAAAGCGAACAACGATGCAAGAGGAGATCGTTGTTTATTATCAGTTTAGCATTACTAAAACTGACTATTATTACATACTATCGTTATTATAATTATTTTAATATTATCCCCAGGCACCAAAAGTAGTAGGTAAAAAACGATATTAGGCTGGCATAAGCAATGAGATGATGTTGGAAGGTGAAAGGCAAGCATATTTAGAGTTGACTTGGTGGAAAAGCAAATATAAACCTTAGAGAAGCTAGCAACTGTAGCAAAACGATTCTGTCAGTGCAGAGATATCAATACTTGAATCGTGTAGCCACTGCCGACCAACCAAAAGGCTGTAGCATGTCCGAATATAGGCAAAATCAACCGAACATGACACAAAAGGCAGAAAAAAATATGACGGGATACAAATTGGCGTAACTGATGAGAATAAGGTTTCTATTGATAATATTGCTGCAATTTTCTAGCAAAACAAAAAATTTAACAGCAATATAACCCAAAGAAAGAAAAAGGGGACTCTGAATTTGAATTTTTTATTCAGATTGATTTAGTAATGCTGGATTTTTAAGGGAACATCGCAAAAACGGACATACATTTATATATTAGATATGGAGATTTTCTTGCGAAAAAGAAACTTTTTTTTGCGTGACAGTTTCATATATAATCTGAAGAGATTTTCGCTCTAAAAACATAGTTTTTTCATGACAAAGATTGCTGTGTTTTTTCCGCGTTAGAAAAAACGTTTCTGCGCGAAAACCCATTTATAATATATATGAAGATTTTTGTGCAAAAAACATAGTTTTTTTGGGCAAAACTCTTCATATATAACATAAAGCGATTTTCGCGCAAAAACAACACTTTTCACCCGCAAAAATTGTTTTGCCTTGGCACAGATTGATGTATTTTTTTGTGCGAAAAAAGTATTTTTGTGGGAACATCCCTTTATAATATATACAAAGAGTTTTGTGCGAAAAAAGGTTTTTGCTGGCAAAAAATCTTCATATATACCATTAGGGGATGTTGGCACAAAAACATTTTTTTTTCGTGCAAACCATCATCTGGAGCTCAGGTCAATCAGTGCAGCTTTATCTATTTAAAAGCTCCTGCTTTTACACAAAAATCATCCACTCCAACAATACTACCTGAACCAGCAACATCTACTACAACTACTAGGAAAGCACTCTGCAATAAGATAAATAATAATAAATAATTTTTTAACACTAGTTGAAGTACTCAACTAGTAGCGCTGAAAAAATGAATTTTACTTTAGTCTTAGTGGTTTAGTCTCAGCGTTATATGATTTAAACACGGATATGTATAACTATTTATAAAACCAATATGTAAGCTTATGTTTTTTAGGTAATTACAAAGCAGAGTTTAAAATAAATGAGTTCTTATCAATTATTATTAGTCTGTACAGTAATATCTTATTTGTCAATTTTAATAGTTTATCAATGTTTTTTTCATTTCTAACAGGGAGAATGGAGATTAAGCAAGATAGTGATGTAAAAATACAGGAGGATTGGGGTTGGCTCATGAAAAATCATAGTTTTATCAGACTTCCAGATAATGAATACATAGATGATAAATACATAGATGAAATGGAGATTGAACTTGAAAGTTCTTGTCAAGAAAAATCAGCTAATTTTCAAGTTTCACCGTCTACTGAAAATATCGAGACTCTTAGTAATCAGCGAGTTTATAAATAATGAATAATAATACTGGAGCAATCTTTTTGTACTTTGTACAGAGCGCATGATTCAGAGCAGAATAATTATATTTTATCATCTCTTTTGTAGACAAGAATCAGATTATCAGGATATAAATGTGAAATAGAGGGATGGAACTCCAGTTAATTGGGAACGGTTCGAAAAAAGCTTCATCTGTTTTCAAATTGTAGATGAAACAGTTTACTAGATAGGATTGGGTATTGAAAGTTCAAGACCAGCCACTAGTGGGACAGCCGAAAATATGGAACCGGTTGTGGAAACTCCGGTTGAAGGAAATGAGAACGATATAATGATCGAAAATGAAGATGATGCCATTGAGGATTGAAAAAGATAATGATGGTGTCGAGGAGTAAAAAGAAGAACAAGGAGTAGAAAAACAAGAAGAGGAACAAAAAATTAATGATCAACTTTTGAAATATCTAGTCAAACATCCACTCTGGGTATTATTGATGATACCACACCTCCGATTTTCCATGATGAACATTGGGATGATCTGATAGCCATATATTAGGGTGCTGTGAAAACCTAACACAGAATGGGTAGAGCCATAGAGATTTTAAACGTAAGGCTTTGGGATGGAATTCCGAGAGATCAAGCTGTCTACCAAAATGACTATCATGGATCAGGGGCGCTGGAGCTGTTGAGTTCAAGAGCAAAGTTCAATTGTAATGTAGGGTGCATCCTGGACAATAAAAATGATGTTGAACTCCGATACTTTCACATCATCCAACAATGCTACTGTATATGCGAGAGCTCAATGTACTGAAAGCGAAGGACAGCTCGATGAATTCTTTACCAGCGTTGCTGAGACCGATCACCATACTAATAGCTTGAAACGAAGACCGAATACAACTTGGAGACTGATGCTGATCACAAACCTTACGTTTTGTTTTTATAAATTGATCGGAATGGGAAGAATTGGTTCACCTCCATCGTCTTTACTCCCTCACGTTCTCAACAACTGGCACATACGTACAATATTAAAAATTCTTGATGGGAAACGATTTACTGACAATCTTTGTTTTTTCAGATGTTTAGCATTGCACAAAGGGCTGCAGAAAAATAAAAACTTCACGAAAGCTCCAACCGACTTTTGACGGAATATCGAAATTTCATCGGCTATGTCCTCACAACAAAACCGACAGCAAACGGTTACCGGAGAAACATAATTGAAAAAAGGAGTAAAAGAATCCCACTTGCTGGATCGGAAAAAGTGTTTCAACTCAAGATAACCGTGTTTTCTCTAAATGGAGACATGAATTCAACGGTTATTTGGAATTCAAATGCTAGATCAAGGAAAAACTCTATCTGGCTCTTTTTATCAATCACTTCAGTCTCATCACAAACTTGGAAGGATACCCCAAAGCCTACAAATTTCCAACGCGTTCTACTTGTTTTGACAGATTGGGTAGTTTGAAAAGACACCGGTGCTCAACTTCAGACGTAACAACCATGGATTTTTGGAGGTGAATACAAACCTAGCGCTACAAATTTTTATAAGCTAAAGATTTACTTCAGAATAAATTACAGCGAAGATGATCCTGTGAGATACTATCCGTATTTTGCTACGTACGATATTGAATGCTTATTACCTGATTGTGTTGACAATAGACATACAGATACTACTTTTTAGGCCAGTTAACATAAGCTCTTGAGCATTTCCATTTGTTCAAGCATACCAGGTTTGAGCTCCCTCCATTTATTATCAACAATGGTGATGATGAACAATGTGCTGAAAAATTCATTCAATACTTGGAAAATGTTAGCGAAGAAGCAAACATCTGAGTGAGAAAAAACTTTTCACAAATCATAGAATTAGTGGAATATGAGTTACATCGAATAGATAAAGCTGAAGAAAAGTTTCGTGGTGAATCGTCTCTCGAACAAAAAACTTCAGACAAAGACCAGAAGCCTCCAGAATTCTGGATGACTTGATCAAGTACATGGAACAACTTCCTATTCTGGGTTTTAATTTACAGACCTATCACATTAACGTGATGAAAGGAATTCTGCTATGGCAATTAAAGGATATCTTGAGAAAAAGACTTTGATTTTGTTGTAAAAAAAGGAAGCAAGATGCCTTTGATCAGTATATGTTCTTTTTTTTGATTGGGCAAACTTTATCGCTCCCGAATACAGCTACAAAATTTGTCTCCAAGCATACAAATGCGAAGCTGCAAAAGCAGTTTTTCTTTACGAATGGACTAAAGACTTAAGCTAACTGCAACAAAAATATAAAACTCCGAGGCAAGCTTTGTACAGTACATTAAAACAAAAAAGCATTTGCCAAGAAGGGTACATGATTTGTCCAAATGCATGGAAAAATGAAAGCATGAGCACGGTGAGAGACTTTTTAAAGTGGTACAACAACTTGAATGTAAAACAATTCGTTCAAACTTTGGAAAGACAAAAATCAATCCACCGAGAACACGGGATCGATATGTTGAAAGATGCTATATCTTTACCAGGTTTGGCATTTCGGTGGATGTTTAACAAAGCCCCCAACCAGCTCCACCACATCTCTCTTCATATTTGGATTTTGATGAACTTGCTAAATCCTTTTGGCAGATTCTCCCAATTTGTCTGATTGACAAATGCAATACGGTTCTTTATTCCCTGATAAAAAATCATCCTTACGGGATACACAGATATCAGGAAAAGGGTATAATTAAAATTAGAGAACATTGACTCGGGAAAGAAGCAACTCTTTATGACAGGATCAATGGAGTTTATGGAAATGCTCTCCATCTATGGTGTATGATGCAGTCGATGCCTACTGGACATCCTCGAAGAAAATAAATGGAGAATTCTTTTGTTGCCGATCCAGTAAAATTTAGCAAATCAGTACATAGTTGGCTACAGTACCAAATGTTTGCAAAAAGCTCCACATCAGGCATTAAGTCAACGGAGGAGAAGTCTCTCTCAGTCATCGAGGCCTACAGGTTGATAGATTTTGTGTTGAGAACTGACTCGTCTTTCAATTTCATGGATGTCTTTGGTAGGGCCGCAACTGATCTTTTAACAATGCTAGACATCAAAAGTTTTGGCCTACTGGTCAAAAATCAATTGCGGAACTGTATAGAGTTACGATAGAGAATGAAGGGTATCTCCGAACTTTAGGTTGCACCGTCATCTCAATTTGGGAGTGTGGGTGATTGACTCAAGTAAATACTCATACAAATCTACAAAAGTTTGTCAACACATTTTACGAACCTTTTCATTTCAAAGTACTTGAAAAAAGAACTAAACCAAGCAGAATTTATGGCGAGAATTCAATCAGAAGATGTTTTTGGATTTGTGGAATGTGACGTTGAAGTTCCTGAGGAAATAAAAGAGAATTTTTTTGAAAAGCCTCCGATTTTTAAAAACACAATGTTGAACAGAGAGCAATTGAGCAATGAGACGAGAGACTTTGCTGAAACTGAAGGATTCCTATAAACCCTTCAACATTCATTAGTTGGAAGTATGTTTGAAGAAAAGATATTGCTAATCAGTTCATCGGTGAAGTGGTTCTTGAAACAAGAATTATAAATTACCAAAGTCTATCAGCCAATAGAATATATACCTAGAAAGGCTTTTGAAGCTTTTGGAACATCGGGTTCAGATGCTAGGAGAGTGGGAGATATGAATCCTAGTCAAGAATTACTTGCCACTACCAGCAAGTTGGTAGGAAATGCTGCCTATGGAAAAAAAATCATCGACAAAGAAAAACATACAAATGTCAAGTACGTCGACAGTGCCAGAAAAGCTCCATTTCGTATCAAAGGGAACAAATTCAATTCTATGGAGGAAATAGCAGAGGATTTGTACAAAATCCTAAGCGCTAAAAAATGGTGCATTCTAAAACTAATTGAAGTCAATACAAAAACTAGCACGTTTTTTTTTTAAAGATTTCCCTGTTAACCACCATGTTAATCATTTCAGCTGACTATAAATGTTTCAGCGCACTTGGGTTTCCTCATACTACAATCTGCCAAGCTGAGGAAGTTGGAGTTTTACTACAACTTTATGGATAAGTAAGTAACACTTAATTTTCTGCTATTAACCTAATAGTTAGCTTAAACCGGTAGACATAACTGTAAATTATACAATCATTCTTTTTATTTATAGATATACACATTGATAGAAGTGATTTTCAGTATGTCGAAATGGATACAGATAGCGCATACATGACTTTGAGCGGAACATTAGAAATACTGGTAAAAGTGGAAACGAAAAGAGAGTTTTATAATGATTACGGCAATTGTTTTCCACAAAACCATACTGTGACAAACATAGGGATGAATTTTTAAGTATTAAAACAATGGAATCACAATGGGTCATGCGTGATTGCTGTGAAAAACTACTAAAAAATGGAAAAAGAACATCTGGTTTGTTCAAAAAAGAGTTTACTGAAGATGGAATTGTTGCGCTCAACTCTAAATCATACTACTGTTGGGGAGAAAAAAGAAGCAAGTTTAGTTCCAAAGTTTTAAACAAGCAAAGTAATGACTTAAACAAATGCAGTTATCTGAATGCATTGAGTACAACAAAGTTGTTTACCAGAAAAAATCGTGGTTTCATAGTAAAAGATGGAAAAATGTTAACGTACAGACAAATAAAACGAGGGCTCATATACTTTAACGCTAAAAGACGAGTGTGTTCCGATGGAGTATCAACCGAACCTATCAGTGCTTAGTAAAAAAATCCTTCATTATAAACTTCAGCTTTTTTACAATAGCTACTGTAAACATAATTTCAACACGATCATCATTACTCAAATTAATATTTGGATATATTCATAAGTGGACATGGACATGTAAATAGTTATACAATGTTAATATCGATTTGGATATAGTCATAAGTGGATTTGGATATTTTCATAGATATACAATGTTAATATGGATATGAAAATGGACATGAAAGTGTACATGGTTGTGAATATGTACATGGACATGAATATGTACATGGATATGAATATGGGCATACATGAACATATACATAAATGGACATGTGCATAAATGGACATGTACATAAATGGATATGTACATAAATGGACATGGATATGTACACAAATGGATATGAATATGGACGTGATATGTACATGGATATGTACATGGATATGTACATGGTTATGTATGGGAACAAATAGTTTAAATTTTATTTCTTGTAATAAAACCGTAACAATAACTATACAATGTTAATCCAACAATCAAACTCACAATACCAATCTCATTATAAACCTACATACCATGTTTTATAAACTAGTCAATCTCATGATCTAAATCACCATACAAAACCCAATATAGAGCCTCTGCATAATAAATACTTCATTCAAGCAATTACAGAAGGATTTATTAACCATCCGGCCAGCGACACTGGAAAAAGCTACTCAGGCAAGGAATGAAGTCCTCTAGATACAGCATCACCCTATAGCACATACGAATGTACGGATGGTACAGGAGGACCAACTGGAAAAAATGGCGACTGAGCCCATACATCAGGCCACATGCAAGGAAGTAGAGGACCCCCTGGGGAAGATCTTGGCCACCATAGCCGACCTGTGTAAAAAGGTGGCCGACTTAAAAAGTAAATCCAGGGACCACCCACCCAAGCGGTGTTTGGGATGCCAGCGGACTGGGCACCTCTGAAGAGACAGTAGAACAGCCCCCTGGACATGTGGCAGGGAAACGGGTACAGCCCGCATCAGTAGGGCCACCTGCTGGCTGCAATAGGGCACCTAACCCCACCAGAAGCAACAATTTAGGCGGAACTTATCCGGGGAGGACCCATCGATTCCAGCTCCTCTACAGGCACCTCTACCAGGATCTCCATACAGAGCAGGTGAACCCCCATAGCGGAAGAAGAAGAGGCCACCCAACTAGAAGTAGACGAGAAGAAGAAGAGGAAGAAAAATTTCCCCAGACCGAAACTAAAAGAACGGAATGCCAGGAAAAATCTAGCCAGACGTTCCTACAGTCAATAGCAGAGAAACCAAAACACAGGCGCATGACCATTCACCTGAACCAGATAGAGCGCCTTTATAAATCCAGCTACTAGTAGGGCCAGTAGAAGAATGGGCTGTAACCTATTTGATTGAAACAGCGTGCAACACAAACCTGTTGTCAAAACGGGTGTTTGACCAGCTCTCTGCCACGATACAAGGGAACCTGCAGAAATACAACTCCCACGGCTTGATGACAGATGGCGCAAGGCTACCCTTGAGGTCTGATCACTCTGTCCAGATGCATCCGACAAGTCAAGTACAAAGAGACTTTTGTAGTCAGCCAAGTCAATGGGGACATGATTCTGGGTATGCTATTCCTAGCCAACCAAAACTGCCAAATGGGATTTGACAAACCCATCCTAAGAGCACATGAGCAAGAGTTAGCGTGCACTGAGTCATGGAAGGAACCTAGTTTCTAAGGTGCAAGTGCACCAGGATACGCACGGACTACCCCAGACAGAGGCCGCCGTTTCCTGCCACTTTACCAACAAGGGCCCATGCCAGCAAGGGATGATGGAGGGTATTGAGGGTGGACTGTTGCTCGCCATGAGCATCAGCACCCCGGAAGAGCAGGGCAGAGTACTAGTTCGCTGCTCAAATCCGTCTCAAGACAGCCTACATGTACCTGCAGGCAAAGCAATCGGGACCTACTCTGGCATCAGACCAGAAGAAGTTCAATCCTTTCCCTCCGAGGCGCCTCAACCCAGATCGCTGTATGGAGAGCTCCCAACCCACCTTCAAACATTGTTTCAACAAGCTCGCCGAGGATTTAAGAACACCAGAAAAGAGAGACAGCTGACGGCATTGCCGCTGCAGTACCAGGATCTATTCAGCCAGCATGATGGCGACATCGGCCCGAAACACCTAGCAAAGCATTCCATCCCTACAAAGCCAGGATTTAGACCAATCTGCTGCCCACTTCACCGGCTGAGTGTAGAGAAAGAAAAAGAAGCAGATCGGCAAGTAAAGAAGCTACTAGCAAAGGACCTCATAGAGCCCGCGCACAAGCATGGAGCTCCCCAGTAGTCCTAGTGAGAAAGACGAGTCATGGAGATTTTGCGTTGTGTACCACAAACTAAACGAGGTCATTAGCAGGATGCCTACCCAATACCCAGAATTGATGAGTCACTGGATGCATTGGCGGGATGCAGATACTTTTCTACTTTAGATCTCGCCAGTGGATTATGGTAAGTACCAGTAGACAAGGGCGATCACAATAAAGCAGCTTTTATCACCAGAAGTGGATTATGAAAATTTGAGGTGTTGCCATTCGACCTCACCTCAGCCGCAGCCACTTTTCAACAGTTGATGGAGAGAGTATTGGAAGAGTTCCACTGAAAAGCGCTGTTACTATATCTGAAAGATGTAATCATCATCGCCCCAGATTTTGACACACATCTAAAAAGACTGGGAGAGGTGTTGTTTCCACTACAACAGGCATACCTCAAGGTGGAACCCTCAAAGTGCGAAATGCTGAGTCAAGCTACGTTCACACTATACGATTCTCCGCCATGCGATTATCTGGAGGAATTGGGAGTTGCTCTCCTGCTTCTTTACAAGAGTTCACACTTGCGATTTTTTGTGCCCGTTATTCCATGGCCTTGACATGTTGTCAAGACACTGCATTTCATTGATAATTGCAGAACATCAAATTATTATTGATAATAATAATATAATATAGCTTATATTACCAGATATTTCAATAAATTATACCATTTCTTCACTCATCAATAATAAGAAATAAATTATAAATAATCATAATAATAAATAATGGTAAGTATACTCAATTAATTATAATGAATAATAAATAAATGATAACTTTTTTCAATGCAATTATTTATTATAATCATGGCGCTGGTAGTTGTTTTCTATTTAAATTGATAATAGTTAGTATACCTACCTTAATATTCTACTTGTAAACAAGACTTGCAATTGATCAAGGAAATATTAAAAAATATTCTAAAATTGGTTAAATAATAATTATCAAGCAGCTGCAAGTTATTTGAAAAGCATTAAATTGAAAAGCTGTGATGTGGATGTTGAATGGCTAGACAGGCCGATAATCGTACAAAGAACCATCACTGCCCGACGAAAAAAAATCGGCCAGCGATTGCGAAATCTTGAGGATTTCAATGTTCACTCCTGCAAGCCAATTTTTGGCTTCCCCCATTCGGCCGAGAATTGCATAGTGTGAACATAGCTACAGCGAGTTAAATACCTAAACCACGTAGTGAGCGCAGAAGGGCAGGCTGTAGATCCAGACAGACTAGAAGCTGTCAAGAAATGGGAAGAGTCGAAGGGTGTCCAAGCCCTTCAAGCTTTCTTAGGCACAGCCGAATACTACAGGCATTATCTTCCCAAACACTCCACAACGGCAAAGCCTTTGACCATACTTGCAGGAAAAGGCATCCCCTGGAAGTGGGGAGAGGTGGAGCAAGAAGCATTCAACAAACTAAGGACCGGACTGAGCCAGGATCCTGTGTTGGGTTACCCCGACTCTACCCTCCAATACATTTTGGTGTGCCAACACTGTGGTTCTAGGAGCCGTTCTTTCACAAGAAAAATAAGGGAAAGAGCCCATAATGACGTACTGTAGCAAGACCTTGTCTCCGGCCAAAATAAATTACTGCCTGATGCGAAGAGAGCTCCTGGCAGTGATAAAGACAGTAAAGAACTTCCGTCCGTACCTGTACAGGCAAGAATACAGAGGGCAAACAGAACACGTTTCCCTCCCCTGGCTGTGCCGCCAAAAAGAACCCTCCCACCAGATTGCCATGTGGCTGGAAACCCTTGCGAATTCCAGTACAAACGGACTCAGTCGGAAGGACCAGTGTGCAGATTTCAGGCAATGTAGCTCAATAGAACAGCGATATGGAGGACCAACACACACTGACCTCAACAAAGAACAACCAAAAGAGCAAGTCAACTTGACAATCACCAGCCCCGCGGTCAAGACCAAAAAGCTGGCACAGGAACAAAAAGAAGGACACCACCCCGTGGCAAGAACCCAGGGACCCTATCCCGCCAAGAACTGGAGGAGAGCAGTTCCGCGCTCCGGATACTATACAACCGGTGCAAGATGATGAGCCAACCAGACAGAGTGTTGTTAATGCGGTTTGACCAACACAGCCGGACTGAATACTGTTTTATATGTCCATCTTCATGGCGACAGAAGACTGTGTGAGAGACCCATAGGATGGCTCACGCAGCGCTACAACGAACGAAAGCTCGATTGATGCTAGACTGGTACTGGCCCCTCCTGTCTGCTATGACAGGCTGACTAGTGAAGAGTTGCAAGATCTACCAAGTGGCAAAACAGTGCTGGAGACCAGACCCCCGAAGGCCAGAGGTTTTTTGCAGGAAAACCATTCCAGAAACTGGCGGTGCACCTAATGGGCCCCTTCCTACTCACAAAAAGAAAAAAAGGTGGGTTCTAGTGCATACAGATCATTTCACAAACATCCTCGATGAGCCTAAATAAACCCTATACAAACGGATCTTCAGCTATTAGGGCTAACTCGAACAGCTGCATACCGACCAAGGGGCCCAAATCGAGCCTACCCTCATAGAAGAACTGTGCACCCTGTGGGGAATGCGCAAGACATGGACCACACCCTACCATCTGCAAGGAAATTACATGATCAAACAACAAACTGGAGCTTTTCGTTATGCACTGAGAAACTTTACATTGACCAAGGTCCAAGATGAGTGGGACCAGTTACTCCCCAAATCAGGTGCGCCTGTAAAGGAACGCCCAACTCCACAACTAGAGAAATGCCTAACATGATGATGTTGGGAAGAGTTTTTTGGCTTCCAGAGCAGCTAACAGGATCAGACCCAACCCTGAATAAATACAGTCTAATGAAGCACACCATACAAGTACAGGAAAACTGGGAGCTAGCCCACAAATATACCAGACAACAACAGCAGCAAACCCCCCCCCCCCCCACCAGGTTCGAAAGAGACCCGGTGAAATGGAGAACAGAGGGCAGCAATCTGAAGCTGTAACCAAGTTATGTGGGCCCTTACACCCTCACCCAGATATACCCCAACCATACATACAGACTGGAGAAGGTCAGAAAAGAGTTTGTACAAAATGGGCGACGTCTAAAGCTGTACCGGAAGTGCCAAAAAGCCATGGGACGAGCACCAACAAGCAGAGAACAGGCTATCCGACCTAACATGAGGGGTGCATACAGAGAGAAAGCGGGCCCAGTTAGAGGAAAGAAAACCCCAAAGAGAATCACTAGAAGGGAGCCTAGCCAAGCCACCGAAGCCCCGGACAATCTAACTAAAGCACAACCAAGGGCGAAGCCTGTGGAAACACTCACTGTAGAACGAGAAGAACCAAAAGTAAGGCCAGACACCCCAGAGCCAGCAACAACCCCAAGGGAAGAAACCCCGTTAAGACAACCCGCTAGAGAAAGGAGCCCACTGGACCGAGCAAATTGCCCATCACTACCTAGCAGAACAGAAGCAAACCATAGTCAGGTCAGGCCTCAGAAAGTAAAAGAGAGCCGGTGAGGTTCTCTGATTACCACTGCTATAGCACCAAAAAAAGAAGATAACTCGAGGTTACTCCCAGCAGAAAGTGGAAAAACTTTGGTACACATACCTTTGACGATTTTTGCCGAAACACAGACTCAACTAGGAATACAACCAGATTCAAGAGAGCAACCTCAATCCGGTGGGGGTAATGAAACAAGGGGACCAACGCAAATAAATCCAACTGCCCCAAGTGAGAAGACAACTCCTCCCGGCAAAAGACATAAAAGTAATCACATACCATGGAAGTAACAACAGCCACGCCCACTCTCCTATATGTTACATTCAGGAAGTCACTTGGCAAAGGAAAATAATGGAACAATGAGCAACATCGACCAATAACAACGTAGGCAACAACAACCGCCGAAAAAATAGAACTACTCACTCCTTTCTTTCAACGACTTCAAGCTTGACAGAAGTATATTTTCACGACTTGCACAAAATAATTAATATTATTTGATAAAGAAATGGCTCAGAACGATGGGCACTGATCAGTATCAGAAGATACTGACATCATTGATGAGATACTAAAAGATCCAAAAGACACTAAAATCAAGAGGAAAGAGACACGAAGAAGATATCCAAGAAAGATCCAAACAGAATAGACGAAGAGAGGCGAGAAGATAAAAACAGGGGAATAAAAATATATGAAGATGAGCTATACCAAATCACTAAAGGGGCCTATTGTAACTTACAGAGAGTTGAAGAGCTGAAGGAAAAGATACAGCGTGAGAGACACCTCCCATAAGAGGAGACAACGAACAATCCTGAATTATGTGTTTTATGTAGTACATTCTTTGCCTGACAATTTTTATGGTTGAGATGCCGCCTCAAATTTTGTTATTGGCCCTCATAGTTGCCAATGGGGCAGAGTGTGTGAGTGACACCGTCGTCGAAACAACAGTTAACTAACAACCGATTTTTATGCTTATACTATATTCCTATCATGATATACCTCTAGATCTTTTTTAACAAGAACAATTATATTTATCTCAATTATTAATTTAAGACTTTCCACAAAGTTGTAAGAAGTTAGTTATGGACTCATAAGGCGTGGCTTACGATCTCTTTGTTCACCATTTTATTGTAATAGAAATGACTTGTGTGCCTCCTAAAACAAAGGAAATCAAATATTAATGTTTTGTAACTCTATGCCATCACATGAGCACAAAGGAAAACTAATGTGATATAGCTGCGATCTACCCCGCCTTTTTTCATACTTATGCTCTTTTATATACTTATGTATCCAAGCTATTCTTTTCTTTTCAGCACTTAAGGCTGACAGATTATGCCACAAAGAATTATTATGTAACCTTTCTCAAAGATAAGCCGGCTGACGCTCCTTGTAAATCAAAGCAGGGTAAGAGCTCAGTCAGGCGTTTTCCAGAATATAGAATATCCAACCCCATTTCACTATTTCTTGATTCCAAGCTTCAAAAATACCTGCTCTGCAAGTGCCAGTACGACTAAGGAGTGCCAGCCTGTAAAGCCCAATACTCTAGACAGTCTACTACCCAGCTAGTCTGACTATGCTGGGCAGGCATTGCTAGAATTGGTCAGCGGTCATGTACAAGATAGCAGCCTGTGGTCTGGTACAGATGAATGCTACCAGCAACTCGCTACCTGACTCAGAAATCCTGTACAATGGTGGCAGCAGTGAGATCCAACCGAATCCCAACAGTCAGACACTCAGGATCAGAGGACCAACCAACATTACGACCAGACGTGCTATGAGTGTGGACAGCGATTTAAGAGGAAGCATGTTTGGTGCACTCGCCGACATCCTGGAAAAGAGGAATGAGAATACAAGAAAAGAACACTTCAAGACACCAGAGTTTGATGGGACAGAAGATGTGCCATACTTTCTCCGACAGTTTCGGGAGGTGTCGGAAGCTACCAGTGGCAGCAAGCAGTGGCAGTTATACATCTCAGGCAAGCCCTCAAATGAAAAGCCCAGCCATATTGACGATGATAGACACTATGGGACTCTCTCTTGCCAAGAGGCACAATCTAAACTCTCAGGCTACCGCAGAGATGCAATGCATCCCCTTTGAGAGCATGCCATGACCATTGAGACAACGGTGGAAGCTAAAAACGATCATGCCTCATGGGCGCAGGAAGAAGAGTACCCACTGGAGAGTTTTCAGAACACCCTAGGGAACGTTCACCTCCTGTGGCACCTATTGACAATTCAGCCACACTTGGTTGAAGATGCCATGCACGCTGCACAGAAGTTCTTCCAGATACAACCGACCTACACCCCCTAACCCAAGGTCGAACCAGTCTCGGGGTTCTGGAGGCAAACAAATGCTTGTTTTTCTTCAGTTTGTTGTCTTCTCCTGCAATTAATTTCTAGTCCGAAAATGTTAGTTCTCTACAAATGTTCAGCCAGTTGTGATAAACGTATGTTTATCGACTTTGTTAGGGCAAAGCTTTACTGCGTCTGTGGGCTATTAGTAGTGATTCTTTAAAATTTTCTTTTGTTTATTCACTGGTTGGGTGCACTAAACCCGTTTCAATAGGTAAACCAAGTTTAATCTTTAAACGGCTATTTTACCATTGATCCCTATCTCGCTAAAACGGGTGTTGAATAACTCACATTAATATTTAGAAACTCAGCCGCTACTTCCGTTACAGCTATTACTCGCTTTCGTCTGGCTTGATGAGATTGAACTTTGCCATAAGCCACAGAAACTTAATGAAGTGCATTGAATAGGAAAGGTTTAACAGTTCAAATGGAGCCAAAATATCATCCTACTCACTTTCTGAGATATATTTTAATAATTTGCTTTGCAATGTTGTAGCTCAACAGCAGCAACGTACATCCGACCACCACAAGCGTGATCTTGCTGCTGGTAATTATTATTATTATTATTATAATAATTATTATTGTTGCTGCATGCATGTCACTGCTGCCTGTCATTTGTTGTTGTGTATGGTCATGATGTAACAGTGTTTCGATCTCTCGAATATTCTTATACTGGTACCATTAACTATCATTAATAAGGATATATTTTTGCTCAACTAATAATAATTATTTATTTTTGTTGTTATTATTATTATTATTATTATTATTATTATTATTATTATTATTATTATTATTATTATTATTATTATTATTATTATTATTATTATTATTATTATTATTATTATTATTTATCAACAACAACATGCTGATGATCATGATTCATGGTGTTATATAATAATAATAATAATAATAATAATAATAATAATAATAATAATAATAATAATAATAATAATAATAATAATAATAATAATAATAATAATAATAATAATAATAATAATAATAATAATAATAATAATAATAATAATAATAATAATAATAATAATAATAATAATAATAATAATAATAATAATAATAATAATAATAATAATAATAATAATAATAATAATAATAATAATAATAATAATAATAATAATAATAATAATAATAATAATAATAATAATAATAATAATAATAATAATAATAATAATAATAATAATAATAATAATAATAATAATAATAATAATAATAATAATAATAATAATAATAATAATAATAATAATAATAATAATAATAATAATAATAATAATAATAATAATAATAATAATAATAATAATAATAATAATAATAATAATAATAATAATAATAATAATAATAATAATAATAATAATAATAATAATAATAATAATAATAATAATAATAATAATAATAATAATAATAATAATAATAATAATAATAATAATAATAATAATAATAATAATAATAATAATAATAATAATAATAATAATAATAATAATAATAATAATAATAATAATAATAATAATAATAATAATAATAATAATAATAATAATAATAATAATAATAATAATAATAATAATAATAATAATAATAATAATAATAATAATAATAATAATAATAATAATAATAATAATAATAATAATAATAATAATAATAATAATAATAATAATAATAATAATAATAATAATAATAATAATAATAATAATAATAATAATAATAATAATAATAATAATAATAATAATAATAATAATAATAATAATAATAATAATAATAATAATAATAATAATAATAATAATAATAATAATAATAATAATAATAATAATAATAATAATAATAATAATAATAATAATAATAATAATAATAATAATAATAATAATAATAATAATAATAATAATAATAATAATAATAATAATAATAATAATAATAATAATAATAATAATAATAATAATAATAATAATAATAATAATAATAATAATAATAATAATAATAATAATAATAATAATAATAATAATAATAATAATAATAATAATAATAATAATAATAATAATAATAATAATAATAATAATAATAATAATAATAATAATAATAATAATAATAATAATAATAATAATAATAATAATAATAATAATAATAATAATAATAATAATAATAATAATAATAATAATAATAATAATAATAATAATAATAATAATAATAATAATAATAATAATAATAATAATAATAATAATAATAATAATAATAATAATAATAATAATAATAATAATAATAATAATAATAAATAGCCGTAATAATAAATAGCCGTAATAATAATAAATAGCCGTAATAATAAATAGCCGTAATAATAATAAATAGCTGTAATAATATAATGGTAATAAATAGCCGTAATAATAATAATAAATAGCCGTAATAATATTAATAATGAATAGCCGTAATAATAATAATAATAAATAGCAGTAATAATAATAATAAATAATAAATAGCCGTAATAATAATAAATAATAAATAGCCGTAATAATAATAAATAATAAATAGCCGTAATAATAATAATAAATAGCCGTAATAATAATAAATAGCATTAATAATAATAATAAATAATAATCTAATGAAGAAAGAAATGGTTTATTATAAATAATAATGATGATTATTGTAATGACTATTGTTATTTATTAGGTATGTCACTACTGATGAATTATTGTTATTATTTATTATTATTACCGATGAAAAACGATGTTGATGAATGCCGATGGATTACCTCAATCAATGTTGTTGTTTACCTGCAGCAAAGTATTAGTGCACTTGTGATTGATTTGCTCTAGGGTGCAGGCCTTGGGAGAGAAGAATGCCTGAGTGTTGATTATTAATTATAATATAGTGGTTCAAAAGTGGGTAAAAAAGGCAGCAGTTCCAGCTTTTCAGCTGTGCTATCTGAGAGACGCACCAATGGTTCTTGATAAGAAGCTGTTATAAGTAATATAGTAGGCAAGACGAGCATAGAGTATTGAGTGATGAAAGTAGTGTTGCTGTACCACTCTGGTGCATTAGTATAATAATAATAATGACTTTTTAATTTTGTTATTTAGTCTTTTTTAGTTAGTTGCTGATCATTTTTTTTAATGGTCTTGTTTATATTCTTGGTGGGCCTTTTCAATGGAAGAGTTTATCTATTGACATAGAGTACAAAAAAGGTAATATTATTGTTATAAAATAATAATCATTTATTGTTATGTGCGATATATTATAGTTAGTGGTGTTAATGTTTTCTGATTACTCTCATAATTGCTGTTGATTATATTGTTATTATAATTATAGATAATTATATTGTGATTAATATTGTTGCTGCTGTTTTTTTATTGTTGTTTATTATTATTGTTGCTGTTGTTTTCATCGTCATAACTATTATTATTATTAATATATGAACTTGTATTAGAAGTAATAATAGTTATAATAATGATAATGACTTTCACATTTATCATTATGCTGTAATTAACTTTTGTTGTAACTTTTATTTATTGTCTTGGAGCTGACAACTCTTCCTGAACAAAATGCTTATCTAAACAAAATGCTTTCTCAGTTATAATAATAAAATTATTTCAAACTATCATCTACAATTATTTACTATTTATGTAAAAAAGTAAAATTGCGCATAGCAAATGCAGCTGGTGATTATGTATTGTCAAACTTCCTCCATTTGGTGTTGTTATTTCATACCAGTTGCTGCTGTGGGCTCTTTTATGGAGAATGCAATAGCATTTAATCTGTTATATATGTCAACATATTTCAACCTCAGTTTTTTTGTATAATTTTAAAGGTTTTTTTCAGAAACGTTTTTCATTAGGATGATACTACTGTTTGTTTTTTTCACCCAATAACAGTTATTCGATGAAGTAATGGCCGATTATCACTTAGGATTTGTTTAAATGATGGTGCTGACTTCTTTAAATTGGTTTATAGGAAAAACAGATATTACTTGTATTAGTTTATTATTTATCTTTATAAAGATTTAGTTATATATTTATTATTATTATTACTTCTTGCATCAAATATCTCATCAATCAATAGCACTAGTAAGTGTTTAAAAAAAGGTAGCCACTTGATTTATTGTCAGCCACCAGGGAATTACCTACAATATGATTTATTGAAATAGGTTTGGATGCACCCCAAATTGAATCCAATGCACCTGTGGCAGTTTATACAACTATAAATTTTTATGAGATAAAAATTTTTCATTAATCAATCCTATGTAAACAAAGTCTTATATCATGCTAACCGATGCATCTCAAAGATGGAAATGACGTATTTGTCATAAATCATGCATGGATGACAATAATGTCTATTACTTCATATCCAATAATTTTTATCATACAAAAAATTTGAGAACTAAATAGCCAACACTTGTCGACTTTAACCAATACAATAATCAATGGGGATGTAGTTGGTGAATAGAAAGCATAATCGCTGATTTGCTTATTGATTTTTTGTTTGTTTGATCAAATGCTTGAAAGAATTTTAGTTGATTTATTTTCCATGTTGACTTTTGTAGTCAACTGCCTGCTAAAATCTTTAAACGGGTTCCGGAAGAGAGAGATTGCATTAAATCATTATTAGAAAGTTGCTGGAATGCTATTTACATGTAGTCTCACCAAAGCTTTTGTTCCTTATTAACGCCATTTGCAAGCAGCTGCTGATTTAGTTTTTGGGAAAAGCTACTTGTCAGTAAACATGGCTTTGGTTTTATTGTTCACACAAGGTGTTACTAATTGGAGAGTTTGTGTTGTAAATTCAATACTAGTTTGTATTCCAAACTAAGCTGAGCTCTCAACTTACAAACCTATTCCTATTTTATCATTTGAAAAGATGCAACTGTGATTTTTAACAATAGTGCCTCTTTGTTTTACAGAAAACAGAATAGTTTCCTGTCAGCTCTATTATCCGCTGTGTCAGGAATTAATTACTGCAAGTACTGTCGCTCAGCTTTTAAAAGGTAGGCACCACACATAACTTTGTTGAGAAGCCTTTCCATTTTTAGTTGCCAATAAACTGTTGGTTGTCTTCTCACTGGAATGACAACTGCCTAAAATTATGATAACTGGAAAGAGATTTCTAAGTTGTGTTCCCATTTTTGAGAGAGTTAGAGCACAACTTCTATTTTGATGCATTGAGTTTACAAGTTTACTGAAATGTTTTGAAGCATTTACGATTACAAATTCCTAGCATTTTCTAAATATACACTAATAACCAATTTTGTCCTTGGAAATTATCAAACTGAGGGTATGATATAATACATAATGTGTGCGCAGTAGATGAATTACTGCTTAGTGGCATCTTTAGGATAAAAATTCTGGTCCGTTTGACTAGCGCAAGGCCACAAGAGCCTTGTGTTTTAAAAACAGCATTCAGATATCTATGTGATGTATTTGTCTAGGTGTTTCATTTATCTGTAAAAATACGCTATGTTTACAACAGCATGTATAATTTGTGTCTCAGTACATCATTTTGTACAAACAGCAGTTAATTTGTGTGCATCATCTTCTTTGAGACACATCGAGTAGGAAGTGTGCAATAATTTGTCTCTTTTCTTCTAGTTCTTGGTCTAATACGAAAGAGCAAAGTCTTTTGTTGACTTTGTAATAGTCTATATCCAACTTCTTGAGCTGCGACTTTATTTTACGTTCAATATCCAAAAGAAAAGGTCTCACTTGTTCCAATGAGCTTCTGTATATGTTTATGTATATGTTCCCATTCTTTTTTAACTGCTGTCTTGCCTTCATGTAGCGAGTCAGAACATCTTCACGTTCATAGAATTGTAACCATATGTCTCTCAGTTTTTTTTCTGTAAACATATGACATCAATGCTGAAATGTAATGGCATCCATGCTGGCATCAAATCTTTAGGTAAACAGACATGCAAAGCTTAACAAATTAATTTTCTGCACACTCAGAGATGCTTACCTTTATTTCCAAACTTGAATGTAGAATTCTGTGTAGTTTGAGAACATCTGCTGATAGGTAGATTAGACTGTACAGCCTCAGATGGGTCAGTAACTGCCTCACCTGTGTTGATAAAGAAGCAAAAATGAGTTGGTACTGTGCAAACCATTTTCTTAAGTGGGCTTTTGCAGTTGGAATGCTACATTATTTATATCTCAGACAGTTTCATTGTACCTGCAGCAGTAGAAACATGTCCGCTCTGGCACAGATTTATGGATGGCTCTCTAACTGACGGTTCTGCCAACCCTGAAAAAGTGTGAGGAGCAGTAATAACTCGCATGGTTTAAGTTACAAGTTGGAGAACTGCTCGAATCAGCTCACTTTTATCTCTGTATGTAAACCATTCCTATGTTCTACTATATACATTTGTATTGTGTTTCTGTATGTCTGCGTGCTGCTCCATCTATGGACCACTACTTTTACATACTATTACCTCCTTGTCGTACATTTACTGCTGTGTCACTGTACCGCTATATTTATGTATCACTAGGTCTATGTACCGCTATGTATGTGTACTACATTTATGTGCTACTACGTCTATATACTACTACATATATACACTACTAGGTCTACATGAATATTCTACTATGTCTATGAACCACTATATCTATGTACCACCATGTCTATGTATCACTATTTATATGTACTACTACGTCTATGTATAGCGATGTCTATGTAACACTATGTTTATGAACTGCTATGTTCGTCTAATGCTATTTTTATGTGACTATGTCTAGGTACTACATGTTAATGTAACATTCCATCTGTGCTACTGGTTAATTTTTATGTACCATTTCATATAACGAGTTATTTTGCAATAAAAGTGACTTTATAACATACTGTTTAGCTCAATAAACTGTTCCTTTTGTATTTCAGGGTTCCTCTCCAGCTCAGTACTTACATCAGCTGCCAGTTCTCTCACTTGATCCACCTCTAATACTGGAATCAGTTTATTTATATTTACTAAGGATACGTTGTTGGCACAAAGTTCAACTGTGCATGTGATGTGAGTACCAAAAAATATTTTGTTGAAAAATCTATTAGCTTACTTGGGTCATTGTACAAGTCCAGAATTATGTCTATCCCAAGATGTTGAGCATGAGCCTTGCAATGATCCCAATCCTCCTCCAAACTCTTTTTAACATCAGAAAGTTTGGTGTCTCTGGAAATAAAGTGTTAACACTTTTTAGAAGTTAGGAAAATATCAATACGGTGTGCATCATGCATATTGTGAAGGTTTGGCACCACTGTGTGGATGTTCCTGTGGTGATATACTTGTATGATGGATTGATACAGTGCGCCAGTGGCTAAACAAATTGATGTAGCATGCCAGTCATATGACACAAACCGTGGCCTTATGCTTTGTTTTATTTTCAACAATGAAGTCTTTTTCCTGGCATAGCAATATTTGAAAGGCACATCTACTGTAATTGATGAGTATACTCGGTTTTTTCTAAAGTGAAAGCTTTTTGTTAAATTTGTTGATTTATTTAATAATAAATCATCAGAACTTTATCATTAATAAATCATCATCATTATAACTTTTAATGTTATAAATTATCATTATTTATTCATGTAATCAATTTATGACCATATGAATCAGAACTAATAACTGACACTTTTTGATCAGCAACTGCACTACACCAAAGTAATTTTGGTACTAGGTCATGAATGTACAAACTCTATAACAATTGTTTGCACATCTGAAAATAATTATGCTCGCTACTAGAATACTAGAATTTTATATGTTTACCGTATGATCCGATCGTGAGATATTATTTATTATTTTTATATAATAAAATGTAAATGCCTGGATCTGTGTGTTCACAGCCAACCGATGTGGATCCCAAATATAATTAATAGCAGATGTTCATCGATCCAGCCCGCCAAATGCACCTTTGTCTCGCAAAAATGGTTAAATTTGATGAGTTGTAAACACAGTTGGTTTTATACAATCGGATGGTGCCATGTGCAGTTGACATCAAGCATAGGCCAACATGTATGTTTGGTTTGAGATCAAACCTCTGACGTATAAATATATCAGCCTATCTTATAGTAAAGCACGTTGATGAAAGCATCGGTCTGTGTAGCCACCTCTTTGATATGCAGGTAGAAAACCTAGAAGTTTTTGTAAATAATAAATTGCTGTTGCATTTGAAGTCATTACTTCTGAAGCTGAACTGTTACTTTGACGTTGGCTAAACTTATCGATTTTACTTGTCAGAATATCATCATAGTTGGCTAAAAACAAGCACACTGAAAACTACCTGAAGTGAGCCAATACTGGGCTGGGCCGGTTGCATTCTTCTTCAGGCCCATCCTTAAATATTATGGCACCACCTTCTATGGAGTACCAATAGCCAGGTCCGTGTTTCAAATAATCTGCCAGTCTTTTCAAAGTCCAAATAGTTGCAAGCTGCAAGAGTTACAGTGTTACAGGAGTTATTGTCCTATATGTTTGTTTGTAAACAATCTTTTGCTTGAGCAGTTCATTTATCACTTTAACCTCTTTAAAAGTATGCAGTTTTTGGCTATACATTGCATCGTTAGCTGTGCTATGTAATACAATACAATAACACATACAATAAAGCTGGAACAAATAATACATCTAAATACATGCTGCTATCTCCGCTCACCTTATTTTGTTCCATGAATTTTTTTGTTAAAATTGTTGATCTTCCACCGTGTGTTTTGTCAGCAGCCAAACTAACTGCTGACCTATCCAGTTTACTTTGGCTCTTGAGATATGTCTCCGTGCCGGCCCTCACATCTAGCTCTAGTGCCATGTGCATACGCACCATTATGTTAGTGAGCACGTTTTCTGGGTGTTTGTTTGAACCCAGTGTCATCTGCCTGCAGATAAATCCTTTGGATAAGTCACAATTACACAAACTAATAAGTGTATCATTTTTGTACTAACCACAAATAAATATGTATTACTCATCATACCTCAACTCGTGAAACATTCGCTCCGCTGCTTCAGTGACAATGGACCTAAGAGACATTAGCCGTAAGCTTTCTGCAAAATGGCAAACAACAGAGTGATATGGTGTCCCAAACACTAGTCTTTTCTTGTCTGTGTCTTTAAATATGTTGCTGTAGTTTACTGCAAACTGCAATGCCATCAAGTGTGCTCGTAAAACATCTTTTGTGGATCTTTTGCTGGCGAGCTGGTATGCCAGTCTTTGAAGCTCTGTTAGAGCAAACAACATTTGCCAAACTCCTCTACATTGACTGTAACAAATTGGGTATAGTGTACCTACGAAAGGAAGTGAACAAATTTTGTCGATTAATAAAAAACCTCAATTTATTCTTCTTGCTTAAATATTTTTGTACCTGTCTGTCTGAAACTTCCAATCTTGCAGTAACGTGGTTAATTCTACTAAGTAGAGCCTAGCGTCACATCCTCGTACCATCGATTTTTCTCCTGAAATAATATCACCCTATATTATACTTGATACACACAACATTTGTTTTATCCTAGCAATGGAGATAGTCAAGAAACACCACAGTGCTGTTATCATTTCCCTCACCTAGCTTGTCCTTACAAAATTTGGCAATTTTTACTCCGAGGTCTTTGTTGTTGTACTTGACGATAGGCAACTCCTCCATAATGTGCTGAATGCAGTTTTTTAAGTCGTGCAGCGGCTCACATGTAGCTATTTCGTAGTCAACCAAACCAATAGCCTCTAGTGATTCCCCTGTGGTTAAAAGAGCAGGTGCTCGTCTGATTCCTAAAACATTCAAAGTTGTTAATTTACATATGATATGATATATATGTTTAACAAAGTTATGAATATTGTTGCTGTGGTTTTGATTACACTCCGTACCTTTCATCTCATTTTGAAATAGAGATCTTAGCTCTACTGTTTTTTCTTGGTATGTCATCTGCACTCCTCTGTGCACGAGCTCATCGATGAGTTGCTGTTGCTGTACAAATGAATGTTACATCCTGTACTATCACAGTCTTTTTAGTGCTATTTCATATTTATTTTCAAGACATCGAAATCTATAGAATGCACTTTGTGAATAATAACATACCTTCATTGTTGCTGGGTTGTAGGTGTCTGATGGAGAGAGCCTAGACCCAAAATGTGCCATCCTCTCTTTTAAACTGTAAAATGGTGGCGTTTGAAATACCTTCTCAGCAGTCTGGAATGAAGTTGCAGGCATTCCGCATGAACACGGATACAACCCTCCAATGGACTGACCACTCTCAAATTGTCTTGCAGGTAAATCTCCTACAGACAGTTTTGTATTCATACAATTATGTGTGCAGCTTTTAGCTGTGCAACAGCATAATGGTAACAAAGTATGAGTTAGGTCCCAGTTTTAAATGGGACTGGATATTTAAACCCTATAACAGCCGGCAGTCATTTATTATTTATGTGTTTATTTATTATCATTTGGCGTTTACTACTCACTCGAGGGGATAGCTCTTACAGCGGCACAGTTGATTTTGAGCGAGTTCGAAGAACTATGTCATGGTTACTAACCACCTAAGGTATAAGCTGGTGTCAAGCTGGTCAGAAAAACACAGGCATTGAATGTCTAGGATGCCTACAGCATGCTGTTGCTGTTAAAAATTTACCTGAGTAAAAACGAAGCACATCTTTGTAAGTTCTACCATTGAACTGTAAAGGGATAGTCGAATGCTTTACTGCAGAAATTCTCTCCGGCACATATTCCAGCTGATGTATTATGGATGACTTTGACCTGCCAATTACGTGTAGGAATGGCCTCTCAACTTGACTCTGAATATCCAACCTGTGAAATAGTCAAGGCCTCATTGGCAACCACAAATTGTCAGTTTCCAAATGTCAACACTAATGGTTGGAATAAATCATTTGATTAGCGAGCATTTACCCAATTTCATTTTCTGTCTTGTAAACCGCGGGATCATACATAAACCAGATGCTAATAAGGTAGTGAGAGTGTCCTGTAAATTGAAGTTGAATGCATAAAATATTATTTTCATCAAAAATATCTGCAAGAAGTATTTAAATGCCACTCTGAAAAGAGAGATGATAGTATGGTGTTAGTTGCCTATTGAATGACTACCTGCTACATCACTATGGTCATGCCATAATACCATGCTTCTTGTTGTCTCCAGTTTTAATATCGCTTCTCGGAGTTGCAGTGTGCTATCTGATTGCTGGTATTTCACTGTCAACAGAAAATAGTTAATCTTAGGTGTAATCGTTACATGGTTCTCACATGTGCAATGCTGTTTTTTTTGTAGGAGTGCAAGGAAGTCGGGAATTTATGCAAACAATTATACTGTACATACCGTTGAACTGACTGAGGTGGTGTTTACACTCTTCCCGGCTCATATCCTGGTAAGCAGTTTTTCTTAATAGTCCTTTGCTATGCATCATTTTGAGGTGCTTCATCCTGATGTCGTTTATGTCCAGTTCTCTTCCATAAACTGTGAGGGTTACTTCATGGTTAACTCTCATAGTTGTTGTTGATATGGGGCATATCGGCCGACCAATATCAATTTCTCCTGTTGCGATCATGCGGTTCTTTTCTTCAACTGGAAAATACACATGTATGCCAGGAATGCTATTTATTGCATCTAGTATTATGAAATCTTGGTAACTACCACATATCTCAAATTGTTACGACTCAGTAGTTATTAAAATCTACTGTTACATTGGTATAGCTATTTGGAAAAAATAAATCAATGGTTAGAGAGTTTATATTGATAATTTTTTCTCAATAAATTGTAATGCCGTAAAATTCCAAGGATGCAAAGCTGACAGCTGACAAATGGCTTTTTTGCTAAAAAAGTGTTATTAAACAATTTGGTGCGTTTACAAATTTATATCCTAACTTTGTCATTCTTACATTCGCAAAATATGTCATTTGTAGGATTAGGCTTTGTTAGCTAATGAATGCAACCAGTGAAAAATCATGATTTTTACAGAACAAGGCTATTTACAGTTTGTTTTCAATTAAAAGCTAATCTTACCTAACTTTGTGGCGCTTGTTCCAGCGTATACAGCAAGCCCACATGCATGCTTGTCAAAGGACATCTTTCGTCTCATTCCTATTTCTATTGAATAGCCAAGACTTGTGGCGCGCTGCTGCAGGACCTAAAATTGTAATATTTTTAAATTTCTGCTAATTGCATACACGCTCACCTACACATGACTGATTATTTTTTGTTCTTATTGAGTCATTTAATTGTACAATATAAACTGTGACCTGGCTTAACTCAATCATAATCGTAACTTATTAACCACTATGTTTCAGGATTCACCAAATTCACTTTTTGCATGTCTTGAAATGAAAGTGATTTACCTGTGCACTGTTCAAAGTAGAATGCGCTTGGCCATCTTTTCTTCTCAATCTCACTTGTCGACCTATTGAGGCCCATTTTCCGTTTAATGTCCTTCCGAGCATTTTGTTTTTGGACGTGTCGAGTTGAAGCAAAATTTTGGTGAATGCTTCTCTGTCATAGTCATACAAACTGTCACGTCCTACATGGCTCCTTCTAGCATTGTTGGCATAGTGCCCAAACTGGTGTCTGCGCTTGGCACTATATTGTTTTATTGTTATGCTAGTGCCCATGACTGCCTCTACATCTTTCCTCAAGTGCTGTTGTGCTTGAGATTGCTGTGCATCTCTAAGGACCGCTCTTTGAATGTTTCTTGGTATTGAAGCAGCATTGATACGCTTGGCTACAGCTGCCTTTGGTCTTGAAGGCCTAATATTGTTTATAAAATTTTTGTTTGATTTTCTTAAACCAAATTCTTCTACACTGGAACAGCGAAGGCATGAAATTGTCGAGTGCTGATTTTTTTCTCGAACACCCAGTCTAAACCAGTTGTTTATTCCAAACTTCTGTCTGAACTTGTCCTTTCCTATTTCTTTGTCCACGAAATTATTGCTGAAAGAAAAATAGTTGCATTACTATTTGTTGCAAAAATTGTACTTTGCTGTGAGCTGAGAAAATTCTGTGTTATGTAAAGCCTGGTTCACATACATCTTAGATGCTCGCAAGTGATCGCGGATCCCTCGTGCGACGGATCGGCGATACATGTTCACATAAACTTGGCAAACCCACGATCGCAAGAGGTATAATCACTCTCTTGACTGGGAGGTAATAAAATCTCGGAACACGTCTTCACTGACCAACGACTATATACATACTAAATGAGTTATCGTTGTTCAATTACACCGAATAATTTACTATTTTTTAGCATTCTTATTACATTTTTACTCATATTATCATTAAATGTTATTCCATATTTTTTAATTAAATTTTTAACTGTTGTTCAATGGTGCATTATCATTTTTTTACCATCTTTTAATATAAACTTTTGAATCTCAATTTATAATAATATGCTAATTATGCTATTATATGAAAATTTAAAGAAAATATATATATTTATACAGTTAGATCAATTATCGCAATGTTTCACTCCGAAAATTAATAATAAATAATAGTGAATATTTATAATTAAACAATAATAATTTTATTAATTATTTTAATTTTTTGATGGCAGTAATTTTTACATGAGTAACCTTGACCTGAATGTGGTTTTTGAGAAAGAAAGTAAGAAAATTTACTCTTTATCGGCGGTCGCACTAAATTTTGTTCAACTGAACTTTTCTACGAGCCTCTACGACACCGTGCGACTTTGTACGAGCCACTACAACAAATCCTGGGTCATATACATCGCAGATGCTCGCACGAGGGATTCGCGATTACTTGCAAGCATCTACGATATGTATGTTAACCAGGCTTAACAGTGGATGAGATCAAGTTAAGTTCTGTTAGAGAGAATATTTTTCAACTGCACTGCTTAAAACAAGTTATGTAATCATGTTTTATTTTGTAATATCGTGATAAATTTGTGAAAATCTCACCACATTAAGTTTCAAGTTTCCTATGGTGAAAACAAAACTTGTTACAGAATTTCAAGTTATAATGTTTACGCTGTAAAGTTCAAGTTAAATTAATAGCGGCAGTTAGTTCTATTGATGATCAAACGCACCTCACATTGTTGCATTTATAATCAGGTAAAACTTAACAGAATTCTCTGCTCACCTATTCTCAAAAGCTTTTGTATATCGACGTCGTCTTTTGCTCCAAAAATCTTCTTCGATTCTCATTCTTGGGTAGCTGCTCATTATAACATGGTTATAATTGCGGACTTCGTTAATAGTGTCACAAAATCCAAACAAATATTGCTCAGCGTATCCACAAAACACTTTTTTTTTAGACATGATGACTTCGCATTAATACTGAGCTTTGTAGATTCACCGAATAATTATTGTGCAGTAGAAATGTGGCTCATAAGTTGACAGCGGACTTTATATACCCTAACAGAGTGGTAAACCAGGAAAATAAACAGGTTGTGTAAAATGAAATGAGTCACCAGTCAGCACTAAAAGGTGTTGTTATAAGATGAAGAAATCCAATATTTCATGAACTTCCTACGCTAAACAGTCACCATAAACTGAGGTCATAGATGCTGTTTCTTTTGGTTTAAAAGATTCATTCAAGTCAGCAATGTTTGTTTTGATACCAAAAGTGATTGCTACAAATCTATTTTCATCTATCAAAACAGGGACATTCATACTAATGAAAACAACAGATTATGAAATTTTCACCAACCACTAACACAGGTAATAGTTGAAGGCTTTTGATTGCATATTATGTCAAATTAATATATTTTTGGTTTCCTGTTGAATCACCGAAAAGTTTTACTGGAGTCCACTTGCTCAGTACCATCACATGTTTGTCTGGTATATATGTTTGCTTTGTCTTTATCTCTATTGATGTTTTCTGTTACCTGCTTATTAAAACTTGCATTGAAATTTCTGTTGTTTGTATAATTTTTTTGCATAATCAGGACGCAACATTCATTGATGGGGATAGTGATGATAAGAGTACATATGCCCAGAGTTGCTCGTGCTTTTAAGGTAGTTGATTCTAATGGCTGAAAATACAAATAGACTGGTAACTTCTGTCAATTTTGTAAAAGAATGCTCCAAACAAAAACTATTAAACTAGGTGCAAAGGATATTAGGTGTATTTGTAGGCTGGATCAATCTGTACAACAAATTTAATAAATAATATTTTTTGCAATTTCTCTAGTGCTGAATGGGTTTGTAGCAATTTTTTTAGTGAATCGTAAAATACCATCCCCATAGGCAAAAAATTGTTAATTTGTGAGGCATACTCATAGGTCGCGAGCGCTACCAATCCATAACATAAAAGTAATATATACTCACTTGGGTGGCGTTTGTTTTAAAGCATTTTTTTAATTATTATCAATTATTATTATTTTATCAACATTTATAAACAGTATAAATTATATATGTTGTTTGTTATGAATAATTATTATGATTTCCATGTACAATATTGATACATTGGGAATAGATGGATCATAATGATAAAAGCAGAGCTAGTCTGTGAAAACAATAAAGATAAATTTTCTAGTTAATCAAAAAATGAATTGCTTTGAAACAAATTTTGTCAACCTGTAAAGCTGTTTATTCCTAGACTTGCTACCACTATCTGCTACTTCCAGATGCGTCATGTTTATAGTACCAGTAACGAATCAACGACTCAAACAACACCATCGCCGCTGAATTGTTTACACCTGCGAAAATAATCTTTCTTGCTACAATGCACACTTGAATCTTATATCTTTACATCTGGTCTGGACCGAAGGATGTTATTTCTTATTATTATATAATAAAATGTAAACGCATGTATCGATGCGTTCGCCCAGCGATGATGCAAATATAATTAGCAGCATATGTTCATTGATCCAGCCCTCCAATGCACCTATTGTCTCCTAGCCCATTGCTGGTGTTAATTTTAAAGATTAAAAAGAGGGTAGTTTATACAAACTACCAGGTCTTTGGCATTTACCCTACAATCATCCAACTATTGAAAACTTTCAACGAAGTCTGAGGTCGTGGTATCTAGGGATAAATGTGTTTCTGTTTTTTAAAAACACAGAAATTTTTGTCACTTCTTTTAACAGTTCAAATTGCCGACTTAAACCTTTTAACGGATGATTTTTTTAACTTCCAGTTTTGAGATAATATGTTTTCTTTCCTCTAAACTCATTTTAAACAGATATACTAGGATTTAAGAACAAATTAAATAACAATACTGAAGTGTACACTTGTATACAATTCCATCTGGCGATAAATTGTTTCTAGTAATTGAACTGATTACTTAAACTCACTACTATCTACTTGCGATCTATTAATATGACACTGATAGAGTAGTTGTCGTAGATTTTTGCTATGTAGGTTGTTGGTTACATACTTTCATCCATTGTAATCTTTTGGTCATCCACTTAGCTGGAAAAACCAATGAAAGGTGAGCAGCCGTTCTTGTTGAATGGAGAACCAATGAAACTTTATCATGTTGCAAAAAATAATTTTTTTGCTTCTCATAACCAGTAGAGACAAAAATAAATGAAAACGCAGCTTGAACCAGCCCATTGAACCATTTGTATTGCTATCCTCTTTGACAGTTCATCAGAAAAATTAGGAAGATTGATCATGAGTTGTGGAAATAAACAACTGGTTTGCAGCCTTCCAATGTTTTTGAGTGTCTCGGTTCGCATATATCCTTGAATGCAAACTTTATTTTCCTAGCTGAACTGCTTCAATATTGTCGTTACAGTGAGCTAGCTGACATCAGGAGTGCAATACAGTGATTTGTGTTGCTAACCTCAATCAACCACAAAAGCTCATTAAACAGTTATTAGCAAAGAGATGGTCTACTGAATAGCATGGATGTGTGCTGCCAGTATGCCTTTGTTGATGCCGCTGTGAAGTACACTAGCAATCCACTGCTGCTCAACTATCGCTGGCGTTCGTCTTTATCTAACAACCTGTTTCACCTGTTTTAGAGGAATTATGACAAGTTATTCTCAGCACTCCGCTTCATTTGTACAATGGTTTACAGCACACCATTATTGTGCATATCTCTATGTCATGTCATTATGCATTTAATTTCATTTAAAAGTTCACTTGAAGAGTGCAAGCATCCATTTATTGCACGAAACTAATTACTAGTGACAAATTATTTGATACTCAATAAAATTCGTTTTCACAATTACAAATTAAATTTTTTACCTCTGAATATATTCATCGAGCATTTTGGTGGACTGATGCACCTCATGGTGTGTATTATATATAAATATATATGTATGTATATTCTTTTATACATAATTTTTTTCATGTGTTATATCAGTACAGTGAAATTAGTATTCATATACAAATCATCATCACACCATCCACCATTTAAGCTTTTGTTTGTTCTATCCGGCAAAAATAATAATGCATTGACAATGATGAAATAATCCTATTGAGTTCATTATACCAAGGGAAATTTTGTATTCAACTTCGGCTGGGACAATGTGATCAATCGTAGATTTATAACAACTCATTTGTCAACAGGTTTTGATTATAATGAAACATACTTTTTATACCCAAATGCTTTCGAGAGTTGTTTCAACTGCACTTGGATTATTTAGCAAGATGAGATTGCTCAATTATTTTGTTTGCTAAGGTAAAACTGCTTGGATAGCAGATGTGTTATGATGAATACTGAAAAAAAGAGTTGAAAACAAAAATGTTCTAGGCATGGTACTGTTCTTAACTGGGGATTGATTCCTCAATTTGCTGTAATTAGCCGCTATTCATAGAAGTAAGTGGTTACACAAATATAAGTGGAATAATAACACAGAAGTAGAGCAAACTGGTTCCTTGCCATTTCACTTAGCTCTAATAGTGGCAATAACCTGACAAAATAGCATTGAAATTTTAATTGGCAAACATTTTCTCATATCTATGCAGTGCTAATAGACTATGCCAGCTTCGAAACAAGTAAGCACCTTCATATACTCTGTATAGCGCAATGAAGTCAGAAGGCTGACTTGGAGGGCTTTAACGATGACACTGTAGTGAGAAGAAGTTTTACGGAAAACTTCATTTAATTCAAGAATGTGTTCATATTAGCTAGATTGGGAAAAAGATTATTGTAACAGGTTTCAAATATTTTATCGTGTCTATTGAGAGAAACAAGGAAGGTGATTTGAAAAGCTGTGCAAGTTACACCAAACATCACTTGTTATGTCACAAATGTTGATCACCAACCTTAGGCAAAGCCCTGCAATGGAGAAAGTTTCCGAAATGTGTGACAAT
The DNA here is from genome assembly GCA_945261195.1 of Cryptosula pallasiana. Taxonomy (NCBI): domain Eukaryota; kingdom Metazoa; phylum Bryozoa; class Gymnolaemata; order Cheilostomatida; family Cryptosulidae; genus Cryptosula; species Cryptosula pallasiana. The sequence goes on along the minus strand of OX183132.1, from coordinate 41,103,726 downwards.
GTGACTGGTCAAATGACGGCTCAAATGAAAAAGCTTTCCTACAGTAGAACGTCTGCTATACAACATATATATAAATGAATGCCCTACGCTTGCCAGTCTATAGCCTTAAAATCCTGATGTGCAGTCAACCAGAGAAAAACTAAGTCGGGGGTGAAGAGAGCGGCCCTCTTCCAAAAACATTATGGAAAAACTTTGTTATGCCTGCTGATCAAAATCTACCAGCATATCTTGAAACCCCCACTAGCGGGGAGGTAGAGTGAGTTGTCCTCTACAAGATGATATAACTCTCAATTTTCTAGCACAAGTTTTAGTGGGTCTTTTCCAGTGGGGAGAGGTTTTTCCCTTTAAACTTATATAAAAGTTAGGGTAGGAGAGTATTTTGTGGAATGTCTGCCTTTTGAGGCCTGAGGTGGAGTCGAATACTGAAGGAAGATGGCAGCATGTAGAAGCAACAACAGAGGAACCTCTACAGACAAGCTAACTCAGCAGATAGCAGCACTAAAGGCAGGTAAGACCACTGGAGCCAACAGCTGACCTGCCAAAAAGATGCCTGAATGCTGGGGATGCCAGCAGATAAGCCGTACTCGCAGAGAGTGTGGACAGAACCCCTGGAGTAACAACCAGGGAAACGACCTCAGCCCGCAGCAGTAGGGCAACCTGCTGACTGCAGACGGGCACACGGAAAATACAGTAAACGGTGCGGGGCAGGCAAGACGACCCAACAGGGGTGGCAGAAGGCACAATGGTTGGCCTACCCACAATCACTACCTCAACCTGTGCCTATCCACACCCAAAACCACTTTTCCCACTTGGAAGTTTCAACAGAAGAACAGACGGACAGCGAGGACGATATCCTGCCAGAAGTGTTTCAGAAACGTAGACAGACGCTAATGAGGTTCCAACCCCCGCCAGCACCACAGTCGTACTACCCACAGCACAGCACTATTGCTGGCGCCTCTAGACTGACCACCCCACTGGCCTCCTGCGTGAATCTTTTAGAACGTCATTTTAAGTCCAGTTACCACCTACCTGAAGAGGTGGAAGGTAAAGCGGTAACGTACCTTGGGGGCACAGGTTGCAATACCAACTTACTATCAAAGAAGGACTTCGAAAAACTATCAGAGGATCGGAAGAATCAACTCTAAGAAAACGACTCCCATGAGCTGAAGGCTGAAGGAACCAAACTGCCGTTCTATGGTCTGCTACGAGTAACAGGACACATACGCTCAGTGGCATACACAGAGACCTTCATGGTCATCCAGATAAGCTAAGACGTGATTCTGTCAATGCCTTTCCTAGACAAACAGTAGTGCTACATGGGGTTTTACCAACCCATGTTGACGATGCAGGGCAAGGAGTTGGTGTGTATTAACTGCTACAAACAAGCACTGATCACGAAAGTTCGGCAAAATCAGACGATATCTCCCAAGACCTAAACAGGACCAGGGACCCAAAACTCAGTCTGACTAAAGCAGTTGACCCAGCTATTTGAGCAAGCATGCACAGGCTTCACTGTTCAGCAACAGAAAGAACAGTTGAGAGAGTTCCTGATGAGATACAAAACAGTGTTCAGCTGTCACAGTGGTGTCATTGGACGTACTGACTTCGTAAAGCACTCTATTTCCATTACCAAGGATTCCAAGCCTATTCGGCTGCCTCCCCACAGGTTGAGACAAGACAAAGAGGCAGAAACAGAGAGACAAGTCAGGGATCCGCTGGAGAAGGGCATAACTGAGCTAGCCGATGGGGCTCGCAGCTTTTCTGTGGTGCTAGTAAGCAAAAAGGATCAGATGTGGTGCTTCTGCACGGAATACTGACGGCTAAACAATGTGACCAGGCAGAATACCTATCCCATACCGCAGATAGATGAGTCACCAGATGTCCTGATGGGCGGCAAGTAATTCAGCACTCTCGATTTGACCAGCAGGTACTGGCAGGCCCCTATAGATGCAGATACCAAGGAGAGGTCAGCCTTCAATACCAGGAAAGGGCTCTAGCGCTGGAAATTGCTTCTTATTGGACTAACTTTGGTCCCAGCCACGTTCCAGCGCCTCATGGAACGTGTGCTCAAAGGCCTGCACTTGAACATGTTTGTGCTCTGCCTGGATGATGGCATTGTCCTTACCCCTGACTTTGAGACCCTCTTAGAGAAATTGGGAGAGGTGATGAGCAGACTATAGAAGGCCAACCCGAAGGTCAACCTGTCCAAGTGCTAGCTGCTGCAACAGCAGGTCAATTACCTTGAATATGTAGTGAGTGGGGAGGGCGTAGCTACAGACCCGGAAAAGGTGAAGGCTGTTACCGATTGGCCACCAGTAAAGACCTGAAGGGACTACAGGCCTTTCTGGGCACAGCCGGCTACTATCGGCAGTGCTTGCCGAAGTATGCCACTACAGCCAAGCCACTGACTGTCCTAACAAGTAAAGCCACACCCTGGAAGTGAGGTCCGGAGGAGCAAGCTGCGTTTGAACAGCTAAAACATAGCCTCAGTACAGCACTTGTTCTACGGTACCCAGACCCATCTCAGACGTACATATTGGACATAGATGCCAGCGTGGTAGGACTAGGAGCAGTACTCTCACAGGTACAAGACGGATAAGAACTAGTCATGGCGTACTATTGCAAGACTGTAGCACCAGCTGAGAGAAATTACTAGGTGACACGGCGGGAATTGTTAGCCGTTATAAAGGCAGTAAAATACTTTCGACGCTACCTGTATGGACACAATCTAAACTCAGGACAAACCAGGCGTCTTTACGATGGTTGTGCCGACGGAGAGAGCCTTCCAACCAGATCGCCAGATTGCTGGAGATCCTCGCTGAGTGTGTCTACAAACTCGAGCACAGAGCTGGCAACCAGTATGGGAACTCATATGGTCTGAGCAAAAAGAAGCCGCCTCTGGATTGCCGGCAATGCAGTACTATAGAAAAGTGGGACAGAGGGCCAACCCTTGCTGAACTCGCCAGAGCCCCTGGACCAAAAGTCCAGCCAGGCAAGCCAACTGACTTTGGAAGGAGGGTGGTAGAGGCACCCCAAGTGACTCAGAAAGAGAGAGAAGCAGTGACGGACCCGCCTGCAATGTGTGTGGTCCCTAGCCCAGCCCTAGTGAAGCAACATCAGACTGGGAACAGAGCCGTGGCCAGAATATATTGTGATCTGCAGGCCAGCCAGCAGCTTTCCAAGTGAGAACTGGACGAGGGCAGCTGAGAGCTACCCACACTACACAAGCAGAGAGATGCCATGAAGATCGTGCCCGATGGTACGCTTACTCGACAGATAACACCCAAGGGGCAGATACGGCTATGCGCTGTATGTCCGGTTACCAGGTGGCCGCAGGTAGTCTGGGAGACCCACTGGTCATCCCATACGTGAATAAACCGTACCAAACGTTAAATCCAGCTAGATTAGTACTGGTCAGGTATGACCAGTGAAGTGAGGAGGCTGGTGAAATCATGTGAAGTCTGTCAAGTAGCCAATAATGGGGGTACAGCACCCGCTCAGGAGTGACAGCGTCTGTACGCTGGTCGCCCATTCCAGAAGGTGGCGGTGGACTTAGTGGGCCCCTTTTCAGAGAAAAGGTGCAAGAACCGTTGGATTTTGGTACTGTTCGACCACTTTACTAGATGGCAAGACGCAATAGCCATTCCCAACGCCACTGCCCCCACCGTAGCCATCACACTAGATGAGCGGATGCTCTGCTACTACGGTCTTCTGGAACAACTACACAGTCAAATTATGAGGGACCATATAAGGTTATAGAGGCATACAGCAACCACACTTACTAGATTGAGAGAAGTGGCCAGGTCTCAACACAAAATGAGAAAAGGTTGAAGGAATTCCGTCACTGCCAAGAGCCGATGGGGAGGGCACCAGCAAGCAGAGAACCAGCTTCATGATCTAACATGAGAGGGGCAATAAAAATAAGGACACCCCAACAACAGACGGCACCACCCGCTGTTTTAAAACCCCTTCAACAGTCTTCTGAACCCGGGACACAAAACACGGAATGGCCGGCACAAATAGCACTTGATTGCATATACTTGGAAGCCCTGATGAAACAACTGGCTAGGCCACCCCCCCCCCCCCCCCATTTCAGTGGAGACAACACAGCCAGTCGCTAATCCCAGTCAGCCTAGCTCTTACTGGAAAAAATTAACCAGCGAACAGCCACAACAAAGTCAACGTGAACAGTGGGAGTGAGATTAAGAATGGCCGGCACTAACCAACACACCTAGCCAGCGCCATTCACCTACACCCACAGAGACACCAGCAGCTGATACAGAAGTTGCCGCAGACAGCAATTCAACTAGCAGTGACGAGCCAGTCACAATGAGTAGGCCTAGAACAAACACCAAGCCACCACCAAGACAGGATGATTACCACTGTTATCGTACGGCGGAAGGTGAACTACCAAGAGAGCATGTTACGATATTAAATAATAATGATAATAATAAAGTACAACCAGAAGCTACTTACCCACTTTACCACAAGATTGATTCAAGTGAAGAACAACAGCACGAAAATGCAAGGAAGACAACAGCAGTCATCAAACAAAGAGAAACACTGCAAGAAATGATGCCGAAAAATGACAAGAATATCCGTTCTACAACCGATCGCCAAAATGAAAGTGAATGCAACAGAAAAGCGATCGCCCAAATTGAAAGCAGAAGATGAGTGCCCCCAAGAGTGGTGAGCAACCTTAAAGCATCAGAAAATGTGGAAGCAGGGCCGCAAGGACAGTCTACTGGCCTAGTACAACAAGGCAGCTTTCCATCCAAAGGGTAGGTTGGTTGCGTAACAACCCGCCATGGACCAGACATACCAGGAAATCTAGACCCAGTTACTACCATGAATTTTGAGAGTCAAAGCGTCCTTTTTGCATTTTTCATAGAAAACCTACTACTACTGGCTCAAGAACTACTTAAGGAGACACAGCCAACCAGGAAGAAGATGGCTAACCTATCTTTCCATGAAGACACTCCAATGACTGCAGAAATCTTGGGTGAGTAAACTGATTATCTCATGCAAATTACCAGTGAACTTGAGTTGAGGCAGGTGGATTGCAAAAATCAAGCGCCTACTGAAGAGGAAATGTTCAAGAAGCAGCAGTCAGAAGAACCCACTATTATATAAACCATATTTTTGTAGCAGAAGAAAGACCGTTTCCCCCAGGAGAGAGGGGTGAAGAATAAATGAAAGGCAGTGCGAGATAAGACTCAGAAGAGCAGGAGGTCGGAGAGACATTGACCGATTGACAGCAGAAGCCTACCACCTACTGAAGAGAGTGGATGAACTAAAGTCTATGATAAAAAAAGACGAGCAAGCTCTGGACAAAGAGAACAGAGGTAAAGGCTATAAAGAAAGAAGATTAAGCTAAAGCACACTTACCAGTGAACTGTTCTGTGCATTTATAACTCAGTCAAGTAGTCGTTTTATTATTGTCTTATCATAGTAGCTACAAAATTTATTAAATTGCGTTCATGTTTGTAATTTTGGAGTTGTCCCCTTTAATTTTTCGTCAAATGATTTTCTTTTTTTCTTGGTCCCCAGTCCGACCAATGGGGCAGAGTGTGTGATAAAAATGACTTGTGTGCCTCCTGAAACAAAGGAAGTCAAATATTAATGTTAAATGACGCTATGCCATCATATGAGCACAAAGGAAAACTCATGGGATTTAGCTGCGATCTAGCCAGCCTATGTTCAGATCTATGCTCTTTATATACTTATGTAACCAATCTGTTCTTTTCCTGTCAGCACCTAAGGCTGACAGAGCATGTCACAAAGGATTATTATGTAACCTCTTTTATACATAAGCTGGCTCAAGCTCCCTGTAAATCAGAGCAGGAAAAGAGCTCAGCCAGGCGTTATCCAGAGTATAAAATACTCAACTCTACTTCACTACTTCTTGATTTCAATCTTCAAAAGATACCTGCTCTGCAATTGCCCAGTACAACTAAGGAGTGCCGGCCTGTAAAGGCCCAATACTCTAGACAGTCTACTACCCAGCTAGTCTGACTATGCTGGGCAAGCATTGCTAGAAGCAGTCATTGGTCTTGTACAAGACAACAGCCTGAGGTCTGGTGCAGGTGGATACTACCAGCAACTCACTACCTGACTCAAAAATCCTGTACACTATTTAACTTCTTACCTTTGCAAAATAAATCAAAGTTTACCCATCTTTCAGAAGATACCCACTCTACACTGATTAGGAAGGATAGCACAAGCAGAAGTAATAAGAACAAGAACAGCTTGGACCAGCCAACAACCCGTGCAGGCGAAGTTTAGTGGAAAGTAATCGGTAAATTTGGCCATTGCTGCATACGGCCATGAGTCCACGTATGGCACTAAGTTCTTCAACCCTCGCGAATTGTTCGGCATGAAAAATTTGACCCATGCAGCCTTGACTGCCCACCTAAGTGCACAGAAACAACCTATAAATCAAACAAGCACTGGCTTTCAGTAGTTAACTATTAACTGTCAGAACTTGTGCAGGTGCCTAGCTATCAGTAAAGATAAAATTCTGCACAATACATCCCACTATCGACTTTCAATAGAAGTGGCTGAGATTTTGAAAGTTTCTGATCATTAAAAACAAAACTTACGTGGTTATACAATGATGATGTTGAGCAGCTAAATCATATGTTAATCAAGTTTTCAACTTCATTGCACCACTTAAAAACATTTTTAATTTGCTGTTGTTCTGAGATAAACTTTGGTGGATTTATAACAGTAACTAAGTAAAGTTATTATTCGTAATCTGTTTTAAAGTCCAAAAAACAAAATTTTTAGCTGCAAGTCTTTTGATAGCAAGTGCTGGGATATACTTTCACTAGTGCACTAAAGCATATGAAATAATTTTAGTGTAATGACGAATAAAAAATAATTATTTTAAGAGAAAAAATTGGTTTTGTTACCTGAAAAGAACAGTCAAGTTATTGAAACGCAAACCGCTTTATTTAGTAGCCAAGTCATCTGAAAATTTTTTGCACCTGAAAATATAATAATAATACACCTTTCCATGTTAATTGTTTTAAATCACTGCAAAAATTATTGTTATTCATTAGCAAAAAAACATCTTTTTTTTTGCTTTTGCTCTGGCTGCACCCAGATTACAATAACGAACCTAATTGACGGTAGCAGGTAAATAATTTACCTATACCAGGGTTCATCTGCTTTGTCTATATAGCAAGCTATTTATTTTAGTAGTGAGTCATTGAGCAAGGTCAGAATGTCTGGTAATTGGCCAATGCTCTGATAAAACAAATCACATAGAGAAGAAACAATCAATTAACGAACATTACTACATACATAATGTGCTTGTTTCAGGTTTTTAGAAACAAAAAATTAACACCTTATACCAGAAGTATTTCATTGATTGTCAATTAGTGGAAAGCAAGATAGAAATTATACAACAATATAGCATAAGTGAGTAGTAGTAGCAGTAGCAGTAGCAGTAGCGGCAGTAGTAGTAGTGATAGCGGCAGCAGCAGCAGCAGCGGCAGCGGCAGCAGCAGCGGCATCGGCATCGGCAGCGGATGGCAGTGATAGCGACAGTGGCGGTGGCAGCGGCGGTGGCGGCTGCAGTGGAGGTGGCGGTAGCAGTAACGGTTGCAGTAGCAGTAGCACAGCTATACACCCCGATTCTATTCCCAGCTTGCATTTTGTAGTTTACTTTGAAAACTCTTTGGAGTATTCGGGGTTTTATTGAACCATACTCATAAAAATCTTCTTTTCTCTAAAACGAACCGTCAGGATACCTTCTCCACTATCAAAGTTTGATATCCGCTGGCTGCCGTCACTGGCTTTAAGCATTTGGATGAGATGGCGATTCTGCAATGCGGCCTCAACTTAGTGCAGGTTTTTTAAGGTCTTGGTACACGATGGATATTTTTTCCCTTGTACCATCACTACTCTCAGCAAAGGCATGTTATGTACCACCTACTTCTAGAAATTGCCAAAGGTTGAAGACTCATAGTTTTATTGATGATATAGCAGGTAAAATGGGAGTGATTATAGCATCCAAAACACTACCTCTATCAGTTTGTATCAAAACTTCACTGTTATCATCAATTTTTCATTTGCCGATTAGTTTGTGCATCTCCTTTTTGTACGGCTGCAACTCGATCAACTGTTCTCAGTATAAAGAAACATTCCTATCAGCAATTTAAATGGATCTCAGCTAGCTTTCTGACTAGAGAGGTTCTTCTCCTCTTACTCAACTCATTGAGAGCTAAAATAGCCGTTTAATCTCACATCATTCTTCTGGGTTTGTTCATCTTCATCTGAAAATAGCTTTCAGTATGCCAGAAAATACAGTTCTGATGATGGGTCCTAGTAGAGAAGCCAGAAGTTATCCTTTTTGTAGCACCACTTTGTTATCGTCTATTGTTTACTTCCTAACCACACTAACTATATCCTTTGCACTTCACTGCAACTGATTATACTGAGCCATTGAAAATTACATTATTCCCCTTATAAAAGCTTTAGTGCCTGTCATAAGAGTCATAATCAGATATATTTTAATATTAGCTATTACAGAACTTTGAATTGAAGTGGATGCTTGTTGAGCAGAATTTATTCTTAAAATTTGTTGCAAAGCTTTAGTCATCGCACTAACGTGTTAATCATCTGATTAACAAAATACTCGTGAGATATAATAAACAGCAATTGCATTAATATGCTCTCACTTGGGCACGGATCATATCATAGGATCGTCCGGTACTTAATTTTTCAACAGTCCATAGCAATCATTCGTTCCCTGAGTAGGGTTTAGTTCTAAAAAGGGGTAAGCTTTATTTGTCACTTGTTAAAAGGCTTTTTGTACATGTTTAATTTTCTAGGAAAAGCATTGGCAAGTCAAATAGGTAATTGAAAAAGTCTCTTGAAGATTTTTTAAGGAAAAAATTGTGACTATTCAAGAAATTTGTGCAACTTCCTTTGATAAACCATATTTTTGAACTATGACAAAGACGCTTATGTTCAAGTGATGACTAAGTTACGCATACAAAGCAATGGTTTCCACCTTCCTGAAAACTACTTCCATCGAGTCATCAACTATCAAACATCTGTTTTGTCCATTTTTTGGAAAACTGTTTGTTTTATCCAAAATTTCCTTGTGAAATTTCCTTCCGGTTACCTCATCAAATGCTGTATGATAGGCACAATAACGGTGTTGCATTTCTACCGTTTGGAAGATGAGCTGTATTCTGATTAACTTCAACCATTTGTAAGTTTGCTCGCTTCTTCCCAGATTCCATCAGTACTGCAATTATCGCAGTAAAAGGGGAATGCATCCCCGCATGAACTCCTTAAGCAGTACCATCCATGGTAAATTAGACGTTCATCATCTGCCTAAAATTTCGTTCATAAGTCGAAGGGGGAGAGTTCTTTGCCTGCTGTATTTGTTTTAAAGCGTTTTCATAAATAATCAACTCGGCTACCCCTCAAAAAGCCGAAAACCTTATGACTAATGCAAATATCAGTAAAACTATTTCCGCTTTTCGTTTCAGAGTTAGCGTGACTTTATCTACAATTTCACTTCCTCTACCATCAACCGTATCTTTTTCAGTCCTCGCTCTCGTATCCATTTTTCTTCTCCCATCATCTTACCAATTAATAGCTTTATAATAATACAATTCTTTATTTTTAGACTATTCATATTTAAAAAAAATCACCTTTTACCGTCAAGCAATGATAAAAACAACCACTGCACAGTAAATACTTGGATAATAATCATTATCGTATACAATATAAAACACTACAATAATAACTGGGATAACCAACACCTGGTGCACACAAAAAGGTACATCTGAAAGTTCTCATAAATCCCAGTGCTTAAAAGGGCACTTGGAACCAGGAAAACCATCTTACTTTTAGACAACAGTATGGAGATTTGCACTTATTATGCTGCTACAGTATAGGTTATCAGCTTCGTTATTTAGTCTGTAGTGGGCACATTATAAGGCTGGATATCAAAAATGCTTCATCCCTTTAGAATTAATTATTTGAAGTTATATTTTTCTCGCTATTTTTATGTTCACTGGGAGTAAATGGAGAGAACTCTGTGAAGTTTTGAAGGGGTGGGTTATGGGAGAGAAGAGAGGAGTGAACTTAAGCAGTGTTTACAGGTAGTTGGTTATTGTGTCCATAGAATGCATTGGAGCTCTACTAGAGTATTATTGTTTTCAAAAACAACAGCTTTGAAAATATTTTTGTTCCATTTTTTTTCCATGGCAGCACATTGATTTAAATTAAAGTTTCATTTTTTTGGAAATGTGTTGAAAACTTTTATTTCATTAAAGATTAATTATTAATAATGATGGAATGTCTTAACAAATCTTAAAATTACTTGATAAATCCTTGCAGCATTTGTGCAACGTACAATTGGTAGTTATTTATTTTTTTTAATGAGCTTATATTTTATCTTGCAGAAGGTAGCCATTCTCTATAAATCATTTTATGGAATCTATTTAAATGTGAAAGTTTTTTTTTCCAAATATTTTTCTACAAACTGACAATTAATCAGAAAGAGTTGAAGCCTAATTTTAATTTATATAGTGACCAGCAAAAGGGAGATTTTGAATTTGACTAAACTCTACCTATTATACACCTTGTAACAAAAGACAAGGTATCCTTGAGTTGGTTGAGACAGTACTATCATTAAGTAGCCTGATGTAGCTTAGTCAAAACTTGGAACAGGGAGTTGGTTTGACCAGTCTACTGTTAATATTGATTTATAGTAACGTGTATCCTGGCTTTGTACTGGGTACCACTAGTTGATGCTGGCAGACTGTTCAGACAGCACACCATGAAAAATTACACCCCAGAAGTAGCGTCAGTTGGATTGACAGAGAATGTTGAAGCCTGTGGGTTGAGTTGTGCTGATGAATGCAAAGGCTTCTACTACAACCGACCAGATTGCATGTGTCACCTGCTTCAGTGTGTCAATCCACACCCCTATGATGTGTCAGATGAGTATGGTACTTCTGAGATGTACATTTATCCGCGTCTTGTTCCAAAATTTCTTTTAGCAACAGGTTTGTTCCTAGAGTGATATCAAATTTACTGTTCGGCAAGACTTTCTAAATGGAGAAAGTTCATTTTCTTTAGCCTTCCACTATTATAATTCTTATTACAAGGAAAGCCAACTCAATGCTCAAGCTATTTCAATAAGCAGAATTATCCTTCAAGTCCGCGTTGATGGAGTCTACATACCAGAGGATATTGATGTGCCTCAAAATGAGAAATCATCTCTGATGCACACCGATTGGGAGATGAAACCCTGGTGGAGAGTGGATCTAGCAGATGTGTACTGTATATGGGCAGTCAACATCCTCAATAGAGTTGGTAAGTAACTGGTTTTAAATCTTGTGTGCACAATCACTTATCTAAAATGGACACTGAAACATACACTTTAGTTTGCCTTCTTGTAGGTGACGTTGGCAGTGGTAGTGATATTTTGTATGAAAGAACCAGAAATGCCATGGTTACGGTATCAGTTAACGAAGCTGATATTTTCTATACCGGATCAGAAGAGAACCTTTGTTACTACCACTTGGGTATACTCAACCGTTACTACAATCTACTCACCTGCACCAGAGCAATATCTGGTCAGTTCGTACAGATTCAATTGGATCTATATGGTCCACTGAACCTGTATGAAGTTGAGGTTCATGGCTTGTAAGTGAACAAACTATCAGCAGATTTTGTGATTGTAAACTTTTTGTTGTCAGGGTTTTAAAAAATTGTATTGCTTCAATCAAGTAGCGCAGAATATCTGAATAATTGGTAAGCAGACCTACACACTAAAATTTATAAATGCTGAAGAAAATTATGAGTAACACTTGTTGATACTACATAGGAAACATCCAACCGCCATGTAATGATTTTCTTGCCTTTTTTGGCAGTATCAAATGATTGTGAAAGCAAAATGTAGCTTGCACTTCTGTTTCAGTATACAATGTACTAGTTTGTCTTTCAGTTGTTGTAAAAATTTGAGGAAATAAATGTTGTTTTATCTTTTTGATTAATCAAAGCTAGTAATGGAAAAGAAAAAAACAGCAATAGCTCAAACAGTATGAAAAGTGGCATGTGATTAATCGTCGTGGTCATTTTACCGTAATGGTTTTCCCCGTGTATGGATTTGATCGTTACTGGTACGTACAAGGAGTGCTAAATTGTCCGGCTTTGTTTCTACTGTAATGGTAGCGTAGCAGTAGAGTGACAAAGCTTTGGTGGTTTATCTTGCGCTAGATATAACCGGATGCTGCTATAGAGCAGGCACAACTGTGTTCAGGCAACCGGCCTCACAGATATCACAGAGTTGGAGGTAACAATGGTTTATTGCTACTCACACAAAAGCAAACAATGTCTAATTGCAACGCACAAAAGTGAATCATTGCACAAAGTATAAGATACAGAACGGTGGCAACTGACGGCAAGGGTCGAGTGAATATTCAACATATAACTGGTCAAAACAGTTCACTTGCTACACACTTGTTACTTCTGAGTCTTCTACCGCTCGATGTCTCTCTCCTATCTGAGCTTCTATCTAAGAACTGAAATCTCCGGGCGGAATGCAGGAGTGTTTATAGGAAACAATTAATCAACTGATAACATATGTATATGATTGGTTCAAAATAATACCCCCAGCGAGGCATAAATAGGCAAGCATAAGCTGGTACCCTAGCACTAAATAATAGCTATAATTAGATATATATTAGTCAGAGCACTAGTGGCAGGAAATCCTTCCTTAGGCTTGGCTTGGGTGAGCGGCAGGTCAGCTGTACTCTTGTGTAGTCAAGCGTAGTCATCAGTGAGCATTCTTTATGTAGAAGAGATATATATATAATAGCACTGGCTGAAGATAAGGGCGCTACACTGTGCAAATCTATTACATTACGAACAAAAGCAAAGACAATGCATGCAATGGAGCACAAGAGAATTTTTTTGGCTGGATGCTCTCTTTTGAATCAGAACCTATGGAAAGGTAATCGAACCTCTATTCTCTGACCCAATTGGTACTCAAACCGATGACTGCTCATCAAAATGCAAGTTGCCCATCCACTAAATTGCTGCTGCTGCGACTGCCGCTTTCAAATATGAGGTGGAAACTTAAAGTACTTTATAAAAAAGTTTTACTTAAAGTGCTCTAGCAAAACTTTTGTGATGCTATTGAATACAACTGCTTTGAAGCAACTCAATGCCATTGTAGTGGAATACTGCTGTTTCTTAAATTCAGCAGTACATAAACATTCCAATATAGATGAAAATGCATGAACTGATATTTTTAACTTTTGTTGTTCCACAGCTTTCACTAAGAAAATTTGAGATGAATCTCCTTTTTAAGCAAAATAACTTCATAACCTGATGGAATGCTCTATTAACTTGTGAAAAACTGTGCCAACTTTCAAAGTCTATTGATAAAAGCACTAGTAATTAGTAAATCTGATGTCTATTCAAACTTATGTATATGCATAGAAATAACTGTTTGGTAGTCATTATTGAGTTTGTAAGAAAAAGACCAATGAACATAGTGGCGCATACTCCACCTTAAAGTTTTGAATTCAAAGCTTATGTTGAGTGTCCAGCTTTTATTTTCCAACAGCTATTTATGCTTCAACTACTAGAGCTAAAAAAGCGGCGATATTAAAGTTACTTTCCAGGTGTATTCTCTAGCTGGAACGATCCATACAATAAATCAAATAAGTTATGTTTCTCACCATTTATTCAAGGCAAAAGAGTCGGTAGCAGTATTCTGAGTGGATTTCAAAAAAACATCTACACATGAAAAAACAAGTTTAATTTGTTAAGCATTTCCATAATTCGAGAACACTAGGAATCTATCACACAAAATTATATATGCCCATGTTGGTAATGCATATTTCAAAGCAGTTCATTCCCATTATTATTATTTATTCATTATTTATTAGTATCATAAGTTAGAGATGTTATTTTTCATTAATAATTACCATCATTACTACATATAATAATGATATATTGTAAATAGATGAATCAGAATAATAAAAAAATACCCATTTTGTTAAAACAATAAAGATAAATTTTATTGTTATTGCTATAGTTAATCAAGAATGAATTGCTTTGGAATAAATGCTGTCAACTGGACAAGTGTAAAGTTGTCGATTGTTTGACTCACTACCACTATCTACTACAAGTATCCTCTATTTCCCGTAGCATTGTGCTATGAGTACCAGTAAGGATCAATGGCACAATAATTGTAGTTGGTGAACTAGTTACGTATGTAAACATATTTACATATTGGTGCACTGCACACGGGAGTTTTATTTGTTCACAGTCTGATGCTGATCGGAGGATATTATTTCTTATTACTATATAACAAAATGTAAACACCTGGATCAAATCTTTCACCGCCACTAGTGCGGTCCCAAAATAATAGCAGCCGACAAATACACCTCAAATCATTAACGTTTTCTCTTTTGTCTTAGTAATGAAATTGAAAATTTGAGAACTGCCGAAAACACAACATCCGGTATTTTTTTTTATTTTGGGAAAACATGTCTAACTTGAACATGCTGCTAAGTTTAACATAATTTTAGCAGCAATAAAAAAATATTCCCCAGTTTTTATGAAGTGGGAAGAGTCAATTACAGCGTACTACTCAGTTGCTTTCAGCCCTTTCTACCAAGTGGCAGCTGTAACAAGCCCCTCAAAACGGGCACTTGTCAAGCAACCTGCTATTGAGGGGTTAGATTAATAGATAAACCAGATGCTTGATTCAATCAACACACGCAAATAGCGTTATGTAAGAAAAAAAAATTCCACAACTATACAGAGGTGGAGAAAAAACTAACTTGGAGCGGAACTCCAAATAGCAGAATTCGTAAATGCAAAGCCGTCTGTTATAGCCTCAGCGAAAGACAAAAACTTTTATACGTGGTGACACAGACTGTTTATTACTTCAAGCAAGTTTTGTAAATTTGAAAACTGCTTTAACGTTATGATTGGTTATGCTTCAAAGAATGATTGGAAATTGAGAGTTTGTTTTGCATCCTGATGCTGAAATTGCTTTGATCTATTTCTCAGGTTAAGTTACATAAATGTGAAAGTCTGTTGATCACGGCAAAGATTTTTGGCTGAGTATCAGCATTTTTCAATGAAACAGGGGAAGTTCTTCTTGCTCAAATTCAGAGATGTTCCTAAACACTAGCAAATAGATTACCAAATTTAGTCAACTACCTGATTGCAGGAGTGTATAAAGTTTCAAAAAAGCTAAAAGTTAGACAAGCTAAACCTTTTATTTTTGGGATGAAGAATAAGTTTTTGTTCTACTGGAACTAATCATTTACCCTAATTAAACGCAATAAAACAAACAATTTATTTTACAATGAACGGGGAACTTAGAACTTTTCCCAACCTTGCATTCAACAATTCTTAACACTTTTACACCGACTTACAGCACATTTAAAGAAAATACTAACGGCTGAACAATAATGGTTACTGAATGTGCATATAATCCAAAGACTTGTGAAACCATACCTTCACTTGACAAATGTATATGAATCCTAGCAACGGAAAGAAGATACAACAAATTTCACACATGATTTGGAGGTTGTTTTAAAGTATTGAAATTCTTATAGCCTTGAAACAACACTAGGAAACACAAACAACTTAAAATTCACCAATACAGAGAATAAAAATTAATATCTTAAAATGGTAAGGTTTTGGGATGGAATCTTTACAGTTTTGCGGCAAAACGTGGGAGTAAAACTGTTAATTGCAAAACATGGTAGGAATTGTTAATCATCCAGAATAGTTTGAGCCAGTTTGATAAGAATGGGGTTTGCCGCCAAAAAATTAGTTATTTATGTGCTATAATTTGCAGCTAAACAACTCACCTGTTGCAAAAAACAGCTGTACATGCTAATCAGTTGCAACATCCAATGAAAGCCTACACTGAAAACTCAGATTTTTTCATTCAAGTTTTTATGCGCATGTAGCACTTAAATCTGACTTATGAAAACACAACAAGTTTGTATAACAATATTTGATCACAAAAAAGGCCCCAAAACGCTCTCCAGTATTCTGGGCACACGCAAATACTGATTACGCATTTCAAATTAATGCAATAACACCGATTTGACTCTAAAGCCCTTCATTTGTATTACAAGTCTAGGCTGAAGTTAATTCACTGGAAGCTTTGTATTTGATAATAACAAGTAGAGTTTAGGACATCTATCTGTTGTATACATTAAAAACTTCTACATGATCAATTGCTGTTCAAGGTTGCAAAGTCATTACTGGCATTCTACAACCAAGCTCAGTAAAATGGCTTCCACCTACTCTGGAGCTACATCAGTCTATGTTGGTACATACTGATTAGGATTATTTTGCAAGCCATGTATTTTCTGATTCAAACCAGCTAGTCGTGGAATGGAAATCAAAAGAATGATAGAAGCTTCTAGACTTCACTGCTGATAGTGAGATATAGTTAATAGGTTGGAATCAGCGAACTCCTCCTTTGTTTTAAGTTATCAAGTTGACCAATATTGCCTGCAGCAGGAGTCCCTGGGTCCATCATCTATAAATTCACAACAAAATGAACAATCCACACAGATAAATTTTCTCAAATCCCCAAAACAAAACAAAAATTTTGATGATATTTCTGTAACATACTTGATGCACAGCTGGTCCAACTTCATTGCTCATTTCTTTTTCATCAGCAACACTGGCATCAAAAAATATAATTACAATGTCATGCAAAAATATGTTTCATTAAAATTTTCCAGGCTAAACACTTCCTAGTACATAACATTGTGATACCTTTGCAAGACTTGCCTTCTGATGTTAAAAGCTGCAGCAAGAATTAAAATCATTACACATTGCAGCAACAATGATATAACAGGTATAGCCCATAGTTCTGCAACCTCATCACCTGCAAGAAAGAACAATACGGGTTAAGAACTGTTTGGTAGCTAAAAAATTACAGGTGCATGTTTGTTGATACTCTTCTCAAACCTTGCAGTCACTAGTTCTGTGGCATCAGAGCCACTAAAACGGCAAAAAATTAGTTCCTTGTTTTAACAAAAGACGTGAACAGAAAGCTTATTGTATGAATGTTTCAAGAGAGGATTCGATATAGAGGACTATTGTTCAAGAACATATAATTATTGTAGTAGTTTTCCGCCTTTCACTACCGACGCGACGGCATCCACTCCACTGATTTTGAAAACTATTACTAATCAGCGCCCCAAACTTACCACACAGAGGCTTACACGAATAAATAGTTTATTGTGCTAATTATATTTAGCAATATAACATGTTGCTACACAAAAGATACACTATGTTTTTGACTTCACAAGGTCCAGCAAATCCTTTGATAGGAGGTAGCCAGGAACTCTCACTCCCTTATTAGAGTGAATAAATCACAAACAACTGTGCTGGGATGACATCTATCGCTCCTGAAGTCCTGAGAAGTCCTGAGAAGTCTTTGAGAATTCTTAACTTTCTTTAATTAACTCTAACGTAAACCTAATTTAATTTAATTGTTTAACAACAACAAAAATGTTAAATAATAGTAAATA
Source organism: Cryptosula pallasiana (assembly GCA_945261195.1). Classification (NCBI taxonomy): domain Eukaryota; kingdom Metazoa; phylum Bryozoa; class Gymnolaemata; order Cheilostomatida; family Cryptosulidae; genus Cryptosula; species Cryptosula pallasiana. The sequence goes on along the minus strand of OX183132.1, from coordinate 41,086,165 downwards.
AACAAAAACCTCTAATTATTTTAAATTTTTAAATTCATTATGGTAAGTTATAACACAAACTCTAAAAATGAAATCCTCAGCAGTTCTTCAAGACTTCCCAGAAGACTTCAAGACTGATAGACGTCATCCCAACACCCAAACAACAGTACAAATGTATAGCAACTCATTATACCAAATACAGTAACCTACACAAAGTAATCCAATAGAAAAGGCTAACACATGGTGAGACAGTTCTGGGGTGCCTTCCCACTCTTTTATAGGCAGCGGAATTTTTCCACTCCTTGATTGGTAGGCTGGCTTCCTAGTCTTTACTATCTGCAAGGCACCGGTCTCCATGGGGGTTGGTTTTTGAACTCCTAGGGCATCAGGCTTTCCTTACCAGGCATATTTGATTGCTGGCCTGGGGCACTGATGCGGGGTAACCTGGGGTAGTCCTTTATACTTATATATATATATGGTATACAGGGTGGATACAGGCCGGGGTAGCCGGTATCCGAGTTAAGGGAATTTGGTGTAATACTGGTAGGGGGCAAGGCTCTGGGGTCATTTCACACGCTCTCTACAGACTGGGCAAGGGGTTTAGGGGGTTGTGGGGGTGGAGGGGAAAGAGGGGCCCTGAATGGCCAAGTATTGTAGAATCTCCCACATTATGTATATTCTAACTGTTGCCTGCCACTTTGATGGTGTGGCATTCTAGATATAATTAGAAACCATCAATGACCAATCAAAGCCTTTCGGGTTTCTTAAGCCTGGTGCCAGCTATGATCTCAAAAGATGCGCCATTGTTTGTTATGGCTGAATAGCCTTACCAGAATAGCATTGAATCGACAGCAGAGTTTTTTAAGTACTAAGTATAGTAAGTTCAGTGTAATGGAACTGGCGGATCCTTTTACCTTTAATTGAATGTGGATAAGCCATGCATTTTGGAGTGTCAGACCATATGTCACTACCTTGACAGACAACTACTCGTTGGTACGAGTATTCATCCTCACAAGTATATCGGAGATACTCATACTTGAAATAGGAGGTTTTGCTTGTGTCCAGATTTCCATTATCAATGACAAAATTTTTGTCAAAAGTGCACAACTTTCCTAAAAAAAATGTAAGTTATGATAATAATCACAAAACTTGTAATAAAACCGAAAATAAAATGGAAAAGATGTTTATTGAGTGAAAAAAATTTATTAACAAAAATGAGGTGCTTGTACAAGCCTGTACAAAAAGTTAATTTTAAAAAATAAAAAACTCACCATTTTTTAACTGAGTAGCTGATTTTTTTGCGATTGCTGGTGTCGATTTATCTGTGGTAGCAACAAGGATTGATTCACATCTAGGCGACCCAATCCAAATGTTGCCATGCTTGCATGTGACATTTCCATTCTTCCGGAAACCTTCTTTACAGTAGTACAGCAACTCTTCTGAATCATTGTAGTTACGAGAAGGTATGTATCCATTTGTGAGAGTTGAATTACTTCTATCACAGTCACCTACCCAATCACTCATTTGTTATTGTACAAGGTTCAAAGTTCGGGAGAAAATAAAAAATGACATTTCTTTGATGAAGAAATGTTTCTAGTGAACATGTGTTACAATAATGGTTAGATGTCACATATTTCAGTTGTTGTTCTTTTATAACTACTATTAAGCCCTGTAAAATAACATATTAAAAACTCACCAACCATGCAAAAACTAAGAGGTGAAGTCCACGATGTTCTAATTTCATTACCGCTAATCATTATTGTGCATTGGCTGACAGCGGGCAAATTTAGTTGAAATCCAAGATCACATTTATATGTAGCTTTCGTTCCAATAAACCAGGCTCCAGCTGGAATCTCAAACTTTGCATTCGCGACTGTAGCTGGTGTCTCTTCACAGCGTAGGACTAAAATCAGGTTTCATCGAAGTTACTTTTTTATCCACTTAAAAACCTTTACCTATTATTCTGACATTCACAAACAGTGAATTAACTCTCCCAACACAGACATAGTTCAGATTGCTCTTAATCCCGATCCGAGCCAAAATGTCTGACCAATGGTACTTGTCAACACAAGCCAGATAGACTAAACATTCAGTGCGTAAAACACGTTTTCGGTGTCTCAATGCATTGATTTCATAAAGCTTTGAGAAATTTTTCAAGATTTGTCTTATTTTTTTTCCATGTCATCAATTATAATTATAGCCCAGCAATCATAAGTTTGTTAGCCTAAAATCTCAGGATAATAAGTAGTTATTCATTGCGAGATTTTTTTCATCCTGACACCAACTAAATCATTTGCTATTTATGTATATTTTATTAAAACTCAGCAAACCACCAAGTACAAATAGTGCTATTGACAATAAAGGTGATAAGAATAATATCAATGATAAATGATAATGACAACAACAAACAGCAACATAAAATAAAACTTTATAATAATAATAATGGTTTTCTGAGTTATTCTTCTAAAGTAATACATTATATTGGAAGAAGATAATAATTTAACGGAATTAATGAAAATTATATTAATGTTATCGGGAATGATGAAAGCATTACTAATAATGACAATGTAAACAATGATATTCCATTACATTAATAATGAGTAATAACAAATCCATTAAAAGAGAGCATAAATCATATTGTTTGGTAGCAAGTTGTTATTGTTATTATTACAATGCCACAAAAGGGTATAGTGTCGTAATCAGTGAGAGGATGATTCCTTTAAAAAACCAATGCGTTGACTTTTCTAGGCGTTTGCTAGGCAAACTTGTCGAAAAATGCAAAAATGGGCGTTGATGTGCGTTAAAAAAATCTGGATAAAAAGGAGCTGATAATCCCTCGATGAAAAACTGCCCTTGGGGTTTAAATGTAACTGTTGAACACACCGAAAACGCCTATAGTCAGCAGTACCAAACGGTGTTCTCAAGAAAAATTGAGTACTGTGTTTATTTCATTGTTCTATTTGTTTTCAAAATTGTGCAAAGGAGCAGTACAAATCAGTAGCTAGTATGGATAAACAACACAATAAACAACGAAAAATAAATAAGCACAAAAATAAGCACATAAACAGCTAGAATGTTTAAAATAATCAGGCACTCTTTAAGAGTCCACAAGGTTTCAGCCCTAATTCACAGTTTTAACTAGCTAGTATGAAATACATTTGTATTTTTCCATTTTTTCTTGTTTGTATGGCCGATCTCTCTCTATCCTTTCAATGGTGAGTATCATATCCACTGTGTGCACCACATTAGGTACTCATTTTGATATTGCTACTGATCTTTCACTTATGATTATTTTTTTTGTCACCCACAAGATTTCCAAGTACTTCCTAGGAGTATACAAAAAAGTGTCCTTCAGATCGTTATTGTAACGTAGTAGCACTTTCCTGCTCCTGCAGACACTACATAATCTCATGCTTAGATTATAATGTTACTGCTTATGGAACAATCGATATGCGACGAGCCTCACAGCTCCAACCCTGTGATGGTTGGTTTCATTTTAGTTAACTTGATTTGACCACGCAGCGCATTTGGCTATCACTCGGCTGGAACATGGATTTATGTTAGCCCTTTAATGCTACAAGCCAGCAAATGAAACGTAATAACTGCCTGCAGACTCGTTACACCCGTTACTTAGAGACTATGCAAGACCAAAGTCTTCAAGCCATAAAATATAATGGTGTAACTTCGAATCTGGACCAATCAAACTTGGTGATGAAAAGTAATGCAATTTCATTACCAATGCTCAGAGTGCTACAGCTTCCAGCCATTTTGGTGCACACCTGAACATAACTTAGCAATACGAACAAATTTCAACCAATCACTTATTAATCAACTTTTATTGGCAAGTAAAAGTGCTTCATCGGCTTCTGTAAAGTGTTTTTGTGGAAATCATGTTTCAGGCTGGGTGTTTTCTTATCCGCGTTTCCTGTCAAGTGTACTTGGTAATTTCAAAATAATTGGGAAATGATCTAGAGATGACGGGCTTGGGCTGCCAATTGTATGTGGAGCTGTTAGCTTTAAAGCTTTTTACAGAAGTATTAACAGCTGGAGCAAGCAGTGTTGATTGTCAAAGGCTGCCGAGGTACTTGTTCTCCTCGATGTCTGGCCAACCTGGCCTGCGTGCTACTATGCCATATGAGAGTTCTACGCACAGAGCTTCAAGTGCTCTGGCATGATTTCTGTTTGGCAACTTCAGGAGTGGAAACAGTCTGTTCCCAACACTGTTCAATTTTTCCTATTTGTGGTAATCTTAGTTGGCAGGCGAGACCGAGTTTTTTTGGGATTTTTTCGTCCGCAAACTTTGAAGAAACTTCTGTAAGTATGTTGGTCAATATCCTAGATCAACTTGGTTTTGTCTAAGTGCTCAGACTTTGCCTCCTGTCGTATTTACTTTTTTTAGCGCAGCCTGCAGGTTGGACTCACAGCCATAGCCAAAGCGAAAATGATGCTGCATGTATTGTGGCCATGTGTGAACTTTCTTTTAGTTATATATCTTATTTTAGTGGGCACACTATCTGCATGCAAAATGCAAAAAAGAGTCAGCCAGTAACTCCGTCCTTATCTCATTTTAATGGTTCTTACATGTTAGCATCTACCATGTGACCTAGATTATTTTCCTGCTCAGCATCGTGAATCCAAATACTTTAATCTATATCTAAGGCCCCTAGGAGGACTCTGTGCTGGACCCATATCTCTCAGTTAACCTGTGATGGCAACCACATTGGAGCGGTCTTTTCCATCAGCTGCAACACCATCAAAAGTCGTATCACTGTCATCAAAGATGGTAGTGAAACATATCACCTTCTTAGATGTGACCCAGGTCAGGGTTGATGCCTTTTACTGCTGTATAGAAGACAAGAAGCCCAGCAATTGTTTTAATATCATAATGGCGGGAGCAGCTGGTGTTTTTGCATCCGATAAGCCTCCTTGTGTACCGGCCAACACAATTTTAGGGCTACTTGGAAGCAGATATCTTTGCCGGTGATTTAAAGTGACTCTGGGCCAAGATAGAGTCCACACTTTCTAAAGATCATCAATCCATTGACTATAGAGAATAACATACACTAGCAAATTTTTAACTACATAATGCTTGTCAGTGACATCAACTTTTTAATACAATGTAATGGAAAATGTCTATCAGTAGCTGGTGAGGTCACACCACTTGTCAAAACTCGCAGATCCTTGGCCCTCATTGCTTATATTCATAACAAGCACCATCTGCGTCTCCCTCGTAGATTCAGTTGTGGCCTCATCTACAGTAACTTTTTCCTCTAGGTCTACTACTCTAGTAGATTGCTTGCCAGTTCGGTTGAGCTCTACTGTAGGTGCTGTGAATGATGCATCTTTCTTTGCTGCAGTAACAGCTGTGCCTTTTCATCTACGTATACTTGTATTTTATGGTTCTGCGTCGCATGGTATCTCCAGCTTTGCTTTAACAAACTGATGGATAAGGATGGTCTGCCTGTATTAAGCTTAACAGTCAAAATGTGCGAGTTAGTTTGCCCATCATCTAGTAGGCAGACTCAAATAACTTTTTGCCACCTGAGTTTGGCCAGTTGTTGAGGCCAGCTGCTGGGGACAACTGTGAAGGGCTGTAACTTTCTGAAGATAAGGAGTTGCCTTAAAACTGAAAATATGTTAAATCGTTTGCTTCTCTGCATTCAACTGAGACCAGAAACTAGGCTGCTGTGGCAATCAGTTCTCCTGTAAGCCACTGTTTGGTATCAGAAACTTTTAGTTCCTTTCATACAGTAGTTGCATCATTGTTTGTGAGCTTCCATTTATCAGTGTGGTGATAGTTCAATTGCTTATGTTTCATAACTTGGTCAACATGTTTCCATGGTTTTTACTAGTCTCCCCACAAAAAAATCTCTATTGCGGGAAACGTATTTAGCGGGCGAGTAATGATAAGCTATAAAATATTCCTATCTAGCAGCTAAATTTCAATTGACTAATCTGCCCGCCACTCCCACTTAATTTTCCGTTGCCAGTCTGATTTCTATGCTGGATGATCAGTAGGAACGACTCACTCTTTTGAATCACAGTATATTCAAGAGAGGTAAAGAAAGGGGGGTTTGGGGTTAAATCGGGTTAACCAACTCCTCCAGGAAACTTACTAAGCAGCAATTACAGTGGCGGGAAAGACTGAATTGAATCAAAGCTACAGGGATTGTTTAAGCCTTTGTGACTATGAAAAAACATACTAAAATAGATAAGCTCAATGTTTAAATCCAAAATTAAATTGCCATGCACACATTGGCAAGTGAACAAAACAAACATGTTAATTAAAACATTTGAACTCACCTTCGAGGCTAATTGAAAAGTCTTCTTCAATAACTTGAGCAGAAGGATAAACTGCTTCCACATGGCCCCTACTATCTTTCTGCAGTATTAGTTGGCTGCCTGGTTCTGCTTTACCAAATTTGTGGCCATTGATTCTGAGTTCTGATGATAAGTTTCCACCCTCAAACATTTTCAACAACACTTTGTTATCAACAGCCCCCGGTATATCTGTTATTGTAATGTTACAAGTAGCTGGCAGTTGATCTGTAGAGCGGTTGAGTCTTGAAGTCAAAACTAGAGCTGTTAGGTTTACACTAGAGGTATTCCTCATGGAATATACAGTACCACAAGGTAAAACTACAAGATAAATGACAACGGTAAATATATATTACATTTTTTTCTGTGATTTACTAGTCTAGACTACATACTTATACCTTACTTCTTCTTGATTACAAGCTTTAAAAGACACCTGTTCTGCAACAGCCTTGCACAACCTAAGGTGTGCCTGCTTGCAAAGGCCCAATACTCTAGACATTATACTAGCCAGCTAACCAGACAACAGCCATAAACTTTCTGACCATGCCGGGCAGGCATTGCTAAAATTGGTCAGGCAGTCATGTACAAGTCAATAGTCTGAGGTCCGGTGTAGGTGGACGCTACCAGCAACTTTCTACTCTACCTAGATACCTCCTGCACTAATACTATCCATTGTATTGTTTATGAACGCCATTGTGTTTTGTCATGACTAATTACAGGGACAGCAAAGTCCCAATAGTAAGACTTGTTGAAATGGCATTCGATTGCTGATGACTCACACAAAGAAAAAGGTCAATCAGAACAGGGAGATAATTCTGCGCCATCCTCAATACTATCTAACTAGCTTGTCATTTTGCATCATTGAGTCCAAATTGCATGTTGGTGCCACACTTATTGCACTCATGCTGGAGTTTCTCAATGGTGTCGTTTAATTCTATTGTTAATCCTTATGTGTAGGGTCACCAAAACCACCCTTAATATAATCCATAAGAGATCACCAGCGGCAGAGTTTGCATTTTATAACAGTTATTTTACTCGATACACACTCACCTGAAATGATGCTTTATAGTTTTCCCATATATAAGGATTCAGTAACAAAAATTACAACCAAGTAGAAAAACATCAGTGTTGGAAATGTTTGAATTTACTCGGATAATTTAAAATGAAAGAAAACATCGAGTTAAAATAATTAAGTGCAATTTGGGCATTGCAGACAAAAACAAGAAAGCATAATGAACCTTAACAAAGATTTTGAGGTTTTGAAAATAAGTAAAGTTTGATGATCATCCCAAAATAGTGTTGGTATTGGAGACAGTACAAAACATAGATACAAATATTAACTTACCGGTGGTGAAGTACTCCATGGTTAATGAGGCATTATTGCGAATGAGAAAATTAAACTCTACTGAAGACAAGTTGATACTGATTAACTTTCCTGAAGCTGAGGAGTTGAAACAGAAATGTTGCCCATTGTAAATTAACGTTACAGGTGAGTTGCAGTTGCCATTCAGGGTAATAACCTGTGGTATGTAAATATTTCTAATTATTTCATTGTTAGTAAAGTTTAAAGTTAATCTGCAGTTCCTATCTGACTGTACTGTTGCTGGATATAACATCTTTCCAAATGAACCTGGTTCAATGGTAGCCACAGCTCGATCACAAACTTCAATAACAGTTGAACTCTGGCAAGTGGCTGGCATAAAACTTATGCTCTCGATTGAGAAAATGCAGAAACAAAATGCCGTTGTCGAGAACCCCATGGTTTCTAAAACATGTAAATAAAAAGGTGAATGAGTGTTTTAGATATAACGCCATTTCATGTTTCTATTCTTTTTTGGCAAGCTACAGAAATAAACTAGAACATTTTTATTACCAAACACATTTATAGCAATATAGAAACAACGGAACTTAATATAATTGTAAATCAGTACTCACTTTTACAAATTATCTTCTAAACCTGTAAATAAGCATTGAACATAGTGTGCTGCATTGTGTATTAGCATAATGTATACCTTCAGTCATTAAAGAATGTTTAGGAGCACTGTTGTATCAAATATCAATATAAAATAATGTACAAAAGGTCGTAGTAGTAAAGCAAGGAGAAAATTGTTCAATTTTTTTGGATATCAGTTAAGCCCTTCATTACACGTAACAACTTGGAGAAACTTGGCATCATCTCTAGTTATTTCAATTGTGTACTAATGACAAAGCTGCAATTTAAAGTGGGATATGAGTTGGGTCAATAACAGATACTCACTTTTAGGTGAAAGGGAGACCGTCTCATACAATTCTACCTAGGCTCGAACTTGACCTGAACTTTACTTGACCCTGTTTTGACTTAGCCCTAGAGTTTTTTATGGTCTTGACTACACCTCCAGGCAACCCACTAACCAACTACCAGAAACTACCTTGACCACTGGTCAGACAGATTAGTGCATAGCAATAGTTAATGCATTTGTATAAGTTAAACAGCACAAATCAATATCATACAGAGAGGTCTTCTAGTTCTCACAGCTAACAACGGACTAACACACAATGTGTGCTCTTCTATTTAGAAAGTCAGAGAGAAATTGAAAGACCTTGTTATTTTCTGCTAGTACATCAGCTTGTACAATTCTTTTGCCCGGATTCTCTCTTGGTTAATATTTCTTTTTCATTTAGGTCCCAGTGCTATATATTTGTTTGCTTCTTGGAAGTTGCATTCCCGAGGAGAAATAACAAGGAAGAATTGGTGAAAGTTTCCAACAACTTTTGACAAGAAAAAGGGGAATTTATCTACACAAGTGGCGGGAACTTGATGGACTGGGAGAGGAGGGTGAGAGTGTAAACCATGAGGGTTTCAAAGAGCTAGGGTGGGGGGGGGGGGTAGGGAAAAGGAGGGGGGCTAAGGCGTCAATCACTTGTAGAAGGCAGAGAAGATGATAGGACCATAGGACAAAGGGAGAGATATCAGGGTTGATTCAACGAGCCAAATGGTCATTCCAATTCACCACAATGTTATTTGGGGTTGTAATGATAGCCATATTAGTCATATTAGGCATATTAGATAAAATCATGACTCCGTTTTTTTTTCATGTGCATAACCGTCGATGTCATAAGTATTGTCAAGGAATTGCGGGCAATGACGAAGCTACAATCTCTTGCACTAAACTCACAATTGAAGTGTCGAAGACGACAGAGTACAGTTACAAAAAAACTCAGGTCTCAGCGGGTCCAGTCCCACACAAAGCAACCGAGTAGTTGGAAGTCCCCTTCCACTGCATTTACAGCTGCCAATATTCTCTGAGGTTTTCCTCTGACCTAGAGCAGCACAGAAATATTTCCTCCAACACTCTTTCCAACACCGTGCTGATCAGGCAACAACAGCCAACATGCCCTACTAGTTGTACATCCATTCAGCCTCAATTCTGGACCTGCACCAAGTGAAAGCTATTGACATTTTTGTTATGATCAAATGGATCCAAAGTAATAATTACCCCATAGAGTAACAAGTTACTGACTCATCCAGCATCTGAGGCTAACGAAAAAAAATTGGCGGCACTATAGTTTTTGCTGTGGAGAGTGAAGCCTGGACTAGTATTTCATTCATCATGTGTGGCTTGTCTGCATAAACCTGTCAATGGGGTCCTGTCAGAGTAATATCTTTTTAGCAATGGAAGCATCAGCAGCAGAGTCGATCGTATAACTTGTCATTAGAAATCACAAACTGCTAGACTATTACTCTGTTTTGAGACTTTTCAGCAGCTGACATGACACTCTTTTTTCGCTGAGAAAGCTCAAGAGATCATTATGGCCATTGAAGTTTTCACCAAATTTTTTTTATTTATTTCTTTGAGAGAAAATAGCTAAATATTGTACTCATAAACACTATGATGTAAAAATATAACTCCGTTTTTGGGTTTGCTTGAGTTTCCCAAATTTAATTAATGAGGATGTGTCTTTGTTCTGGCCTGTTTCTACAGTTGCCATGTGCTGAGATGAGTTATTAGAATGGCACCTATTTACTGCTCATGAATTGTTAGTTGAGGCTTCGATATCTAAATAAATAATGTAAAATGATTTGACTTCCGTTAAAGTTAGTGGTATTGTAGTATCGTAGCAATCAGACTTCTTGCCTCTTTACTATTATTGCCAGCGAGAAAACTGCCGAGACCTCATTGATGCACTGGGACCGCAAAGCATTGTTTTTTGAAAAAAACTTACCTTGTGCAGAGTAAAAAACATGAAATTTAGCCTGCGTGTGCCAACTAGTTTACTAAAAGGCTTATTTAGCTTTTTGTTTTACTTTTTCGTGTTCCTCAACTAACTGAGTACATTTTAAGCTATTGCTTTAAAAATAAAGTTTGAGTCTTTTTGAAAAAGTAGCTATTAGCAGCTAAAGAACTAGTTTTTTACCAACTGCGACTAACCTTTTGCCACTTTTATTTTGTCACAGAATGGCGCGTTTCAAGCACAACAGTAAGTTAAATTAAATTCTCAATCTCTTTTTTTCAGGATGCCCATGTTCCACCCTCATTATTTTTGTCTTTTTTAGCAGTAACAATGCCAAAAAAAAATAATTGTAATGCTGAATAAAATTAAGCCTGATGAAACCGAGCATCCCAGTGTTAGCAGGACACCAGTCCCACCAGTTCTACCAGTCCACACCAGTCCTGCCAGTCCACACCAGTCCTACCACTCCAGAATTTTTTGAGGGACCTGTCACAAATTGAAACACCCTGCTGAACGGTTTGAGTCATGAAGAGGCAAGCTTGTACACCCCACTCTCAATATACGCCCCATGCTCGGCTGACACACCCACCCCAAGAACTTTTCCCCAGCATTTCCAGTGGATCTCGCCGCCCAGAAAAGGCAGTCCACCCACATTACCAATCCACCAGAGGTTAGACCCACTAATCCTACCCTCTCTACTGGCTTAGTACGATTCTACAAGAACAGCCAAATCCTGCCTGGTTGATTGGAAGGAAAGCCTATGTCCATATTGATTGACACTGGATGCACTGCTAATCTCTAGTGCCAACATGTATTTAATCGGTATCACCGACTACCAAAAGTACATTACAAGAAAGTGTCACCCACAGAGACATGGTGGTTGGCATTCATATTCCTTTCTCTTGCACCACCCAGTTATCTCTCTGCCTCAGAGATCTCAGAACCCAAGCTACCTTTGTGGTTAGTCAAATTATCGGAGACGCGATATTGGGTATGGCATTCCTTACAACCCAACATAGTCGAATGATGTTTGAAAAGTCCGTGGTGGAGATAAATGGAAAGGAATTATTATGTACTAATAAAGAAGGGCAGGCTTTAGCAAGTAGAGTTCAAGTTGTGCAATTCGTGCAAGATACCCTCATTTCACCACGTACAGAGATGATGGTACTGGCTCGGGCCAACCACCCTGACCACCCTCCTTTAGGCCAGGGGTGCTCAACCTTTTGTTAGTGTGGGCCATACAGCATCTCAGAAACATTATGAGGGCCACCACTTAAAAGCGTTTGCCAATTGTGATAAAGCGGTGTATAGACATGTTGTTAGTAAGTAAACAATGAAGTTTGCATGAAACTTTATAAAATATTGATCATAAAGTTGATCAACAAACACAAAGAATCAAATACGAAAGGTTACCACTTTACCAAGACAAAACTTTTGTCGACAAGACAGGGAGAAAGGTCAGAGTTGATTATTTTGTGTACCACATTTATTTAGTGGGATCCCTGACATATTGATGTGAACAGCTGTTCATTGCCATGAACTTCACCAAAAATAAACACTGGTCAGGGTTGACAGAGAGTCACATCGAAGACTGTTTGAGACTGTCAACTCTAAGCATTCAACCCACTATTTGGTATAAAATGAGCAGAGTTGACAGTCTCAAACAGTCTTCGATGTGACTCTCTGTCAACCCTGACCAGTGTTTATTTTTGGTGAAGTTCATGGCAATGAACAGCTGTTCACATCAATATGTTGAACCATAAATAGACAGCACGAGAATGAAGTTTGGGAAATTTTTTTTCTTCGAAAATATCTACTGCAGAATTCGCAAAATGGCTTTTATTCAAAGAAACATTTCAGATTGCTGCTAGCTTGCAGGTCGAGTATTTCCAGTTGAATGCTATATAAAGCAAATCTGTTACATATATCTCGCAATGTTGTACAGACATCAGATGCCATCGACCCTACCCATTCAGTTGCAAAATGCCATGAGAGCTGAACTTAGCCAGCCAACTGTTTGAATCTAGTTTGATGAGAGAACTGTTTACCCTTTGGTCAGTAGACAAGGCTAGTAACACCCCTTACCACCCTCAGGCCAATGGGTAAAAAAAACAACATTCAGTGGATGGGAAGTTTTCTACATTACATATATACAAAAAATGCGGCCTGAGAACTGGGACCACATTTTCCCCAGGTCATGGCAGCCTTTAGTGCTACACCCCACTGCACTATCAGTGAAATGGCAATTTTCTGATGATAGGCAGAGAACTGTGGCTCCTAGACCATTTGTCCTATCACCCCCCTCCCCCACACCCTATGGACAGAGAGTTCCCAGATCCAGTAATATGCCAAGACATTATAAGAGAAGTGAAAAGGTACATGAAACCTTGAGGAATGAACATAAGCAAGTAACAGAGGAACAACGATAAGAGCCATAACTGTTTACTGAGAAAAGCGTTTATGGCTCGAAAATAAGAGGTAAAAGAAGGGAGAGAACCCAACGTCTCAGGCAAATATTGTCGGGCGCTATGTTATTGAAGAGGCCTACAGTTACCATACCTACCTGATCTCTAGGCGACGGCAATAATCTGTTCAAAATGGTTGCTGTTTGCAAGCATATAAGACTTGCTTAGATCCCCAAGGCCAAGTACTTGGAATTATGAAACTTTTATGCCGCCCAAACACGAGTAGAGCTATTTTCGCCAAAGGTGAAGCCCTCCCCCCAACCCCTCATAGACCTTTCCCCTCAATTTCCCACAGAACCCAAGCGACCCAAAATCCCCCACACAGTGCCAGCTGCTAAACCACAGCTCCAGCCCCTAGAGGATAACACAGTGAATATGAGTAGTAATATATGAGCAGATCTCCCTACCAAGTGTTTTTTTGTGGATCTGACCTTGGAGTTGAGACAATGGGTTACGGCGTTGGATGAATTCGCCGAGTTTATATTGTATTTTATTTGAGGGGTATTTGAGTGGCACTTGAGTGGCATTTAAGTGGCATTTGAGTTTTGATTAGTTTTTTACTTAATTTGAACTTATATGGCATATAGATTTTGAATGTATGGCATTAAAGTTTTGATAACTTTTTTACATAACTCGAACTCATATGGTATCTTGAGAGAGAGGGGAGAGGAGAGAGGAGAGATGGGAGATGAGAGAGGAGAGAGAGAGAGAGGAGAGAGAGTTTTTTTAGTTTTCTATACATTCATGTATATATGGTTAATTATGTACATATTTATGGCTATATTTATATCTACATAGAGAGAGGAGATATATCTACATTGAATAAATATATTGATCAAAAATGAAACATTATATGATTATATACCTGATTACATAATAAGTAGGGAAAATCTTCCTATATAATATACCTAGAGTCAGTTAATACTAAGTAACACAAAGCACTACAACTTGTTATGACAATCAATGCATTCATACATACATACATATGGTATCTTGAGAGAGAAAGAGAGAGAGGAGTGAGAGATCTTTTAGTTTTCTATACATTAATGTATATATGGTCAATTATGTACATATTTATGGGTATATTTATATCTACATAGAGAGAGAGGAGAGAGGAAATATATCTAAATTGAATAAATACATTGATTAAAAATGAATCATTGTATGATTATATACATTTATTACATAATAAGTAAGGAAAATCTCCCCATATAATATAGCTAGAGTCAGTAAATACATACTAAGTAATACAAAGCACTACAACTTGTAATAAAGACAAAGTAATAACAGTTAATGCATAGTTTGTTCCTTTACAATGATGTCTTTGATGTACTGATGTTATATCTTAGGAAGGAAGACTTCTGTTCTATGTGCTTTTAATTTCGTAATGAACTAAAATAAAAAAGTTATGTGTTAGTATAGAATGATTAAGCAAAAATGTAAAATAATTACATGAGTTTGAATTATAGTTCTAGTTACATTGGATAGTTTACATTATTAGAAAAGGGAAATAACTCACCAAGTTACATTGTTCAGCTTGTTCTTTCTTGAGCATTATTTTCACCAAGTGCTTTTGATTCTTTTTTTATCTATCTAAAAGCAAACAAAAATACTTGCTTTATAAGTATGCTGTAACAAATACACTAATTACACCAAAAAAGTGCTTTTTTAACATGGAAAAACGTATATATACAACATTTTGTTGTAAAAACTACACTAATTACACCAAAAAGTCCTTTTTTTAACCTTTAAAATGTATATATTCAGCATTTTGTTGTAAAAAATACACTAATTACACCAAAAGAGTCCTTTTTTCACCTCGAAAATGTATATATTCAGCATTTTGTTGTAAAAAAATACATTATTTACACTAAAACAGTCCTTTTTTCACCTGGAAAATGTATATATTCAGCATTTTGTTGTAAAAAAATACATTATTTACACCAAAACAGTCCTTTTTTCGCCCGGAAAATGTAGATATTCAGCATTTTGTTGTAAAAAATACACTAATTTAAAAAAAAGTCTTTTTTTCATTAGGAAAATGTATATATTCAGCATTTTGTTTAATTTATGGTAAAAATTAGTAAAACTCACCTATAGTGATATGATTGCCTTAAGTTATAGATTAGCTTCTTGAGCTCTTGTTCTGGACAGTTTTTTTCAGCATCATCGAAGTATAATCCATGTAGTTGAGTCTTCATTGGTTTGGTATCATCTAAGCAGGAGAGGAAGTAATGTTGTGTAACATTGACTCTTCATTGGTTTGGTATCATCTTGTTTTCACAATCGATGTAGTTTGAGTCTTCATTGCTTTGCCATCATCTAAGCAGGTGGTAGATCTTGAAAGGAATTCCTGCTGTGTTGGAGAAATATGCTGTCTTCAAAATCCATGTAGTTTGACTCTTCATTGGTTTGGAATCATCTAAGTAGGTGGTAGGTCTTGAAAGGAATTCTTGCTGTGTTGAAGAAGTATGCTGTCTTCAAGATCCATGTAGTTTGAGTCTTCATTGGTTTGGAATCATCTAAGTAGGTGGTAGATCTTGAAATGAATTCTTGCTGTGTTGGAGATGTATGCTGTCTTCAAAATCCATGTAGTTTGAGTCTTCATTGGTTTTGTATCATCTAAGTAGGTGGTAGATCTTGAAAGGATATGCTGTCTTCAAAATCCATGTAGTTTGAGTCTTCATTGGTTTGGTATCATCTAAGTAGGTGGTAGATCTTGTCAAAATCCATGTAGTTTGAGTCTTCATTGGTTTGGTATCATCTAAGTAGGTGGTAGATCTTGAAAGGAATTCTTGCTGTGTTGGGAAAGGAATTCTTGCTGTGTTGGAGAAGTGTGCTGTCTTCAAAATCCATGTAGTTTGAGTCTTCATTGATTTGGTATCATCTAAGTAGGTGGTAGATCTTGAAAGGAATTCTTGCTGTGTTGGAGAAGTGTGCTGTCTTCAAAATCCATGTAGTTTGAGTCTTCATTGGTTTGGCATCATCTAAGTAGGTGGTAGGTCTTAAAAGGAATTCTTGCTGTGTTGAAGAAGTGTGCTTAGGTGGTAGATCTTGAAATGATTTCTTGCTGTGTTGGAGAAGTATGTTGTCTTCAAAATCCATGTAGTTTGAGTCTTCATTGGTTTGGTATCGTCTAAGTAGGTGGTAGATCTTGAAAGGAATTCTTGCTGTGTTGGGAAAGGAATTCTTGCTGTGTTGGAGAAGTGTGATGTCTTCAAAATCCATGTAGTTTGAGTCTTCATTGGTTTGGTATCATCTAAGTATGTGGTAGATCTTGAAAGGAATTCTTGCTGTGTTGGAGAAGTGTGCTGTCTTCAAAATCCATGTAGTTTGAGTCTTCATTGGTTTGGCATCATCTAAGTAGGTGGTAGGTCTTAAAAGGAATTCTTGCTGTGTTGAAGAAGTGTGCTTAGGTGGTAGATCTTGAAATGATTTCTTGCTGTGTTGGAGAAGTATGTTGTCTTCAAAATCCATGTAGTTTGAGTCTTCATTGGTTTGGTATCGTCTAAGTAGGTGGTAGATCTTGAAAGGAATTCTTGCTGTGTTGGAGAAGTGTGCTGTCTTCAAAATCCATGTAGTTTGAGTCTTCATTGGTTTGGCATCATCTAAGTAGGTGGTAGGTCTTAAAAGAAATTCTTGCTGTGTTGAAGAAGTGTGCTTAGGTGGTAGATCTTGAAATGATTTCTTGCTGTGTTGGAGAAGTATGTTGTCTTCAAAATCCATGTAGTTTGAGTCTTCATTGGTTTGGTATCGTCTAAGTAGGTGGTAGATCTTGAAAGGAATTCTTGCTGTGTTGGAGAAGTGAGCTGTCTTCAAAATCCATGTAGTTTGAGTCTTCATTGGTTTGGTATCGTCTAAGTAGGTGGTAGATCTTGAAAGGAATTCTTGCTGTGTTGGGAAAAGAATTCTTGCTGTGTTGAAGAAGTGTGCTGTCTTCAAAATCTATGTAGTTTGAGTCTTCATTGAGTTGGTATCATCTAAGTAGGTGGTAGATCTTGAAAGGAATTCTTTCTGTGTTGGAGAAGTGTGTTGTCTTCAAAATCCATGTGAAGTATGCTGTCTTTAAAATCCATGTAGTTTGAGTCTTCATTGGTTTGGTATCATCTAAGTAGGTGGTAGATCTTGAAAGGAATTCTTGCTATGTTGGAGAAGTGTGCTGTCTTCAGAATCCATGTAGTTTGAGTCTTCATTGGTTTGGTATCATCTAAGTAGGTGGTAGATCTTGAAAGGAAATCTTGCTATGTTGGAGAAGTGTGCTGTCTTCAAAATCCATGTAGTTCGAGTCTTCATTGGTTTGGTATCATCTAAGTAGGTGGTAGATCTTGAAAGGAATTCTTCAAAATCCATGTGGTTTGAGTCTTTATTGGTTTGGTATCATCTAAGTAGGAGGTAGATCTTGAAAGGAATTCTTGCTGTGTTGGAGAAGTGTGCTGTCTTCAAAATCCATGTAGTTTGAGTCTTCATTGGTTTGGCATCATATAAGTAGGAGAAAAAGTCATGTTGTGTTACATCTATCATTGGTGTTGGTAGATCTTGACCAGATGTTTTATAGTCTTTGCTGCTACTGCGTTTTGTCTCAAACAAGAGTCCAAAGTAGGCATTGTGTCTACAAAATACAAAAGATTGATTGTTACAATTGATTCATTTATTTTCATCGGCTTTATCTACATAAAGTAGCGAAGAAAAAGTTTGTGTGAGTATGAAACTATCTAGTAGAGATAACTTTATATCTAGGTTCAACTAGCATTAAATAATTGTTTTGGTAATAACAAATAATTAGAGTCGGTTACTTTACTAGTGCTCGGACAAACACACAATTTTGGTAATGTCAAAGTCTGTGATCTTACAAAGAAATAGCTTAGATGTTATTAGCATAAAATTTAAAAATAAATAATTAGAGCTTTCTACTAGTGTTAAATAATTATTGATATTGATTATTTTTTACCTTATCACCACTTAGAGCCAGATGATTTAATTAACTAAAGACAAATAATTATTTTAGCATTTCTTACCTTGATGGTCTCCTAGTAGCTGTAGTAGATGATGCTTCTCCGCTTGCTGTTGAAGAACTGGATGCTTTCTGTGTGAAAACAGTGGCTCTTAAATAGCTAAAGTTGCACTGATAAAACCCTATGAATCAGCATTTTTTCCAATGCTTTCGCGGGAATAAATAATTTTTTTTCAGGCGAATAGAAACTGTTGCTTTCGCGGGAATAAATAATTTATTTTCAGGCGAATAGAAACTGTTGCTTTCGCGGGAATAAATAATTTATTTTCACGCGAATAGAAACTGTTGCTTTCGCGGGAATAAATAATTTGTTTTCAGGCGAATAGAAACTGTTGCTTTCGCGGGAATAAATAATTTTATTTTCAGGCGAATAGAAACTGTTGCTTTTGCGGGAATAAATAATTTATTTTCATGCGAATAGAAACTGTTGCTTTCACAGGAATAAGCAATTTATTTTCCCGCGAATGGAACCTGTTGCTTTCGCAGGAATAAAAATTTTATTTTCCCGGGAATACAAACCAATGTTTTCGCAGGAATAAAAATTTTATTTTCCCGCGAATACAAACCAATGCTTTCGCGGGAATAAATAATTTATTTTCCCGCGAATGGAACTTGTTGCTTTCGCGGGAATAAAAATTTTATTTTCCTGCGAATACAAACCAATGCTTTCGCGGGAATAAATAATTTATTTTCCCGCAAATGGAACCTGTTGCTTTCGCAGGAATAAAAATTTTATTTTCCCGCGAATACAAACCAATGCTTTCGCGGGAATAAATAATTTATTTTCCCGCGAATGGAACCTGTTGCTTTCGCAGGAATAAAAATTTTATTTTCCCGCGAATACAAACCAATGTTTTCGCAGGAATAAAAATTTTCTTTTCCCGCGAATACAAACCAATGCTTTCGCGGGAATAAATAATTTATTTTCCCGCGAATGGAACTTGTTGCTTTCGCGGGAATAAAAATTTTATTTTCCTGCGAATACAAACCAATGCTTTCGCGGGAATAAATAATTTATTTTCCCGCAAATGGAACCTGTTGCTTTCGCAGGAATAAAAATTTTATTTTCCCGCGAATACAAACCAATGCTTTCGCGGGAATAAATAATTTATTTTCCCGCGAATGGAACCTGTTGCTTTCGCAGGAATAAAAATTTTATTTTCCCGCGAATACAAACCAATGTTTTCGCAGGAATAAAAATTTTATTTTCCCGCGAATACAAACCAATGCTTTTGCGGGAATAAATAATTTATTTTCCCGCGAATGGAACCTGTTGCTTTCGCAGGAATAAAAATTTTATTTTCCCGCGATTACAGACCAATGCTTTCGCGGGAATAAATAATTTATTTTCCCGCGAATGGAACCTGTTGCTTTCGCAGGAATAAAAATTTTATTTTCCCGCGAATACAAACCAATGTTTTCGCAGGAATAAAAATTTTATTTTCCCGCGAATACAAACCATTGCTTTCGCGGGAATAAATAATTTATTTTCCCGCGAATGGAACTTGTTGCTTTCGCAGGAATAAAAATTTTATTTTCCTGCGAATACAAACCAATGCTTTCGCGGGAATAAATAATTTATTTTCCCGCGAATGGAACCTGTTGCTTTCGCAGGAATAAAAATTTTATTTTCCCGCGAATACAAACCAATGTTTTCGCAGGAATAAAAATTTTATTTTCCCGCGAATACAAACCAATGCTTTCGCGGGAATAAATAATTTATTTTCCCGCGAATGGAACTTGTTGCTTTCGCGGGAATAAAAATTTTATTTTCATGCGAATACAAACCAATGCTTTCGCGGGAATAAATAATTTATTTTCCCGCGAATGGAACCTGTTGCTTTCGCAGGAATAAAAATTTTATTTCCCCGCGAATACAAACCAATGCTTTCGCAGGAATAAATAATTTATTTTCCTGCGAATGGAACCTGTTGCTTTCGCAGGAATAAAAATTTTATTTTCCCGCGAATACAAACCAATGTTTTCGCAGGAATCAAAATTTTATTTTCCCGCGAATACAAACCAATGCTTTCGCGGGAATAAATAATTTATTTTCCCGCGAATGGAACTTGTTGCTTTCGCAGGAATAAAAATTTTATTTTCCTGCGAATACAAACCAATGCTTTCGCGGGAATAAATAATTTATTTTCCCGCGAATGGAACCTGTTGCTTTCGCAGGAATAAAAATTTTATTTTCCCGCGAATACAAACCAATGTTTTCGCAGGAATAAAAATTTTATTTTCCCGCGAATACAAACCAATGCTTTCGCGGGAATAAATAATTTATTTTCCCGCGAATGGAACTTGTTGCTTTCGCGGGAATAAAAATTTTATTTTCATGCGAATACAAACCAATGCTTTCGCGGGAATAAATAATTTATTTTCCCGCGAATGGAACCTGTTGCTTTCGCAGGAATAAAAAATTTTTTTTCCCGCGAATGGAACCTGTTGCTTTCGCAGGAATAAAAATTTTATTTTCCCGCGAATACAAACCAATGTTTTCGCAGGAATAAAAATTTTATTTTCCCGCGAATACAAACCAATGTTTTCGCAGGAATCAAAATTTTATTTTCCCGCGAATACAAACCAATGCTTTCGCGGGAATAAATAATTTATTTTCCCGCGAATGGAACTTGTTGCTTTCGCGGGAATAAAAATTTTATTTTCCTGCGAATACAAACCAATGCTTTCGCGGGAATAAATGATTTATTTTCCCGCAAATGGAACCTGTTGCTTTCGCAGGAATAAAAATTTTATTTTCCCGCGAATACAAACCAATGCTTTCGCGGGAATAAATAATTTATTTTCCTGCGAATGGAACCTGTTGCTTTCGCAGGAATAAAAATTTTATTTTCCCGCGAATACAAACCAATGTTTTCGCAGGAATAAAAATTTTATTTTCCCGCGAATACAAACCAATGCTTTCGCGGGAATAAATAATTTATTTTCCAGCGAATGGAACCTGTTGCTTTCGCGGGAATAAAAATTTTATTTTCCTGCGAATACAAACCAATGCTTTCGCGGGAATAAATAATTTCTTTTCACACGAATGGAAACCGTTGCTTTCACGGGAATAAACAGTTTTTATTCCCGCGAAAGCATTGGAAAAAATGCTGATTCATAGGCTTTAATCAGTGCAACTTTAGCTATTTAAGAGCCACTGTTTTCACATAGAAAGCATCCAGTTCTTCAACAGCAAGCGGAGAAGCATCATCTACTACAGCTACTAGGAGAGCATCAAGGTAAGAAACGCTAAAATAATTATTTGTCTTTAGTTAATTAAATCATCTGGCTCTAAGTGGTGATAAGGTAAAAAATAATCAATAATCATTTAACACTAGTAGAAAGCTCTAATTATTTATTTTTAAAATAAATATTAAAAACTTGTGAAAATGAACTGGTAACATTACGTCGACTGAAATAATGCCTAAAACGTCTCGCATAAATTTTGGTCTGACCAAAAATGGACTGAAAACCTTTACCTTTAGAGCGAGTACAAAATTATCATAACTTGCTATAGCGGATATTCTAAGAAATATTTGTTTTTTCCGTTGCTAACTTAACGTAAATATTTGTAACGGATGTCACATGATCTCAATCGGTTTTTGCCAACTGAATCACTTAGTTACTCGTAAACATTTGATACTCGCTTGATTTTTTGGTTGATAACAGCAATGTCCCAATTTGGTTTATCGTAAATATTTCAAAAACGGATATCGCATGATTTCTGTTAGTTTTTTCTACTGAATCACTTAGTTACTCGTAAACATTTGAAAATCGCTTGATTTTTTCGTTGATAAAACATGTCGCAAGTATCTATTAACAAATATTACCGTGATTTCAATCAGTTTTCCTTACTAGATTACTTAGTTACTCATTAACATTTCATAATCGCTTTCATTAATAGTTGTTGCAAAGCAATGTTGTATTTAAAAAGTATTACTACGATTCCAATCAATTTGGTTTTAATTATTTATATTTAAAATAATCGAACCTCAACTAGAATTCACTCCTAGGTAATTTATCTTTACTAGATAATTTTATGCTAATAGTATCTAAGTTATTTCTTTGTAAGATCACAGACTTTGACATTAACAAAATTGTGTGTTTGTCCGAGCACTAGTAAAGTAACTGGCTCTTATTATTTATTATTAACAAAATAATAAGTAATTATTATTTAATGCTAGTTGAACTTAGATATAAATTTATCTCTACTAGATAGTTTCATACTCACACAAACTGTTTCTTTGCTACTTTATGTATATGTAGATAAAGCCAATGAAAATAAATGAATCAATTGTAACAATCAATTTTTTTGTATTTTGTAGACACAATGCCTACTTTGGACTCTTGTTTGAGACAAAACGCAGTAGCAGCAAAGACTATAAAACATCTGGATAAGATCCAATTGAAGTAACTGCAGATAACTAAAGGAAAAACATGTGCTACAGCATACAGAGTGAACAAGGTGTGTGTAGATTATTACTCAGTCTCATTACACTACTATTACTAAGAATTATTGTAGGTGTTGGATAAAGGATTGAGCAGTAATTTTAATAAATTCTAACCATTGTAAATAATACTTCAACTCTAATAAAATTAATGAAAATTGAATGGAATAAAAGAATATTTCACCAAATACCCCAGTTTTCTTGTGGATATATACAAATAGATGAATATCTAGCTTCATCTATTTTTTTCATATTTTTTCGTTGATAAAACATGTCACAAGTTTCTTTTAACAAATATTACCGTGATTTCAATCAGTTTTCCTTACTAGATTACTTAGTTACTCATCAACATTTCATAATTGCTTTCGTTAATAGTCGTTGCAAAGCAATGTTGTATTTAAAAATATTACTACGATTCCAGCCACTTTCCTTACTGAATTACTTAATTACTCACCGCTATTTCATAACTTCTTTCATTAATAATTACAAAGTATTAGTTATTTCCCAAATACTGTAAATTTTAACCATCTAGAGGACTAATTTGATGATTTTCCAAGATATTTTATAGTACTCAATATACTTATTATGTAAATAACTAAAATAAATATTTACACTCAAGCCCCTCTCTCTCCTCTCTTCTCTACCAAATACTCATCTCTCCTCTCTTACTGACTCTAGCTATATTATATAGGAAGATTTTACCTACTTATTATGTAATCAGATATATAATCATATAATGTTTCATTTTTGATCAATATAGTTATTCAATGTAGATATATCTCCTCTCTCTCTATGTAGATATAAATATACCCATAAATATGTACATAATTAACCATATATATATATGAATGTATAGAAAACTAAAGAATCTCTCTCTCCTCTTTCTCTCCCTCTCTCCTCTATCTCTTTCTTTCTCTCAAGATACCATATGTATGTATGTATGTATGTATGTATGTATGTATGTATGTATGTATGTATGTATGTATGTATGTATGTATGTATGTATGTATGTATGTATGTATGTATGTATGTATGTATGTATGTATGTATGTATGTATGTATGTATGTATGTATGTATGTATGTATGTATGTATGTATGTATGTATGTATGTATGTATGTATGTATGTATGTATGTATGTATGTATGTATGTATGTATGTATGTATGTATGTATGTATGTATGTATGCATGCATGCATGCATGCATGCATGCATGCATGCATGCATGCATGCATGCATGCATGCATGCATGCATGCATGCATGTATGTATGTATGTATGTATGTATGTATGTATGTATGTATGTATGTATGTATGTATGTATGTATGTATGTATGTATGTATGTATGTATGTATGTATGTATGTATGTATGTATGTATGTATGTATGTATGTATGTATGTATGTATGTATGTATGTATGTATGTATGTATGTATGTATGTATGTATGTATGTATGTATGTATGTATGTATGTATGTATGTATGTATGTATGTATGTATGTATGTATGTATGTATGTATGTATGTATGTATGTATGTATGTATGTATGTATGTATGTATGTATGTATGTATGTATGTATGTATGTATGTATGTATGTATGTATGTATGTATTGATTGTCGTTACAAGTTGTAGTGCTTTGTATTACTTAGTATTTACTGACTCTAGCTATATTATATAGGAAGATTTTCCCTACTTATTATGTAATCAATGTATATAATCTTATAATGTTTCATTTTTGATCAATATATTTATTCAATGTAGATAAAACTCCTCTCTCCTCTCTCCTCTCTCTCTTCTCTCTCCTCTCTCTCAAGATGCCATATGAGTTCGAATTATGTAAAAAAATTATCAAAACTTAAATACCATACATTCAAAATCTAGCTGCCATATGAGTTCAAATCAAGTAAAAAAATAATCAAAACTCAAATGCCACTTAAATGCCACTCAAATGCCACTCTAGTACCCCTCAAATGAAATACAATATAAACTCGGCGAATTCATCCAACATCGTAACCCATTGCATAACCTCCAAGATCTAATCCACAAAAAAACACTTGGTAGGGAGATCTGCTCATATATTACTACTAATATGCATAGCAAAACTCGCCCAATCAGGCAATAAACCACAGAGATTTGGTCAATAATTAATCCATAAAAGTCATCCCTTGGCTGGCTACACCACCTCCTACAATTCTGCTGGAGGAGGTAAATGCATTTGTAGCCCTATCACTGTAGTCTAACAACTCATGGAAGACGTTGGCGAGCCAGTAAATGTAATGGTGCCTGACAACTGAGACTCAATACCTTCCCCTAGTTTCCCATCCTCCCCTTACCCTCCACAGACTATGTTGTTTTTCCTAATAATGCAATGGAGTGTATCAGATGCAGAGCAGGTCTGCAGATGAGCACATGCTCAATATAACTGGCTAAAAAAGTGTCAAGGCTAACTGTTACAGACCATATTACGGGATGTCCACTGCTGAAGCCTAATGAGGGCAACCTGAGTACACTAGAAACTGTTGTAGCTAGTTACAACCCCTTACCTAACCAGAGAAGATGAATTCTTGGCTCTGCCAACATATGAACCCATACTGCCAGCATAAAGTAAACATAATGACAACATGGCTGTTGTTGTAGTGAGTGGAGAATTATTGCTACATCTACCTACCTTGGCTGAAGACCGCCACTTTCCCCCTCTTCCAATATAATTGCCACCCTTAACCCTCTTATTATCACTCTCATAAATCCCTGGGGTTATAGTAGTTATGTTAAACAGATTCTAGGATCCAGTGTCAATCAAGAGTGGTGCACCCCAGGCTGAGACAATTGAACTCCAGCGATGGGTTGAATTAATTCTTTTAATAAAATATATATATGTTGCTAGCCCTCAGTCCTGCATATCCAAGCACACAAGTGCCAGCTAAAATCCCTGGAACGGGGGTGTAATTTCAAAGTTTTATTAGAGACTGTATTTCACTAATGAGGCAGAGTGTGTCTATGTCAAATTCAACTCATTGGAGAAGCCATGTTAGACATTAGCAAACAGAGTTTAGATTTATTTTGACATAGCAGTGTGTCGGATGTATTGAAAGGGCTACGTGATCAACTTCCGTTCAATTTTGCAAGGTCACGCATTATCAGCCAACAAATTCATACTCTGATACTCAGTAGAATGATTGTTTATTCATCCTGGAACAACATTACCATCATGTAGTTACACTTTAAACATGCACATTTTACAAGCCATGGCTATATTTTTTGATTCGAACCAACTAGTAACGGAAGTTGGAGTGACATAGAACAGAAATAAAAGAATGATAGAATGTTCTAGACTTTACTGCTGATAGTGGGGAACAGTTAATAAGGAGGAACCAGTGAACTTCTCCTTTGTTTTAAGTTATCAAGTTGACCATTACTGACAGCAGCAGGAATCTCGCTGTCCATCATCTATAAATTCACAACAAAATGAACAAATCACACAGAAAAACTTTCATGAATTCCTAAAAACTGATTTTGAAGAACGTGTTTTCAACATACCCCTGGCACTGCTGGTCCACATTCATTCATTGTTTTGTTTTCATCAGCAACACTGGCAAAAAATATATAGTCGCAGTGTGATGTAAAACATATTTGATTATGATAGATTGGGCTGAAAGTGTTGCTGTTAATAATATTGTGATACCTTCGTATGATTTGCCTTCTGATGTTAAAGGCTGCAGCAAGAATTAAAACCATTGCGAACTGTAGAAACAGTGATATAGCTGGTATAATCCAAAGTCCGGCAACCTCATCATCTGCAAGAAAGTGCAATACTTGCTACAAACTGTTGGGTTGAATGAAATATGCATGAATGGTTACTGAAGGTGTTTTTTTGCAAACTTTGCAGTAACAAGTTTTTTTGGCCTCCAAACCACTGAAGATGCTAAACGCCACTATTATTTTCTAACCAAAGTCTGGAACTAAAAGATCTTCTCTATAAATGTTTCAACAGATGACGTGATACGGACAGTTATTGAGCAAAACATTTATTTCTGTATTCTTTAAAAGCTGATGCCTGCCACTTTGATGGTATGATATTTCAGATATAAATAGAAAGCATAAATCAGAAATAAAATCATTTTGGATTTCTTAAAACTGGTGCCAGCAAAGACCTAAAAAAAATACAACATTGTTTACTATGGCTTGATAGCCGGACCAGAATAGCATGGAATTGGGAGCACAATACTTTTGTGTGTTCAGTCGAAGGGAACTGACAGATACTGTTACCTTCAGTTGATTGTGTGAAAGACATGCATTTTGGAGTGTCAGACCATATGTCAGCACCTCGACAGACCACTTTTCGTTGGTTTGAGTATTCATCATCACAAGTATATCGCAGGTACTCATTTGTGAAATAAGAGGTTTTACTTGTATCAAGCTTTCCATTATCAACGACAATATTTTTGTCAACGGTACAAACATTTCCTAAAATAATGTATAACATGTGGTACTTATCAGAAAACTTGAAAGAGCTAGAATCAAACAGTTTGTTATCGCATGGGATCACAGTTCTTTGACACAGAATTGATGTGATGGCATTCGTATCTCAAGCTTTCACAAACATTTACCAAACGTTTGAAACCTCCTACCATACATCGACTTAGTAGTTGGTTTCCTTGTGGTTGTTTGAGTTGGTTTCCTTGAGGTTTTTTGAGTTGGTTGCATTGTGGTAGCAACTAGGATTGGTTCACATCTAGGCGACCCACTCCAAATGTTGCCATGCTTGCAGGTGACATTTCCATTCCTATGGAAACCTTTTTTACAGTAGTAGTCCAAATTTTCTGAACTGTTGTAGTTATGAGAAGGTATGTATCCATTTGCAAGGGTGGAATTTGTACTTGCACAGTCACCTACCAAAAAAATATATATGATAACGTTTGAAGTTAAATCTTTGAAAGAAAAATAGAAGTAGCTTTGTTATGAGCAAATTTTATCTGAAAATCCCATGAAGAAATGTAGTTTACAGAACATCTGGTACAATGACGGTGATATATATAATGCATTAGTGGTAATATAATAGAAGCTGATCTCTTACCCATTGCTTTAATGATAATCTGGTTTTTATGGGTACATGTGCATTTTTTACATCAAGCAGAAACTAGGAAAACCCGTTGGGGTGTCACTTTTGTGAGCCCTGGCTAATTGTGAGGTGTATATTCAGGTTTGAGTCGTGGCTTTAAACATTGATTTTGAACATCCGCGGGAAAGCGGGCTAGAGCTGTTTCACCATCTGCTCGCCTTTTTTATTGGATTTTTGGTCAATATATTTCGTATCGTGTATGATGATTTGCCATGCATGTACTATTACTTGTAATTGGCGCACCATAACAAAGTGCAGTGAGTTTCTCGCAACATTTTGCAAACTCTGGTGTAGTGTGTCTGCGCCGTGGACCCCGTGGAGTTGCTGACGCCTACTTTGGGGTGAACCCCGATGTGTTGGAGAGTAGAGAAGGTGTACAGTGGGTACACAGGGGGTGGATGTTATTGTTTTGGCTGTAGAGGACACAAATCTACTACAATAGCTACAATTTATCGGTTGTCATAAGATTTAATTCATTAATGTAAAACGTATACAAGAAACAAACTAAATACTTAGCAACGTAGCAGAAATAACTCGACTTCACTTCGGAAAAAGAACCTGACACTTTGATTGTTCTATGAACATATATGGTTTCAGTCATTTCTCGAGTTTTACTTAGTAAGTATATGACCATTTTTTCAGGTAAATCTCTTAAGGATTTCATTGTTCCAGAACAATTGTTTCTTTTTCAAACGTGCGAAACATATTTAAATACTGCTATGCTTGGAAATAACTAGCAATTGACTATAGTAGTTTTATTATTTTCTCTAAATCATCAATCCCAGTTAAATTAAGCATCTCAAACATATGTTGGCTATCCATGAAAACCATTGCCTCACATTTTATCCTCTGGAACAGTCTGGTTTGAAAACTCAATTTGTCGTCGAAATTACTATTGCAGGCTGCCGGCAAAACAACTTTTTGAGTGTAGGCTTTTCTTTAAGTATATTGAGAAAAACAAAAACAACATATGCATGAACAATAATAGCATATGCGAAGTGATATAATTGAAATGGAGAGTAGATGAATGCAATTCATAATTTTAAAACTGAGCGACGAAAAAGTATTGTTTACAAAAAAAAACAGCAAAAAAGGCTTGTTTCTTGAGCAACAAACAACTATTGTTGTTGTTTTCCACCTGCGAAATATTCTGATAATTTAAATTTATTGCTTTAGTGAGAAGAATAACCAATATTTTTGTCATTTTGCACAAAAAGATGATCATAATTTGAATTTTTTTGTTGTTGTCTGTTTGTGCAAAAGTAGTTTTAATAATTTAAAAATTTTCTGTTTTTGAGGAAGAGAAGATTTTTTGCTCTCTTTGCACGGCCAACTATAACAATTTCAATCGTTTTTTTGAGCAACTTTTTTTGTTTTCTTTCCTTCAATAATTCTCAGAATTTTAGTCTTCCATTCATTTAACTACTTGACTGTTATTGTTGTTTTATTTGCAAAAAGCTCTTGCAACATTTATATTTCATTGCTGCTGAACTCAAAAAGTTTTGTTTTCCTATTTTTTTGCATGACACATTATCATGATTTCAAATATTTGACTGACGAAAACGAATCTCTTTTTTGGTTTTTTGTAACCAAAAATGTCTGACAATTTTAATCATGTACCTGTACAACAAAATTGTGTCTTTCTTCTGTTTTTTTGGCACATCTATTTTTCCCAGTTTTTATCTTTTATTCAAGCGAAAACAATAATTTTTTTGGTTTGATTATAGAAAAAGTTTTCACATTTTCAAGTCTATATTTGCTATTAGCTCAGTTTAATAAGTTGTTTTGGCAAAATATTTCACAACCCAAACTGCTTATTACTGGATAAAACAGTCATACTTGTTATTGTCTCTGAATAGAAGCTTTTAACATTTTTAATACTCTTTTTGCATAAGTCTTTGCTGTTTTTGTTGTTTTTTTTTGCACAAAGATTTATCTCAATTGAACTCTCTTTTCTGCAAAAAAAGTTATGAAAGTTTCAATTTCTGGCTTTGAGCAACAGAAAAGTCATTTTAGTTAATTGCTCCGCAAAAAACAAAAACATATTTATCAAAGCTTTTCGCCTGACAAACCCTGTAGAATGCAAAGCTAAGTTACTAAGCGCAACTTTAGCTGCATAACAGCTACTCTTTTTTAGATATAGAGCACCTTTTTGAGCAACAACATCTGAAACATCAATCTCTACTGGAACTATTACGAAATTTTGCCAAATCATTAGGTTTCTACTTACTAGTTTTACGCTGTAGAATGCTCAAATGCACCTAACTGCATCAGGTACCAAAGAATCTTTCCTTCAAACGGTAATTTAAAAATCAATTTTTTTTCAGCTACTAGAGTTTATTTTCATTTTATTCAATAGGATTGTTTTGATGAACAAACTCAATAATAGATTAAACTTCATTTTGGAAGTTTGCTTTTTTTTAATGCGTTCAAGTATTTTTGGCCATCTTTACTGAAGGAAATTCACATTTCCTTCATTGAGATAAAATTTAACGCTTGAAAAACAAACAGTTAGTTTAGATAAAAAGGAAACAAAGTTCTGGGGTATGCAGGTATTTTTTTAAGAACGATAAGCTCTGACGACTGTCACAACATAAAAATGGAAGTTGGCTGACATCTTGAGCAAAATTTTTAAAGTCCCAAAAAACATTTTGAGATAAAAACTGAAAAATTTATTTTTGACTGAGCTACAATTTAAATTATTACTTTACTATGTTAGCAATTTTTGGGGCAATCTTTGATAAAATATCCATCATAATTAAAAACATTGAAAAACAACTGTAATTACTCAAAAATAAATAATTAATATATCATTGTTATCATACGATAATTGATTTTTAGCTTACCTTTTATTAATGTCAGAGATAGATGTATCCAACATGCATGAAACAAATTGAATAGAGTCATCTATCAGTGGACTCTTATCCCTGCTAGTTCTTTGACCAAAACACATTTGAAAATTTCCCAAAAAAAACCGAAACTTTTTACAAGAATGGAAATTTTCTGGGAACTATCTGAGTTTAGACTGTCAGAAACTATTCAAAATTAAAGAGTGACAAATATTGAAGACGACTCTCACAAGTGGTTTCACATGTTGACACTGAAATGTTGCAATATATTTATTTCAACCTCTTTAAAAAAACTCACCTAGTTGAACTGGAGAATAGGACTCTCCAAGAATCCAAGAAGTTTGCTTTCAAAACCATAAAGTCTTTGGCATTGATAAATATGATTTCATCAGAGAATCACCTAAATTCTAGTTATAGATTCATCTGAGCGGTCATCGGATTCAATTTATCATTTGTTAATTCTGTAACTTAGTTAAACAGTTATAGGTGAATATTCAAAACTTCCTAAAATTTGGAAAGATTAATACTCCAGAAACGATACATTTTGTATTTTGCTGACGAAAAGCAGTTTCATCGGAGTTTCAACTAGATGATATTTCTCTATTATTAATATTATTATCATTGGTTTGCATGGGTTATTAGTAACAAACTCATAACAATTTTTTTCCTTATTCTCTATAGCTTCACCGGTGTAATTGAAAGCTTCCAAAAGCTTGATCCGATATGACCCTTGTGAGGTCTGTCGGTTGCTCAATCAGATCAATCACACTGCTATAGCCTGTTATTTTTGGTTGAAACATCATAACTCTGTATTTGTGCTTCCTTTCTATCTAAAGCATTTAACAGTTCCGGTTGGTTATGTATCAGCGCCTTCTGTGAGGAAAACAACTCATGTCACATCTTCGATGTTAGTTCATCCAGTAAAGTTACTACGAAACTGGCTTGGGAGATCTATAAGGTTTGACAGTAAAATCAGAGTTTTTATTACTCTGAAACTCGGTAACATTAATAATCAAGGGAAAGGTTAGCAACCGCCATTACCAATACGCACAAAAGCATTATAAAGCAAACATTGTGAGGGACGCCATCAAAATCAACCACTATTTCGATGACAACGTTATACATTTTTTTATAGTTTTACTGTCGCAAACATTTATTACATTTTTTCTAAACTTGAAGACATTTTCTTATTTATTATAATTATTAATTATAGAAAGCTTTTTCCACGAAAATATGTAAATAATACTTTGGTGACAAGTAGGGATGGCCTACACGCTCCTTTATTCCTTTTGTTCCCTTCATGCATTTAAATATCATGGTACCAAAATGAGATTTAACCTGATTCTCAGAGGAATTCTAACTCGACACAGATAAGCAAAGAATACACTCAAGTAGAAGATAAAAAGAAACAACAACTTGGTCTAGTCAACGATTGGTGCAAGCAAAACTTAGTAGAAAGTGAACGTCAACTTGACCCTCGCTGTGTACAACCAATAGGTGTGCGGTAATAGTAATATATGAGCAGATCTCCCTACCAAGTGTTTTTTTGTGGATTAGATCTTGGAGGTTATGCAATGGGTTACGATGTTGGATGAATTCGCCGAGTTTATATTGTATTTTATCTGAGGGGTATTTGAGTGGCATTTGAGTGGCAATTAAGTGGCATTTGAGTTTTGATTATTTTTTTACTTGATTTGAACTTATATGGCATATAGATTTTGAATGTGTGGCATTTAAGTTTCGATAACTTTTTCGATAGCTATATATATATATATATTTATGTACATTGAATAGAAATTAAATATTATATGATTGTATATATTAGAGTTTATGTTTTTGAAAAAGCCATAACATAACTTCAAACGAAGTAATAGATGAATATAAACATTCATCTGTTCGAATATAGCGTAAAATAATAGGTTTAAACTTGAGCATTAGTTCTTCACTCCATTGGGCTTTAACTAATCTTTGTGTGAGATCTTGATCCCATACCTTTTTCTTAATTTTTTTTAAAAAAGGGTTAATATTTACGATTTTAGACATTTTCAAAACTGTCTCAAAATTGTTTTGAATTGTTAGTTTTAATAATGTTTTCTGATTGTCAGCATTCTGGTGTAATGAATGTGGTTGGTACTGTATGGGTAGCTCTCCGTATAAAGATGCTAAAGTTAGCAGATGCTGTGTTATACAGAATAACACAGCTTTCAATGTTAATGGATATTTCGCAATTTCCTGCACGGCTACATTTTCTTTGATATACTGGTGATAAATCTCTGGGAGGGAGTCTGTTATTGTATATGGCTTTGAACTCATAATGAACTAAAATAAAAAAGTTATGTGTTAGTATAGGATGATTACACAGTGTTGTAAAATAATTACATTTTAGCTTCGATTAAAATAGTTTTTTTATTAATTCTTACCTTATCACCAAGAAAATCGGCTGTAGTAGTTGATACTCCTGAGGTTATTGTAGTAGTTAATGCTCCTGAGGTTATTGCTGAAGAGAATGATTTTTATGTAGAGAGAGTTGTTCTCATATACTATAAGACACTCCTACTCATTTAACTTATAACCAATAAAAACACTCACGCGAAAACTCTATCAGAATAGTGTTATTCGCGTGAAATATTCCTGTTTCATTCGCGTGAAAAAAATTTTTTTATTCCCGCGAAAGCAACGGTTTCCATTCGCGTGAAAATAAAGTATTTATTCCCACGGAAGAATTGGTTTGTATTCGCGTGAAAATAAAATGTTTATTCCCGCGAAAGCAACGGTTTCCATTCGCGTGAAAATAAATTATTTATTCCCGCGAAAGCATTGGTTTGTATTCGCGTGAAAATGAAATGTTTATTCCCGCGAAAGCAACTGTTTCCATTCGCGTGAAAATAAATTAGTTATTCCCGCGAAAGCAACAGTTTCTATTCGCGTGAAAATAAATTATTTATTCCCGCGAAAGTATTGGTTTGTATTCACGTGAAAATGAAATGTTTATTCCTGCGAAAGCAACTGTTTCCATTCGCGTGAAAATAAATTAGTTATTCCCGCGAAAGCATTGGTTTGTATTCGCAGGAAAATAAAATTTTTATTCTCGCGAAACCAACAGGTTCCATTCGCGTGAAAATAAATTAGTTATTCCCGCGAAAGCATTGGTTTGTATTCGCAGGAAAATAAAATTTTTATTCCCGCGAAAGCAACAGGTTCCATTCGCGGGAAAATAAATTATTTATTCCCGCGAAAGCAAGGGTTTCTATTCGCGTGAAAATAAAGTATTTATTCCCGCGAAAGCATTGGTTTGTATTCGCGGGAAAATAAAATGTTTATTCCTGCGAAAGCAACGGTTTCTATTCGTGTGAAATTAAATTATTTATTCCCGCAAAAGCAAGGGTTTCTATTCGCGTGAAAATAAATTATTTATTCCCGCGAAAGCTATGGTTTGTATCCGCGTGAAAATAAAATTTGTTATCCCGCGAAAGCAACAGTTTCTATTCGCGTGAAAATAAATTATTTATTCCCGCGAAAGCATTGGTTTTCGCGTGGACAAAATACTGATTCATAGTTATATTATAAAGAAGGTTGGTATTCATAGGATTTAATCAGCGCAACTTTACCTATTTAAGAGCCACTGTTTTCACACAGAAAGCATCCAGTTCTACAACAGCTAGCGGAGAAGCAACATCTACTAAACCTTCTATTGCAACTACTAGGAGCTCACCTTCTTTATAAAGGTAAGAGTAAAAATATTTATTTTCTGTTAGCTAACACAACTAGCTGAAGACTTATGATCGTTAAGATCTTTTAAAATTAATTACGAAAAATTAAACAAAATGTTTTGTTTTTTAGAATGAATACTCAAGACGAAGGAAGTCAACCAATGAATGAAGAAGCAGAACCCCAGCAAACCTTTTCCCCATCACCTTCTCCTATCTTTGACATGCCAGAAAGTCAATTGGTAGTTGATGAACCAAAATCCCAAAAAGATTTTACTTCATTCACATCTCCTACTAACAAGCTACCTTCAAAAAGAACATCAATGAGGAAACGATCTTTTATTGATTTGACAAAAGATGATAATGAAACTG
Source organism: Cryptosula pallasiana (assembly GCA_945261195.1). Lineage (NCBI taxonomy): Eukaryota > Metazoa > Bryozoa > Gymnolaemata > Cheilostomatida > Cryptosulidae > Cryptosula > Cryptosula pallasiana. The sequence goes on along the minus strand of OX183132.1, from coordinate 41,051,682 downwards.
GCTCGAAGTGCAAAAAACTAGTTTTGACGGATGTTGGAGATGAAACGCTTTTTCGTCACACCAGAATACCCTTTCAAGATGCTGGAAGTAATGAACTAACCACTCTCACCTACAAGAGCGCTGGGTTAATAAACTCTCTCTCTCCAGATAGTCTAGAAAAACTTGAAGAATCCATGGAAATCCGTGAACTACCAGTACCAACAGTTATGGAGGTGTTGTCTGTTGAATTTCGTGATGAATCAAAGTGCACCATGATTTACAACTACCGAAAGGATAAGAAGATAACTCGGGTGAAGAGTGATGTTTCAACCGAAATAGGACTGCTTGTTAATAAAGCTAAGCAAACACGTCCAATTGTTTTAATTTATATGGGAGAAGGAAAGACAGGAGATGCGAGTTTTCGTACTGCTGAATCTCATGGATGTAATCGAAAGATCAACGATCCATTCAACTCATTGTATGGCAAGAGTTTGAGACAAATACAGGCTTATTTCAGTGTTGCTCACCTACACGATTTTCCGACAGGAAGTGTTATAGCTTATGAGAATCCTGGAATGCTAAGAAAATGTGATACTCGTTGGAACAAGACTGCTGATGCTATAGTGGCTAATTACAGATGTATGGTGAAAGGAGAGCTATTGATTGGAGATCTTAGCATCCCTGCTCAAATAGCTTCATCTGTGGTGGCGGAAAAAAGTGGTGTAATCGTATTCAGAGGACTAAAACAAAATACAAACAACATGATTTCCTACGACATCATTCAACTCTCAGCTCTTCAAGCTTTCATTCAAGTCTCAGAACTGTTTGATACTTCGCTGCAGCAAACCTGTCTCTCCTACTTTGATCAAAATGAAAAAGAGAATTGTCCAGAACAGCATATCGGAGTCTTAATCGATAACACAAAGGACGTGACTCGTCTTCTATGATGGTAAGTTTCATATCTATTTAAAGAAGGATCTGAAGTATTTTTGTAAAATTAATTCATATAACTATGTATGATAGAGTCATTAGTTACTATATCTTTTAGATATAACTAAAGAGCGCTCCTGAGGAAGAAAATGAGAAGATCTTATTTACTTCTTGCTTGAAACATTACAAAATAATAGTTTTTATAGGTTCTGTAGTGTTTAGCACAAATAATGAGATAAGTTGTATTTTATTCATTTTATTTGTTATATCAAATAAAAATCAATTATAATAATTTATTTTAACAATTTACTTAGTAAATTAGTTCCTTGTATATGTACACCATCTATTCCTTCTACTGTATTATCTTCTATGAACTCGAAGTTAGGATAGGTCTGTATGATAAATCTCCGTATTGAGTGATCTCTCATCTCACTATCTCCTATGTCTCGTAAACTTCTAACAATTTCATCCATACTCCATCCTCTACTTCTCAGTAAACAAAAGTATACACAATAGTTGCCACATACAGTTGACAAAAAATTTTGTAGTTGTGTTTCATTACTTTGTATTGTTTCATATCCTCCATGAATACTTAGTATTTCATTTACATCCGGATAAAAGGAAACAGAACGCCCAAATGAGTAAAAAAAATCCACCTTTAAATCATTAGCGTACACAGCCAACCAATGCTCTCCAGGTTGGTGAGAATAATGAGTGTTGAATACGAAACATCCTCTTGGAAAATTGTAAATTTGCTTCCAAAACTGTTCTCTAGCTCCAACATGAATCCCTACGCTTTGACATAAAACGTCTGAAGATAAGATCGAACGAATTTGCATGGTATTCATCTCTAACTTTCTGTTTAAAGCACTGCGTCTCCCCCGATAGTTAATTGAAGAATGCTATCCATCTCCAGCACACCGTCTTTTACAAAGTATGCTACCAAGGATAATCCATCAGTCGTGTTAGTGCTAAAACGAATTTCCACACTTGTTGTAACATTTTTCATAGAGTGAAATCCTTCTTTAAGAAAATCACCAGTCAAATCAAATCCATAAAGTGTAGTACCATCAAGGTATTGTTCTTTCGTAATACCGAGACTATCACCTTCAAGCAAAGTTCCGGTAGCGTGTAGAAACTGATGATATTCTCTTCCAAAAACCCCTCTAGCATAATTTGGCTCAAATCTTCTTCCAATTGGACAATCACCAACTCTCAATACAATACTATCAACATTAGCGTGTGTCATTCTATATGGATTTAAGGCAAAACGTCCGTTCATTGCGTTGTGATTAACTAAACCTAAATAGATCTGTTTAGGTTTTTGTTTGTTTTCTTCCAAAGTGATGTCAATCTGCGCAATCCTAGCACGAATTCCATATAGTTTTATCCGTTTTCGATCAACTGGATAAATGTAGTTGTGACCTTCCAACGCCAAACTGAGTTGGGAGTTTTGTATTGTAGGATTCACCTTAACTTTACAAAGATGAAGTTCAAATTTATCAATTCTAATCTTTGCTCCTCCTGCAGGCATCTCATTTGCAGCAAACAAAGCTAGTTTGCCGGAGGCACGCTCAAACTCCAGCTGCATACTAGGACCTGGAATTATTAGTTTTTTCTGCTGAAATAACGCAAGATGAGGTTTTCCAGTTAATTCTATTGTCTTTCCACCTATGATTAGAGCTCTCCTCTTTTTCTTATCTGCGGTTTTATGATTAGCAGCGTCTTTGCTAGTTGAATCATCATACAGCCAACCTTCCATCTCACCTTGATACTTCTTTCTTTCTGCACTGTTTTCGAGTAGTTGTGAAAAGTAGGAGCGTAAACCGTAGTTGTTAGCGTATTCAACGGTGGTTCCTTCTATCGACATTTTCAACTCACTGAATAATGTATGCATTGAATCCCCCATCCACACAACTGCATCATCATCATTACTTGTAATATCGGCTCCATCATCTTGAACAACTGTGGCTTCAACTTGCAGAAACGAGTTGTAGAGATCTGTGTAATGTTCAGTGCTCCCTGACAAGGTTAACTCAATACTACCATAAGGATCTAACCTATCAGGTCTGATGACAACATATTTTGATTTCTCTACCGATATGTTTGTTGGTTCCGTAGCAAATACATCCAATGTTGGATTTATGTTGTAGGAAGAACCACCTTCCAACTTATTACCTGTTGTTCCATTTAGGCTAGCCATCTTTTGCGAATGATGAATGCTTGAGGTGTTACTGCTTAATGAATATAGTTATCAAGCTCTGCTGTCTTTATAGCAGATTCTGCTACTATTAAAATATGCCACGTTTACCAACACCTCTTCTCTTCTTTCCACCTTTTGTTTTTCTCCTTTTCATACTATCTAGACAGACTGCATTGAGCACATCTCCCCCCAGATCATTCAACTCCGCCAACCCCCTCTTCTTTGCTGATGCTGCAAAGCTTTGTCCATCGATGACATCACGCGCTACATTTTCACCTACAGACAGTGCTCTTTTCCCCAAACTAATTGCTCCTCTTTTCAGCATTGGTGCTGCGGATTTAAGTATACTTGAAAAAATACCACCAAGTCCATTTCCTCTCATATTAGGCATCACCCGCCGTCCACTATACACTCCAATTCCATTTCCAGCTTGCATCTTGTGGTACTCATCAAAAAAATCTTTTGAGTCCTCAGGGGTGTATCGTACCAAACTCATTATAATATTTTCTCTCTAAAGTGAACCGTCAACACAACCTTTCCACCATCAAATGGTATTCATTGCCCGTCGTCACTCGTTATAAGTACTTGAATCATATCACTATTTATTGATGAAGCGTCAACATAGTGAGGATTTTTAAATTCTTGATACACAACACTATTCTTCTTTCCTTGAACCGGAACTACTCTCAGTAAAGGTACATTTGTATCTCCTACCATTCTATTATCAACAATGTTGGAATAAACATACAGAGATGTTAAACCAGAATTTATATCAGGGGGTGAGATATTATTGTATCTACCATGAGGGTACATAGTTTTTGGTTCAAAACCAAAAATATATGCTATATCTATGGAAAAGCTTATGGCAGTATCAGGATCGCTATTAGTTAGTAAAGTGGTGTTGGTGATCTTGTTGTAGGAGATGGCAAATTTTTTGTCTAAATCCATTTCACTCATTCTCTTTCGTATAATCTCCTCCAACTCCTCCATACTATCATATCTTCCATTACCGATTAAGATGAAGGACTTTTCGCTTTTACCAGAGACATTAGTCTTTTCTAGATATATTTTCCCTTCGGTAACATTCTTCCAATTATTAGAATAAGACATATCTAGCAGAGCTACTTCCCATTTTCCGCCATCGATAACCAAATATTTATACAGTCTCACTGTAAATTCGGAATTGTTATTATCAGGAAACTCTTCAGCGCTAGAGTTTGAGGGTAAAGTTATCAGCATCGACATTTTCTCAACGTATGATGATTATATCAAGCGTTCTTTCCTTATAAACTATTCATCTACCCACTCGTTGAACTTTTCTCCATATCCTAACCACTTAACTAGAATCTGTCTTTTACCTCTTCTCATTCTTCTTCCCAATATCTTTTCAATTCTGAAAATCGTGGGTTTTTTTACTTTTTGCAGCTCTTTTTCGTAAAAGGTGCCATCAATCATCTCCTCAGCCAAATCTTTCACCCTATATACAACGGGTTTTTTATCAATAAGTACATCAGTGATTATAAAAATCTCAATCGTCCAATTCGGAGTGTATCCTCTTTCAAACGCTCCTCTTGCCTTACTTATTCTCACATAATCCCCAATCTTTAGTTTTGCTTCTTGAGCTAAACTATGTTCACCTCCTTCATACACACGATTCCATACAAGTTCCTGATTTTGAAAATTCACATCATTCGGTCTCATACCTATAGCACCATGAATTGTGTTGTTGTATGCATCAACCATTTCTGGTAAAACATCAATGTATCTGTCATCATCTTTATATGTCAAATATCTATATATCTTCTCCTTTAAAGTTCTGTTAAAACGTTCCACCATCGATGCCTTTATCGTCTCATTTTCGGTTGTAAAGCGCTTGATTTTTTTTTCTGCCAGGAGAGTCTTTACATTGACATTGTCAAACTCTTTACCTTTATCGGATTGTAAAGCTTTATAGTTTTTCCCCTTCTAGTATTCTTCTCAATCCTCTTGCCACTACCTGTCCTGATTTGTTGATGAGCGGTACAGCCCAACCTTTTCTAGATAGAGAATCAACAGCAGTCAGTAAAAATGCTGTATTATTATTTTCTTCTTTTCGAGATCGAACATCCATCAAATCTACCTGTAACTGTTCCCCTATTCCAGCTACAATTGTAGGACGACGTTTAAACTTAGTTACAGCTCTTTTATGTAACGTGTAGGCATCCTCACCACTCAACCATTCACGGATTCTTTTTTCCCCCTCTCGCTTTCTACGAGCTTTCAGTAAAGCTCTAGCTCCTCGTAGAGATGTATGTAATGCAGGATTGTAATACAACTCTTTTAGCGTGTCGATGTCCATGAATTAGTACCTGGAATGACCAACTTTTTCCTCTTACGTGTTTGATGCGGGGATTTTCTGACAGTTGTGATTCCTTCATCAGTTAGCAAGCTTTTAAATCTACTGTAATCGGTATTTCCCGATTGTATTTTACCTCCTTCAGTTAGAACGTCTCGTAGTAAAGTTTTGGAAGTCTTAGGATTCAACCAATGTTCTCCAATTTTCAGTCTGTTCTTGTCCGAGTCGAATCTACCAATTTTACTCAGATTATTCAACATTCTGACAGCAATCGTTTGATCACTCTTTTTTGTTGTTAATTCAGTTGCTTTTTTTTCAAACTCTTTTAAATTTTCGCTTTCACTATCATGCTCATCTTCTCCATCAGTAAGAAATGTATTTCCAAGTAGGGTTGAGTCTTCAGTATCAAACAACTTCCCTTTTATTAATTCCATCTCGATATCATCATCATCATCATCATCATCCATTTTTACTGATTCTAATTCAATGTCTTTATGAGCATTTGGTGAAAGGGTATTAGTTTTATCATCAATAACTGTGCTATTGGCTAAAGGAGAATAAGACTCTATCTTCTTTTTCTTAATGGGGCTCCAACTATCCTTCTGTGTCTGATTTTGGTTATTTTTAATCTTTTTGACATCAGACAAATACTTACGTAAGTTTTCAACATTTTCATCTAACTTTTCGTGTGAGGATAAGTCAGAATCATAAGCCGTTTCCAGTAGATCATTTCGCTTTCTCTTCATATTTTTCACTGTTATACCTTCCATAGGATTATAATACAATGGAGGTCTGGTCTTCTCTTCCTTTACCACTGTTTTATTTTCCTTTTTTTCCGTTAATCTATAGTATTCATTTTCAGTGAGTATAAAAATACGTCTGGAGAATGTTAAAGGCTGTCGATTCATCTTTTTATTGATGACAAAACAGATACAATAGGGTTTATAATAGCCTCCAAAAGATTTCCTCTACCAGTCTGAATCAAAATTTTACGCTTAGCATCAACTGTCCCTCTACCACTAAGTTTATGTAGTTCCTTCTTGTAACGCTGCAACTCAATAAACTGCTCAGAATCAAGAGGAACATTACCTAATATAATATTTTTAACACTTTCTATCAATGATTGAAACAAATCTGAGTTAGCCTTTTCGACTATAGCGATTTTTCCTTTCTTACTCAGTTCATCCAGAGCTAAAATCGCCGTTTTATTTCGCATCATTCGTGTTGAGACTTTCATCTTTATCTTCTCCCTCCTAGCACACTTTTAAATAACCCAGGAATTATATTGCTGATGATAGGTCCTAGTAGAGCGCCTAAAAATCCTCCTTTTTGCAATACAGCTTTCTTATCATCTAACGTTGATCTTCTTACTAAAGCGCTAATATCCTTCGCGTTCCGCTGCAACTGATTGTACTGAGATGTTGTCAATGGTATCGTTCCATTTATAATAGCTTTAGCACATTCCATTAGAGTCATAATAAACTCCTTTTTGGCTTTGGCTATGACAGACTTTTGAATAGCAAAGGTTGCATTGTTGAGTGATAACAACACAGTAGCATTTCTTGTTAATTTTTTCTCCAAATCTTTAGTCATTATAACTCTTTCGTGTTGCGTCGTTGAATAACAAAATATGATTGAGGTGAAATGAATAGTAATTGTATTTATATCCTTTTACTTGGGTACATATAATATCATAGGGAGATCCGATGTAAAATTTCCCAATAGTCTATGTTGATCATTCGTTTGTTGAGTCGTATCTATTCGTAAACAAGAGTATGGTTTTTTTGTTGCATCTTCAAAAGCCTCTTGTACATATTTTACTTTTGATGGAAAACATTGTCGAGCCAAATAGGAAATAGAAGAAGCATCTCTAGGATTTTTAAAAAGAAAAAAATAATGACTATTCAAGGAAATTGTACGATTTCCTTTTAAAAACAGATTCTGAACAATAAAAAACACACTTATGTTCAAATGATGACTATGTTTTGTATACAGAGCATTGGCATCAGCTTTACCAGAAACTTCATCCATGAGATCATCAATTATCAGCCATCGATTTTTACCATCTCTGGGAAAACTCACTGTTATATCTATCATCCCTTCATGAAAAATCACTCCTGGTACATCATCAAAGGCTTTTTGGTAGGCTCCATAACAGTAGTGAATTTCTGTTGGTGGGGGTTGTGCTATAGTCTGACTAGCTTCAATCATTCTAAAAATCGCTTGCGTCTTTCCCGATCCAGTTGGTCCTGCAATCATTGCTGTAAAAGGAGATCGCATCCATGGGTCATAATCTTCAGGTTTCCCATTCATCATAAAAAGATGTTCATCAACCAACAGTAGTTTCATTTATGATTCCAACAGGAGAGTTTCTCGCTTTTTGTATTTTTTCCATAGCTTCTTCATACATACTAAACTCAGTAACACCTCCAACAGTGGAAAATCCTACGACAAATACCAAAATCATCATAATTATCAACGCTTTACGCTTCATACTCGGTAAAACATCTATCATCAACAGTATCAACTTCATTCATAGGTCTCATCTCAACATCATCCTCTGTCGACATCTTAACTTCCAATAACAATACAATCATATCACGCTCCATTTTTATACAGTGTAAAAAATATCAAAAAAAATCAATTGTCATACATTCAAAATCTATATGCCATATAAGTTCAAATCAAGTGAAAAAATAATCAAAACTCAAATGCCACTTAAATGCCACTCAAATACCACTCAAATAAAATACAATATAAACTCGGCGAATTCATCCAACATCGTAACCCATTGCATAACCTCCAAGATCTAATCCACAAAAAAACACTTGATAGGGAGATCTGCTCATATATTACTACTTGCGGTACTAAGTCTCTCACTCCTCATTGATAGCTCGGCTACAGGCAGTTCGCCTGAATGGCTGAAACCCAATGAAAAGTGAAATGGTCGTCTTGACCATAACTGTGAATTACCGCAGGTATACAACACTGAGCATTTCGTTCATATTCGGCTCTCACTGTCGACCCGGTTGTTCATTAATTGCAAACCACTGACCAATACACTGCTAGCAGTTAATTCACCGACTCGAGGGAGGCTGTACAGGCATCAGCTGCCACACACATACAAAAATTCTGTGCATTGGTGGCAGCAGTGAGATAGAGAAAGACCCAAAAAAGGACAACTCTCACAAAGATTACAAAAAAACAGAAAATTGGTGGACAATGGCATACAGAAGAAGAGCGGCTAGTACGGACAGAGATGGGTCATCCTTGCAAATCATGGAAACCCTGACAGACATTTTAAATCGAATATCTATGACAAACAGCAGAGATAGGTTCAAAATTCATCAGTTTAGCGGGGAAGGAGACATTCACTACTATATACAAACACTCGAGGAAGTAGCAGAAGTCAATAAGTGGCCACCAGAGGAGGCAGCCATCCACCTGCTGCAAGCCCTAATAGAGAAGGCAGAGTAATTTGGACGAGGCCTCACTCAACAAGCAGTATTAGGAGCACTCAGGGCTAGCTTTTGGCTCACCGGAACGGATGCCAAACATAAGCTAATGACACCCAGAAAGTCACTAAGAGAGACGCTGCTGGAACAGGCCCTCAATGTTAAGAGGCTGATTGAGGCTGCCTATGGAGACCTGCCACAAAGAAACAGAACAGAACTCATGTTACAAACTTCCCAGATAACGTTGAGTCATATCTAACTACAAAAAAATTGCTGGTTAGTTGACTGAACACCTTGGGGGAGGCCATCCGTGCAGGAAACAAATCTCTGGAGGTACAGCACCAACCATCCATGCAGGCCAACATCCGAGCAGTACACAAGTCACTACAGGAAGAAGCACCCCCGGCGACAGAATCATAACTATCCTGTAAGGGAATGGAAGATTAGATGGCAAAAAGATTAAAGACCATAGAACAACCAAGTCGAGAGGTAGCCAACCTCTAGAATAAACCTCAGAATTTGGCACCAAAGAGATGCTGGGTGTGTCAAGAAACTGGACACTTTCGCAGCCAATGCATAACTGCACCCTGGGTATCTAGGCAGGGAAACAAATACGGCCTGCAGCAGTAGGCTCATCTATCGGCTGCAAGATGGCACGAAATGCTATGAACCACAGGGGGTACTGACCGGTCAACCACAACAGAAAAAGAGGTGAGCCCCACACTCTCAGCCTGAAGAAACGATTCACCCCACTGGCAAAAGAAAAAAAAGAAGAAGAAGAGAAAGTTGAAGTGGAAGAGGAAGTAGTTGGAGAAGAAAAGGAAGGGAAGTAATGCATCCGTAACTGGTGGTGGTATAGCCCTTGTTGCTGCTGTTGTTGTCGGAGTTGTAGTGGTTGTTGTTGGATTGATTGATTATTGTTGTTGCCCGAGTCATCATTCATTATTGGTCTACATACGGTAGGATGTATGCCAAAGCTTCATCGGTTTTGCAAACAAATTGGTGTTTGTCCATAATGTTGATTATTGAGAAGATTGGACAGACTTTGTTAGAAGGCATAGCGTATATCAACGATCGCATTGGGTATCTTAAAATTTGATCCTAAAGATGAGCAGCTATTCAAAAACTTTTGAGTCAAAGAGTTCCATGGTGTTGTCCTGGAGCCTGAAGGGGTGAAATGAGTGGAGAGAGTGTAGTGCAAGACAAAGACCAAACAGGATAAAGAACAATATAAGACAGACAGAGTAATTCGTTTTCTTGCAAGAGATTTATTTTACCATAGTTGGTGTTTTTAACTAGGGTTAACTGTCTCAAACGTTGACTGCAGTCAAATAAGACATCACATTTAAAACTCGGTATACAGGACAGCGGATCACATCTGTCTTTGTTACCTCCTCACCATGTAATTCGAATGGCGATCTTGTTTTTTACCATCTACAGACTTTCAAAACTTGAAAAGAAAATATTCAAGCCTTTGATACCGTCAATATTGTCAATGATAGTAGCTGGTTTGCTGTAGCTCGAGTGAGTGCATCTTGCAGATGCAAGTTGAAGTTCTCAAATTCTGGCTTCATTGGCCAGATCAAATGTGAGACTTTGCATTTGAATGCCAACAATTTCCTATTTCGAAACAGTTTTGTGTTTCAGTTGGTCCCTCTGCATCATTTTTATCTCCCAATGTACAATCCTCTTCATTTTGACTGTATTTCAATGGAATTATTATACGATGATACATTTGTTGATTTTTTTCTTTTACAATTCTAAAAGGCGTTTCGAGGTACGAATAATTTGCAATATGAGAAGTCAGACGAGTAAATTCTTGCTCAGCTATTGTCACTAGCATCCGTGTGTCTTACGATGCTTTCAAAATTTGCAAAGTAAAAGAAGTCATCTCTTTCCACAGCTCTTTCGACTCACTAATTAACATTGTCAGGGTAAACTATTCCATTGAGTTTGGAAAATAAAGTCGTCAATAGCAATACCTATAGTAACACTCATCTCCAAAGTGCTTGCACTCGGTATCAGCATTTAGTTTTTTTACTTTATGGTGAGCGTAACATTTATATGTAAGCAGCCATCGGATCATTCATGTCATTTAGCTGTTTTTGGAGGTGTGAGACAATCCCACCAAATCGATTGGCGAAATTTGAATATGGCTCTGTCCGGGACCGAGAAATGTGCATAGTCCTTTTAAAATTGAAATATCCTCCAAATCATCAAGCCAAGCTTTTTCCAGACATTTTTCACGGAAATCAGTTTAATCATTCTTTTTAGATTTGCAAAATCTATTGCCTTGTTTTCAAAACAACCGACTTTGGATCAAAGTTCCTACAGTAGTTTAAGAGAGGTCACACACTTGAAATGCAAATACAAAGTAGAAATCTGCTTGTTATAACCTTGCTAGCCAAGTTGACTTCTAACACAAAGCAGAGTACTTTTTAATGGTGAAATCGGTGAAAAGAGGACCTAAACGTTCCGAAGAAACGTGTTGAAAGTGGGTCTTTACAAATTTTCGGAGCAAAATCATCAGTATTGCGATTGGCTTGAAACCTTGTTTCCTCTCGTTCGTACTGCTTTCAGTTTTCAATGATGGATGATGTAGATGTTTTGTGTTGCTACTTTTAAGAGTCCATGGCATCCGTTTAGTCATCATCACTTGATGAGTCGGTTGAGTCATCATTGTCAAGACTGAGTGCATGGGGATAACCATGGGCTATATTGAGTAACATATCTTTTAAACGCTGGTAAGATAGTTGGTTTTGAGGTGCGGATGGTAGATAGGGATTAAATCTCTCGCACAGGCTTTCAGCATAAAAGAGTTTTTAAATCACTCAATGAAAGCTCTAAGTTCCATTTCAATATTTTTAACAACTGTTCTTCTGCCGATCCAGTCTCTCACATTCGACAGTTTTCTATTTGGAAGGCGCAGCACCTTCCACCAACTCCACGTATCTGTCACAAATGGTACGTTGTCCGTTGTTGTGCAAACAGTGACTGTTCAGTAGCAATAGATTTGTTGTTTGTTTATAAAAACAACTTCTTATTGCGCAGTGTACACATTTTTCCGTAAAAAAAAACAATCCGCAGCACTTGATCAGAAAATTCACACAGAAAGGTTTTGGCTCCTATAACCTCAGAAGCTTCATAGAGAGCAAAGTCTTCAACGCGCAGCATGTTTGTTGTTATTCCAATGAGCTAAAGAATGTGAATAATGGATCGTTAATTGGGGATATGTATTTATCCTTTAACATTTTGTTTACAAGACCCAAGCACGCCCTGGTTGTGCACAGTATTTCAGTAATTGCTCGGTCATAATTTCCTTGTTCGGGAAGTAAGAGTGACTTGTTACATGTTGGTATCATTCTATTGAGAATCATCTCTCTAATTTTTTAAATTATCACTGATATATGGCCGAAGGCTAGTTTTGACTTTGACAATCTTTTTTATTTTTGTTTCTTCTGGCACAGGGGTGTTCAGTGGATGCGGCTGTTTATTTTGTCTCAAAATCTTTTTCTCACGGATAGATTCCGAAAAAATTAAGTTTAAAAACGATGAAGGCATCATTTTTTAAGCATAGTGACCAGTTTTGGTGAAATTTCATGCAGGGTAAGTGTAGTTACGCACTCATTATGATAATAATGAATAGGCTTTCAGTATCGTGTGGTGGTGTTATAAATGTACAGTTGCCACTGTGTGCAAGAACCACTAATGAGTGCAATGTGCAAGTTGTTGGTTTTATTCTGCTTGTTATTATCTTTTAACATCAAACTTTGCTAGTACAGTTTGAACCACCAGGACAAAACTTACTAGGACCGACTGGCCTGTGGAAGCTAGAGAATCGATTGTCGACGTCGGCAGCCATAAGTGTCGAGAGCCAGATGGATCGAAAAGTCTTTCAACCCAGCTCTGCTTGAACTGGTAGCCGGGTGAGACCAAGTCTTGGTAATTATTCCTGCTGCTTGTGTCTTTTTCTCCAATCAATGAAGTGTAAGATTCTTCAGAAAGCTAGGGTAACTCTGCTTTATTATTGATGATAGACAAGAGTTTATACAATGGCGGAACAAAGGATCCGCAAGACACGCCTTGGCTACATAAATAAAAAATGTTTGCAATAATAATTCCATGGAAAAAACTATACAATGTCCAGTTAATGATTATAATACAATTTATATGTACTTGAGTGTTTGTATGATTGTCTGTGATAAAAAAGATGCATGCTGTTATGGCAATGAGTGTTCATGTTGTTGGCATCTCTCACAGGTTTTGCCCCATTGACGACTCGGCGGCCAATACAAAAACAGTGACGACAACTCCAACTTAGCACAAATACTCACACAATAGAATATCAATGATAGAACCGATACATAGAATTGGGTAATTGCTACATAATGTTATTAGATGAGACTCCTTTCCTCTTTGATATAGTGTGATGTTTTCAGCGCATCAGCCTTCTGTAGGCACTTGTAAGCTTCTCTGGCCACTTGATATGATTCTTCTGCGCATTTTTTAATTTTCCGATACCTTTCTTTTCTTTTTTCTTCTTCTATTCTTCTCATTTTGCCTCATTTTATTTCTCTTTCTGCCACCTGGCTTATTCTCTCCGTCCTGTAAATATCTTGTTTTGGATTTCCCTCTGGGTCTGTACCTTATTTCGCCAAGGGGTACGGTACTTTGTACTATTTATTTTTGCTTGGTTGTCTTTTCCGGTACTGGTTCCACTTGTGCTCTTCTCAGTGACAACTGTTCTGTCTATGGTCCTAATAGCTTTTTGATTGGTGCCTTGCTGAATTGGTCTTTAATTGGTGACGGCCACCCATATGTGGGTAGGCTGCTCCAGTTCATGAATGTACAAAGTTACTGATATGTAGCTGCGTCTACTGCAAACAGTGGTTGACCGTCTCCTCCATGAGCTCCTACGCCATCATGGTGGCAAGTGTGCTTTAGTATGATGTCTTGAGAGATGCTTTTCTTCCCACATATGCCAAATTAAAATGTATAGTGCTGATGCAGGTAGTATGTAATCCTCTGCTTTTTGTTTGTTAGTTGACAGACTGTACACTGCTACTGATCTTTGCCCTCTATCTGATTACTGTTTGTTTCAGCGCTTGCAGCATCTTCATTGACATCCAGGTTTCCCTAGGCTTGGTAGTGGGAGGTTGAGGTGCTGCTGGTTGACTTTTTTATGCTTGACATCGAGCAGAATCTGGTTCTTGATACCTAACAAAATTTTTTTTTATTCATACAGGTGAAAATGAGTGCTTCCGCACTACTTTTTGGTCATTTTTTACAGTTCGTACATGATTTTATTGAGTTGAAAGTCTTATATTGTCTCAGCTAGTATGCTTTCTTTTATTGCTGGGTCTTTTTCCACTGAGAGACGGCCATCAATCTTGGGATTTGACATTTCTTTTTTTAAGTAGCCCTGTTAGTTGCTGCAGGAGACCGAGATATACCTCTGGTGAGTGAGGCTGTGTTGATGCAACAGGCTGGGTTTTCGTTTTATTTGTATCTCTGCGGCTGCGGTTGTTGGCATCTCCTTCATTTGTTATCATTTCCCTTTCTTCTTTTGTTTGTTGTGCCCATGTGATATCCGGGAAGTGATGAAGGTTGGCGGTTAAATTTTCCCCCGTGTTGCTTTTATCGCAGTACTGGCTCACTCCTGTGGGCGATCTCTCTTGAGGAGTTGCCTGCTGTCGCTGTGCTATCGTTGTGTCTCCTTTGTAATTTGGATACATTCTTTGACCGGCATTCCTTTGTATGCGGTTTTTGACTGCTTCAGCATTGGTACGTGGCTTACACTCTACTTTCTTTCCTTTTCCCATTTTTGCAGTTCCCGTGACAACTTATCCGCTCTTTACTGGGTTAGTTGCTTCAATCCTCTGGGTGTTGGAGCAGTGGTATTCTGGGAACTTTACTGGTTGTTTTTTAGCTGGTTGTGGGCTTTAATTCTCACTGGGTTGGGTGCTTGTGGTAGGTAGAAGTGGCCATTCTATCTAACGCGGTGGGGTGTTTTCTGCCTGTACCTTAGGCGAGTTGAGTAACTCTCTTTTTGGAGTTGTCTCTCTTTGTGGTGCAGCTTGCTCCACCTCTCTACCTCAGTTGTAGGGTTGTTTATGGGCTCTTTTTCTGGAGCAGTTCTCATCATACTGGTTGGGCTTCTGTCTACCAGTGGCTGGAGGTGGCTTTGGGGTTGCTCCCCCTCAACTGGTGACTGGTCTGTGATGGGTTCTCTCCCAAAATCAATGGATGGTGGCCTACTCCTATAGACTGCTCGCATGTTAGGCCTTATTGCCTGCTCCCTGCTCACGGGTGCCTGCCCAACTACCTGTTGGCATTTCCGGCATTGTTTCAGTCAGCAGACATTTTGTGTAAGCCCATTCCCATCATTTTCCAAGTGACACATGTGATCTGGGTATTTGTTGGTAATAGTGTACAGCCCCACGCAGCTGGGTTGAAGCTTGGGGTTGCTGCCCTTGGTCTGCCGTTTTTTTTTCTATTACTACTAGCTCCTTCTCTTTCAATCTAACAAGTTCAGCTGTCTCTTTTTGGCTCCCCTGTTGCTGCCTTTACCTGAGCTACTTATGTGCTGTCTCTAGATTTTCTTGTATCCGAGTATTGTGTTCTGTCAAATTCTGCTAATCTAGATCAGGTGGGTTACCAGACAACTGATCTGGGAGTCACACCTCCCTTCCCAGCATGAGGAGATTTGGTGCCTTTCCAGTTGTGGAGTTTGGAATTCCGCAACAAGCACATGATCTGGGGGAGTAATCCATCTCATTCATTCTGTCGCTTGGTTATCACGAGGGTCCGTAGTGCATCACTTAATTTGCGATTCTTCCGTCCACTATGCCTTTTCTCTCGCGGGTTGTACAGTGTGGTGCGGTTCCTGCGGATGTACCCCAAACTGCTTAGTTGTTCCAGGCAGATTGACTGAAATTGAGCCTCCTGATCGGTATGTAGCTGCTTCGGCAAACCCAATAGGCAAAGGCACACTCATCCAGAGCTGTGGCTACTGTCAGGGCACTAACATCTGGCAGTGCGATAGCATTTTGCCAATCAGTGAAGTGGCCCGTGAGGACTAGTATTCATCAATTCTTTCTCTTTGTCAAAGAGAGGGGGCCCACCAGGTTCACTGCCAGTTTCTCTAAGGGGCATCCTGCAAACAGCCTTTGCCCACCAGGAGTGTCTGGCCTGTGTCAAATTTTAGCCAATTGGCAGACCTCACAGCTCCATTAGACGCCGCACCATTCTGGACATTCTTGGCCAGTACCAGGTACCGTTCAGGGCCTGATGAACTTTTGCATGTGTCATGCAATGCGTGTCCCACATCACCTTCTGTTCCTTATTCGAAGGAAAAATGGCACAGTATTTAGTCCTTTCTTGGTGCTCATGCTTCATCACCAGAAAACCATGTGGTTGAAGGCTGATGGGTTCCCACCTATCATACAGTACCCGAAGCTCGATGCTGCTATCCTGCAGTTCCTTGTGAGTTAGGGTGCCCCTAGTCAGTACTTATCCTATAGGACTTTAGTTTCAGTAGATTTTAATTTCGCTACCTCCGTGGGTGCAATGGTTTCGCTAGGAAACATTTTGCTAGTGGATCCATGATGATCATATTCGCGGTACAAATTTTCGCACCCTGTTTTTTTTGTTATTATTTTTATTATTTGTTTTTAATTAATATTATTCAAGTAAAGTGAAATATTTAATATCAATTAACAGGTATACATTACCACTTTTATATCTAATCTTATAATAAAAATCTCCACCAAATATATTTTCAAAATAATGGTATGAGTAGCAATGCTAAATAAATGCTTACAAAAAATAAATATCTACTTGCGACTGACAGCGAGCACAGCGAGTTAGCAGTCCTACAAGAAGACCATGACATAGTGTATGCTATGGAGGCAAAGAGAAAGCTGGTATGCGAGGCGTAATCAATATTTCCTCAATGCCGAATAGAAACTTGGGCTGATGTAGCAAGTCAAGTACAAGTACAAATTTAGAAAATATCCAAAATCAAATGAAACCAAAAATGTCTACACCATTTACATTTCACTGTATTTTTTGGAGTGCTATCTTGTAAGTTACATTCTATATTGTCACAGCTGCTTGTGCGCAACATAATATTACACAATCATATAATTTGTCATGGATTTACTTAACTTGAATCATAATAAATAATTATTTTATTTATTATTATTATTAATAATAATAAATAAATGAAAATAATCATACCACAATGATGATAATAATATGTTTAATTGCGATATTATTAATAAAATATATTATTTTCTTTTGTGTTATAAAAAATTATGATAATGACTATTATTGTTAAACTAAACAGAATAGTAAGAATTTAACATATTATTATTAATTTTTTTGTAATTTTGCTACTTCAGAGACAGGAAATAGGTTCGCCGGAACAAAATTTCGCTACTTTTAGCACCCGCGAAAAACGCGAAAGTTTAAACCCGGGACAACTAAAGTCCTATTGGGTATGCATATATCTGCACTATGAGATGATATCCTGCCCTCTGCTGCACTTGGGTTAGTTCCATGATAGTTTCTGCTGGACCCGTGATGGTCAGGTTAAATTTCTCCTAGCGGCTGCCTGCTGTGGGACTGTGCCCCTATTTTTCACTTGTTTGTCTCATCAAATGTGCTTGGATTTGCTTTTTCTCTGTTTGGTTGGCTGGTATGTGTCATGTTCACTTGTTCCTGGGTGCTGTTCTGGGCCAATTCTGCATGGGTAGGCCAACCATCTCTCTATTCTATTGGATGCCATTGCCAACAGTCCAGGCATGGTTCTTGTCAGTTGAGGCCACTCATTATTGTGCTGAGCTTCTGCTCGGTGCTCTAGGCGGTATTTGAATTAGGCCAGCGTCTCCAGCCATCTGGTTGTTGGATTCAAGGGCTCCTTGCAGCGGCAAATCTAGCAAAGTGAGGAATGGTATGTCCTCAACTGGAACTACCAGCCAAAAAGTTATGGCCGAACTGTTTCACAGATTTCACCACTGCCAGTAGCTCCCTTCTTGTCACACAGTAATTCCGTTCTGCTGGCACTAGCGTCTTGCTGTAGGAAGCGATAACCTTCCTTTTCCATCCTGCTTCTGGGATATTACAGTGCCAAAGCCGACTGCACTCGGATTGGTGTCTGGAATGTACTGATTCATGGGGTGTGGATATCCCAGTACTGGGGCTGTGCTCAACCCCACCTTGAGTGGCTTCCTGCTTCACTTCTCCCTATTTCCATGAGACCCCTTTGTCCGTCAACACTGTTAAGGGCTTTGATGTGGTGGTACAGTTGGGAAGGTATTCCCGGTAGTAGCCGGACTTTGCAGAAAATGCTTTGAGCGACTTTGTCTCTCTGGGTGCTTCCACCATCTCCCTGCCTCTACTTTTCCAAGGTCTTTTGCCACCCCTTTGGCACAGACAATATGCACCAGAGACATTTCCTGTAGTCGCAGTAATTTATACTTGGAGGGAGCAACTTTCAAGTTAGCCTGTTGCAGATGGCCCAATACCTCTCCCAGCCTCTGTATGTGATCTCAAAGTCCGTGCAAATGATAATCACATCAGTGTCTTCTAATGTAAGCCTGTCAGAACTTTCTCCATGAGTTGCTGAAAGGTGGCGAGGGCTGACGCAAGTCCGAAAGGTAGCACCTTCCATCCTCTGTGGCCAACTCTGGGTAATGAATGCTGCCTTGTCTTGCACATCTGCATCCAGGGGCACCTGCCAGTACCTGCTGGTGAGTTCCGGGGTGGTAAAATAGGCATCAGGCATCGGGGCATCAGGCGAGTCATTTGTTCTTGGAATGGGGTAAGCATGTTGCTTTGTGACTTCATTGAGTTTGTGGTAATCTATGTGAACCATACAGGAGTTGGTCTCCTTCCTTACCAAGATGACCAGGGAAATCCAATCCATGTCTGCTGGCTCAATCAGGTCCTTGGCGAACAACTCCTTCACCTGCCTTTCAGCCTCTGCTTCCTTCCCTGGACACAGTGGTGTGGAGGTCAGGGTATTGGCCTGGTTTCTTTAAACGCTGGAATTGAGTGTTCTGTCATGGTGCTGGGTCCACTGTCTTCATCATGACAGCTGAATACTTCCTGGTATCGGAGAGGCAGGTTCTTGATCCGGTTTTCTTTTAAGGTGCTTTGGCATCCCTTGCAGGCTTGAGCAAACGTGACATGGTGTTCGGAAAGTTCTACTCCACTAATCAGGGCTGGGGTTGGTCTGCTGCCAGTGGCTGTATTTTAGCTGGAGGAACTCCTGTAAAGGTTTTGATCGCCTCTCCCACTGGTACATGTAGGCGGTCCTGTGTAGGGTTCATGCTGCGTACCATTACTCGTCTTCGTTCATCTGGGGTATTGAGATTTTTTGCCAGGAAGGGCATCCTTCAATGTTCTCAATAACTCCCAGCTGACATGACTTTCTGTTTGTGAGGTGCCATGGGACTGTGCTTTCCGGCTGTGGAGGTATATGAGTATCTTGATTCACCCGGATTTTAGACACCAAGTTCACTCAGTAGAGTTCTGTAAAAACTAACTCTTTGCCCTGCATCATCATCGTCGGCCAATCAAACCCCATCTGGCATTTCTGGTTAGCCAGGAATGGCTTTCTTAGGATTACCCCTTTGTTCACCTGATTCACAATGAAGATCTCTTTGTACTTGACGTGGTGAATCTGGCCAGACAGTATGAGCAGACCATTGGAGGGTAACCTAGCGCCTCTGCCATCAAGCCATGGGAATCACATTTTTTTAAGTTCTGTTGCACGGTGTTACATAGTTTTTCAAATACCTTTTTGGATAATAAGTTGGTTTACATCTGGTATCAATCAAACAGGTGACTGCCAGTCTTACCTGTCCAGGTTGGTAGTTGCTGGAATTATACGATCATTCTATCTGATGTAGGTGGATGGTGATTGGCTTCTTTCTCTTCGGCTGTGTGGTTTGTGTCTGCACATTCCTGTGCCTCTTGTTGCAGGGCTCCCTGTTGGCCCACTGTCTCTTCCATATCTGTCTAGCTGCTATCGCCTTCTCCAGTCAGTATGGAAAACCAATTCTAGAGTGAGACTGGAGGGCTGGGGTATGCGTCCCACATAGGTACTGGTTGGTTGGCTGTTTTCTGTCTCTTCCTAGGGTTTTGTGTCATCTTATTTTGGTTTTATGTGTGTTTTGGTGCCCCTGTACAGCCTGTGGAGTTGTTTACTGTTGCAGGCTGTCCCTTTCTCAGTTTGTGTATCCTGGGAATTGTTCTGCAGTCTTTGTGAAGGTTGCCTATCTGCTGACAACCCCAACATCTCCTAGGTGGCTATTTTATTGGTTCTGTTCGCTGCTCTGTCTTGAGACTGGCAACTTTCATGCTGAAGTTATCCACTGTCTTTACCATTTTTACCAATAGATCTTCTATCTCTCTGCACAAAATTTAAGGTATTTGTTCCGTTACACCACTTCCTGAGTGTCCTAATGGATAATTCAGATGCTTGCGTGCTCCTGGGGGTGGTGCTGGATTTGCAGGAATTCATTCCCTGCTAGGATGGATGCTTCCAGTGAATCTAGACGAACTGTCAAGAGGTGCCTCTGTAGGTAGGAGTGACCTAATGCGCTTTGAAACATATGCAGTTTTAGTTACATTCTATCCCTAAGTGGTGAACCTTCATATGCTGATGTTATGTGTTGTTCAACCATTAGTGCAAGTTCTCGCAGACTGTCACAGGCTGACTTCCTGTAGTGCATAAGCTTAGTTTGCGCTTCTGTTTGGTATGACCAAAACTGGCTTGAAGCACTTCCAGCACTGCCTGCCATGTTTGCCCACACCCACATGGCTCTGGTTTCCCTGATAATGCTTGTCTCAGATGGATGACACCTCCTCTGATTGCCATTATTAGCCAATGGGGATGGTGGAGGTAACTTTACTTTTCAACTGAACTCCAAATTTGAAATTTTTGTTTCTTTCTAGATTTTTTTGCCGTCATTCAAATATTTTTTTGCACATTTGAAAAGTTTTCATTTATGTTTTCATACTAGGACAAGTCGGAATTATTTGCCATTTTAATGAAAGCGTCTCTGTAACCCTGAGACCTCGCTTGTCGTTAGGGATGGTCGGTGTGTTAGTGTGGCAGGCCAGTTTGTTGTGTTACCCAGTAAGACCAGCTCAGATTATAAATAACAATTAAAGCTTTCTTAGCTCAGGTAAGGCTATATTCTTTCTTATGTGAGTGAGCACAACCGGCTCTAGAATTTTACTCACTAGTCATCCAGCATTTGAATAGATCAAACATCTGCCCATAGCATCTTTTGATTTGTAAGTTGGCTTTTTTGCTACGTCTTTTGCATTATTGTCACAAGCTTGGTACATTGTTAAATAATGTAAATGATTTGTTGCATTTTGTTGCTAGATGTTTTGTGATCTGACTAGTCACATGCATTCAACTTGTACCTATCGGGCGATGTTAAATCACCGTAATGTGTAAGTTACAGATAAGATTGTACATGTATTTGTTTGATGCCGAATTATTGGCAAGGTATATTAATGCTGTAATTTGCACAGGTGCTATTTCAGTCCTATGTAATTTTCAGGATTACCAGTCAATAATACCAGCCAATACAGTTCCACAGTTTTCTCTACTGCTCACCGGAAATAATTCGGTACTGCGTAATCACCCTAACGCCGATCCCGATACAGTCTCACTTTTGCTTCATGTCTTTCGCCATCTTCATCTCCCATTAGGTGGCGTTTAAATGGAGGTGTACTCATTTTTTCTAGCTAATCTACTTTCCTGTCTTCTATTGTATTTGTTTTCTATACAATAAGTTATCATAGGTCAAACAGTCATAGTTTTATTGATGATAAAACTGATATAATGGGAGTGATTTTAACATCTAAAATGTTCACTCTACAAATTTGGGTTACGTTTTTATGTTTGTGAGTTATAGGTTTTTTACCAATCAGTACAAACAATTTTGTCTTGTGATGCAGCAGCTCCATAAGTTGTTTTGAGTTTAGAGGAAAATTTTTTAAAACAATGTTTTTGACTTCTTCAGTTACTGGTTGAACTTTTATGATGATGATAGTTTTTTTTGTTTGTTACTCAAATCATGAAGCACCGAAAGTAGTCCATTCCTCATCATTCGTCTGGAATTGTTTATATTCTACTCGTTAGAGTTTTTAGCATTCCGAAAGTTACACTGCCGATGATAAGTCCTAGTAGAGGATACAAAAATCCACTTTGTTTAAGCATAGTTTTTTTTACCCTTAATTTTCAATTTTCTCACTAGGTTAGCAATTTTATTTGCATTTTGCTGTAGTAGATCATACTGAGAGGTAGGTAATGATATAGTTATGTTTATAATTCCTTAAGCCATTCGGTTAAAATCATAATCAGTTTCGTATGGGGCTTTGACCGTTATAAACTGTTCAATGGTTCTAGATGTGCTGTTTGGTGACAACAAGACAACCCCATTCATTTTTAATGTCTGTTGCCAAACTTTAGTCATTATAAAGTTATGTTACTCATTCAATTTACAGAGGAGATATGAGATGACTTGGATGGGAAATAAGTATATATACTTTTACTTGGGTACGTACAACATCATAGGATTATCTAGAACAGAATCCTCTAATAATGAGTATGAATCATTCAGTTGCTGAGTAGTGAGTATAAGTAGAAAAATAGTTAGGTTTCCGTGTTTCTTGTTAACTAGCTTGTTTCTAAATGTTTTCATCTTCTGGGAAAGCACTGGCAATTCAGGGCAGTGATAAAAAAGCATCTCAGAGTTTTTAAGAAGAATTAAATATAGGGATTGTTTGTAATTTTTGTACCATTTCCTTTTGAAAACGGTTCATTAACAATAAAAAGGACAATAATGTCCAAACAATGATTATTCTTTGCATCTAGGTATTTGCCATAAGCTTTGCCAGAGCCTTCATCCATTATGTTATCAATTATTCACCAGATGTTTTTTCCGTCCCTAGGGAAACTCGTTGGTTTATCAATAATCCCTTCATGAAATATCACTAAGAATGTAAAGCTTTTTGAAAGACACTATAATAACAATAATGTACTTCTGCTGGAGGAGAATGAGCCATGGTCTGATTAGCTCTGATCATTCATAGAATCACATCGTCTTTCCAGAACCTGATAGCCTGTCCAACATCGTTATAAAACTTTATCTAAATCTCATTTTAAGCTTCTCAATAGTGAACTCAATATAGAGTAAGGCGTGTCCGTCTTCCGCCTGTTTTAGTTAAAGCTTGAAGGGGCGTAGTTTTTGGTTTTTGGTTTTTGGTAGATTTTCAACAGCGCCCTCATTAAGGATAAACTCAGTAATACCTCCGAAAATGGAACAACTAACGACTGATACAAATATAATCATAACTTTTGTGACTTTATGTTTCAAAAATACTGCAACGTTGTCATTGTCTGGAACCATCAACCATCTATATCTGTAACATCAGTGCCATCCCCGTATCTTCGTTCTAGACATTTCACATATTATAAGTTTTGTCATGTAATATTGTTTTTTTATATTAAATACAGCATTTGTAACTAACAAATATAGTTTTGGATAAGAAAAATGTGTTTTTTCCTATTCACAACCAAATCAAGTACCAATGGAGTCTCAATTATTACACCATCATATTTTAATATTACTGTATCATTATTTTGTTTCAACATAAGTTAGTATTAAAAACCAATATTCGAATCGGGGATATAAATGTGGGTAAAAACAACTAAAAATTGACTTGGTGCTCACAAAACGACACCCAAACAGAATCTTCTGGGTTTTACCTGGGGCTCAAACAGGCACATGTAATCATAGAATTAGAGTTTTCCTTAAGAAATTGGTCAGAGGTTTGCTCCTATCCTACTACTCCTGTTGTACGTAATCACTCCTGATGCAGTATTTACTGCAAATGGCACATTACCGACTCACCAACAATGCAACTCACAGGTTGAGCTATGCTCCATTCTGCTAGAAATTCATTTGAGGCAGTAGATAATGTGCATCGGCTGACACTGGGTGAATTTAGCCGAAATCCAGGGTCACACTCATATGCAGCTTCGGCGTGAATAAACCAGGCCCCATCTGGAATCGCAAATTTTGCATTTGCTACTTTAGGTGGTGAATCTTCACAGTGGATGACTGAAAAAAATAGTTTGTGCAAGTTAACCGGTTTTTGAGTTTCCCAATCCAGACACAATACAAATTGTGCCCAATCTAGACACAAGCCAAGCTAGCGAACCAATGGCTTCAGTTTAGACAACCCGAATATGCTGAAGACTTGGTGTACATATTCTGCGGTAACAAGCAATGCTCTTCATAAGAATTCTCTCACTTTTTTCTTTTCAAAATTGTGTAAGTGAACAGATTAAATCATTTGCCAGTATAAGTAAGCAACGCAAAAAAACAATTAAAAAAAATAAATAAACAAAAATGAAACAAATGAACAACTGTATGTATGTTCTGAAATACTAGCAGACACTCGTTAGCAGTTTAAAAGCTTTCAGTACTCACTCACTGCTACCACTAATTCAAGTTGCGAGGTTTGAATACTTTCGTATTCGTTTTTCTTTTTCTTTTCCATGGCCGATACATTTGTATTTGCGCAAATGCTTTTAGCCCATCTAATGTAACTTTTCTGTGATTACTGTTATGTCAGGCACTCATTTTTGATGTGCTACTTCTGGAAAT
Organism: Cryptosula pallasiana; assembly: GCA_945261195.1. NCBI lineage: Eukaryota > Metazoa > Bryozoa > Gymnolaemata > Cheilostomatida > Cryptosulidae > Cryptosula > Cryptosula pallasiana. The sequence continues at coordinate 41,027,076 of OX183132.1, read as the reverse complement.
GGTGATGTTACCTTACACTTATAACTATTTAATGATTCAGTAGCTGTCGACAGAATTTTTATGTAAGTTATACAGCCGTACGGTTGGATGTTGTGGTTTTATCCTACCGGAAGCTCAAGGTAATGGACTAGGTTCAACCGGCACCAGCCCACTAGGGAATATGTGTATGGCACTCGGCTATGGGCACTTGGGCTAATTACAGAACACCTGGATGACTGACATCATCTACAAGATAGCTGTTAATTTCAAGTTTTATTCAATTTGTGCTTGGATGGGTTATTTAATTATCTTGTAACAAAACTGCTATCAAACATAGTGCAGTTGGCAGGTTAGCACCTGGTGTCATTGCTGTGTTACTTATTTGCATTATTTGTTGGGGTGAGAGACTTTCAGTGCAGTGTGGAAACTGGAAAGCTGTGGGTGAAGTTGTATCAAGGCCAAGTGGTCCTCTGTGGTGTGTGTGTGTGGTAGCAATGGTGTGTTGTGGTGTTGGGTGTTATAGAGCTATGCGGACTCTCGGTGTTCAGTGATTTTTGGGTGATATGAGTGTACTTTTCGTTATTTGGTGCTGTGGTAATTAGTTTTGCAGGTACAATGTTCATATGCAGTATTTTTTTTATTGTTGTGGTTAATTATTTACTGGTGTGAAGGAGTTGAGTCATTTCTTTTTGTGTCACTGTAAATTATTATTGTCGTTGTGCACCACGTAGGTACCAATGAAAATTAATATTTGTCTTTACTTGGACATTGGATGTACTGTAGTGCGGAGGTGTTAGTGCATTTATATTATGGCAAAGTAGACTGTTACGAGTCCCAGAGCTGGTGTTACAGTGTTATGTAGGGAGGTAAGAGTGTCATTAACTGGTTAGAGTAATTGTTGGACTGGTGATTTTTTAGTCTATTAATAGTAAAAGGAATGAGTATGAAGCTGGATTTATTGTCGCGTCCGAAACCAAAGTTAGCGGGTAACAACGTTCCTGAGTAGTTCAAAATGTTGCCGACTAAGTTTTTGGTGTTTTTTGAGGTAGCAGCCTTGACCTTGGGATGATGGAACTGAGAGTGTGTTTGGATGTAGAACTAAACTACAAGATTCGTTAAGCGCAATAGGCAGTGATGGTATAGGTATACTGCAGTTGTTTGGTATCGGTTTAAATGACCAGACTGATGATTGGTTCGGTAAAGCAGTTGACTTGTATTTACCTTAGAACTATGAAGTTTGTTACGTAGTCACAGGCTTGAGGGGGTAGATGAGAGGGGATATCATCCTGTATTATGTAGTTATTGGATTAGTGAAGGTTAAGGGTTGCTAAACGATTGTGGATAGCGCGAGGGGATTAGAAAGCTAGGAAGACACTTTTGGAGTGGCCACAGTGCATGGTGGTTGTGTTGTGCTGGAGCTTCCAAATTATACCTAGTGAGTGATTTAACAACATAATCACGGGCTTGAGGGGGATATGAGAGGGGATATTTAATCAAGGTTAAAAACTTAATCAGGGAAATGGCTTTTGGGTGTGGCAATTATGAGTTAAGGCAACTCTTTTCCATTTATCTCGTTGGTTATGGTCTATGAGGTTTTTCTTAGTTTAAGTTATTTATACAGGAGACTACGCTTTGTTGGAAATAGTTAGGTACCAAACTACAAGCCAGGCAGTTAGCTAATGCTTAAGAAGAATTTCTGAATTCATCTAAGACTAGCCAATTCACCGAAGAAAAAAGAGCAGAAAAAAGAGTAGAGAAGGGTTGTGAACAGAACACTAGCAATAGTAAAAGTGACCCAGAGAATGAGTCATCGGTATATTGGGTAACTGAATACAAACAAGGAAAATCCCATGAAGAGGTAGACAACAACTTTGTATACCATTCAAGGGACCGCAGCGGGTCCAGCAATGGTAGTGTCGAAAGGGATTTCTATTTCATTGGCCAAAGAGGCCGCAGCCCGGGAGAGAGGCGTATTGAGTAAAATGGGTATAAAGACCGAAAGAAAGATAGGCACTATGGTAATAAGCATGATGTGGAGTCCTAACGATGGCGCAGCTCAGATAGCAGGCGTTCTGATAAGTAAAATGTGATGCCCATGGACATTGTAGCCAAAATAGTAGGTAATTTCCTCAGACACATTGGACTTCACCAACAACATATAGAAGGCCAGGAAGGTTTAACTCCCGACAAGATGAGACAGCTGTTTCCAGTGTGATACAGAGGGACATGAGCGCTGCCATTGCCCAGATGGTAGGTGCTTTCAGTGTCACTTAAGAGACTATACTTTCAGGAGCTGTGCCAGTAGGTGGGAAGGTGAACAAAACAGCTCACATTACAGACATAGGGATAATAGTGGTAGTGGAAGCCCTCACCAAAGGTTATGTTCGCTAGCCTGGAAAAGGATTGATTAGATGGTAATGAAAGTACCACACTTACTTGAATGGTCGATGATAGGGAAGCTGAATTGCATTTGACACTGTTGCAGAGATATCAACACTCACGGAACAAACTAGTTATTATTTGACTTTGACACTAGTCAACCCCTTTAAATTGTTAACTGCGGCTGGTGGTTCTAAGTTGAAAGTTGCTGGTATGACTGAGGTTAACATTGAGGAACATTTATGTCAGTAAATGTGAATGTATGTATTATAAGAGGGTCACACGGGAATTTGTTTTCAACGACTGAAATCAGGCAACTCAACTTGTTAGCTGTGATCAATGAAATGTATATGAGTAAATATATCATTTTAGGAAAATATTCTCATGTTTTTAAGGGTCCAAGTAGATTACTAGGTATCTTTGAGATAGAACTGAAATCATCTGCAGTTCTCAAGCACTTATACTCACCTAGGGCTACAGCTGCCAGTTTTAAAGGCCAAGTTGAGGCTAAGATAAAGGTTGTTGGAAACAGGTTTTATAGAGCTGGTAGAGGCGTCTTCCAATTGGTGTGCAGGGTTAACTATAACCGCAAAGCTTGTTGGCAATACCAGGATGTGTGTAGATTTAACCGTGTTAAATAATAGTGTTAAGAGAAGTTTACCCATCCCCAGGATATCTGAGAATCTAAATTGACTGGCCAATGGTAAAATGTTCTGAAATTTAGATGCAACTTCCTTGTGTTGGCAGGTGAAATTAGATTCAGGAAGTAAACTGTTGACTAACTTCCTAAATTCATAAGCTAGTTTATGTTTTAAGAGGATGTTTTTTGATATGTCATCAGTACCTGAGTTTTTCTAGACTAATGAAAAAAATCTTAGTTGGTCTAAATAGTGCTGCATGTATAATGGATGATGTCTTGGTTTATTACAAAGATGGTTATGCACAATGGAAAAAGTTCGGCCTATTTTGAAATGGGTGGAAGCTTTTGATATGACCTTAAAAAAATGAAATATGAGTTTGGTTGCACTGAATTGAAGTTCCTCTGCCACCAGATTAAACCCAGAAAACATTGAAGTGATTTTGGACATTCAGCCTCTAGCTACAAAGAGTGAGGCTAGGAGGTTTACTGGTATTGTAAATCATCTTCGTAAGTTTGGCAGCAGAATATCTGTTTTATATATTAATTTATATTCAGCATCAATTTCGTGTTCAAAATAGCCGTGGGATTCAGGAAAACGGGAAGTTTTTTTATGGTATAAAGGAGTTGTCAAAAGTTCCTGTGTTACGGCCCTTTGATGTCAGCTAAAGGCATACATTAGGCATTTTCGGATCAAGAACGTTCATGCCAAAATGGGCGAAATTTTCGTTTTTCGGCGAGTACAAAACCTGTTTTTTGGAACTCTATGCTGAACGGTGGTTTTACTGTTCAGGGGGTTGTCCACCCTATGACGTTCTTGATCCGAATGCGTAGAGTTCTCCTATAATAAATATTTTTACAAATAATGAGCCCTTTTACAATAGTTACAATAACAAGACAGGAGTGATGACGCCTCAAGTTTCACTTCTAACAATAATAGTAAAATAAATAATGACAAGTCTTGAAGTATGTTGATGTTGAAGTTTTTTTTGGACACATTTACTGAGGATGGTGAATTAAAATAAAATTGTAATAAACAATTATAATATAACAAAAATGTATGATAATCATTATTAATATTACTGTTATTCAAATGATATCATCATTAATAGTATTATACGTTCTTATAGTTTTTTTAATTATTTTATTATACTTTAGTTAGTAAGAAAAAACAATTATTCAAATAGCCAAACATCACCCACTGATAATAAACATTGTTAAAAATGAAAAAAGTAATTAGTAAAACACATAAGTAGCTGGTAATAAATAATTATCAAAGTTATTATTTACTTTTTTTTATAATACATAACCGAAAAGCTGTCAACTCAGCAGGATGCGTCTTTTACTATTCACTGCGACACTAGAAAAAAAGAAGAAGATAACTCCGATGAAGTAAACTTTTGATTTGGAACGTTCATGCATAGAAATTATACCAGGAACGAACGTCAAAATTGCATTCAGAAGCGCTTTCCCGTGCCAATTTTTTCAAGGCATGGACGTTCTTGATCCAAAAATGCCTATTGTCTGCCGACACTAGTAAAATTACGACAGCTGAAGTGTTGCACCAGATGAACAAGGATTGTCCAAACTAACCTGTTGAGTATGCCTCCAGGAAAATGACAGGAGCAGAGAAGAGGTATGCCATAATAGAAAGGAAAGCTTTTGCAGTCATGCGAGCATGTGATAAACTTGACTATCACTTGGTCGGTAGAGAGTTTGAAATAGAAGCAAACCATAAACAACTGGTCCCAGTGCTAGGTAAACAGGACTTTTTAAGTTTGCCTATTATGGTACAGCACCTTAAGGTCAGCTTCTTGAGGTACGATTTTGGCATATTTCATACTCTTGCTAATGATATGTCTTGGGCAAATGCATTGAGCAGACAAAACAGCAGCTATAGTTCTGTTTACTCTGCTAAGTGTCATTGAATAGAGGTTCATGTGGGCTTTGTAACAGCAAACAATTGTGTTTGATTGAAAAGAGGAAAAGATGGTGTATGTGATGAGGGAAAGTCATTTTGTCCTGATCTGTTTTCTTTTCCATAACCAACGATTGGTGTAAGACACCGAAAGATAGCAATGGTCAACTTGGTAAGTTTTATGTGTGTAAGAATAGTCTGAGTGTGTGTAGGGACCTGTTGTTCTCAATGTCCGGATGTATATCCATAGTACCTTGAGAAAACGTTACTCGGGTAAGTGTGATAAGGGACACCATGGCGTTTCTAAAATGCGTAGGTGGGCCGAAAGGCATTTCTGGTGGACGGGTATTAGTGTAGACATTAAGAGGTGTGTGAAAAATTGCGAAACATGTATACGCCATAGAGCGATTAAATATTAACTTAAGCACGAAGATCAGCTTCCCACTTTCCCTTGGGAGACTATAGGCACAAATGTATTTCAGTTTCGAAGTAAATTTTACATAACTATTATAGATTACTACTCTACATGGATGGAGGCAGTTTTACTCCAAAATGCCACTGCAAAAAAATTATAGATGTTACGCTGGTGATTTTTGCTAGGTCTAGGATTATCAGGGTATTTTGCTCTAGTAATGGGCGCTATTAGGACAACCATGAGCTTAAGAAATTTTGCGAGCGCTGCTGTTTTTACTTCAGTAACCAGCAGCCCCAGGTATGCTCAGTCAAAGGGACTGGTGGAGAGTGCAGTTGAAACTGTGAAAGGATTATGGAAAACGAATGAGGAGAAGAAAACCTCACCATGTCTGTGTACAGGAATACTTCTTTGCAATAGGGGTACTACCCTAGTAATTAATTGTTTGGCAGTACAGATTATGACTTGTACAAGCAAGAGGAGGCTGAGAAGTGTAAGGGAATAAAAAAATGATGGGATAAAAGTATTGTGTCGCTAGGTTGCTTGATTTACAAGCTAATGACTGCCTGTGTGTAAAGTGCCTACTATATGTTGGTGCAGACGGTGTGGTAGTTACGAAGGAAGAAACTCCTGAAAGTCAATGGGTTAGAATAGGTAAAAGTGAGTTGAATAGGAACAAAAGGTTCTTGTTTTACTGGGAAACAACAACACAATGTGAAAAGAGAAGAATTCCCTCGTATATAATGAAATTCTATTGGTGGCAACACCAAGCAGGTCAGTGTTCAGTTAACGAATGGTGTATCAACATCCCTAAATGCTCAACAAAAGGTTGACAATGGGGATGAGGGCGACAGGGGACAGCCCAGTATAGAGTTAAGGGTTGACACCCTTGAGTTTGATAATGTACAGGGAAGAGAGGAAAGCATGACATGCAGGGATGTCACATCTAGAGTATGCGTGAGTCCTTTTAAAAAGGCACCTGAAAATTTTAAAATTGCAAAGTCAGCAACCAAGGGTACAGTGCCATTAGCGTCAAGGTAGACTGTATTATAAGTGGTTATGTTCGTTTTATACTGGTACAGAGATTTATCCTATACAATAATAAATGAATGGCAGAGAAAGGTGGTTATTGTGGTGCAGATGGTAGTGAGGGTGAACGTTTGGATAGTGAGGAGCAAGTGGTGTCGACTAGCAAGAAAAATGATGATAGTTTTCGCCAGTTACGAGAAATGAGAGGAGTAGTAAGAGAAGTGATGGTGCTAGGGCTGAACCTAGTAAAGTTGTGGGTAGAAATGTCGTTGGTGTGAAGGATTCTGGGAGAGAGGGTGAGAGTATAAAGAATGCACTAAGTGTGAATTGTATGTTTTTCACGTCTGATTGCGTAATGAACGTTTGCCGTAAGCCAGGGAAAATCTAGGGAAAATCCGCTCCGTTGTTAGAAAGGTGGCTAACGGAGGAGTCAAGATAATTTTTACATTTTCTTGTCTGGCATCCATTTAATCTTTTCAGCAGTCTAGCTGAAGGTTGATTTGTAGGTCTGTTTTTTGTGCTAGAGATCTGGTTAAAACGATAATTTTTCAAGGGTATCAGATTTTTACCCGGCAGTAATTCAAATTGGGTATGATGTGTAAGGTTCGACAATTGAGAAGGGCTAGGAAGTTGATTTAGAGAGCGAAACACAAGCCTGTTGAAAAATTGTTCCAGACAACATATTCAGCAGTAGTTGTGGTTATAAAAAAGACTGTAGGTCAAAGCTGCAGGGGCTGTATAAGTCTCTACTTCCATGAAAAAAATAGTAAAACATGTCAAAACACTATTTGAATCCAAATTTCAATTTGCTGGGCACACATTTGACAGTGAGCAAAAGAAATATAATATTTAACGCACTTAGACTTACCTTTAAGACTTATTGTAAAGTCTTCACCAATAACTTGAGTAGAGTTATAAACCACGTTGATAAAACTTCTATTGTCTTTTTGAATTATTAATTGTCTCCCTATTTCTGCTTTATCAAATCCTTTTTCATTGATCCTGAGGTTTAATGCAGTGTTTCCACCCTCAAGTATGTTTGAATACACTGACTGATATCTGTTATTGTAATGTTACAAGTAACAGGTAACTTATCTGTAGCACGGTCGAGTCTTGAAGTCAAAACTAGAGCTGTTAGGTTGACATCAGAGGTATTCCTCATGGAATATACAGTACCACAAGGTAACACTGCAATATACATGACAACAGTAAGCTTGTGCCGTTTTTTTTGTGTTTGTGATGGCACATTAAGTGTATTTGCAGACTGGATTGGTCCATGCAGCAGATAGCAAATCAAATTTTTCTCGAAATTTATTTAATGTCAAAGTGTCGGTAGAAAAATATTTTGGGGTTTGTAGAAAACCATCTCTACAAAAAAAATATAAAAACAATTTGCAAAACATTCTCATTGGTCTCGAACATAACCGATCCACCACACAAGACTGATATATACTATGCTGGTGATGTTAGCAGTGATAAGGGAGCAGATCTCAGCCATGGAGTCTAAGGAGGAGAAAGTTCCCCTGGTTCCAGGTAACTTGAAGTATGCCCCTGTTCCCGAGCAAACCTGTGAGGTACCTTTTTGTGTGCACCAGTTGTTTAGAATGTATGTAATTTTATGGTGTGGAATGTCGATTTGGACGATGGTTTGTATGTTTTGTGTTTTTGTTGGAGGTTCTGGAGGTTCTCCTGGTACATTGGTTGAGTGAGGTGCCTTTTTGTGTGTACCAGGTGCTTGTAATTATTTTTTGTTGGGTGAGGTACCTTTTTGTGTGCACCAGATGTTTTAATTTGTTGTGTCGTATTTGTTGGGCAGGGAGTTTATATTGTGATTTTTTATGTCATTGGATAATGAGGTTGGCTGGTTTGTGTGGGTTTATACTGAGTTTTGTATTGCGGTTTTGATCGTTGAATTAACATTGTATAGTTATTGGTATAGTTTTATTACAAGAAAATTTAAGCTGTTTCCTTCATACATAATCGTGTTCATAGATATGTATTTATTGAAAGGGCATTGAATAGTTTTATTAAAATGTTGAAAGGATGTACATAAGTATTTATCTTATAAAGATAAAATAGTTTGGACCAAAACTGAGTGTAAATAGTACTACAGTTGGCTTTTTGTAGATCTTTGTACCCTGTGATGAGTCCTTGGTCTTGCAGTTCTCCTTTTTATATGAAGCTGTTCGCGAACATGTTCGATAGTAATAGGTGTATATTTAGCCAATTTTGTTGACGTTGTTGTTGTAATTGAGAACCAATATTTCTGAATCTCTGTTGTGGTGTCATTCTTTAAGAGCTTTTAGAGCAGTTTTAGAGCGGTTTAATATCAAAAAAATTTTAGCTGCTGTACCCCGTTTTTGCTGATCATTCTAGCATTGTTTGCAAAAATCTGTACTGTTTCTTCAATTTTTTTATTACATAAACTTTGCAGAAGTAACAAATTTTTTCAGTCAGAGGTTTAGGTTCAGTTTTCGCTACGTTGGCGTCAACTGTTTGCATTTTTATGAGTACTTCTAGAAAGAAAAACAAAAAAAAACCTGTTAATTACCGTTTTCATACAGTGTAAAGGGTTAGGCTAAAACATTAGCAACCTTTTGTTAGTAAATATTGTCTGAGTACAATAAATAATACATATTTAAAACGATATCTAAGTTTCACGATTAGTCTTAAATAATTACTGTAACAATTTTTACCTCGATGCTGAGAGCCCTTCTAGTTCCTGCAGTAGATCCAGAAGCATAAGCTGATTCTTTAGATGTTTGACCTGAGATGAATGATTTTTTGTGTCTGAGTAAATTAAATATTCCATCATTAAAAAACCACACCTGATTAAGTTTCTCAGTCAGTCTCAAATGATTATTTATTAATTTTTACTTTTTTTGCTGAGAGTCCTTTTAGTTGCTGCAGTATAATCAGAAACATATGATGATCCTTCAGATGTTTTATCTGAACTCACAAACATCACACAAAAAACAACATCCTTCGAGCGAAATTTCCTTGGTAATACATATGACTTTTTGCGCAGCAAACCTTTTTTTCGTTTTGCATGAAGAAAACAGTATTCTTTAGATGAAAGCACATTTTATATGCAGAAAATTATGTGTTGTATTTGCGCGACAAAAGCACACATCATTATTTTTGATAGAACACCAGTTATCACACTGAAAGAAGGCATTTTATTCGCATGAAGAAAGACATGTTTTTCGTGCGACAAAAGCATAAGTTTGTTTGAGGAAAATAAATTTTTCGCGCCAATAAACATCAATTTTTTGTGAGAAATGAACAAAAAATGTTTTGAGATAAAACAGCAATTGTCGGGGGAGAAAAAATGATACCATTTGCGCGAAAAAACACTTTTGTTGATACAAAAAATATACTTTTCGAGCGGAAAAAAAGTGGTTCTTTTGTCCGAAAAACAGCATTATTTTCCCAGAAAGCAAAAAATTAGTGCGAAAAACAACATTTCTCTCGCGAAAAAAGGACAAGTTTCTTCGCTCGAGAAAACACATTTTCCTTTACAAAAAACTAAACTTTTGCGCGCAGAAAACAAAATTTCCACGCGAAATAAAAATATATTTTTTTAAAGGGCGTGATGAAAATACATCGTATTTTGTGCAAATAAATGACTAAGTTTTGTGAAAAAAATTAACATTTTTTTGCCCGAAAAACATAACGCTTTCGCACAGAAAAAAATTTTTGGAGTGAAAAAATATCACTTCCCGCGCAAAAAAACATCTTTCGCGCGGCGGAAACATAATTTTTTGGGGCGGAAAAGATATTTTTTTAAGAAACACATAAGTTTTTGCTCATTTGAACATTTTTCTCGCGAGAAAAGGCTATTTTTTCCTGCGAGAAAAAATACTTTCTTCCCGCGCGTAAAAATACATTTATTTGTGAGAAAAATTACTTTTTGCTCGAAAAAAATCTTTGTCTTCCGCACGAAAAATTGAAACTCTTTCGCGCGAAAAAAAACATTATTCTTTGTTTGAGGAGAATCTCCACTTTTCGTGCAAATTATCTGCTGCAAAAAAATATTTACTCACACACAAAACCTGTGTATACATCATAGAAGGGTTTTTGTGCAACAACAAAATTTCTTTCAGTCGAATATAACATCAAATCTTGTCTGTACATGAATCTTCAAACATAAATCTTCGGGCAAAAATTTCTTTATACTGTTTATGTACATAGAAGTTTTTCGCGCAAATAGATTTTTTTGTCACTTGAGAAACCTGTTTGTATCATAAAGGGATTTTCGCACAAAGGCTTTTTGTAGGGTCAATCGGTGTAACTTTAACTGTTTAAGAACCACTGTTCTCACACAGAAAGCATCCAGTTCAACAACAGTGAGCGAAGGAGTAAGATCCACTACAACTACTAGGAGAGCATTTCAGCATTAAAGTAAGAAATACTAAACAATTATTTGGAACTAGTTGAATAGCTCATCCAGTTTTTCTTCAAAACTAAATCTTTTGACTAATTGCTTATAATTACATCATTTTTAATTATTTTTATATTTCACCATTTAACTTATGTTTGAAATGAATAGGAATTTTTTTTTGTTTTTTAGGCACAATGACTTCAAACTCAAAAACAACTCCAAAAATTTGCTTTAAACCAACCCTGCCTACTTCGACTAACGTCAACAACGTCAATACCTCTACTGCTTTCACCTCCTCTAGCATCAACACCTTCGTCAGCATCAACGATATTGATAGAGGAGCCAACACTAACATTGCATCTTCCTCCTCCGATACTTTATTCTCCTCCGGCTAAAACAGCAGTAGTAGCACGACATTCTCCAATACATTGTCGAATCCACGAGTTGTTTTGTCCGATTCTCCTTTGAGCCCCACACTGGATTATCCCTATCTGCATGACAACAGCAAAGTCGAATGACGTACTGGTAAAAAAAGCGCACCAATGACATTTTCACTGAATTTAATTTTCTTTCTTATGTCTGGAGATGAAAATGAAGAGAATAGAGTGAGTAAACAAGTAGAATTGCAGCTGAATCCAATAACCAGAATAATAGCGGGTGCTATGAGAAAAAGTTTCTTGGAGGTTGGGAATTTTGTGAGCCTGCTAGATTTACCGATTCCTACAGTATTGCAGGTTTTCGATTCTGTTTTCGTCAATTACAATTACATTTTAAAATTTCGAAAAAAGATTCAAGCGAAGTCACTGATCGATAAAGAGCTTACGGTGAAGTTTGCAGATCTTAATTGCTGTCCCCTACATACAGTAGTCTACATGGGGAGGCGAGAGCAAAATCAACTCGACCTTTGCATTGTAGGCAATCTTCGTACCCAAAGTCTGAAACAGCAGCGAGTTTGAGCCAAGACTCTGTGAAAAAAATCTTTGAAACAACTGAAAGCATACTTTGAAATCACCAGTTTCGGATAATAGTCCTAACAACACACTTCTGACATTTGGCGGACTATCCGCTCAGAATAATTTGAACTTAAACAACAGACAAATTTAAGCTAAAAGTACAGATGACACCTCTAGGTATAGCTCACACCGTCATCTACAGATTCATCTTAAATGACAGATGTTTGATGAGTGGAAAGATTATCATCCCTCCTAAAAACATTTCAACGATCAAAAAATATTGACAAGGTAGTATCCACTACAAAAACACGATGATGTGTAAAAATGGAGAAAACACCTAATCTTACAACCCTAACATTTGAAGAAGCTTCTCTGCTATTGAGTGAGTCGGCTGTGAAAGATGGTAGAACTTTCAGATTTTCTCAATTTGATGATATTGATGAGAAGAATAGCACGGATTATGATGGTGATGATGCTGATGTTGATGATGTTGATGTTGATGATGACGACGAAAAATGGTGACAACAGCGACGGTGGTGGCAACGACGATGACGATGATGACGATGTCCACGATAGTGAACAGGATGATAACTCTGAAGATGAAAGCTCTGAAGGTGTTGATGTTTTTGGTGAGAATAGCTCTGAAGACAATGTTGTTGACTAAACATGCGACTCTATTACAAGAAGCGGAACACTGATCTCTGAGGTCTGATTAAGGTACGTGAATCTTGTTTTCTTTTACTACATTTACTAGCATTTCTCAATTAGTTAGCAAGTGTATAATATTAAAATTATTTTTATGATGGTACGCTGTAGTTACTATATTGACGTCTATGTATACTTTTAGGCAGAATGCCTATACAAGCGGATGATTGATGAGTTACTAGAGTTGTCAACAAGAGCTCATGATTACTAAGTTATCAAAATTTGAACTTGTTATTTGTATTGTACATAAATTTGTATATAATTACTGTAATAAAATATTTTATTTATATTAATATTGGTATTGTTATTGAAAACCTAATTTTCAACTTTTTAAGTACAAGAACATAAATCAAGTATTTATCAAAACTATGAAAGGACATTTCCGTACATTCAACAAATCGTAAAATTGCACAAGTTACAACTCCGAAAATTTTACGACTTTCAATAATTCCCAAAATTTTAAAAGTTGTGCTCCCTTGAATCAATACAATAAGTGACTGAGGTTGTAATCACTTTTTGTTAAGAGAACTTCGCATCATAAATCGCGATTTTCTTTTTGCTTTTTGTCAGAAACAAAGATACCGCAAAGCTTTGAAAACTTGAGTTTTTACAGCTGTGTACACAATCAACTTCAAGTTTTTACAGTTTTGTGAGTCAGTTACTGATAGTTTTTTTGGATAGCGTGTGAAACAAGCAGTTCTAACGTATTCATATCAATTACATAGCTAAGGTACTGTAGGCACAAAACGTCTTTTGTTCATAGCTTGTTTGTACTATAAAGTTAGACAACAGTACATTTATAATGATGCATATAGCATAAATGTTTACAGTAAGAATCAAACGTATAAGAACAGACAATAATAAAATGAATACATTGATGTATAAGTATAGCTAGTAACAAAACATTCTCAGTATGCACATATCAGATTCATAGATATGACAATATAGACACAAACAAGCGAAATAAACAGTAGGATATGCTGCATATAGCGTACATATTTACACTAGTAATAAAAAACACTGCGTTGATTGTTCACGCGATATACAGTCACATAAAAAGTTTCGTGTTAGGATATTATAAAGCTGGGGATATTTATAAAGCCTTTTCCAGAACAATGATAATAATAATTGATACAGATGAATAAATAAATTTAAAACCTCTTAATAGAGCAGTTAAAACAAAAACTTTTTCTTGACAAAACTATGGATTTTCTCTCATTTTTTTCTAATATGAAATAATTTCGATTTAATAGTTATTTAAAACCTTTTTTTAAATCCTGCTTGCACATTTAAAATTACTTTGACTAGTATTAAATCAAATTTTTGACTGCGACTATGCTGACTATCAGTATCGGATTGTGAAACAACAGTATTTTAACTGCGCTGAAGTTTGAATCATCTTTTTCTTCAGATTCCAAAGATAGAAGTGTTTTTAATTTATCTAAGTTTTCCATATTTTTATACTGGCTTTTAAGTAAAGTACTTAGATCTCCAACGACTGAATTTTTAGCTATTGTCAACCATTTACTCCCTAATTCAAAATCTAACATCCTTCTGTTGAGTAGAGATGAACTATCGAAATGATTTTCGAAAAAGTTATATTCTCGACTAACTCAATATACTTTTTATTAATAAACAAAACAAAGATCAACAACGAAAATTGTTTTTGATTTAAAAATACATCTATGTCGATGGATAGCTCTTAGAGTTGTGTCTGATCTTCCACATGAACAATAAAAATGTACAAATGAGCAAAGAAATGTCTGGATGAGACTACACAATGTTCGTTTACATCTCCAGTTTTAAATTTCTTACCACAAAATATGCTCAAAATAGCGCTGCTTCCTTTCAGTGCTTTAATTGCAAGCTTTGTGCAGTAACCTATGAGCATGATGGTATGCACTGAAAAGAAGCACTCAATTTCTTTGTTATCTATATATGTAAAACAAAAAACATTCATGCTTTACATGCAGACAGTCAGTTTTCTTGAAAACAATTTTGAAACTATTTTTTGTATACATATACACCTGGGACTTACATTTTAAAGCACTCTCTCACATCATCCCTCGTTCAATTATCGCGTTTTTATGTCTTTAAGAGCGAGTTTTGTGGTTGGACTAAAATAGAAAATATAAGTAGTGATGTCTATTTCAAGTTTATTAAATTATTCAAGTATGCAGTAAAAACTTTTTTATTTTACTTACATTCGAATCTATGGCTGTTATAGAAAAAATAAAATCCTGATCCATCTCCAAAAATTGCCCAACCGCTATGAATGTTTTAGGTTCTGTTTTTACAAAGTAATAGTTCACATACGCAATAAGATTCTTGTTATTTTACCTACAGTCAAAGATACATATTTTATAAAACAAAAAAATAGGAACATTCTCTAAATACTCACTCATACCAACATAGTGTTTGCTTTCTGTTTCTACAAAATAATATTATTATTATTAACTTATAACTAATATTCACTTTATAAATTAAAGTTTAAATTTGTTCAAAATGTCTGTATACAAAGCAAACTTACTTTTAGCTCTCACTTTTTCACTGATATCTCCTTCAACGCAAGCCTCCACAGTTTTCACCGCTTGTTCATCCGTAGATCTTGATAAAATAATAAACCAAAGCGGAATTTAGTAACAAGCTTCATATAAAACGTATGAATAAAAAAATGATGAGCGTTTCAATATTAAATTTACATTATGCTGAAATCTAGCTCATTGACATCAAATAAGTCCAATTCATTCGAGGTTTTACATCTACAAGTAAAAAATATATAAAAGTCTATGCATGTGATAGATGAAATTTTGTATAAAAATAGTATACAAAACTGAATCATTCGCTGTTTCAGAATAATTGCTTGCCATATTTTGCTGTGAAATACTGATTATGGTATGGTTGAGAGAAAAACTGTTGGTATTTCATATAAAAAATTGGTCTTATATACAAAAATCTAGATCCATTAACCAAAGTATTAATCCATACTAGCTGAGTGCTATTAGGCGTACTAATTGAGTGGTGTTAGACGTGGAAATTAATTGGGAATTAAATAGGCGTATCTTTACCGATAACATCTCATGCAGTTGTTTTATTCACAAATCCTCTACTTGGGTTACTCAATAAAATGTCAGAACTGTTTTTTGTGCAAGCTTCATACATACTGGAATTATGACATTAAACCAATGTTTTACCTATTGAGCTAGGAATAAGCATTAGTGTATAGAACTATATTAAAACAGGTAATATTTTATCCAAAGAATCAGACACGATGCATGTTACAGTCTACTGTTATAAAGTTTTTTGATTCCAGGATACATACTAACTTACCATGTATCGTTAAACTAAAAAACATATGGATATGTAGACAAATAAGAATGCGTTATTAGTATTGTGGAACTGTTGTGAAGTTATTAATTTCAGGTTAGGCGCTAACCTATAAGTTTATATTAAAGCAGTTAACATTTTATCCAATGAATCATATGTTACACACGTATTACATCCCTCTGCTTTAAAGTTTTCTTGATTCCGGGGTAGATACTAAATTAGCTTGCAGCTCCATATTGAAAAATTAATCAATGATCAGAAATATGTAAAGTATTGTAGTCTCAACTCATGCTAACACCAAACAGTAGCTTGTAAGCTGACAAGTACTTGCAAGCTCATAAGTCAGACTGACAAACAGGTGAAAAAGGTTGTGCTTTGTTAAAATTACTTTAGTTGAATGGATGTATTTGAAAGTCTATTACCTCTAGAATTACTATTTGTTCTAAAACTTGAGACAGACATATGTTATATAAAAATTAGAAAAAGTAAATAACAAAGTTACACTTGGACGTTATTTAGAATGTATATCAGAGACTGATTAATGATTAGGTTTTAAAGAGAGTAACTGTTTGAGTGCATATTCAGTAACAATTCCCTTAGTGTGTAACAAAACGAATCATTTATGAGTGCATTTTAAAACGCAAACGCAAAAGTTAAAGATGTGCACTCACCAATAATTAATCAGTCAAATGTAATTTTTCTTACCTTCCATGTAATTATCAGCTCACAAATTTCAGTGCGTAAACACGACTAAGCACTGATCATAACATGTACTGTATTCCCATCATACATTCATAACAATGCTTGCATTTGTATTTTGTAAAGCATAAAACATAACCAGAAAATTACTGATTCTACAAAACTCATAAACTGCTGTGTTATTTGCTTATTTTATGTTGATAGCTAACTTACCCTTGAAAGTTAATTTGAATTCAAGATAAATAGTTAATGTAGGAATTCGTTATAATTGATCCTATATTGTTCAATGAGCATGTCTTCTAAACTTTCTCATTGCACACATGTATTGTCACTGGTTCATTCAACTGGAACTATAAAGTGTGATTTTGCAACCCGGAATGCATATACATCTGTTCCTTCTGGAACACGCGTGAAAGTTAGCAAACAGACGTCTGTATCATTGAATGAATGTTGACGTATGATTAATTACTTTTCTAAAGCAGCGTTGTTATCGATGATTAATTGCCTGTGTACAAACGTAATCAGAAAAGGAACGCATAAACTTGGTTGATTTGAAAATTGGATGCGAACTTTATGACACTTATGATAATACTTGAAAATAGCTCGCGTACAATTTGGTCCGGCTAAAAACGTAATAGTAACTTTAAGTTGACTACAAAATATGGTAAGTTGGTTTAGTGGACAAGTTTTCCAATTGGATTTCCATGTTGAACGTAAAAAAACATTGTAAGTTTGTTTACCTCGTATTCTGAACTTTTCCAATTGTATTTCCTTGTTGAATCTCTTAGTTACCCATAAACATTTGACAATTGCTTTCATTAATGCCCGTTACGGACTATTGTTGTAAATAAATAATATAATAGACATTAATTTAATATAAAGCTTACTCCTTATGCAATAAAAAATTTGAAGCAGAATAAAGATTTTTGCAAGCAACGATAGTAACATCATGAAAGATTAAAAACAACAGCTGAAGAATTTTCGTTATGAAACTATTCTAACATCAAAGCTCTTGATAAATAATATCGCAGCTGGTATTAAAAAGAAACACGATTTGTATCACTACAGCAATATCAACAAATTTCACTAAATACACATATTTTTAACAACCACAATGTCATAAGCAGTTGCGTACATGTACATAGCTAACTATACAATGTTAATACAAACATAATTTTTAGGGCTGTCAAATAATCGCGTTATTTTAAAGATTAACCAGATTAATTGATTTATAAGATCAAAAAGATTAACCTTTTATGACTCAGTTAATCGGATAATAAGAAACCTCAGTTACGTCTTTATAACACTGTTTATTATGCTAAACACGTCGATCAGTTTGTCTACACAAAGAGGGAGATGCCTTTTTGAGTGTTTCGTGACATAAGCTCACCTTTTTCACTAAATTTCAATGTGTTATCCTAAAGAAAAATTGTGAAAATGTCCATCTTGTCACTTCAAACAAGTCGATTTAACTGGAAGTGAATCAACAAGTTTTTAGGTGAGTGTTGTTGCGAAACGAGTAAACTATCACTAGCTCTCAGGCTATTATTTTTGTGTTGGTTGGAGTGCAATGGAGAAACCCTGAATGTTGTTATGATTCTAAACTAGGTTAGTTTTGGGAACTATTTTAGGGATCCAGATTGTCATCATTACTTTGGTACACATTTTGCTACGATAAATCTCATTATCCTCCATCCAATGGAAAGTTTTATGATCAGAAATGCTTATGAAACACCTGGAGTGTAATAAATAAATAATAATTAAAACTTCTTGATAAAAAAATGATGATTGTATTGTTAGTAAAAATAATAAAAAAAACCTTCAATAATTAAATAATAATAATTAATAGATAAATAATAATAATTATGTAAACCACATACATATCATTATTTATTATAGTTTTTTTATTATTTTTACCAACAATACATGTTTTTATTATATAAGAATATATTACGATAATTATTTTTATTGGTCACATTTAAATGTGACCAATAATAATAATAATAATTATCATATTAATGTCTCCTTATTATTTAATAAAAACATGTAATACGATGTAATATGATTTATACTTTAAAACAATTTTCATATTACTGTCTTTATTCAATTTAATAACAAACAATCATATTTTTTTTAATAAATTTTTGTTTATTATTATTATTATTGTTATTCAGCACAAACAATACAATTAATTGATAACAACATGTTATAATTATTATTTAAAAAATTGAAACTTACCAGGCATATCAATTTTTTTAGTGAAGTGTCTATTAGTTATAACAATAAAATTGAAAAACAACAATAAACAATTATTGCCACTAGAATTCGCGGTTTTATTTATTATCCTAATCAAAGCTATTTATTTATATATAAACTATTGAGCTGCACCGCCAAAATAAATCACGATCAATTAACCAGGTTATCAAAAATACCTAAAGCAAATTCGTTTTTATTATTTATCCTGGTATATCCAAAGATTTCTTCTTCTTTCCCCATTGTGATTTTGAAGAGTAGCAGTTTTGTGAGAAAATAAAAAAATATTACACTATTGTGATCATATTATATATGTTATTTGTTCTTGGACTGATAAATCCAAATTGAGGTTTGCTAATCTCATTCTATAAGCATGCAGGTAGATGGATGATGACTTTACTGCCCCATCATTGTATTTGTATCACATGAATGCATAAGATTAAAAAATAAGATTAATCTAAGATTAATTGAAAAGATTAAGATTAAGATCAAAAATTCTTAATCGTTGACAGCCCTAATAATTTCTAACCCAAACTATTTTATCTTTATGAGATGGATACTTCTGTGCATTCTTTCAACATTATAATCTAACTATTCAATACCCCTTCAATAAATATGTATCTATGAACACGATTATATATGTATGAAGGAAACAGCTTAAATTTTCTTGTAATAAAACTATACCAATAACTATACAATGTTAATCCAACAATCAAAATCACGATACAAAAACTCAGTATAAATGTTCATGTTTATAAACCAGTCAACTTCATAATCTAACGACGTAGAAAATCACAATATAAACCCCGAGCCCAACTATTACAACACAAAAAATTAAAACATCTGGCGCACGCAAAAAGGTACCTCACCCAACACAAATAACTACAAACACTTGGTGCACACAAAACGGCACCTCACCCAACCGATGCACCAGGAGAACCTCCAGAACCTCAAACACAAACATATAACATACAAACCGTCGTCCAAATCAATATTCCACACAATAAAATTACATACATTCTGAACACGGTGCGCCCAAAAAGATACCTCACAGGTTCGCATGGTAACAGGGGCGTACTTCAAGTACACCTGGAAACAGGAAAACCTTCCTCTCCTTAGACTCCATGGCAGAGATCTGCTCCAATATTACTACTGACGTTTAGTTAAAAGCAGTTCACTATTAGTATTATCATCTTTTCATTGTTTTTTTAACGATTAATTCTATTTGTTGTTTATTCTCATTGATAATTATGGTTATCATATCCAACAATAAGATGTTGTAAATAAATTGATCAACAAAATAAAAAAGGTGAGACACTCTGGTAGAACAATAAAGATAAATGTTATTCTTAAAGTCAAACAAAAGTTAATCGTTTCAAAAAGAAATGTTGTCCACCTGATAAATGTAAAGTTGTTTATTCATTGACAGGTGACCTTTATCTTCTACTTCCCATAGCATCATGCTTTTAGTACCGAAAAGGAATCAAAGACCCTATAACCGCCATGATTAAAAAGGTTTATTCATTTGGAAATAGTTATGCTCTCTACAATGCATACTGGAATTGGTAAACTTGATACCTTTGTGTAATAAAATTCTAAAACCTGAATTGATGCGTTTGCCACCTACTGATGTGGATCCTATATATAAATATTAGCCTTTGTTCAATAATACATTACATGAATACATTTAACGTACCGTAATGGATCAATCGATTTCACTTGATTGAGTTTTATTGACTGATCTTCTATAAAAAATTTTCATGAGTATGTCTCAATCACACTTTTTTATGTGTCTCAACCCGCATTTAAGATGAGGAAGACTTTTTAAAAAGTTGTTATTATCAAAAAACTTAAAAGAGTACTTATGTCTACTTTACTTGGGTAAACGAAAAAAAATTATTTAAATTGCTAGCAATTCCATTTCTGTATTTGGCAAATGTGCTTCTCATTAAGTTTGTTTCAAAAAAATCTGTGAATTGAAAAATTAGTTCAACATGCAAAAAGCAAGATAACTCAAAGCTCAATGTGACAGAGGAGAGGATTGTTTTGGAAATGAATGTTTCAGTATTGGTATGTCTTATTGTCGACAATGCGAGTAAGTAGTTAATAGAAAAAAAACCTTTGTATCTGAGAACATGGTAAGTTTTGATAATTTTATACATCATTTACTGGTTAAATACTGGTAGATGTAACATGGCGTGAAATTGGAAGCAGTAACACCTTTTTTTATTTTTGCTTACACCGCAAGCAATTGTACAATTTTCAAAATGTTGAAAAAGTGTTTGTTTGCCATGAACAATAAGTTGGAAAAAAATGGAGTCAGTACAGGAGCATTCTTGTTTTTATATACAAACAAAAAGTTATGTCAACAATGTTCGATTCTTGAAGATTTTTTCATTGATAAAAATAATAGCAACCTTACTTGTTATTCATGGTTGAAAAAAGACGTAAAAACTTTAAATCATGGATCATGTAGTAAAAATTTGGTTTTCACTGTACGTTAATTTATTGGTTTTAAGTGTAAGTACCAATAAATGTAAGTTTAATTACTGTAGAGGAACCCAACAACAAACAATCTGTAACAGGTGCTATGTGGAGACAATTTCCTTACAATCAACTGACTGTGTGTTTGCAATCATCTATCTATTATTACTATCATGCATGACTGGATATCCTTTGTATGATGTTTTCACACTGGGCGTAACCTATTCCTTGACAGTATAAATACTGGCGCGGTATCTTTAGTACCCAGAGTTGTTCTGACTGTATTTAGGAGAAAATTAAGTTCTTTGAACAAGTACACTATGCATTCACCTCTCAACCTCATTCTCTTTCTCTCCCTCTCCCTTGAAAAATCTCATTTTACAACTACCCAGATCAGGTCAGACCTAGAAAAATGCCTACAAGACAATCAGCCAGTGTAGATAGAGAACCATCCACCAGGATGATGGAGACTCTGGCTAGTATCCTGCAAGGGATGACTGAGTTTGCTGACAAAGGAAATTCTAAAGTTCTCGAGTTTGATGGAAATGGAGATGTTAAATATTTTCTCCAACAGTTTCAGGAAGTGTCTGAGGCCAACCAGTGGCAGCCCAAGGCAGCAATCGTTCACTTCCGACAGTCTTTGACGGGGGAAACTCAGCAATATAAACGAGGGGACACCCTGTGGGCCATAATGGACTCCTTCAAGGATGGATTAGGATTTACTTGCCGAGAGGCTAGGACCGGGCTATCTGGTCACTGGAAGGACCCGACGCATTTATTAAGAGAGCAAACCATGACAGTTGAGAAGTTGGTCAAAGCCACACATGAAGACCCCTCTCGTGTGCAAAGGAATGAGTACTCGCTGGAGCATTTTTAAAACTCCCTATGTAACGCATATCTCCAGGGGCACTTACTGACTGTACATCTGAACTTGGTGAAGGATGCAGTGAAGGCAGTGAATGAGTTCCTGCAGGTCCAACCAACCTATACTTGTGGACCAAAGGACAGGACGGTGGAGGCAAACCAGGAGGAGGAATGTCCACAGGTCCAGGTGGCCAGGTCACCTCTCACTGCTGAGGAGCCTTTACTGACACTCACTAAGACTGTGAGCGAGTTGGCAAAGCAGGTGGCTTCACTTGCAGCTGCTCAGGCTGCTGGGATTGTTAACAGAACCCAGGACACCAAGCCACAAATGCAGATACCCCGATGCTGGGGATGTGGACAGATAGGCTATACATGCAGAGAATGCCAGAAAAGCCAATAGTCCAATGACAAGGGAAACAAGGACGGCCCCCAGCAGTAGGGCAACCTGCTGGCTGCATTAGGGCTAACAGAAAAAACAGCGTACATCAGCAGCAGCCAAAATGGCCGGCTGCTGCTGTATGCTGTTTCTTCTGTTGGCCCTAATGCAGCCGGCAGGTTGCCCTACTGCTGGGGGCCATCCTTGTTTCCCTTGTCGCTGGACCATTGGCTTTTTTGGCATTCTCTGCGTGTATGCCCTATCTGCCACGCCAGCTCCTGGGAAATGGCAAGGGGTCAGAGGACCTGTCAGCAGCCAACCAATCCAGCAGCCTGTCACGCTGCCCACTCGGAACAGGCTTGCTAACCTACCACTCCTCGAGGATGAGCAGCCTGATGTAGACTCGGAGCCCTCGCTGGACACAGATATGGAGTAATGTAGGAGAGCCAAGGGAGCCAGGCATCCATTTAGGCCCAAGGAGAAACCAAGCAGGCTTCCTACCACGGCTACACCGACTCAAGGTACTCGACCCCTAGCTTCCTGTGTGAACCAGATGGAGCGCATCTACAGCAGGCTTAAGACCTATTGAAGAAAGGCTTGATAAAACCAGCAGGCAGAGCCTGGAGCTCTTTCGTTGTGTTGCTACGGAAAAAAAATCAAACATGCGCATCTGTGTCAACTGCAAGCGGCTACAACATTGTCACCAGGCAGGATGCCTACCCTATACCTAGGATAGATGAGTCCTTGGATTCCCTTGCCGGCAGTAAGTTCTTCAGTACGCTAGACTTGACCAGTGGTTACTGGCAGGTTCCCCTGGATGCTGACGCTTGAGAGAAGTCAGCATTTATCACTAGGATTTGACTGTGGCATTGGAAGGTACGGACCTTCCAACTGACATCAGCTCCAACCACTTTTTAGCGTCTAATGGAGCGGGTGCTGCAGAGACTGCACTGGAAGACGCTGCTCCTCTACCTAGATAACGTGATAGTGATTGCCCCTGACTTTGAGATTCATCTTCATAGATTGGGAGAAGTGTTGGAGAGGCTGCAGAATGCAATTCTGAAGGTCAAGCCATCTAAATGCGAGCTGCTGCAGAAACAAATCAGATATCTGGGACGCGTAGTGAGTGCAGAGGGCATTGCAACTGACCCAGAGAAGGTATGGGCTGGCAGAGAGTGGACACCCCCACGGGACCTCAAGGGGCTGCAGGCATTCATGGGAGCAGCAGGTTACTATAGGCAGTACTTTCCTGACTACTCCACTGTGGCAAAGCCCTTGACTGTCCCGATAAGCAAGGCCATCTCCTGGAGATGGGGCCCAGAGGAGCAACCTGCCTTTGAACAGCTAAAGCATGGGTTGAGTATTGCACTTGTACTAGGGTATCCTGACCCTACCAAAACCTACATCCTGAATGCGGAGGCAAGTGCCATATGATTAGGGGAGGTTCTCTCACAAGTGCAGAAAGGACAGGAGAGAGTAATTGCTTACTACAGCAAGACTCTGGCACTGGCAGAAAGGTGTTACTGAGTGACCCGTTGTGAGTTGCTGGCTGTCATCAAGGCAGTCAAGCACTTTCTACTGTATTTGCAGGGTGGGGAATTTAAGCAACGCATGGACCATGCATCCTTGCGGAGGCTCTGTCGCAGGAAGGAGCTGTCCTTATACATAGCTCGTTGGTTGGAGATTTTGGCCGAGTTTGTGTACAGACTCAAGCACAGGCCTGGCAGACAGCATGGGAACGCTGATTGCTTGCGCAGGCAAGAACCGTGCCTGGACTGCAGATAAAGCAGTGCTATTGAACAGCATGACAGGGAAACCACCCATGCTGAACTTGCCAGACCCTCTGGACCCTAACTCTGGCAGAAACAGCGAGCTACTCTAAGCCATAGGATGCCCAAGCAGCCCACCACTCCCGGGCAGACAGTAGAGGCCGACCATCCTGGACTCTGCAATGTGTGTAGTCCAGAATTATTCAATCAGCAACGGATAGGCCATAATCCTGTGGCCTGGAGATACGAAGAGCTGAGTGGTGGTTGACCAATCACTAAGCAGGAGCTGGAAGGAAGTAGCCAAGAGCTGAGAATGGCCTGTACAGACAGAAGAGGGCTATAAGCCAACTCACAGATGGCACACTTTTCATGCAGAATGCTCCTACTGGGAAAGTACGACATTGCATCATTTTCCCAAGACCCAGACAGCAGCAGGTCGTCTGGGACTGGTATTGGCTGGCAATGGTGATTGAGGTACGACAGTTAGTAAAGTCTTGTGAGGTGTGCCAGGTGGCTAAGAAGGGGAGGATACTATGCCCGCAAGAACGACAGAGACTCTACTCGAGCAGATTTTTTCAAAGGATTGCTGTCGACCTAGTTGGGCCCCTGTTGGTGACAGGTCGAGGCAATAAATGGATTCTGGTAATACCAGACCATTTTACTTGGTGGCTAGATGCCATTGCCATCCCTGATGCCACGGCCCTACGGTTGTCAATTTCCTGGACAAGAAAGTTTTCTGCTACTGGCGCCTTCCTGAGCAACTTCACACTGACCAAGGTGCTCAGTTTGAGTCTGACTTATTGGCGGAGCTGTGCGCTCTCTGGAACGTACAAAAAACTCGTAGCACACTCTGCAACCTGCAAGGAAATGGAGTGGTGGAGCGACAGAACTGAGGGTCCTATGAATGAGGAGATGATAAGAAGAACGGGACGTGCTGCTTCCGCAGATCATGAGGTCATTCCGAGGGACTCCGAACTCCACCACGGGCAAGACGACCACTTTTTCATGTTGGGTCAATAAGTTCATTTGCCAGACCGACTTGATGGCTGACTCTCCCCCTTAGAACACCAGAGTATGACAAACTATACACTCCAGATGCAGGTTCACCTACAGGCGGCCCATGAGCTACTGAGAGAAGAGCAGACTGCTATCAGGCAGGAAAACACAGATGAACCACACTTGTTTGCACCAGGGGACCTGGTTGGGCTGGGAAACAAGAGGCAAATGAAAGGCAGTAATCCGAAACTGCAGTCCAGTTTTGTGGGCCTGTATGCAATACAGAAAGCGTACCCCAACCATACATACTAGAGCAAAATGAGTGGGCAGACCTCAGTACAGAATCAGCGGAAGCTGAAGGCCTACCACCTTTGCCCCGACGTAGCAGGCAGGGCTCCTCCTAGTAGAGAGCCAGCTCTGCGACCCAACATGAAGGGGGCTGTATAACGTAAGCCGCAGCCTAGACAAGAAACCTGAGAGCCCTTCCACATGAGCTGATAGGCAGAGAGCTTTTCCAACAACCAGACAGACTAGGCGCTTGAGAGCAGCCAGTGGAGCAAGATGCTAAGGCACTGGCCAAGCAATTGGCTCAGCAACCCACGCAACCACTGACACCACCACCAGTTGACCCTGGTCCTCCCAGTAGTTGTTGGGAGTTACCTAACACTGGTAGAGAACAACTGAGCAGGCATGATCAATGGGAGAGAGACTAACAATGGCCAGCTTTACTCAGAGACAAGCCACAAACCAATATGGGTGCCACAGGAGCACCCGGAATTCTCCAAGAGGACCACCAACCAGCCAACAGAGAACACTCCCCAAGAAGGGGGGAGCCAGCACCAGAGAGTAGACCAAAGAGAGGCATTAGGCTACCCTCTAAATTAGCTGCTTACCATTGCTATAGAGCTGCCGACTTTGATATCTATACTGATACGGTAAAAACACAACTAGAGAGGATGTCAGCAGAGATCGAGGAACAATTGAGCCAATTACAACTTCCTGCCCAACACTTGGTGGAACAAGCAGTAATTAGCAGAGGTGATACAAGCGAGCGAGAGATAGAGGAGCATAAACTACGGGAGCAGCAGCTGATACCTACAGGGCCGATCTGTAGAATCTCGCCCTAGACTGTTCTATTACATAACTAACATTCTAGTTTTGTCACTTTATATTACATAACTAACATTCTATTTCATTCACTTTATAGTGTATATATTTTACAATAGTATACACGTTTTCATTGAATCATATACTTATCTTCCTCTCCTACGTCTAATTGCTCCCTTTTATGACCGATGGGGCAGGGCGTGTAGAGGAACCCAACAACAAACAATCTGTTAGAGGTGCTATGTGGAGACAATTCATTTACAACCAACTTACTGTGTGTTTGCAATCATCTATCTATTATTACTATCAGGCATGACTGAACATATTTTGTATTATGTTTTCACACTCGGTGTAACCTATTCCTAGACAGTGTAAATACTGGCGCAACATCTTTAGTAGCCAGAGTTGTTTTGATTGTGATTAGCAAAACATTAAGTTATTTGAACATATACAATATTCATTCGCCTCTCGGCCTCATTCTCTCTCTCTGTATAAAATAATTAGACAAAAGAGTTGATTCAGCCATTCAATCAGTTGAATGAGCACAGTAGAGTCATTCTTGGATCCGACAGTAGTGGAATAGGCGGTGAAGGCCACCTCTTCCAGTTTGTCCATCAACAAACTAATACGATCAGCGGTCAGCTTATGCCAGTCATACTAAGGAGCTGCTGCTGATCAGACCTGTTCAATGTGCATTGCTTGCAACAGATCGTGGACTGTAGGCTGAGGGTCGAAACAATCAGGGTATAAGGGTACTACTAGTAAGTAGTGCAGAGTAGTAAGTGACACTACTTATGGTGTGTCCTGTGAGAGGCGACCAGAAATTCCTGCACATTACCACAAAGAAACATTTGAGAAAGCAAAAAATCAGAATGTTAAATAAATATATATTAATAATTCTGAAAACGGAAACTAATGGGGCCACTAATAAAAAATCAAAAACAAACTGTGGTGTCTTTTAGTGTAAGGTGTTTGTAAAAGCAGTTACTTACCCTTGCAGCTAGCAAACACATTTTGCTCCACAACTTAAATGTAGTTCTGGGCTGGTATAGAGTCTACAGGGCCATTGGTAAAGCATACAGGGCCGGTTTTGATCACTACTTGGCTGGTAAGGACTTTTAATGCGCGGCTAGATACAATGGGCGGGTATAAGACGGCAGCTGTTGCTGAGGACTATGGAAAGTGACTGAGGGTCTGCCTTAACCAGCATCCGGATGTAGTGAATCGTGCGGGTAGGGCTCCCACTATTGTTCACTAACAAACAGCTATCCGCAGCTCGTAGAGCAGCCTCACAGCGCCTCTCTCTAAGAGATAACGAATGGTCGGTCAGACCTGCTGGATACAACAGAGAAGTTGAGCACAACTTCACTACTAGTGAGCCCTTGGCTCAGACAAACTGCGTAAAGTTTTTAAAGTAAAAACACATTTATTTGTCCGTGTATCATGCTATAGAGAAGTAATCGCCTAGAATAGTCAACCGCAGCAGTGAGTGATAAGTGGCCATTAACACAAGTAACTTCAGACTATTATGGGCTGGTGGCAGGAAGTGCATTTGCTTTGTGTTAAGTCTAGCTAATAAAACATGTACCAACAAATAATTCAACTAGCAAAAAGAATAATATATACAATGGCCCACATTAATTAAAGTATAAGGTGCCTAGTGATAATGAACCACACTAGAAGTCCAAATCCTCAGTCTATATTAGCTGGTGGTTCCAGATAGATAAGATATAGAGACAAATAGGTTCTGGATACGTCCTTGTGCACTGACTCAAGCTACTTGTGAATCTCTGCCTACAGCAGCCATCGTGTTGCCGGCCTCGTATGTCACTGCAGGGTTGGTAGAGGTCACTTCTGGGTCAGTTAAGGTCACTGCAGGGCTGGTAGGTGAACTTGCATGGCTAGTAGGTAAATCTGCAGGCCGGTATGGTATCTGCAGGGCAGGTATAGTATCGCCTAAGGTCTGTCTGACTGATTGCTTCAGTCAGAGTCACCTCTAGGTTAATACAAGTGCGCAGGGCATGCGTGCTACCAAAATCCTCTGCACACCTGCTATTTACCCAGGCAAGTGCCAAGCCATCGACTATAGACCAATTTTAGCCTTAGCAGATGACGAAAATATTTCAGTTTCGTCTTGATCAAGCAATGCTAGGTTTGCGAAACTCGTCGATTGCGATGTTTGCATATGACTGGACCATTGGACTACATAAGCTCATAAAATTGGTTTTATTTTCTATATGCCGTTATTGGCGGGTCTTCAATGTCAGGGTCATTTACATCGAACATATGGTTTTCATAATGGAATATTTGTTTTAAACAAACAATTATTTATTTTACTGTATTCATAATGAGTTTTAGGTAAGTGAAATATAATAATAATGAATTAGAATCTAACAACTTGAATAGTAATGGCTGGTCGAACTTAACTATTTATTAAACTAATCTAATCCAAACTTTGTTTCAACTAACGTCCATGCATTTGCATCATGCGGGAAAGTATGAGTAGGCCCGCCCACAATGCACAAAGCGCTATCCTTGTATGAACTTAGTGATCGCTAGGCGTAATGAATCAATTATAGTTGTCGTGTGACCACCCTAACGAAACTTTATTATCTGCGCTTCAGCAACCACCTAATGAAGTTCCGTTATAGTTTCGTTATGACCAGGGATAAAGACAGGATTAGAACTTGACTGTAACTCCAAAAGTTAGCCACATTACACCTAATTCACTCAAATGGTGGACTGCATTTTAATTGGTTTGCTTTTCATATATGTATGCTAATTGTTTTAGGTTAAATTACTTATTGCGCAAGCTTGATTGGACTATTGCATAGAAACGATAATTACTTTCTGTCATCCAGCCTAGAGAAAAGCTGGATGCCACTCTGTTTACTGTATTCGTTCTCTGGTGCGTTGCTGTATATGCATGCCACTCTCTGGGCAATTGCCTCCTAGAACTGGTGTTATGAGAGCGAATGTCATTATCAAGCTAGCATTCTGAGCAGTTTGTCTGAGCCGTGGGGTCTGTGCATGTCAACACAT
Organism: Cryptosula pallasiana; assembly: GCA_945261195.1. Taxonomy (NCBI): domain Eukaryota; kingdom Metazoa; phylum Bryozoa; class Gymnolaemata; order Cheilostomatida; family Cryptosulidae; genus Cryptosula; species Cryptosula pallasiana. The sequence goes on along the minus strand of OX183132.1, from coordinate 40,997,763 downwards.
TTGGCTATAAACTGAATTGTTTGTCACATTTAATACCAGCAGAGCTCACTCGGGGAACAGGTATAATATTTGAGCTCAGTGGCGTTTAGTTGCTAGCGAGACCAAAATATATGAAACTGGTAGCAAAGGCGGAATAGACAGTAGCTTATCACGCGGTGATCCTATTTGATGTGACTATCTAGGCCTGTGAATGAACTGCTCGCCAGCTACCAGTGAGATGCAAATACCGAATGTAGATAAACAGATTATTTTGTGCTTACAGGCACAGTACACTACTGGTTTTCTCTGCAGGCTTGTTTAGGCTATCCACACTGCAGCAGCAGTAGTGTAATAAGAGCAAATTTATATAAGCAGCCATTAATCGTAAAAGTTTGTTGAGGGTTGGAGAAGGGTATGCAATGAATCTATGACAGGTGGGGGGGGGGGTGGGGAGTGGAGTGTAAGTGCGTATGAAATGAATTAAGGATGGGGGAGTGTACTAGATATTTGGTTGTTAGACTAGAATGAGGTGTGGTTCAATTTTGCATTCTGTTTAAAAATGAATCCCACCTACAGCTGGAAACCTTTTCATCCCACTGGTGGGTGGATATTTTGTTGCATCGGTTTTTTAATAGTATGACCAGATTGGCACAAACTAATGGTGAAACTTAGGGATGTGGGGAGAAATGTGCGTTCAATAAATGTGAGCATTAAATATAATACCGCGTTCCTATAGCAAGATATTAGTGAAAATATGAATGCTTGGAAGTAATAACAACTTATCTTTTGAGGTAGTTTGTGGAGTTTATTGCTAAGAAAATGTATATTATAAATGTGAAGTGAATGTGAAAATGTAGTGAACAGGTTTTTAGATATAGGTGAAAATTTTGTGAACAGGTTTTTCTATAGTTTTGTGAAAATGTGTAAGAGTGTATTTTGTTACAGATTGTTTATACAATGCGTCCGACATTTATTTTTGTTGAGTAAATGTTGTGTTTTGGTAGTCAAATTTTGATTTTCGTTCATAGTATGAACTTTGTTGTCTCTTTTTATTTTACATCATTTTGAATTATGACTTTTATCTCAACTGGTACAATTTCTTTTAATGTTGGTTTGAGCATAAAGTTAATAATGGGTACCGACTAGTATTTTAATGCATATTGATAAGCTATTTGATATAACCTAAAACTTCTGTACTGGATGAGTATAGCTCTATTAGAAGCATACACTTTTCACAACAGTAGTAATATATGAGCAGATCTCCCTACCAAGTGTTTTTTTGTGGATTAGACCTTGGAGGTTATGCAATGGGTTACGACGTTGGATGAATTCGCCGAGTTTATATTGTATTTCATTTGAGGGGTACTTGAGTGGCATTTGAGTGGCATTTAAGTGGCATTTGAGTTTTTGATTATTTTTTTACTTATTTTGAACTTATATGGCATATAGATTTTGCATGTATGGCATTTGATTTTTTTGATAGTTTTAACATTGTATATAAATGAAAACGTGATAAGATTGTATGGTTATTGGAAGTTAAGATGTCGACAGAGGATGATGTTGAGATGAGACCGATGAATGAAGTTGATACTATTGATGGTACTGAACGTGATATGATAGATGTTTTACCGAGTATGAAGCGTAAAGCGTTGATAATTATGATAATTTTGGTATTTGTCGTAGGGCTTCCCACTTTTGGAGGTGTTACTGAGTTTAGTATGTATGAAGAAGCTATGGAAAAAATACAAAAAGCGAGAAACTCTCCTGTTGGAATCATAAATGAAACTACTGTTGATTGATATGGAGTGCCAAATGCTCAAAAATTACCTACTATTTGCTGTGCGTTGTTTACAATTATGTTTTATAGTCCAAATTTGTTCTCTTATGTTCACAATTCATTCTGTTACCTTTACAATTCATTGTCTTACCCTTAGAATTTGGTCTCTTATGTTTACTATTTATTCTGCTATGCTTACAATTCATTCTCTTATGCTTACAATTTGTTGTTCTATCCTTGCAATTTGCTCTCTTATGCTCAGAATTACTTCTCTACCCTTCATAATTTGCTTTGCTATATTCAAGATACTCTCTGCTACCCTCAGCATTATGTGTCTTATAGTCAAGTTAATTGGAAGTTGTCGGTCCCTTACAATTTATTCCGTTACGCTTACGATTTGCTGTCTTATGCTTACTATTTGTTGTGCCATGCTTATGATTTGTTTTGTCACCCCTACTATTTTGCGTCTTACCCTCAATATTAACAGCTGGTTTGCGACCACATAAACCAGTGACGTCACGATGTGGGCGTTGCTTTTACTAATAATTTAAAATACCCGTAATGTTTTGTTCACATAAAAAGGCTAAAACAATCATGAACCTCTAAGTTGCATTTCCGGTTTTATCACATGTGCCAATCAGGGCTAGAAATGTCTGATCGTTGATGAATCTGATTGATCAAAAAAATCTTTTTCTTCATTAAAATTCAAGGCCATCCAATGCCCGTTTCTTTCTTACTTATTAGCACAGTGACATGATATTGGTTTTGTCTCGTTATTGATTAACTTCATGTGCTATTTTTGTACATGTTGAATGTTAATCGTTCGTTATGATGATCCTTGTTGTTGTCTGTCTGTTGTCTTTTTTTTGCAGTGGTGGAAAATTTTTATTTATTAATTTTTATTCATCGTTTATTTACATAATAATTATTATTTACTACTATTAATATTTTATTTAATGATTTTTATTTATGTAGTAGTTGGTGAGTAGATTTATTTTTGCTGATGATAACTCTACGATATTTGTTGTCAAAGAAAAGACAGTGTCGATTATCATCATTATTATGATAATCTAATAATAATGATGGTGATAGTAGTTACAGCAGTAGTAGTATTAGTAATAATAATAATGATACTATTATAATAATATTGATATATTTATTATTATTAATTATTGCCCCACTGCAACATTCGATTCACACATAATAATAATATAATAGTAATCTAGTAGTAGTATTATAATTATGATGATGTTGGGTGAATTGTTACTGTAATAACTGTAACTGTTTTTCTGTTTGTTTTTTTTATAAATATTATTATTACTAACTGTTACTAAATGTTGTTCATCATCATCGATTATTGTTTATCACTAGTTACAATTAGTATTTGTAAAAGAAAGTATTATTATAATTGCTACCACAGACAGTTGTTAGTTCTATAGTAGTCAGTTTCATTTGCATACAACTACTATACACCTAACTAACAACTGTCTGTGGTAGCGATTATAATAATAATAATAATAATAATAATAATAATAATACTTTCTTTTACAAATAATAATAATAATAATAATAAAAATAATTGTAACTAGTAATAAAAACAATGATCAACAACACTAAGTAGTAACAGTTAGTGATGTTTATTTATAGAGGCAAAACGATTCAACCAACACATTGTAATTCTTCCTGCATCTTTGGCCAATAGACGATCTCTCTTGCTCGAATCATATATATATATATATATGTTATATAAATATATAATATTATGCTATATTGTATAACAGATTTTTAATAACGTACATCAAATGCAAATGAAACTGCTATAATACTACAACCAACAACTGTCTGTGATTGTTGTTACTACGTTCCATAATGCTACACTAATTTAATAATAACTAATAACATTTCGTTTGTTGTAATAATAATGAAAATAATGTATTATGTAGTAGCAGTAATGTACCGTAAAAATAATAACAATGTAGTTGATATAATATTGGTGTAAAAAGATTTTTTGAGCACAGCACAAAGTAAATCTAATACTGTTGTTAAAAAATATGTATACACATATATATATATTTATATATAGATTTATAATTATCATTACATGTATAGTGAATAATAATAATAAATAAAACTACTGTGAGCATTATTATTATGTATTGTCGTTGTATACATACATACCCACACATTGCACAACCATTCATTCAATAAATTACTAACATTATATGCACATATATATACTGTTTTTGTGTATATGCGTACATCATAACCATTAATATAACCATTATCGTGATGATTGTGAATTGCTACCAATGATGATAATAATCAAGGATTGCAATTATGTTTCTATATTTAATAATAATTTAATATTAATAATAATCATGCAAATAATAATGTTCAAATAATTAGGAGTAATAATATTATACTAATTAACTTGAACACACAGCAACTAGAAAAATAATTACTCTCAAATGATCAATAATTGTCATCTGTTACTATTACTTATTTTTGTTATTATTGAGACTGTAAAAGTAAGTATTTATTTTCAAAGTCACACTACAAGCAAAGTTGAACTCTTCAGCATTGAAATTATAATATTTAGACAAAATTGTAAACTGATGTCTATATCAACTCACCGTTTGTGATAGTTTGTTGAGTATAGATTTTCAACACAGATATTGCTTCCCTCACGGTTTCGGCCGGAAACTGTTAACTCTCACAATGGTATAGGTATAAATGCACGATCGTTGCCAGTTCACCAAGGTCGTAAGGTCAACATCCCCCCTCGGTTTCAGACTCTAGGTGTTGGTCTTGTACCAGCTTTCGAGGGATTAATAGTATGTGATAGGTATATATTGTGGTTAAGCATAATGTTGAGCATTCGTATGATGACTGTAGTAGAGATTGTGTAACGCAATGTATGCACAGTGGTCCTGTAGGATCGGTGGGACAGGGGAATGTGAACATGGGCTCCTCCTGCTACTTTCCTCCAGTAGTATATATAAATCTTTATTTGTCAACCATTGGTCCTGCACAGTGCAGTTAAGAAAAGTGCCAACCTTTATAAGTTTTCAGCACAGTAGTTAAAAATCTATCACGGCCTGAGTTGAAAAAAAGCGATTAATTAATAAAAGATTCAGTATTAAAGGGATAGTCCACAGAGAAAGCCAAAAATGACATTTTTTGATGCTAGTTTATTTGATATTGGAATGGTTAGGTAGCACTAATTTAATACATAAGCTACCAAAAGACAGTGATTTTCCCAATAGGGGATCAAATTTTATTGTAAAACTTTCCAAAAGTATAAAAATAGCAGTATAAAACTGTCAAGTTTGCACAAATCTACTTTGAATTTCGCGCTGTTAGAAATATCGCCAAAGACTCGTTACATTGTTGTCTATAACGAGGGTACACCCCGCACAGACATAGCGTGCAATCAACTTGTGCGACATTAGTAAACCACCACCGCGCGACTGTGTGTGACCCCCTAATATGACGGGACTGGCTTGCACGCCTCGTCATTATTACACAGATACTTATCAGCATTGTGGCTATTTCACATTAGGCTATATCAGTGATGACAATAAAATATAATTATCACCGACAACTTCTCCTATCAATCATCGATCATTATTAATAATAATAATAAGCGCTATTATTGCATATCTATTGGTATTATGTATCATGTTGTTATGATTATGAAATAAAAATATCAAAAATATTATTAGAATTTTTTTATTTAGTAATATTATTATAAGAATAATACTACTAAAATACTAAATATTATTATTATTAATTATTAATTATAATTTTATAAAAAATAACTGGCAAAAAAATTAATTATTACGGTTTCATCAATGAATGGCCCCTAATAACTGAAAATATTTAATATTTCAATGTTTTTTTAGTAGTCCACAAAGCAAAAATACATGAATTGGGGAAACTAAGGGTGTAACAACACTGGAAAGTGATAGCTTGACAATTATGACAATTCAATCGTATAAGGAAATGAACATCGTTTGGGGTGTACGCCAATCCCGGTGACGAACCAAAGAATGTATTGCCGATATCCAAAATGCGATTTCACATTTTCCCTTATATCTCTTAAACTAAAATGTTAAAAACAACAAAGATACTCCCATATTTATTGTTACTGCTATTCAAAGTTTTTATCAAAATTTAGTTTTCTCTGTTGACTATCCCTTTAAGAATGATAAAATTTACTTCAAGCAACCCTGATTTCCATACTTGAGAAAAACAGCGGAGCCTTGGAGTTTGGTTCTACATTTTACATCAGTTTGTCTTTGTTTGATGCATGATGACCTACACAGTGATGGGGCTGGTTTATTCTGCAGTGTTTAGGCGGTTGAACTTTGTTCACGTAGTTGTCACACATATTGTCAAGGATGTTGACTATGGGTGTAATATTCATAGCAGCGAGGCGTTCGTCATAGTGTTCGTGTGCTGGGCATATGATTTTCAGTATAAGCTTTTCCAGGCGGATTAGCTTATCAATGCTGTTAAATGATGACATAGAAAACCATGCTACGCAGCCGTAACTCATCTTTGGTCATATGCATGAGCTGTAGTATTTTACGAGAACATCCTGTGGAATTCTTGTTCGTTTTAGTTTGAGTAGCACATATGTGAGTGGTCTGATGTCATTACATATTTGGTATATGTGAGTGTCAAAGCTTAGGTTTTTATCAATTACCTTGGTTGCCGATACTGATGGAATCTGCTCATTTTTCAATGAGAATGTCATACTGTTGCTCGATTTGTCTGTTCGAGAATGTTTGTTGGTGATACTCATAGAGCAAGACTTTTTGGCGTTAGCTAGCACGTTGTACTCACCACACCCATCAGCTACTGCATCTATACTCTGCTGCATTTGTCTCTCAGTGTTTGTAGTCGGGCTGGTTCGGCTGCCTGATGCGGCGTCCACTCCTGATCACAGTTATCTCCTGAGGGGCCTGGCCATGTTCCATTCTGCTATTATATGCTGGATTGTCAGGTGAACCACTCCTTCTCTTCTGCCCGGTTGTTTGAACTGGGGTTACCTGGCTCTCTATTTCGTTTCTTATTGTTGGTGGTTGTGCTTGTATGTTTACTCTATTCTTTCTGATTATGTTACCTTTATGGTTTTGTATGAGGTACAATCGGTTTGTCAATGGCTCTAGTATCTGTGCTGGCCTTCACTTTGCCGCTCTGTCATTCAGTTGGCGCACCAACACCGGCTGTCCATGCCTTAACTTTGATATCTCTCTAGACTCTGTCGTATCCATTGGCCATCTGTTGTTGTCTCTCTCTCTGCAGGCTACTGCTATCTCATCTAGGTCTGGAGTCTGCACCCTCATTGCTTCTGCTAGTTTTGGCACCATTGTCCGCAATCTTCTCGAATATAGGCGCTCTGCCGGACTTCTAAAGCCACTGTTTTGGGATGGCTGCCATGCTAACAAAGCCTTCCATGGGTCTTCTGCTGTTTTGAATGGGTTTTTGACTATCTTGACTGCAGATTCAGCCTTACCATTGCTTTGTGAGTGGTATGGTAATGACGTCGTGTGTTCAAATCTCCAGTCCTGGGCAATGCTTTTGAATTGATCGCTTACATAGTAAGGTTCATTGTCACTGTGTAGTATCTGTGGGATCTGGTGCTGGGCAATTATCTCCTTACAGGCTTTGATCACGGTGCTTGCCGCTTCATCCTGCATCTTAGATACCTCAATGAAGTCAGACATGTAGTCCACCATTATGAGGTATCGCGGTTGCTTGTAGTTCTTCCTAGAAGAAGACAACCCTGTTAAAATAATTGTTTGCATCGCTATTATAACGTAAAACCTGCAGCAATAAAACACAAAAGTAGAAATGGAGAATGAGTCCGAAGCATGTGTTTAACCCTATCTCTTTTTAGTTGCACCAATCAAATATAAATGTCACTAGCTAGCAGCAGTATTTTTTTAGTATTCAGTGTAAAGATTATTCTGATTATATTCACTGAGAATGTGAAACAATCATGAGGATGATAAATGTTATTTCAGGGCCTGCAAGATGAGCGGTGACCGTTTGAGTCGATTGAGGAATTTCATGGCAAGTTCCAGACAAAGACAACAAGAACCGTATGTTATCTAAAGCATTATTTTATTAGTTGCTATCCCAAAAATTGTCCACTTTTCCTGGTAGATACTGATTCACCAGCGTTTTCTTGTTATTATCTTGTTTCAATGATTGTGTGTATATGCAGATCAAAAAAGAAATACCAAACATTTACCAAAGAGGTGTGCTTGATGATGGAGTGCTCATCACAACAAGTGCCAGTGCAAGCAGCACGTCTCAGACTTCACCAAGCTGGCCATATTGTACAAGGTTATTATCTATATATTAAATGGGGTATCCAGTCTCAACATTTTTAATTTCTGTTTGAAAAATGTTTCGTTCATTAATTGATAACCAGATTTATATTGAAAGCCCTTACAAAACTATTTTTCCTGTAAGAAAATTTGAGGAAATTATGGAGGAATTAGGCTGAGAACATATTTAGTCAATACAAGTTTGTTTGAAGTTGGTGCGGGCCACTTGGTCATTTATGGTTGATGTCATTCTTTTCTCACACTGTGTTTATGAAACCATATACTGTGTATTTAAGTTTGTAACTTTGATTTTGCGAATGCATATTGATGGTTTCAGCATGATCTCATCATGCAAAAATTAAAATTGCCAATGGATGTCTTTTTGTATTATAGGAATTGACATTAAAAAAGACTTGGATGAAAAGGAGTTGTTGGCATTCCTTACGGATCTCTTTCGAGGAATGCTCCCCACTCGGTAATTTTCCTGTGCATATGAATAATATTGAATATTTATTAATATCAATTTACGTTTAATTTTAGATTTGATAGACATTGCTAATTGATACTAGATGGTTGAATTTTTTTTTTTTGTTATTATATGAGCCATATAAAACAAATTTACCAGGCCAGAGTTTTTTTTGTTGACAACTGAATTACATAAAGGTAGTTTTGGTGAAAAAGGAATGGGTGAAGTTTCATCACATCTGCATTTCTTCGGAGTTTGATGTTGATATACCTTTTTGTCTAGTACGGATATGTTGAAAATGGTTAAACTTCTAAGTTCATAAGTATGATGTGTTTTAACCAATAGAGGGCGCCGATGTGCCTTTGGCTTTAGGCATAAACCAACATGTTGCTTTGGCTTACGAACAAGCCCCACAATCTGTAAATGTATCAGCTGATTCCATTGTAAGGCCTCCCGATGGCAAATGTTAGCCTGTGTAGTCACCCCTCCACATTGATAGAAGATTGTGTGGAAATCAACTGCTTGAAATGCTGGGCCACTAAATTAGGTTCTTCAGCAAAACAATCTCTATCGATAATTTATCTGTTTCATGCAGCAACTGGATTGATTTGTTCTTGTGGAAGGAAAACTGTTATTAACAGGGATCTCTGAAAAGCATAACTATGAGATTGCTTTTTCATTTTAAGAAATCCTACACTATTCCTAACCCGCTTGTTGGAAATGTTTAATGTTGAAAGACTGATGTGCTACACTTTTTGATGTACTGGGATGATAGTCCAATGCGTGTAGTTTATATGAATCGTGTTATTGCCATGGTTAAGTTAATGTGACTGCATTTTCACTCAACACGTAACACTTCCAAATATGGGGCATTCCATGGCATAACCAGGGCTAGCTAAAGCAATTGCTGTTCCGTAAAATGCTTAATTTGTTATAACTTTTTCATCAGTAGAAATTGTAAAAGTATTTTTTTCTAATACTTGAACCCCTATCAAATTCCAAGAATCATTTATTGACATTCAAACAATTCCATTGATGGTGAGTAATATTTTTACTGCTACTAATTGATTATTATTTATATGACTGAACACTTCTTTCCACTCGATGGTAAATAATTGGCTAATCGAACAATGATACTTAAAAATGTATAACATATTTCTTAGAATGATCTTGTTGGACGAACTGAGTAATGTTAAAATTGATAACATAACCATTTTATTTGTTTCTATTTATTTACCATTATTATTTAATATTGTCATTTATCCTTGCCACTCATTCCGTCATGTGCTAGCAGCTATCATTAGGTTATCAGGGAAATAGATGAACCGCATCACAATTTTTTTCGATGCAGTTTAGACAGTAGTGACGTGTTGCAGCTCAGACATTGTCAAGTCCAATAATGTTGGGCATTCCAAACACTGTGAAGATATAAGCTAAACGTCAGAGATGTTCATTGTTGTTTATGTTGGCATTAGTTGGGTTATTCCTTATTGTCGATAGCTATATTGTGTTTTTTGACAGATGTGTGTGTTCAATCAACATTGCTTGCGGTAAATACCTGGTTGTGCCTAATCTTGGAAACCAAGAGAAACTTACTTCGTTGAATCTGCAAAAGGTGATGAAGGGCTCAAAAACTGTCTACCTTATTCCTAGTTGTGACATTGCTGTGGAAGAGGCAAGTAAACATGTATTATTTCAGTGTTTGCAAAAACCTTATGAGAACACAAACTCCTACTTCAGCGAGGTCGTTAGGTACCATATACTTGGATTAGCCAAGATTAAATTTTAAATTTGACAAAAAACTTCATTTATGTAAAGTTGTTTATGTAAGCTTGGAAAACTGTTTTGTGGCACAACCTCAGCGGATTATTGCATTTGATCACCTGGCATTGCTCAGAGCATGATGCATCATTTTGTAATGAAAGATTTTATTAGTTTCATTTAGCATGCATCCTTGATTAATTTATTATGGGACTTGTTGGCATGTTATACAGTTAGTAGTAACAAGTTTTCTTCTCAGTAACGATTTTTTGGCATATCACCGCATTTCTTACAATGATGAATTATTAGCATGTTCTTGCAAAAAGCAGTTGCAACACATTGCAATGTTTGTTTATTTGTTATTCATCATACAAGGCTCATTGCAATTTGGAGAACATTACGTTCCTTCATCGATATATATGTGTTAATAATTTTGATGATGTGATTTTTGAGCAAACTACAGATTCCTATCATTGCTGCGCCGTATTTTGTAGAAACAAATTTTAAACAAATTAATAGCTCTCTTGATAACATTAATGTAAAAACGAGTTTTTCATTCTCGCACTTTGTGAAAAAAATAAAAATTTGTATTTTATAAGGTGATGTGGTATCAATGATTATCGTAATCGTCATTTGAGGTGCCTTTAAGCAAGTGAAGTGATGCCGCAAGTTGTTTCAAGAAACAAAATTTTGCTTTTTTTTTTTACATTTTTCATTTTTAGAGAAGAGCAAAAATTGCTGGTCACAAATCATGGTGCATGGACCATCTAAGAAAAAACAGCTGCCACGTTTTTTTTATTGGCTTGGCTTTTGATTTCGTTCCCAGTGACTGAATTTGGCCTGTGTGTGTAAATTAGTACTTGTAATTATGATTTCTTTTATATGCAATAGGACCCATGGTAATATGTTGCTACATCTGGCTGCTTACCTTCTCTTTGTTTGTTGCCAATTGTTTAATTGTTGCTGTTACTGAGTAATTATGTTATTACTCTGCGCGATAGCAGATTATTTTCTGACTGCATCTCATCTTTTGGGTGCTTAACACCATGTTCCCATGCTGCGAATTTGTTCGGATCGGACGTCCATTCGAGTTTGTTAGCATTCATTCGGGTTGGCATTCCAATCCGTTCCTATGATAATTCGAATTGAAATAAGTTGCGGGAGTTGTCCTTCCTTTACAGTGAGTAGCGAGCGCAATAATCACTTGATTGTAGTGAGTTAGTAAACAACCGCGCTCGTATTACTAAGTAGTAATATGAGTCAAATTTGTGGAATGTTCACAGCATAAACTAGTAAGTAGATGAATAATAACAAAATCAACAATTTTTAATAATTATAGATGATTATTAATAAATGTAATGATAGCTATAAGAAATGATAAATAATTAATAATAATAATAAATAAATTATTTCCAAATAATAAAAAAGAATTTTTTTGGCAAGTATAAAAATAATAATAATTTAGTTTGCCCATTTATGAAACAGAGCTATGATTCAGTTTCCCGAGGAAATAGTAAATAATTTATACCTTACCTGTTGTTAAACTTGCAGAGGATTATTATTATATGTATGTAAAAATTGCAGTTTTAAAATACGCAAAAACTGATTTACTGCCAAATCGCCAGTTTAATGCCTTTTTCTCAAAAGAGCAACCCGATCGAATTCGAATTCATCAACACGAACGATTCCCATGATCCTAATCAATGCTCAATCCGAACGAATTCGGTTTGAGGAACCGCACTGAGCCAACACGAACGAATCCGAACCAACTCGTACGAGTCAGAATTCCCATGACCCAAATGGACGATTTATGAGTTCAACCCGAACGAATTCCCAGCATGGGAACATAGTGAATGGCTACTATGTGATGGCTGTGGTCAAAAAGCAATGATTGGACTAGATCATATCCAACTGAGTTTAATTCTCATCTGCGTGACTGCCATGTGGTTGAGTGTTCGGCTTCTACTGTATTATTGTGACATGTGTTCTCCTGTGCCAACTGGTTTTTTTCGGTGACGAATCCATTGTCCTTCGATAAATATTTTCCATTGCCGAACCATAAGCAATATAATGGGGTTGTAACATTGAGAGTTATCTCTGTTTGAACTTTCTACATCCAACCGGAAACGGCCATCAGTCGCAGTATGTAATATAATTAATGTAAGCAGACTCATGCAAAAAAATTTCCTGATTGCTGCCAAAATGTCCAACAGATCGTGTAATGACATGTCTCTAAAAAGACTTTGGAATATTTTGAAAGACAGGGGCATCAAATTTACCTGTAAAAAGATTAATTTATATTTGTAATCATTTTTTGATAATTATTATTATACATTTGTTCGTCGGACTGTCGTTGTTATGGCCATTATTATATATATTTTTATAGATATAATTGAAATTATGTTTTTGTTCTTCATAGTGATTTATATTTGTAGTGTCAGTGAATGTTAGTATTATAATCATTCATTCGTGGTTATTTTTTGAATTTATTATTGCCATAATAATTATTTATATTCTTAATTATTATTTATTATTATTGTTATACTTAATGAAATCAAATATGATGAGGAATATTATGATAATTTATAATTGTTTTTATTAAAAATCATAATTTTTCTAAATGAGTGCAACATCTAATTTTTTTGTCATTTATGATAATAGTGACCCAACAGTAGAGTTATTTAATTAATGATATTTTTTTGTATTCTTCCCCCACAGACACCGGATAATACACTTACACATCAGCAGTGCATTGATTGTGAGAACCGTTGGTGTGTGCAGCCGAGGCCATCGGCTTTAGTTATCGTTGATGTCATACATAACTATATTCAATACTGCCACGTTGTGTTTATTTAATAATTATCTTCTATCTCTACTGTGATTATAATCTGTTATAGCCTTGTGAACTGCGTGGCTTGTCAAGTTATATCAGTCACATCGCAAAAGCCATTCATTTTAGTCGAATCATCACAACTCCATATTTGTGCATTGTACTCTATATAAAACTTTTAGCATTTTCTGGTTGGATATACATCAGCGCCCTCTATAAGGAGGATAACTCCTGTCACAACCCCATTATTTACAAAATGTATTAACTAGTATCTATTTATGTAGAGCTGTGCATCAGTACATAAAATTCTTGTTAATGATAACACCGTTTATTAGTGTTGCTAGCAAAAAATGCACAATTATATTTTGTGAAAGAAAGAAATGATTAAACTAGGGCTAATAATGATATTAATAAATAATTAAGTTATTGATAGTAGATGACAGTAGATGGAATAATATAAACAACCACCAGTGACACATCCACGACATTTTATTCTATATGTCTACTCATCGACTTATTGTTGATATACCTCCATTGAGTTAAAATTTCAGTTGCAGAAAAGTAATAATACAATAGTTAGATGAATGAACAATGTCAGTTGTGAAACACTTTTGACAAATATGTTTGTTGGCTCACTAAAATCAATTAGCTTGGGAAAGATAACTCTCAATAATTGTCGAACATCCACTCCAAATTTTGGTCGTCCCTTGCATCCTAGCATTTGAGAAAATTGACAAACGCCTCTCGCTTCCACCTCATACATGCTGTCACAGCCTTTACAACTAACTAACCTAAAGCACCCTTTGGTTTATCTGCTTAACTAAAAATGCTTTTGACAGGGAGCTACCAGATCTCGATGATGATTTGGATGAGATTGAGATTGTTAGCATAGCACCTGCCCCAGATAATCAGAGTTCCTCCACAGCTACACATGATGATGGTACAATCTCTATTACGGCTATGGCTGCTCCTACTTCTACCGCTATGGCTGCTCCTACTTCTACCGCTATGGCTGCTCCTACTTCTACCGCTATGGCTGCTCCTACTTCTACCGCTATGGCTGCTCCTACTTCTACTGCTATGGCTGCTCCTATTTCTACCGCTATGTCTGCTCCTACTTCTACCGCTATGGCTGCCTCTACGTCTGGCGGTATTGTTGCAATTGGATCTGGGGCATCTCCTTCAGAGTCTCTACAAACAACTATTGGAGAAGCGGTTGAGCAGGCGAGGAGGTGAGTTTGTAGTTGTTGTAAATCGTGGCTCAGAGCGTTTTGTGTTTTGCGTTCTATAACTTCTGAATGATTTTCAGACAGTCTGTAGAAAAGTTGTTCATTTAGAATCTAACATAAATCTCAGATTTTTTTGGCTGTGAGCATTTTTTTACTGTATACTGTTATACTTCAAGGTAATTGTGTTCAATTACACCCTATAAGTGTAAATAACTACATTGAAGTTTTTCGTCAGATGATGAAATGGTTTAAATTTGAAAATATTTATTTATGCAGGCATAGCACCAGGGCTGCATCCAACGTGCGTAGCATCCTAAGTGAATATATATGCAGGTTTATGCGTAATGACTCACGGCAGCTTGACCTTGTAAGCTTGAACGAATCATTGAATGGATTAGACATGGAAATCTTTGTCAACAGAGACTTACTTTTAAGCACTGCCAACGATGAACTACTGAATAACGAAATTGACCCCAGATTGACTCTGTGCATTTCTTTTCATGGTGAAGGTATTTATCCTAGCATATTACCACAGCAGGTGTGTTAGAAAACTGTGTATGATTGAACTGGTGCAAAAATGCTCATGTTCGCTTTCCAAATGCGTTCATTGCTGAACGTTCCCTCGGCATTTTTCGAAACATGAGTATTTCTACTAGTAATAGCGTTTTGTTTTTTTGTTGGGAGTTGTGGTAACTTCATACAATGTGTGTGGATTGATTCCTCACGCAACTGCTTTGTTGGACTTCTCTTGCCATAATGCTAAATAGTGCTAAATAGTCTCAAACAAATTACTAAATATAATCGTAAACTAGCTCATATTTATTTTTATTGTATTTGAAAATGATTATTTATTTACATTTTATGTTTCTCAATCAAATCATGTGTAGTTCAGGTTTGAAAATTATTGTTGTTACAACAACCACACAAATGTAAATCTGACGTTTTGTCATCATAAATAAATTTTAAATTCTGATACTCAAAATATTTATTTATTTTTTTCATTTAAAATTGTCTCTTCAACTGTATTATTACTTTCGTTTTTGAGATATTACCCATGCAATTTATGATGTTGGGGCCGGTATGTGCACATTATGGTCAACGATTATTATTATTTTATTGTTGTTGTTAAGGCTAGTAGCCGGAAAAAAAAACATTGCTGCAAGTAGGTACATGGCATTCTTAATAGAATGTGCTTGTAAGTCCAGCCAGGCAGTCTCAATCCCTTCCGCTCACCCATAGAATTTCAGCTAGTTTATTTATTTTTTTCATCCTTGATTAAAATATTTGTGCTTTCAGTTTTCAAATATGCATATTGTTTACCATTGTTTACAAATAATCTAATAGGAGTTCTATCTTTTAATGCAACAATGTTAGTTTAGACTGGGAAATGTGTTATCTCTCTGCTATTCAACCAATCAATGCATTTTGCAGCATTCTAGGATGCAACTGTAAAATCATATAATCACAAGAATGTTTGAAATTGTTTTTTGGATGTATGGCCATAGTATCATGATAACCATGTAGCTATTGTCATTCCCTTCACTCAATGTGCTACCAGTGACTGATAAACTCACTAAAACTTGATTTAAATTCTTGATTCAATTTAATCTCATTTGTTGCATAGTGCGAGCACTAGGCAAATATGATATAATCAGAATTTTCTTACTACCTGCAAATATTTTTTGTAACAAGTGGTGAATTATCCCATATACATTTTAGTGGCTTCTGATTACGGTGGGCCAAGGAAAGAATTTCTCCAACTTTATCTGAATCAAGCAAGTGAGAGACTGTTGCAAAATCGCACATTGGTGGAGAATGATGCATATCTGGGTTCCAGAGAATATTATTGTCTTGGTGTGGTTATGGGTAAGCAAACCTGCAGGCTTAACTCCCTGGACATATAGTGATCCGTTTGGCACAGGAGCGTATTTAGTACCCCCGAACTCACAAACATTTGGGGGTTGACAATTTTGAGAGGGTGACTCAAAAACTTTGAGGCTTGTTTTGTTCAGGGGGGTTAGGGGATCAAAGTTGTTAGTGAATAAAAGAAAAAGGTTGGATCATCCCAAATTTAGAAAAATAAATAAATTTATTTTCATTTTAGGGGATTCTTCTACACAATTGTTTCCTTTAATGCATCATTTGTAATCAGAATAAGCAATAGATGAATGAAAAAGCGTGATTGTTAGCAGGAGGAAACGATATTTTCTTTGATGATGGAGGCAGTGAAGTGATGAGATAATAAGAGTATTCGCGACCTCTGTTCGCCGAACACATTGCAGTAAAAATAATCAGACCGGCAATAGATTTAATCACTAAATAATCATTTTGTTCGGAACTCATGGATCAACAAAAAGTAGCTCACTGAATGAGAAAAATAATCAAGGAGTATTTATTTATATTGGTCGTAGGTCGCGAATGAAACTGAACACTAAATAAATAATAACGAGCGAGTTGATTTTTCTCATTTTCAGAGACCGGTTTTATATCCTTGAAAACAAATTTGAAATAATTGCAAGCGTACAAAATTTACTAAGTTGAACGGCAGCTTGACAAACTATTCCAGTTTGTAGCAGTTCAAGTTTTATTATTTTCTTGATTATTTTGAAAATTGGGAGTTATCTTCTTTATGGTTTGTTCGGTAAACTAACATTTTATTGAATATTTATGTTGTTCTAAACTAATGATCTGTTGCATACGCGACATATTGAACTACGAACACCTTTTATTTTTTTCATTTTGTTTGACGAACAGGTCGCGAATACTCTTACTTATTGACACAGACTTTGTAGACTATACCTTATCTTGTTGTTTTTTTTTCTGAAGTCTATGCAAACATGCACGCATGCAAGTGACCCTTATGTTCACCAAGAAGTGATATAAAACCTATACTGATTTTTTTAAACTACCCAATATGATCCATGAATGCGTAATAATTGATATTAAAAAATATATACACTACGTAATTATTAATATTATAACTGATAATAAATGAATAATTGATAGCAATAAACTAGTAATTGGAATAAACTGTTATTGGAATAATTTCGATAAAAATGTTGGGATTATTCAGTTATTCATTATTAATCATGAATATTTTTTTGTTTATTAATTATTATAATTAGTATCATTTATTATCTTTTTAAAAAATTATTGGCAATAAAAATTGTGACAGAAATAGTAAAAGTCACCATTGTTTTTATTATTATTAAAGCGATTATTGTTGTCGGCTTATCGGCAAGTTTTCGCTTTCAGAGAGCGACAAATGTTTTTCCGCAAGTCTCACGACATATTTATTGACAATTTTGTTTCCAGCAGAACTTTTCCTTAATCGCTGACAGTATCGCCAATTTTTCATGATATGGAAATATAGTAAATGGTCGGTGATTTTGCAGGTTCTGGATAAATCGAGTAATCATTCTATAATCGCTAGCATTTTACTTAAGGTTCTCACCAGGTTTTGACCCATAAGAAAATATTCCTAGCCGGTTCCATGATCAACCAATCCCAGAGCACCAATTTCATACTGTTTCCAGCAGTATTGTGGTAGATTTTGGTGAAAGATACTAGTGAACAGGGTGTTCGCTACACCACTTCTCCACTCTATGCTCTGGCAATGCGCCTACGGTCATCGGTAAGCTGCTGTGCCGGTAGCAGAGCCATACTGTGCCGGTAGCACAGTACACAGGGCCGGTACCGGGCCGGTAGTGACCTCTACAGGGTCGGTAGTGACCTCTGCAGGGCCGGTATGCTGCCACAGGGCCGGCACAAGATTGCTGCCTTAGCTGAGGAACTTGAAAATTAGCCAGAACTTCTCACCAAGCCAGGAGCCAAAGCTATCTACCCTAACATCGACGGTAACCAGGACCACAAGCCAACTGGAGCCTTGGGACCTTATGGAACAGCCTGATTGGCCAGCAGGAGATAGGACTCCGCCCTTAGCCACTTGGCACCTCCCTTATTTACTCTCTTGTTATTACCTGATTGGTGGACTATTTATATAAGCACTTACATTGGTTTGTTTACTTCCTGTACTGTTATTCTTATATGTTTGATACTTGTGAGCTCTCCTATAAAATGAGAGACATTTCATGTGTTCTGTGCATTCATTCCTATGTTGCCATGGCATATGCTCTTATATTGCTAACCCTAGAGGAATAATTACCCTCAGGACTATCATAGAGAATATAGCCATTAAAGCATGACAGCACTTATCACTTTTTGGTTGAGTTTCTGAATATTCAAGTCTTAAGCAGCAGATTGATGTATTAAATAACCCTCTAGGCCTACTCAGTCATGATTTACAAGCCTGCAAAATACCCCTCTTCCAAAAATGCTCGCTAACTTTTACACTGCTTAAAGTTGACGTCATCTTCGGGAATTTACTTTTTCACGGCACAGTATTTATTTGACCAATCAGATGCCGCTATTTATTTTTATTATTATTTTATTTATTATTATTCTACCTACATATTACTGTCCATTATTGTATAAATAAATACCATTTATTGTTCCCTTACTCACCAAAAGAAGCAAAATTTTTTTTATCCTTTTTATGGAAGAAGGATAAGATGAGATGATCCTTTGTTTGTGATGGTGATCACATTGGACAACCTGACTAATCCCGCAATCGTCTATTGTTGCCATGTCACATATGAAAATTGCGTAATAATCAAGCGGTGGTCTCGTTTACTATGCGTGCGCACTAATTGCGTCCATATTGATAGAAACCAGTAATTGCGATTTTATGCGTGCGGCGTGCAAATTGAAGCCAGGTGAAAAATGGCGCGTAACAGTAAACCTTAACATTAAATCTTAGAACCATTTTTTGATGGGGTGTCTTCGTAAGGACTGTTTATTCCTGTTGCAATGGCCTTCAGTAGACCTAAGACTAAATGAATTGCCCAATCAGATTTCATTTTAAACGCAAACGATGTAACTTCATTTATAAAACTTTGCCATTATTTATTATAATTGACCACGCCCACATCCCGAAGATGACGTACACCGCAATCAATGGAAGTTATAGTAAGCTAAATTTCAGCTGATACGACGAGCATTTGAGGCCAATGGCTTTTTGGCAAGCTTGTAAATCATGACTGAGTAGGCCTAGAGGGTTATTTAATACATCAATCTGCTGCTCAAGACTTGAATATTCAGAAACTCAACCAAAAAGTGATAAGTGCTGGCATGCTTTAATACAAGCACTACGCTGTACTGTTTGTTTGAGCCATGGGCTCCTGCCTTACCGGGTAATTCGGTTACCCTGCACAGTTGTCACTGTCGGTCAGCACAGTGTCCCCTCTGGAGAGAGGTATAATACTCGAGACTAGTGGATGTCCGTGGTAACAGACCGGAATCCATTACAGTATTATGCCATCTTCATTGCCCTAACTTATGAACGAGTGAATGATAATTTGTAGCTTATAGTTTGTAACAGCGAGTACCATAGGAAGCGCTGAAGAATGCACAGTTGTGAAAAATTATGGATTCTGGGACAGGTTTTTCTTTATTGCTAAAGTAAATTGCTATATGTACAACTCAGTGTTTATAAAGCAAGCAAATGGCGATTGTCACTGTGTGATTATGGTATAGAGCAATTCGGTGTTTAGTTATGAAAGGAGAATTTCTTTACAGCATAAAGTAATTGTGGTTTGGGATATAAATTGCTCTATTGCTTTTAGTTATTCCTACAAATTATCAATAATGCAGCCTGAATGTAAAAGTGGTAACTCTGTTTGCTTTAAACATTGGTATGTGATTTTATGATCTGTCTGAATTGTGCTCCAGGATATTCTCTGTTTCAACGAGGACCGATTCCAGCACTCCTTGATATGCGCAATCTCAACACTGATAATGTTTATCATCAACAGTTAATAGAAGGCTTAGAAGTAACAGGACTATATCAAGTAAGTTTTTCTTAGCAATTTTCAAATGCTTGGTTGTTAACTAGTTGGCTCAATTACTAACACAAATCTGCTGCTTTGTGATGCTGTGTCACAGATTTTTGACTGAATTTATTGCTTAGATGATTTTTTGTAGAAAAACTTGTAAAGTTGTGCTCTCGTAATTTACATCTATAATATAAGCGCCAAAGATGCTGACCTTTACACTTGTTTTTTGATACGCAACAACTTATATAAGTCCATAAAGCGGATTTGTAAAAACTTGACTTATTTGGATAGAAAAAGGGCATCCCAGCAACGATCACGCGCTGCGTTTCTCTGCTACAAAGTTTATCCTACGAGGGAGTTGTGCCCCCTTTGACGTTGTAGTTTTGACGAAATCCCATAAAATGTCTCTCGCAGTCATATAGACTACGGGTTCTATTAATGATGGACACTTCCCCGCAAGCACATCGTGCAACTCGGTTAACTCGCAACCACGCTCCAGTTGTGGTTAAGTTCTTGATTTCTGATCTAACAAGCTGTGAGTTTCCAATAACAAAATTAATGATTGCCAGATTGTTAGTTAGTTAAATGATAGCCTTTTTAAACTTCTGTTTGTATCAGTTAACTCTAGTAACTGCTCTAGTCAAACTATACGAACATGAAGTCCTGACACAATTTTATAATGAAATAATTATTTTGTTTTACTAATAGATAATAATAATAGTTATTTTAATAATTATAATAGTAAATAAATATTATTACTGGTTATTACTCGCACATGAGAGTTGCGCTAAACTTCGAAGTTGTCTGTTCCTATCCTCCCCAAGGGCCTTTATATTGCCCAAACTTCGGAGAATAAACGTTATTTATTTTTTTATATAAAGGGTTCTGTTTTTTTGCCTTGGTTCCTTCGAAGGCCCAATCTTCATAGCATAGAAACGCATTGATTGTGAATAGACTTTTGATACCATGAAAAATTAAATTTACAATAAAGATTGCGACGGTCTTGCTCAATACCCATTTGGCCCTGGAAACCGCCGGCAAAAAAGTTAGCACTATTAAACATTTATAGATTGTTGATGTTGGTTTTTTGTTTATTAGAAAAAAACATTTCGAGTTCACCAACACCAAAACCTTTCTTATAGGAAAAAGTTCATACAATTACAGCCCTAGAGGTTCCTACTAACTTTTTAATGCTTTTACCTAATAATGTAGTAAATAAAATAATAATAAAAGAAATAGCGGGATTGGATTAACCAAATAAATACTGTACAGGACAGAAATAAATATACATTCAATCCGAAGATGAGTCAATTTTATGCAGTGCAAAAAGTGGCAAGTGTTTCTGGAAGAGGGATATTTTGCAGGCTTGTAGATCAGGACTGAGTAGGCCTAGAGGGTTGTTCAATACATCAATCTGCTGCTTAAGACCCTCAAAGAAATAGTGTTCAGTGCTGGCATGCTTATAAAGCATAGTAACTGTTTTGACTGAGTTGTCTTACTCTAAAGGAGATAACTCCAATGTAAAACATCTGTTTTTTCTAATTGAACAACTGCAAATATTTCTTCATTTACTCCTTGAAAACTCGACTCCTGGCGTATGTACGAGCGCAGTCCCCATTGTTTTCATTCATTTGAAGATGTATCAGTGTAGTCCGCATTCTAATTCATCGTTAGTAAGACTGTTATTATATACACGCTGGCGTCTATGTGATATCTAACGTGGCTAGTATCTGAAAAGCTAATGCACGTTTTCAATTGAAAAAATGTTTTTAAATCAACTGTTATTAAAAGATTTAAATTACCATATATTTACAGAAAATAATGCCAGATTTACGTTTCTTTGACGAATAGTAATTTTCAAACCTTGACTACAAATCACTTAGCTAAAAAAAATCAAAATACCAGTTGCAAACGAATAATAATTTTCAAATACAATCTTTGAACGATGCGCTTTAATCATACGATTGTAAAACTGACATTGTTACCAAAATTAAAATTGGGTTGGTATTGTTTTAGCTGTCAGAGGCAATTCCAAAGCTGGTCTTATTTCTCTCAGAGCCTCATATACCAGAACCGTTGAAGGTGACCACATTTCTGAAGAAATTCTCTACTACTTACAGTGAGAGCCCAAATCATAGCAGGGTGCAGAAACAAATGTATTCGCACTTTGTAAAATATTGTCGACAAGCTTACAGTAAGTAACACGTTTTGAATTCGAGATTAAAAGCACGCTGATGAAACTATAATTTAAATAGGCAACTTGTCTAGAATAATTGTCTGTACATTTCCAGAATTGCCTTGCAAAGACATTTTGAAAACTGATCATTTTTTTGTACCTGGCTGCAATTATCCATCATTGATCAATATCTAAAACTCATTTTTATCTTCGTCAACGGAGGGGGGGGTGATTAATCCCACTCTTGCAGCGGTCTCTGTCGTGCCATCCATCCCACAGGGTTTTCTACATCATTTTTTGTGATACAAGTTTTTCTGCTCATCTGGTCATCCTGTTTCTGGTGTTTCTTCTTTGCTTTCTTGTGCGCCATCTACATTGAATTTGAGAGTAGTAGTTTTTGTTTCTTCAAGCGCTTTTTATTTTAAAATATCACTATTATATTTATATATGGCTATAAAGTGAGTGTTCAAAAGTTTTGACTTGTTTGTATAGAAGCAGGGCCTCCTAACTAAATGTTGGCATTGTGCAGCGACATTTTTGATTGCCAAAAAATGAGAGATTGCAACAAATTTCATATTTTTTGTAGCTGTTTCCCTCAAGTCAGCTGTCCTTTTTATCTTTTGGAAAGTCGCTATTATGTACACACCAACTTTTATGTGACAGCGTTTTGTGATGAAAATCAAAAGAACTAATACATAAATTTGATCAAGAAAATAATTTTTAGGTTAGAAATTAACTAAACTGTTGTTTTAGTATAATTTTATAATAATATGAGGTAAAAAACATTTCGGTATAATTTTTTCACAGTAACGGCAATAATTGAATCCATAGTATCGGCTCTCTTTCTGAGAATAAAAATTGCAGATTTTGAGAAGTTGACACTAACACGCAAAGTGTGTCCTAAGCCCTACGATGAAAAATTTGAACTATTTTTTACTAGGTATCATAAAAATGTGCTTTCACGATGAGTTTACATCAACAAATAGTATTTATTGCTTCAATGTGTTCATCTCACACATGCATGCTTTTATTGTATTCACAGGAGGCCAGAGAATTGATGGTAGATTGACTCTTGAACAAATTTTACGCTTTACGACTGGGATGACCTGGGAGCCTCTCTTTGGCTATTCTATCCAGCCATCGATAGAGTTTGCAGACAAAAGTAACATCGCCATCATGTTTCCTACAAGCAGTACATGTGCTAATGTTCTGTACCTCCCGTACTCCATGTCTGCTCTTCCCAATGAGTTAGAGCTGTTTCAAAATTTTGACCTCGCCTTTAAGAACCAGTTTTTTGGTATGGCATGAGGTGAATGTAATCCATATCTGCACATTCTTAGCTTATTCTTTGATGAACTTTTGTATATAGGCAGTTCTTATTCCCATATCTAGTCTGGCATGAACTTTATGACAACTGGGATGGTAACATCACAAGCCTGGTTGAGATAGGAACTGAAGGTCTTTACCAACACCACCTAGTTCAGCGGCCAGACACAACATCCATTACACCAACAAGACATCTTTAAAAACAGGGGTTGCCAGTTAATACCTGTGTGATTACCTGCTAGGCGCAGGACTCTCACCTGTTAGCCACCAACCTGTGTGCATGTGATAGTTTTTTGCCAATATTTTCTATGATCAATTTAAGTGGAAATGAATGATCAAAATGATAAGAAAATATTGGCATAAACTATCACATGCACACAGGTTGGTGGCTAACAGGTGAGAGTCCTGCACCTAGCAGGTAATCACACAGGTATTAACTGGCAACCCCTGTTTTTAAAGATGTCTTGTTGGTGTAATGGATGTTGTGTCTGGCCGCTGAACTAGGTGGTGTTGGTAAAGACCTTCAGTTCCTACCTCAACCAGGCTTGTGATGTTACCATCCCAGTTATCATAAAATTAATGCCCGTTTAGATATGGATGGGAAATGCCCATCTACAGAAGTTGCTCATATATAAAGATGGACCATTAATTTTAGGTCTGTGGTATTTTTTTAGTTCCTTTGTATTGGTTTTGTATTCGTATTGCATACTTTCATAGTGAAAGTGTCATAATTTAAATCATGTTAGCAACTGTATTGCCAATTTTGCATTCTCATGGTTTTGGACTGCATGTATTTTCGATGTTACTTTGGCAGCAGTAATGGAACTGCTGGTAATAGCATTTTAGTTAACATACTTTTCTCTGAGTTTTGTATCCGTGAACCTTGAATTGAATGCGCTATTATAGCAACTAGTAAGGTTTGGATCTAATTAGTTATTAAAATATGATACAACTTACATCACTTTGCAATAACATACAGAAAAAAACCATGCGGTTGTCAACTGGTCGCCATTTAAGACCTAACAACTGGGTAACGTAGCAAGTGATGAGACAAGCACCTTGGAATTCTGGCGATTGCAAGCTGCAGATCATGTGGTATTCAAATATATCGGGTAGCCAACTACTATTGTAAAGATCGCATTTCCAAACCTGTGCAGATGAGTGTTGGTAAAAAGTAACTATGCCTGCAATCATCTTGACTTACTGCAACCAAAATAAAAGAACTGACCCTCCATATCATGTGTTTGGATGTTAAATCATGAAAGGAAAGTGAGATTGTTACAAGAAGAACAAATGCATGACATCATTAAATAGCGAAAATGATACATTGACATTTGTTCCACACAAACTAATGCATATATTCCACAATAAGGACATTATTGCGCTTGTACGGAATAATTGCATCAATCTGAACAGTAAAGAACAAATAAAAGGGAATAAGTTGTTGAACAGCTAAACATGCTGCTCAAAAGTCTTAGAAAAAGAAGCGGCACCAGAAATAGGTGTACAAAACCAAATCATCAAAAGTTGATATAGCTGGAGTGTCGGCCACTATCATTTCTGAAGTCACCAGATATTGAAGTTGACAGAATCATCACTCCAACTGAGTCAGCCTATTTACTGCCAATAGATAAATACTTTTTCCTTCAACACCATCCTCCGCATGTACATTAAGATCAGATAATTGCACTATGCCCTCATCATCGATGTCAGGGCTGTTCACAGCTACAGAGACTGGATTTTGCGGTAGGGCATTGATACCACTAATTAATCGTATACTCAGCAGATTCTCCATCATAGTGATCCCCTAGGAGACGGAATTGTTCTATCATCTGCAACGGGGTTCTGTTATTTTCGGTTCTAATCGGATGGTTATTGTGAGAGTCTTGCAGAGCTCGTAAGACTCTGTTAATACGTGGAATGTATACATAGTGTAGGGCAGCCAAATGCAACGGGTTCTCTACATCCAAAATGTTGTACCTTTCGAATGAGTAAAACAAAAGGCCAAAGTGTTGACGAATATGTGTGTTTATATCTCGATTAAAACGTTCCACTCTTTGGTTATGGACTGATGACCCTACAGTTACTGGGTGTGAGTTGTGCCCATTAGATATTTCCAACATGGCTTCCCAAATCAACTTGTTCTCTCCGCCGTGATCAGTCCTCACCCTGATAGGAACCCCAAAATTCTCACAAGCATCCATGAAGTATTGCAAAACAGTGCTTGATCTGTTATTGTTGCTACATTGCAGGAAAGTACAAGTTCGTGAAAAGCCGTCGATGGCGCAATGAATAACTAATCCCCATCGAATAAGTTTGTGGTTGCCATCGATATGCCAGCAGTAGTGAGGAAAAGGACTGCCATATATGCGTCGGTGAATTCGTCTCTGAACTCTCTCCGTCCTCTCTCCCACACCTGGTTGATCCACACGATGAATTGAACTGCGAATACGCCATCTCTGAATATTAAACCTGAAAAATTAAGCAATGCAGTGAGAATTGATGAAAATTCCATTACTCAAACCAAAGTGTACAAACAAACTTAATGACAAAAAACATGGAAAAAGGCTCAATCGCAATTGATGCTATGTTTGTGTTAAGCTTTGGCTACACACCCTACATTTTGTAGGAGTATGACGAATGTGACTAGTGGCTACACTCGTTACGTCACGCGATGTTACGGATTGTCCAGTGAGGCAAAGAGGGTATAATTATTATAAACAGCCATCATAATAGTTATTATAATTATAAAATATGATAATTAATCATCATATTTGTGTATATTAAGAGTATTCGCGACCTCTGTTCGCCGAACACATTACAATAAAAATAATCAGACGGGCAATAAATTTAATCAATAAATAATCATTTTGTTCGAAACTCGTGGGTCAAAAGAAGTCGCTCATGGAATCAAAAAAACAATCAACGAGTATTTATTTATATTGTTGGTAGGTCGCGAATGAAACTGAACACTAAATAAATAATAACGAGCGAGTTGATTTTTCTCATTTTCAGAGACCGGTTTTATATCCTTGAAAAATAATTCGAAATAAATTGCAAGCGTACAAAACTTGCTAGATTGAAGGTCAGCTTGACAAACTATTCCAGTTTTTAGCAGCTCAAATTTCATTATTTTCTTGATTGTTTTGAAAATTGGGAGTTATCTTCTTTATGGTTTGTTCGGTAAACTATAACATTTCATTAAATATTTATGTTGTTCTAAACTAATGTCCTGTTGCATACGCAACATATTGAACTACGAACACCTATTGCTTTTTGTATTTTGTTCGACGAACAAGTCGCGAATACTCTAAATAGTAGATAAATAATCTTAACAGCCATAATAAACAATTGTAATATTTATAAACAAGTTTTTTATAAATAAAAAAGTACCCTCTTTCATAGAAATAACAGATGGATCGTTGGCCAATCAGTAACAACCAGGTCAATAAAACAGGTTCACTGGAGTCGTCAAATTTGTCCTATTACTTTAACCACTCTAAAGTGGTTATTTGATAAAATTGTCCAATCAATGAAACATCAGGCAAAAAACGTTTTCATAGACCAACACGTTGGTCAACGCATTTGAGCGTCTTTTTGTAAAAAAACCGTTGCCAGCAAATGGAAAAAATTGTTTTTCCCGCATACTGACAAAATGTAGGTGCGTGTAGCCATGGGTTTAGTGTGTAGCCATGAGTTAATCATGCCCTTGAAAACCTGGCAACATCTGAGCAAATGCATCATCAAATTCACTAAGCAGCTGGACCAGACCAGACCAGACAAAGTTCTCCCACATAAGAGCAACTATTTACATCTGATGCACAGAATAGCCTCATTCATGCTAAATATTCATTGGTTTGCAGAAACTAGGCATAGCCACACCAATTAATTATTTTACAGCACTAATGTTTTGCCATTTTACAGATTCCCTGCATAGACCAAAACCAAGCAAAACATACTTTGAATACAAAAGTAAAAACAAACAACTGGCGCAAAGTTTGGCCAAGTATAGCCAATGAGAACAGTAGTTGAGAGTTGTCTTATCTTCTTGCATCAATTCATACAGGTCATTATGATAAGTAGAAAAAATTTAGCGCGTCCACACAAATTTTAGCTGATGGACACGAGGATTGGATTGCGAAGTTTCCTATTAAAATTTCCTCTCATATTTTTAGTATGCTGTATTAAGGGCCTGGCAGCAGTTATCTCCCAACTTATGATGCAACATGATATTCAAACTTCATGACACCCAGCGATTACTGATTAGTTAGTTATTGTATTTACTTATATTTGGAATTTTCTTGCATTTTATTTATGCTGTAATTATTATGAATCACATATTTTACTCAATAAATCAATAAATAAAATTAACAAGAAAACCAAGTTTATTGTTAATAATAATCATGATAGAATTTGGAACGAATGTAGACAGGAATGAATGCAGACATAGCTGGAATGAATGTAGACACATCCTGGAATGAACGTCAATAGACCTGGAATGAAAGTCATCTATGTTGGAGAGAAGGAAAGTTGGCGTTCAATCTAGGAAGTGTCGAGATTCGTTCCTGGTGGTATAAAAAGTTTCGTTTCGACATTTGTTCCTAAAGCAGACAACCCCTGAAATCAAACTCGAAATAATATTTTATATATTGCTGAGAACGAACATAGACACATCCGAGAATGAAAGTCAAAATTTTCTTGTTTGTAGCATAGTTGACATTCGTTCCAAGTCTGTCGACGTTGATTCCAGGATGTGTGTATGTTCATTCAAGCTGTGTCTGCATTCATTCCTGTCGACATTCATTCTTGTCTACGTTCGTTCCAATTCCCATCATGATAGCAATAAAGTGGTCAATTGCTCTGATACTTTGGAACTACAACAAAAGTAAACCATATTGTCATTCATTAGCCACACCTGTAAATCTAATAATGTGTTTAAGTTTTAGGATCACAAAATACAAAACAATAGAGAGCATTGTATAACTATATACTACGCTACTACATGGTATTGAAGCTGGCCAATGTAATCCACAAGAAAGGCACACCATAATCAATTTATCTTGGCAAAATCAAAATACAAAACGATGGATTTGCCGCACATTTTTTATGCAGATGTTTTCGCTCCAAATATACGAGTCAAAATTGTTATATGAAGAAAATCCCAAAGGCTATATTGACTTCTTGCACTTCCTCAACAATAACATTTTTGTCATATATAAACTACTTTATATGGTCGCTCATAATGTTAGACGCTTTCACTCCCAATGCGTATGAACTTTCAATGCCTATGAATGGTTTTGAAATAGTTGAGATGGTTTGCTATGTGTCTTCTAAATTGAAAATAATTGGGTAATTGTAGGATAATAAATAACCACTGTAAATAAAACTATTGTTGAATATAACCTTTAAAATTATTTTTTTACA
Source organism: Cryptosula pallasiana (assembly GCA_945261195.1). NCBI lineage: Eukaryota > Metazoa > Bryozoa > Gymnolaemata > Cheilostomatida > Cryptosulidae > Cryptosula > Cryptosula pallasiana. The sequence goes on along the minus strand of OX183132.1, from coordinate 40,968,557 downwards.
AACACGATTAGGTTGCATATATTAATTAAAATAATATACAACGATTAATATTTAACAAATAAAAAATGACGTTTATGTATTCAAAGGAAATTCAACTGTTCACCGTTCAGTACAAACATTATTAATCGTAAATGGGAGATCTATGATCAGTAGAGCAAACCAGCAAATCGGCTCAGCTTTTCAAAGCCTGTGAACGATTACACAAAGCGTTCAGAAGATTTGTAGAACTTCAGATTATTTTAAAAGTATTCGGACAGTTTCATAAAGCGTTTAGACATTTTTAAACCCAAAACGCTTTGAGCCACTATAGCTATATATGTCTCAAAAGAGGATAAAGACCAGGCTACACGATCGTCGTCTATTTTACATGTGTTGTGTGCATAATTCATAAAATATAAGCCATTTAACACAAAATTGAATGCAGCAATGGTGTTTAAAAGTAATCTAGTTTGTGGGAAAACTCACAATTAGTCATTGCAAAGGCAGCAGATAGTTGAAATAGTTGAAACAATATTAATTACACGAGATGACAATCATATCATATTCAACTCAAAACCGGGATGTCTCCGGAAACACGTAGCGCAAGAACATTTAGTGAAATTTCGCGGGCGTGAGAATAACGTCCCTAAAGTAGCAATATTACTGAGCGCTCAACTATATTTGACATGGCAGCTCCCATGGCAACCTTAATCTTGTCTATATTTTAATTTTTGAGCTAAAATATTTGTTGTTTTTACTTTTGCAATTTTAGATAGCGTATAAAAAGTGCCAATTGAGAACATATTAAATTTTACAAAATTTCTTGTGTTTCCCTTTAAGTGGTTTAGAAGCGATAAACGCCTAAAATTTAAATACTACCCCATAGCTGCAATGCAGTATATGAATGACCCTACTACATGGTCTCTACTGTAGATTTGATGGCAACTTGTTTATAGCCTGCTAACTATACTGGGAGTTGGGCATTATTAATAGCACAACCATGGATGAAATACACCAGGATTGCCAGCTACGGCCGTTCAATATAACTTTGACCACGATGCAAGTGAGGCCGTTTATGGGAGTGGCCATGACTAGGATTTTTACGCAGTATCCGGTACGTACTTGTGTTTTTTTAATGTAGTGTCGAGTTGTCTTTTCATTAAGAAAGACAACTACGCCAATCCAAGGGGAAAAGTGACGTATTTCCGGTACGTTCGTAAAATTTGACTATTTAAAAAGTTGCGGTGGCTGCTATAAAAAGATTTGACCATAACTTGCGGCCCCTTACTATAGCGTATGTCACGAAATCCCTTGTAAAAGTCGCAGTCACGGTCTATATCCGGTACGGACTTGGCCGTTCAAATTGCTTCACCTGATTGGGCGCAGCTGGCCATCCTGGTGTATTTCATCCATGAGCACAACAAAGCATGACTAAGATTCTAGGGCCACAGTTAATATGTTGAAGTTTAGCTCCAACTGTTCCAATCTAAATTGAAGAGAAGACAACTTGACAATATCAAAACATATGAATCATATGATCCAAATAGGCTATACGTTCAAGTAAATATTCAAACAATTTACTGTAAAGCAATTTTAAGAATGAAAGGGCTTAATCACTGCCTCAGGAGCTTGTAACTTATAATGACCACATCGTATTGTTCTTATTAGATATGAAAACATCTGATTTTCTAACGATCGATTTGTTAAAATTTCACGCTTTACACAATACATAGTAAATAACTGATTGTGATTGGCTGCTTCGGTGACGCAATCTCTCAAGCTTCATTCTTAATTCATCGTATGTATGATGAGTTAGCTGAATGTTCATAGCAATGTTCATAAACCAAATAAATATGACATAAATCAACATCATTTACCAATGATCACATAGTATTGATCATTGAGCATTTATAATTGTAACTGTAATAATGACAGCCTTCGTTTTTAGTTGGCTTGGTAACATCTCCAACAAAGAAATAATTCTTTTGATTGTTATGAAACAAAAACAATAATTAATTTCAGCAGGGAGAGTGCTTTACATCTAAATAATTATTATTATTATGAAAAACTATAATTAGTTTCAACCAAAAACTGAGAGTAGATTTGAAACTGAATATTTAGGGTGATTCTATTGGCTGGAAAATACTGAAAGAGGTGACAACTCCTCATCGGTCAAATGACATAGTGGAAAAATCACCATCCTGTAACACCTAGCTAAACGTACGATGTATATGTAAAATGTGTAAATATCTACAATGGTGTAGCCCAGGATTAACAGTTGAGCTAGTGGTGACTTGGTTGGAATACACAAGTATATTACTCATCAAGTGCTTTCAGTTGCATTAGTTGAGGAAAAATAACTGTTACCAGGTGCCCATTACATGAAAGATCTTGTGCAAGGGTGAAGTACTTCAACATTTCAGAAGAAAATACATTTTTATATAAAAAAAACCAACTAAAAATATGATCTGACATACAAAGTCACTTTGTTACGCTTCATTACTTCATTGAACTCTAGACGATAACCAGAGTTTTCTGATCAATTATCAGTTTATGCTGAACATTTAGAGTTTCTAACAAATCAAGTGAACTGCAAATGCATCCATTGTAATCGGAAGTGAACTGAGCAACAGGCTGTTGACATAGCCAGCTGATCTGAAGTGGCCCACAACAAGTCTTTCACCAGCGTTAGGCATGAGACATTTGAATTCTATAGTCTCTTCATCAATTACTCTATCGGTTGGATTGTGCCTTTGAAAACTATCAATATTTTCATCAGCCAATATCCGTGCTAATGTTTGACGACTGATTCCAAAGTACTCGGCAATTGCCTTTTTAGACTTTCCAGCCCTGCACTTTGTAGCAACTCTTGACGACATATGCTAACTTTGGGGCGACCTGCAGGCATTCTAAAAATAAATACTATTATTGAGACACAAAATAGGAATGGGCAAATATTACATAAAGCTGAGTTCAGACTATACGATTATCAGCCGAGTAGGCAGAGCCTAAACCTGAACAGCACACATGTTCACAATAAGTGGCAGACTTCTTTTCATCAGACAGTGTATGTGTTCGGTACAATTATTGGCCTGTCTAACCAATCAGCATGCACATAACAGCTTTTCGGTTACGAACTTTTGAAGAAGCTTGCATTCACTTGATACTATCGCGTTCGCCATTCTATATGTATATTGTTTATTGTATTTCAAATTTTCATTTGTCCGCAGTATTCCCCTGATCAAATGCAAGCCAAGTTATAAATGTAAAAATATTCAAGTAAACATTCCAACTATTATCATCATAATAACCAAAAACCTCCAGGATTAAAATAAATTATATTAAAAATAACAACTGTTTAACAAGTAATAACAAAATATGTCTATTACTACTAGCACCACATGGCACATCATAGACCAAGCTACCGCATTTAACACAGCAACAAAGCGGTGCAACTTACGTCTTACAGAAAATTTTTACATCATTTGCCATCCAAAAATGAGTAAATTGAATAGTCGTAATGAGCTGGTGTCAGCTTGCAGGCATAAAAGAAAACGTTTGCAAGGAAACACATAAAACAATAACTTTACTTTACTTTTTATACATTTCAGTATCCGCTATCCATACACTTATAGACTTGCTATTTACATCATACCACCATTGTGCATATCTCTATGTCATGTCATTATGCATTTAATTTCATTTTAAAGTTTACCTGAAGAATACAAACAACCATTTATTGCACGAAACTAATTAGTAGTGACAATTTATTGGACTCTCAATAAAGTTCGCTTTCACAATCAAAAAATTAAATATTTTAGCTTCGAATATATTCATCGAGCACTTATGTTGACTGATGCATCTCATAGTGTGTATAGTATGCGAATATATGTATTAGCAAAAAACTTATATTCGTATATATCCTAATATTATTCATGCATAAAAAAAAAACCTTTAAAAATCCGATTGCCATAGAAATTATTCAAAAGTAATATTTTACACGCAAAAATCTACTACATAATAATGATCGATTTAATAAGATTGGTGAACAATTGATAAAAATGAATTATCTGCACTAGTCTAATAAATAATAAGGGGATTGGAACGAGCGTAGACATGAATGAACGTTGACATGAATAAAAGCAGACACAGCTGGAAAGAGCATAGACACATCCTGGAATGAATGTCGGCAGCCCGGCAATGAACATCGACAGACCTGGAACGAACATCGATTATGGTATAAAGAATAAATTTTCAACATTCATTTTGGTAAGTATCTAAATCCGTTCTCGGCGATATATAGAATATGCTTTTGACTTTCATTCCATCAGTAGTCTACCTTGACAAAAACAATAAACGTTTTTATTCAGGAACAAACGTCGAAACGGTAGTTAACATGTCGCCAGGAATGAAGGTCGAAACCTCAGAGAATGAACGTCGATTGCTTCTTCTTTCTATCATAGCAGACATTCATTCCAAGTCTGTAGATATTCATTCCAGGAGGTGTTTACATTCATTTCAGCTATGTCTGCATTCATTTCTGTCTACGTTCATTCCAATTAATAATAAAAATAATATCTATAACAATAATAAAAAAAATCGTAATCATCACAACGATGATAATACGATATCGATCACCATGATAATTAAGAATAAATTATTATAATTATGAATAAATAATTTTTAAACATACATATATATAATATTAATGTCTTTTACAATAATAACGTATATCTATCATTAGAATATAAATGCAATTATAATAATTATTCTAATTAATTATTATCATCAACATGTTATAATGACAATATATAGATGATCAATCTCGGAAATGGCTTTATTGATTATTTTTTTTCAAATTGAATAGTAATAATATGTTGAAATTGTAAAATCATCATCAATCATCATACTTATTATGATATCTAATAATAATAATAAACAATATCATATATATATAATTTTATTAGTACAGTACATATTAATAATAATTATTGTTTGTTTATGTTATATACGCGCATAATCATAATGTGGCTATTGGATTAATGAAGGTTAAGGGTAGCTAAAGGATTGTGGATAGCTAGAGGAGATTAGGAAGCTGGGGAGACACTTTTGGAGTGACCAGACTAGGTGGTGGTTGTGTTGTGCTGGAGCTGCTATATATATATATATACCTAGTGAGATATACAACAATACAATTTATTAATTTATTATTAATATTTGATAATAATAATATTAATAATGATAATTTATTATTATTATTTATTATCATCAATATTAATTATTGTTATCCAATAGTTATTATAATACTGTGGCGGACGGCGCCATGACAGTAGCAATACATCGCTCTATGTTTCCACTCCACAACTATTCATTCTATGTGTATCATTTATATTTTCTACTTTCTATTTTACATTCAATCTTATATCGACAACATGTGCTAAGCAATCAGCCGTATCAGTAAGCCAAGCCCTTATTTTTTCTATTCGTCTAGTCCTACTTATCAGGCGTGGCTTACAGTCTTGTCTTTGCCCTGTCTTGTTTACATATTTATTATTACATAACTGTTTGTATAAATGCCAGTACCATACAATCAATAAATCAGAGTAAAGCTTGCACACTCTCAGAAGTTTTTTTGTCTCACAAACAATAAACTTCACTTGCGCTAGTACATGCACGTACAAACAAAGCACCATTACTACGACTAGTAATTACTAAGCAGTATACCGAACCTCTGCTGACCAAATCTAGCCAAGGCTGATTCGACCTTCAAAGTTTGGGCCACCAGCTTGAGCTCAGTAACAGTTTACGCAACCGGCAGTTCGGCAGCAGCCTGCAATGGTCGACCACTATTGCTAAGGAAGTCTGTCGATCTGTGGGCGGGTTGTATAGCTGTTAGCTATCACACAGTTCGGGCAAAGCTGTGCAGGTAGGCCGAAGCTACCAAAACAGACCGACAGTGAAATCCTGCACAATACTAATGATCTAATGACGCTGTTGCTCCATTGAATTGTATATATTATTATTTTATTGTTATTATTTACTACATTGATAAATAAATAATATTAATAATAATAAATAATTAATAATAATTAATAATTATAATAATAATCTATCGATCAATGATTTTAATATTAATAAAAGATAGTAATAATAATAATAATAAATAATAATAATAATAATACTGTGTTGTTAATTATTAATTAATTAATTAATAATAATAATAATGTCATGACTGAAGTGACTGTTGTTGTATTAAAATTTTAAAATGTAGAAACAACAACTCAAGAAGAAGATGGAATGAACCACAACAAAAATAATCAAAACAACAGAACAGCAAACGACAATAATTATTTATAATAATGATAAAATAATAATAATAATGATCTGATGATAATGATAATAATAAATAATAATAATAATTATAGCTAGTCAGTAGTAGTAGCTACAACAACAACAAACACTGACAACAGTAGTAGCAAAATAATTGCAATTGTCGTTTACAAACTCTTTTAATGTCTCACATAATAAGTAATACATACTAATTGGTGGTGACTCCCAAGGATGTGATCTCAAAATGAATGGAAAACGTGGAACAGAACAGCAGTGAAATCACCTTTAAAAAACAGGTTACAGCAGCGATCCAAAAAAAGTAACAATCCGGCACTACTGCACGTGTCAGAAAAACCAAAATGGCAACATGCATACCTACTGTGCCCACAGACCTGTAATGAGTAATAAAAATAATACATATACCCTGCACGTATTTCCCCTATATATGAAGTAAAATTTAATCCACGGTTTCCCTCGCAAGCCTTAGCCTTTTTCTGTTGAACAATATCATTACGGGTATTTTAATTTATCGGTAAAAGCAACGCCCCCTTTGTGATGTCACCGGTTTATGTGGCCGCAAACGGGCTCATAATATTGAGGGTAAGACACCGAATAGTAAAGGTGACACAGCAAATAGTAAGCATAACACAGCAAATAGTAAGCATAACACAGCAAATCGTAAGCGTAACAGAATAAATTGTAAGGGACCGACAACTTCCAATTAACTTGACTATAAGACACATAATGCTGAGGGTAGCAGAGAGTATCTTGAATATAGCAAAGCAAATTATGAAGGGTAGAGAAGTAATTCTGAGCATAAGAGAGCAAATTGCAAGGATAGAACAACAAATTGTAAGCATAAGAGAATGAATTGTAAGCATAGCAGAATAAATAGTAAACATAAGAGACCAAATTCTAAGGGTAAGACAATGAATTGTAAAGGTAACAGAATGAATTGTGAACATAAGAGAACAAATTTGGACTATAAAACATAATTGTAAACAACGCACAGCAAATAGTAGGTAATTTTTGAGCATTTGGCACTCCATAGATTGATGAACATCTTTTTATGATGAATGGGAAACCTGAAGATTATGACCCGAGGATGCGATCTCCTTTTACAGCAATGATTGCAGGACCAACTGGATCGAGAAAGACGCAAGCGATTTTTCGAATGATTGAAGCTAGTCAGACTATAGCACACCCTCCACCAACAGAGATTCACTACTGTTATGGAGCCTACCAAAAAGCCTTTGATGATGTATCAGGAGTGATTTTTCATGAAGGCATGATAGATATAACAGTGAGTTTTCCCAGAGATGGTAAAAATCGATGGCTGATAATTGATGATCTCATGGATGAAGTTTCTGGTAAAGCCGATGCTAATGCTTTGTATACAAAACATAGTCATCATTTGAACATAAGTGTGTTTTTTATTGTTCAGAATCTGTTTTTAAAAGGAAATCGTACAATTTCCTTGAATAGTCATTATTTTTTTCTTTTTAAAAACCCTAGAGATGCTTCTTCTATTTCCTATTTGGCTCGACAATGTTTTCCATCAAAAATAAAATATGTACAAGAGGCTTTTGAAGACGCGACAAAGAAACCATACACTTATCTACGAATAGATACGACTCAACAAACGAATGATCAACATAGACTATTGGGAAACTTTATATCAGATCTCCCTATGATATTATATGTACCCAAGTAAAAGGATATAAATACAATTACTATTCACTTCACCTCAATCATATTTTGTTATTCAACGACGCAACACGAAAGCATTATAATGTCTAAAGCTTTGGAGAAAAAATTAACAAAAAATGCAGCTGTGTTGTTATCGCTCAACAATACAACCTTTGCTATTCAAAAGTCTGTTATAGCCAAAGCCAAAAAGGAGTTTATTATGACTCTAATGGAATGCGCTAAAGCTATTATAAATGGAACGATACCATTGACATCATCTCAGTATAATGAGTTGCAGCGAAACGTGAAGGATATTAGCGCTTTAGTAAGAAAATCAACGTTAGATGATAAGAAAGCTGTATTGCAAAAAGGAGGATTTTTAGGCGCTCTACTAGGACCTATCATCAGCAATATAGTTCCTGGGTTACTTAAAAGTGTGCTAGGCGGAGGGAGAAGATAAAGATGAAACTCTCAACACGAATGATGCGAAATAGAATGGCGATTTTAGCTCTGGATGATCTTAGTAAGAAAGGAAAAATCGCTATAGTCGAAAAGGCTAACTCAGATTTGTTTCAATCATTGATAGAAAGTGTTAAAAATATTATATTAGGTAATGTTCCTCTTGATTCTGAGCAGTTTATTGAGTTGCAGCGTTACAAGAAGGAGCTACATAAACTTAGTGGTAGAGGGAGAGTTGATGATAAGCGTAAAATTTTGATTCAGAGTGGTAGAGGGAATCTTTTGGATGCTATTATAACACCTATTGTATCTGTTTTATCATCAATAAAAAGATGAATCGTCAGCCTTTAACATTCTCCAGACGTAATTTTATACTCACTGAAGATGAATACTATAGATTAACAGAAAGAAAGGATGATAAAACAATGGTAAAGGAAGAGAAAACCAGACCTCCATTGTATTATAATCCTATGGAAGCTATAACAGTGAGAAATATGAAGCGAAAGCGAAATGATCTACTGGAAACGGCTTATGATTCTGACTTATCCTCATACGAAAAGTTAGATGAAAATGTTGAAAACCTACGTAGGTATTTGTCTGATGTCAAAAAGATTAAAAATAACCAAAACCAGACACAAAAGGATAGTTGGAATCTCATTAAGAAAAAAAAGACAGAGTCTACTTTTCCTTTGGCCAATAGCACAGTTATTGATAATAAACCTAATGTCTTTTCACCAAATGTTGATAAAGACAATGAGTTAGAATCAGTGAAAGTGGTTGATGATGATGATGATATTGGGATGGAATTAATAAAAGGAAGGTTGTTTGATACTGAAGACACAACCTTACTAGGAAGTACATTTCTTACTGATGGAGAAGATGAGCACGATAGTGAAAGCGAAAATTTAAAAGATTTTGAAAAAAAAGCAGCTGATTTAACAACAAAAAAGAGTGATCAAACGATCGCTGTCAGAATGTTGAATAATCTGAGTAAAATTGGTAGATTCGACTCGGAGAAGAACAGACTGAAAATTGGAGAACATTGGTTGAATCCTAGGACTTCCAAAACTTTACTACGAGACGTTCTAACCGAAGGAGGTAAAATACAATCGGGAAATACCAATTACAGTAGATTTAAAAGCCTGCTAACTGATGAAGGAATCACAACTGTCAGAAAATCCCCGCATCGAACACGTACTCAGAAGAAAAAGTTGGTCGTTCCCGGTACTAATTCATGGACATCGACACACTAAAAGAGTTGTATTACAATCCTGCATTACATACATCTCTACGAGGAGCTAGAGCTTTACTGAAAGCTCGTAGAAAACGAGAGGGAGAAAAAAGAATCCGTGAATGGTTGAGTGGTGAGGATGCCTACACGTTACATAAAAAAGTTGTAACCAAGTTTAAGCGTCGTCCTACAATTGTAGCTGGAATAGGGGAGCAGCTACAGGTAGATTTGATGGATGTTCGATCTCGAAGAGATGAAAATAATAATACAACATTTTTACTGACTGCTATTGATTCTTTATCTAGAAAAGGTTGGGCTGTGCCGCTCATCAACAAATCAGGACCGGTAGTAGCAAGAGGATTGAGAAGAATACTAGAAGGGGAAAACTATAAAGCTTTACAACCTGATAAAGGTAAAGAGTTTGACAACGTCAATGTCAAGACTCTGCTGGCGGAAAAAAAGATCAAGCGCTTTACAACCGAAAATGAAACGATAAAGGCATCAATGGTGGAGCGTTTTAACAGAACTTTAAAAGAGAAGATATATAGATATTTGACATATAAAGATGACGATAGATACATTGATGTTTTACCAGAAATGGTTAATGCATACAACAACACAATTCATGGTGCTATAGGTATGAGACCAAATGATGTGAATTTTCAAAATCAAGAACTTGTATGGAATCGTGTGTATGACGGAGGTGAACATAGTTTAACTCAAGAAGCAAAACTAAAGGTTGGGGATTATGTGAGAATAAGTAAGGCAAGAGGAGTGTTTGAAAGAGGATACACCCCGAATTGGACGATTGAGATTTTTATAATCACCGATGTACTTATTGATGAAAAACCTGTTGTATATAGGGTGAAAGATTTAGCTGAGGAGATGATCGATGGTACCTTTTACGAAAAAGAGTTGCAAAAAGTAAAAAAACCCACGATTTTCAGAATTGAAAAGATACTGGGAAGAAGAATGAGAAGAGGTAAAAGACAGATTCTGGTTAAGTGGTTAGGTTATGGAGAAAAGTTCAATGAGTGGGTAGATGAATAGTTTATAAGGAAACAACGCTTGATATAATCATCATACGTTGGGAAAATGTCGATGCTGATAACTTTACCCTCAAACTCTAGTGGTGAAGAGTTTCCTGATAATAACAATTCCGAATTTACAGTGAGACTGTATAAATATTTGGTTATCAATGGCGGTAAATGGGAGGTAGCTCTGCTAGATATGACTTATTCTAATAATTGGAAAAATGTTACCGAAGGGAAAATATATCTAGAAAAGACTAATGTCTCTGGTAAAAGCGAAAAGTCCTTCATCCTAATCGGTAATGGAAGATATGATAGTATAGAGGAGTTGGAGGAGATTATACGAAAGAGAATGAATGAAATGGATTTAGACAAGAAATTCGCCATCTCCTACAACAAGATCACCAACACCGCTTTACTAACTAACAGTGATCCTGATACTACCATAAGCTTTTCCAAAGATATAGCATATATTTTTGGATTTGAATCAAAAACTACATACCCTCGTGGTAGATACAATAATATCACACCCCCTGATATAAATTCCGGTTTAACATCCCTGTATGTTTATTCCAACATTGTTGATAATAGAATGGTAGGAGATACGAATGTACCTTTATTGAGAGTAGTTCCAGTTCAAGGAAAGAAGAATAGTGTTGTGTATCAAGAATTTAAAAATCCTCACTATGTTGACGCTTCATCACTAAATAGTGATATGATTAAAGTACTTATAACGAGTGACGACGGTCAACGAATACCATTTGATGGTGGAAAGGTTGTGTTGACGGTTCACTATAGAGAGAAAGAATTATAATGAGTTTGGTACGATACACCCCTGAGGATTCAAAAGATTTTTTTGATGAGTACTACAAGATGCAAGCTGGAAATGGAATTGGAGTGTATAGTGGACGACGAGTGATGCCTAATATGAGAGGAAATGGACTTGGTAGTATTTTTTCAAGTTTACTTAAATCTGCAGCACCAATGCTGAAAAGAGGAGCAATTAGTTTGGGGAAAAGAGCATTGTCTGTAGGTGGAAATGTAGCGCGTGATGTCATCGATGGTCAAAGTTTTGCAGCGTCAGCAAAGAAGAGGGGATTGGCAGAGTTGAATGATCTGGGGGGAGATGTGCTCAATGCAGTCCGTCCAGATAGAATGAAAAGGAGAAAAACAAGAGGTGGAAAGAAGAGGAGAGGTGTTGGTAATCGTGGTATATTTTAATAGCAGTAGAATCCGGTATAAAGACAGCTGAGCTTGATATCTATATTCATTAAGCGGTAACGCTTCAAGCATTCATCACTCGCAAAAGATGGCTAGCCTAAATGGAACAACAGGTAATAAGTTGGAAGGTTCTTCCTACAACATAAATCCAACGTTGGATGTATTTGCTACGGAACCAACAAACATATCGGTAGAAAGATCGGAATATGTTGTCATCAGACCTGATAGGTTAGATCCTTATGGTAGTATTGAGTTAACCTTGTCAGGGAGCACTGAACATTACACAGATCTTTACAACTCGTTTCTGCAAGTTGAAGCCACGGTTGTTCAAGATGATGGAGCCGATATTGCAGGTAATGATAATGATGCGGTTGTGTGGATGGGGGATTCAATGCATGCATTATTCAGTGAGTTGAAAATGTCGATAGAAGGAACCACCGTTGAATACGCTAACAACTACGGTTTACGCTCCTACTTTTCACAACTACTCGAAAACAGTGCAGAAAGAAAGAAATATCAAGGTAAGATGGAAGGATGGTTGTATGATGATTCAACTAGCAAAGACGGTACTGATCACAAAACCGCTGATAAGAAAAAGAGGAGAGCTCTAATCATAGGTGGAAAGACAATAGAATTAACTGGAAAACCTCATCTCGCATTATTTCAGCAGAAAAAACTATTAATACCAGGTCCTACTATGCAGCTGGAGTTTGAGCGTGCCTCTGCCAAACTAGCTTTGTTTGCTGCAAATGAGTCGCCTGCAGGAGGGGCAAAGATTAGAATTGATAAATTTGAACTTCATCTTTGTAAAGTTAAGGTGAATCCTACAATACAAAACTCCCAACTCAGTTTGGCATTGGAAGGTCACAACTACATTTATCCTGTTGATCGAAAACGGATAAAACTATATGGAATTCGTGCTGGTGTTGCGCAGATCGACATCACTTTGGAAGAAAACAAACAAAAACCTAAACAAATTTATTTAGGTTTAGTTAATCACAACGCAATGAACGGACGTTTCGCCTTGAATCCATATAGAATGCAGCATGCTAGTGTTGATAGTATTGTATTGAGAGTTGGTGATTGTCCAATTGGAAGGAGATTTGAACCAAATTATGCTAGAGGAATTTTTGGAAGAGAATATCATCAGTTTCTACACGCTACCGGAACTTTGCTTGAAGGCGATAGTCTTGGTATTACGAAAGAACAATACCTTGATGGTACTACACTTTATGGATTTGATTTGACTGGTGATTTTCTTAAAGAAGGTTTTCACTCTATGAAAAATGTCACAACAAGTGTGGAAATTCGTTTTAGCGCTAACACGACGGATGGATTATCCCTGGTAGCATACTTTGTAAAAGACGGTGTGTTGGAGATGGATAGCATTCTTCAATTAACTATCGGAGGCGACGCAGTGCTTTAAACAGAAAGTTACAGATGAATACCATACAAATTCATTCGATCTTATCTTCAGACGTTTTATGTCAAAGCGTAGGGATTCATGTTGGAGCTAGAGAACAGTTTTGGAAGCAAATTTGCAATTTTCCAACAGGATGTTTCGTATTCAACACCCATTATTCTCATCAACCCGGAGAGCACTGGTTGGCTGTGTACGCTAATGATTCAGAGGTGGATTTTTTTGACTCGTTTGGACGTTCTGTTTCCTTTTATCCGGATGTAAATGAAATACTAAGTATTCATGGAGGATATGAAACAATACGAAGTAATGAAACACAACTACAAAATTTTTTGTCAACTGTATGTGGCGACTATTGTGTATACTTTTGTTTACTGAGAAGTAGAGGATGGAGTATGGATGAAATTGTTAGAAGTTTACGAGACATAGGAGATAGTGAGATGAGAGATCACTCAATACGGAGATTTATCATACAGACCTATCCTAACTTCGAGTTCATAGAAGATAATACAGTAGAAGGAATAGATGGTGTACATATACAAGGAACTAATTTACTAAGTAAATTGTTAAAATAAATTATTATAATTGATTTTTATTTGATATAACAAATATAATGAATAAAATACAACTTATCTCATTATTTGTGCTAAACACTACAGAACCTATAAAAACTATTATTTTGTAATGTTTCAAGCAAGAAGTAAATAAGTTCTTCTCATTTTCTTCCTCAGGAGCGCTCTTTAGTTATATCTAAAAGACATAGTAACTAATGACTCTATCATACATAGTTATATGAATTAATTTTACAAAAAATACTTCAGATCTTTCTTTAAATAGATATGAAACTTACCATCATAGAAGACGAGTCACGTCCTTTGTGTTATCGATTAAGACTCTGATATGCTGTTCTGGACAATTCTCTTTTTCATTTTCATCAAAGTAGGAGAGACAGGTGTGCTGCAGCGAAGTATCAAACAGTTCTGAGACTTGAATGAAAGCTTGAAGAGCTGAGAGTAGAATGATGTCGTAGGAAATCATGTTGTTCGTATTTTGTTTCAGTCCTCTGAATACGATTACACCACTTTTTTCCGCCACCACAGATGAAGCTATTTGAGCAGGGATGCTAAGATCTCCAATCAATAGCTCTCCTTTCACCATACATCTGTAATTAGCCACTATAACATCAGCAGTCTTGTTCCAACGAGTATCACATTTTCTTAGCATTCCAGGATTCTCATAAGCTATAACACTTCCTGTCGGAAAATCGTGTAGGTGAGCAACACTGAAATAAGCCTGTATTTGTCTCAAACTCTTGCCATACAATGAGTTGAATGGATCGTTGATCTTTCGATTACATCCATGAGATTCAGCAGTACGAAAAATCGCATCTCCTGTCTTTCCTTCTCCCATATAAATTAAAACAATTGGACGTGTTTGCTTAGCTTTATTAACAAGCAGTCCTATTTCGGTTGAAACATCACTCTTCACCCGAGTTATCTTCTTATCCTTTCGGTAGTTGTAAATCATGGTGCACTTTGATTCATCACGAAATTCAACAGACAACACCTCCATAACTGTTGGTGCTGGTAGTTCGCGGATTTCCATGGATTCTTCAAGTTTTTCTAGACTATCTGGAGAGAGAGAGTTTATTAACCCAGCGCTCTTGTAGGTGAGAGTGGTTAGTTCATTACTTCCAGCATCTTGAAAGGGTATTCTGGTGTGACGAAAAAGCGTTTCATCTCCAACATCCGTCAAAACTAGTTTTTTGCACTTCGAGCCAGTTTCATTATCATCTTTTGTCAAATCAATAAAAGATCGTTTCCTCATCGATGTTCTTTTTGAAGACAGCTTGTTAGTAGGAGATGTGAATGAAGTAAAATCTTGTTGGGATTCTGGTTCATCAACCACCAATTGACTTTCTGCCATATCAAAGATAGGAGAAGGTGATGGGGAAAGGGTTTGCTGGGATCCTGCTTCTTCATTCATCGGTTGACTTCCTTCGTCTTGAGTATTCATTCTAAAAAAACAAAACATTTTGTTTAATTTTTCGTAATTAATTTTAAAAGATCATAAAGGTCATAAACCTTCAGCTAGTAGTGTTAGCTAACAAAAAATAAATATTTTTACTCTTACCTTTATAAAGAAGATGAGCTCCTAGTTGTTGCAATGAAAGATTTAGTAGATGTTGCTTCTCCGCTAGCCGTTGTAGAACTGGATGCTTTCTGTGTGAAAACAGTGGCTCTTAAATAGATAAAGTTGCACTGATTAAATCCTATGAATCAACATTTTTTCACGCGAATACAACCCAATGCTTTCGCGGGAATAAATAATTTATTTTCACGCGAATGGAAACCGTTGCTTTCGCGGGAATAACAATTTTATTCGCACACGAATACAAACCAATGCTTTCGCGGGAATAAATAATTTTGTTTCACGCGAATAGAAACTGTTGCTTTCGCGGGAATGAATACTTTATTTTCACGCGAATACAAACCAATGCTTTCGCGGGAATAAACATTTAATTTTCACGCGAATGGAAACTGTTGTTTTCGCGGGAATGAATACTTTATTTTCACGCGAATACAAACCGTTGCTTTCGCGGGAATAAATATTTTATTTTCACGCGAATACAAACCGTTGCTTTCGCGGGAATAAATAATTTATTTTCACGCGAATGGAAACCGTTGCTTTCGCGGGAATAAACATTTTATTTTCACGCGAATAGAAACCAATGTTTTCGCGGGAATAAATAATTTATTTTCACACGAATGGAAACCGTTGCTTTCGCGGGAATAAACATTTCATTTTCACGCGAATACAAACCAATGTTTTCGCGGGAATAAATAATTTATTTTCACGCGAATACAAACCAATGCTTTCGCGGGAATGAACATTTTATTTTCACGCGAATACAAACCAATGTTTTCGCGGGAATAAATAATTTTATTTTCACGCGAATGGAAACCATTGCTTTCGCGGGAATAAAAATTTTATTTTCACGCGAATACAAACCAATGCTTTCGCGGGAATATATACTTTATTTTCACGCGAATGGAAACCGTTGCTTTCGCGGGAATGAAATTTTTTATTTTCACGCGAATAAAACAGGGATATTTCACGCGAATAACACTATTCTGATAGAGTTTTCGCGTGAGTGTTTTTTTAATGGTTATCAGCTAAATGAGTAGGAGTGGCTTATACTATATAAGAACAGCTCTCTCTGCATAGAAATCATTCTCTCCAGCAATAAAACATCGACTACTACAGCTGATTTCATCAACTACTACAACTGATTCATCAACTGCTACAACTGATTTCATCAACTACTACAGCTGATTTCTTGGTGATAAGGTAAGAATTAATAGAAAAATTACTTAATAAAAGTTAAAATGTAATTATTTTACAACACTGTTTAATCATCATATACTAATACTTAACATTTTATTTTAGTTCATTATGAGTTCAAAAAGATACACAATCAAAGACTACCTTCCAAAGATATATCATAGCTATATTAAAGAAAATGTTGAAGTACAGGAAAAGATTGGATATCGCTTGACATTACAAGCTATATTAT
Organism: Cryptosula pallasiana; assembly: GCA_945261195.1. Classification (NCBI taxonomy): domain Eukaryota; kingdom Metazoa; phylum Bryozoa; class Gymnolaemata; order Cheilostomatida; family Cryptosulidae; genus Cryptosula; species Cryptosula pallasiana. Next base: position 40,951,620 of record OX183132.1, on the reverse strand, counting down.
TATGTATGACACAGCATTTGCTAACTGTAGCTTCTTTACATGGAGAACTTTCACCGATACAATACCGACCATACACTACACATAAATACGTTGACAATTCAGTAGAAATATTTAAGCTTAGGACTAAAAACAATTTTCAAACAGTTGTAAAAATGTCAAAAACTGTCAGTATTAATGATTACTTAAAGAAAATTCAAAGAAAAGTGTGGAATAAAGAGCTCACTCAAAAATTGATTTCAATACAATGGACTACTGAATTATTATATCATTTTCAATCAGATATATGTAGATACATACAAACGGATGAAAATCTCTCATCATCCATTTTTTCATTTGAAATGATATTGGAACTATTTCAAGCTCACAATATTTAATATGTTCTCTTTATGTATCCCTACTTATTCTACAATAAATGTATATATTCACATATTGTTTCATTTTTAATCAATGTATTTATTCAATGTAGATGTATCTCCTCTCTCCTCTCTCTCCTCTTTTCCTCTCTCCTTTCTCTCAAGATGCCATATGAGTTCAAATTATGTGAAAAAAGTATCAAAACTTAAATGCCATACATTCAAAATCTAGCTGCCATATGAGTTCAAATCAAGTAAAAAAATAATCAAAACTCAAATGCCACTTAAATGCCATTCAAATGCCAGTCAAATACCCCTCAAGTAAAATACAATATAAACTCGGCGAATTCATCCAACGCCGTAACCCATTGTCTCAACTCCAAGATCAAATCCACAAAAAAACACTTGGTAGGGAGATCTGCTCATATATTACTACTCACAACAACTAAAAGCACAATTTAGTTTGTATAATCTGTGCAAAATTATTAAACTTTGATAATTATTAAAACTTGACAGGAGTAACTAAATTACAGCAGTTTTTAAACCCATGATAAAAAACACAAACTTAAGCAAGATTTTTGTTGAAGCTAGAAAAATATGTATGAATCTATTTTTGGATCGATTTTGTAGGAAAGAACAAAATAATATTTTTTGATACACTGATATGATTTTTTTCATAAAAGTAAGTTAATTTCTTGGCATTAGTCCCTAATACTTGGGTTTACATAATTATTTTAAAGCAACATCATTAATTGTTGTAATAGATAGATAGCTCTTTCATGATCAACCATATTGTTTATCAGTACCTATTGTTTATGCGTCAATGAAAACAATTGCCAACTTTTTACTAGCAGCTATACTTTATATATCGTTAAAAGCAATCTAAAACAAATTTGAGAATGATCATCGTAAGACGGGATCAAATTTTTAAACTATTGTGGCCGACAAAAAGTTTTTGGTTGAGGATCAACAACCATTCTTCACAATATTTTTTTCAATATGCTAAAAGAAATATAACTCTCAATTTCAAGATTTTTTATTTAAAAATTTTAGACCATATTTTTTATATTTTTTATGATGAAACCCTGATAATTCTTTTTTGGAAAAACGTGTGTACCTTGTACTCAGAGCCAGTTTTTATAAACAAGAGTCAAATCTTTAGCTACTGAACTTTTACAGTTCACACAACAATATTCAATTGTGACAGACTTGCAGGTATGGTGGATTACGCAAGAGACTGGGTGGCAGAAGAACAGTTCTAAAAATACTAAAATGGATGGCTGGTGCATGATGAATGGATAGATGCTTTTCTGCAACTTTCAATCGGTTATTTAATATCTCCTTTTACGTTAACAGCCTTACACCTCAGATTAAATTCCCATCTGCTACCCACTTTTCAAACAACCGACTTTCCTACTAGCAATTGCGAGATAGATTACTCAGTATAGCCCATAATTATACTTATGCGCTCAATATTGCCGATGCCTCAACTGACTTGACGAGTAGCAGTTACTTAGTGGATGCCATGTAGTGATGAACGAAACAACACGGAAAATCTACATCATTCATCATTCATCAAAGGAATGATAGATGGCAAGAAAAGGAGTTTTAAGCAAATCACGTTGCTGGAAGATTTTTGTCAAATTCATAAAAAAACACTCTTAGCGGACAGTCATCTGGAACATCTCAAATTTTTTTTACTGATTACATCCCCGAAGAAGTATTCTACTCTGTGTTGAAAATAAACCCGGCTCACAAATCGATACAAACCAGATTACTGTATTGTAACTGTAATACAAGATCACCGCCCCTTGAGTGCATCTGTAGTTCTAATAACAAAATGATAAAATTTGAAACTCTAAAAAGGGCAATCGAGCTGCTAGATGTGCGGCTATGTTTGAAAAACCCGAGCTCGGTGATATGGTAGGTGCTTCAATTTGTAAGAACGGTGGGCATTTCCATGAACACCCTTACATAATTTACTGAGTCAAGCGGGAATAGAGCCAGGTACACATTTTGCTTACCACTTTGATAGAAGCATCAAAAACCAAAAAAAAACATTGAATAGCCTGAATAAGCCAATCGTCGACTGCATATAAGTTTTGAGCCCGACATTGAGAGGAAAAAGTTAAAAGTTGATGACGAGAGTGCAAACACTTCGGAGATGATTTGCACAATCGTGTTGCTATTGTTGGTTTTATTTTTCAGCTTTACGAGAAGCGGCTACATAAGCAAAATTGATAAATACGTGGATGATGCTATGGAAAAAGACTACATTTTGTACTTTGAACCCTTTTCGCCTTTTGAAAAGAGCGTAAGGTAAACGAATGCGAATGAACAAAAAATTTGCACGAATTCTTCCTCCTGATTTTTTGTGTTGCAAATTATTTGTACCTCGAAAACCTAGTTTTAAGTTTGTAACAACCGAGAAACCACAAATGTATCGCCCTGTAATACTTCAACGAAATACGGTCAAAATGAAAAGGATTGTTATTAAAGGGAGTTGAAAAAATACAAAAAGACTCACGAGGAACACAAAACTGTTGCAAAATGAACAATTATGCGCATTTAATGACGAATCATATCGTTTGCTTTGCCTGATGATGCAAAAGTTTGAAAGTTTATACTTTGTATTTACAAGATGCCACCATCCGACCAATACTGAACCAACTACAGTCATCACAGATGTCGATGGTGATAAAGGAGTGAATTTGTTGTTTTTGACAGTCGGAAATGAGTAAAAAACAAGATTGTCATCAGCATTATGTGTCTAGGAGATAACAAAAACAAATGCGATCCCGGTGCTATGTATACTGAGTGCTCACTGTAACATATCAACCTGTTACACTCATTGCTTAAGACAATTGACCCCAGTTGTTGGAAACGCAAATTAGATGGGAAGAAAGCCTCCCGCAAAAATGAAATAGTTTCTCAGTTTTTTTGTCGTCGTTTATCCTCTTCGGTCTTCATTTCGCAACAAGAACTCTCTTCAATTTTTTTTATTGCTTTCAGCTTTGAGTTCTCACCGAGCAACACTTGGATTTGGAGATGTTTGAGTAACATCCTGTTTTTGAAAGCCAAACTTTGAAATAGCAATGTCACTTGATGACATGCACTCATCTCATGGAGCCCGATCAAAATACTTTGGAATGATGGTTAGATACCAACTCGTCTGCAAAACTGAACAATCTTTAAAACATCTTTGTGGTACGAAGAGAGTACCACAAACAACTACTGCCCCAACAACAACAGTTTCACCATTTCCCTCCTGTTTTTTTTTAATGGGAGAAAACCGGTCCGAAAGGACTCTTGAGTACTCAAATTTTGGACCAGTAATGGGTGTTTTGAAACAATTTCAAAAATTCAGCTTGCTCAGTTTCTTATTCAAAGTAAATCTTGGCATTGTACATCGCATTTCCAATTCTGGCAATTTCAATAACATGTGCAGTACCGATGAAACCAATGAAAGGATGTAAACGTCATGCAACAACTTGAAACAAATCTCTAATCTCAAACACAGCTCTGACAAAAGTCACATTTCTTGTCGCTACAACTTCTACTCCAATGACAATGACAACTCCAGAGGCAACTGCAACTAATGATTGTGCGAGCAATGAACAAAAGACCGTATGCTAAAGCACTTCGATAGCAACTCAACTCCACAGCCTTTCTATAGAGTTTTCAGTTATATTGATGCAGGACCTTTTTCAGGAATGAGCCTGTCTGTGTCAGAAAATATCGAACTAAAGCAATGGATAAAATTTTCTACTTAGAATTTCTCCTGATTTTGACAATATTTTTTTTGCAATGTGATTGAATTTTTTACAAGTTGAAATAATTTTTTAATATGCTCTATTTGCTATGTTATCTAATATATAAATGTAAGTCGGTTTTTGCGATGTTAGCTTAAAACTCCGGCACTACTGAATCAATCTTAATACAAAACATATATTCAGAGTCGTCATTACATTCTCTAGGTTATAACACTCTTGATTTTTTCTTTTGCTAGAGGATCGCAGCAATATTTGCAATAGAAACCTCATTCTCAACAGTTATGCCAAGTTATATCCGGCCATATTTTTCTGCCTTTTGTGTCATGTTCGGTTTACTTTGATTATATTCCGACATGCTACAACCTTTTGATTGGTCAGCAGTGCTACAGCGAGTCAAGTATTGATATCTGTTTGCCAAACGGCATTGTTTTGCTAGCTTTTTTCTGTCTTATAATTGCTTCTCCACCGACTCACCTATCAACTGTATTTGCCTTTCACATTCCAACATTATCTCATTGCTTGTGCCAACTTGGGGTGCTTTCGGATACCCTATGCATAGGGCAGTCGTTGAACACTCGTTGAGGGCTCAACGATGACTGTCGTTTAACGGAAGTTGTTTGTGCTCAAACCATAGACATACGTATTTTCATCAACGTCTATGAAAACTGTATAGCTGGAGCGAGCCCACTTTAGTTTCTTTACAAAGAAAAAAGAATTACGATGATTTCATCCCAGATGTACTTTTTTATATACATTATAATGCATTGTCACGACTTGAAACGGGGAGGAAAAGTGATTGATAAAAGTTGACTCGTTCAAACTGTTTGTTAGGTGGAGTCAAGGTCAGTCAACGACGCTACCTTCCTCGCTTGTCACTTCCATCGTTGAGCCCAAATTGCCCATTGCCGCCATGTTTTTTCTGCCCTCAACGACGGGGTTTCCGAATGGTCTCGTTTAATCCCATCGTTAAGCCCTACGCGTAGGGTATCCGAAAGCACCCTTGATATTGTTGTTTAGCAATTTTCTTGAAGCCTGTGGCTATACTATTAAAATGATTAATATAATGATAATAATAATAATGCATAACAACAATAAATAATTGTTAGTATTAATAATAATCAAAATAATAATTAATAAACACCATCTCCTCCTGCATTGTTATTTTTTTGCTTGAGTAACTTATTATTTTTATTGTTATCAGTATAATTTTTTTTATTATTTCTATTATTATTTTTATTATTATTCTTTTTAATATTATTTTTATGGTTTTATGGTTATTTTTTTGTTGTTTTGATTTATTTTATTAATTATTGTTATGACTATATAGAGTAATAATAAAAGTAGTTCTTATTTATTTAGTAAAATTAAAAGTGACAAAAATATTAATTATTAGTCATTGATTATTATTAATGTTAATATTATTACTGTTATTACTATTTTTATCATTATTGTATGAAAGTAGTCGTTTTTCCTTTTGTTTAAAAATCATTTTTAGTTATTAACACTGTGGTTGAATACTGCTCATTATCATTAGTACAGCTATATACTCTCATCTCTTCCATATCATTATATTCCTCAATTTAAACACAAACAACTTTGATACAAATAAATATCATAAGAATTGAAACTTATGAACAAAAACCATGGTGTATCATAACAATAATTACAACAATGAATGAGCAATATTGGTAATGCATACAAAATGATGATAAACGCCGCAATAAAAAGAAAAGTAATCAAAAGGAACCCAATGTATCAGAGTTGTTCTCAATTTCTCTGGCTTTGTTCATCTGTAGTATTTTTTTTTATTTTTTTTTTTGCCTTTTCAAGTTGTTTACCATGACAAACAGTACTTGATAATTATGAGTAGGTCTACAACAGCAGCGCAAAGCGAGTCTAGGTTTAAAGACTTGCAATATTTTTGACTAAAGATTTTTAATTAATTTTCATTATTATTACTACTCTTGCCTTTAATAATAATTAATCAACCTGTCTCTCCACAACATTGGCAATAATCATCATAGTTGAAATATCGATGGTAGACGTTTGATAAAAGATACAAAATATTATACAAAATTATACAAAAATTGCATAAAAAGAGTGACAAAAATAGTCATTTGAGGAACTTAATCCATAATTTGTGCAAAATTTGTACACATTTTGTTTATTTTAATGATATTTGACTTTACCTGCTGCTCAGCATACCATGAAAAAGAACTGGCTCAATTATTCCAAACAGCTTTTCTCCAACTCCACAAGGTTTACAAAAATTCAGAGAAAATAAAAATCATTGTGAGTTCTTTTTTGTTACAATTGCGTTGTGATTGCCACACTGTGAACAGCGCATGTTTAGCTGATTTAATTGAACAGTTGTTGCAGCATTCTAAAATACGTTTTCGAAATATTGACCAATGGGTCGCACAATGGACAGTCACTAAGCATATGTTTTGATATGGAAATTTAAAGTACAAATTTTTGAATATCCACCAGATTCTTTGAGTTGGTTTTTTCACTAAATGCGAAACTACAGCAAAGCCTCGAGTTGACTTTTTGGAAATATAATCCACGCTTTATGACGATCTCCTTTGGTGGGAAAATAAACTTAACAAGATGCTTTTCACCTTCTGGAATATCTAGACTCGAGCTATTACGAAAGAGTTGCAAGCTCAACTCTTCAAAAAGAAAAGTCAACGTTCTTGCAAGTTGTTGTTATCGGTGGTGGTGTGCAATAGGGAGAGCAATGTGTTGCATGGAACAACCGTTACACTTCTTCAGATGTTGTGTAATTATGTTCAAAGATTCAATTATGTTATGGAGCAAGAAGGAAGTTGGCACACCCATGCGGCTATAAAGTTATAATTAGTGCAGACAAAAATTTTTCAAGCACTATTAGATGCTCTGACAGCACAATTCGTAAAATATATAACCAGTTACATAACGATTGAAACATGTAGACAAATTGAGCATCCTCAGGCCAACTGGCAAGTCAAAACTGAAGACAAACTCCATAACACTGGCCCCTCTTGATCTCCCTAACATCGTTTTCGCACTATTTATGTTATCTCCACGGGCAACGCCGGGTATTTCTGCTAGTCTATTATATACTAAACTATTACATATGTTATCCATATTTACTCATGCTTTTTATGCTCCACTGTCGTTTATACACTTTATCTATTTTACCTACTATACACTTTACTATCTAGTATCTCTACTGCTATCTGTTTCAATCAGATAGACATAACTCTTAACTTGATAGCAAAACAAACGAGTCAATAAATGAAGGGAACGGGTCAACAGTGATATTACCTGGAAGAAAAACGTGCAGCAAAATTATTTAACTGCCACCAAAAAATATTTTTGGGGTTGGCGTAAATATCTGACAGTTTTTGCAACAATATCAACTATAATTAACACAATCTATCAAACAAACATTCGACAAGTCTACCTATCAACACGATACATTTGTAAATGAAGTATTATCAAAACCAATTCATACGCATTATATGGCAAGTCTGTCACTCAACTTGATCTGTTGATAGGTTTGTTATCTTATGAAGATCTGCTCATTGTACTTGGAAAAAACAATGCAGTAAGGAATGAATGAGCCAGTGGGATAACCAATGTTACAGGAGGTAGGTGATATCATTTTTAAACAGGATATCACGTAAAAACTGGGTTGCGCAGTTACAGGTGAAATTAAACAACAACTACTGCAAATAGCACAAAATCTAATAAATCTCTCACCCGTCCGCAACTTATTACACACCCCCACACAACCCTAAACAAGTGTTTAAGTTTAATGGTTATTCGTGTAGATCTGCTCGTATTTTTCCGCATATATATGCTATTTTATGTCATCTAAACTAAGTAAAGGCTGGCCAAACTGTTCAGTGCATCCCTTCTGCATTGCTGTGTATAAACTCCCCACTCTAGGTAAATTCCTTCCTACTTCTCAGTACTAGGCTGATAAATGCATTATCAAGTAAACACACTGAATAGTTTGTCTGAGCCGTGGGTTCAGTGAGTGACAACAGAATTGACAGCAAATCGATCAAGTTGTAACATTCAATACCAGCAGTGTCTCTTTTGCAGAGAGGTATGACACTCGAGCTCAGTAATATTTTGAGACCAAAATCCAATGCAATATTTTGATGATCAATGATCATTACAATTTTTCGCAACATTGAAAATATTGCTACTTTTTTCCTAAAAACGAAAGCATGTGATGCATTTTGTCAAATAAGAGTTTGTTTTATGCTGTACAAGTTAAAAGTTAACAGTTAATCTCTTAGCAAGTCTTTTACTGTATAAGTACACTCAAAATGATGAGATATACTTGTTTTAAATTTCATAAACTCAGTAACCAAAACTACAACTCGTTAGAAACAGATCAACATAAATAATTTCCGTTTTACTGAGATAATTTCCAAGTTGAAGAAAATCAATTTGAATTTATTTATTTTTAAAGATAAAAAACCAAGTCTAACATTAAGATTTTTTTTTAATTTTTTTCAAGTTTGTTAAATTTGGTAAGTACCCCAACACTGTTTTGGCAAGACAGTGCAAAACATAGATACAAATATTAACTTACCGGTGGTGAAGTACTCCATGGTTAATGAGGCATTATCGCGAACGAGAAAAAAAAACTCTACTGAAGACAAGTCGACATTGATTAAGTGCCCTGAAGCTGAGGAGTTAAAACAGAAATGTTGCCCATTGTACATCAATGTTACTGGTGAGTTGCAGCTGCCATTCAGCTTAAAAACTTTTGGTATGTAAAATCTTTTAATTATTTCATTGTTAGTAAAACTTATAGTTAAACTGCAGGTTTTCTCCCATGGTACTGTTGTTGGGTATATCAGCTTTCCAAATGAACCTGGTTCAATAGCAACGAAGCCGGGCTCACATACTTTAATAACAGTCGATTTATTTCCATTTGCTGGTGTAATATGTATGCCTTTTATCAAAAGAAGACAGAAATAAGCCTTTAATATTAGGAAATCCATGGCTTCTAAAACAAACAAAAAACAGTGAGTGACTCTTTTAGAAAAAACACTCATTTTGTTTTTTTTTACTGTTAATTTTATTGCGAGCTACAAAAATGTAGATATTCATTCGATTTATCAAACGCGTACATAGAGGAAGAAAAAAAAACAATAACAAATCCATTTGTAAATCAGTACTCACTCTAAAATACTGCCTTCACAATCTGTAATGCAGTGTTCAGCATAGTGTGCTACATTGTGTATTAGCATTGTGCATATGCTCAGTCATACAAAAACTTTCTAGTTTATTGTTGTGTTGAATAACTGCATATAACAAAGTACACATTTAGGTGCAGGACTGGCGATTTATTGCAATAATACTCTTGGGGACAAAAGGTAGACGATTTTTGTTTGTTAGATAGGAAAATAACATCGGCTACACCGCAAAATAGGCAGTTCTGCCCTACCTCAAAGTACACTGAACAGCAGTTGTAAAGAAAGAGGAAATCGTTTATAACGTAGTGTATCAGCCATGCTTTAGGTGTTTTGTTACTTCAGGTTGTAACTATGGGTATATTAGTTGTATTAGGTGTATTAGATATATTACATGTTTACACGAAAAGTGTTCTAGACGCACAAATTTTTATACTCAGGGTTATTGTGTAAACACATGCACTAGTATTGGTTAATACAGCAAACCATACCCATTCATCCAGTTATAGCCAAGTGCTAGCTACTAACAGAAATTTGATTTTTTTTTTATGCGTAACTGCAGCCAATTCATCGACAATATGTGTATGTGTGAGCAGTATGGAGAAAGGGCTGCTGGAAATATGTTTGGATGAAGGGCAAAAGAGGTAGCGTATTTTTGGTTGAGATTTTTAGATCCAAAACATACAACTTTTGACAACATATGGTGATGCTATATCAACTATTCCTTTTATTTTCAACAAACATAAAAGCCAGACTCTTCCTAGAAGTATAGCAAAATTACAAATAAATAACAAAATATCGGAATCATTGAACATGTTTATGCGTGATTCTGAGGGTAGCGCACCAAGTTTTGAGGAGTTGTTCTCTCTTTTATTGACGTAGTCAAACTTTATACGTCGCGCTTTCTATTCATAGAACAAATTGCATATATAAAACTGATAGCTGAACATCGAGCAATAGCAAAGATGTACTTCAGAATTTTTCGGGAAATACTTGAAGGACCAAAAATGATGTTTCTATTGAAACAGGGCAATATTGTAGTGGATTTTGGGAGCTGAAACCCGCCAGCTAAGGTTGGTAACGAGCTGCCACCAGCTGTTAGTCTAACCTGTTACAACAACAGGGTCGGTAGTGTACCGAAAGATGTGTGATAGAGTATATCTAACTCTACAACCAGTAAGGAGCCATTGGCTCAGACGCATAACTCAGGCTGTTGAGTAACTATGCATTTATTCATCCAGAATAAAACGAGCAGTAAAAGGCACATTACAACTGACTTACTGGAGCAAAATTTTGCCTTTTATAGGAGATTCGCAGGAAGTGATTAGGCACTTAATCCAATCACATAACAAGATTACACAAAGAACAAGTGAATACAGATATACAAATAAATAATGAATGGTATAAGGTACATGAGGCTAAAGGTAAATGGCACCATGTAGTAGTAGGTGGAGTTATATGCTAGTGCACCAATCACAGTCATATCTGCTTCCTGTCTTTAGTCCTCAGCCATTCTAGCCTCTGTACTCTGTCTTTCCTTGAGTTTAAGGGCGATTTTTCCAGTAGATGGTTCTCTGCTTCCCTCAGGCTACTTTCTGTTCTATAGTCTATAGTGCCTCACTTCCTACCGGCCCGGTGGGGTCGGTATTGCTCCATACAGGGTCGGTATTGCTCCATACAGGGTCGGTACTGCTCCATACAGGGTCGGTACAGCTCCATACAGGGTCGGTACTGCTCCATACAGGGTCGGTACTGCTCCATACAGGGTCGGTACTGCTCCATACAGGGTCGGTATTGCTCCATACAGGGTTGGTATTGCTCCATACAGGGTCGGTACTGCTCCATACAGGGTCGGTACAGCTCCATACAGGGTCGGTACTGCTCCATACAGGGTAGGTACTGCTCCATACAGGGTCGGTACAGCTTTATACATAAGTTCGGTCATTCTAGTATGACAGCTTTCGGTGATTCTGGCCATCTCATGACTAGAATATGGATGCCAGAATGTGGTACAGTGTGTGCGCAGACTTAGTGAACATTACAATCCACAACAATACTTATTCTAAACTTGTTCACCCGAAAACAAATCACAAGATTACACTGAGGTTGTAAGGTTTGCTCGTTGTGAGAAACTTCATTACTTCTTGCATTATGGCATCTTTTGATCAGACTTCAATGAACTAAAGTATACATTCAATGTTACGTAAAATATGCAGTTTTATTTTTTCTTGAACTATGGTTATTATTACGATCGATTAAAAACATTGAAAAAAATCATTAATTATGTTTCTGGATCATCATCTGGAGATTTTCGATGATAGTTCTTTTTCTTTCTAATGCTGTAACCTACATTCAAACTACCATGTCCACTGGAGGCTATTTGACCAAGCATAACTTAAAAAGAAAAACAATGCAAAATACCTTGGTTAAGTTTTACAAAACGAATTGAAAGTCTAAATGCTTGCCACTTCTGTCTCTTTTTAATTTTTATTCTGATTTTTTAATAATATTTTGCAATTTTAGAAACTGGGAGTTTTCTGCTTTATGATTTGTTTGGTAATCTATAAAAAATTATTATGTAGTTATGATTATAACTAGAATGAGGTGTCTTTTACATGTTTTGATTACTTTGCAAGTTGGGAGTTTTTTGCTCTCCCAAAAACCATAATACATAGGGATTCAAAGCTTTTTGCATAACGCTTCTCAGTTCGTTTAGATTAAGACTTTCATGAAAGCACACATCGGGAACATTCCAAATAGCAATCAAAGAAGTATGAAAAAGACAATATCAGTTTTTTACATCACAAACTGCCTATATAAGTAGAAACCAATCAATAAAAATGAACAATATTTTGTGGGAAGAGGCGTTTTATTTATCAATTAAAGTTTTTTGCTGTAAACAGCATTCTAGTTGGTACTCCCACTCAAATATTTCACAATGGATAAAATTAATAAGAACAATTAAGCGTTTTCGACGCTAATTACCGTGAAAAACCCATCAGTGTCAAGTATTTGGCTTCTCATCACCAAGACAGGTCTTCAAAACCCATTAAGTGGATAGGAGCTTTTGTTTCTCTAAATCACTTTTTTTAATCAACAAAACAGTACTGTCATCTCTTTTCTTTCCATTTTTCATTCTTCAATTTCCTTTACGCCCTTATGGGCTTTATGAACAAGACAAAGAATTCACGGGTTTTTGAGTTTAGAGGTTGGTGCTCAGGATTTGCTTTTCTTCATACTTTACTCTTCAGTTTTACATAAACCAAAAAATACGATTTCAATAAAAGATTCAAGTAAATTAATGGTAGGCAAAAAAACGGGTTGTAAGTGACTTACTGCATCACAAAAATTAAGCAAAGACATTCAAGTATACTATATAATCTATACTAGCTTGCTCAACTAGGTCTCAGCTTTTTGTTCCAACAATTATATTTTTCAACACTCACTCCATCAAAAGTATTTGTAACAGCAGTTCAGTGAAGCTGAAAGTCAGCTCAAAATTGGCAATGACCTATGAAAATTATATCTGAAAAGAGCAAACTTTGAATGCTGACAGGTTGTTTATCATTTGTGTAAGTGAACATGCATTTGAGACCATCTTGCACGTGTTTACTTTATTTTGGTTGATAGTAACTGATATGCAATAACTATAGATGAAAATTTTGCATTAACCTAATTTAATCATCTGAATATTTATTATTTTCTGAGGACTCAGAATGTGGCCTTAGTCATTGACAAAAATGGATTAAACTTTCAGCACCTACCACTCATTTATCTGTAAAATTATGAGATATCGTAACTCTTTGTAAGCTTGATCAATGCAGTTCATCAGATAAGTTTGTGGTATTTTTAGTCCATGCATTATACTACCAAAGATCATATTTAAATTATCATTCATATCACTATGCTTTAGTTAATAATCAGATTTCTCATAGAAAAATAACAAGTTTCGTCCTATTGTTTAAGGCCTATAATGATAATGTTTTTATCTATTATTAATTATTAAACATCAGCTATTATTTTTTTATTTCCCTAATAATATAGATGGTGATTCTTGAAAAATTTTATAAATAATTAATGAGTTATGTGTATAAAATAATAGGGATAGTTATTATTGTAATAAGGACTTTTGAACATCACCACCGATTTATTTTGCCAAAATTATATAATTGATCATCAGAATCAATCATTACCCAAAAAACCCTATCATTTTTATAACAAAAAGTTTTTATTTAACAGTGATAATATTATCATCATATCCACGCCGAAAATTATATCTACTTGTATTTATAACCATTGATATCATAATAATGACAGCTACGACTATTGTTGACGTCAGTGTGAGACTCACAAAAACGTGAGAGTTAGATATCACATCAAGTCGATCGGTCCTTTCTGGTAAACTCGGAACCTTTTGCTACCACAAAATGATGCTGGCAAGCCCTGCCACCATTATACTGGTTCTAAAGGTCTAAAAAAGAAGCAAATCGTGCTGCTACGTTACTGTCAGTCAGTTCTCGTTTTCGCTGAGCTTCCAACATAACTGTCCATAACTTCTTGAAGAGTGAGTGTTGAGAAAAATAATGACTGGAGTGGAAATCTAAGATCAAGCTGAATAATCTGGTGTAGATTTCATATACTCAATTGTTGGCCTTTAAAACTTCACACTCACGCATTAATCTGAATGGCAAGCTTCAGATCTTTTTCAATTATTCATTTTGGACTGCCTATAACGAAGTACTATGAAATTGTTTTAATTTGAATTGAAACTGGGTGCTTTAAAACTTTTGTGTGCATCTTTACAAGCAATCTTTGTCCAACATCCACTTTATTTGTGCACCAGGTACCAGCTGCTCATTGCTCTTTTTGTTTCTGAACAAGTTTCATCGGTGTTGAAGAAAAGAAGTGATAGTTTTCTGTGAAGCCTAAGGCACAAACAAGTAATCCAGTTGAAAATAAATTGACTTTGATGGAGATTTGCTCATTACTTTGATCCTAGTATTGATTGATATTATAGAGAATTGCAACTTTCTGCTAATATGGACACCATCAATTGTCTGAAACAAATAGTTCATCATACAGCTCATGCTGAGAGTTCACACAGCTGACAGCTCCGTCAGCTGCCTGAGGGAAAGGTTCATTTTTTTCAGTATGGTCTACCTCATGAGGATGAGATATATGCTCTCTTGTAAGGCAAAAAGGATTTTTTTATAACTGCCAAAAGATAAAAAATGTATACTTTGTTGAATAGATTTTTATAGGTAAACCGCCATTTTTTCTTCACTGTTGACTCACTGTTAACAAATAAAAATTCTTAGTCATTGCTGTACTTCTGATTTCCGAGTTTCAGTCATTGCTGCAATGAAACTAGTTCAGATACGTGCTGCACATGGTGGCAAGCTGTTCAACCAATATCATCGCATCAGCAAATTTTCAAAAGTGGCATCTGTTTAGCTGAAGAAGAATGCTGAAGTCTGCTTGTTGAGTTGTATTGATGAATGTCAAGTTTTTATACTACAACGATTTAGATTGCATGTCATCCGCTGCACTCTGTCGCCATGGTGAGGCTGGTGGTTGGATGACTCACATGTATTTAATACCAGGATTGAAAACCGACTACTTTCTAGGCCGAGGTACTCTGTTTTGTCTATGATGAGTCACAGAAAACGTCCAACAGCTTTTTATAGCGATTCCCTTGAGGTCTAACTTTTTTGCTTTGTTTGATGTTTATTATTATCATATAATAAATTATACATCTGAGAATTTCCATAACTTTAAGTATTTGGTTCATTGGTACGGAACGGAAAATGTCTAGTTATTGGTCTAAGACGGCGTACTGCCATCACAGCTGTTGGTGGTGTGTACATACCAGCGTATCCATCTATTCCAAGTAGCGAGCAATCCTCGACGAGATACAGTAGAGGAACATAAAATCATGGTGGCGAATGTATCTAGCAGATGTCTACTGTATCTGGGCAGTTAATATTCTGAACAGAAGTGGTAAGCAATTAACTATAAAATTAAGCGTATACCATGATTGAAAAATCTTTTTCCACCCACCAATTATGCCTGTTATCATAATGCGAGATGCCAACTTCCTTAGGTATTTGCACTAATGGTGTTACTGAATTCTACTGCAAAGCATGCAATGATGTTTATGGAGCACAGGGGTGGCTTCAGGTCGGATGGACGTCATGATGAGAAGTATCCATTGTAAATGAAAGTGTGAAACTAATTTCATGGTGTGTGCTTTCGTAGGCATTTTGGCAGTGATATGTTCCATGAGAGAACCAGTAATGTGATGGTTCAGTTGATGAAGCTGATATATTCTACGCTGGTTCGCCGCAGAACCTTTGCTACTACCACATTGGTATACTCAGCCGTTACTATACTCTACTCACCTGTACCAGAGCAATATCTGGTCAGTTTGTACAGATTCAACTTGATGTCTATGGTGTTCTGAACTTGTATGAAGTTGAGGTACATGGCTAATAAATGCAAAAAAATCCAATACCAGGTTGCTGGTTGATGCCCTCAATACTGAATGTGCTGCTGCATTTTTTTTGTGGAAACTGAGAGTATTTTGCAATTGTAACAGTCTCTAAAGCTCCAGTTGTAAACAAGGAAGCGTTTGTGGAAAAATAAGTTCAATCGACTTTTTGTGAAGATAGTTTTGTAGTCATGGTGCCAGTAAGTTTGATGTGATGATACTTTTGTTTTCAAAGAAGTATAAAAACAGAATTGCTATGTTATCTGGGCCAACAAAGCTAGCAAATTTTTAACGCCCTTGCTGGGTTGATAAAGTTTTGAAGCAGTGCTCAAATTTTGGTCGAGTTAGATCAACACTCATTTAAAGATGAAGTCATTAAACGAAACATCTCCTTACAATCTATTTACGGCCAACGGTAATAATAATGGCTGAAATCAATATGAAAGTTTGTATACCGATGAACAATTTAAATGTGCTTTGATTAAATTAAAGTTTTTGGATGTTCAAATTATCAAGTTTAATGTACAACAACCAAAATGGAATTTTCACTGCACATACGCATCGACTGTACGAATGTTTATTTATTTGAAAGACATGGCATAAGTGTACTCGTTATTTGTATCGCACACATGCTTCAGGAACACTTAATTGTTAAATAAAGGCAATAAAGGCTGAGATAAACTTAAACTGAATGTTATAATAATGCCGGTAAGATAACTTTCACCTGTACTTAGCCTGGTAGCCTAGAGTACAGTAAGCAAACAAAGTGGCTGAGCAGTAGATGCTGTTCTGAATGTCACTGATACAGAGTAGAAACAAAGTTTGTCCTAGCACAGACTATTGAGAGACTCTAGACCTGAAAGTATCAGCATGCTTTAGTTGAACCATTATCAAATCATCTATCAGTTTGGGATGAAATGAAGACTCTACACCGTCTAAGTCCTCTCAACAAAATGGAATAAAATAGTCAGATTGGTAATAAGTCTAATCGATAAATGTTCCTTTTATTTTCAATGCGAGTTCAACAAAACTTGGTTTACTGAACAACAAAAAAATTAATCAATGAGCACATATTGATATAGCTCATATGCAAAAAGGAAACTCAACAGTACATTAATAACACTGAGCAAGTCTAATTTGTTCATTTCAAAAGTCCCGTTTTATATCCATAAAAACCTCCATCACTAACTTCATACTATAAACAAAATACAGTATTACAATCTATGTCAGTTTACAATGATGCAATTTTTATTTTTTGACTTCTTTGCAAATTGGGAGTGATCACTTTTAAGATTTGTTCGGTAATCTATAAAAATTCATCAAACAATTATGATGTTTTAAACTAATGCTCCATTCCAAACACAACATATTGAACTACAAAAAACCTATTACTGTTAATCCCTTGTTTGACAAACAGATAGCCAATAATGGTATCAGATTGCATTATAACAAACGACCACCTGTGACATGCAAATATCAATATATCCTATCTATCAAGCTGTTGTTAGCTAACTGTTGATTTACCTTCAATAGGTTAAGCATTTTATGGTAGTTAAGTATTGAGATCATAGATTTTACCCTCCTACTGTTTTTCAACTAAGTACAGGCACTGTCTAAAAGCCTCCAGCTTGCCTTTACAGCTTAATTGTTCCTCAGCCAGTCTGTGAAAGCCTGACTATCATTTCTAACCTCCCATCAAAAGTCATACCTACCAGGATTGCGCTAAATGAATCTCACAGAAACTTGCTGGCAACTCTAGAAGTCATGGGAGAACAAGCCTAGGACTATAAAGTCGGAGTTGTGTAACTGATACTTGTGCTTGCTGGAGTCCAACGAACATAATGCTCATAGTAAAGCAATTGACCAGAACTAGTTTAAACGAGTGAACACAAATGGCAAGAGCTTAAACAAGGATAAACATATGAAAGTTCAACTTTGTATAAGCTCTCCCACTGGAATATGATGTACTAGTTTTTATGCAGCCCAGTGACACGTAAGAATAAAACATGTCCAAAAAATGCAACTCATACTAAACTTAAAAATAAATGACAATGGATCAATATAGCGAGCTAGTAAAAGAACCTAATGGCAAAGGACGGAGTTCTATGTTTTGCATAAAATGACTGGACATCTACTATATTTTTTATGTCCAGGGTCTTTTGATAGCCCGGAATTTACAAACTATGGTATCGGAGGATGGTGGGGTAATTAACTTGTGTTGATGGAGACTGCCAACCTAGCTGTGCTATTCTGTTTAAAATCAATCAAAGTATTAAGCTGTTTGTTTGCTTACTTTACAAGAAAAAATAGTCTTTCTAAAAATTTCTGGCCTTCGTCAGCTTTCCAAGAGTCATATCACAACTTTGGTGAAGAGCAGAAGTTAGATACGGAATTTCTATGCAAGATAGGTTTCACCAAAGGGATGGTGAGCCTATATAATTTTACTCGTCAAGATCTAACTCATTATAGCAATAATCTACAAGTCAGAAGCTGATAGAAAGGTGATCAATTTTGTAGGTTTGGAGAAAACATGTGAAAACCATCAGGTTTGTTGTTCAGTTTGATATAGGTGCTTTAATTTTCAATGCCCAGAACCACAATTTAGCGTGAAGTGGATTAAATAACAAATTTTTTTCACTAAACCAAAATTATCTTTGTACTTAAATATAGGATTTTCATAAACATAAAGTTTAAGAAATAAATATATTGAGTTGGGTCGTTTTTTAATGTGTAAAGTCATAGCAATATAAAATTGTCAGTAAGAAAGATGAATAAAGAAGGAATATTTTCAGTTTTCTGTTTAAATTTTTGTGTAAGTAATTCAAACAGGACTGAACTATTGTGAACTATTGCAGCGTCTTACCTACCCTGTAACCCTAGAGCTGTTTTCAACTGATGATTTTAGCAGAAAGACTTCCCAAGTGCCAGTGCAGGGCATATCCTGAAGCATTCTTTACAAACTTGCATCAATCGATACTAACCTTACAGGATTATCTGCTGGCCCTGCGGCATACTCTTCTTACCCTACATTACCATACCAGGACAGCGGCAAGATGACTGTCATAGCTAGAGATTCCAGAATACCCAAATTATCTACAGAAAGGCAAATCCTTGAGCCTATCATCTCCAGTTACCATATACTTTATACCCAAAGCTAATGAAGAACTGAGAGCAGAAATACTTGAAACTGCACTCTTAATCATTAGGCGTTGTTTGTGTTTAATTTTTTTGCGCTCTCGTATCAATTATGGTGTCTGTATCATTGTATTGGTTCTGATTAATTACTGCACAATTATTGGTCATGTCTTGTATGTTTAGTGCTTTTATCTATCACTGGTCCTTCCGTAGGCGTCTTTAGGTGATTGCCTCCTTAGCGAGTACTGTTCTGTATATTTGATACAATACCATTTCATTATACTTTAACATTGACTAATGAGTCTGTGTCATGGACTAAATCTGTTGTGAAGCTGTGAACAAATTCTCCGAAGTAAATTTCAGACCATACCGACTCTGTGTTATCTAATGGAAAGAAGTTTTAATAATTTGCGCCGAGAGCCCGCTACTAGACGATAGTGGAAGCATTACTGGCAATATCCCCAACATTAATTGTATATAAATTATAAAAAAAATAGTATTGCAATCACTTTTACTGCTGTTAGACTTGCCACAAGATTAGGCTTTACTTCAGAGCTTAGTCTTTTATAGACACACACACGCACGCACACACACACACGCACACACAGAAAGTTCAATCATCAGGCATTCATTTTCGCCGTTTCAAAAAAGTACGTCAACCCTAAACATTTTGAATAAAAGACTTTCCATAACTAACTTGATTAGCAACATGCTTAACCTGCAAAGATAGCGATGTTTACCTATTGACAGTTTTCTAGCAAGAAGAAGATAACCCAAGGTGATAAAATTTCCGAAACTATTTACAGGTTTGATTAGGTTTTACTAAACTGCGTAATGGAAAAGCCTTTAGTTGGTGTATTCAAGTTTCCATTAAGCGTAGATGATCGATGCACCAATTAAAAAGGGTTTTTTATTGAAGATTGTTATTGTGCAAAATCAGATTGGTAGCAATACATGAAAACTAGCTTGTGTATTGTTAATGTGAAATAAGTGGCACCAAGGCATTTCCAGCAAATAAGTACAAATTATAATTTTGCTGACTTTTCTAAACTTGCTGCTTTGACTTCACAAAAACGCTGTTTGAAAACAATTAACACTGACACATTATGTTATGATTTTCATAAAACTATCTCACACTGTGGAACAGTATATTGCATCCTAACAATGACTCGCAGATGTTCTTTTCAAATTATGTATGCTTTTGCTTATTCTCCCATCAGTTGAACTACAAAACCAGCTCATCCGCATTGTTGTGACTGAAAACAAATATTTTGAATTGACTTACAATAACACTTGCAAAAATCAAAGTTGCAAGTTGAAAGCTTTACAGCTGTTCATTCCCACAATGAGTCTAAAAACTTTTGTTCCGCATAAGGAAGCAATGGGGAAAGTTTAGTAAAAAAGCATAATATCCTGGATACATCCATACATTTAGAGAGTGGTATGCGATGACTGAGTTGGCGACTCAGATTAAATTGAGTAATAGTTCAAATAAAAATGTGACTCATACCAAACAATAGCTATAAAAGGGTCGCCATAATCTACACTTCACATAATTCTCATCTGATGCTCAACATAGAGTATGAAATTGGCAATAACTGCAGGTAATCAATCTATATAATTGCATCGTATCACTTTGTCACACATTCTCCCTTTCATTGATAATATTTATAAGCATTTGCTTTGCTGCTCAGAAAACTTTCATTGCGAATCAGGCATGAGTGTTTTATGCATCTGTTGACAATCCCAATGAGCTTTACTGGGAGTTAAACAAAAGACCCAATGGCAACACCGCATAGCTCAGTGGTCAGACACATCAATCATTTTACCAAATAGGTATTCCTAATCATGCAGTTTTGTGAGTAAAATGTACTTGTGCGCTTGACAACTGAACACAGAACTCTCATCTGCCACCACCTAGATTCTATATAAATGATATTTTTGATAATATTTGGAATTAAAAAAAATGATTATTTTTACTACTGTCAACAATAAACTATTTCACACTAACTCAAAAGTTGCGCTAAAATATTTTTGCAATGTTGAAATTTGATTTGAGTTTACTGGGTTAATTTACATGATATCTAAAAACTTAGGAATTAAATATATGCAGTAACTACAATTTTTGGCCAATAATTTGTTCACAGAAGTTGAGTGTCCTCTTTTGTAAAATTCTTATAACAATTTTTACATTTATTTACAGCAAAGGAGGCGGCTAGGCACTGCTGTGATAGTTTATTCTTCACTGATGCATCAGAATTTAGGCTAATTAAAGGAATTCTTGAGTCACTATCTGGTATTTTGTTGGGTGAGTATCATATACCAAACAACTTAACCATTTTGGATAATTTGAACATCGAAAACTTCCTGGCAAAAAACCAGAGTCATCCAATATCTGATTAAACCATGCTCAGCCACTTTGCCATTTTTCAAGGATTGCCACGTTTTTTCAATGTTATGCAATAATTTGTAGGTGCAGCCACATTTGTAGCATTCAGATATGCTTTGGAATTCTCTCTCCTTGCCTCTGCTACAGTGGGAGGAGTTTTTGGTTTGGTTCTGGCTATCGCCTTAGCTTTTAATACATACAGTAGAGCTGTTGTGTGCCTGTGTATGCCTACCCTCTCTCTCAAATCAGGTAAACTGGTAACTAACTACTTCCTGTATGTCTGATGTCATGGTAGTACAAAAGTTTGCAGAAGTTTTGCAGTAATATTAAAGAAAACAAAGTAAGACTGCTGAACAGCGTCCATTTATCTTCTCTCAATCTCCTCGTAACCTTTGCCTCTATTTATGATTGAATCAAATGTTTCTTTGTGCAATGCTCCTTTATTCAGAATGCCTACGCACTATTTTAAGTTTGTTTCTGAGCAGGTCAACAAAGGCCTAAATCCACACATCGAATATGAAAGTAAAGGAAAGTCATATGACTAAGAATTGCTGTGTCTAATCACTCATTGGTAAATTCCATTACTAAGAGAGTCCGAATTACTCATTATCTCAAATTTCATAATACTTTAAGTAACCAATGAAGTAAATAAAGAAGAGATAACATTCTGTCACTGAGTAAACAGTGAATAGACTTAAGTAGGCATTATGTTATCGTTAGCTGATGGTTGTGAGTCACTGGAAACTTTGCTTCTTTGTGAAACTATTGAGGAATGTTGGTAACAAAACCTGTTGGCTAAAATTACGGAACTGTTCTTTTAAGAGTATTCATGACTTATGTTCCCTAAACAAAATTCAATAAAAACAAACAGATCAGCAATGCATTTAATTAAGTAATAACCACTTTCTTCAGAACTCGTGTGGCAATAAAAAAGTATATTACTGAAAAAAAAATTATCGAGCAGGTATTAATGTTGTTCGTAGGCCGCGAACGAAACTGAACAATATATTAGTAGCAAGCGAGTCAATTTTGTTCACTTTAATAAGCCGATATTTTTGCCCTTAAAATATTAAAAAATAAGTACCATTGCTGAAAATGACCCAAATAAAAAGGGCGACTTTACAAACTATTGTTGATTATAATAATCTCATTATCGTTTTTTTTGGTGATTATTTAAAAATTGCTATTTTTCTTACAACTTGTTTGGTAATTTAGAAGAATTTGTTGAAATATTACAATGTTTCGTTTCATAAACGATGTATTGAGTGAGTGTGAACAACTATTAGTTTTTGTTCTTTGTTCTTTACTCATATTATCTATCTTAGCAAAGATTTTTTGACAAAGCACACAATAAGTAGAAGTTTTTTACTAAGATTTTGCTAAAGTAAATGCGATATCTGATGTTTACACTCTATTTCCTGGCACCATTTTCAGGATCAAGATCTCGAAAGTTTTTGCAAGCTGTTCTTATGACTATTAATAATCATCATTTTTTTTAACTTAGTCTGCTGCACTGTTCAGCTTAAATGAAATTTTGTGCAGCTCTTGTAAATATCGTATGACATTGGAGTCTATAAACTCCTAGCTTTCTACAAAAAATCACCTAATATAGGAATCACAAAATTATTTATAAATGCTAAAGCTGATGATATACAAAACCATTATTGGTGTAAAGCGTGTTGAAGTCATGCTTTTGCAGTTCATCGAGTTATTAGGCAGAAGGTGCCACTTCTATTGATGCAAAATATGAAAAAGAAACAGTCAAGACCTCTAGGTAGCTGTTGGATACCCTACACACAGGGCTCAATGAATGATCAATTGTTACCATTGAAAAACCTTGTCATTGAGCGCAAAAAACTGGTAGCATTGCGCAATACCGGCTATATTTATTTTATCTTTTTTTCTGTTTATATTTATTGAAAAAAGAAACCAAACAAATAAACAAACCATTTCCACGGTTCAAATTCTTAGTGTTTTATTCTCTCGGTTTTAAATTGTGACAATGAATTAAGTCATATAGAAGTAGTATAAGCAGCAGAAAAAATTGCAATTTCCCATCAGAAAAAAAGGAAAGTGTGATCGTTTTTCCAATACGATTTTCATTGATATTGTAAAAAGTCAATGCGTCGATAGCCCAACTCGCAAAAAAAATTCTGGTAAATGGCAATGGTCAATGTGGCCTCAACAACTGTTTAGCAAAGGGCAGAAAAAGCACCCTCAATGTATTGCACAATTTTTTTTCAAACTTACGTCAACCATAATGTTTTTAAGGAAGTTTTAGTTGATGTTGCAGCAAAACAGAAACATCAAGTGCTACAATGTTTTACAGGCAGGCTTGTACTTTCAACAATCATATTTTCTCTTCTTCTGGCTGGACCAATCACAAACTTCAGCCACAACTCATCAGAGTTGGCTTCTATCCCTGCGTGTAGTGGAGAACTTCTATACAACCAGAGTATGGCTATAAGGCGTTTAGCTATGGAGCCTGTTCTGCAGTTCAAGAAAGGTTTGTCTTTAGATATGCACATAAAGATGAATATTATATACTTGCTTGGTTGGTGGATTTCTGCTTGAAACAAAAACGAATAGGTCTTAAATTGATATTGAGATCTTCTGGGAAAATTTTGTGTTTTTATGTAATTTCTGGTGATATTTTGCAACATTTAACTGATTTCCGAAAACGTTTTTACCAGCATGTTATTAACCACTTTGTTGGAAATTCACCAACTGTGATTGCCAAGCAACACGCAATAACATTTTTCAGATAGCAACAAGTTTGATCAATAAATAATAATTTTATTTTGAACACTGGATGAAGCTCACTAAATAAAAAAACCGTACATGAGCTGCTTTTTTTTTACATTTTTTGTTGGTCACAAATTAAACTGAACAACAAATAAATTAAAGACCAACAAGTCTAATTTGTTCATTCCATTAGAGAAGATTTACATTCCAAAAGCTTTAGGACATAGCAACCATCATGAACAAGGTACAATATAGGAGCGACTTTGCTTAGGCCGATGTCTTGTTTATTTCATCTTTAATACTTTGCAAGTTGGGATTTATGGTTTTAATGATTTTTTTATTGTTAATATATGAAAATTTATTGAATAACCATGATGTTCTAGAAAAATACACAATGTACTGGTTTACAAACACTTAATATCTTTCATCCTCTTTTTGACAAACATATCACAAATATTTTTATCTCTATGTCAATTGTTTTGCTTCAAAATTTCCCTAACATTAAATTCAAGAAAGTTGCGCAAAGAGATATAAATATTCTGTTTTTGAAAATTGCCCTATCTGTAAAATGATCATATGCAAAAACTGCAAAAATATCACATACTTTGCTTTATTTCTATACTTTAGAGATGGAGCAAATGTTGAAGAGGATGAGCAACGACCTTTCTGGTTTAAAAAAGCTCTGGGATGGCATAGCAAATATTGTTCGAAACATTCCTTTTGCAAGTTTTGATATAAACTTTATGAATTCGTTAAACAAGATTGACAAGTTACTTTCTCTGGATATCTTCATCAATTATGCAGTTGATGGTAAATATTTAGTTTCCGAAGATATATAGCTTCTACATTTAATGCAAAATGTAAAACAAAATCTTTTGATTGTTTACAACTGCTTTATGACAAAACAATGGTAAACTTTTTTAGCTGAAGTGGATTCATTTCCATCTAGAGATGAACTCCTATTTGGAATCAAAAGGGACATTGAAGCAAAAATTAATATCGTAGACACATTGCTTCTCTATGTAAACAGAGCTCTTTCGCTGTCCGTATTAATTATTGTCATCCAATCAGCTCTCTATCTCAGAAAGTACAGACAACCCAACATAGATTTCAATGACAACCAGTATATAACGAAACAGTTTGTGGACTTGGATGAGCAAAGAAAACAAAAAGGTAGCGTGTCAGTTGTAAGAATAAAAAAAGCATCAAATATAGCAAATCACTGACGTCTTTTCCAATAGTTTTTTATGGTTTCAGGAAAATCCTTTCTATTGCCTCTCTCACCAACAGAAAAGCAATTGGTATCGGACAAAACACAGAAAACTATGTCTGGTCAGGAAATAAAAATTCTGAAAGCTTCTGTAATTCCAGCTTTTATCACAATAGTTGGTAAGTAACTGTGAAGGGCACTATTTCCAAGCATTAATTTTCAGAAACATAACCTTTGTTATATTTAAATTAATTGTAGGTGGAGTAGTGATCATTGCTGGCGACTACTTGCTATATCAGTCAATCCTTTTCATCAGAGAACACACCAACTTTAGAATTGTAATTGACTTGGATGCTTCTATCAAGGTTAACAGAGTTTTTAAGGATCAAGAAGAGTTCTCTGTGAAAATAGCTAATGAACGAGTGATAGATACCGCTCAATGTCTTCCTACTGGTTTCCCACCCAACATTCATTTGTACATCAGTACGTTGACTTTAGTCTGGAACTAACTATCCAGTTCGGCTAAATTGTTTGATAGGCTGTGTACAAGACCAAAGTGTGTCACGATTTCTTACAGGTATAGGTGTTGGATACCTGGTTCTTTGACTTATGATTGCTTTCCAAGCATACCTTTTGAGGCTCAGAAGAATGATAGCAAGCTATTTTTACCCGCAAGCAGAAAAGTACAAGGTGATTGCTTTGTACAAGAAATTGCTTCAGGAAAGATTTATCTCATTGCTGAGAATTCAGGTAAATACACGTGGGTTAACTATTTCACTTGGCTGGATTTCTGATGCGCTTTCCTGTTTTCTTTTATTCACTTCTCAGTGTTTTCCCCTCAATCATTTATTCATAAATTATTAGGAATGTTTGGTATCTTGCGCTTTTACTGCACACTTTGTTACCAAAAAGATGTGACTAACATTTGACAGGATGAACTGATGACTAAAAAACAAAGGAAAACAGTAAACGCATCTAGTAGATTACCTAAACAAGCAGGCAATAACGTTTGCAACAGAATTCAAAATCTCCATTGCTGGTTCTCTCGGAGCAAGTGTTACATTTGTCAATCGACTGAAAATAAGACCAAGAGACTCAGAAAATGTACCAGCTGCGAGCAAAATCTCTGTGAGGTGAGTTGGTGAGAATCATTATTGTCTTTTGATGGAGGACTGTCAAGGCTTATGTTTTTTTTTTAGTTTCTCTTTATACAATAAACGCTAATAATACTTTTTTCCCTTTTCTTAAATTAACTGTCTGAGTTATGCAGTCTTTTGTATCTTGAATAATTTCTATGCTGATTTCGGAAGCTTAATGAAGGGCTGAGTTTTTTTGCCTTGTCAATTACAAATATCTTGTTGCAGGAGTGTATGGCTACATTGTTACGACAGTCCATTTGTCCTTGTAAGGAAAAGCGCCAGCTAAAGTATGATGACATCACCGAGTCTGATTTCGGTGTTCAAAACCGGAGAAAAACAATTTCCAATGAAGTCTTTGTATAATGTATGCTTCATGTTTCTCTTCTTCAAGTGCAACAAATAGTAAAATAATTTAATTGCTTTTTTATTTTTATTTTATTTACCGTCATATTTTATGTACTTTTCATGATAAATGAATTTTGCAATGGTGCAAATGTTTCGTTTTCAATGTTTTTTTAGATAGATACTTTTGATTCAGCTACCTTATCTTACCTAAGCTGAATTTTGTAATGAGGGGTCTTAAATTATTTGTTTAATTATGTCAAGCCAAATAAACCTACCAGGTTAAAAACAAACAATTTTGTAGGTTATTTACAAGTTTAGTTTGTTTAAATATTTATGAAGCAGAATGCTGACATATTCTATTGCATCCTTACCTAACTACTCCTACCCTCCTTTCCCCATGACTTTCTCACCGATGTCCTTTCCAGGGAAATTTCACTTGATGAAAATCTTCCTACAATTTTCCTCTTTTAGTATCAGGAGATGATGAGCTTTTAGAAATGAGGCCAAGCACCCCCATTACCTGACCCCAACATCACTCACATATACCCAATTACCATAGTCTGCACCATGAGTTCTTACTACTTCAACCTTCTAACTTAAAGAATGGCTCCGGCCATTTTTATATTTATCTGATATGTCATTGATATGTCCTTATGAGGAGCTTCAGATACCAACTTTGTCAAAATTCAATATATTTCTATGTTTTCTGAACAACATTAATAACAGGCATGTTGTGAGTGTTGTCTCCCCTTCGAAATCTTTTGGGAAAACATATGACGTACGCAAATCTTTTAGCGAACGCTAGACTTTTGTTTGGATCACCAAAATTGCTGAAGCATAACAGCAATGATAGAATATCATTGATAACAGTACAAGTGACCTGGCTCATTGATTGATATAACTAGTAGCGGCACGGTTAGTAGTAAAAACAAAAGTTTAGCAGTCGCTAAAACACTTGCGTACGTCATATGTTTTCCCAAAAAATTTTGACTAGGAGACAACACTCACAACATGCTTGTTATTAATGTTGTTAAAAAAACATAGAATTAATTGAATTTTGACAAAGTTGGTATTTGAAGCATCTCATAAGGACATATCAATGACATATCAGATAAATATGGAAATGGCCGGAGCCATTCTTTAAAAGGATCTATGAATTCATGTGTTATTTATACTCTGTAAGCAAACTCCTTACATAAAACCACTGCTGAGCTCTGCAGGTTAATTAAAAACCAAGTTATGGTTGATGGAAAGGGTGTTATTTGGAAAGCGCTGGAGAATTTTTATTGTTCATTTCAGCCAGTTCGATTTCGTTGAGGATTGTGAGTTGTCGCCACCGATACTTTTTATTTTCTTGAGTGGACGTAAAGCGGAGTATTACTTTAGAGACTTATGCTGTCTGTAGTAATGAAAGTGCGCTAAAATAATTTCCAAATTAAGTTTGATATGCGTTCTTCAATATGCTAAATTTTTTCATAGCAACTAACTGTGCAGTTTTTATAAAACAGTTTCATCTTTTATTCGCTTCTGCCAATTTTTTGCCATGACGCTTTTGTATACTGAGTTATAATCCAGCACTTTAGCGCATAGGTAAAAAATACTGAGTGTTTTTTGGCCAGATTAAAAATGTGCTGTCCCATATAATCAAACCGCTTGCATTTTCCCCAATAATCGCCACTGTCCGTCAGCTATGTGCATATGATATAGCGCAGATCATTTGCTTTGTTCAAGTTAAGCGCCAGTCTAAATAATTTTTTGGCAGGTGGGCAGCAACAGTGTTAATATTCTAAAGTTACCTGTAACAAGTTTTTAACTACATGACCATGTTACTCATTGCAACTGTTTATCCTGGTGATCATTCTCATAACTATTCACGCTGTTCAGTTGAGTACTAATAACTATGATGCAGTACCCGTGTTGGTGTTGTAATTTATTATTATTGTAGCTATTAGTAGTAATGTGGGAGTAAATCTCTGCCATGGTGTCTAAGGGTGAAAAGATTTTCCTGGTTCCAAGTGCCTTTTTGTTGGCACCAGTTAACACGAGAACCTGGAAGGTTCGTTTTTGTGCACCAGCTTATAGGTTTTAATTCCGTTTGTAATTGCATGATTAATTAAGTATTTATTGTGCACGGGTTGTTTAGATTAGGGTTTGTATGATGATTTAGATTGGGGGGGGGGAGGGTTTGAGTGTTGTACAAAAATGAAGTGTTGTCTGATTGCATAACTTAAGTATAATAAGAAAAAAGCATCATAGATATGCATTGAATGGTTTCACCATTATTTCAAAGGAACGTACAGAGGTATTTAAAACACAATATATCTGTAGGTATCTGCTGACCTGAGAATGGATTTTACAACGAAGCTTTTAATCAACCTCCATTAAATAACATCTTGAAAATGTATTTTATCCCAAGCAGCGTATTTAAACTTTTTAAACAGTAATTAATATCTACAATTTCTATCATACGTAAAATAGATTCAAAATTGTTTGTGTTTGTCTTCATTAACAATTCTATTGCATTGTTTTGCTGACAAATACTGTGATTGTAATAATCCATAGAAAGTTTTCCGTGTAATTCTTCCATATTCAGCATATGTTGTGTAGTGCAAAATATCATTGCTTGAAATGTAACTAGGCAGATTTACTCCTTCCGGACAATCGTATGGTCTTTTACGTATTTATGATACATAAGTAGTAATATATGAGCAGATCTCCCTACCAAGTGTTTTTTTGTGGATTAGATCTTGGAGTTGAGGCAATGGGTTACGACGTTGGATGAATTCGCCGAGTTTATATAGTATTTTACTTGAGGGGCATTTGAGTGGCATTTGAGTGGCATTTAAGTGGCATTTGAGTTTTGATTATTTTTTTACTTAATTTGAACTCATATGGCAGCTAGATTTTGCATGTATGGCATTTGATTTTTTTGATAGTTTTAACATTGTATATAAATGAAAACGTGATAAGATTGTATGGTTATTGAAAGTTAAGATGTCGACAGAGGATGATGTTGAGATGAGACCGATGAATGAAGTTGATACTATTGATGGTACTGAACGTGATATGATAGATGTTTTACCGAGTATGAAGCGTAAAGCGTTGATAATTATGATAATTTTGGTATTTGTCGTAGGGCTTTCCACTTTTGGAGGTGTTACTGAGTTTAGTATGTATGAAGAAGCTATGGAAAAAATACAAAAAGCGAGAAACTCTCCTGTTGGAATCATAAATGAAGCTACTGTTGATTGATGAACATCTTTTTATGATGAATGGGAAACCTGAAGATTATGACCCGAGGATGCGATCTCCTTTTGCAGCAATGATTGCAGGACCAACTGGATCGGGAAAGACGCAAGCGGTTTTTCGAATGATTGAAGCTAGTCAGACTATAGCACACCCTCCACCAACAGAGATTCACTACTGTTATGGAGCCTACCAAAAAGCCTTTGATGATGTATCAGGAGTGATTTTTCATGAAGGCATGATAGATATAACAGTGAGTTTTCCCAGAGATGGTAAAAATCGATGGCTGATAATTGATGATCTCATGGATGAAGTTTCTGGTAAAGCCGATGCTAATGCTTTGT
Source organism: Cryptosula pallasiana (assembly GCA_945261195.1). Taxonomy (NCBI): domain Eukaryota; kingdom Metazoa; phylum Bryozoa; class Gymnolaemata; order Cheilostomatida; family Cryptosulidae; genus Cryptosula; species Cryptosula pallasiana. The sequence continues at coordinate 40,921,250 of OX183132.1, read as the reverse complement.
ATACAAAACATAGTCATCATTTGAACATAAGTGTGTTTTTTATTGTTCAGAATCTGTTTTTAAAAGGAAATCGTACAATTTCCTTGAATAGTCATTATTTTTTTCTTTTTAAAAACCCTAGAGATGATTCTTCTATTTCCTATTTGGCTCGACAATGTTTTCCATCAAAAATAAAATATGTGCAAGAGGCTTTTGAAGATGCGACAAAGAAACCATACTCTTATTTACGAATAGATACGACTCAACAAACGAATCATCAACATAGACTATTGGGAAACTTTACATCAGTTCTCCCTATGGTATTATATGTACCCAAGTAAAAGGATATAAATACAATTACTATTCACTTCACCTCAATCATATTTTGTTATTCAACGACGCAACACGAAAGCGTTATAATGTCTAAAGCTTTGGAGAAAAAATTAACAAGAAATGCAGCTGTGTTGTTATCGCTCAACAATACAACCTTTGCTATTCAAAAGTCTGTTATAGCCAAAGCCAAAAAGGAGTTTATTATGACTCTAATGGAATGCGCTAAAGCTATTATAAATGGAACGATACCATTGACATCATCTCAGTATAATGAGTTGCAGCGAAACGTGAAGGATATTAGCGCTTTAGTAAGAAAATCAACGTTAGATGATAAGAAAGCTGTATTGCAAAAAGGAGGATTTTTAGGCGCTCTACTAGGACCTATCATCAGCAATATAGTTCCTGGGTTACTTAAAAGTGTGCTAGGCGGAGGGAGAAGATAAAGATGAAACTCTCAACACGAATGATGCGAAATAGAATGGCGATTTTAGCTCTGGATGATCTGAGTAAGAAAGGAAAAATCGCTATAGTCGAAAAGGCCAACTCAGATTTGTTTCAATCATTGATAGAAAGTGTTAAAAATATTATATTAGGTAATGTTCCTCTTGATTCTGAGCAGTTTATTGAGTTGCAGCGTTACAAGAAGGAGCTACATAAACTTAGTGGTAGAGGGACAGTTGATGATAAGCGTAAAATTTTGATTCAGAGTGGTAGAGGGAATCTTTTGGATGCTATTATAAAACCTATTGTATCTGTTTTATCATCAATAAAAAGATGAATCGTCAGCCTTTAACATTCTCCAGACGTAATTTTATACTCACTGAAGATGAATACTATAGATTAACGGAAAGAAAGGATAATAAAACAGTGGTAAAGGAAGAGAAAACCAGACCTCCATTGTATTATAATCCTATGGAAGCTATAACAGTGAGAAATATGAAGCGAAAGCGAAATGATCTACTGGAAACGGCTTATGATTCTGACTTATCCTCATACGAAAAGTTAGATGAAAATGTTGAAAACCTACGTAGGTATTTGTCTGATGTCAAAAAGATTAAAAATAACCAAACCAGACACAAAAGGATAGTTGGAATCTCATTAAGAAAAAAAAGATAGAGTCTACTTTTCCTTTGGCCAATAGCACAGTTATTGATAATAAACCTAATGTCTTTTCACCAAATGTTGATAAAGACAATGAGTTAGAATCAGTGAAAGTGGTTGATGATGATGATATTGGGATGGAATTAATAAAAGGAAGGTTGTTTGATACTGAAGACACAACCTTACTAGGAAGTACATTTCTTACTGATGGAGAAGATGAGCACGATAGTGAAAGCGAAAATTTAAAAGATTTTGAAAAAAAAGCAGCTGATTTAACAACAAAAAAGAGTGATCAAACGATCGCTGTCAGAATGTTGAATAATCTGAGTAAAATTGGTAGATTCGACTCGGAGAAGAACAGACTGAAAATTGAAGAACATTGGTTGAATCTTAGGACTTCCAAAACTTTACTACGAGACGTTCTAACCGAAGGAGGTAAAATACAATCGGGAAATACCAATTACAGTAGATTTAAAAGCCTGCTAACTGATGAAGGAATCACAACTGTCAGAAAATCCCCGCATCGAACACGTAAGACTCAGAAGAAAAAGTTGGTTGTTCCCGGTACTAATTCATGGACATCGACACGCTAAAAGAGTTGTATTACAATCCTGCATTACATACATCTCTACGAGGAGCTAGAGCTTTACTGAAAGCTCGTAGAAAACGAGAGGGAGAAAAAAGAATCCGTGAATGGTTGAGTGGTGAGGATGCCTACACGTTACATAAAAAAGTTGTAACCAAGTTTAAGCGTCGTCCTACAATTGTAGCTGGAATAGGGGAACAGCTACAGGTAGATTTGATGGATGTTCGATCTCGAAGAGATGAAAATAATAATACAGCATTTTTACTGACTGCTATTGATTCTTTATCTAGAAAAGGTTGGGCTGTGCCGCTCATCAACAAATCAGGTCCGGTAGTAGCAAGAGGATTGAGAAGAATACTAGAAGGGGAAAACTATAAAGCTTTACAATCTGATAAAGGTAAAGAGTTTGACAACGTCAATGTCAAGACTCTGCTGGCGGAAAAAAAAATCAAACGCTTTACAACCGAAAATGAAACGATAAAGGCATCAACGGTGGAGCGTTTTAACAGAACTTTAAAAGAGAAGATATATAGATATTTGACATATAAAGATGATGATAGATACATTGATGTTTTACCAGAAATGGTTAATGCATACAACAACACAATTCATGGTGCTATAGGTATGAGACCAAATGATGTGAATTTTCAAAATCAAGAACTTGTATGGAATCGTGTGTATGAAGGAGGTGAACATAGTTTAACTCAAGAAGCAAAACTAAAGATTGGGGATTATGTGAGAATAAGTAAGGCAAGAGGAGTGTTTGAAAGAGGATACACCCCGAATTGGACGATTGAGATTTTTATAATCACTGATGTACTTATTGATGAAAAACCTGTTGTATATAGGGTGAAAGTATTAGCTGAGGAGATGATTGATGGCACCTTTTACGAAAAAGAGTTGCAAAAAGTAAAAAAACCCACGATTTTCAGAATTGAAAAGATACTGGGAAGAAGAATGAGAAGAGGTAAAAGACAGATTCTGGTTAAGTGGTTAGGTTATGGAGAAAAGTTCAATGAGTGGGTAGATGAATAGTTTATAAGGAAACAACGCTTGATATAATCATCATACATTGGGAAAATGTCAATGCTGATAACTTTACCCTCAAACTCTAGTGGTGAAGAGTTTCCTGATAATAACAATTCCGAATTTACAGTGAGACTGTATAAATATTTGGTTATCAATGGTGGTAAATGGGAGGTAGCTCTGCTAGATATGACTTATTCTAATAATTGGAAAAATGTTACCGAAGGGAAAATATATCTAGAAAAGACTAATGTCTCTGGTAAAAGCGAAAAGTCCTTCATCCTAATCGGTAATGGAAGATATGATAGTATAGAGGAGTTGGAGGAGATTATACGAAAGAGAATGAATGAAATGGATTTAGACAAGAAATTCGCCATCTCCTACAACAAGATCACCAACACCGCTTTACTAACTAACAGTGATCCTGATACTGCCATAAGCTTTTCCAAAGATATAGCATATATTTTTGGATTTGAATCAAAAACTACATACCCTCGTGGTAGATACAATAATATCACACCCCCTGATATAAATTCCGGTTTAACATCCCTGTATGTTTATTCCAACATTGTTGATAATAGAATGGTAGGAGATACGAATGTACCTTTATTGAGAGTAGTTCCAGTTCAAGGAAAGAAGAATAGCGTTGTGTATCAAGAATTTAAAAATCCTCACTATGTTGACGCTTCATCACTAAATAGTGATATGATTCAAGTACTTATAACGAGTGACGACGGTCAAGGAATACCATTTGATGGTGGAAAGGTTGTGTTGACGGTTCACTATAGAGAGAAACAATTATAATGAGTTTGGTACGATACACCCCTGAGGATTCAAAAGATTTTTTTGATGAGTACTACAAGATGCAAGCTGGAAATGGAATTGGAGTGTATAGTGGACGACGAGTGATGCCTAATATGAGAGGAAATGGACTTGGTAGTATTTTTTCAAGTTTACTTAAATCTGCAGCACCAATGCTGAAAAGAGGAGCAATTAGTTTGGGGAAAAGAGCACTGACTGTAGGTGGAAATGTAGCGCGTGATGTCATCGATGGACAAAGTTTTGCAGCGTCAGCAAAATAGAGGGGGATGGCAGAGTTGAATGATCTGGGGGGAGATGTGCTCAATGCAATCCGTCCAGATAGTATGAAAAGGAGAAAAACAAGAGGTGGAAAGAAGAGGAGAGGTGTTGGTAAACGTGGTATATTTTAATAGCAGTAGAATCCGGTATAAAGACAGCTGAGCTTGATATCTATAGTCATTAAGCGGTAACGCTTCAAGCATTCATCACTCGCAAAAGATGGCTAGCCTAAATGGAACAACAGGTAATAAGTTGGAAGGTTCTTCCTACAACATAAATCCAACATTGGATGTATTTGCTACGGAACCAACAAACATATCGGTAGAAAGATCGGAATATGTTGTCATCAGACCTGATAGGTTAGATCCTTATGGTAGTATTGAGTTAACCTTGTCAGGGAGCACTGAACATTACACAGATCTCTACAACTCATTTCTGCAAGTTGAAGCCACGGTTGTTCAAGATGATGGAACCGATATTGTCGGTAATGATGATGATGCAGCTGTGTGGATGGGGGATTCAATGCATACATTATTCAGCGAGTTGAAAATGTCGATAGAAGGAACCACCGTTGAATACGCTAACAACTACGGTTTACGCTCCTACTTTTCACAACTACTCGAAAACAGTGCAGAAAGAAAGAAATATCAAGGTAAGATGGAAGGATGGTTGTATGATGATTCAACTAGCAAAGACGCTGCCGATCACAAAACCGCTGATAAGAAAAAGAGGAGAGCTCTAATCATAGGTGGAAAGACAATAGAATTAACTGGAAAACCTCATCTCGCATTATTTCAGCAGAAAAAATTAATAATACCAGGTCCTACTATGCAGCTGGAGTTTGAGCGTGCCTCTGGCAAACTAGCTTTGTTTGCTGCGAATGAGTCACCTGCAGGAGGGGCAAAGATTAGAATTGATAAATTTGAACTTCATCTTTGTAAAGTTAAGGTGAATCCTACAATACAAAACTCCCAACTCAGTTTGGCGTTGGAAGGTCACAACTACATTTATCCTGTTGATCGAAAACGGATAAAACTATATGGAATTTGTGCTGGTGTTGCGCAGATCGACATCACTTTGGAAGAAAACAAACAAAAACCTAAACAAATTTATTCTCAGTAGGAGTAAGGTCAGTTAGGCCCGATTTACTTTTGAGGGCTCACATTTGGAGTTGTGCTCTCTCTTAGTTTCGGTCAAAGATAGCCTCTATTCAAATACTTAGCATTTTTATTCTTTTTGTCATGGCTATTTCTCCATTAGGTGTTCATGTAATCATTCTTTTGGTAATAGACCATGAAAAACTTTTTTTTCAAAAGTGGCAACTAGTGTTTTTTTTCACATTTGTTTTTCTTTTCTGTTTCTAATCCACTTCTTATCACACCCTCATTGTGCTGCTTTTCAAGTTGCAACCATCATTGTTGAGAGAAGTGTTCTGTTTATTATAATTTTTCTTCGTGAGTGTTTTGGCAACAATGTCATTTGTGTGTATTTTTGTACATAGCAGGCCTACACAATACAGGCTAATAAACCAGCAACAGTTTCATTATTTTTTCAGCCAAAGCCACGGTGTTATGGGTGAGCTGATTTACATAGCGATATTTTTCACCAAGCTGTTGCCATGTTTTTTTTTCTATTCATTTCACTGAAATTTTCCGTTACTCATTACCACAACATTGTAAAATCAATTACATGTATGTTATAATATACACCTAATTATTGATCAAGTTTTTTTCTTGCTTCAACAGACACTTGATGTGTTTTTTCTAATTGTCAACTCTGATTTGCGGTTCTTTTGCCAACAATGCATTCCGATCCGGTGGACATCTTTCTTTGTAATAAATCTGGTGAGGTCAAATGGTCCAAGAGTTATCAACTCCAAAAGCTATCTATCTGTTCCAGTTATTGTTGAAGTTATCTGCTCTCCTTTCATTCAAGTACAATGGGCAGACAACTCCATAACTACTTCCAAAATGGATTTCGTCTGCACAAAACTGGAAATATTTTGAGTTGCAATAATATAGGTGGAGCTCATGGCTTACAAGCACCGTAAAAACATTTTAAGTACACAGCAAAGAAATCACAGAATTGTTTGAACTTTGGATACTGCATTTCAGAAACATTACAAACACTTGGTTAGCTAAATAAAACAACAATTTGTGCAAAAGTTATTGTTTAAAAAGCACCACCTCCATGTAATCTCCCAAGAGGCAGGTGCAACATGACGTCGTTATCCGTTATTTATGGTGGCGTTCCCCAGTTGCAGCAGGCGGCTTTTCCATTAGTTGCCGGCGTTTCATTGGGAGACAACTCTTCAACCATTTTACTAACAAATTTGACACTAGGCCTATACCACACAACACAAGCTAATAAACCGGCAACAGTTTCAGTCTTCTTTCACCAAAGTCATGGTATGCTGGGTGAGCTGAGTTACCTGCAGGGTGATCTATCGGTAGGTTAAATGGGTGGCTGATATGATGAGTCTTTTCAATATTTGTTGTTGTCTCATCCATCTTTTTTGTTGTCTCATCCATCTTTGTTACTGTCTAAATCAGCATCTGTCTACCATCTTTGTCTCTACTGCCTTTGTCTGTCTACCATCCTTCCGTGCTCTTCTTTTTCTTTTCTAGACCTTTCTCATCTCTACCTTCTTCCATCTCTCTTTCTTTACTATCCTTGTCAACCATGAAGTGCTACTCATTCGCTGCTGTTCATCAGCACATTACTTTCAGTAGTCCACTGCGTCCTCTATGCTATTGCAATGGTGACCGTCATAACATCATTTTGTGGTGGCTTTCTCAACTGTCGAAGATTACTAGTGTAAGCGATGCCACAATTGAATGCATTCTCATTCGCTTTACATTTAGTTTGACGCTACACATACTGCAACAAAAAGCATGCAAAGTCTGAATAAAATTGTATCTATTATGCAAAACGCCCAAGTTATCAGCAGTTTAAAAGCATCAGTAAACAATTCTTCATCGGTATTTTGAAGTACAAACAAACATCACAAGATAAGTATAAAAATATTGAACTACATATGCCTAGAGCTATTGACTGTAACGTTAACTGAAAAAGTTGGCTATCAAGTTTTACACGGTGTTTTTGTGGGGAAAAAATGGGTGTTTACAATTTTTCGTGACAGCAATAGCAAAAACACTCTCACTGTCCAAGTAAAACCCTCACCTTTTATCCTTGGCAGTGGTTGATCTGCTATCAATCCAGATGAAGAAAATGTAACTTGAAAGTTGAGGCGCCGGCAGTTCTTCATGCTCGTCTCCTAAAAGTACAATAGAACAAAGCAGTACCTGACAAATACAACAGTTTGTCCCATCACATAGAGACAGTGGTATGCTCATTGCAAGTCAAGGGACAGGTGGCTACATGACTGTGTCGATAAGAACTTTCTACAGAGCTGCCACAAAAACGCGCATTAAATATATCACACAAATAGAGTAACTGTGTAACTATGGTTGATATAAATTCAAAACTCCACCACCTGCACATTAGTGTTGGAAAAATGTCTCACAACTCCTTCTTTTGACTTACTCTCGATCTTTTTACTTTATCTGTCCCTCCATCTCTTTCTACCATCTCCATCGGGACACCACCTCTCTGCCATCTGTTACCTTTAAGTATTGGATTAGTTTGCTGCTTTTTAGTTTGATATGAAGTTGGCTGGCTCCTCTGGTTGCACTCTTTCAACGCTTGGTTCACAAGAATCCCTTTGGTCTGTATCTAGTATAGAATGAAAGCTGGATAATTAAACCATTGAATGCCTAAAAAGATACAATCAACATAATTTAAATTGTTACAATTTAAGAGCCTGGAAACGTAATATGGAGGAGATTTGAATTAACTTAAACTTCTTGGGTCGAAATGTGCTCAACAAAGTTATCTGGAGTTGCCCCCTCACCAGTAAGGTGATTCCAGTAAGATGCAGTCAGCACTCACCAACACGCAATTTATGTTTTATAAATATTCAACAAGTTACATAATTTTCATTGAAAAATTTTACAAAATTTTGGCTGGTTTGTATAGAAGAAGGGGTCTCTTAAATATCAGCATTGTGTAGAGACTTTTGTGATTGCTAAAATGAGATTGCAACAATTTTAAATCAATGGAGCTGTTTTTCTTGAGTCAGCAATTTTTTCATCTTAAGAATGCGAGCTATTATGCATACACTGGATTTCATGTGACAGTGTTCGTGATAAAAATCAAAAAAAATTGATGAAATATTTTTAACAAAATGATAATTTTCATGTGAAAAATTAGCATTAGCACAATTTCGTAATAATATCAGACAAAAAAAGACATTTCTATAATTATTTTCTGGCATTGTTTTTTCACGACAAAAATAATAAATAAATCTGATATACTGGCTATCTTTCTAAGAAAACAATTAAAATGCACTCAATAGTAATACTTGAAATTTGTAAAAGTTAATTTTAAACTAAAAACTTAATAAGAAGGGTTAAAACTATTTGTTGGAGAGTACTATGTAATAGCATAAAGGAACTACCGCTAGGAGATTGCCCCTTCTACAACGTTGTCATAAACTTCCATAAACTTCTACAAACTCATTGCACTTGTGTTGCTGCAATTGAGTTTTTCCAATGCTTGATAAGAAAATAACTTCACACAAAGTGCATGTTGCAAAGCCTGTCCGAAGCCTTTTAAAGGTGGCAGGTAAGCAATTGACAGGCAATCCACTAGTCGGAGTTGCCATTTCTTTAAACGGCCTAGGACGCCTAAGTTGAAGAGGATTTGATTTAATTTAAACTTTTTGAGGTTGGCATGTGTTCAGAAAAATTACCTGGAGTTGTCCTCTCACCAGTAAGGCAATTCCTATAGACACAGTCAGCACTCGCCAAGACGCTATGTTTTTCCCAAGTAAGGCTTCCTAAGTATTGGCATTGTGCAGAGACTCTTTTGGTTGCAAAAAAGTGATATTGCAACGAAGTTTAATTTTTTTGGAGTTGTTTTTCTCAAGTCAGCAATTTGTTTTATCTTTGGTAAGTTCGCTTTAATGTATACACCGGCGTTCAGGTGATAATGTTTGTGATCAAAATCAACAAAACTAATGAACATTTTTTATCCAAACAACAATTTTCATGTGAAAAAATAACCAAACAATAACCTTTGTTTAATTTTATAATAATACTAGGTGAAAAAAATTACAGAAATTGTATTTCCGGCGTTGTTTTTTTTTACTATAACAATAACGATTAAACCTGAAATACCGGTTATTCTTCAAAAAAAAAAAATTAAAAAGCACTAAACAATAATAATTCAGAATTTTAAAAAGTAGTTCTAAACTTAAAAAGTACCAAAAATGGTACAAACTACTTGCTGGAATTTACTATATAATATACTAATGCAGCTAGTCCCTTCTACCGTATGCGTTGTCATAGACCTCCATAGACCTATACATAGCTACTTCACTTTTGTTGCCGCAAGGAAGTTTTTTCATTAGTTTACAATGTTTCATGAGAAAACAACTCCACACACAAAGTGTGTCTTGAAAAGCCCGTCATCAGCCCTTTAATGTCAAAGAGAGTGTGCTAAAAAAAGGCTCAACTCCAAAAATATAATTAATCATAAAATATTTCTCATCTTTTAACCTGTACATCTGAAAATCACTATTTGTCTACAATTTATATTGTCTAATTTGTTTCAAACAAATAATCAGATTTGAAAATAATTGCTGTTGTTACGACAGCAATGTCCCGTACAATAAAAATCTGGCAGTTTTTACAGCAAAAAATACATTGTAAATAATGATAATTTTAGTTTTTTGATATCATTTGAATGAAAAATCTTTGTTTTGCAGGTGCAAAAGTTCTCTAGTTTTGAGGTAATTGGCCATCTGATTTATCCCAAGAACGCCAGTGTGTACATAACAAGAGTATTCCCAATCTCTCTTCGCCAAACAAATTGCAATAAAAATAACCAGACCGGCAATAAATTTAATCAATAAATTATTTTGTTCGGAACTCGTGGGTCAACAAAAAGTAACTCAATGAATAAAGAAAATAATCAACGAGAATTTATTTATATTGTTCGTCGGTCGCAAATGAAACTGAACGCTAAATAAATTATAACGAGGGAAGTTATTTCTTTTATTTTCATAGACCGGTTTTATATCTTTGAAAAATAATTCAAAATAATTGCAACCGTTCAAATTTTACTAAGTTGAATGGCAGCTTTACAAACAATTACAGTTAATAGTAGTTCAAATTTTATTATATTTTTGATTATTTTGAACACTGAGAGTTATCTTCTTTATGATTTGCTCGATAAACTATAACAGTTCATTGAATAATTATGATGTTTTAACTAATGGTTTGTTGCATACGCTCATATTGAATTACGAACGCCTGTTATTTTTTGTACTTTGTTCAACAAACAGGTCGCCGGCACTTTCAATGGCCAACCCATCAATAGCAAAATTCACTGGCTGACTAAACGAAAAAGCCATCCAAAAAAACAGAAAGTAATTGCAAACCTAATTTTCCATGCTCTTGAAAGTCTGTGTACAATGACTACTACTAGGATGCTCTCCGCTCCTTCTATCCAAACAAGCCAAATTTTTGCAGCTCTGCTTCATAGCCTTATATAAATTGCTGCTTATCAAGAAAAAAATTGCATAAAAGTCAGAATCATAGTCATGCTGTAGATGGCACTAAAAAGAGCACAACTCCAAAAAAAATTTTTTTATGTAGTTATCATCAGAAATAGATAAATCATGTAGGTTTAATTCAGCCTATGAGCAAGATTATCAATACTAAAACACCTACCTTTGAATTTGAGGCCCGTTTTTTTTCAGCTTGATATGTAGTTGACTCATCAGGTTGCGGGATTTCAGAGCTTGTTCCACAACAATCCCTTTGGTCTGGATCTAGTATAAAATAAAAGCTGGATAATTAAACTATTTAATGCCTAAAAAGCTACAATCAACATAATTTAAATTGTTACAATTTAAGAGCCTGGACACCTAATATGGAGGAGGTTTGAATTAACTTAAACTTCTTGGGTCAAAATGTGCTCAACAAAGTTATCTGGAGTTGCCCCCTCACCAGTAAAGTAATTCCTAAAGATGCAGTCGGAACTCACCGACACGCAATTTTTGTTTTATAAAAACTCGACAACCTATAAGATTTTTATAAAAAATTTACAAAATTTTGGCTTGTTTGTATAGAAGAAGGGGCCTCCTAAATATTGGCATTGTGCAGAGACTTTTGTGATTGCAAAAAAAAAATGATATTGCTCAAAGTTTAATTTTTTTGGAGCTGTTTTTCTCGAGTCAGCAATTTGCTTTATCATTGTTAAGCTCGCTACTATGTATACACCTGTGTTCACGTGATACTGTTTGTGCTCAAAATCAAGAAAATTATTGAAATTTTTTTTAATCAAAATAACCATTTTAAAGTGAAAAATTCATCAAACAATAACTTTAGTATAATTTTATAATAATACTAGTTGAAAACAAAAAACATCGCAGAAATTGTTGTTTCGACGTTTTCTTTTACAACAATAATAATTAAATCTGAAATACAATCTATTGAAATAAATTTTAAAAAGCACTAAATCATAATAATTAAGAATTCAAACTGAAAAAGTACCAAAAATGGTGCAAACTACTTGCTGGAATATACTATATAATATACTAATGCAGATAGTCCCTTCTTTTGAACGCGTTGCCATAGACCCCTACATAGCTATTGCACTTTTGTTGCCGCAAGTGAGTCTTCTCAATAGTTTAACAGTGCTTGATAAGAAAACAACTCTACACACAAAGTGTGTCTTGAAAAGCCCGTCCTAAACCCTTTAATGTCAAAGAGTGCGCTAGAAACTCTCAACCCAAATAATAAAAATAATCATAAAATATTTCTCATTTTTTAACCTGTACATCTGAAAATCATTATTTGTCTACAATTTATATTGTCTAATTTGGAAAAGTAACAAAGATAGTACAAACTACTTGCTGCAATATACTATATAATACATTAATGCAGATAGTCCCTTCTGTTGAACGCGTTGCCATAGACCTCTATATAGCTATTGCACTTTTGTTGCCGCAAGTGAGTTTTTTCAATAGTTTTAGAATGCTTGATAAGGAAACAACTTTACACACTAAGTGTGTATTGAAAAGCCCGTACTAAGCTCTTTGATGTCAGACAGAGCGTGCTAAAAACTTTCAACCCAAATAATAAAAATAACCATAAAATACTTCCAATTTTTTTTCCTGTCCATTTGAAAATCATTATTTGTCTACAATTTATATTGATAATTTGTTTCAATCACACAATGCGTGAATCATATTTGAAAATAATTGTTCTTGTTAAAGGGCCTATGATGCCTAATTTGAATAGGATATGATTTAATTTAAACTTTCTGAGGTTGAAATGTGTTCAGAAAATTATCTGGAGTTGCCCTCTCACTAGTAAGACGATTCCTATAGACACAGTTCACACTTGCCGAGACGCCTTTTTTCCCCGAAGACGCGCCAAGTTATATAGAACTATAAAGCGAGTTTTCAAAAATTTGGCTTGTTCGTATAGAAATAGGGCGTTATAAATATTAGTTTTGTGCAGAGACTCCTTTGATTGCAAAAAATGATATTGCAACAAATTTTAATTTTTTTGGAGCTATTTTTCTCAAGTCAGCTATTTGTTTTATATTCGGTAAGCTCGCTATTATGTATACACTGGCATTTACGTGATAGTGTTTGTCATCAAAATCAAAAGAAATGATGAAATTTTTTTTAACAAAATAATAATTTCATGTGAAAAATTAATCAAACAATAATATTAGTATGCTTTTATAATAGTACTAGGTGAAAAAAGCATTGCCGAAATTGTATTTCCGGCTTTGTTTTTTTACAACAATGATAATAATTAAATCTGAAATACCGGCTATCTTTCCAAAAAAAAATTTCAAAAGCACTAAAGAATAATAATTAAGATTTTTAAAAACTAGTTTGGAACTGAAAAAATAACAAAAATAGTACAAACTACTTGCTGTAATATACTATATAATACCATAATGCAGATAGTCCCTTCGGACGAACGCGTTGTAATAGACCTCCACATGATACCTATAGCTGTTTTGTTGCCGCAAGTGAGTTTTCTCAATAGTTTTACAATGCTTGATGAGAAAACAACTCTACACACAAAGTGCATCTTGAAAAGCCCGTCCTCTTATGGAAATCTGGCATGTTTTCAGCACAAATACATTGTAAATAATAATAATTTGATTGAAAAGTCTTTTTTGTTTTGCAAGAGCAATGTTGCTCTATCTTTTTAGGTATTCGCATCTGATTTATCCCAAGAACACCAGTGTGTACATAATAAGAGTATTAGCAACCTCTCTTTGCCGAATAGATTGCAATAAAAATAATCAGACCGGCAATAAATTTAACCAATAAATCGTTTTGTTCGGAACTCATGTGTCAACAAAAAGTAGCTCACTGAATAAAGAAAATAATCAACGAGAATTTATTCATATTGTTCGTCGGGAGCAAATGAAACCAAACATTAAATACATAATAACGAGCAAGTTTAATTCTTTCATTTTTATAAACCGGTTTTAAATCTTTAAAAAATAAGTTCTAAATAATTGCAACTATTCAAACTTTACTAAATTACAGGTCAGCTTTAAAAACTATTCCAGTTTGTAGTAGTTCAAATTTTATTATATTTTTGTTTTTGATTGTTTTGAAAACTGGGAATTATCTTCTTTATTATTTGTTTGGTAAACTATAACAGCTCATTGAATAATTATGATGTTCTAAACTGATGGTTCGATGCATACGCTCATATTGAATTACGAACGCCTACTATTTTTGTACTTCGTTCAACAAACAGGTCGCGAATACTTTCAATGGCCGGCCTATCAATAATAAATTCACTGGCTGACTAAACTAAAAAATCATCCAAAAAATCAGAAAACAATTGCAAACCTATTTTTCCTTGCTCTTGAAAGTCTGTGTACAATGACTATAATTACTAGGATGCTCTCCGCTACTTCTATTCAAACAAGCCAAACTTTTGCAGCTCTGCTTTATAGCCTTATATAAATTAATGCTCATCAAGAGAAGAATTGCGTAAAAGTCAGCATTCATACTCATGCTGTAGATGGAACTACCAAGAGCACAACTCCAAAAAAAAATTTTTTCATGCAAAACTCACCAAAAGTAGGCTGAATCAAACCTACATAATTTATCTATGAGTAAGATTATCAATACTAAAACGCCTACCTTTGGATTTGACGCTCGTTTTCTTTTCTCAGCTTGATATGTATTTGACTCATCCGGTTGTGAGATTTCAGAACTTGGTCCACAAGAATCCCCTTGGTCTGTGTCTAGTTTAAAATAATAACTTAACAATCACCACTGCATCCAACTAAGAACTGCATCAGAGAAAATTCCCAAAATAAAAACTTGTGCATCATTTGTTGCACTCTGGAAGAGTTCAGCTGGCCGATCTGCAGCGGAAACAGGACCCCACTAAAAAAAATAACGACTTTGACAATATATGGATATTTGACTGACTGTACCATAGACATGGTATATATGGACTGGTACAGGGAGGGAGACTTTGTCCCAGCTATGAAATCATAACTGAGCACGACAATAAAGCCGCATGACTCAAACTGCAGTTGTTGCGATAATGCCAGATGTCTAAATGCCACTGTTGATAAAGCAATATCAAATTCAATATTCAATTCAAATATCGATTCAACGATAAATCTAAAAACATATATTCCTTTGCTCTGTTTTCCATTTTCCATAAAAAAGCCTAATAAATGTTGTTAGTCGATTTCCTATTACTACATAATATTAAATTATTCATTTATCGTTATTGTTTATTAATTTGGTATTACCAACACATGATGATTATTATCAATTGTAGTTTATAATTACATACAGTTTTCGAACTTGCCAACCTAAAGTGAGGGGTCAAGAGTGATGCTTTGAACTAAGGGGAAAAGAGTGGGTGAAATCAAGCCAAATGAGAAAGATGTGTTACTGAAGCGATTTTCAATAAAATGCTGGAAAATAAAATCCGATACCGTGTTAGTTGCAGAAACATCAAGTAATGAAATGAACAAAGGGATATAATGGAGGAAAGGCAGGAAATGATGAATTGAGTATGTAGAGCAAGAGATGGTGGATGGAGAGCAGGATGTCGTAGATGCAGAGAAGGGGAAGGTGGACGGAAAGCAAGATCTGATGATCAAGAGCATGGATGGTAGATGAAGAGCAAGGGACTATGGATGGGGAGCAGGAGATGGTGGGTGGCTAGTAGGAGATGACAGATGAAGGGCAGATGATTGTGGATGGAAAGCAGGAGATGGTAGACAGGGTTGAAAAAGATCATGGTTTTTAATGAAAAAAATGAAATAAAATTTATAACGGTTTTTATGGTGTAAATTGTTTGAGTGTAGTCCATGCAGTCTACAAAAAGACATGATGATCTACTGAATAGTTAACAGAATGGTTGTCGATATGTAATCAGGTTGTTAAAAACAATATTCAACGTTTACCTCCAAACAAGACAGCTGCGTGGTATGTACAACATGGTATTGGTATCTAAATAAATGACTGATTGTATAATAAAACCAGATAACTAAAACTTCAACAACGAAATGGCATTACTGTAGCCGGAGACAAGATCATTGGTATTCTTTTTAAGTATTACGCATTGGAGAGGAAATAAATAACTATGTATTGTTTTTTTTAGCGCCAAGTCGATTTCACAGTTTAGAGTGTACCATCCCAAATGTGAAGTTACACTAATTATATATACATGCGGCGCATAATTTTTCAATAAAAAAAAAATAATCTCTGTCATAGTGAATACCTGAAACTGAGCTGAAAAATTGGATTTATAATTTTAGATTTTTAGAATAATCAAGAAAATGAGACCGTGGTATGAATGAATGCTGTGAAGCAGATAACCTACCAGTTTAGCTTTGGAAGAATGGAAAATGTTGATGAATAAAAAAAACATAAAAACCAATATAACCTCAGAAAGTTGGCTAGTTTAAACCGAGCCAACTCTGGTGGATGGACAGTAGGAGATGATAGATGAATAGCAGTGGATTGTGGATGGAGAACAGGAGATGATGGATGGAGAGTATGAGATAGCGAGTGGAGAGCAGGTGGAGGTAGATGGAGATGAGGACCTGGTGAATGGAGAGCAACATATAGTGAATGTAGAGTGTATGTGGTGGATACAGAGCAAGAGATGATGGACAAAGACCAGGAGATGATGTATGGAGAGTGGGATATGTTAATTAATAAATTTAATAGCTATTTAATAAATAATTATAACATAATAATAATAAATATAACATAATAATAATTATAACATAATAATAACTATAACACAATAATAATAATAATAATAATAATAATAATTATAACATAATAATAATAATTATAACATAATAATAATAACAATAACAACAACAATGACACTGATAATAATAATAATAATAAGGATAACATATCCACAATCCGCAATAATAATAATAACAATAACAATAATAATAATAATAACAAATATTTATTTTTTTGATGAGCATCATCATGATGGATGAATGATGATGTTGAAATTTTTGATTTATATAATTATAAATAATAAAAATTTTGAAAAGTCTTTCAGCAATCAAATCATTATTATATCATATTATAATAATTAATAATAATGATTATCATTATAATTATAATTAATTACAATAAATAATAGTAATTTATTTGATTGTTTGCTAATTATTATTATTATTATTTCAATTATACCACGCACTGCTGCTGTGACTACTACTAACTATGATTATTATTAAATAAAAAATTATTATTATTTGACTACTACTAATAATATATATAATAAGAATAATATTAATAAAACATAACTGGAAGTACCAATGACATGAAATCCTCTAGCTTATTTCAGAGACCAGGAACATTTGAGTGCCAACAACATAGTAAAAGAGGTATAGATAGTAGTACAACTATCTATGGCACCA
Source organism: Cryptosula pallasiana (assembly GCA_945261195.1). NCBI lineage: Eukaryota > Metazoa > Bryozoa > Gymnolaemata > Cheilostomatida > Cryptosulidae > Cryptosula > Cryptosula pallasiana. The sequence continues at coordinate 40,904,113 of OX183132.1, read as the reverse complement.
AAATGATAATGCGATGTTATTACTGCCTTTTCCATTTAGCCTAGGGTCTATACTCTGTACCATCCTAAAGTTCTATGCATTGCACTCATAGGTCCATCATTGCACCGAATCACAACGGGTTAAAGTGTGTATACAGTTTGCGTTGAAAACTAGGAACTTCGGCAAAGTATTTTGACATTGACCCGTTGAGTTGACTTCATGGAGTTATCCCCCCCCCTCATATCAGGGGGAGATAATTCTATGGTTGACTCCCACCGACATTGGAAACAAGTGGAATTGCCACTGCTCTATTATTTTGGATGGCGAGATCGTCATCACCTCTTCTCCCTACAGGGTATGTAAGTAGTACAACAAGAGGTTTGAACTCTACTATAGAGGGAGCGTTTGCTGTTGTGAGTATGTCAGGCTGTTGTTGTAAACTTGGTGAATGGAAGAATTATAATAAATAATATATATAATAATTAAAATAATGATAATATAATAATACTACATGTATAATTATAATATAATTATATTAATAATAATTATATTGGTTGTTGTTGCTACGTTTTTTTCTTATAACAGCAGATTTAGTTTTAACAAACAAGACATCATACTACTACTTACTTAGTATGTATTATCCTACATACCGACTCAATAATACCACATTCGTTGTGACTGTTGTTCAAGGTTTTTAAATGGCTTAAACATAATAATAATAAATAATAATAACTCATTAAAATTAATAAATAATAATAATAAACTTACACTAGTAGTTAGCAACAAAACTTTGTTATAACTGGTATTAATTATTATTATTATTGTATGATGATATATGACGATAATAATAATTATTATCATTCATTATTATTATTTTTAGTAGTAATATAATAATAATAATAATAATAATAATAATAATAATAATAATAATAATAATAATAATAATAATAATAATAATAATAATAATAATAATAATAATAATAATAATAATAATAATAATAATAATAATAATAATAATAATAATAATAATAATAATAATAATAATAATAATAATAATAATAATAATAATAATAATAATAATAATAATAATAATAATAATAATAATAATAATAATAATAATAATAATAATAATAATAATAATAATAATAATAATAATAATAATAATAATAATAATAATAATAATAATAATAATAATAATAATAATAATAATAATAATAATAATAATAATAATAATAATAATAATAATAATAATAATAATAATAATAATAATAATAATAATAATAATAATAATAATAATAATAATAATAATAATAATAATAATAATAATAATAATAATAATAATAATAATAATAATAATAATAATAATAATAATAATAATAATAATAATAATAATAATAATAATAATAATAATAATAATAATAATAATAATAATAATAATAATAATAATAATAATAATAATAATAATAATAATAATAATAATAATAATAATAATAATAATAATAATAATAATAATAATAATAATAATAATAATAATAATAATAATAATAATAATAATAATAATAATAATAATAATAATAATAATAATAATAATAATAATAATAATAATAATAATAATAATAATAATAATAATAATAATAATAATAATAATAATAATAATAATAATAATAATAATAATAATAATAATAATAATAATAATAATAATAATAATAATAATAATAATAATAATAATAATAATAATAATAATAATAATAATAATAATAATAATAATAATAATAATAATAATAATAATAATAATAATAATAATAATAATAATAATAATAATAATAATAATAATAATAATAATAATAAGTAAGTATTATCTATTATTGTTGTCATTATTATTATAATTATAATCGATATTGTATTGTTAGTAGTAATTAATAGTTACAGACAGTAGGAGTATTATTTTGGTTCATAGTTATTCTTCAAATGTTATTGGTTATTTGATATGTATCTATGATAATGATATCACTTCTTTTTATAGCAATAATAATGATAATCATAACCAATATTATATTACACTGACTCGATTTTTGAGCTATAGATTAGAGGGCAAGCAAGTTGTCGACTGTATGTTGTATCTACTACTACTTTATATTATATATATACTATTCTATATCTGTTACTAGTAATGTACATATATCTGTGATGTCTAGTACTGGTAAAATATATGTTTTTCCTATGCTTGTAATGTCTCTGTTACACCTACTACTAGTTGTATAGATGTTATAGCTACTACTAGTAACATATGTTAAATCTACTACTGAAAATGGACATGCATATCTACAACCAGTGGTATATATGTTATGTCTACCACTAGTAACGTGTATGCTATACACAATACTAGTAGTACATCTGTAATCTCCACCACTAGTATTATTTATTCTATCTCTATTACTAGTAGTACATAAGTTATATTTACTACTAGTAGTCTGTATGCTAGATCTACCACTAGTAATGTGTATGTTATTTTTACTACCAGTAGTGTATATGCTATATCTACTGCTCATAGTGTACATATTATATTTATTAATGGAACATTATCTGGTATATCTACAATAAGTAGTATACACGATATATCTGGTTCTAATAGTGCATATGTTATATATGCTACTAGTGTTGTATATGCTATATCTACTACTAGTATCATATATTTTATGTTGATTCCTAGTTTAGTGTAGTGAATATGCTGTGTGTACTACTAGTAATACATCTGCCACATCTACTACTAGTCGTATATAAGTTATATCTACTTCTCATCCTAAATACGTTATATCTACTACTAGTAGTATGAATGTTGTATCTATTATTAATAGTGTGAATGTTATATCTACTACTAGTAGTATGAATGTCATATCTGCTACTTGTAGTGTATATGCTATATATACTACGAGTAACATATCTATGCTACGTTTAGTACTGGTAGTGTATATGTTATATCTACTTCCACAATGTATATTCTATATCTGGTAAGTGTAGTACATCGGTGACCTCTACTACAAGTAGTACATCGGCTATATCTACCACTATTAGTGTATCTGTTACATCTACCACCAAAAATTTGTCTGTTTTAGCTACGTCAAGCAGTTAATCGGTAACAAGTAGATTTTTATTCACCTAGTGATAATACTTTTATATTACTATATGGAACTAGCGTCTTTGCCGATGTTTCAAATTTTACATCACGCATATCTTTCTTGCAAAATGAAAACCATAAGGTAGTAGCAATCTTGATAGTCAACATATTTCTTACCTTTTAGTTTTACGACCACTCGTAAAATGTTCATAATACTCAAATTTGGCTCCTCATTTCCGTTTGTGATATCTGGTAAAAAAAGTTACAGAATTGTCGTATATGAAATGGATGACATATGAAACATGGAAAATGTGCTTCACACACCCAAGAGACAGTTTGTATTTTGATTGGTAAGGGTGGGGATTGATGCCCTCTTTTTCATGCTCAATGAGACAATGACTTCCCACCCAGAGTATGTCTCACAAAGCCTGCTCTAAGCTTTTTAAAAAGGTACTTCACATCTCAGCTAAATAAAAGGAAAAAGACTGTTTTATAAAGCGGCAAATGCATAACATTCAAGTACTTTTGCACTTGTTTATTATCCGCTCTCGTAAATAATTGAGATGTTTCACTCACCTTTGCTTAGGGTTTTCTCAGTTTCAATAAATGCTTTGCCACAAAGATTTCATGATTCTGCCTATCTCACATCGCCTGAAAGAAGCAATTACTAGTCTTATTTAGAACAAATATAGTTTCAAAAATTCTGTTGTCAATCAATTTTAAGCAAGGCTGAAACAAATCTATACAATAATACATGCATACAGACTTGAAATGAGTGTAGGCACCTAGAATTAAGGCTGATCAACCTGAAATGAATGTCTAAAGTAGTTGATAAAAAATGTCTCAAAGTTTCTCTTGAGAGTGCCGGCATTTAGTGAACATAAACACCGGTTGGAGATTTGGTCCAGGAGTTGTCTGCTTTCATTAGAAAACAGGTATTGCTAATTCCTGGAACCTTGTTTATCGGAATAACCATTGAATCCCTAATCAGTTCTAGTGACCTGTACCCTGTTGTATTAGTGTCTCATTGGAAAACATTTAATTGTGAATTTTTCCCATAGTGCTAAGCTCTGGTGATACTGCAGTACTGTAACTACTATAAAACTGACTTGACATAATATGCTACTCCTAACATACCAAGTGTGACCAACTCATGGATTATAGGTATGTCCATCTTGAGGCACGTCATCCGATCGTTCTCCAGCTTCAGCGCAGTTTTCTTGAAATCTGTAGTCCTTTAAATAGTAACAAATTATTTTTGGACACTCATTTGTCGTTGTTATTTTGATGACATTTACAATGCATTACATAGCCCAGTATTTTTTGGACCGCTCACTGTTATCAGGCTATGGTTTGCTTGAAATATTATTGTCAATGACAAGCTTTGGCTAGTAAATGTCAATTTAACAAGTAGCGACAGGAGAAAATTGTTTTTCAAGTAAGCACTGTTGTAAAAAATGTTTTATGAAAACCCTTGCATTTGATTAGAGCTTAAGTTGTTTTACGCTATACCTGCTCATAAGGTTTTGTGAAGCAAAATCTAAAACACACACTAAAGCTACGTTCACACTAAGCAATTCTCGGCCGAGTGGAAGGAGCAAAAAATAGGCTCGCAAGTGTGAGCAGTGAAATCTTCAAGATTTTAAATCGGTGGGCGATTTTTTTTCATCGGCAGTGATGGTTCTCTGTACGATTATCGGCCTGTCTAGCCAATCAACACCCACATCACAGCTTTTCAATTTAATGCTTTTCAAGAAACTTGCAGCAGCTTGATAATTATTATTTACCCAATTTTAGAGTATTTTTTAATATTTCCCTGATTAACTGCAAGTCTTGTTTACTAGTAGAATAATAAGGTGGGTATACTAACTATTATCAATATAAATTGAAAACAAGTACCAGCGCCATGATATTGAAAAATAAGATAAATTTTTACTAATTTTAGGAACCATTTCACAAAAGATAAAAAAAGATCACTGTAGTTCACTGTTTGTTTTTTTGCAGAATGGTACAGTTGTTTTTATCCAAAATTATGTGATTTTAATGGAAGCATTTAATGATAGAAGTTGATGTGAGTTGAGTAACATTGTGTGGTTGTGTTTTTAAGTTTTTTGCTGTTCCATCAATTGTGCAAATCAAAATTAGGTGAATATTAGAAATGATAAATTAGAATCAAAGCAGGGTAGTTTGGTCAAACAGCAAAAAGGGAAATATTGCAGTTTAACTTTTGTCGACAAACATTTTTGTTTGGATTTTTTGTTACGGTAAACTCTCACTTTGGTCGTCTGCATAAAGTAAAGTTTTTATAACTGATTTAGGGCATTGTTTTATCACAGAAGAAATTGTGTTGATTTGTAAATCTGCAAACTAAGCTGCTTACCGCATTAAAAATCTCAAATTTATGACAAGAAAAAAACTAACATTTTCTGACAAGAAACTTCCACTATTCACACATTAGTTAAAGTACAGATAGTGCCAATGACTGTTTGCATACCTGTAATTTTCTGTGATAGCATGTATTTTAGCTCATCGCCCTTCTCATTAAACTTCTCTTCTCATCAGCTCTTCCAGCGAGTCATCTTTCTACCATACAAATTAAAGAAAACCCGATTGATTTATTTACAGAAATTTGATTATCATCTCAACAGCAACCAATCAATTGTTTCCCTTCTAAATGACAATTTAGTCACTCTCTGAACCTAATCCTGATGCTCAAAGTGGTGCTAAACCTATTGCAAGCAAGTTTCAACTTTTTGATTTGCCTTAGCTAATCAGGTGATGGCCAGTCTTATTTGGAAATATTTCAAGTTTCAACGACAATCATACTATGAAAATTTGTTGGATCAGATGAGATATGCCTAATACAATGTTTTGGTTTGGAATTGCACTTTCTATTTTAGGTTTTGAAGAAAATTTTGGATTTTGTAAAGAAAGTTTCTTAATGGGTTGGCAGTAAAATTATTATGCATTTATGAATTTTTCAAAATGATTTATTAGTCAAAAGAAATCTTCAGATAAGTACAATCGGAATCAATGAAATTGATATTGAAACTTTATTTCAAATTTATCTTTCCCATCAATGATAAAAAAAATGCTGGTATATTTCAAGCAATAAAGGCATGGTATTAAAGCAGTCTTATGATATAAAGTCATTGGCAACTTATTGGATCATTTTGAAGGGCCTAGGATGCCTAATTTTAATAGGATTTGAGTTAATTTGAACTTTTTGAGGTTGAAATGTGTTCAGAAAAAATATCTGGAGTTGCACTCTCACCAGTAAGACGATTCCTATAGACACAGTCAGCACTACCCAAGACTCAATTTTTTCCCGAAGACGCAACAAGTTATATAGAGCTATAAATTCTGGCTTGTTTGCATAGAAGTAGGGCCCCCTAAACATTGGCATTGTGCAGAGACTCTTTTGATTGCAAAAGAATTATGTTGTAACAAATTTTAACTTTTTTTGGAGGTGATTTTCTCTTGTCAGCAAATTGCTTTATCTTTGTAGTCTCGCTATTATGTATACACCAGCGTTCACCTGATAGTGTTTGTGATCAAGATCGGAAGAATTAATTACAATTTTCAAGTGAAAAGTTAATCAAACAATACCATTAGTATAATTTTACAATAATTCCAGGTGAATAGAAACATTGCCGAAATTGTATTTCTAACGTTGTTTTTTACAGCAACGATAATAATTAAACCTTCCAAAAAAACCCCAAATAATAATAGTTAAGTTTTTTAGACTGAAAAGTAACAAAAATGGTACAAACTATTTGCTGGAATATACTATATAATATCGTAATCCAGATAGTCTCTTTTGTTGAACGCGTTGTGATAGACCACCATAGACCTCTACCTAGCTATTGCATCTTGTTGCCGAAAGTGAGTTTTCTCAAAAGTTTTACAATGCTTGATAGAAAACAACTCTTCACACAAAGTGAGTCTTGAAAAGCCCGTTTTAAGCCCTTCAAAGCAAACTTCTGTAAAATTGAAAGATTTTTATAAAATGAAGCAAAGCGAGATAAAGATCAATATTTTTTGTGGCTTTTTGTATGAAAACCTGTCACTGTGTCATGGTCCAATAAATTTTCATGACTTTCAAAGGTTGAGTTTTAAATAATTTTCTCCTTGTTTCAATTAAAATTTGAGAAAAAGTTAATCCCTGCATGAGGTGTTGCATGATACATACCTTCATTCGGCTGACATTGTAAGATAAATTGTAGCTTTTGCGAAAATGCGCTACCCGGTCATCAATAATCAGAAAATTTGGCATAAGAAAGACCTTTTCCTCATCAGGCAAGTGCTCAGCTCTTGCACCACATTGGCAGGGGAGGAAACTGCTTGGTCTTGCCAGACCTGCCTCAAATTCTCTTGCTGGTAAATCTCCTGAATTGTTTGAGATAGAGCATTTATTACACATCTTGATTAAAGTGCCATACTCTATCAAACAAATCCATAGCAATGAAATGCTTCATGTTTTGAAGGTGACTTTTGTGGTAAGCAGTTCCTTCACAAATATTAATTTCGGTAAACAGAATTCAAAATGTTTATCTAAGTCTGTGAGGCTAGAAAGATATCTGTGAGCGACGCTTTCACTATAATAATATATCACATTTTAATAGGTAATTTTATTATTTGTAAAAACTCTACATGTTCAAATTAAACAATAAAAACGTTAATCATTTTCATTTAGTGATTTTCCCCATCTGTGTTGGTAAAATAGCACGTATTTCAGATTTTATTATCATTCAGTGTAGTCGAAAAACCAAAGCTAGAAATATAGTTTTGACAACACTTATCTATCACAAATTATTATAGAAGCATATAAACCTACAAGCCTGTTTTAAAGCATTCCCGTAAATGCCATACCAAAAGGCACCGGAAGCATCAAAATAAAAACCTGTATATCGATTTCTACCTCTTATATCAGGAGCCACCATCAAAAGTACTATTTTAAACTCAAGCCCGTTGCTTAATAAACATTGACTACTTTTTGGGTTACAAATAGTTGTTTAGCAACAAACTATTTTTCATCAGGATGTCGTGTTATTTCTGAAATTGAGAGACGGCGTGGTTTGCACTTGGTTAAAAAGTATTATTTTGCACAGAGCACAATTGTTATCGATAATTTTTTGTCTCCAAATATATTTTCAGCGTTTTTTGTAAACCAGTTGATCGAACCAATCCGTCAAAAAACTTTTTTCTGGTTTCCCACCTATGTTTAAATGGACCAACACACATTGAGCAATGATCCCGTTTTCATTGTCAGAAAATTATTGTTTTAGTTTGAATCACATATTAACAACAAATAGACACTCCAAAAAGTAGTTTTTTTCTAAATATGATAAGTAGAAAACTAAAATATACCTATCAAAGATTTGGAATTACTCAAAACCATAATAAACAACAGCTCAGAAGCTCTTCCACCTACCTGTGTACAGTCGTAGTTGGTTGTGATATTCTCTGCCATTGCAGATAATTGGCATTGCGGCTGTTTGTAGCTCAATAGCCCGAGCCTCCACTTATGCCAACTGGTGGACCGTCCAATCATATGCAAGTACGGTCTCTCAACGATGCTTTGTACATCAATACTAAAAGAAAGACAACTGAGTTACGGATAAGCATACGCCAACTGTCCACGACAGAGTCAATGTGTTAACCTAGATGTAGAGAAGTAAGTTTCCTGTTTGTTAATATAAGACTAATGGCAGTTGGCAACAAAACATGAAGTATGTCAGAGCCAGGAAAACTAACCAACGACCAAAACATAGTTACTCCTGACATTTAGGAGTGCTCAGCCCTACATGTCACCTTGGTCATCAAATATTCAAATCAAAGTAATCTTGGCAAGTGTCACACAGCTGATTGTTGAAAAACCAAACAGTCATTACATAATAAGAGTGGGAGCATATGTCAGAATGATCATGTCAGCACACAAAGTGGTGGATGGTTTCTAACTGTTAAACTTGTTCTCTGAGCAGGTGTTGAAAATCATCTACTTTTGTGGGCACTACACCAAGATAGGGTAAAAATAGACAACTGTGTTACTTTATCCCACATTAATTAATTTATTATTTAGTTATTATTAATTTATCCCAAAGTGCCACATTCTGGGACTTTATAATCAAGCAGTTTTAATTTTATAATGTCCATGATTTTTATTCAAAAAAAATTCCGTCTAAAAGTAATTAACGCAAATCCTAATCTTTCTTAGGTCTGTACCTTGGCTTTTCTCTGGAATAGCTCTGCATTGCTCAACCGTAAGAACTACACTCTTGGAGTCTCTCATGATTCTTTTTATCTATCCAATGACTCGATATTGTGCTCTCGGATGTTTTGTAGACTCACCACCCTGCCATAGCTTCACTTTCCGATTGTAGCAGCTCCTCTGCGAAGCTCTTTAGTAATTAGGCATATAGCCCTGCCAATGTTGACCTCTCCACTCGCTATCTGTCTGTTTCTTTCTACCACTGTAAAATTCATCAGCGTTTGTGAGACTATTGTATTAACCTGGTATTCACAGCTGACTAACATACAGTTTTTACTTGGTCAATAGTTTAAAAACAAACCATAGTAATCCGTTCTGTCATTTCAATGTTTTAATGCAAGTACTCATATTCCATGCTACCTGTTGTGAACATGTTAACATGACTTTTGATCACTGAAACTTACTTTAATATTCTAAATACTAGCTCAAAAATAAAACTATCTAAAAGTGCACAAGCATTGGCAGATGCCATTAATGTAATATACCTGAGAGTCATTGTTGATGTTGCCACCGGTAGTTCTTCAGAGTCCACAAATTCGTGTCAAATGCCTCCACTTGAGATTAGATGATTTTTCAAAGTCCTTTGCACCATCACGGAGCTTTGTGACTTTCCTCTCCAGCTCATTTTTTAAGCGATCATTGTTTATCTCGTAGCTGGCTAAACTACCGACATGTGACCGGATTTGACTTGGTCCGTGTTGGCTGTACCGTCTTATTCTTCTTCTATTCCATTCTCTGATAGAATATCTCCCACTATAAAAAGCACATGTCATATTTCAGACAAAGACGTTTTTGTGCCATTTGGTCTCTTTGAATGATTTTTGGCCTTATTTTCGGAGGCACTTGAGGCATTTGATGCATAATTTGTACAAAATGAGTTTTATTCTGTTAGATAAGTTATCACTAATTAACTTTTAATAAAGAGTTTGGTGTAGCTATTCTTGAAAAAAAAACATTCGTGCCACGACTATCAATTGAGTTAAGTTTAAAAATGAAATCATTGCAACGTAACAAGAATCAATCTTTCACTGGTTTGTTAAATAACTCATTCCTTATTAGCAACGGGACAAAGATGATTTCATACAGTCTAAAATGCTCTAATTTTAATTTTTTACGGAAGCAAAAACTAACCTGTCCAATACCAGTTCTCTGCCTTTGTAACGAAGTTTCTTCCATAGCTCTTTCTCCACTTTCATTCGAGGATAGTGTTCAACTTGTTCTCTATTATATACTTTCAACTCATTTTCTGAGTTGAAAGTAACAACTTGCAAACCCACAGTAAATGTTAGCAAATTTAGGCATATTGAGTACTAAATAATCTAGGTTTAAGTAGTGATGAAGTAGCAAAGTTTGCTGACAAACTCACGAGCTGCCAGTCACAGTTTAGTAACCAATGAAAGTTGCACCATAGCCCCTTTGTTCACACACCAATGCAGGATTGCTCGTTATGTAATACATCACCACAAGTTTGTTGGATTTGGTTGCTGCTCACAAGCCAGTTATTGTCATGTTTCACTGATTCTGGCTTGCCAATTTAACACCATTTTCTCCATACAACTTTAATACCACGACAACAAAGGCAATGCTAAAGTGTGACTTGGGTTCACAAACGTAGTCCTCTGTTGGAAATCTTTGTTTTCTCTGAAGTGTATTAAATCATAAAACACTGAAATTTCCTGATTTTTCCAGCAAAATTGCATATTATTCTACGGAAACTATACATGGTAGCAAAGATCATACATTTTAACCAAATCAATTGACTTTATATCTCAAACCCGTCAAAAATACATACTGTATTAATTGTTGCACTACATTCCTTGCTTATACATAACAGCAGCGCATTCATTGCTGTTTTCTATGGAACTCAAAGGAATGCACTAGTAATCATCAAAGTTGGGCAAAAAGCTTACATTTTTCTTGCCAGACAGATAAAACAGAATTGTAATATGTTTTGTCGTTTGTTGTCAAATATATTCAATAAATTCGAATGCATGTATTCGGCCAACATGTTATTAGGTTATACTTCACTTTTATAACTTAAACTAATTTTGAACAGTTTCACTTGTTAGCTAGTTCACTTGTTAGCTAGTTAGCTGTTAATCCTCTAGCTTGTGAAATGGCAGTTTAGCATATTGGTCTTTGTTCTCAGAAGAGCGAACTTGTTATAGATTACATAACTAGCTGCTTTAGCTTTAGCTGCTTTAGCGAACGGCCTGCTAATTGATCATCAACATGCGAAACTTCCAAACAAACTTGTTTTGCAATTTGTTCTGCTCAAACATTTGCTTATAAATAAGCGTTGGGGCAAGCAAAGTTTCGCAAACTGGTTTGTTTTTTCCACTTTATCATTTTGTCTCCTTTGCTAAATGCGTATTTGTTATTTGCTTGCACAGCCACCTTGAGTTTTCTGTGGGAGCAACACCATGCTATCACCCATCAGTTTAGTTAAACTTGGCAATTGATAAATGAGACAATGAAGCTGGCTGTATGATAAAGCCTGGTTCACATATCGTAAGTTATCAGAAGTGATCGCAGATCAGCGTATGATGATCTGCGATCCATGTTCACATAAACTTGGCACAAATTAAGATCTCAAGAAGTATAATCACTCTTTTGTCTGAAAGGTTATAAAATGCTGAAGCCCGCTGTCACTGACCAATGATTATTTATACTAAATGCATTTTCGTTGTTCAACGACCAATGTATTTATTGCATTTAATTTCAGTGTAATGTGAGTCAACTCATATGATAATGAATTTTTGTTTTATGTTTTTCAATTCAGTTTATGACAAATTATTATTAAAATGGCACATTCTTTTTACCATTTTCCTAACATATACGTATACAAGGTAAAGATTGTACACATTTAAAACGACTGGGTGTTATCACTATTCGGGAGAGTGTTGTTATTGTTCAGAGCGTCTAAAGTTGAAGCACAGCTTTAATCCCTTCCCCCTTTTGTTCCCAGTAAAGCAGTGAGTCATAACACTAATGTTAACCACTGTACTGGCTCCTACAGTGTTAACACAGCAAAAGTGGCTGATTTTAGATGTTTAATGGAGAAACAGCAAAGTGATGAATTGTAGGAATAGTAAATTGAATATTACATACAAAAGTACTTTCAACAGTTCCTCTGTGAATGCTGGCATTAGCAAAGGTTTACTAAAGCCTCATATGAACAAGAATTATAACAATTCAGTAACGCAACCCTATGGTGCTCTGAAACTCTCACTCCGCACTCCTGAAGTCAATTTGACCAGTCTCATTTTTATGAGAGGTTTAATCACAGCTATTCACAAACCATTAAAATAATAAGATCTCTAAATTCAGAATTAAAAATCTATGATATATATGTGTATATATTTGTGTATATAATTTTTATGAAAATGAAACTTGCTGGAATGCTTATGATGATAATTTTCTCTTAGTTCATTTAGAGACAAGTATTAGTGTACGGTAGCAATAGCATTCGCAATATGAACATAATAACTAATTATCCCATTTCTTTAGGCTTCCAATCACAAAAGAACTGACTTGCTCTTCTTCACTCAGCATCAAATCAGCAGTTGATACGTGAATGAAAAGTAATGAAGGCTGGAAGTATAACCTTGTGAGCCGTATAGTCCTTTATAAGTGATGATATGTTCGTATGTAATAGAAATATAAACCAGGAGAAATGAATAGCTGCTTGAAGGTGCTGCACAAAAATGTATTGTGGCAATCCATGCAAAGGAGTCCACCAGCCCTAAAGTATGCATTGCACTGCACATAAGTATTTGAGCTTCATACTAAGCTCTGTAATAGCCGATTAAATTATTTTTCTTTGTTGCATGGTTAAGGAAAAAACATGATACCTTAACATCTATGGATACTTATAGTGGATATAGATTTTTGAAAATGAAATAATCACACCGTTGAATTTTCAGCCTTTTCTCCCACCCGCCCATAAAACATTCAAATATATAGTGCATCATCAATAACGATTCATGAGCACACACTTAAAAGTGTATGTAATTGATCAACACAGGATTGACAGCAAATAATTTTGTACTCTATTTCTTGAAAATTAATAATTGAGCCAAATAATGTTGCTGCTCTGCTTTACTACACGCTGGTGAGTATCAATGACAAATTATATTTTTATTCCCATTATAGCAATTGAATCTATCAATCTTGCTGCTATTTACTGTACAACAGGCTCATACTAATGTGTCTATATGATAATAATTGTGTACCACTACGACATTCTTGATAAAAACCTGTGTGTTTTGCTTAAATCAATTGACGAATTGATTTGTTTGCTTTTCTATTTTGTATTTACTGAATGTACTGAGAGCCTTTGCGGGTACTTGCATGCTCAACTGTGACCATCAGAAATTTATTTTTTGAAAAACTATGAAAACAATTTTTATTTGGTTGCAGAATGACTTACAAAGTGCACTACTTACCATCACTTTGTTTAATTGGTTTCGTCAAGCAGTAAAATATAAAACCATCTAGTCAAAGCCCTATCGGTTTTTAGTTCTAAAAAATCTTGGTGTTCAAAGCGAAGCTTTTGTGAATTTTGATTTTGAATGTTCTCTGATGCTATTCAAGGTTGCTACATTCACTGGATCCAAAATCACTATCAAATGCTCACTTCAAGCTTCTTCATAGGGGATAATTATTAGTGATGGATAGCCAGTTTATGCGTTGTTTGTTGTATTTGTTTCACACTATAAGCAATACCATGGGTGATGCATAGACATTGGGCCGGCCACTGGTGAAAATAGCCAAGACATAATCAATGTCCAAAGCCATTCACCTTAAGCTAGTAAGTGGCGGAAGTAATTTTAATTTATTTAGTGAAAGCAGGACACAACAAACAATACCGTTTAATATGGTGGCTCATAACTGGAAACTTTCTTGTTTCCACAAGTGTATAAACACTCGTGAAACAACTAGATCTTTGATTAGATTGAATAGATGAATAGCTTAATGAGCTGCATTACAACTTGAAGGCAATTGGGATTCAATGCCAGCTCTTGCTAAATACAGCATGTTATTCAATAAGATTATTTCTGGCTAACAACTATATATAATTTACAACCATCTAAATGCTTTGCAACTCCTCCAAATGCTATTGAAATTCAAAAGGTCAGCAGCAGCTCAAACCTTACATGTATAAACATTTTCAAAGTCAGATGATTCGTTTTAAAGCCCTACAAACTGTTTTTGAAATGGTCTGAACTATGTTGAAATAACCATGCCTGTTCAGTCGTAGCCAATAAACATAATTTTTTGTAGCTTTTTTTTAAAACATCTGTTACTGGCACAGTCTCCAGTAGACACAAAATGTATCATCCACTTGAGTTGACAGTTGTACGAAATCATCTCAAAATGAAATAATTAATTCTGCAAGCACGAAAACAAAAAAAGGTAAATAATAAAAAAAATACTACATAACAAATATTGCACTTTTGCATTGCAATATTCATCTAATAGCAAAGTTTACCTGGTCACTAAATCAACCATTCACATCAACACATTTCACTCTTTGGAGCATCCCAGCATTGAACTATATTTTGTTGAGTTTCTGAATTTTCAAGTTTTAAGCAGCAGATTGCTGTATTGACTAACCCTCTAGGCCCCCTCAATGCTGATCTACAAGACTGCAAAATACCCCTTTTCCAGAAATGCTCGCCAATTTTCACACTGCTTAAAATTGACATCATCTTTGGATCAGAAGTATGTGTACTTCTTTGGCGTACAGTATTTATTTGGCCAATCAAATCCCGCTATTTCTTTTTATTATTTTGTTTATTATTATTTTGACCGCATACTATGGTCCTTTTATGTATGAATGCCATTTATTGTTGTCTAACTCACCAAAACAAGCACAATTTTTTTCTACCCTATTGATGGAAAGAATTTAGATGATCCTTGTGATTGTGATCATATTGGAATAGGACCACCTGACAAATCTCGCAATTGTCTCTTGTTGCTATTTCACATATGAAATTTTCGTAATAAACAAGCGTTGATTTTGTTCACTACTCATGTGCATTATTTGTGTCCATATTGAGAGAAACTACATTCAGATTTTACGCGATCAGCATGAAGATTCAAGCCATATGAAAAATGGCGCTTAACTGGAAAGCCCAACATTAATACTTCATGTACATATAGCGATCGTGCTAGCGATGTTGCTTAGCGATTGGGGTAGTCGCTCCCCCAAATTGCACAATTTTTTGTTACTACCTATTCTTCAGCGATTCCGGTCAAACTTGCTGTTACAAAGCACAGCCTTCAATTTATTATAGGATCGTTGATAGATCGGAGCACTGAATATGACGAGGCACTATTGAAAACTAGGGTAAAGTTCTTTTGCAATGTGATTGGCTTGTGATTTTTTTATCCCTATCAAAGCCTGGCGATTACCTCAAATAAAATGCTAGCAATGGCTTAGCGAAAAAAAGAAGTTGCAAAATCATACAATTGCTGAGGAAGTCGCTGAGTAATTGTTATATGTACATGAGTTATTAATCTTAGAATCAATTTTTTATGGGTTGTCTTCGTAAGGATCCTTTATTCCTGTTGCAATGACCTTCAGTAGACTTAAGACTAAATGAATTGCCCAATCACATTTCATTTCAATTGCATACGATGTAACTTCATTTATAAAAATTTACTATTATTTATTATAACTTACCACTCCCACAATCCAAAAATGACGTACTTGGCAATCAATAGAAGTTATACAAAGCTCAATCTCAGCTTATGCGACGAGCATTTAAGGCTAGTGGGCTTTTGGCAAGCTTGTAAATCATGACTGAGTGGGCATAGAGGGTTATTTAATACATCAATCTGCTGCTTAAGACTTGAATATTCAGAAATTCAACCAAAAAGTGATCAGGCTGGCATGCTTTAATGTCAAAGTTTCTATATCTATGAAAATGCTTCACTTTGTCATATTCAAATTTTTGTATTTGTAAAATTATTTTACTTTGGTCAGCTGAAACTTCCATATCCACAAACTTAGTTCATTTTATCATATTAAAATTTCTAAATGCATAAACACCTTTCACTCTTTCATGCAAAATGATCTATATTCATAAACATTTTCAGGCCAAAATTATCATATCTATGAATCTATTCAACTGCAATGTTCACAAGTATAAATCATTTTTGCCACTCCAAATATCCACAATAACAACATTCTTCCTGCATTAGAGTTCTTTCTGTTAAATAGTTTTTAATATTACTAATATCAATCATAGGGTTACTCCTAAAATCAAGAAAGTTTTCTCACAAAATTTTAAAAGCCTAGCTTTGGAGCAGATCAATACTCAACAAACTTTTAATCTCTCACTGAGAAATTACTCTATTGCTTTAGCACTTCACTGTCTGTGGGAGACCAGCTAGCCATATGATGCAATTGTAATGATTGAGCAAAACATTTCTACCAACCAACAAACATTAGAAACGTTCTCAAAATACTTCTGACCATTCACTCCTGTTAATTTAATTTACTCCATTGTATTCCACCTTGAAAGTTCTCAAGAGCGCGCTTACATAGTGGGATCACACTTATCAATGAGTTGGATCACAGCTTATCAACTTGCAACTGCAATAATACTTCAGTTACACACTGGCTAAACTGATCACATCGAAATTCTCATGTTTTAGTATTAGTATGAAAGTGTTTTGTGATGAGAATATATTACTCATTTTAATACCCCCTTAAATGTTGATGATAATTAAAATTAAAGACGAAATTGAATAAACACTGTTTTGTTTCCATTTTAATACAAGTGTGGCGTTTCTTCAGGTTCATTTGTCACCTACCAACATGTTTACACATTCTTTTCATGAGTAAATCTATTTTGATGTTTCAACATGCAAAAACATGTTTCATTTTTTCCCCATCAGTATCCGTGTTAATTTACTTTAGCATGTCCATGTAACTTCTTGGAGTATCAGTGAATGTTCATAATTCATAAACATGGTCCACCGCTTCACCACTAACCTTTTTCAATTACTATATTTTTTGTGTTGAAATGAATAAAACAAACAATAATTTTCTTTGACTTGGATCTCATGTATTAGAAGCACAAACTCTTTTTTACTTTGAAATCTCGTTTTTAATTAACATATTTCCCTTCCATCCATTGGAATTTCCACATTCATTAATATTAATCATTTATTTCTGTTGGCTTATTAATATTGATAGAACATATTCTACCAATCGATTGTGAAGTTTCCATATTCACTAGCGTGTGTTACACTTTCGTTGTAAAGTTTCCATATTCATAAACATATTTTACTCAGACTTACTGAAGTTTTCGTATTCATGTACGTATTTCACCGATGTCTACGGAAGTTTGTGTATTCATATTCAATAAAATTATTGATATATTCAAGTACTTTTATTCGTGCTTGAAGGTTATTAAAACGCAACCGTTTTATCTTGTCTGCCCTCCCAAATGAGATTTGTAATTTTTATTGAATTGTTCAGCTTAGTCGCTCAGCTTCATTAATGAAAATTTACTGTTCAATAAAATATTTGCTCCAGAGATTTCTCTTAATTTTTGGTACAGTGATTTAGTTGTATTTTGCTGTGAGACCTGGTTAGTTCTAACAAATCAAATTGAAAGGATTGCGGCTGTCAGATAAACCATTAATTTCCCTACCGGCTTACTTGGCTTTTGTACCATAACTTTACTTCTTTGTTATTTTAGGCATAGATTAATCACCAACTTTTCATCATCAGGTTAATACTAACGAAAACAACAACTGTAATCCAGATAATGTAAGAATTGAAGCAATTCCTATTCAAGATATAAAAGAGTTTGTCATCTATGATTTTTTAGAGTTGTCCCCACTGCTTTCCCCATTCTTCACTAGTTGTATGAGTGCCATAGCATTAAATTTCATCATAACATGTGAAAAAAAATTGATTATCTGCTGTGTGGCTTCCATTGATGTTCTTTGGTGAGTGTACTAATGCTGAGTTTAACTCTTGATTTGCTACTTGAAGCATTTGTATCAAATGCTATTGCAATGACATCTTGCTATCAGCATACAACAGTAAAAACTATTTAATATCCCAGGTTTCTGTTTTTATTTCACACTCCTCAGCTTAAATAACTTAAGAGCCAGCCATCAAACATTCAATATAACATGTCAGGTAATCTGCAGTGAGAAAATTAAGTGAAAGTGGGCTTGCACTGAAATATGAAATGTGTTTGTCTGTTGGCAGCATGACGATACACTTCAACATTTATAAACTGAAGTCAGAGAGTAGTTACAAAAAATTATTCATTTATTCATTTGCGACTTTTGTCAAACCAGTTTTAAATTTTTTATTTACTTGCCTTTAATTGCGTCAAACATTGTTTGAGAATATTTTCAGCAGTTTGTTATTTTTTGCTTATTACTGGCGTATATTGAATGATGCTACAATTATTTTGAAATTTTATTCTTATTTGGCTTTAGCGCAGGTGAAGTGGCGAGGCTGGTCAAGCTACTAAGCTGGATTTTGTCAACTCTCCATTCCACATGTGCTACCTCGCCAACAGAGCAATTCGTTGTTAACCTCGCTACAAATGATCCAACAACGGAACTGTGAGCTTCAACAGAAGCGAGATCATTGTAGACTTTTTCAGCAACATTCTCTTGACTCATTCTCTTGCTTTTGCAGTCCCAGTGGCTGGTAAGTACATGTTTATATATAAAACCCTCTTCTCTACACTCACATTAAAATTTCTCCTCATTTTTTGTAACAAGTTCTCTCGATGTATGTGCCTGAGTTCTGCCTCCTGCCATTAGATTTGTCTGCAATTTTGACAGCAGTATACAGAGCCCCTTGTTGCACATTCAGTCAAATCTGGAAGTTTTTACCGTCTTTTTTATAATCGTATTATAGCCATCATATGGTCTCTGTAGGTCTTTTTATCACCAAAAATCGTGATGTAATAGCTAGTGTGTTATTTTATGGAATTGATTTTGTTAAAAGGTGTGGACAAGTAACTAATTTTCTTTCAGTACCAAAATTAACTGCTAGACTGATATGATACATTTTAGCACCATGAATGAATCCTAGGAGCGGAAGCCTCAGCTAGCCGTTGCTCAAGATATTTACCCGGAGGGTGTCGTGTGACACAATAATAATTACTTGTATGATAACTTGGCAAAATATAAAGCTCTACTACCAACTGATGTAATGAAATTAGATGAGTGACATTGACAGGATCAATCGTTCCCCCAACCCTTATTCCCTTCATTTTCCCTCACTTTTCTTTCTCTCTTTTTTAATGCTGGTAACACCAAACCTTGTTTTCATGTGATTCAGCTTCACCGCCATTTAATTCAATGCTTCTTGTTCATTGATTTGTTAACTTAATCAAATAACAGTGTAATCCTCATCCTTCTACGATGTCATGTAATTCTTTTTGGGTTATTCTCTAAGCGATAATGAATGTTTGTTGTGAATTTACAATTCGCTAACAGTACTGTGCTATAAATGGATTGTACAAACAGTGTCATCATGAGTTGTTTCTTACTTCAATTCTTCCATCTTCAGTCTTTTGACATTACAGGAAGTTATTAAAACAACAAGTTTTTGACTGCGCAAAGTTATGTCTAACTATAAATTAATAACAAAGATTAATGTTAGGGACCGTTTTTAGCTGATAACAAGTTTGATTTGGAATTGTCTTTTCCTGACTTCAGTTTCTATGAAAGAATGTTGAAATGCTCAAGTGCATTATTGTAACACGGTTTTTGAGAAGTTGTGCTCTCTTTATGTTGCCTTGTAGTTATCGCTCAAGTGATTTTAATAGCGTCGGCTAGTTAATTATGTTATTATTACAGGGATGGGTGCTTGGCAAAGGTTCCTGTAGTAAGTAGGACTGAGTTGAAACCCTGGTTAAACATCTGTAGCTATGTGCAAATATCCAGTAAGCAAGGTATGTTCTCTAACCTCACAAACCATTGAGCACAAACTGTGGAGAAACCAAACTAATTTGTACAAACTTGTGATTGGATGAATCTCCAATAAGCAGACTTTGATTGGCTGTTAGTAGCAACTTTTTTTATATAACCAAGAAATGCTGGATCTAGTTCTGTGGAGGTCTTGCAGTCTATGTAGCCTGAACGCTTCACTGATTTTGGAGTTGGATAGCTATGCAAAACTTCACTCATAGTAGTAAAGAACACTAGCCACTGTGGCAATTAAAGTTAACAGCTTTCACTTCAGCTTGTAACAGTTTAATTATATAGCCAATGCTGTGAATGCTTTGTATTATTATAATTAATTACCACAGTAGTAGGTGATGAATAGGCATCAGTGGTGAGTTGAATTAAGCAGAAGGATGCCAAGCTTCTGGTATAGGTGTTTTTTAGGAGATTCAATGAAGTTAAGCAACAGAACCTATATTTTAGCAAATAATGACCAAAATTAACATAAAAAAATTAAACTGATCTTAAGTAGTAGGCAGTTGAGCGCAGGTATCATATTGGTGCCAGTGTGTATGATATTTTTACATAAGATAAATGTAAATCCTCTGCAATTCCATGATATGACACCACTGGGGATCAAAAAGAATAGTTTTACACAATCGATTTACATGTTTATGTTGAGACTGTAACTGGTGAAACTGTGGATTATACATTAATAAGCTGCGAAAAACACCCTTATAAAAACCAATTTTTGACATATTTGTTAGAGAACTGAGAGTCATTTCTATTTTTCCACCTATTCTATGATATGTTTTGGAGGTTCTATCAGAATATCAGAAGGCTAGCACCGGTAACCAGCCTGTAGGCAAATGGCAAAGGCATCGACTTTTGAACTAGTAATCTGCGAAAAACAGCCTATAAAAACCAGTTTTCGCCATATTTGTCAGAGAACTGACAGTCATTCCTATTTCTCAACACATTCCAAGATATGTTTAGGAAGTTCTATCGACTTATCAGAAGGGTAGCACCAGAAATCAGCCTGCAGGCAAAAGGCAAAGGCAACAAATTTTTCACTAAAAATCTGCTAAAAAACAGCCTGTAAAAAGCAGTTTTTGCCGTATTTAGGGGAAAACTGACAGTCATTTCTATTTCTCAACACATTCTATGATATGTTTCAAAAGTTCTATCAAGTTATCAGAAGGCTAGCACCAGAAACCAGTCTGCAGGCAAATGGGAAAGGCAACAACTTTTTCACTTAAAATTTGCTAAAAACTGCCTCAAAAAAACCAATTTTTGACATATTTTTGGGAGAACTGAGAGTCATTTCTATTTCTCAACACAATCAATGTTATGTTTTGAAGGTTCTATCAACGTATCAGAAAACTAGCACCGTAAACCAGCCTGCAGGCAAATGGCAAAGGCGACAACTTTTGCACTAGAAACCTGCGAAAAACAGCTTCAAAAAAACCTCTTTTTGACATATTTTGGAGAGAACTGAGAGTCATTTCTATTTCTCAACACAATCAATGATATGTTTTGAAGGTTCTATCAACATATCAGAAGGCTAGCACAGGAAATCAGCCTGCAGGCAAATGGGAAACGCAAAAAAATTTTCACTTGAAACTTGCGAAAAACCGCCTTAAAAAACCAATTTTGACATATTTTTAGGAGAACTGAGAGTCATTTCTATTTCTCAACACAATCAATGATATGTTTTGAAGGTTCTATCAACATATCAGAAGACTAGCCCCAGAAATCAGCCTGCAGGCAAATGGCAAAGGCAAGAACTTTTTCACCTAAAATTTGCGAAAAACAGCCTTATAAAACCCAATTTTTGACATATTTTGGAGGAAACTGAGAGTCATTTCTATTTCTCAACACAATCAATGATATGTTTTGAAGGTTCTATCAAAATATCAGAAGGCTAGCACCGTAAACGAGCCTGCAGGCAAATGGCAGAGGCGACAACTTTTGCATTGCTTACAATGAGAGCTGGCCATATTGTGTTACAACTATAGTCTATAAGATGTGCAGGAGGCGTGACTCCTGATTTACAGCTGTCCTTAAGTACACTGAGTTTAGGTTTAGTTGATCACAACGCAATGAACGGACGTTTCGCCTTAAATCCATATAGAATGCAGCATGCTAGTGTTGATAGTATTGTATTGAGAGTTGGTGATTGTCCAATTGGAAGGAGATTTGAACCAAATTATGCTAGAGGAATTTTTGGAAGAGAATATCATCAGTTTCTACACGCTACCGGAACTTTGCTTGAAGGTGATAGTCTGGGTATTACGAAAGAACAATACCTTGATGGTACTACTCTTTATGGATTTGATTTGACTGGCGATTTTCTTAAAGAAGGTTTTCACTCTATGAAAAATGTCACAACAAGTGTGGAAATTCGTTTTAGCACTAACACGACAGATGGATTATCCCTGGTAGCATACTTTGTAACAGACGGTGTGTTGGAGATGGATAGCATTCTTCAATTAACTATCGGAGGAGACGCAGTGCTTTAAACAGAAAGTTAGAGATGAATACCATGCAAATTCGTTCGATCTTATCTTCAGACGTTTTATGTCAAAGTGTAGGGATTCATGTTGGAGCTAGAGAACAGTTTTGGAAGCAAATTTGCAATTTTCCAACAGGATGTTTCGTATTCAACACCCATTATTCTCATCAACCCGGGGAGCATTGGTTGGCTGTGTACGCTAATGATTCAGAGGTAGATTTTTTTTACTCGTTTGGACGTTCTGTTTCCTTTTACCCAGATGTAAATAAAATACTAAGTATTCATGGAGGATATGAAACAATACAAAGTAATGAAACACAACTACAAAGTTTTTTGTCAACTGTATGTGGCGATTATTGTACATACTTTTGTTTACTGAGAAGTAGAGGGTGGAGTATGGATGAAATTGTTAGAAGTTTACGAGATATAGGAGATAGTGAGATGAGAGATCACTCAATACGGAGATTCATCATACAGACATATCCTAACTTCGAGTTCATTCAAGATAATACAGTAGAAGGGATAGATGGAGTACATATACAAGGAACTAATTTACTAAGTAAATTGTTAAAATAGATTATTATACTTGATTTTTATTTGTTATAATAAATAAAATGAATAAAATACAACTTATCTCATTATTTGCGCTAAACACTACAGAACCTATAAAAACTATTATTTTGTAATGTTTCAAGCAAGAAATAAATAAGTTCTTCTCATTTTCTTCCTCAGGAGCGCTCTTTAGCTATATCTAAAAGACATAGTAACTAATGACTCTATCATACATACTTATATGAATTAATTTCACAAAAAATACTTCGGAGCTTTTTTTAAAATAGATATGAAACTTACCATCATAGAAGACGAGTCACATCCTTTGTGTTATCGATTAAGACTTCAATGTACTGTTCTGGACAATTCTCTTTTTCATTTTCATCAAAGTAGGAGAGGCAGCTGTGTTGCAGCGAAGTATCAAACAGTTCTGAGGCTTGAATGAAAGCTTGAAGAGCTGAGAGTAGAATGATGTCGTGGGAAATCATGTTGTTCGTATTTTGTTTTAGTCCTTTGAATACGATTACACCGCTTTTTTCCGCCACCACAGATGAAGCTATTTGAGCAGGGATGCTAAGATCTCCAATCAATAGCTCTCCTTTCACCATACATCTGTAATTAGCCACTATAATATCAGCAGTCTTGTTCCAACGAGTATCACATTTTCTTAGCATTCCAGGATTCTCATAAGCTATAACACTTCCTGTCGGAAAATCGTGTAGGTGAGCAACACTGAAATAAGCCTGTATTTGTCTCAAACTCTTGCCGTACAATGAGTTGAATGGATCGTTGATCTTTCGATTACATCCTTGAGATTCAGCGGTACGAAAAATCGCATCTCCTGTCTTTCCTTCTCCCATATAAATTAAAACAATTGGACGTGTTTGCTTAGCTTTATTAACAAGCAGTCCTATTTCGGTTGAAACATTACTCTTCACCCGAGTTATCTTTTTATCCTTTCGGTAGTTGTAAATGATGGTGCACTTTGATTCATCACGAAATTCAACAGACAACACCTCCATAACTGTTGGTACTGGTAGTTCGCAGATTTCCATGGATTCTTCAAGTTTTTCTAGACTATCTGGAGAGAGAGAGTTTATTAACCCGGCGCTCTTGTAGGTGAGAGTGGTTAGTTCATTACTTCCAGCATCTTGAAAGGGTATTCTGGTGTGACGAAAAAGCGTTTCGTCTCCAACATCCGTCAAAACTAGTTTTTTGCACTTCGAGCCAGTTTCTTTATCATCTTTTGTCAAATCAATAAAAGATCGTTTCCTCATTGATGTTCTTTTTGAAGGTAGCTTGTTAGTAGGAGATGTGAATGAAGTAAAATCTTGTTGGGATTCTGGTTCATCAACCACCAATTGACTTTCTGCCATATCAAATATAGGAGAAGGTGATGGGGAAAGGGTTTGCTGGGATCCTGCTTCTTCATTCATCGGTTGACTTCCTTCGTCTTGAGTATTCATTCTAAAAAACAAAACATTTTGTTTAATTTTTCGTAATTAATTTTAAAAGATCATAAAGATCATAAACCTTCAGCTAGTAGTGTTAGTTAACAAAAAATAAATATTTTTACTCTTACCCTTATAAAGAAGATGAGCTCCTAGTTGTTCCAATGGAAGGTTTAGTAGATGTTGCTTCTCCGCTAGCCGTTGTAGAACTGGATGCTTTCTGTGTGAAAACTGTGGCTCTTAAATAGGTAAAGTTGCACTGATTAAATCCTATGAATCAACATTTTTTCACGCGAATACATCCCAATGCTTTCGCGGGAATAAATAATTTATTTTCACGCGAATGGAAACCATTGCTTTCGCGGGAATAACAATTTTATTTTCAGACGAATACAAACCAATGCTTTCGCGGGAATTAATAATTTTGTTTCACGCGAATAGAAACCATTGCTTTCGCGGGAATAAACATTTTATTTTCACGCGAATACAAACCAATGTTTTCGCGGGAATAAATAATTTATTTTCACGCGAATGGAAACCGTTGCTTTCGCGGGAATAAACATTTTATTTTCACGCGAATACAAACCAATGTTTTCGCGGGAATAAATAATTTAGTTTCACGCGAATGGAAACCGTTGCTTTCGCGGGAATAAACATTTTATTTTCATGCGAATACAAACCAATGTTTTCGCGGGAATAAATAATTTATTTTCACGCGAATGGAAACCGTTGCTTTCGCGGGAATAAGCATTTTATTTTCACGCGAATACAAACCAATGTTTTCGCGGGAATAAATAATTTATTTTCACGCGAATACAAACCAATGCTTTCACGGGAATAAACATTTTATTTTCACGCGAATACAAACCAATGTTTTCGCGGGAATAAACAATTTATTTTCACGCGAATGGAAACCGTTGCTTTCGCAGGAATAAACATTTTATTTTCACGCGAATACAAACCAATGTTTTCGCGGGAATAAATAACTTATTTTCACGCGAATGGAAACCGTTGCTTTCGCGGGAATAAACATTTTATTTTCACGCGAATGGAAACCGTTGCTTTCGCGGGAATAAACATTTTATTTTCACGCAAATACAAACCAATGTTTTCGCGGGAATAAATAATTTATTTTCACGCAAATGCAAACCATTGCTTTCGCGGGAATAAAAATTTTATTTTCACGCGAATACAAACCAATGCTTTTGCGGGAATATATAATTTATTTTCACGCGAATGGAAACCGTTGCTTTCGCGGGAATAAAAATTTTATTTTCACGCGAATACAAACCAATGCTTTCGCGGGAATATATAATTTATTTTCACGCGAATGGAAACCGTTGCTTTCGCGGGAATAAAATTTTTTATTTTCACGCGAATAAAACAGGAATATTTCACGCTAATAACACTATTCTGATAGAGTTTTCGCGTGAGTGTTTTTAATGGTTATAAGCTAAATGAGTAGGAGTGGCTTATACTATATAAGAACAGCTCTCTCTGCATAGAAATCATTCTCTCCAGCAATAAAACATCAACTACTACAGCTGATTTCATCAACTACTACAACTGATTTCATCAACTACTACAACTGATTTCATCAACTACTACAGCTGATTTCTTGGTGATAAGGTAAGAATTAATAGAAAAATTATTTAATAGAAGTTAAAATGTAATTATTTTACAACACTGTTTAATCATCCTATACTAATACTTAACATTTTATTTTAGTTCATTATGAGTTCAAAAAGATACACAATCAAAGACTACCTTCCAAAGATATATCATAGCTATATTAAAGAAAATGTTGAAGTACAGGAAAAGATTGGATATCGCTTGACATTACAAGCTATATTATTATGTATGACACAGCATTTGCTAACTGTAGCTTCTTTACATGGAGAACTTTCACCGGTACAATACCGGCCATACACTACACATAAATACGTTGACAATCCAGTAGAAGTATTTAAGCATATGACTAAAAACAATTTTCAAACAGTTGTAAAAATGTCAAAAACTGTCAGTATTAATGATTACTTAAAGAAAATTCAAAGAAAAGTGTGGAATAAAGAGCTCACTCAAAAATTGATTTCAATACAATGGACCACTGAATTATTATATCATTTTCAATCAGATATATGTAGATACATACAAACGGATGAAAATCTCTCATCATCCATTTTTTCATTTGAAATGATATTGGAACTATTTCAAGCTCACAATATTTAATATGTTCTCTTTATGTATCCCTACTTATTATACAATAAATGTATATATTCACACATTGTTTCATTTTTAATCAATGTATTTATTCAATGTAGATGTTTCTCCTCTCTCCTCTTTCTCCTCTTTTCCTCTCTCTCAAGATACCATATAAGCTCGAATTATGTCTAGAATTATCAAAAACTTAAATGCCACACATTCAAAATCTATATACCATATAAGTTCAAAATAAGTAAAAAAATAATCAAAACTCAAATGCCACTCAAATGCCATTCAAATGCCACTCAAATGCCCCTCAAGTAAAATACAATATAAACTCGGCGAATTCATCCAACGTCGTAACCCATTGCCTCAACCCCAAGATCAAATCCACAAAAAAACACTTGGTAGGGAGATCTGCTCATATTTTACTACTTACATATCTGGAAAAAGGGTTTTTATATGTAAATTCTTTGACTTTGCCGACATTTTGATGTAAAATAAACAAAACAAAAGTTCAGTAAAGGATAATAAACATTGAAGTAAAAAAATGATAATAATTAAAAGAGGTTTTCATTTGTTAACTAGTGTCAACTAATCATTTATTAATTCATACCTTAGTGCTGATAGTCTTTTTAATAGTTGTAGTAGATGTTTCTCCTTTAGGCATTGATGCCGTAGTGAACAATTTCTGTGCAAAAAGAGTGCTTCTTGGATAGTAAAAGTTACGCTGATGGACCCACGCTTACAATCAATGAGAACGCTAGCACAAAAACCCCTTTATAACATATAGGATTTTTGCGCAGAGGAAAAATATTTCCTTTGCACAAAAATCCCTTTATAATATATAAGGATTTCACCCGAATGAAAAAAAATTCTTTGTGCGAAAATCCGTTGATAATGTATAGGGTTTTCGAGCATATTAAAAACATTTTCTTCGCTTGAAAATCCCTTTATAACGTATGAGGTTTTCGCTCAGATGAAAAAAAATTTTTTGTTGCGCTAGAATTACTTCATAATATATAAGGATTTTTGCGTGAATTAAAAGTTTCTTCCTGCAAGAAACCCCCTTAATGAAATATAAGGTTTTTGCTTGAATAAAAAAACCTGTCTTTGCACAAAAATCCTTTCATAATAAATCAGGTTTTCAAGCTGATGAAATACATTTTCTTCTTGTGAAAATCCCTTTGAAATATATAAGGTTTTTTGTGTGCGTAAAACACTTTCTCAGCCTGAAAATCCCCTTGATAACATATAAGGTTTTTTGGGCAAATGGAAAAAAAATTTTTGCGGGAAAATCCCTTCGTAACATCAGGTTTCCCGCGCGAATGAAAATAATTTCTTGGCAAAAATCTGTTTACAATCCATAAGGTTTTTGCGCAAATAAAAAAAATTTGTTTGCTCAAAATTCCTTTTATAATACCTAAGGTTTTTCGCTCAAATGCACAAAAAGTTCTTCGTCCAAAACACTTCTTTATAATATATAGGGTTTTTTGTGCAAATGAACAAATATTGTTCAATGTATTATATGTTATAAAGAGCTCTTCATGTGAAACTTTTTATTGGTTTGAGCTCAGGTCAAGTTGAGCAATTTTAGCTATTTAAGACCCACTGTTTTTACACAGAAAATATCCACTCCAACAACAGTGACTGGAGGAACAACACCTACTACAACTACTAGGAAGACTCTCTGCAATAAGGTGAAAAATGATACATAGTTATTTAACACTAGTTGAAGTACTCAACTGACGGCGCTTTGGAGCAACTATCTTTGAATTAATGATATTAAATAACAATCACTCACATCTTTGAATTTTTTCTGCTTCGAAATGACTAGTCAAGAAACTGAAAGTCAATTGATGATTGAAGAGCCAAAAAAACCTAGGAATATTCGTTTCCACCATCATCTTTATTCTTCAAAAAAAGAAGAATGCGAATTTTTACTAAACGGAACTCTACAATCTCAAGTGATGCAACATCATGCTGTTGATTTGAAAAAGCCAAGTCAAGATGATGAGACTATTGATAATGAAAAAGACTCGAACAGCAAAAGTAGAGCGGTGATGGATGTTGAAGACAACACACTTCTCCAACACACCATGATTTCCTTTCAGGATGTCAGAATCAACAACCTGAGTTTTCTCACCCATAAGAGTGCTTCTCTGCTGAATACTATGATCCCACATGGAAAAAACAACATTGAAAGAACAGCAGCAATTCAAGATCTACCAGTACCAACAGTTACGCGAGTTTTTACTGTTTATTTCCATGATGAAGCAATGTGCACTATCATCTACAGCCATCGAAAGGGGGAGAAGACAATTTGAGTGAAGATGATGTTTCAAGTAATGTCGGATTGCCCGTTAATTAAGCTAAACAATCATGTCTAGTGGTTTGGATCTACATAGTTGATCAGAAAACTGGAGAAGCAATTTTCTGTACTGCTGATGGATACAGTAGCTGTTTAAAGTCAAAGAATGCGTTCAATGTATTGAGAGGCAAGAGTATGAGACAGATCAAGGCTTACTTCATCGTAGCTCACCTGTATGATTTTCCACCTGATAGTGTCATAAGATATGAAAACCCGAAAAAGCTTAAAAAATCGGACACTCGATGGAACAAGACTGCCGAGACTCTTTTGGCTCAGTACAGATGTTTGATAGGTGGTAAGCTGCTCATTGGAAACATCTACATACCCATGTAAATAGCTTCGGTGGTTGTATCGGAAAAAGTATGGGGATATTCCATTAAAGAACTGAATCAAACTGTATACAAAACTATTTCTTACAACCTCGTCCTGCTTACACTTCTTCAGGCCTTCATTCAAGCCTCCGGTCTGTTAGATGCTACCGAACATTGTGATTTTCTCACCTATTTTCATCATACCAAAAAAAATGTTCGAGACAACAGCTCGACAACCTGATCACCAACTCAAGGGAGGCTCTTCACTATCTGTGCTGGGAAGTTTTACCATTTTACCACAAAATCAAAAGTAATTTTTGAGCCAATTCCTACGTTGATGTACGGTAGTCTCATTAGTTATTATGTCTTTTAGATCTAACTAAAAAAAGAATCCTGAGAGAGAGGGCTGAAGAGACCCCTATTTGAGCTTTGTAAGAGATGAGCTCAACATTAACGTTGAACATTACACAATAGGTTCATAGGTTTCATAGTAACTGAGACAAATACTACATTAATTCATATTTGACAACTACTTTATTTGTTGTATCAAATGAAGTTTCTTTATAATAACTTACTTTAGCAGTTCACTCAGCAGAGTGGATCCTTGTATTTTTACTCCATCTAATTCTTCTAGCGTATTGTCTGGTGTAAAGTCACGGCTAGGATAAGTCTGTAGGATAAATCTTCGTATCGATTGATCTCACATCTCATTATCTCCTATGTCTCGAAAGCTTCTCACAAATCCACCCATGCTCTACCCACTGCTTCTCAGTAAACAAAAGTATACCCAGTGTTCACCACATATGGTTGATAAAAAAACTGCACCCGCTTCTCCTTAAAGGGGTTATGACACCGATAAATGGCTTTGTTTTGAGCAGCTGCTGCCAATTCAGGCCTGGACATTAGCTTATTATTTTTGCGGAGTTGTGTTCTCCTCGCTACAGTCTATCGCCTAAACGCAATCTCTGCTGACCTAGACGACTTTTTTTCAAGAAGACGGCGCAAGTCATATAGAGCTATAAAGGCGAGGACCCAAAAATTGGCTTGTTTTGGTATTTGTGGGTTGAGATAGAAAGACTCGCTCAGCAAGCATTATGCTGAATACAAAAAAGAGAGTTAGCACAATTTATCTTATTTTTTAACGCTGTTTTGAAAAGTCAGCGGGTACCTGTTGACTTTGATAAGGTTGCTGTTGTACCGGTACGTGCAAAGACATTTCTTTTTTCTTCTGCAATCTTTGGTTATAGCCTGAGAGTTACCCAAAAAATGTGTTCACTTGTATGAGGATACTCTACGTTTGATTGATACTTTCCCTCTACTAGTAAGTGAGAAACTAGATTTCTCTCAGTACATTTTCAACAGCAACAATAACGTCTTCGTTGTTATTTTTCAGTGGTAGAATTTTCGTCACTGTTGAGATGAATTGCAAATAAATAAAGAAAACTCAAATAATGCTCGTCGTGCATTTATGCATGGTGTGAGCTGTTATGGTTGCATTAATAAGCTACTCACTGCAAATTTAAGCAGGTCAGTGTGTTGTGTTGTAAGCTTTCTCTATCTAAGAATTCTTTGAAAAACAATCATAATAATAACAATAATAATAATAATAATATTAATGTTGTTGTAACTCAATCAATAATAATATTATTTATTATAATTATTATATAATAGTAATTATAATAATAAAAAATAATAATAATTATTAATAATAATAATAAATAATTATTAATTATTATAATAATGATAATAATAATGGTCCATACAATCACAACAACAAGTCACTGTTTGTTGTTCAATAAACCAAACCCGTATAAATGAATAATTATTATTATAATAATACTAATTATTATTATCTTAAATTATTATCATAGTATATATATATATATTATAATAAAATAATTTATTTTTATCATTATTTTTTTCATTATTATTATTTATTATAAATATACATATACATGTATGTATATTATTTTTTATTACTATATATATATCAGAATAATAGAAGTAGTTTGTTATCTAATCAATTGCTGGTTGTTTCATACTATAGAACTATCAACAAGCACTAAATGAAAGCTAGGCCTACGAAGTAAGTGTAATAATAAGATAATAATAAATATCATCATCAGCCATGAAAACATTACTTTTATTTCTTATATAATAATAAGAAATAAAAATAATGTTTTCATGGCTGATAATTATTATGGAATGATAAATAATAATGATTATAATGAAAATCTCATAAGACTAATTTAGTTAGTAGTTTGCCAATTGTTAGTACTTTTATTATTATAATAGTATTGTGACGGACGGCGGCCATATTTAACCAGTATGACACTCTATGCATGCACTCAATGACTATTCACTCTATGCACACTATACATTTATTTTACTCATTCACCTTGTATGCAATTTTATATGTAACACATGCACCCAGCCGTAGCTGCAAGGCCAGCCCTATCTTTTATATACTTATTCTTATTTGTCTAGCCTTTCTTAAACCATGGGTATAATGGTTGCTTTTTACAGCAGTTATAGGCTGATGTAACCTTATAATTAAGCTTTATTAGCTTCATATATTATAAATATCCCATGAACATGCTAAAAAAAACAAAATAATTCAGCTAAATTTTGAGACACCCAAAAACACACTTGCTGGGACAACTCCAAGATATGTGACGTCATTAATAAAAAAACTGTGCCCGTCCAAGATTTATAGACCTTTTCTCACACACTGAAGTTATCGGATAGTATAAAATTGTTAGCCAATTAGGTTGCGCGTTTCATTAATCAGACGAAAGAATTTCTGAAAATTGACATTTTTGCTTTGAAAAAACACCAAAAGTAAAGCTCCAAACAAAAAACTGAGGCAACAGATAGAAAGAAAATTCAATTCTGATGCATGTAGATAATTTTGAAGAATTAATGGGCCACCACATTAGCCATAACACGTCAATCAAAGTTGGCCTTGTTTTTGCAAAAATCCCGGACATTTTTTCAAAGAATAATATTAATTTTTTTTCTATTCAAGCTAGCACCTGACTTTTTACACCACTGAATAGAGAATTTCAAGCGCTATCTTCTGATATAAAGAACCATAATAATCAACACTTTGAAAAAAAAAATGAAAAATAATAAAAAATTACTAGTCAACAACATCGTCGTCATCCAAATAATTAATTTCTAGCATACTACCTGTCATTTCCACTTCTAAACAACTCCAGCATGCCTAAATAAATATAATCTAACCATTTATCAGAACAAATCTCATCCGTGGAGGTTCTCTGCAAAAAATATTATTTCAAACTATCTCAGCAAGAAAAAATATTTTTTGCCCGACAAGGAACGGGGTGCGGTTCTCATGGAGCGGTTTCTGTTTCGACTGGCAGATTTACCTCAAATAAAGACCAGAAAATAGAGGAGATTCTGCTCTACACGATGATATAAAATGTTTTATTGTAGGTCTACTAGAAATACTAGAATATCTGGTGCTAAAGCCAACAACAACTTCAGCCAATCAGAATCTTGCTAACAAAAGGTCCGATGGAATTGTTTTATATTTTATACACTTTTTGATGATAAATTTGACAAAATCCATGGGAGTAAGTTTCTTAGCAGGTGTTGAAATGAATTATCAATATGTTTTATTTGACTGGGTTGGGTGAGATGTCACAGAACCCAATAAAAACTGAAATATCTTCCGATTAATACAGGCACCTTTTCTATAAAAGTAACGTTTCCTACTTGGATTCGCGAAAGCTTATTTTATCAATGACGTCACATTTCTAGCATTTTAATGGCGCTGTAGAGCAACTCCGTTTTTCAATGAAGTAAATATTGCCAATAAATACGGATGAATTTCTCATTGTTCTACACATAAAATACAATTATACTTGTAAGATTTAGATAGCTGACATTTTCATTAGCCTGTAACAGCTATAAAAACAAACCATTATACCCATGGTTTAACAGGCGTGTCTTACAACTTTCTTTTGTCCTTGTTTGTTTACATATTTATCGGTTATGTAACCTTTTGTATAAATAGCCGTGTAAAGGCAGCAATAAAGCAGAGTCAGATTGCCCCACTCTCAGAAGTTTCTTTGTTCTCTAACAATAATAACTTCACAGCGCTAGTACATGCTCGTACACCGAATGCTCTATTACTCGAGTAGTAATATATAAGCAGATCAGCCTGAACCTCTGCTGGCCGAACCTAGCTCCGACTAGTTCGCCTTCAAAGTTCGGTCACTGAACTGCACTCTGCAGAATAGTGCGAACCTCTGCTGGCCGAACCTAGCTCTGACTAGTTCGCCTTCAAAGTTCGACCTCTGCCTTGCACATTGAAACAAGCTAACGCAGCCGGCAGTTAGACTAGTAAAATAGGAATGGTTACACACCATTCCCAAGGATGCTAGTCGACCTGTGGGAGGGTTGTATTGCTCAGCGATAGACATAGTTGCCAACTCAGTTCGGGAAGTTGTGCAGGTAGGCCGAGCTACCAACTCACACAGTGAAATCCTGCACATTGGTGGCAGCAGTGGGGTTGGAGACACCCACAAGCAGAACCCGACTGAGCGATGGCACAGAGAAGGAAAGCGCTCAGCATCGACCGAGGTGAGCCATCCGGCATGCAGATGATGAACACCCTCACTCACATCTTGGACAGGATGACCATGACCTCGACCAGAAGCAAGTTCAAGGTGCCGCAGTTCGACGGCACAGGAGAAGTAGACTACTTCTTGCAGCGGTTCGGAGAAGTGGCCAACGCCAACCAGTGGCAACCAGATGACCGAGTGATACACTTAAGGCAAGCCTTGACAGGCAAGGCCGAACAGTGTGGAAGAGGAGAGACAGTGGAGGAGGTGACCATGAAGCTGAGAGCTACCTTTGGGCTCACACGTTCCGAAGCACAGGCGAAACTACTGAGCTACAGACGTACGACCAGGGACAGCCTGAGAGATCATGCGACCACCGTGGAACGCCTCATCAAGGCTGCCCACAACAACCTCCCCAGACAGAACCAAGAGGAGCTGGTGCTCCAGACGTTCCACAGTACGCTGGGACACACTTACCTACAGCGACATCTGCTAGCTGTTCGCCCCCAGAGCTTGGAGGAGGCGATACAAGCAGGCAACGAGTTTCTGCAGGTTCCACACCAGCCACTAGGAGGACCACACATTCGGACAGTGGAGACCGACCTCTACGACTTAGCACCGACCCCATCTGGAGAGACTGCTCGTTCACAAGAGGTGCAAGACCCTCTTACGCAGCTCCTCCGCACGGTGGAAGGACTAAGCAAGGAGATAGCGGACCTCAGAACAAGGAAGAAGGAAGAGATTCCCAAGAGATGCTGGGGTTGCCAGCAGGTTGGACACCATCGGAAGGCATGCAAGACTGCTCCATGGCCCAGCCACCAGGGAAACGACTACCGCCCGCAGCAGTAGGGGGGCCTACTGGCTGCGCACGGGCACCTCAAGAGAAGGCGCAGGCACCTCCGAGGAAGCGGGACCAAGCACGACGGGTGACTCCTACTTTGGACCTCCTGACCAGTCCTCCGATCGCTTTACACAACCGATTCTCCAGTCTGTCGACACTCGACAGCCCTGTCACACTGGAATCGGAGAGCGAGGAGACTTTCAAGCAGCAGGAATCAACCAGGCCCAAAAAGAAGGACAAGCAGACCCAGACGCCACCACCCAAGGAGGAACTGTTCACACCCAAGCCTGTAAACCTTCAGTCAAACCAAGTGGAGCGACCTTACAGCTCCAGCTACTACCTGCCAGGGCGGATAGAGGGAGAAGCAGTCACGCACCTCATCGACACGGGATGCAACACCAACCTGTTGGCAAAACGCGTCTTTGACCGACTACCCTCTCACCTACAGCAGGCTCTACAGCCGTACGACTCGCACGGTCTCATGGCAGATGGAACGAGGCTACCCTTTTACGGATTGCTAACCCTGAAAGGACGAATACGGCATGTCAAGTTCACCGAGACCTTCGTGGTGAGTCAAATCAACGAGGATGTCATTCTCGGGATGCCATTTCTGACGAGCCAAGAATGCCAGCTAGGGTTCGACCGACCTGTATTGATGATACAGGGGAGAGAGCTGGCCTGCACAGATCGGCATGGAAGGAGCCTTGTCCCCAAAGTACAAGTTCGGCAAGACACCAGTCTGCCCCCACAGACGGAGGTCACCATACCCTGCCACCTGAGTGCCAGGGAAACCTGTCCTCAGGGAGTGATAGAGAGCCTGCAGGGTGGGTTACCGATCGCCACGAGTGTCAACAGGCCGGACGCAAGAGGAAGAGTGTTGATACGATGTTTAAACCCAACACAGGACACGCTGAGGCTGTCGGCAGGAGAAGTGATTGGCACCTTCACCGGAGTAGATGAAAGTGGAATCCAGACGCTGAACAAGCCCAGGAAGACAGACGAGCGAGCAGCGGCAGGAGGAAGAGTACCCCCCCCCCCCCCACCTGCAAGAACTCTTTGACAAGGCCAAGAGAGGGTGTCAGACACCCCAGCAGGAAAGACAGCTCAAAGGGTTACTGCTCCAGTACCAGACGGTGTTCAGCAGCCACAACGGAGACCTGGGCCGAACCACACTGGCCGAACACTCCATTCCCACCATAGAAGGAGCTCGACCAATCAGGTGCCCCCCCCCCCCATCGGCTGGGACCCGAAAAGGAAGCAGAGGCGGAAAGGCAAATCAAGGACCTTCTGGAGAAAGACTTGATAGAACCAGCAGATGGAGCGTGGAGTTCCCCCGTTGTTTTGGTCAGGAAGAAGGACGACTCGTGGCGGTTCTGTGTCGATTACAGGCGACTGAACGACATTACCAAGCAAGACGCTTACCCCATCCCCCGCATAGACGAGTCTCTGGACGCCTTGGCCGGCAGCAAGTACTTCACAACACTGGATCTTACCAGCGGGTACTGGCAAGTGCCTCTGGACGCAGACGCTCGGGACAAGTCGGCCTTCACTTCACGCAGTGGACTGTGGAAGTGGAAGGTGCTCCCCTTTGGATTGACGTCGGCTCCCGCCACCTTCCAAAGGCTGATGGAAAAAGTGTTGAAGGGTCTACACTGGAAGACGCTGCTGCTGTATCTCGATGATGTCATCATCATCGCCTCGGACTTCGAGACACACCTGCAAAGGCTCGGAGAAGTATTGGGACGCCTACAGCAAGCCAACCTGAAAGTGAAACCCTCCAAGTGTGAGTTGCTTCAGAAGGAAGTGAAGTATCTGGGCCACGTGGCGAGCGCCCAAGGAGTAGCCACCTACCCAAGCAAGGTCGAAGCAGTAAGAAAGTGGGAAGCACCTAGAGAGGTGAAGGAACTGCAGGCATTCCTCGGGACGGCCGGATACTACCGACAGTATCTACCAGACTATGCAACCATAGCCAAGCCGTTGACGGTACTCACCGGAAAGGAGATGCCATGGAAATGGGGAGGAGAGGAACAGGCAGCGTTCGACCAGCTCAAGGTACGACTAACGCAGGCTCCTGTGCTAGGATACCCCGACCCCAGTCTACCCTACACTCTCGATACTGACGCCAGTGCAGTAGGAGTCGGCGCGGTGTTATCACAGGTCCAGGAAGGAAAGGAGAGAGTGATAGCCTATTTCAGCAAGACCCTAGCGCCTGCTGAAAGAAATTACTGCGTCACTCGGAAAGAACTTTTGGCAGTGATCAGAGCGGTCAAGCACTTCCGCCCCTACCTCTACGGACGGGAGTTCAAGCTCAGGACCGACCACGCCTCCCTACGCTGGCTGTGTCGACGGAAGGAGCCGTCAAATCAGATCGCCCGTTGGTTGGAAACGCTAGCTGAGTTTCGTTATAAACTGGAACACAGAGCAGGAGTACGCCACGGGAACGCTGATGGGCTCAGTCGCCAAGGTGTGTGCACGGACTGTCGGCAATGCAGTTCAATTGAGCAGAGAGACGGAGGACCCTCACACGCAGAGCTCGCTCAGGAAGTCCATTCGGCCCCGCCGAAGAAGGAGAGAGTCAACATTGCGGTGACCAACCCAAGGCAGACCATCAGGGACTTGGCTAAAGAGCAGCAGGAAGGAGGAGGACCAGTGGCTCGGATCTACGCCGAAGTGAAGCGGCCGGGAAGCATATCCGAAAGAGAGCTGGCAGAAGGAGAGCTGGAGTTGAGGACCCTGTACGAGAGACGGGAGGCCATGAGTATTCGGCCGGATGGCATACTCACCATCAAGCTCGCTCACCCCACCAAGCCAAAGCAGTGCGTGATCTGCCCCCCCAGCAGGAGAACACAGGTTGTCTGGGATACACACAAGATGGCTCACACAGGGATACACCGAACCAGACAACGAATCCTCTTGGATTGGTAATGGCCGGGTATCTCTCCTTTGGTGAAGAGACTCATCAAAGACTGTGAGGTGTGTCAGGTGGCAAAGAATGGCAGGAGGACAGAGAACCCCGGAAGGCAGCGAATGTACGCAGGACGCCCCTTTCAGAAGTTGGCAGTCGACCTGGTCGGCCCCTTGCCACTGACGAAGAGGAAGAACCGCTGGGCCCTGGTCTTAACTGACCACTTCACCCGCTGGCAAGATGCCATTGCACTACCAGACGCGACGGCCCCCACGGTTGCCACAGCGCTCGACGAGCGAGTATTCGCGTACTGGGGACTACCCAAACAGCTGCACTCAGATCAAGGAGCGCAGTTCGAGTCGGTGCTCTTGGAGGAACTATGCAGTCTCTGGGGAGTAAAGAAGACCCGTACCACACCGTACCACCCGCAAGGAAATGGAGTCGTGGAAAGGCAAAACCGCACTCTGGGAGACGCCCTCCGCACCCTAATCCTGACGAAGGGGCAAGACGAGTGGGAC
Source organism: Cryptosula pallasiana (assembly GCA_945261195.1). Taxonomy (NCBI): domain Eukaryota; kingdom Metazoa; phylum Bryozoa; class Gymnolaemata; order Cheilostomatida; family Cryptosulidae; genus Cryptosula; species Cryptosula pallasiana. The sequence goes on along the minus strand of OX183132.1, from coordinate 40,865,549 downwards.
AGCCTACTCCCTCAGATTATGCGGGTATGCAGAGGTACCCCCCACTCAGCCACTGGAGAGATGGCTAACATGATGATGATGGGACGAGAAATACGCCTTCCCGACCAGCTGACGGGAACACCCCCCTCACTGGACCCCCAGAACATTACTGAGTATACGGCCGAAATCCAAGAGAATTTGCAGAAGGCTCACAGCTACCTTCGGGAACGCCAACAGGAAATAAGGAGCCAGGAGAGTGAGGAACCCCCCGTGTTCCAGAAAGGAGAATTAGTGGTGCTGGAAAACAAGCGCAGAGTCAAGGGAAGCAACCCCAAGCTCCAGCCACGATTCGTCGGACCATACCAAGTCGCCGAGGTATTTCCGAATCATACGTATAAGCTAGAGAGGAATGGACAATGGTCAATCCAGAACGGCCAACGACTACGGTCCTACCGCACCTGCGAGGAGCCTGTAGGGCGGGCACCCACGTGTAGGGAACCAGCTCTGATGCCAAACATGAAGGGAGCCAGGAGAGGTCGGCCACCCAAGAAGAAGCACTTCCCAGCAGGGCCAGACGAAGCAGTCGCCCCATTGCCGATGCCACTACATTGGATAGAGAGGCTACCCACCCATGAAGAGCGTGCGCCAACACCTCTACCCACGTACGAAGAACGTGCGCCGACACCCCTACCCACCAACGAAGAAGAACCCCCAGCGGTAGTCACCGAAGAGAGAAGGGTGCCAGAGAGCTCCGACACCATAACGGAAGAAACGTTGCCAATAGAAGAGGAGCAACAGCCAGCGGAGGAAAGAAGGAACGAGACACCTCCCCCCGAGGTCACCAGAAGGTCAGCAGTGACCCCTGACCTAGATGTCAACGAGTGGCCACCACTCAACCCCACAGGAACGACAGCCTCCCCATTAAACCGGCCTACAAGGGAAAGAAATCTACCAAAGAGATTCGATGACTATCAGTGTTATCAAACAGAAGGTCATCCTAGCCCGAAAACACTAACTGGCCAGGCCCAGAGAGGAGAGAAAGACGAGACGCCAGGAGACACCAACCCAACCATCAAGACTGCAGAAAATTGCGAGGAAAACGGTTGGGTACTGGTAAAAAGAAAGAAAAAATGGAGAAGTTACGATCAGAAACAACAAAAGAGTGCAGACGAAAAAATCAACGAAACACATGGGGAGATAAACCCCACTGAGGATTTAACCATCAACCCCGCCATACTACGTCACGAAGAAGTGGTACAGGAGGAGACAACCCCCAAGGAAACTACCGGTGAAAACTCCTTAGTAACCGCGGAGTTACGTCACCCAGAACTCGTCACGTGGGAGGCGGTACTAAGGGAACACGTGAGAAACAGAGCCAATAAAGTTGAAGACAGGACCCGCCATCATTCACTACTCAACCCGCCGCAGGAGGAGCAACATACAACAAACAACGAACAGCTGGAAGTATTATTCGAAAGGATGGCAATGCTAGCCGAACAGTATAACCAGTTCGACGTTGTATCCACCACGGAGGATGAGCTACCAGAGGGTTCGATGCAAACGATGACACAGGCACTCGAGGACACCATTAGGCTAAACCAAGTCGACGTCACGGACGAACCGACCGAGCCAATAACCGCCAAGTCGAGGGAAATCTGGGTCAGTGGTGCAACACACTGGAAGATCAAAGCAGCAATAGAAGAGAGAGATGAAGGAATATGGCGATGCAGAGAGTGCGGGTATGAGGAAGACAGGAAGAAGGTAGCGGCCCACGTTCGGCAACACTACACGTTCTTTTTCTGTCTTTGTGGTCAGAAGGACTCATGCATAGACGCCATCCGCCAACATGTCCACGCCCAAGACAGAGCAGTCGAGCATGGAGGGAAGAACAGGCCCATATACGAAGTCGACGCAGCCAGATATGAGGAATTTTGCAGCACCATGGAATGGTCGACACCCCCACCATTCGGCATACCGACCCCCCAAATAGAGGTAAAACTACCCCCCCCCCCTCAAACACACAGACGTCTAACACCACCTAGGTTGACAACTGCCGACCGACGGAGACGAGCTACCCCCACAAGAAGGAGGAGCGAAGGGAGGTCGATGAAGATACGAGAGAGCAGGAGACAGAGAGACCGAGCTAGACAATTAGATGAATACCGGAAGGAGTTCCACCGCAGGACGTACGACGCCCTCAAGCTACTAAGACGAGCGGAGATTATAAAAGAGAAGATGAGAAGAGAACACCCCTAAGGAAACACACCAACACCGCCGACCTTGTTTTATTGGCCACCATCGCCAATGGGGCGGAGTGTGTGACGGACGGCGGCCATATTTAACCAGTATGACACTCTATGCATGCACTCAATGACTATTCACTCTATGCACACTATACATTTATTTTACTCATTCACCTTGTATGCAATTTTATATGTAACACATGTGGATGCACCCAGCCGTAGCTGCAAGGCCGGCCCTATATTTTATATACTTATTCTTATTTGTCTAGCCTTTCTTAACAGGCGTGTCTTACAACTTTCTTTTGTCCTTGTTTGTTTACATATTTATCGGTTATGTAACCTTTTGTATAAATAGCCGTGTAAAGGCAGCAATAAAGCAGAGTCAGATTGCCCCACTCTCAGAAGTTTCTTTGTTCTCTACCAATAATAACTTCACAGCGCTAGTACATGCTCGTACACCGAATGCTCTATTACTCGAGTAGTAATATATAAGCAGATCAGCCTGAACCTCTGCTGGCCGAACCTAGCTCCGACTAGTTCGCCTTCAAAGTTCGGTCACTGAACTGCACTCTGCAGAATAGTGCGAACCTCTGCTGGCCGAACCTAGCTCTGACTAGTTCGCCTTCAAAGTTCGACCTCTGCCTTGCACATTGAAACAAGCTAACGCAGCCGGCAGTTAGACTAGTAAAATAGGAATGGTTACACACCATTCCCAAGGATACTAGTCGACCTGTGGGAGGGTTGTATTGCTCAGCGATAGACATAGTTGCCAACTCAGTTCGGGAAGTTGTGCAGGTAGGCCGAGCTACCAACTCACACAGTGAAATCCTGCACAGTATTATTGTTTGTATTATAAATAATTTTGTGATGACTAATTGTTCATAGTATCTTCTGTTATTTTTAGTGTATTATCAATAATGATATGTCACATTTCAGCCCATCATTTATACTCTTGAAATGATAATTGTTAAAATTTGTTTATCAGTCAATGTAACGTAACTGTTGGTGATTTGCTTGATGTTGGTAGTTGTTACTATCGCTGCCACTGTAAAATATTACATACTTGTTATTTGTGGAGTGTAACTAATAGCAGCTCTAAAATAACGTTCCGTCTCAAGTTTTCTGAGAAATTATCAGTGGCATTTTCATTTGGTATCATTTGAAATAGCAATGATAAAAAAATTCTGTAATGAAACAGTGATAAACTTCACGCAGTTAGTTGCCTTTGATAGTAATCTGCTTTTTGTACACTGCAAATACCACTCCACTACTTGGACCAGATATACGGATATATGTTACCAGTTACTACTATCACTACTGTATCAGTATTGTGAAGGTTTTGGACTAATTGAAGTTTAAGGTAGAAAGCTTTTCCCTAATCTTTGGGCTTTCATGCTATCTGATATAATGTTATAACCATAAGAATATTTTGGGAGCTATTTTGCTGTCTACTAACTGTGAACAACTAATATCAGGCAGGAACTTGTGTAGATGTCATAATTAGTAAGTGATTGCTTTTTGGTTTCAGACTTTATGAGACTCTAAACATATGACTAATATTTTTAACTTGGTGTAAACTGGCAATGTATGATTTGTATTTCAGGTTACGATTTCACTTAATACAATCCGTTAGCTAACTATCATCAAACCAGCCATATCCTGCTACAGTAACTAATTCTATGACAGTGGAGCTTTCACCTCACGTCTAACTCTGACAGTCCTCAGTTCTGTACCATGACAGAGATTGATAGGAATAAAGCAGAGCGTACCACACTCAAGCGCAAGGTGAAATTCAACTCCGATCAGCTAATACGGGCTATTGACAGCGATGGAGATGTTTCTGGTGCCTACGCCAATCTGGCTGAGGTTTATGAAGACTTCTGTTTATGCCATGAGGCCTATGGTGAACTCGTGTTGGCTGAAGATAAGTATGAGTGTTACAGAACTGTGAGTGGCCTAAACTTAGAACAGTACTCCAAGTCTGTAGATGATGTTTATAATCAAGCGTATGGAACGTATTGTGAGTACCAGTCGCAGAAAGCTGCTGCGTCATCTGATTATAAAGCTCAGTTGACTTTAAATACTGCTACAGTTGCTTTGGAAAAACTAAGATCAGTAGATAGTAATCCGTTGTTGGATATAACTCCTATGTTAGAGTTTTCCCAAAATGCTTTGTCTATTTGTAAAGAATGCTTCTTGACTCCATGTAGTAGCTCTTTTAAAAGTGATTTTCGTACCATGATTTGTGACTTAGAATCTCTTGTGTTAGAGGTCAAATGTAGAGTGCCCAGGCAGTACAATGTGCCAAGTTCTGATAACCCTAGAGCACCAGATCATGGTGATTTTTCTCATAGACACGACCATAGCTCTAATGATGTATTAAATGGTCCTATAAGTGCAGGGGGGAATCAGGTAGGCACTCAGGCGGTTCCGTCGGCCTCAGCCGCGTGTGTCAGCTCGGGTGCACTCGCCTCTACACTCGGTTCTGATAATTTAAATTACTCCATTGTGTCGGTGTTCAATAACAAAACACGGTATACCGTTTCACCATTAAGTTCAACTATCAATGGTTTTCATGGTTCTTATAATCAAATGTCCCAAAAGGATAGTAGCGCTAGTGACTGCCAAAACTGCTCAGGTAAGAGGTCTAGATTCAAAGAAGCTCCAATTCCCAGCTTTGATGGAGATCGTCTCAAATGGGCTGAATTCAGAACCATTTGGCTCAGGTATGGTAAAAGTGAGTATAATAATGATATAGATCGTGCCTATGCCCTAAAACAAAGTTTAAGTGGTGAAGCATTGGAAGTAATTAAAGCTGTTACCGTAGATCAACCTCATGCCTATGATCATATGTGGCACAAATTAAACTTGGTTTATAGTGATGTTAGCCTAGGGGTGCAACATGCCAATGATCAGCTTCAAAAACTGAAAGTTGTCAAGGAGGGTGAGTATATGGCATTAGTGAAGCTGGTGAATGAAATAGAAGTGGTTTACAGCCAGCTGGGCCAACTAGACCAGCTTTTTTCCATTACGTTACCTATCATTGATAACTTGTCTGATTTATTGCCTTATTCAGTGAAGAGGGATTGGCTCAAGATTCACAGAAGACTCTCTCATGAAGATCAAATTCATCCATTCCCAGAGTTTATGCGTTTTCTTGAGGAAGAGCGGAACACAGCCTATCGCGAGAGTGGGCGTAAATCCCTTAAGCCTGTCTTAAACTATGAGTCTAAAAGGAGTGGTAAATCATTCCATGGTGAATTGGCGAGTGTAGCGTTCGATTCAACTGATGAAGTAGTCAACCAGCGTGGTGGTGGCAAACTATATTGTGCTATTCATGAGGAGATTGGTCACAAAACTGCTGGTTGTATTGACTTTGTAAAACTTTCTAAATCTGATAAAATTGATGCGCTTAGAAAAAAGGGCTTATGTTTTAGATGTTTTGGTAGGCATTCACGGAAATCCTGTGGTGTGGCTGATAGATGCTCGAAGTGTGGTTTAACAAACCACCATGAATTGTTGTGTAGGGTCGATTTTGTAAATAAAAGTTCTGAATCTAACCATTGTTTATCTAATCAATGTGATACCACATTTGCCCAGCTTGGGTCGTTGTTTGCTATTCATGACGTACCAATCCCAGGATCAGCTCAATTAGCAACATGCTTTTATGATGGAGGGTCAAACACCTCATATGTGAGGAATGAATCGTTAAAGCGGCTCAAAGCAGTGAGACTTAAACCTGCTAAGCTAAAAATCACTACCCTTGGAGGTAGAGTGGAAGATTATCAAACATACAAGTATAATATTCAGCTAAAAGCAATTGATGGATCTGTCTGCTCAGTGGAAGCTTATGGGCTGGATTCAATAACAGGGCCTGTAGCTCAATTAGATCTGGGTGCAATTGAAAAGTTGTTTCCCTACTTCAACGCAAAGTTACTCAGGCGCAGTCAGGTCCAAGTAGACATTTTAATTGGGGTGGATCAATTTGGCGTGCACCCAAAGAAGGAGCTGGCTAGATGCGGGAGGGATCTGTACATACTAGAGGGTACATTTGGCGTATGTGTTCAAGGTACACACCCATTGCTGCAAGAGGACGCAAAAAAGGACAGTCACATTGGGGCAATAGTCAATGCTTCTGAAGCCTGGAACGACTTTCCATGTAGGAGATGTAAAAGCCCACAAGCATTAGTACCATTTATAGATGGAGAAGAATTAGGAATTGAGGTAACTCCAAAATGTGGAGCTTGTAGGTGTGGAAAGTGCCCAACAGTTGGCCATTCTTATTCGCTTCAGGAGCAACAAAAGTTAGACATAATCAGGAAGAACCTTATCTATGACAGGAAAGGAAAACGTTGGATCACTCGGTACCCTTGGATAAGGGATCCATCGTCTTTACCAGATAACTGTTACTCTGCCTTTGCTACGCTAAAAAACACAGAAAGAAGTCTGCGAAAGGACCCACAGTGGACTCAAATTTACAGTGATCAAATACAAGACATGGTTGACAGAAAGGTGGCAAGAAAACTTACCCACAAGGAAATGAGTGCTTGGATTGGTTTGGATTGTATATCTCATTTAGCAGTAAAGAGCCCAAACTCCAGGTCTACGCCAGTTCGAATAGTTTTCAACTCCTCACAAAAGTTTCATGGATTCTCACTCAATAATATGCTGGCCAAAGGCCCTGATGCTTATCTCAACAGCATAGTAGGAATTTTACTGCGATGGAGGGAGAATTTTTGTGGTATTGTTGCTGACATTCGTAAAATGTACAATTCCATTTATATAGAGCCAATTGAGCAGCACTGCCACCGGTTCTTATGGCGTGACATGGAAGAAAGAAACCCTGATGTTTATGTGATACTACAAGTTAATATGGGAGACAGGCCAGCAGGGGCAATTAGTGCAGAAGCTTTGTATAAAACTGCAAGTATGTCCCAGGAGGTTCATCCGGAAGTCGCTCAATTGCTAACTCACTCAACTTACATCGACGATATAGTGGATTCTGTGGCGAACGTGCAACAAGCTCTGGCTTTGGCTTCAGAGACCAATAATGTGCTGAGTGAAACTGGATTTAGCACGAAAGGATGGCTATTTAGTGGAGAGTGTGAGCCTTGTACCAATCTTATGACTAAACGAAACGTAAAGAGTGTCTCTGAAGTTACAAAAGTGCTAGGTGTTGGGTGGACACCTGCATTAGATGTGATCACTTACACTGTAGAAATAGGGATAAGCAGCGCTGATGTAGATTTGACAAGAAGAAGTGTTCTAGGACGTGTAATGAAGATATATGACCCTCTGGGGATACTAAGCCCATTCACTTTGCAGGCTAAAGTGCTCTTGAGAGAAACCTGGGTAGAGAAACTTGGAGTAGAAAAGGATGATAATTCATGTATCCAGGTGCTAACACCAAATCTTTTATTGTTGGGCCAAACTGGAGCGGATAACCCAGGTAATTAGTATGAGGCTACCAGTTATAGGACAAACCTTGTTAGTGAAATCTATTGTGCATTTTGGAAAAGAAGGGTGAAATGTTATGCTCCTAACATCATTCAGCAAAGTAAGTGGTATAAATCTTCTCCTAACTTGTGTCCGGGTGATGTGGTAGTAGTGTGTGACCAAAATATGCTTAGGGCAAGCCAATATTTGGCTAAAGTCAAAGAGGTATTTCCCAGTAGTGACTGCAAGGTAAGAAAGGTATCACTGGTCTATAAAAACTATAAAGTAGGGAAAAAAGTACATCGATACAGTGGAGCTCCGGACACTGTTATTTATCGCAGTGTGCAAAAACTGGCGTTGTTTCTTCCTGCTTCTGGCGAGTGGGCTGGTGTTGGCGCACTGAGCGGGGCCACGAGGGCATGAGTGGTGACTTGGTTTCCCGTTGCAAAAGAAAAATGGCATTAAATTTAAAGGCACTAGCACTAACATTTGATCTCCTTTTTTTTACTAAAAACGAGGGCAGTTTATATTATCTTGTATTTTTACTGATTGGAGTTTAACTCAATTCAGTCAACATCGACCCCTCCGATGTATCAGTATTGTGAAGGTTTTGGACTAATTGAAGTTTAAGGTAGAAAGCTTTTCCCTAATCTTTGGGCTTTCATGCTATCTGATATAATGTTATAACCATAAGAATATTTTGGGAGCTATTTTGCTGTCTACTAACTGTGAACAACTAATATCAGGCAGGAACTTGTGTAGATGTCATAATTAGTAAGTGATTGCTTTTTGGTTTCAGACTTTATGAGACTCTAAACATATGACTAATATTTTTAACTTGGTGTAAACTGGCAATGTATGATTTGTATTTCAGGTTACGATTTCACTTAATACAATCCGTTAGCTAACTATCATCAAACCAGCCATATCCTGCTACAACTACTACTACTCTTAGCATTCATTGATTGTTGAAAGAAAAATATTTATAACAGTCAATCATTTAGCACCCCGACTAAAAAAAACCTGTGTGCTGATAACTGCGATTTCAAAAACAATTTTTATTGCATGGGGCAACACGATTTATGTGGCTGTTGAGAGATGGTTTGTCGTTCCTTCGTAAATCTGAAGTCACCAATGTAACAGCAAGTGGCCACGCTATGTTGTGCGTTCTGTCATTCTTTGCACTTGACCAAAAAGTACGACAAGTAAATATATTGAGTTAGAATGTTGAAAACTATTTTGTATTTTCCAGTTAAAATGGTAGTCAGACGAAACAAAGAGAGTCATTGACAATCCAGATCACTGCACCATGTAAGGTTTTGTGGCTTGGGAATCAAACTAGTGCTATTGAGACAAAGCTTTGCTCTGCTGTGAAACTGCAAAGGTATGTTGAGCTGAATTTATATGGAACTGTTGTCTGATCATTAGTCAAAGTTGTTATCTGCTAAAAATCTATGAAACCTCTTTTTTTATAGATGGTTGTACAGTATTGCACAATACTTGTCCTTGATGACGTCAGCTGCACCAAAGCTTTCTTGAATGGCTCCCTGACACAACATGTATAGATTACGTTCATCTCTACCTGTCATTCTACAATGATTGCTGAAGAATGTGTCAACCTCCCAGAAACCGTGACCTTTTTGATCAACTCAGTTCACAAGAACAGTTATGCTCAGTGCCAGAAAGTCGTCATAAAACAGCTAAAAATTATAAATTTGATATATCCTATTGTTTTAGTTCCATGAAGAATTTTTTTCAAGTTTAATTTATTTTGGGTGGTAGATACAAGCTGAATGATTTATGCTCTTAGCTGTTTACTGGTGTTCTAAGAATAAACTATAATTTCAATTAAAATTTTTGTCTGGCACACTTACAACAGTTCTGCTGTAATATGAGAATTAGTAGAACATCATGTCATGTTCTTACCAATTAAATTTGTGCTATTATGAAACACATTTGTGAGCATGTGAGATAATTAATTTGGTTGTATATAAAATTAAAACAGAATAACAGAAAAAATTTGCATAAACATGAGTATCACTTACTATGAAGACAATAATTTCTAGCTTAGCCTTAAATTTATGTCCCTGGTGTTAATCTACTACTATTGTCATGTTACAAACAAAGTACCAACAATATTATAATTATTATCATAATAAATGATTTATTATTTATTTATACACAATAATACTGTTGGATATGGTGGTTATCAATTTTGGTTCAATTATTATATGTAATAAGTGTATTGAGATGCATATAAGAATGCATGATTGTATGTATGTACAGCATTATTAGTATTATCATTTACTAAATAGTACAAATATATGGTAGGTGTAGCTGGGTTTTTTAGAACAACTCTTCCATATCAGATGGGTGGCTCTGAAAAGTGCCAATTGATTGTGATGATAATAATTGAGCAAGGCACCAACAAGTGGCAATAACAACAGCTCAGTCAAAGGGGGCAGATATCCGTTCTTGTGTAGAATTTTGTTCCAGCAGGATATTGGTTATCATCATCAGCATCCCAAAGTAATAATTAATCATCGTCACCATCGAATGACGATGATTTGATTATTATTTATTATTATTATTGTTAGTTGTTAGTAGTACGTTAGCACAACAAGTGATGTCTTCTTGATGAGATTTCCAAATTGCAGACTGGTAATAGCTTTGACAGTGAAAGCGATCACAGAGCTCAATCTTCTTTTAATAGCTTCTGATGGGCTGTCATAAACATTGTGCAACCACAGCATAAAAAATAACCACCAAATCAAATGTTGTTGTTCTTCATCATACGCTACTATTACTATCGTTATTGTATTTCATTGTCGCGCTGATTGGTTGATGATTGATTTGACACACGGCGATTCCACTTTTAACAAGAAAAAGTCGTCTCTGTAAAGTGGTGTCATAACCCCTTTAATAAGTATCAAAAATCATTTCCTCTGTTTCCTCTGCAACTTGTTTACATCTGGGTAAAAGGTTAAGGGTCGTCAAAACCAGTTGAAATATTTTCATGCCAAAATCATCAGAGTACATAGCCAACCAATGCTCTTCGGGTTGATGTGAAAAATGAGTGTTGAATACAAAGCATCCCGTTGGAAAATTGCAAATTTGCGTTTAAAACATATCTCAAACCCCGACGTGTACACCCTCTGCTCGACAGATATAATCCAAAAAGAATACTGAACGAATCTGCATTGTGTTCATCTTCATTTCTTGTTTCTTGCTTAGAGCATACACCATGTCCTTTACAAAGTAGGTGATCAGGGGACAAACCATTGGTTGTGTTGAAGCTAAACTGAATCTCGGCACTTGTTCTGACGTTTTTCATTGAGTGAAAACGTTCTTTGAGAAAATCACCAGTCAAGACAACTTCGTAAATCGTACTGCTGTCTAGATAGCGTCCTCTCGCAGTACTTTTGCCATCGAGCAAAGATCCACTTGTGTGTAGAAATTAATGATATTCCCGTCCAAAATTTTCTTTGGTATAGTTTTGCTCATAACTCCTTCAAACCGAGCAATCGCAAACTCTCAATACAATGCTCTTGACATTGGCATGTTGCATCTTAAGTGGGTTCTTGGTCAAACCTCCACTCAGAGTAATGTAATCGATCAAACCTATAGATCTGTTTGGGTTTCTGTTCGTAGTTTTCCAATGTTCCATCAATCTTTCCCACTTGGTGCGAAACCTGTACAACTTCAATCGCTTTCACTCAATCAGATAAATGTAGTTGTGTCCTCCCAACGCCAAACTGAGTTGAGAGTATTGTATTGTGGAGCTTACCTTGACTTTGAAAGGATGCAATTCAAACTTTTCAATTCCAATCTTCGCTCTTCTAATTAGTGAATCGTTGGCGGTGAACAACGACAATTCGCTGGCAGCCTGTTCAAACTCAAGTTGCATAGTCAGACTGTGAATTGTACGGTTTTTTTGTTGGAAAAGCATGAGGTGAGGTTTGCCTAAAACTTCAATGTCTTCCCACTCTTGTAAAGCCCCTCCTCTTCTTTCTTCCACAATGATGTGTTGAGCAACATTTTTCCTCGTCAAATCATCGTACAACCAACCTTTCCACTGTCGCTGACAATTATTTGCAATGGGGGTAGTTTCGAGTAGTTGCAAAAAGTAGGATCGCAAAACATAATTGTTCGAGTATTCGACAGTATTACCTTCTATAGACAGTTTTATAGCCTTGATCATCGCATGAAGAAAGTATCCCATCCCAACAGGTGCGTCATTGGTGCATGTATTATCAGTTCCAACTGTGGTTTTGATTTGCAGAAGCGAGTTTTAAAGTCTGTGTAATGCTCGTTACTCCTTGCCAAGGTCAACTCGATCCAGCCATAAGGATCCAACCTATCGGCTCTTATGACAACGAATTCTGATCTCTTCACCAATATGTTTGTGGGCTCTGTCACGAACACATCCAGCGCAGGGTTTATGCTGTAGGGAGAACCTTCCAACTTGTTACCCGTTGTTCCATTTAAAGACTTCATATTTCAACAGTATTTAAATTAGGCCAGATTTTGCTATGTTTGATCTTGAGTTCATTGTGCTAGTGAGCATATTTATTCTGTACTTTCATCACAAACAATTTAAGATTTGGTTACCTTTACTACTGGTGTATTATGCATGGCTGGTTGCCTTTGTTGTTTCTGGTGTTGATTAGTGTAAATACTCTGTGGTAGGTCGAGGTCAAGAATGAGTGAGCAGATTGTTGGGCAAGTGGACTCAGAAGTTCGTTGATTGACTCTGACTTTGGTCACCCAGTCTTGTGTTCTGATTGGGGTCTCCAAAAATCGTTAGAGAAGCATTTCCCATTATTTGCAGTTATTATTTCATGTTCAGAAAGTCCTTTCCTGAAAAATACTATTTCCTCCCAATTAATAGAGTTATAAACAGGCCTGAGAAGTTTTCGAAGTTCTCACAATATGCGTCTTGAACCCTTTAAGTTATGGTTCCAGGGTTGAGACAACAATTCAGTAGCCGTTATGCTCCAGAATCATTAATATAGGATCAACCATGAACAGTAATCAAGCATTTAGTCTACCGAATTTTTTTCTAGCAAGATCACAGCAGATGTTTTGCAAGAAAGCTGTTGGTAACGGAAAGAAGTAATGTATTATTATAAATATGCTATTAAATATGTTTAAAATTTTTTACGATATATTACAAACGTATTATTATACATTATTGTATTTTATTATAAATTTATCATTATAGATATCGTGTTATGCATTATTATAAATTTGTGGTCTTTTGTTGTTGATGTTGATTTCATTTTCAGCTTACAAGCTTGCAGCTTCTACAAAGGCAGCTGAGATAAAATTGTTCCAGGTATTTTGGGATTATTGGCCGAAGTAGTAATAATAGAAGTATTTAACATGCCTGTACACACTGTGGTGGATTTTAACGAGCTCCTGTTTTAACTGGTGAGTTAAGAAAGTGTCTCAAATGATCACCTGGCATAAGGCACAGTGATGTTAGCACTGGCACGGACTTGTAATATGTCGTTAATAGAAAACAATGCCACAACTATGAACTATATATGAGTACCAACACCAGCGCATCACCTACTATGTATACTAGCCTATGTAGGCATCCCAGGCCAGCGCCAAGATGGCTGCCATAACTAGTGGGCTAAAAAATAGCCTAAGTACATAGGGAGCCTACATCCACTTCATTACCATCTTCAGATGGGGATTTCACAAGCCCAAAAGCTTGTCAAAGACCCAGAACCTACTAGATGAGCCAGAGACCTCTAGAGCCACTTTTTTTATTTAAATACTAAATACAGTAACTCTGCCCCTTATTTTTGGGCACCAGTTGCATTTAATGACATTTACGCTGTTTGATTCGTCAATACTTTTAATCTAATTAAACATACGCTTACCTATATTTCTGCTGTGTGATATTTTTACTCATTAAATAATCCAATAGCCTCTAACTTGGCTTATAAAATGCCTAACTTTCACCATGCTCCGTGTCCTTGGCTGTTGTGTACCACTTGTATTTAGCCTTTAATTTCATTTCTATGCTAATGCTTATGGAGACAACTACATGTATAAACTTGAAAGTGCGAAGTTTTACCTTCAAGTTGAGAGAGCGCTGAAGTTGTGCAGTTGGAGCAACTATTTAACAGTGTTGTTAGAGCCATACAGGCCCAGTGTCATCTCTTCTAAGAAACGATGGGTGATAGTAAAGCCTGTAGAGCCGGCATACAGGGTGTTGGATTGGTTACAGCTGATTAGTGGACAAAAAGAACGATCAATAGAATCCCCTAGAGTATTATGTATTGATTCTCACTCATCAGATAAGAAACTACAAAAATAACTAATCTAACAATACAGCAAGGCATGAATAACAGCTCAAAGTTGAAATTAGAAACTCAGTCAGTACTGAATTATTTCTAGTGAGCAGTAGTGAGAACTGTAGAACTGTATTGACTGGTATTGTTGATCGGTAGTCACATTCCAGGGATTTAACATGGTCCAATGGGTACAAGTAGAATGCGCGTAGGCAAACGGTTGACTAGTCATATCACAACACATCAATCCAGAGATGTCATAAGCATATGTGTGACTAGTGAGGAAAACTCTAGAGCGAACTGTGCTCAGTCATATAAGCATGTATATAGTATTTGCTAAGCTAGGAAAGCTTTAATTGCGTTTCAAATATAACGCTACTCGTGTTTCATCGATAAAACATAATTTTTTTATGAAATTTACGTTTGGCTCTATTTCATTTCATATCCAGCAAAAGTTGTCTGTTTGTAGCTAGCATGTTTTGATAAAAAAGTTACCGAGCTATCTTTAGCCCCCAGGTTATTTATTGCCTGATAGTTTAAGAACCTTTTATTTCTCTACCGCTAAACACCCAAACTGGTGGATTGTTAATGTTGTAAAGATTTTCTGTGCCGTATTGAACAACAGAGCCTTCACCGACACCTGTTGAGAGCAGCTAGTATGCAATGTAGAGCATACGGTATTCACCAAAGCAAACAAGTGGTAGCGTGAGCTTCTAAGCGTACGGCAAATGTCCCGTTATACAAGGTTACCGGTATGGGGTAGTAGTCTCCAATGTATACGGTTATAATTAGTCTATGGTAATGTAAATCCGGCGACTTCCTGTTCTCTGCTCCGTGAGATCTGTATTACTGCAGGAAGATCCAGTTTATTTGTAAGGTTCGCACACTAGTTTCCAAGCACGTGTATAGTTCACAATAACGTGTTATAGACAGTTTCGTTACTATTTCCAAGAGTGTGTTATAATCTCTAATAACGTGTTATCGACAACTTAGTACTGTAGGTAAAGCAATGACAGTAATAGAAGAGTTGCAGGTTTATCAACAGTATATGTATTATCGAGAATATACAAAACCTTTTAACGAGAGAAGTCCACGAAGTGTATAATAGCTTGACAATAATTAGAACCCAATTATTCAGTCCAGGACTATACAAGAACACACTACGTTATCCCAAGCGTACAAAGTGCATTTACAACAAATCCTCTACTACTTCTAGCACATTGGGCGATCTGCCCTTCTATTTATGCAGAAACATAGCAGTTGAAATGCGCACAATATGATTGGTTAAATATAATATAATATGATTGGTTAAATACAAACAGGTGCATTAATAGTCATTACTCGATAGCGCCAGACATAAAATATATACAACAACGTTAACAAACAATCAGGCTCTACTAAGGCCTCGTAAATAATTATGATTATACAAGTCAAGATGGCTACCTGGAACTCCTTAGCCTGGCTTTCCTTGTATCGGTCTTTTTTGGCTGGTACCATCTTCATCAGATAGGGACAGAGTCTCCACATGTTGCTAGGCAACCAAGGTCAGTCATCTGCTTCTTAATAATAGAAGTTACGGCTCATCCATCAGCACACGGCTGCTCGCACAATTCCATCACAATATGTCTATTCAAGGTAATGAATATAACGGAAAAAAACTATTCATGCAGGACTCAACCTAGTTTGTGTTCTACTGCTTCTGATCTCTATACATATTGCTCGACTGGTTTTATGTCTTTCATTATAACTTATATAGTAGTCTAATCATACATTACCTGATCCAAAGTGTGAAAAACACAAATTTTGGAAAATCTATTCACTCCGTTAAAACAAACTTAAAGAGCTTACAAACAAATACTTTGGCTCCCTTTTTCTGTGATAAAAGCAGCCCTTCGTGTAGAAGTAAAAAAAAAAAAATTATTACCTTTTCCAGCTGAAGAACTTCAAAAATTTTCAGTCTAAAAGTTTATGTTCAGGTTTAAAATTTTGATTGTGTATGATACATAAACGTTTTATGCGCTTCTGTTAAAATGGTTCAAAGACAAATCATGTCAATGGTCTCACATTGCCATCTATTGTTAGTATTGAGCAGTTTTGTACAATGGAACTGGTTTTGTGAAAACGTGGGCACTAGGCTCCACTGCACAGCAGCATTACTAGTAGATAATTCCATCAAACAGATTGCTAATTTTAATAGTTAATCAGCTTCATTCAAAGTTCAAATGAGCTGATGATGTTTGAAGCAGAGTATTATCCTTTGTTTGAGCAATACATGAAATTCATTGAACCATACAAACAGCTATTCTTGCTCTACTAAATTATTTATTTCTTGTGTGATATGTCAGTTCTGGTGGAATGCACACAACAAAATTAATACTGCATTTAACAAGATGGCAGCTGCCGCAGTGTCTGGCACCAAAGTCACTGTTATATCACTCATTTTTATGCTACTTGCTGCTTCTTTAGGATGCCTCTACGCTCAGTGTGGTAAGTTGTTGATTAACAAATGTTTTGTTTTGTTTCTACCTCAACTTTTGTCAGTCGCTATTACTAACGAAGTAAGAACTAGTGTTTCTATATGATTCCTTAAAGATCTGACAGCTAATTTATCTGTAGCTTGTTATAAAACAAAAACTCAAAATTTTTCAAGTAATTTCTTTTTTTCACTGATGACCAAGCACCAAGACGGAATTATGCTTTCTGGTTCGCAATGGCAGGAGATTAAATACTAATGATCATAACAATACCAGAAACTAAATCAGAACCTTGTTAAATTCATTATTTCAAATATAATTTAGATGATGGAAAGTTTGATGCCATCGGATACACATCTCTCATCGCACCAGATTACCAGAAAGAAGTACCATTGTACAGCCATTGCCTATCACTGTGTTCTATAAACATGACATGTGTAGGTGTAACATATGATACTGTTACATCTATATGTTACATGTCTAGTCAACCAGTGTTTCTTAACGTACCAGTGGGCTCTTCTGGTGCATGGATGAAGAGATCAGTGAAAAACCTTGCACAGGTAAAGGTCATAGAGACAGACCTACCACAAAGTAAGACTCATAAGTTTTATGCAGTTTCATATCACACTTTGGTGAATTTAATAGAGTATTTTTAAAATTTTGTGGCCAAAAAAGCAAAATGGTCTCACAAAACTTTCAATTTGCTAAGACATTCATAAGCCAAAAGTTCTTAAAAACCTATAGTTTTGGAGTGTCAACTTTGATGATCATATTAGTTGATTGAACATAAAATTATCGAATAGGTTTCAACAGATTCATATAGGTTGCTTATAGTATATTATGCAAATAAAAATGAAAAAATAGTGTCTTGGGCCAGAAAAACAAGGAGGGAAAAGCAAAGCCCCCAGTATAGTTTTCTCAACAGTGAGCAATGAAGGTTTTGATAACAATAGCCAACCAATGGGATCCCAGCAGAGTAGTGTCTCTTTAGTAATGTAACCGGAAGTAATTCGATTGATCATCAAACCCATCAATAGAAATCACAAATTGCGTAACTATTATGCCAGTTTGAGACATTTTAAGCAATCGATGCTAAAAATGTTCGGCCATTGAGAGAACTCAAGGGATCGATTTAGCATTTAAAATTTTTTTTATGAAAATTTATTGGTTTACGAACTTGAAAAAACTTAATTAAATACTTTTTCATAAGTTTGGCAACGGAAATTAATGAGCTCGTGCCCTTGTCATCACCTACCTCTACCTAAATAATTAATGTGAATGGGGAATTGATAGTATTATAAACTTCATACTTGTCTTCTACTCATCAATTGTAAAAAACTACGATTATCCGGTTCGGAGATAACTTTTATCGGATCCCTATTTAATGGAATTGGAGTGTCGTTGAAATTAGACTTTGGGTATCTTTACAACTATCGTCACAAAGAAAACCACTGGACCCCACTGAGACAGCAGTTTGTTGTGGTGGGTAGATAAAGGTGTATTTATTTTTAATAAATGCTGCTCCGCTCGTATGAACTATTATCACAAAAGCAATCATCTGGTGAGATGATGCTGTGGCTGACTTGATACGTTTATCTATGGTTTTGCAAAAATTAACCCTCAATTCACCTGATCAAGAAATTATTTCAAAATTTTCCCTCATGGGATATGCAAGCCTTTGTATCTTGATCTGAATCTATAAAGCAATTTTTATCGAAGTTTCAAAGCGAAGCCATTAATAGTTAATCTGATTGTAGGATGTTTTTGTGTTCTCGCAGGTAGCGTTAGTTGATCGCTATAAGTAGTAATATAGGAGCAGATCTCTGTCATGATGCCTAAGAACAAGAAAGTTTTCCTGGTTCCAAGTGCACTTTTGTCGGCACCAGTTACCATGAGAACCTGAGAAGTACTTTTTTGTGTGCCAGTTTGATTGATTTTAATTCAGTTTGTAATTGTATCATTAACTAAGTATTTATTGTGCACGGGTGGTTTATATTAGGGTTTGAGTTTTTTTTTATAAAAATGCATGGTTGTATCTAATATATAAATTTGGGATATAGAAAAAAAACATCATAGATACGCGTTGAATAGTTCTACAATTAATTCAAGAGGGCGTACCGCAGTGTTTACCTCACAGATATACAAAATATATCAGAGAAAAGCTTATTAAAGACTGTGTTATAGTTGGTCTTTTTCTATCTTGTAGTTTTTTGCATCCTTTGAAGGTTTCGATGTTTTTGCATTCCCTTTTCTATACAAATGTTGTTGATAGGAAATATAGCAAAGTTTTTTGTCATTGTTGTAATCATTTAAAACGTATTTTTCTTATTCTCTGTTGTGGTATCATTCTTTACGAGCTTTAGTGTTAAAAAAGTTTCATGTCGAAAACCATTAAGCCTGCAAAGATCTGTAATGTGCCTTCAACATTTTTATTACTCAAGTTTTTCAGAATTGCCAAGTCTTCTTCTGATACAGGTTTACGATTGCGTTCTAATATGTTGAGATCGACTGTTTTCATCTCTATGAGTAACACTAGGAAAAAACAAAAGAAATTGTTAATAACTAATAATATACAGTGTAAAGAGTTAGCATCACTCATTAGTAATCGCTTGTGCTCAAATATTACTTGAGTACAATAAATAATAAGTAATTACATCCCATGTTTTCTTGAATTTTACAACTACTGTTGAATAATTTTATTCAATATTTTTTACCTTACTGTTGAGAGTCTTTCTAGATGTTGCAGTATAAGCTGAAGTACATGTAGCTCATTTAAGTTTTGTTGCTGGAGTGGATGTTTTTTTGTGTAAAAACAGTGCTTGTTAAATAATCAATGTTGCACTGATTGATCTAAGCTCACAATCAATGAGAATGCTCATTCGAAAAATGCTTTATAACATCCACAAAATATCACTTGAGTGAGAGAAAAAAGATTTTGCGAGAAAATTTCTTTACAATATACAGAAGTATTTTTGTGCGAATGAAAAAACCTATCAGCCCAAAAATCCATCCATAATATATGATGAGTTTTGCACACAAAAAACTGCATCGCGGGAAAATTCCTTTATAATATAGGAAGATTTTGCGTGGAAAACAACAACTTTCTTGGGTGATAATATCTTTATAATAAATAAAGATTTCTTTGCACAAAATTATTTTATTATATGAAAAGACTTTCAAAAAAAAATTTCTTCACCCAAATATCCCTTTATAAGGAATTTCGAAGGAAAAAAACAACTTTCTTGGAGAAAAAAATCCCTATATGATATGTAGGGATTTTTGCTCAAACAAAAAAATTTACTTCTGCTGAAATCCCTTTATATGAGGATTTCCGGGGGAACAAAGAAATTTTTGTGGAGAAAAAATCTCTTTATAACATATAAGATTTTGGCGTGAAAAAACAGCTGTCTTTGCGCAAAAAGTTTTTGTCAGAGGGTCAACAGTTGCCATCTTTTTCTTTTTTCAGTATACTCCCGCAGAACAAAATGAAACACGTAGGATTAAGCAGGTGATTAAACACTGGGTATGATTAATGTAAGAGTAAATTTGGAGTCAATAAGGGTTATATCTGGTATTTCAGTAAAAACTTTTGGAGTATATACGAGAAGTAGTAACTGAGGATTAAAGTTGGACAGTAACTTTGAAAGAAATTGTGGGTAGATTGACAAATCACTCTCAGGTGATTAAACTCTGACTTTAATCAGCTAGCAAAAACTCTACTCATTAAGTGAATAAACTCTAGTTCTCCTGTATTGTTAGCTGTAACTGTTAGCTCTCCCGACCCAGTAAGAACTTCAATCCACATGTGATTAAACTCTGGCTCTCGTTATCAGGTTACATTCTACTCCTGAGATGATTAAAATAAAGAAAAGCCTTGGTATTTATAGCATGATAACCTAGTAGCAAGCGGGCATATCAATGATTGCCTAAGCATGCAATCTTATTGTCCCCGAAGAGACTATTATTTCCCCGCTTCAATCATTAACAAAGAGAGCACATGAGGATAGACTCTTACATAGCTTTCTCAAAACTTTTAGTAAATGATCTGACATAAGCAGGTACATACGATACATTATGAATACGCAATTGTTCATATATTGATTAGTAACTAAGTTGAAATACTGAGCTGAATAAATGATGTTGATTTTTGATTAGTAATTCATCAGTTGTTTTGTTTTCTTGCTACCTTGAAAACTTAGGATCTTAAAACAACGGCAAATGATAGTGATTACTATTATATTCCTGCGTTTTAGAACTTTTACCAACTAGAGATGTGTTTATTGAAATGAAAGTTGAATATACAATAGGTCAAGAGCTCACAGGCTATTAACAAGCAGTTGCTATGTTGTTTGTTCTTCAGCTTCAACTCTTCAAGGTTTGTTGCATTTTGTTTAGTTTTCACTTACGCATACCAGCTCATTGTGAAAATATGCCTGATGATGTAACTCGTGTTTTTGAAGCGTAAAATTCCGAATCAGAGTTCATAGTCCAGTTTCAACTTGGAATCTATTTTAAATACACTGAGTGTAACCAGTAGACCTACATGTACGTCATAGTGGGTTATACTTTACCACTCATAATTCAATCAAGCCAGTTTTTATGTTCACAGATAGTGTTTTCTATATTTGTAGTTAGATTTGTATTTTTATTTTTGTATTTCATTTTCAATAGTCATGTACTGATCTTAGCTTTCTTGCTCAATGCAAGTTGCCATCACATTTTGAAATAAGCTTTGTCATTTTTTTGCCAGCTAGAGCCAATACAGAATGCCTAACTCCAATTTAATTTGCTTCCAATGTTTAATCGCTCTCTGAGAGAAAAAAAAACAATACAGAAATAGCACCTAAAAGATTATTATTGATCCCAAATTTAATCAATAACTAGACTAGCTATGCTCCAATTAATAATCATGCGATTAACAATCGGCATATACAGTGATTAGGAATACTCTTGTTTTTAATCTGTGCTTGACTAAACAAATCCAAATTTTAATCCCGGTTTAATTGAGTGTACGTTATTCACCAGTACACTGGTAGGGGTACTAATTCAATCCGTGTTTAATTGCAAGTTAATTGCTCAGGTGATTACGTTCGCATATGTCAAGAATTGATTAAATAGGATTAAAATTCAATCAGGTTTTTCTCTGAGTGTATTTCAACTGTTTGCATGACGATATGAAAATAAATGTGAACTCTTATTAGTTTTGTAGACACCGTGACTTCAAACTCCAAACCGCTTCCAAACCTAGACATCAAACCAAACCTTCCCACCTCTGCTAACATCGACACCAACACCACCCCCACTACCACTTCCAGCACAGATTCCAACGTCCACTCCCTCACTACCATCAATTATAGTGATAGAGGAACTGAGACTACCACCACCTCCAGCACTACCCCTTCCACATTCTCTGATATGCCGACAAACCCGCCAGGTACTTGCACGGATTCTCCTTTGAGCTCTACATCGGCGTATATCTATCTCCATGACAACATCAAACCCGATCATGACAATAGCAAATCCATGTCATTGATTCACGAATAAATCTTCCTCCTTCTGACTGAAGATGAATATGGAGAGATTCGATCATGTAAGAGGGAATATTTTCGACTGAAAAAAACTAGCGGGAGTATTGACAGGTGCTATGAGAAAAGATTGTAGGAGATTGAAAATTTTGTGAGCCTGAGAAATTTGCTTATTCCTACAGTGTTTGAGGTTTTTGGCGCTGCCTCCAGCGAAGAATAGAACATCTTGAAACAAGAATACGTTTTGGAAGATGAAAATAGAATTCTAGTGAAGTCACTGATTGATAAAGAGACTAAAGTTTGAAGATCTTTGATTGTCACCCCATATTTCTCTACATGACAGTGCAAGAGCAAGATCAACTGTAACTTCACAGAATCAACAAAGCTTGGAAACACACTATGGAACAACAGCGGGTTTTAGCCAAAACTCTCAAAAAAAGAACCGTGACCAAATGGATGCTTTCTTCGAAATCTTCACTTTTAACAATCTCCCCGACAACACATTCCTGACATTCAGCAAACTCTCCGCTCGGAAAACTTCGCAGATAATACAACGCACACCACCTCTACACATTTCTCACCCAGTCATTTACAGATTCACTTGAGATGACTGTTGTTTGATGAGTGAAAAAACTATTGTTCATTCTGAAAACATTTCATCGATCAAAAACTACGGACAAAGCATTATCAACTACAAAAATGCGATAACACATAACAATGGAGCAAAAAAACGTAATCTCATCGTATTGTCGTATAAAGAAAGCTACTCTGTTGTTGAGTGACCTAACTGTAAAAGAGGGAAAGCTTTGAAGTTTTTTATATTTGATCATATTGGTGAAAAGGAGAACAAAAGCGAATATGAAGATGATTGTGAAGATGGTGATAGTGAGGATGGCTCCAATGTCGATGATGTTGATGACAGTGATGGTAATGATGACTGTGAATGTAAATGCAAGTCGAAGAACACAATGCTGACACCAGAGATCTGAACAAAGTGTGAGGATCTTGAACTGAACCTATTATGCTACTAATCGGTATAAATAATTTTACTAGTTTTGAACTACATAGATACCGTACGTATAATACCAATGTGATTTTTATGATAACACGTTGCAGTTACTTTTGTGTTGTCAATCGTATACAAATAGACAAATGACTAGCAAATACAGGTGACAAGAGCTGATGATGGCTAAAATATTAAAATTTAACATTCGACTATGTCTTTTGCATTGTATCGTAGTTTATATCAATTTATGGTAATAAAACAAAATAATATTGTTTATATTATTATTTGTACTGTTATTAGAACGAGTATTTTCAACTTTTAGATGTCAAAAACGAAACACAAAAAAATTAACCAGCTGGATATTGAAATTGTGACAAGACAACTCCATAGTTTTCAACATGTTGCAAAATTGTGAAGGTTGCACTCTCACCATTACGTCCACTCCGCAACTCTAAACAATTCGCAAAATCTTTGAAGTTCTGCTCTCATTGCCAACAAAATGAAAAGCTTACAAGTTATCTCACATTGTTGAGACAACTCTGTAATTTTTGGAAACTCCCAATTATGTTTAGTTTTAACAGTAACAAGGCAACTGAAAAACGTTTAAAAGTTACACTATCGCTGTTGTAAACAAACAACTTCAAGTTTTTGTATTCTGTTCCATCATTGTTTTGAACTAGTGACTGCTAGTTGTTGCTTTTGATATTTGTTAGTCTATATAAGGGGCTCCCTGCACATGAGGCTGTCTTCAGAATCTTCGGACTTAACAACGCAATCTTCAGATCTTCAATCTTAAGCAATGAAAAATTTTTTAGTCTTTTTGTTGAAAAAACTTATGCTAAGGACTGGTATATTTTGGTGTTATAAAGTTGAAAAAATAACTGAGAAGTAACGGCAAAAGTTGGGCAATGTTGAAACGAAGGCTAGTGTTATTGTTATTTTCATATTATTGTTATATTTATCTGCCAAGTTGGTTTGCAAGGAAATGTGGAAGAAGTTAGTTTAAGAGCTTTTCACTGTGGTGTGCTCAGATTTTGTGACATTAAATGATCCAATACACATAATGTAATGCCACTAAATCTGAGCACACCGCAGTGAAGAGTTCTTGAAGTAGAAGGGGAGGGTAAAAGGGGAACATATCAGGTGTTGCAAAATTTTGAGTTTTGAGTTTAAAAATACTTTTTTAGTATGTTTTAGAGTGTTTTAGGTTCAAACTTGAGAATGATTCCAACTGTGGACCAAACCTGTCATCCCTCTTGATTTTTTATGGATCCACAAAATTTTCAAATACTAATTTTCTCTGCTCCTTAGAACTGCTGAACTACCTGAAAACTCCTGAAATTTGAATCTCCTCCTTGAAACCTCCCGCAAACTTTACTATTATTTTTCTATTGAGCAAAGAGAGTAGACTTTCAGATGGCTCAGGGTGGACATTGCTTTCACATTATTCTCTACACGTAGCTTTAGGTTGTTCGACATAGTAGTTTTTGTCATACATAGCAAATTTAAGTTGCATTCACCTCAGCAGTAACTCTTGGCTTTTTAAACTTATAAACCAACCAAATAATTGAATTTTGGTTTTTACAATCACCCTATCTTCTTTCTATACCCTCAAACCCAGTGGTTACGATCCAAAGCAATAATTCCAATATTATTAAATAACCTTTTTTTCTCAACAAGTATGTTGTGGACTTGTAGAAGCTAGAACTACATGACATACTGTGCAGGATTTCACTGTGGGGGTGTGAGTGGTAGCTCGGCCTACCTGCACAACCTCCCGAACTGTGATGGCAACTGTGTCTAATGCTCTAGCAATACAATCCTCCCACAGGTCGACTTAGTAGGCTGAGAAATGGTGATTAACCATCCCAGTTACTAGTGAGCTGCCGATTGCGTTAGCTGTTATCAGTGTGTATAGTAAGTTCGAACTTTGAAGGGCGAACTAGTCAAACTAGGTTCGGCCAGCAGAGGTTCGGCTGTCTTGTTTCAGTGCTGTGCAGAGGTTGAACATTGAAGGCGAATTTAGACTAGGCTAAGTTCGGCCAGCAGAGGTTCAGACTGATCTGCTTGTATATTACTACTCGAGTAATGGTGCGCAGTGAAGTTATTTGTTAGAAACAAAGAAACTTCTGAGAGTGTGCAAGCTGACTCTGATTTATTGATACAAAACATCCATATTTATGTACACTGTTACATAATAAAAGTGATAGACAAGTGATAGACAAAAGAGGCCACACCTGGCACAAATGATTGGCCAGCGTGTGCGAATCACACACAAAGGGTGGTACTAGGATACACGGTTGACTGATTGCACATGGCATGCATATAAGTTTGCATGTTAAGTAAAATAATAATAAGTATGCATAGAATGAATGTCTCTAGAACGTAAGCATAGAATGGTACAATGTAGTATAAGGTAAGTTAGATTGTTACTGTCATAGATGCAAGATGGCGCCGGTCCTTTACATACTCCTCCCCATTGGCGATGGTGGCCAATCAAACAACGTCGGCGGCATCGGTAACGTGTCTCTCTCTAGTCTCTATAGGGTCAGCTCCTCCCTAATATCTTCGGCTCTCAGCAGAAGTTGGCCGGCCTCGTGTGTGACTGCGTGCAGTTCTCTGGCGAGGGCCTCCCTTCTGTGTCGGTGCTCTACTCTCTTCTGTGTCCAGCTTTTCTTTTGCCAACTGCATCATTCTAGCCACTGTTGTTGAAAACGAGTCCGGTTGTTCTACACTTCTATTGGGTAGCGAACTTCTCCGTGGCTGGCTGGTAGCTGATCGTTGGCGGCTCCTCCACCTTCCTTTATTTTCACTTTTGCCGGTAGCGAGGTTGTTATTCTGGGAAGTGGCATTCCCCTGTTCACTGCTCCTTTCTCGCCCCTCTTGATGGCAATTCGTCTCCTTTTCTGCTACTTTCTTTTCCTTTCTCTTTCTCTTTACCACCGTCCAACCGATTTCGGCCGGGTTTTCTGCTGGTGCATTCACTGGACTGGGAGCTAGGGACTGTGCGTTTACCCTATTGCTTCCTGCTGTCCCAGTGGGTGGTCTCTTGGGTGGCTGTTGCTCTCCTATCGCTGTATAACAGTGATAGTCAACCAGCTTTCTTGGCTTGTGTCTCTCTCTCTGAGGTCGATCTAGAGGTGATGTGGGTGCCCGGTTTTGGCTCAGAGTTGGCCAGTCCTCCTCATTTAGGGGAGGGGGCCTCTGAGGGCTGGGTGCCCTTTGGATGACCTCCAGGGGTGTATCGTCTTGTCTCTCTGTCCTTTCTCTTATGTCCTCTCTCTCTCTGTTACTTTCCGGCCTTCACGGTGGGCTAAAGCCGACCGTAGGGGAAGGCGGAGGTGTAGGCATGGGGGTGCGGGGTGTCGGTGGCTCTCTGACAAGAGGCGACCTATCTCGAGGGGGTGACGGTAATGGCACTGGTTCCATTGGTTCGACCGGTGGCTCCCGATCTCGTGGAAGAGACGGTAACGGTAATGGCAGTAGTTCCATTGGTTCGGCTGGTGTTGGGCGTGCCTTGGGGGGTCGTCCTCTTCTTGCCCCCTTCATGTTGGGCTGGAGGGCCGGCTCCCGACAGGGCGGAGCCCGGCCAACTGGTTCTTGACACGTCCGGTAGTGACGTAGCCTCATCCCGTTTTGAATTGAACACTGTCCATTTCTTTCCACTTTGTAAGTGTGGTTCGGAAATGCTTCCGTCACTTGGTATGGGCCTACAAACCGAGGTTGCAGTTTCGGATTGCTGCCCTTTACTCTCCGCTTATTCTCAAGTACGACGAGTTCTCCCTTCTGGAACACAGAGGGTTCCTCGTGGTCCTGGCTCCTTATCTCCTGTTGCTGATGCCTGAGGTACTCGTGCGCCTTCTGAAGGTTCTCCTGTACTGTCACAGTATGCTCCATGATGTTGCGAGGGTCCAGGGTAGGGGGCGTACCTGTTAGTTAGTCAGGAAGGCGTACCTCCCGTCCCATTACTAACATGTTGGGCGTTTCCCCTGTGGCTGAGTGGGGAGTGCTGCGACAGGCCCGCATGATTTGCGGCAGCAGACTGTCCCACTCGTCCTGGCCTTTCGTCAATTTCAGAGTACGGAGCGCGTCCCCCAGTGTCCGATTCTGGCGCTCCACCATCCCGTTCCCTTGCGGGTGGTAGGGGGTGGTCCTTGTCTTTTTGATGCCCCACAGGCTACACAGCTCTTCTAACAGCACGGACTCGAACTGAGCTCCTTGGTCGGAGTGTAGCTGCTCGGATAGGCCCCAGTAGGCAAACACTCTTTCGTCCAGAGCGACGGCGACCGTGGGTGCTGTGGCATCGGGCAGAGCTATCGCGTCCTGCCAGCGGGTGAAGTGGTCAGTGAGGACCAACGCCCAACGGTTCTTCCTCTTCGTTAACACATTCATTACAGGGTGCTTTCTGTGGTTTTTGTGGTTTTTCGCTTATTTTCATTATTTTTTAGCGGCCCACTCGATGCAGCTACAACAGTGAAACAAATACCAAAAGAACGATAAGATTCTCCTTAAAAATTATAGGGGCATTATCATGAAGGGACACAGAAGAAACCAAAAAAACTTTCCCCGCCTACCCTTTTGGGCCCTTATTGCGACATAGCAAGTAACCACGAAGCTAGGCCGAGGGGAGGCCGGTGTATGGATTTGCATTTTACACGAGAAATATTTGTCCTAGACACAAAAAAACTGCAGCAATGAAAAAGTGGCAAAATTTTGTTCTAGAATGATTCGTTATTTGCTAGGTTGGGCTTTGAAAAAAAAAAAGCCTCAGAACCTCAATCAAAAACCACAAAACCACAAGAATGCCATTGCGCAACACCTGTAATGGCTTATTAATTGGTTTTCATGAACTAGAGAAAAAAATACTTATAATGCTTGAAAGTCAACAAAAGACTGCCAAGACAATGTTTCAGTGGTTATCTCTCAAATTTACGTTTTATTTTGCCAATGGAACCCTCTTAAATACTTTAATTATTTATCCCAAAATGATGTTGTGGGTAATAATAATAAAAAACAATGGCTACTATTGATAAATAATTAACAACCTTATATTGTTTTGGTATTCATAGAAATTTGTGTATATGATCAAGAGACCATGGGGATTCTGAATATCAAACTTATTTTGACAGCTGCTACCGTTTTGATGGGAAAAACAAGCTCCGAAAATAAGTCCGATTTCGGTAATAATTATTATAAATAACGAAAAGTTAAAAAAATTCATAAGTCAGCCAAAACTTGTCCAATCAGTATGAAACTTGGTGAATATGAGCGCTAGGATGTGTATTTCCTTCTTTTTAAAAAAAATTGTGCTAAATATTTTGAATAAGAAAAATAATTACAATGAAAAAAATGACGATTTTGGTAATAATAAATAATTATTAATTATTATTGCAATTAGTGAGAAACTACACTTACCGTGCTCGAAATTTCACCAAAACTGGTCACTATGCTCAAAACAAGGTGCTTTCAATATCCTTATATTCAGTTTTTTGAAAATCCATCTATAAAAAAAAAATTCTGAAAAACAAAAGCAACCGCATGCACCAAAAATCTGTGCGCCATTGCTGGTTGCTAAGGAACAAAAACCAAAAATAAAAAATTGTAAAAGTCAAAACTAGCCTAAGGCCATGTATTAAAGATAATTTAGAATTATACAGCAAATGATTCTGAATAGAATGATACCAAAATGTAAGACTTTACTCTTACTTTGCTCACATGGAAATTGGGATCAGACAATTACTGGTTTACTGTACCCAACCCGAGTGGGCTCGTGTCATGTAAGAGATGTGTTAAAGGCAGGGGGCCGACCAGGTCGACCGCCAGCTTCTGAAAAGGTCGTCCCGCATACATCCTTTGTCGGTGAGGGTTCTCTGCCTTCTTCCCATTCTTGGCTACTTGGCATACCTCACAGTCCTTGATTAGTCTCCTGACCAGGGGGGATATGCCTGGCCAGTACCAATCCATCAGGATGCGCTGTCTCGTCCGATGAATCCCTGCATGGATCATCCTGTGCGTCTCCCAGACGACCTGTGTCCTCCTACTTGGTGGGCAGACTACACATTGCTTTGATCTGGAAGGGTGGTGCAGCGTGATGACGAGCACCCCGTCAGGGCGGATCTTCATCGCCTCCTTCCGATCATACAGTGTCTTCAGCTCGACACTCCCTTTGGCCAATTCTCTCTCTGTGACGCTTCCCGGTCGTCTCAGCTCGGCATAAATCCGGCCTACCGCATCCTGCCCGTCCCTTTGCGCTTGAGCTAAGGTTTGGGCGGAGTGTACCGAGTTTGTCACAGTGAGGTTGACCCGCTCCTCCTTCTCTCTTTTCTCTGCAGACTCCCTCTTCATCATGTCTCCCGGCCGTCTCGGCTCGGCGCAAGTCCGGCCTACCTCATCCCGTCCCTTCGGCTGAGCCGAATCCTGGGGGGGATGTACCGGGTTCAATGTGTCGAGGTTGTCTCTAGCCTCTCTCTGGGGTCTCTGTCCAGCCTGTTGCTGCAGCTCTACATGGGAAGGTCCCCCATCTCTTTGCTCGATGGAGCCGCACTGCCTACAGTCCGCGCAGGGTCCCTGTCGGCTGAGCCCATCAGCATTACCATGGTGAGTTCCAGCTCTGTGCTCGAGCTTATATCGGAACTCAGCCAAGATTTCCAGCCACCGAGCTATCTGGTTCGATGGTTCCTTCCGTCTGCACAGCCAGCGGAGGGATGCGTGGTCCGTCCGGAGCTTGAATTCCCGCCCATAGAAGTAGGGACGGAAGTGTTTTACTGCCTTGACGACAGCGACCAGCTCCTTCCGTGTGACGCAATAGTTCCTCTCCGCTGGTGCCAGCGTCTTGCTGAAATATGCAATGACGCGTTCCTTGCCTTCTTGTACTTGGGAGAGCACCGCGCCGACTCCTACCGCACTGGCGTCAGTGTCCAGTGTGTATGGTAAGTTGGGGTCGGGGTATCCGAGTACTGGGGCTTGGATGAGTCTGGCTTTGAGCTGGTCAAAGGCTGTCTGCTCTACTTGTCCCCACTTCCAGGGTGTCTCCTTGCCTGTCATCACGGTGAGAGGTTTAGCAATCGTGGCGTAGTTGGGGAGATACTGGCGATAGTACCCGGCGGTTCCTAGGAACGCCTGTAGCCCCTTTACGTCCGTCGGTGCTTCCCATCTCCTGACGGCCTCCACCTTCCCTGGGTCGGTGGCCACTCCCTTCGCACTTACTACATGTCCGAAGTACTTGACCTCTTCTTGTAGCAGCTCGCATTTGGAGGGTTTTACCTTCAGGTTTGCCTGGTGGAGTTGCCCTAGCACTTCTCCTAGCCTCTGTAAGTGCGTCTGGAAGTCGGGTGCGATGATATCACATCATCCAGGTACAAGAGCAGTGTCTTCCAGTGAAGACCTTTGAGGACCTTTTCCATGAGCCGCTGGAAGGTGGCGGGAGCTGACGTCAGCCCGAAGGGTAACACCTTCCACTTCCACAGGCCGCTCCTAGTGGTGAAGGCCGACTTGTCCCTGGCGTCCGGGTCTAGGGGTACCTGCCAGTATCCACTAGTGAGGTCCAGCGTAGTAAAATATTTACTACCGGCCAAGGCGTCCAGAGACTCATCGAATCTGGGGATGGGGTAGGCGTCCTGTTTGGTTATATCATTCAGCCTCCGGTAGTCCACATAGAACCTCCACGTGTCGTCCTTCTTTCTCACTAGTACCACAGGGGAGCTCCATGCTCCGTCGGCCGGCTCAATTAGGTCCTTCTCCAAGAGGTCCTTAATCTGGCGTTCCGCCTCTGCTTCCTTCTCTGGCCCCAGGCGGTGTGGTGGGCACCGGATGGGTCGGGCCCCTTCTACCGTGGGGATCGAATGCTCTGCCAGCGTTGTCCGGCCCAGGTCCCCGCTATGGCTACTAAATACCGTCTGGTATTCGATCAGCAGCTCCTTTACTTGCTGCTCCTGCCATGGGTCCTGGCACCCTCTCTTTGCTTGCTGGAAGAGGTCGTGTAGATGGGGGGGCAACTCTCTTCCTCCCGTCTTGCTCCTCTGTTGTCCGTCTGGTTTTGTCAGCTCCTGGACGCCGCCCTCTTCCACTCCCGCAAAGGTACCAATCACCTCTCCTGCGGGTAGTCTTAGGGTGTCCTGCGTGGGGTTCAGACATCTAACCAGCACGTGTCCTTGAGCGTCTGGCCTGTTAACGCTGGTGGCGATAGGTATCCCACCCTGTATGCTTTCAATCACTCCCTGGGGAAACGTATCCCTGGAGCTCAGGTGACATGGAATAGTCACCTCCGTCTGTGGTGGAAGCTGGGTGTCTTGTCGGACTTGTACCTTGGACACGAGATTTCTCCCGTGGCGGTCGATACATGCCAGCTCCTTTCCTTGTATTACCAGCACTGGACGGTCGAATCCCATCTGGCATCCTTGGCTTGTCAGGAAGGGCATCCCTAGGATAACGTCCTCGTTGATCTGACTCACTACAAAGGTCTCTTCAAACTTGACATGACGTATCCTTCCCTTCAGTGCGAGCAAGCCGTAGAATGGGAGTCTAGTGCCGTCGGCCATGATCCCATGGGAATCGTAGTGCTGTAAATTACGTTTTACATGGCTCGGTAACCGGTCAAAGACTCGCTGGGCCAACAGGTTAGTGTTGCAGCCCGTGTCTATGAGGTGTGTTACCGCCTCTCCTTCTACCCTTCCAGGTAGGTAGTAACTCGAGCGATATGGTCGCTCGATCTGGTTGCTCTGGAGTGTCACAGGTTTTGGAATGAACTCTTCCTTCTCCAGTGGGGGCGTTTGGGTCTGCCTGTCCTTCTTCCTGGGCCTTGGTTCCTGCTGCTCTAGAGTCCCGTCGCCATCCGTTTCTTCCGCCACTGAGCTGTCGAGTGCCGACAGGCTGGCAAAACGGTTGTGTAGGGCAATAGGGGGACTAGTCAGGAGGTCCAGGGGAGGAGTTGCT
This sequence comes from Cryptosula pallasiana, assembly GCA_945261195.1. NCBI lineage: Eukaryota > Metazoa > Bryozoa > Gymnolaemata > Cheilostomatida > Cryptosulidae > Cryptosula > Cryptosula pallasiana. Next base: position 40,833,647 of record OX183132.1, on the reverse strand, counting down.
CGACGCACTGTTGCCGGTCCACTGGAGGGCGCCTGTGCCCTTTCCTTCTGAGGTGTCGTTGCCCGTGTGCAGCCAGCGGGTCTCCCTACTGCTGCGGGCGGTAGTCGTTTCCCTGGCGGCTAGGCCAAGGGACGGTCCTACACGCCTTCCGGGTATGGCCTGTCTGTTGGCATCCCCAACATCTCTTTGGTGGCTCAGGCTTCTTCTCCCTCTTTAGGCTGGCAATCTCTTTGCTCAACCCTTCTACGGTCTTAAGCAGCTGTGCCAAGGGGTCCTGTACCTCTTGGTGTCGAGCCATCTCTTTTTGCGGGGTCATCTCCTCTTCCATGGGGTCGGCCTCCACTGTCCTGATGTGAGGTCCTCCTAATGGTTGGTGAGGCACCTGCAGGAACTCATTTCCTGCCAGGATTGCTTCCTCCAGATTCTGAGGGCGTACTGCCAACAAGTGACGTTGTAGGTACGTGTGCCCTAGAGTGCTGTGGAAAGTCTGCATCACCAGCTCATCCCTATTCTGTCGCGGCAGAGTGCTGTGGGCTGCCGTAATGAGGTGCTCGACCGTGAGGGCATGGTCTCTGAGGCTGTCTCTGGGGTTTCGTCGGTAGCTTAGCAACTTTGCTTGAGCTTCCGAACGAGTCATGCCAAAGGTCGCCCGTAGTGTCCGTGCCACTTCCTCAGTGGTCTCACCTCGACCGCACCGTTCGGCCTTGCCTGTCAAGGCTTGGCGTAGGTGGATGACCGCTTCTTCAGCCTGCCAATGGTTTGCTCTGGTCACCTCCTGAAACCGTTGCAAGAAGTAGTCCACATCCCCTGTACCATCGTACTGTGGTACTCTGAACTTATCTCTGGCTGTGGCTACTGTCATGCGGTCTAGGATATCGGTGAGCATCCCCATCATCTGCAGGCTGGAAGGATCCCTGTCGATACTCCGTGCTCTTCTTCTGGTCGCCATCCTTCCTCTGGGAGGTGCTGCTTGTGGGTGTCTGTCAATCCCACTGCTGCCACCAATGTGCAGGATTTCACTGTGGGGGTGTGAGTGGTAGCTCGGCCTACCTGCACAACCTCCCGAACTGTGATGGCAACTGTGTCTAATGCTCTAGCAATACAATCCTCCCACAGGTCGACTTAGTAGGCTGAGAAATGGTGATTAACCATCCCAGTTACTAGTGAGCTGCCGATTGCGTTAGCTGTTATCAGTGTGTATAGTAAGTTCGAACTTTGAAGGGCGAACTAGTCAAACTAGGTTCGGCCAGCAGAGGTTCGGCTGTCTTGTTTCAGTGCTGTGCAGAGGTTGAACATTGAAGGCGAATTTAGACTAAGCTAAGTTCGGCCAGCAGAGGTTCAGACTGATCTGCTTGTATATTACTACTCGAGTAATGGTGCGCAGTGAAGTTATTTGTTAGAAACAAAGAAACTTCTGAGAGTGTGCAAGCTGACTCTGATTTATTGATACAAAACATCCATATTTATGTACACTGTTACATAATAAAAGTGATAGACAAGTGATAGACAAAAGAGGCCACACCTGGCACAAATGATTGGCCAGCGTGTGCGAATCACACACAAAGGGTGGTACTAGGATACATGGATGACTGATTGCACATGGCATGCATATAAGTTTGCATGTTAAGTAAAATAATAATAAGTATGCATAGAATGAATGTCTCTAGAACGTAAGCATAGAATGGTACAATGTAGTATAAGGTAAGTTAGATTGTTACTGTCATAGATGCAAGATGGCGCCGGTCCTTTACAATACATACAATGCAGAACCAATCACCAACACCAAGACTTCAAGAGAATAAATAGTTACCATTTATTTAAATTTTTGATTTTCTTATTAATTATTATCAATTACAGTAAGTGTTGTTGATGTTGATGATTGATGAATAAAACTAAAACAAAAACAAGAATGCACAAATTATTACATGCAGCATTTTCCAATATTATATATATATATATTATATACTAAGTATTATACTACATATAACTTATTGCTTGCTGTCATTCATAAGCCACATTTTTGTAAAAAAATACACAACACTCAAAATGGTATATACAACAATTACTAAAAAAGTCTAAAAATTAATCCATTTAATTATTAATAATAATAAAAAAAATAGTAATAATAATAATAATAAATAATAATAGTAGTAGTTATTATTATAGTTATTATTATTATTATTGTACAGGATTTTATAGTCGGTTGGCAACGACTGGTAGCATACACCTGTACACGACCCCAGGTTACTTGTAGTTACTGTGTACGACCACTGCTACAGCCACGACTGACTGTCAGTCCCTACCACTGCCTGCCCAGCATAGTCGGACTAGCTGGGTAGGAGACTAGAGAGAGTATAGGGCTTTTACAAGCCGGCACTCCTTAGTCGTACGACAGTGTAGTAATGTAGTTGTTCTTGTAGGCGAATGAATAAGGCTTTGTGTTGAAGAGAGAGAATAGGTTTGTATTGCGTACTCGCCTAGCTGAGCTCGTGTCCTGCTCTATTTGACAAGCAGCTTCAGCTGGCTTATAAATAAAATGTTATATAATAGCTAGCCTCACAGGCTAGTTAATGAATGTCAATTGCGTAATATGATAAATATGAGTATGCATGGAATAAACAAGCTGCCTAGAATAGTGGCTAAGTCACATGAGTGTTTCTTTGTGCTCACGTGCTTTCATAGAGCAATAGTATCTAGAGCGCATATTCCTTGTTGTAGATGAAGCTTAGTAATTCTACCACATTATTATTTATTATTTATCAACCTTGATGATAATTGGAAGGGTACTGATGAAAAACTTTCAGTTGGTGAACTACAACAAGAGATAAAACATTCATATCTCTGTCCCAAACAACCATTTTGATTTGTATTGTATAGCTGATTAATACATAATATCAATATTACACGACAGTGATAATAAAATTCACCATCGCATTATCTTTCATAGAGTCACTATTGCCTGCACCCACTATGGCCTTGACCCCCAAAATAACCTAAGTTTTATCAAATGGTTCGAACGTTAATAGTTATCAGCCAATCAGACTTGTTTATTTCATTAGGCAGCCAATGATATCAATATTATCAATCAAACCACTGTACACTCTTTCTTGCTATTGGGTAATCATGCTATAGGCCATTGCATTTGTAGTGAAAGTCATGTGTAAACAGACTAATGGGCTGATAATCTAACACCTGCTTTCAACTCACCAACCTTTAATTATGGTCAATTATGTATACACTACTCCATGCAATTATAAACTAAATCTTCATCATCAACAATAAACACTAATCTTCTTGTCTTCAGTCTTAACAGTTTGATCCCTGTTAGGGTGAATCGTCACGTCACACTTGAGAAACTGCAATCGTCAGTCTTCAGAAAAATACGCGGGGAGCCCCATATAACATATGGTTCCATTTTTCACAAATCAAATTCATAACTAAGACATTATAATTGAAAAGCTTGTTTTGCGCATTAACTTGGTTGTGCAATAAAGTTAGACAATAGGTTATTGTAACAAAGTATAAAAAGTAAGCAAATGAAGAAAAACAGTAGCTATGCTACATATAGTATGAATGCTTGCACTAAGTAACAAACAATTAAAAACAGCCAGTAACACTATGAATATGTTGATATAAGCATAGGTAGCAAAACAGGGATAAAACTAATACTTCAATCATAACTGATTGGTATTTAAAAACAGTATGTTGATTGTGCATGGCATGGAATTGTAGACAATTTTTGTGGTAGGAAATTATAAAACTGAGGATATATAGAGTGTACTTTACACTAATGATCATAATAAATATAGAAAAATAAGAAATTTTTAAGTCTCGTATCCAAGCGGTCAAAACATAAGTTTCTTCCTGACAAAACTCGATAGTTTTTGCCATTATTTTTTCTAAGATCATATAATTTTAATGTCTTAGAGCCACTAAAACCTTTTGTAATTGCTGATTGCACATCTAAAATTACTTTAACAGAGCTTAGGTTAATTTTTTCACTAGTATGGTTTTTAGCAATTTTTTTTTAAACATCTTCTTCAGAATCCGAAATTACAAAAACTTTTCTAATTTTTTCCTTTGTTTTTTAATTTGACTATTAAGTAAAATACTTAGATCTCCAATGAGAGACTGTTTAGTCATTGTAAATCAACTACTACCAAGTTCACAATCTAAAAAAATTTTATTTGAGAAACAACCCTCTAAAGGATAGAGATGATGTAATGAAAAAGATTTTGAAAAATTCAAATCCTTAATTAAACCAAAATGTTTTTTATTAATAAATAAAATAAAATTATTGTCACTAGCAAAATCAACAACAAAAATTTAATTTGAATGAATAATACAACGGTTTTGTTGGAGATTTCTCAAAATGTCTCAGATTTCCCACAGAAGCATTAGAAATAAACAAATTGGCATGAAAATGTCTCGAGATAACTCTACCAGGTTCGTTTATATCCTCAGTTTTAAATACCTTACCAAAAAATAAACAAGAAATCTTGCTGCTAAAGCTTTTGATTGTTTCATCAATTAAAACCCTTTGAATTTCAATCGCTTCGACCAATAAATTACCTTAGCATTCACCCGCTTTTTGCAAAAAAAGTCCAATTTTCAGAATTTTATTAGGATTCATCTATACATGATATGGTAACATATTTATGCTCATATGAATTAGCATTTTCTGTTCTCCTAGGAGAATTAATAACATATTGATTCTATCAGTCTAAACTATTTCTATTATTTTTTTAGTTCGGAGACCATTTTTTAGTAATGACCTCAACAGATCAGCCAGTTACAAAAAGAAATAAACCACTAAACGTAAAACTGATAGCACAGCTGAAAAGAAGACAAAGTTTTAATAAGACTAGGAAAAATTTGAAGCAGAAACTGGCAAAAGAAGTGTTAGAACACTGCAACAACAATCTAGCACTGGCTGCAAAGATTACCAAAAATTTCGGAAACTTTTTTTTCTGAAAATAATTGTTAATTTTTTTATTAGCTGAGATAACGCCCTCATTGGTGCACGAATGCACTAGAAACATTTAGAGCTACATTTTGATGTAAAGAACAGTATTGTGGTAGAATTACTAACTTCATCTACAACAAGGAACATGCGCTCTAGATACAATTGCTCTATGAGAGCACGTGAGCACAAAGAAACACTCATGTGACTTAGCCACTATTCTAGGCAGCGTATTTATTCTATGCATACTCATATTTATCACATTACGCAATTGACATTCATTAACTAGCCACTGAGGCTAGCTATTATGTAACTTTTTATTTATAAGCCAGCTGAAGCTGCTTGTCAAACAGAGCAGGACAAGAGCTCAGCTAGGCAAGTACACAATACAAACCTATTCTCTCTTCAACACAAAGCCTTATTCATTCGCCTACAAGAACAACTACATTACTACACTGTCGTACGAATAAGGAGTGCCGGCTTGTAAAAGCCCTATACTCTCGCTAGTCTCCCACCCAGCTAGTCCGACTATGCTGGGCAGGCAGTGGTAGGGACTGACAGTCAGTCGTGGCTGTAGCAGTGGTCGTACACAGTAACTACAAGTAACCTGGGGTCGTGTACAGGTGTATGCTACCAGTCGTTGTCAACCAACTATAAAATCCTGTACAATATCAATCAACAGCTTTACAAAAATAATAAAAAAAAACTGAAATTAATTATTTATTATCAATTAATTACTAGCTTACTAACCTTCAATTCCATTATCAGAGAGCTCAAACAAGCTAAAATATTAATAAACTAACTAAATCAGAAAAAGAAAACAATGTGCTTGCTCCTTTCCAGAAAAAAATTGCCCATAATTATCAAAAATATTCCGAAATTGAAAAAAGGAAATGATGGGTCAAGGATATTTAGAACTGTTTCCGTTTAGAAGGTCGTACAGTCTTCAAACAAAAACCAGAAACTAGGCAATTCTCTGTTCTACACGATGGTATAAAAATTACTTATGTCAGTTAACACAAACGTTTGCAATCCTTTCCGAAATCGTGACGGTTTTTTGCTACGAGCATTGCTCGTAGAAGACGAATTGGACAGATAACTCCACTACGAGCATTGCTCGTAGTAGAACCAGAAAAAGTTTTAAAATACTGGAATGCTTGATCATCATTATTGTCAATACAAAAAATAAATTGTATATCCCTAGTATCCATAGCTGTATTCCCGACCTGGATCTATGAACATCTGCTATTAGTCATATTTGTGATCCACATCAGTTGGCGGCGAACTCATCGATCAAAGCATTTAATTTTTATTATATAATTATGAGAAATAATATCCATCGGTCCGGATCAGACTTGAGGCCCGAGGGCTTAAAATTCAAATGTGCATTGTAGCGACCATAATTATTTTCAGATGTGTAATCAATTCATCAGCGACAGTTATTGTGCTGTTGATTCCTCATTGGTACTATTATCATGATGCATCGGTAGATAGCAGATAGGGTAGCAAGTCAAAGAATAACGGCTTTACATTTGTCCGGTTGACAACGTTTGTTTCAAAACAATTCATTCTTGATTAACTATAACATTTATCTTTACTGTTTTAACAAAAGAGCTCTGTTTTTCATTATTGTGGTCAATCTATTTCCAACATATCAATATTTTACATGGAAATCATAGTAATTAACAGTAATAAACAACATATATAACAATTAATAATATATAATAATATGCCGAGAATGAACTGCTTTGAAACAAACGTCAGACTCGTGGGTATATATTAATTTTTATGTTATGGTTTGGTAGTGTTCACAACCTATGAGTATACCTTGCAAATTAATATTTTGTTTCTCGTGGGGATGGTATTTTGCGATCCATTAAAATCATTGCTACCGACCCATTCACATTAAATAAACTGCGAAAAATATTATTTATTACATTTATTGTACTCATCGATCCAGGTAGCGTATATACTTACTGTCTACAAAATAAAAACTCATGTGTAACTTACATACAATATTTTGATGAGAACACAAATTATATTTTTCTTCATTTTTCAGTCTAAAAATTTTGGTTATAGCAAACAAAAGGTAACAACATGGAGTTGTGTAACAAAACAAGAGTCTACAATGCAACAATGTGCAATGAGTGCCGACTTGTAAAATATTCACAGAGCACATCGAAGGATGCGTATAATTAGTTAGTTTTGTAAAGCGTATAGCAATTCCAAATATAACTTGTAAACAATTTGCTTCATTTGAGAATTGGACAAAAACTTTATGTCAACTACGATAAATCGCCAATTTTTTTAGCGTTCATTGTCGAGTTTTCCAATCGTTTTTCCAATGACGTATAAAACTTAGTTTCTCATAAAAATTGGACGGCTGTTTCCGTCAATGATTGTTGTGAATAAATAAAATATTAGATGATACTACAACGCTACTTTTAAAAATTATTTAAAATCAAAGTATTAAAAGTATAACTAACAATTTAAACTACTTTTATCAGTGATGCACATCCAATATGCTTACTACTTAATTTTAGTTCCGATAATATGTACAGCTGAGTTACTCGCAAATATTGAAAATAAGCAATACAGTAGATAGCACAATGATCCAACTTACAGTCATATAAAGCTTAGTTACTCGTTAACACCTGACAGTTGCTTCAATCAATACTTGTAAGCATAGTTTCAAATAAACAAGGTAGAAGATAATGCAATGGTACTACTGCTAAAAGTCTTGTTCAAGTTTAAGTATTAATAAATACAATAAATAATTTAGTCGTTTTTATAACTAATAGAAAGTTTTAAACAATACTCAAACCCCTCAATCTAAATCATCATGCAAACCCTACTAAAAAACTCCTGCACAATAAATTCTTGGTTAACCATACAATTACACACAAAATCCATACCAAAACAAACTGGAGCACAACGAAGTACTTTTCAAATTCTTATGGTAACTAGTGCAAACAAAAAGGCACTTGGAACCAGGAGAACTTTCTTGTCCTTAGACACCATGACGGAGATATGTTCTGACTTGACTACTGCTGTAATAATTTCATAAAGTAGCGATGATGAAATTTATAAGCTGGTCGAATTTGCGAGTTCTTTTTCGAAGTCAAACTCTAAAACCAATGCAGTTTCATAAATTAACAATATGTATTCAGAAAATTGATTTGTGTTTATCGAACTAAGCTCAATTACTTTAAAATACGTTGTTGCAAAAGTCTTTATATTTGCACTTTGATCAAAACAAGACAATTTTTGACACAAGAGCTAGTTTTCACTTAGATACTTGACATTTAGGAACTCAATCCTTTCAGTGTCATGAAACATCACATTAGAATTAATACAGGCTTTAGTTGCAGAAAGGATAGTAAATAGATACAGTATAAATAAAGAATGCAGTTGGTAACAATAAAATCCATGCGTTCTAAATTACCTTTGCTTGAAAAATGTGTAAGTTTGGAAAGAAAAATTTTGTGCCATAAAAAAACATGAAAACCGAGAATTTTACTTGGTGAAATTGCAGACCTTGTGGCAAGAGAAAGTGGGAACTGGTGGGGAGACGCTGTAGCAATGTCAGCAATTGATGGCAGCATTTTAACATCATCCTATACAAAGTTTGTGGATGGCCAATTGATGTATCTGGTTATCAAATGGTCGAACGAAATATTAGTGACGGGAATTAGAGTCTCTCTGCCCCAGCTCTCCAGCCTATACAATGGTTTGTGATTATTACATCTGAATTTGTGTTGTACCATTATATTCTAGCAACAGTAGTTATTGATGTTTTTTTCCAAGCTAACCAAAAATAGATAATTCTCTCTGATTGCAAATTAATTTTCAATTCTAAAACATCTACAGTTTATAAATATTTCTTGTTCTCAACTCATAATATGGTGTATACCTTCAGCAACAAATGTAGTTTTTGGTTTAATGTTGAGCTAATATCTTTCATATGTGCACTTTTTGTCTGTTGGTGTGTTTTATAATTTAAATCGTAAATATCATTTTGTTACTCTTATGCTTTTGCCTTGGAGCAGACTCGAACGCATTCCATGATGTCCAGATAATTCTGAGAACTGATTCATCAGACTGGACACTTTGTGCTTATGAAGGTAACATTTTACCTGCTGGACAGACCAAGTACTACCCTTGTACTCAAGGAATTCAAGTGAGAGGAGTTTGGAAAGGATTCTATAACCATGCTAATAGGCTGGCAATTGTCTTAGACTACACTTTACCTAAACAGAGTTTTTATTTGTCAGTGGCAGAAGTTGAAATTTTTGGTTTTATCTGAATGCAGACAAAACATTACTTCTGGTGAAATTAATACCTATCCAGTGACTTGATGAGATAACATTCCCAAAGCAATATGTTTGCTTATTTACTATTTTCCTAAACCAGTTATAAAAATGTATTTCATCAAGGGTACTCATCGTTGTGATCATTTAATTGTATCTTCGATATTCGTAACATTTGATGTCAGTTCACTTATTGTGAATGCTTTATTTTATATTGAATGTTTGACAAGACAGGAGTCCATTTTTTACAATGATGAATACCATAAGTGAATGGAGTAATACTGTGGTTGAAGTTGTGGATGAACTATACTTACCGGGCACAGGGTGAAGTCATGGCATCTATGTTTTGTTGGAAGGACCACTATCTGTATTTTATGCCAAACATGCGATATTTGTTTTTTAAGTTGTTGGAGGCATAGACTGATGAAGCAAGTTATCACTCCAACTTTGACAAACTCAGCCCGGTCTGCCATCGGTTTAAAATTATTTTACCAATACATTTGTGTGTGAAGTCGTTTTTTGGTCTGACGCTTTAGTAGTTTGTCAATTATGATTGGATAACCACTGTCGATGGGTTAAATTTTGATTACAAGAATTGGCAATTCTTGATGTATTCTTTCATATTGTGACCTTGATTTGTTCATATATTTAATAACCCCAAACCCATGATCCATTTTGTTGTATTATTCAAAGAGGGTGTTATTATATATAATAGGTAGTATAACTACTCTTACCAATTTTTATGGCTATTATAATTGTAGTAATATTTACGAGTGTTCGCTGCTCGTTCATTGCACAAAGAGCAAGAATTCGCATATATTCTTAATTCAATATTTTGCATATGGAACAGAAAATTAGTTTAGAACATTGTAAATATTCAATAAAATGTTATAGACTGTCAAACAAATCATAAAGAAGATAACTACCAACTTGTGAATTAATCAAGAGAAAATAAAATGACACCGCTATGAACTAAAATAGTTTGTGAAGTTGCCTTATGCATTCGGTAGACTTTGAATGACCACAATTAATTTGCAGCGTATTTTAAGGATGGAAAACCGGTCTATGTACTTAAACAAACTAGAATAGCTAGCTATAATTTATTTATATTGTTGAACAATATAAATAAATGTCCATTGATTATCTTTATTCAATAAATGACATTTTGTTGACCTCGAGTTCCAAAGAAGATGATTCTTGATTAAATTTATTACTGATCTGATTATTTTCATTGCAGTTTGTTCAGGAAATAAGTGTCGTAATGAGTTTTATTGTGTCTATAGCATTATAAATGAGTCCAAACTTGAATAATTATTTTAACATAGACTCATGAAAGTTATTACAATTTGTATTTATAACAGGTAGTATAATATTTTTTGCATCACTGGACAATTTATTTATGAGTTCCGTTGATGTTAAGTAAATTGTGTGTAGCCTCCAAAGCATTCTTAAAAAGCGCATAGTGTACCACATTCTGACAAATCATAGGTGTGTATAGCCCAAACTTAAGACAGCTGCAGATTGTACAAATATAAACACAAGTGATCTTTATTAAAGTAACAGTGATTACAAGTAATAGTTGGTACAAAATTTAAGAGTTGCTTCATCTTTATGAGTACAAAGGAGTGACAACTTCTACCAAAAACAGCTCAGTCTAGATGTATATGTATATGTGGGTAAAAATTCATCCAGAAAGACCGCCCACCTTATTGCTAAGGACCAATGAAACAACCAATACTTGATACGCGTGAGTGGTCAGCTTTATGTTATGCTATTGTGATAAAATAAGAATTGGTTTGAGATCGTATTGTAAGGGTAAAGCTTTTATGGAATCGAAGAGTCTTGGCAAGGAAGCTCAATTTTACTCTCACCAACAAAGCATAAGTACGAGAGTAATCTTGTTGTGGTCCTGAAGCCGGAGTTTCATTTGTAATTTAGAAAGCAGAAACACAGCTTACCAGTTTGGCTCGACCAAGTATTAATACCAGTTAAAACATATCTTGGTAAAGCAATGCTAATTAGCAGAAATTAAACAGTCGAGTCATAAATGCGGCCAAGTGGGGGGATGAATTTCATTAACATATACCTGACAATAAAGTAGCTAGATAGCTTTAATTTATCCATTAATTGTTTTTGAGAACAAAAGAACTTTGTTTTACATTCCAGGGCCGTAGCCAGGATTTATTATCAGAGGAGGCAATCACCCACCCAGGGCCGGGGGTCCAGGGGGCCGCCAAGGCCCCCGGCGGGGTCCGGGGCAGCGCCCCGGCCGCCAAAGCAATTTTACAGGTTTTACAATAAAAAGACTAAAAATCAAAGCATCTGCAAGAGGTTATATTATGAACAAATTTTGATTGATTTGAAACATCTATGAGCCAAGTTCATATGAATACATGGCATGTATGTACATATGAGATATTTGTATACCCACACAGGTGAGACAACTTTCTAGCGTTTTTGTTTTACTACATACCAATAAATGAACTTAAGCTGAGAGAGGAAAAAGCAGTGGAACCTCATATTACATAGGTAATTCAAGATCGATTGCTCTATTCTGCAGTCATGAACCCGTTGCAATTAATTGGTTCCATCTTTCTCGCCAATAAGAAGAACTTGCAATGATGGTCATGTTAGACAAAGTTGAATGCGCTTTGACTGGCAATACCAGTAGCAATAAGTTTTTGTTACTAAGTGTATTTGTGAGCAATGTCTGCTAGTATAATTATCTCTTTCTTCCTTGCTGATAGCTATTTATCACAGGTGCCAGTACCCCATAGAGAGTGCCAGGATGTATGTAAGTTTACTACTTAGCAATTGCTAGGTGTCCTATAAAAATAACGTTTCTCCCTAAATTTTGTGTTGATGGTAGTGGTAGTTGCAGTAATAATAAGAACTATAATAATCGTTTAGTTACCAGTGGTAACAAATTTATTGCTATTATTAATGAAAATAACAAAATGGCAGGAAAATAATAAATAATGAAAACGTCAAATAACTCAAGCAAAGAAGGGAAGTAGTAATTAACATGATTGTAAGATGTAGGTATATGGAAATAGTGCAAAAATTCTCTTACCACCACTACTCTAGTATAAAATAATGAATAGAGTAGCTTATCAAGTTGTGTGTTGCTGTAAAATAATTATTATTTATTATAATGATGATAATCATCTCTTTTTTCATAAGTTTTATAATAATATAATATCAATATTATTGTTAGCTGTGAAAAATAATAATAGCAGGAATAAAAAATTATTATTATTTACATTATTATTAATTATAGTAATAGATTTATATAATGGAGCTGCTCAGTGAATTAAATAGGATAACAACTTTATCTCACAGTCATTATAATAACAATTCAATAAATAGTATCATTACTTTTTTGCAGTTTTATGTTAATGTTATTTTATTTTTACACATTAAATGATATATTATTTTATATGATAAGTAAGTCATACATATGTACAGGAATTTGTGTCTGGGTGGTAGCCACCTGTACATCTTTCCGACGCGTTCTGCCTCTACCCTAAGTCAGCGTACAATAATGTGTTATTATTGTTAGAGTGCATGCATTGGTTTGTGCAGCTATGAGTGCGGCCGAATCTGGGGTGGAATGATTGCTGGCAGTTTACAATAATTATATTATAATTATTGGCTGCATCCGAACATGGCTATGTTCGACAATAATCGTGTTGTAATTATTGTTTAGTTTATAGTTTGTTGCGAACTGTTGCCACCAACAATAATTTGCTGGAATTATTGTTTAGTTTAGAGTTTGTTGCAAGCTTTGACACCGACAATAATCGTGCTGGAATTATTGTTTGTCTACTTCGACTCAGTCAAGATCGACAATAATTGCACTGGAATTATTGGTGCGTTGTCTTGTCCCGAACTCTGGAGTCCAAATTTATTGTGAGCCGAACTATCAGGGCACCAGGTGCTTTGCGTCGTACTTCTCACCGTGGTGAGGGAATACGCAGTGATAGGGCAAACCGTTCTCACTTTCCGCCAAGCCTCGTGCTTGCCAATAGTCGACCAGGTCAGCGCTTGTAGTTATGTTGCTTCTAGCTGTGCTTGCTTCTTGAGAGAAAGAATCTTCTGAGAGCCAGGCTAACTCTGAACTTTATTGCTCAAACATAGATATTTATACAAAGTAGGCGGGTAAAATCTGGTAAAGCCACGCCTGGGTAAAATCTGGTACAAGCCACGCCTTGTACTTACATCAAGCACCAAAATGCAATTGTATAATAAAAACCGTGGAAAAAGTATAAAATATAACAATAATAATTATTTGGGCAGATCATAGAACTGTTCTAGACCGACGCTTGTAGCACAGGTAACAATAGAACTAGGACAAAACATAGACAAGCATAAGCGAGTACATATTGAGATGTGTAGACAGTGAGTTAATATTGAGACAATGCATAGACGGTGAGATAATACTGAGTCAAAGGCGTAGGCCAAGTACGAGTAGTAAATAATAAATGTTTGACAAGTACTGTCGTCCCTCACACATATAGATATATATAACTACAAACGATAGTATTTGGTGTTAGTGTTATTTATTATCATCATTATTATAATAATAATAACAATAATAATAATAGCACTAACAATAATAATTATTATTATTATAACAATAATAATAATTATTATTGGTAACTGTTATTAATAAAATAATATTCAATGGTAATAATAAATAATAATTAGTAGTAGGTGTACAAAATAATGATTAGAAAAACTAAAAGAAAATATTGAACTAAATTAAATAACTATCTGTTGTTAATATCGACAAATAAAACTAAATAAAAAAATATAAAAACTAGAAAAAAAGTTATATTAAAGGAATTAGATGAATACCTAGCTTTTTATTTTCTTGAGTCCATATAATTATAATAATAATTATTCATTAATATCAATCACACTAGATTATTACTAATTATTTTTTACTAGTTCTCATTATTTAAAAAAAACACCTTTGCACTGTACCCTGAACTCTCTGCAGTGGGAAGTGCTAACCATAACTAAAAATAAAATGCAGCAGACAACAGTAGTCATCCAGAAAAATTGAAATATACCTTGAAAAAAATATTTGGCAAAAAGATTATTGCAGTAGTAATAAGCATGCACAGGAAATGGTATGTTGTAGTTTGAGAGTCTAAAGTACGATTGGGTTTTTATGATAAGCAACGCGATCACAGTAACAGTATTAGAACTAGTGATACGTGCGTGCAATAACGGTAATCCCTATGGAAATACCAAGTACTGCTAAAAGGGTGAATTTTTTGGGAAAATCCGTTTTCTGAGTTGGAAATTCCCATTTTTGCCTAAACTTTCAGACGAGGCAAGAGCCTCGTCTTGCCTCAATTTGGCTACGGCCCTGCATTCTTCTTGCACATTGTATGTTGACTTCTGCAACAATACGTTTAATTTGCACAAGAAAATGGAAAGAAAAAAAAATTTTGCGAGATCTTGTAACCTTTTCGACACTTTTTTTAATAGAATATCACTCTGGGCATCAGCACATACCATAAGCTCGTAGTAATAGATAATGCTGAAACTTAGTATTAGACATAAAAAGCAATACCGGCATTGTACCTACTGGTTATACTGGACCCAAGATTGCACCCTAAGCTGGCATAAAGTAGCAACCACAGCAGAACGGCCAAAAGGCATCCTGAGGGCTTTAGGAATCTCTTATCTACCTCAGTACCATCTCCAGTTGCAAGTATTTTTGGACCCAAAACTTCGTCGAAAACAAGAATCTACCAAATTATCTGCACACTTCTGGTGTCACGTTGTTTTGAACATTAACTCAATAAGAGTATTCGCGACCTGTTTGTCGAACAAAATACAAAAAATAATAGGTGTTCATAATTCACCGTGTCGCGTATGCAACGGAACATTAGTTCAGAACATCATAATATTCAATGAAATGTTATAGTTTACCAAACAAATCATAAATAAGATAACTCCCAATTTTCAAAACAATCACAAAAATAATAAAATTTGAGCTGCTACAAAACGGGATTAGTTTGTCAAGCTGCCCTTCAATTTAGTAAATTTTGAACGCTTGCAACTCTTTTGAATTATTTTTTAAGGACATAAAACCGGTCTATGAAAATGAAAAAAATCAACTCGCTTATTATTATTTATTTAGTGTTCAGTTACATTCATGACCTACAAACAATATAAATAATTACTTGCTGGTTATTTGTTTTATTCAGTGAGCTGCTTTTTGTTGACTCACGAGTTCCGGACAGAACGATTATTTATTAATTAATTTTATCGCCAGTGTGATTATTTTTATTGCAATGTGTTCGGCGAACAAAGCTTGCGAATACTCTTACTAACTACACTCGTTTCTTTTGGACATTACATGTATTTAACCATGTTTATGTTGCTTAAATTGTTGGCATTTATAATTCATTTGTGCTCATCTATAGTTACATAAGGATCATTGGTCTACTTAAGAAATAGGCCAATAGCTTCCAAAAGGTCAAGCCTTCTCTTTGTTCATATAATGCTTTGTTAAATGCTGCTGATACACCAACGGAATCGAGGATGAAAAGCTCACCAATTACAAATCAATCAAGTTTTCTAGACAGCAATCAGCCAGAACATGATGTTGACCTTCGTTTAAAAAAATTATGGAATCGGTCAACATAAAAATTTCAACTTGAGTTGCCAATATCATTGTTAAATAGTTTAGCCAATGAAATACAAGTTACGATGATGATTAGTCATGTTTCACGTATCCAATTTTAGTCAGTATCCATTGATCACATATTGTTAATCATTTTAAGATCATTGCACTAGCATAGAGACACAGACGTATCAGCATAGGGGTCGGTAGTCTTCCAACTTCAAGTAATTATTATCCAATTGGCAGCTTATTAGTATTTACCTGTGGTACTAATACACTGTGGACTTTCAAAAGCCCATTAGCCAAATATTACTTTGTCAAATTTGAATCGGCTGGTGTACATGCAGCTTAAGAATCAAAAACATATATCATATTTCTTTAACCGAAACCATACATTGTAGCGGTTTTATACAGCTCTGTGTTTCTTGATACTAATTGTTTGACAATAATTGAAATTGACAGTTTGCTGTTGTCTTCATTACATTTAATTAATACTACAGACAGTTACTAGTTAGTTGAGCAGTCATTTTTATTTTATTCAGCTCATTTGTTGTACAGCAAGAATATGCCAATAAAAAGATAGTGAACTCTTCATTCAGTTGCTTAGACACTTTCCTATGGATAACCAGTCACAGTATTCAAAGTTACTTGAATGTTGACAAGTTGTTGTTTTTCTAATGGGCTCGCTCCTGACTCGTTCCACCATTAGTAGAAACTGCTACTTGAAGCAAATTTAAAACTCAACATCATGCTACAGTAACCCATTGTGCAATTTAATTGTTTACCAGTCAGTTTTTCAACGAGAAATGTCATAAGCTATGTATCGTTTGTTATTTTAAAGATGCTATATCCTAAACCCGTGGTTGTTCAGCGTTCAACTTTCACAGCAGTACTAATCAGCTTTGTTTCATTATTGCCAAAAAGGTTGCCCTAAACTATTTCAATGTATTTTTCTGCTGCATCACATTGCTTAAGGAAAAAGATTGCAAGACTGTATTTCGTATTATATTTTATTTTAGTGATCACTGTTATGCAGGAGAGAACTAGTTAAGCTTGAAAAAAATCATACACTCTTATTAACAAAAACAACTTTTCATAATTTACTAACTTCTGCTATGATGAAATATTCTATTCTAGGTATTGTGTTCAACTCTGATATACAAGTATTTTGATATTTACTGAGCTTTTTATTTATTGTACCATGCTATTTTATGGATAACGTGGTTGAATTTGCTAGCACATTACTCTACCCAAAGACGTTATTTTTCGGGCTTTGTTACAACGCACTGCCCCTTATATTAGATGTATGCTCGCTTAAACTGCAGTTGTGAAAAAAATATTGTATCACAGCTCTAAAGCTCAGAGTTATACATCATATCCAACTGCTCTAACTAATTCGTAGTTTGTAAATATACTCCTTCACAGCTTTATCTATACCATACTAGCGCAGGGTCATTTCTGGAGAGAGGTAACCAGAGGGCAGAACGTTGCTGTTGATTTTACTATACCAGCAAATGGAGAATTTGGCCAATGGTAGTGCCTCTAGTGAATAAAATTTCTCTAAAAAATCTGAAAAATATGGCTTACACAAACAAATGGGCATGTATATTTCGCTGAACGACTGAACCAACCGAACAACCAAACAAAACAAATGATAAGCGTAAACATAAATTTAAGATAATGACGATTGTTATTTTACTTCACTATGCCATTTTAGCTGTTTATTAACATTAAATGATTATTCATACTGAAACAGCTTTATTGTTATTTACTGTGATAAATCGTCATTTTAAAAATGCTGATTATTTTTTAAGGGTTATTAGGAGTTTTTGTGATTTGTTTTTCAAACAAAGTACAAAAAATAAGAGGTGTTCGTAGTCCAATAAATCGCGAATAGAGCGAAACATTAGTTTAGAACATAATAATTATTCAATAAACTGTTTTAGATTTCCAAAATAATCATTAACAAATTTACTCCCAATTTTCAAAAATAATCAAAAAGAAATAAAAATTGAGTCTCCATAAACTGGAATAGTTTGTAAGGCTGCCCTTTCTGTTTAGTAAATTTTGAACAATTGTAATAATTTTGAATTATATTTTAAGATTTAAAACCAGTCAATGAAAATTAAAAGAAAGTCAATCCGCTCAATACAATTTATTTGGTGTCCAATTTCATTCGCAACCTACGGACCATATAAATAAATGCTCTTTGATTATTGTTTTATTCAGTTAGCTATTTATTGTTGACCCACAAGTTTGAAATAAAATGATAATTTTTTAATTAAATTCATTGGCGGTATGATTACATTTTTTGAAATTTGTCCGGTGAGCTAAAGTTGCAAATACTCTTATCATTCATTGTTATTATAAATGTGAGTAGTAATACCATTGCTATTACTTTCCATCAGACTTTTTTTAGTGGTTTCAAATAATAAATAGATACTACAGTAGTTTTTGTGAAGAGTAAAAACTGTTGGTGATATTCAGGTAGTAGTACTACTGATTTAGTGACTTTATATTGTGTTGACTACTAATACTCAACAATGATTTGTTGTTTGTGGTCACTCAGTTCTTTGTATTATCTTCATAAGAGGAGATAATTCTATGGCTCTTTCTGCTTGGCATATTTGGCATGAATGTACATATCCCAAACAGGTCGCTTTCACTGCTATTATTCTGCAAGGATAAAATTTTCTTTGCAGAGAAAAACTTAGTGCAAAGGTTTTGGTGACCTTTGTTGTCCACTCAAGAATGTAGCACAAGTGTTATAGCAGGCAGATACTGCACTGTGGACTGGCAAACATTGGTGAGCTTGTTCATTTTACATTAATACTGAGACAAAACTAACCTTGATGATTTTTCAAAACGGTTTAATGTATTTTTAGCTAGCTCATTTCTAATCGCTGTTGCAACTAAAACTAAAGTTTAAATATAGTTGCGACTTCCATCTGGTTCGTATCACCAGAACTAGACTAGCTAATAGTTGATCACTATGTAAGCATGGGTAGTCAGTACACACACATTAGTCTCGTATATCAACAGCAGCGTAATAGGAAGAGATCCCACAAAAGTGCCTCAAGAAAAATTCTTTTCTCGTGCTCACAAATGGTTTTTAGGCACTAAGTCATCTCTGGAAAACCCGTTAGGTACCTTTTTGAGCACCAGGTGACGTTTCATTCATGTTTGGGTAGTGGTTGAATTGTGATATTGTGAGAGATTTGCATGATGCAGTCAATCCCCCTCCCCCGCTCCCAAAGAACACCCTCCAGCCTTTGCCCTGTCAACAACCAAGCTAGAGACAACCCCTGAGCCTTCCCCCATCCGCATCTGTACAAACTCCCCCATAAAATGGATACTGAGGACCCCGGCCCTGTATAGACCCTGTATAGACACTATATAACATATATAGCCTACACTGGGTTACCCCAGGTCTACCCCGGGTCAGTTACCTCGGGCCAGTATCCAAAGAAGTTGATTTAGGTAGCCTGGGGCCTATGGGACTGGATGCCCACCTCAGAAAGCAAATGAATAGAGTGCGGTAGCCTGGATAACAGACTGAGAAGTAGATACCCTAATGAGGAGTTGAAAAGTTCCAAGCCAAGAGAAAGAGCCTAGCACACTCTACCATGTGCTCACTGTTGTGATTGGCTTGTCTTGTTTATTTAATGCATATTATCTGTTTTGATTGGTATATTATTCCTATTGCATTGTATGATTGGTTCACCCTAATAAGGGGGTAAAATTTACTCTGATTCTCCTATAAAAGGAGCTTTTTCTGTGCATTACAAGCAGAAGTCTTGAGGAGTTTGCTACATGCCTTACCTTGTATTGCTAAATGGAGTGAGTAAATAAAGTATTGTTCGCAGAAAATCTGTTATTGTGTATCTGGGTCGAGGACCCCGTGAGGTTATTACTAATTACTACCACGAATTAATGTTAAGAAGTTTTGGAGTGATACCATTGTGTCAGTAGTAGAAGGTGCAAAACTCCTACAATATTGGTTTCAGTTTTTAGCATGGGCAAAATGTTTTCTTGCTTACCAGGTGAAACAGCAGGGGAATTCATTGAATAGCAATTGGTAAATAGGTTAGATTTTTTTGTTTTGAACCCAAGTTGGATTGTTGCGGAGCATTATAGGTTGTTTGTGTTTGCTATATTTTTCATAAGGCACGAGTCCACTTAAAACATTTATGGTGGAGGAGTATTGTAGAGGAACTGGCTCTAGCTGCCCCTTTGGTAACACTTGTACACTGGTTATTTCTATTATCGAACTGTCATAAAGCTATTACATCTACTAGAGGAAAGCTGAGCATGACCATTAACTACTACGATTGCTGCCCTTTGTTATGAGTTATCTAAAAATGGGCATATGACATGCATACTCTACCCCTTTCTTCTAGTAGCAAACAAGAATTATGACACAGCTCACAATTCACTAATTCCTAATTAAATCATGCCAGCATTGAACACTTTTTAACTGATTTTCTGAATATTCAGGTGTTAAGAAACAACTTGATGTATTGGATGACTGTGTACGCCCACTATGTCGTGATTTACAAGCTTGCCAAAAAGCCACTGGCCTCAAAAGTTCTTCGCATCAGCTGAAATTTGCTTTACTATATCTTCCTTTGATTGCGGAGTGCGTCATCTTCATATTGGGGGCAAAGTCAATTATAATAACTTATGGCAATTTTATATAAAAGAAGTTACAACGTCTTCATTTATAATGAAATCTTATTGGGCAATTCATTAGTGTTAAGTCTACTGAAAGCCATTGCAGCAGGAATAAAGAATCCCTATGAAGACAACTCATCAGAATGTTGTTCTAAGATTTAATGGCATGCGTTACTATTATAGGTCTTTGGACAGCCAACCTGGAACGATGGTTGTTGTGAAACAGTTTCACAGCATCATTGAGGGAAATCCCCTCCATTATGCCCAGTCAAGAGGCATGATACCAGCTGTTTATGATAAGCATTAAATAATGTGTGCAGTGAAGCATAGCATAAGTGTATATGACACAGTAAACTCTTAGGTTTGTTTCTAGATAACACTAGTTAGTGAAGACTGGTACTATTTAGTAGGGGATTGATGCTTGGAGGCTGTAATATTGACAACCGCTGATTAAGGTTAGTATGATAGGTTTTCATCAGTTTATATGCAAGTCTGTAGCACAGGTGGCTTCAATCTACTGGCCTGGTAGTGGATGGGTGGATTTGAGTGTGTAAAGTTGAGTGGGAATAGGTGAGACACTCCAAAAATCAAAGGATGTAACAAAAGACATCACTCTTAGTTAACTTTTCTACCCAATTGTGGCAAGACTTGTGGATTATGAATTAGCAGCAAGTTGATTCAAGGTCTCACTGATGAATGGAATGCTACCAGCAATGAGATGAGAGTCTACTTGCTCACTTACCAGTGTTATGAAAAATCAAATTATTTTATGAAATCTCTGAGAAATGAACTCAGGGATGTCAGAGCTGGATGCGCAGTACCAGCTGAACAAATATCAGTATATATACTCCCTGGAGAGAGCCATATGCAGTAGAGTACGATAGGTCAAGGGTATATACCATAGACCTAGTATTATTATCTAGAGATAATAATACTAGGTCTATGGTATAGACCAATGCCAAATGATTTCATGTTTTACTGGGTTTAATGTCACATCTCCCGAATAGATTTGGTTTGCATTTTGAAACTAATTATTACTGGAAATAGGCCAATCAGATTGTTTCCCGCGTTAACGGTCCCATTATTGTTCACTCTGGATAAGTTCTGTGCTGTTTTGACTAAGGAGTTTGGGCTACAGGTAGAACATGTATACCACTTCAGACACTCTACAAAGTACAACAAAAACTATTGTATAGTCAATATCAATGCGCGGAAACAGTGGGAAAAAGTAAATACTGGTTTCGAGATAACAGACACCTTATTCTGTCCAAATTTTGAGTGTCTTACATTTTCACTCATTTTTCTCATATACTCCTTTTAGTTATCTTCCTGTACCACTAGGCCAGTAGATTGGGCCTGCTTTTGACCTTTAGCTAACGTTGAAAGATTTTATGTAATAAACAGTTTGCAAATCTTATTAGTAAAAGATGGTCTGCACATGAAGACTTCAGAAAAACCACAAAAATGTTATAACATCTTCCATTACTGAAGTCTTGGGGGTATTAGGAATACCAGCTATATTACATCTACTCCAGTTCAAACTTTTACTTAATACCTGAATGGAGCAATAACATGTGCAATATACAGTGTACTCCTGATATATCAAACCCGAGGGGACCATAAAATTTTGTTTGATATATGAGATGTTTGATATATAAAATCATGACCGTCGGACTTTTTCATGTATACATAATAAGTTACTATTACATGTATTTAAGCTAGGATATTAAGCATTTTGGCTTTTGTGATTGCTGTCTTTAGTTAATTAATAATTAATTAAAAGTAATGGTGTTGAAGCTGAAAATTACAACAATCATTCAATGATGATGTAGGTAGTAGTAGCGGCACATGATGTTGCTGTATATTATTGTGTTAGTTAAGTTACTGTTAGACTAAGTTGGTTTTATCACTTCTAACCACCTATAACAACAAACGTAACAGCTACTACCTGTTACTTATTATTATTTAATTTATTTAAGATATTATTTATTGTTATTGATGTTGTCATTGTTATTATTATTATTAATAATTATTATTATTAACAAATCATCATGTTGTTATAACAATAATAAATAATGCTTCTCTAAAAAATAACAGCATTATTAATAGGATAATAAATAATAAATTTTTAAGAAGTAGTAATAATAATTATTAATTATAATAGTTATATAATAATAATAATAATATGATAATAAGCAGTGAGTGTGAGTGTGTGTATTAATTAATTAATTGTTTTAAGAAGTAATCTAGTTAAAATTATTAGCAGTAGTAAGTAAGTGTACTGCTTCTTGAACTTTTCCTGACTCCTTTCTTGATGATTATTGCTCTCAGTGACAATAATAATACTGTAAATAGATAGAAATGTCTCTCCCCACATTTTGAAATAAGTCAACAACAACATGTGCATACGGAATGAGGATAGCCTGGGCATGCTCTCTAGCTACAATAAGGACCAATTATCACAACAATAATAATAATATGGGGTAGACCTACCGGAACTATACCACTGATACAGAGTGTTTAATTGGAATGATAGACCTTGACATTCATATTCCAAGATGGCAGCCCCCATGGAAATCATTCTAACAGTGTGTAATATTGCAATTTATTGTTCGATATGTAAGAAATCATTCGATATAGGAGTAGGTAATTACAATGCATTCAGCTGGGACTGATGCAGTTTGTTTGATATACCCGGATTTTCGATATAACAGGATTCGATATATCAGGAGTACACTGTACTATCATTCGTGTACCAGTCCA
Organism: Cryptosula pallasiana; assembly: GCA_945261195.1. Classification (NCBI taxonomy): domain Eukaryota; kingdom Metazoa; phylum Bryozoa; class Gymnolaemata; order Cheilostomatida; family Cryptosulidae; genus Cryptosula; species Cryptosula pallasiana. Next base: position 40,810,291 of record OX183132.1, on the reverse strand, counting down.
GTTTATATCACAGGTAGTCTGGTATTGTCACTGCTGCCTTTGCATCAATCAGATGTTTTTTCCAATAGTGATCGCTTGAGTTTAATTACTAACTTAAGTCACCAAAAACAGCATGAAATAATCCACTGTGTTGATTACAGGGAGATGGAGATTGCGACAATAGCGGGAATAGTTGGAGGCTGTATAGGGCTGATAATTTTGGTAGCACTTATTTATCTTTGCTGCCGATGGTGCAACAAAACAGACTCGTCAACAGGCCGCTACGTATCATCCTCAGATCAACATGATGGCCGACCACGATATGCAACAGCCTACTACACTCAAAATGTGAGATTGTTTGGCAGTATTTCTGCTTGTAAATTAAAATTCAAAAAGGCTCATGGTAACAGTTTAATTTCCTGCTAGTAGAACTGCACAACCTTTCTAACGTATGTTTTTTGGCTTCTATTTGACAAGGAGAGACAGTCCGGCCAGTCAAAGAAACCTCTAGGCCTAAACAAGGTAAGATCACACTTCTGCTAATAGCTGAAAGTATGACCGGCAGACAAGGAAGATTGTCGAATTATGTCACCATTTATCTAAAGACTGTAACAATGAAAAAACCAACATGTTTATCTTTACACGTACATTCCACTCTACTTTGTCTCTGAAGTTTGTCAAGTAAAAAAAATTTTTAGGCTCAGACTGACTCGCTCAACTTTCTCTACAGTCATGTTAATGCCCAATTTTTTGTGCCCTCTTAAGTCATGTTTACATTAGGCGACTTTGCTTCGAAGTTTGCCGATGCGCCTTGCAGCACAAAAGTTGTGCAACTTTCGGTGGAGGCGCAGGATTGTTGCAGGTTGAGACGCAGCAACCCGGCAGTGCCGGGTTCGAGCGTCAAGCTGCAGCGATTTCATAGCCATATGACACAAATTAACCAATTGAGTTGCTCTATATAGCGGCTCCAATAATTTGTTTATTCTAGCCTAGATATAATGTAAACAATGGTTGTAATAAGATCGTGAGGTTATTATTAAATAATTATTACCAGCATTGTTGACATTTTTGTTCATTATTTTTTTAATCAAATGAACCTCAAACTCTGTATGTTTAACAATAATAACGAATTCATATTACTGGTAACTACCATTTTTATTTTGGATGCAAACCTGAAAAAAACTTAGATTTTCTTCAAATTATTATTGAATTTTAGCAGTTGTTATTATTATTATTACTATTATTATTATTATTATTGTTATTGTCACTGTCACTGTCACTGTCACTGTCACTGTCACTGTCACTGTCACTGTCACTGTCACTGTCACTGTCACTGTCACTGTCACTGTCACTGTCACTGTCACTGTCACTGTCACTGTCACTGTCACTGTCACTGTCACTGTCACTGTCACTGTCACTGTCACTGTCACTGTCACTGTCACTGTCACTGTCACTGTCACTGTCACTGTCACTGTCACTGTCACTATCACTATCACTATTATTATTATTATTATTATTATTATTATTATTATTATTATTATTATTATTATTATTATTATTATTATTTGTAGAAAGTTAAAACTTCATATTATAGTTAAATAGAAAAACTATTAGACACATAGAGAACTACTACCTGGTAAACAACTGGTAATAACTAAATCAAAACTCATCAATTTAACTGAGTGAGCAGGAACGCAATAAATTATTTTAGCTAAGATGGTTGGGCAACTCAAAAGTTGCAAACTCAAAAATTTCGGGTATTTCAGCAGTGTAAAGATAACCTGCGTCTGCGCCTGCGACCAGCAATAGAGATGGAGACGCAGCAGCTCTAGTGCAAATGTGGCTTTACAGACTAGCTTCCTTGCAGGATTTAGGATTAAAAGGCTTGGTTTTTTCTAAGAAGTTTTGGTTTGATACAAACTGTGTGTTCTATGTATGTTTTATGTTACTGTAATTCGAAAGGCTCTTATGTATACAGGTGAAGCAAAGAAACCGAAACATTTTTGAAGAAAACAATAAAGGTAAAGCCAGAAATGTGGTTGATCTGCATGGACTCAATGGAGATGAAGTGATTGGTGTAGTAGAGCAATGTATTGAAACTGCCCGAAGGGGTGAGTGATTACTATCAAGTGTGGCACACATTGCTCTCAGATGATTGTGTTATCAAGCATACTTTTATGTGTCATGATTAATAAGATAACAGGATTTACACAATTCTACCCAGTGTGAAATTGTTGTAGAGAAGTATATGTACATAGACCTGATAACTGGTCAAGGTAATCATAGCAGAGATAAAATACCAGTACTAAAGCCTGCTGTAGAAAAATATTTGAAACAACGAAACATGATGTAAGTAGCCAACCATGTTTTCTAACCTGTACTATTTTCCCTTTAAGGCTAAATTAGCCTAGGTTTTAGGCCAACATTTGAGGTATATGCATGGATGAAATATAATATATATGTATGTTATATTTCATCCATGGGTATATGTGTATTTTACTTGGAATGTGCTGTGCTCTTTTTTATTAGGAGTTGCATTACCCATTGTTATTTTGGCAACTTTTAAATGGATTTCATTGGATGATTGGTTTAGTGGGCGGGGTTTTTGTGCTGGTTTGTTTGCCTAAGTTAAGGGGACAGCTTCGGCGACCAAATGGTCACCAGAGCAAAGATTGTAGTAAAATTTAATAACCCTCTTTGGCCCATAGCTTGATCAGCTATATTTAGCTTTGAACTTTTTATTACACCTCAGTTTATTTTCGACTTTTATTATTAATGATATTTATTATTATTATTATCAGTTATTAATTATTTTGAAACTGGCAGCAACAGGTTTAAAAAATTACAAAAAATTATTATTATTTGTATAATATTATTTTCACCATAACTGTTAATTATTCTCAGGACTTACTGTTGATCAGATTATCCTTATCCCATTATTAGTGTATGTTATACTTTGTATTCCCCATACAATACAAATATTTTATTTTGCTCTGTGAATCTTCATATCCATTACAAACAATACCCAGCAGGCATTCGACCGACGTCTACCTTAATTCAACGTTGATTTAGAGTTTAATTTCCGTTGAACATTCCACCTCACTTTTCAACCTTGTTTCAACGTTGAAGCAAAGTTGAACTTTGGTTGAAATTTCATTGCCACTTTTCAACTTTGTTTCAACGTTGGTTCAATGTTTGCTTTTAGATCATTCAAAATTGTGGATTGTACTATGTTGAAACTATGAAGAGGCAACATAGGTTAACTATATGGACATGGAATGCAGTTTAAAGTTAGGGTTGAAATTTAGATGAGAAATCAACAACCTTTTTTCAACTTCGTTTCAACGTTGATTCAACTTTGGTTTTTTATCTGAGCGAGTTAGTTGATTCCATGATGTTGAAACTATGGAGAAACAACAAAGATCAAATTTATGTTCATGGGCATAATGCTGAAGCTTAGGTTGAAACAAAGTTTAAGGAATGGTTAATGTTCAACTAAGTGTTTGACATTTTGTCTTTGGTGAAACTGAATTCACTTTCGGGTCAACATTCTACCTCATCTCTCAATTGTTGTTTCAATGCTGTTCCAACGTTGGTTCAACTTTCGCATTCGGATCAATCAAAGTGGTTGATTTCGCGACGTTGAAACTATGGAGAGATCCCACAAGTGATATACGTGCTTAGGGAAACCATTTCAAAGTTCAAGGTGAATTTTAGTTTAACACTCAACCTCATTTTTTAACCTAGTTTCAACATTGATTCAACGTTTGTTCTTTGACCTCTCAAAACTGTTGATTGTACTACGTTGAGACCACGGAGAGACAACGATTTGGAAAAACAGCTGTTTGATTGTTCAGATTGCAATGTAGTTGAACTATCCACAAATTTTCCAAATTGGTTTCAGGGTGGATTCAACTTTGGTTTTTCAACCAGTCAAACCGATCAGTTGTACTATGTTGAAACTTTTGAGCAACAATAGTGGTTAGAAGTGTGTTTGTGGGAACAATACTTAAGTTCAGGTCAAAGCAAGTTTGAGGATTAGCCAACCAGTCAACTTTTTTGCTCAACCTTGTTGGAATTGTTAAACAGACCAATACATTCAACATCAGTTGTACCATGCAAGTTCAGCGTTGATTCAATGTTGGCTTTTTTACAACTTTGTTGATTGTGTGCTTGCAAACCATGGAGAAATAAATGAGGATTGAGCTAATCACATTGCTCACAAACGCTCATGGACACCTTCATACTTATGCTATTTCACCCCAGCACAGCATTGTTTAGACATGGACAATAGTCATGGTAACAACGTTAACCAATCAAAGTCTACTGGATCTCCTAAGCCCGTCCACAATTTCATTTAAATTTGTATGTAGCTGATCTGAAGAAAGTGTTGGTTGCATTTACGGAATGCTCAATTGAAAAATATTTTCGACCGGAACCTCTATCTACCAGCTATACTCAAGTGCTACCATTACTGATCCATTAAAACAAATCAAAGTAAGTAAATTTGTCACTGCCTGCTTCAGTAACAACACTAGCAAGCCTGTTGTTGCTGGGCAGTTGAAATTTATTGGCATAAATAAGTGTTACTATTTTATCTTTACCTACCATTAACAAACATGTTGTCATATCGGTTAGATGAACAAAATATGTTGAAGTTGTTTTGGTAGCTAAATTATGTTGGTCATAGTTATTTGAGTATTTACAACACAAAATGGTCAAACCATAAATGTAAAATTGTTTGTTTAATGAATTTAAATGTTTGCTTAGCTCTTCTGCTTAGGTGGTTACACTAGTTTTCCATGTGGAGTCTCATCTCAGCATTTGCTTTCAAGCAAATTTTGTTGAACACAAATGTGTAGTCACTTTTTCTGTCACTTGCAACACTTTAGAAAATGATCATTGCTGAAATTGCAGTTTTTTTGTTCTTGACTTTCGAACTCGACAAACCATTAGACTCCTTTTAATGAATAACATAACTTTGTAAATTTTGACCCATCCAAGCTTTCAATAGTGTATGTAAAATAAAACATCACTTGTTGGTAAAATTTATGTAACAAAAACTGTAATTGATTGCTGAGCAGGTAAAAACAACCGCTTCAAAATGCTTATTTTGCTTGAAAAATATTAAAACTGGTTTCATTTGTGCGTTTTGGGTATAAAATATTTTCCGTTCAAAACTCTAGTACTTGCTGAAAAGTTGCAGCATTAGTTTTTTATCACAGATGGTCTAATGTCCAATTTTTTAGTCTAAGCATTACTCTATGATTGGAATTGCTGTTGTCAGTGTAAAAGTTTGGACATTACCTTGTCCTTTATTTGATAGTTTGAATCTAGTTCGCACTTTACCAAAAGGAATTGAGAGACAGCTTCATTCAATATTTAGTTGAAGTTGACTAAAGTTGTTAGCTGTTGTGTAACCACTCAGTATAGTTACATAACTTCTTTGCCACAGATAATGAACTGGCATTTAAATAGACAAAGGAACCCAAAATCTATCCTTGAGACAAGACAATATTCTTTGTTCTCTAGACGATGCTGTTGTGTAATGCTATTGAAGTTCGGTGCCATCAAATTGGCTAAGGTTTGAGTAAAATTTAAAGCAATTATAGCTGCACTTGTGGTGCACATCACTAAAATCAGATGCCACTTGAGCTGGGATATGGGTAATGTTGGCCAAAGTGTGAGATAGTAGATAATCAAAATATATATATCGGCACTGTTCAGAAAATTTGTTTGTACAATTACAATAATGAGTTTGAGAATATGTAATTACTTATATTCATTTTTGGTGTCAGAGGCTTTATTGCTGGTTTCTCATTTCCTCCAAGATAGAATCGAATGACAGGATGTTTTCATTTAATTGTAGATGCTGCGCAAAATTCCAGTTCCAGAAGAAGTGAGCTTGATTCTATCCAAATTCCAATACCATACAATGGTAGGTAACAATATCTCCCTAGCACAAGCATCTAAAGTTTTGGGAAGTTAGAAATATTGTGTTAACAAATTTTGTTCTTTAGGCTCCATTGAATGTCCGGTACGCAATCTAAACAAAACAGGTGACAAGTAGCTCGGTTTCTTTTACATAAAAAGATACTCAGAAACCAACTATCAGTTTTGCATTATGTATATTTATACCTGCGCAATCTACAGTTTAGAATCAATTAATAGTTCATTGCTCTACTAGATACAAACAAACAACCATGGAGGGCCATGGATCATGATAATTGTAAATTGCCTCGAAAAGTAAAGTTATTCACTATATAAACGTCAACTAATTTTATTTTTTTTACAGGTTCAAATGAAAAGTGTCATCTAGAGCCAACATATCTGACAGATCCTTCAGCAGCTGAACTTTGGACTGATTACATTTTCTTTCACAACCACTGACAATTCATTAATTGAATTTACATATCTAATTTTCAACACTTTTTTAAATTCTACTTCTACTTATACCTTGAATAAGAACACTTTATATATAGGGATAGCAATCTACTACACAATAGCGAATATGAATTATCAACAGGGATTGGATTTATGAATTGAAAAAGAATGTTGTTTTGTAGATTTTTTATGAGATAATATGCCAACGCAAGATTTTGACTGCTTAAAATCTGCAACTCAATCTATGCTAGTTCAACTTTAATGTTGGAAAAAAAATTTGAAAGATACTTTAAATGATTCTGGATTGAATAAAATAAATTTTATGTAATTTCTATGCTTCTCTGGCATTGATTCAACATTGTTGGTACATATTATTGACCTCTCTTGTTCCACCATTATTTAATATGATTTTTTTGTTTGTTTTGTGTAAAATCCAACTTTGTTTCTACCTTCTAATCTTGCTGTTTTTCTAACATCATTCAATGTAACATATCTGTATTTTTGCTATGGATTCAACATTGTTTCACCATTGAATCCACACCTGTTTTTCAACCATAAATCACTGTAGCTTCTTTGCTTTATTGATAGTGAATAAACATTGTTTCAACCCATGATCAATGGTCTTCAACCACGTATCACCAAATTTCTTTACTTTTTGGGTGCTAATTTAGTGCTGTTTTTTCTTTGAATCAACGTCTGTTCATTTACCAAATATCAACGGTATATCTCTGCATTGCTGGAGTTGATTCAACAGTGCTTCTCAATCAAATCAACGTATTTTCTCCAACCATATATCACCTCGAATTCTCAGCTTTTTCAACGTTGACTCAATGCTGTTTCTTCTTTGAATCAACGTCTGTTTGTTAACCAAATATTAACGATATATCTCTGCTTTGCTGGAGTTGATTCAACAGTGTTTCTCCATCAAATCAACGCATTTTTTTCAACCACATATCACCGCAAAATTTCGGCTTTTTCAACGTTGATTCAATGTTGTTTCTTCATTGAATCAATGTCTGTTCTTTAACCAAATTTCATCAAAATATCTCTGCTTTCCTGGGGTTGATTCGATGTTGTTTCTCCATCAAATCAACATACTTTTCAACCATATATCACCGCAGATTCTGGGATTTTTCAACGTTGATTCAACATTGTTTCTCCCTCAAATCAACGTCTTTTCACATGCTAATTTTCAACGTTGAATCTCGTTTCACTTTTAGCCCCAATTTTTACGTAGTTTCTCCGTCGCATTCAACATAGTTTCAACATTGTTTCAATGTGTCATTGCCCGCTGGGTAACTCCTGACCATATAAATATTATGGTGTGAATAACAATAAAATGTTAAATAATATTATACAAAAAATAACAATAAGCTATTAAATAATATTATACAAATAATAATAATTTTTGTCAACAAAACCAGCACAAAAAACTCCGCCCACTAAACCAATCGTCCAATGAAATCAATTTAAAAGTTCCCAAGATAACAATGGGTAATGTAACTTCCAATAAAAAAACGCACAGCACATTCCAAGCAAAATACACATATACCCATGGATGAAATATAACATATATACCCATGGATGAACTATAAGATATATATATATATTATATTTCATCCATGCATATACCTCAAATGTTGGCCTAAAACTTAGGCTAGGCTATATCACCACCTTCCCATGGTTCGAATTTGTTCGGATTAGATGTTCATTTAGTCGGGTTTGCACTGCTAACCGTTCCTATGATAGTTCGAATTGAATCGTATGCAGGAGTTATCCTTCCTTTACAGTGAGTAGCGAGCGCAACAATTACATTATCGTAATGAGATAGTAAACAACCGCATCGTATTACTAAGTAGTAATACAAATCAAATTTGTGGAAGGTTTATAGCATAAACTAATAATAGTAGTAAGTAGATGAATGATAATAAAATCAAACCTTGCTATTAATTATAGATGATTACTAATAAATATAACGATAGTTATAAGAAATGGTAAGTAATTAGTAATAATGAATCAGTTAATTGTTCTAAATAATAGAAAATAATAATTTTTTGGTCAGGTATGAGAATAACCACAATTTAGTTTGCCCACTTTTTTCCAACAGAGCTTTGATTCAGTTTCCCGAACAAATGGTAAATAATTTATAACTAAGCTGTTGTTAAACTTGCAATGGATTATTATTATATGAATGTAAAAAAACTTTGGTTGAAAAATAAGCAAAAAATGATCTACAGCCAAAACGCCAGTATAACGCCTTTTTCTCAAAAGAGCAGCTCGAATGAATTTCAGTTCATTAACACGAACGATTCCCATGATTCTAATGAATGCTCAAACCGAAGGAATGTAGCTGAGGAACTGCACTGAGCCAATACGATCGAACCCAAACCATCTAGTACGAGTCGCAATTCCCATTACCTGAATGGATGATTTATGAATTCAACCCGGACGAATTAGCACCATATGAACATAATGTATTAAACCTCATATTTGGCAAAACTGTGTTATTGCCAGTGCATGTACCTAACTGAACAAAACTCAGTTTTGGTTGTGTATGTAATCAATTTGTGTCATTCAAGTGTGTCAGGTAGAAGGTGCAACATTTTTTGATAATTACAATGACAGAGATTTCATGTTGTGATGAACGTGAATAGAGCAAATAGAAAAATATATTTTACCAATGAAAGCAACTTCTGTTGCTTTTTACTAAAGAAGTAAATAGTTATAAAAGCAGTTGAACACAACTATCACTTAACAACAAATAGGCCACTTTGCATCGGCTGAATGTAGTGCACTGTTGCATTGGCTGAATGTAGTGCACTGTTGCATTGGCTGAATGTAATGCACTGTTGCATTGGCTGAGTGTAGTACACTGTTGCATTAGCTGAATGTAGTGCACTGTTGCATTGGTTGAATGTAGTACACTGTTGCATTAGCTGAATGCAGTGCACTGTTGCATTGGCTGAATGTAGTGCACTGTTGCATTGGCTGAATGTAGTGCACTGTTACATTAGCTGAATGTAGTGCACTGTTGCATTAGCTGAATTTAGTGCACTGTTGCATTGGCTGAATGTAGTGCACTGTTGCATTAGCTGAATGTAGTGCGCTGTTGCATTAGCTGAATGTAGTGCACCGTTGCATTGAGGGAATAAAGTCAAACATCATTGATCGCAAGCAGAGTGAGCTACCTCCAAGAACATTCAAACCATTTAGTCAGCATTTTATTTTCACTTCAAGTCTGCATAGTTTTCAAAATAAGCAAATCGTTTTTACAGTGTTGCAATTTCTTTTTCCATTTGTGTATTGACATAACTCAGAAACTCTTTTTTTTGCTGATTCGAGTTCAGTACCTGCATTTCAGTTTTTTTTTTTCTATTGCTGATATTAAAAGTTTTACTTTGTAAAAGTTTACAGTTTTAGCTGAGGATGGCAATGAATAACCTATTACAAATCTTATTTTTAACTTTGTATTGTTTTTTATTTTACAGATACGAGATGTTGAACCCAGGGATGTTCAGAGTTCAACTTTCACTGCAGTAAAATGCGCTTTATGTCACTTTGGCCAAAAATTATTTTAACTGTTTCTGGCACCTCAACATGCTGTTTGATTAGAAAATGGTGTCTAGGCTATAATTTTTATAATCTGATTTAGTTACATGTTTGTAATTGGAGCTTTACAGCGGAAATTTTTACTCAAATGTTATTTAAATTTAGAGGCTTTTGAAATGGTAAGTGTTTTATTTTTACATGTGGATCCACAAAATTTTGTTGTGATTTTTCTTCAATTATATCATTTTACTTTATAAATACCAATATGCCAAGTTACATTCACTTGTTAGATTATATTTTCGTATTTAAAAAACTTAACTAAACATAAAATATTCAAGGCAGATAACCCATTATACGAAACATCTCGTTGCAGTTGCTGTATTGTTAAACTGTTTCCCAGATTGAATAAGAGTGAGCAGTATAACATGAGCAGTCGACATGTGGGGGTTTAAGAACAAGATGGTTATCCTGGGCAAAGTGTTGTTTTAGTAGCACCAGGTGTCCACTAGAACCCATAGAGTACTTTTATGTGTGCAGCAGGTGTTGATTTTCAGTTTGTATTGTAGAATAGTTTGATACGTTTGCATAATCTTTATTGTGTTTGAATTTTGCTGTAGTTGTATAATTAACTAAGTATTTATTGTTCAGGGTTTGTTTTATATTGTTGTTTATACCTAGGTCTGTATCAAATTTTTTTCAAAGTTATCTGTACCATAGGTAAAATACAATGGATAAAATGTATATAATATACTAGATTAAATATTATAAGAGCTTAGTGCAGTATTTTTAGCAGTGGAGACAATTTGATAACGAATGATGGAAATAGTCTAATGGGTATTATCAGCGTTGAGTTCTCCTCCGAACTCTACAAATCTCTCATATAATAAATCAGCAAAATCCCCATCTGTATCCGATTTTGACAATTCCTCATTGTGTTTTGCGAGACTATGGTTTTGTTCCCAATCATCACTGCTGGATGTGGAGAGAAAGACGACATTGCGGTATGTGTTTGCATTGGCACTTTTTTTTTTGTAAGTCATTACACCTGGAGTGCAGGTTTTATCTTTTTCAAGGTATATGTTTGGTATGAGAAGTCTTCTTACCTCTTTCTTTTCTTTCCAAAATGTATCAAATGCAAGTCACAACAGATTCTTTTCCATTGAATTAATGTGCTATGAATTTTTCAATGACGCCGATATAAGGGAGAACTGTGTTCTGTGTGAAATTAGTAAAATAGTCAATTTTGTAGCTGAGTTTGAGTTCATGCTCGGTCATATTTCACAATTGCTTGGCTTCATCAGCAACTTCTCCAAAGCTTAAGTCTTTTGTGCTAATGCGTTTGAGATTGTCGCAAGTACTATTTTCCTCTCTGGAATTTTGAAGCTCACCCAAACAGATGAAGATGCAAGGTAATGAATAGTTGGAAATATTGAAGTTTTCAACTATTCTGCTGGGGCAAACTACTCTTAGAAGTTCTCTCACATCTGTCTTACCTTAAGATGTGAGAACGAAGTAATCCTCAGTGTTGCTATCGACAGCAACAATTTCCATGATGGTCGGGACATCGAGACTGTTTAGCGAATGGTAAGATCAAATCTTTTGCAATTCACTTGCTTTCCATTCTTCGATAGCCTTGGCAATCTTTACAGTTTTATCTGCACTGGAGCTTGCTTCCTTGCACTCCTTCTCTTTACGGTTTTTCTTTGTATGTATAATCAATTTGGGGAGAGCTCGCTTTCTTGCTGATATTTCTTTTGCAACAGCATGTTTTCTCTTAGCACTTGTTTTGGTTGTTTTGCCTTTGCTCTCTTGGAGTTATGTCAATGAGTGAGTCAAAAATTTCATCGTTGAAAATCTAAATAATAAACAACAACAATGTTAAGATGGTTACAAATATTAAATAAATATGTAATTTAAGTGATAAATAATCATAACCCTGTAGTTTTCTCTCTGACAAAAAAGTCAAATTGATCATGTATAAAGTCTCCAAAGTCTTGAAAGCAAACCAACTAGGTTCTATAGATACATATTTTTTATAGAGTGCGAACTATTTAAGTACAATTAATACTAAATAGTTAGAATTCGGAGGGTGACTATGTGTTACTCCACAACACAACTGGTTGATTTTTTGTCAACTAGTGTTAAAACTTTAGTATCTAAATTTCACGATATTGTTGAGAGTTTTCCTAGTACTTGTAGTAGTGGTTGTAGTAGATGCTGTATTAGATTTGTTCTTTCAGACGATGTTGCTGGAGTTTATGATTTATTTGTAACAACAGTGCTTCTTAAATAGTCAAAATTGCACTGATTGACGTTTTAAAACATATAAGAAATCCTAGTTTACAAAAAAAATTTTGATTTTTTGCACAAGCATCCCTTCATGATACATAAGATTTTTTTGCGAATAAAAAAATTTGTTTCAGCGCAAAACTTCCTTTGTGAAACATAAGAATTCGGCAAAAACAAAAATATTTCTGCGGTAAAATCCTTTTATAATATATATCAAAGCTTCGCACAAATAAAATAAAATTTTCTTTGCGCCAAAATAATTTTATGATATATAAGGATTTCGGGCAAATAACATAAAATCTATCTCGATTAAAATTCATTTTTTATATATAATAACTATGCACAAATAAACGAATTTGTTTTTTGCGTGAAAACTCTTTTATAATGTATAAGAACTTTGAGTGAGGGAAAAAATGGTTTAATTTCTATATACTGTAAAGCATTTTTTCTCACGAGACTTTTCACTGGTTTTGAGTTAAGTTCAATCGGTGCAACTTTGGCTATTTAAGAGCGGCTGTTTTTACACCAAAGTTATTCACTCCAATAACAGCGGCTGAAGAAACAACATCTACTACAAAGACTAGGAGGACTCTTAATGATAAGGTAAGATATGACAAATAATTATTTAACAATAGTTGAAGAACTCAGCTCATTGCGTTAAGGGGGAGTACTTATTGAACCCGAGTGGCTTAATTTCAAGACTACAACGTCTTGGGCATTGATAAAAATTCCCCTTTCGCCAGAGAGACAACAAGTCTGTTTTAATTTTTAATTATTAATTGTACTTAGGTATTTTGTGTTTTGGAGAAGATGTACTTCAAGAGCCTAGTCAGTTTACTCTCAAGACTATAAAGTCTTTGATGTTTGACAAATTTACCATTTTTAACAGAGAGTCAACCTCTATGTTTTAATCATTTATTATTAGTTGTTCCTACTTAGGTTTTTATCCGGACTAAAAATTCTGTATTTGAAAAAAACTACCTTTTTTCTGTCATAGAGTCAAGAAGAGGGTTCTAATTATTTATTATTAATAGTGCTTAGATACCTGCATGGTGTAGAAGAAGCACTCCAAGATGCGAGTTGGTTTGTTTTCAAGACAAAGTTTTTGACATCCAAATTACCTTTTGTCAGAGAGATAACAATTGGGTTATTATTACTATTATATTATAGTTGAATAGCTTTTGTTTTTTCATGTTTTTATTTTCGTTTTTGTCGTTTTAATAGTATTTTATCTATCTACACAACACCACAAATATTTATAAAATCAATAGCTGAACAGATGTTATTTACCCGTCATGAAACAAACAGAACTTGAAAGAAATAAGTGAGTTGTTATAAATTATTATTTAAGCGTAATACAAAGACTTTTTGCGAACTTTGGATTTTACTGGTATTTTTTTTTTATTTTACGAAGGAGAATGGAGTTGGAAGAGAATGGTGATGTTGGAATACAGGCAGATTATGATTGGTTTGTGAAAAACGCATGAAGATCAAAATTTTAGATGGCAAATACAATAAAATGGAGATGGAACTTGAAAACGCTTGTGAAGGGAACTTAGTTGCTAGTATAGTTTCACCATCCGCTGAAAATAGTAAAGTTCGTAGGGATCAGTGAAAAATGAAAAGGAAAACGAGCAGACGAAGCTGACTTGATGGACCTAGATAACATGTCTCAGCTCCAAACCACGGTGTTTGCTCTAAACGTAGCAAAGACCTCAACAGTTGCTTGGAATTCCAATGCAAGATACGACAAAAAACTGTATCTAGATTTTTATAACAGTCACTTTAGCCCCATCACAAACTTGGAAGGATGTGCCAGAGCCTACACATGTCCAACATGTACCACTTTTTTGGAGGAGGCGACTACAAACCTTCCGCCACAATTTTCGATAAACTAAAGGAATAATTCGGAATTAGCATCAGTCTAAATGACTCTTTGATATATTATCTGTATTTTGCCACGTACGATATCGAGTGCTTGCCACCCGAGTGGGATGATATAAATATATGGATAACACCTTCTACACCAGTGAACAAAAGCTCTTGAGCATTTTCATTTGCTTAACGTACCAAGCTTTGAGCTGCCTCGATGTATTATCAACAATGGTGTTGATAGAGAACACATTGAAAATTTATTCAACACTTGAAAAAACATCAGCAAGGAAGCATACATTCAAGTGAGAAAAAAACTTTTCACAAATCATAGAACAAGTAGAAGATGATATACATCGATCGGAAAAAGCCAAACAAAATTACTTCGGTCACTTGCCTCTCAAAACATAACAATTTAGACAAGCACTAGGAGTTCCCAGAGTACTGGATGAATTTGAAAAGTACATGGAAGAGTTTCCTTTTTTAGGATTCACTTCGCAAAGCTACGATATTAAAGTGACAAAAGAAATTTTGCTACAAAAACTGAAAACATCTCTGGCAAAGATTTTTGATTTTGTTTTCAGCAAATGAACCAAGATGCCTGTGATCAGTATAAGATCTTATTTGTTTTTGGATCGCACAAACTTTAACGTGCCCAGATACAGTTATGAAATGTATCTCAAAGTGTACAAATGCGAAGCCCCAAAAGGATCTTTCCCTTATGAAAGGATAAAAGACTTGATTCAACTTTAAAAAATATGTCTACAGGCCAGAGAAGCTTGTTGAAGCAGAAAAGCATCAGTGAGGAAGAGTACACCATTTGCCAAAAAGCGTGGAAAGACGAAAACATGAACACCGTGAGAGATTTTATAAAATGGTACAACAACTTGGGCGTAACCCAATTTGTTCAACGTTTGGAAAGAAAAAGAGCTATCTACAAAGAGCACTGGATCGACGTGTTGAAAAATGGTATATCTTTACCAGGTTTGGCAATTTAATGAATGTTTAACAAAGCTGCCCAACCCCTTCATCCAGTACTTTTTCTTTTTGGATTTCCCATAACTCGGCAAATTCGTTCGACAGACTCTCCCAATCTGCCTGATTCACAAATACAATGTAGATCTGTATTCCTTGATAAAGAAAAACATGGTTGGAAGACCCAGTCTGGTAATGCACAAATACCATAAATAGGGAATGATGAGAATTAGAGACAAAATTTTTCGGAACTAAATTAAAAACAATTGGCGACAGGATCTACGGAGTCAATGCAAACACTCTCTACCTAGAGTGTATCTCTGAGGAAAAAAAATGGAAAATTTGTTTGTCGCTGATGCAGTAAAACTTAGCAAGTCAGTGCGCAACTGGCTATAGTACCAAATGTTTGAAAAAAAATCGACATCAGCTCAACCGAGGAGAAGTGTCTCCCGGACAACAAGGTTTTTTGAGTCTATGGATTTTGCATTGGAATTCAGTCTCATCATTCAGTTTCAGTTTTTAGCGCTAGGCATCAGGAGCTTCATCCTACAAGACAAAAATCAATGGCTCAGTTGTATAGAGATGCGGAAGAAAATGAAGAGTATCTCTGAACTCTAAGTTACACATTCATCTCAATTTGAGAGTGTGAGTGGTTGAGTCGCATAAAAATTCACATAAATCTACAAAAAACTTGTCAACACATTTTACAACTTGTTTTATTCCATAAACTTTGAGAAAAACTAACTCAAAAAGAAGCAATGGCGAGAATCCAATCAGAGGGCTTCTTTGAATTTGTTGAATGCGATATATCACAGAACCAGAGGAACTAAAAGATAAACTTTCCAAAATGCCTTCAATTTTGAAAAACACAATATAAGCAGAGGGCACTTAAATTACGAAATGAGAGATTTTGCCAGAACCAAAGGATTCCTAAATACCCCCCAACGCTCGCTAGTCGGAAGCAGAGTTGGACAAAAAGGGTTGTTAATGAGTCTGTTGTTAAAGTGATACTTGAACCGGGATTTGAAATCACTGAAGTCTAGCAGCTCATGAGGCTTTTGGAATACTGGTTTCGGATGCTACGAGAATGGGAGGTGGGGATCCTAGTCAAGAGTTGCTTTCCGCTACCAGTAAATTCACCGTCAAAGAAAAGTATACAAACGTCAAGTACATTGACGGCGCCAGAGAAGCTTCAGAGCGCATAAGAAGAAACAACTTTTTTTCTATGGATGAGATGTCGGAGGATTTCTATAAAACCATAAGGCTAAAAAACTGGATAGTTTGAAAACCTAATTAAAGTCGATACAAAAAAACTATTACATTCTTAAAGTTTATCCGTTCAATCATTATGATATTCGTTTCAGCTGAGTATGAATATTCCGGCTCCCTTGTCCATATTGCAATATACATAGGGATGAGTTTTTGAGGGTTAAAACAATGGATGCAAAATGGATCGCGCGGGATTTCAACGACAGAGTGTTAAAACATGGAAAAAGAAAACGTGGGTTGCTGGAAGACGAAGTTTCCGGAGATGAAATCGTTACACTCAATTCCCAGTGTTACTACTGTTGGGGTAAAAGAGGAAACGAGTTGAGCTGTAAAGTTTTAAACAAATGAAGTAAAGACTTTAACAAACAGTTGTCTGGATGTGTTGAGGACAAAAATTCGTTAAAAAGGAAACAATCGTGGTTTCACAATGAAGAACAGAAAAATTTTATTTGCCGGGCAAATAAAACGAGGACACACTTATTTTCACGCTAAAAGACGAGTATGTTCCGACGGAGTGCCAACGGAACCTATTGGTGCTGAGTAATAAAATAGGTATGAATATGTAAAAGAACACGTGTATGGTCATGGCATTGAAATAAATGGATACGGGCGTGTACATGGACATGGGTATGTACATAAATAGGCATTGGCATAAATGAATATGAAAATGGGCATGACCATAAATAGAGATGGATATAGAAGTAAACATCTACATAAATGGATATGGCATTAAGCATGCACTTGTCCATTTCCATTTACATGTTTATATCGATTACCTATAATGTAGTCTTTAGACACATATGTACATCATGTACAAACATGTAGCTCAAATTTTAATTTTCATTTAATACTCTTACAAACTTTATTCCTTTTTAGTACTAACATCTTATCAAAACACAGATTTGCAAATAATTCTTATATACATTTTGTCCATTGTGTTTTACCTATTGTACAAGTAAGCCAAAATAAAATCTAATACAAACTTTGGTTTAAACAGCCCGCATGTCATTTTTAAACACTCAACCTCGCAATCTAAATAATGATTCACACCCCAATATAAAACAAAACTTGCAAACCATAAATATTTAATTAATCATACAAATACAATAAGATTTAGACACCATAAATATTATGCAAACACATCAGACTATAGCACAACGCGAACTGGAAATCAAAACCTGGTGCACACAAAACGAGATTTATGGGTTCTACCTGTAGATTTGCTCATATCGTACTACTAAAGTGATAGCTAAAGATAATTCTCTGCTATAATTTTGAAAGAAGCATAACCTATAAAAACTGTACTCAAGAGCAAGTTACTTTGGCTCTTAGTAGATGGCTCTTCATGGGTGAAAAGTTTTCTGCAAAAGAACTTTTAGCGCAAGAACTTCTGTTAATCCTTGCAATCAAATAAAACATTTAGTCCATATTCTCACAGTATACTTTTACTAGAAATCATCAAGTACTCACCGTAGACAAGCAAAAGCAGTCAGGCATGCTCCTTTCAGACAAATAACCTTGATGATCAAAGACTGTTAGGTAGAGGTTTGCGAAAACTGCATGTCGAATGTTTATTCAAGCCAAATTATTCTTAACAGTTGTATCAACTGAACTAAACTTCCTTATACAACTGCAACTTTTATTGAACTCATGGCACCAAAACAAAACTTATATTAACCCTCATTATCAGACGAACAGTTTATATGCGTTGGTAGTTAGTACGGAATATCTTATTTTTTGTATGAACCATCTAATGAGCTCAGCCCACTACCAGGGTACTAACCTTGATGCAAGAAACAGGCATCTCAAAATTTACTGTTCAAAAATGCATCTCTGAAAACAACTTGTTGGAAAACAATCATTTTCTTAATTGGTAACTTTAAATTGTGGTTTGCACTAAACAATGCTTTAATACTTCAACAGAAGCTACGTAGCTTACTTTAAATAATTAGGAAACACAAAATAATCGTTCATAAATAACAAAAAACAGAGTTAATTATGTTTTTCAACCATTGAAAAACTGAGTTTTTGAGTCACCTACAACTTTGTTCTGGAACAAAACAAAAATACACCAAAATTAAATTTTGCTTGCCTTCAGACGGCTCAATTTCAATTTTGAGTCAGCATTTGAGAAAAATTGCAGTTTCCTTTTATATACCTACAAAGTTAAGAACCTATATCTCTTTGGATTGTAGTGAGTTGCATTCTATTATATCCATGGACCAGAGTGGGTTATTACAGGCAGCAACAGTCTTAAGCGAAACTTCTGCTATGTACAATATCAAATTTGTTTTATCATTCTTAAATGGGTGTCAAGCTAGTCACACAATGTGACTTTATGTTTGCTGAGACTGACCCTTTCATTTCATGCATGATATTTATTAATGCATACAAGTTGGATGGTGTTGGAGGTAAAACTGTTAGGTGCTGGTAACTTCTAGTGAGAAGAACTGATTCCATTATAACAAACTGTTCAAGGTAGTCTTTGCCAATGACAGTAAGCTGGGTATTCAGTTGTTATTTTGCGAGTGCTTTAAAATTTTAGTGGGGTGACTTTACACCAAGTTGTTCGAACATAGATTCATCAACGCTGTCAATGCCGGCTGTTGATGGGAAACCAATTTTTTTTATCTGATTGCACACATGAGAGCTATTTGGCATTTGATGGAATAGAATGGAAGCAAATTAGTAGAAATCTTCGCCCATGGTAAATTAAATATAAACAAACTTTATCGAAGAAAACCCATGATACCCATGCTGATGTTATTTCAGTGTATATATATGATTTACTCTGTTTTCAAGTGTGTTGAATAACCTCCGCCTACTTTTCAGCATTTATTGATTAGCTGCGTTGGAGTCCAGTTGAGTTGGTACGGGGGCAATCCACTAGTTGTTGATCCTCTCATTGGCCAAGGATAAAGCACGAGGCTTGGATATTTTTTTACAGCGCAGCTGACTGTCTGTTTTGTAAAAACAGTCGAGATAACTATTAATGTTGGGTTTTTCTCTCATAATATTAGTTTTTTATCTAATTTATTCCACCCAGCTAAACCTAATAGGTAGAGACGAAGTAAACTGAGAAATTTTTGCAATAGTGTAGAAAACCCAACTAATTATGGGGATTTTTGGATTTGGTTCTTGGTTTACATAGGAGCACAAATTAATTGATGAGGTTTCCAAAGTAATAAGTTTTTTTCTCAGTTTGCGTCTCTATCTATTCTAGAAGTAGACAGTGCAATCATGTAGCACATTAAAACAATCCAATGTGAAAAAATTTGTAAAGTGAGGGATTCCCAATTTGCTGTTGGCAGAGTATACAGTCAGATAAGCATGCAATGAAAAGCAACTTGGCAGGCTAGTAATTACTAGGCAGATAGTTTGGAACAATTTATTAGGGTGCATACATGAATTTGTACAAAAGTGTCGAGTGAGCCATGTAACTGTAACTGCAGTTTTTATACTTTTTACCGTTGAGTAGTTTCAAACAACATTCAACTTAAGTGTTTTTAATTTGGTGTTAATTGAGCTTGGAAGGCAGTTTGTAGCTAAAATTTTTGCGCAGCAGTTTGTAAATCGATTTACCGGATCTGAAAGACAGCCTTGTTTTCTTGCAAGTTTATATTTATTATCTATTACATATAGAGTAGGTAGTTAAACAGAAATAATCAAAAAGTTTATTGTCAGTTCTTGACTGGCTTGGCTCATCTTATTTCTTCAAAGTCACGCGTTATTCCAGTGTACTTGCGAACAAAATCTCGTTTTTGTTCTAGATTTATTGGCAATCTGCTAAAGACTAAATCAGCAAGTTTCGGAAAGGTGGGTAGGCAAGCCCCCATAAAACCATCACTCGACAGAGGTTCGAAGGCTTTTAGTGCTTGTTGTCTTCTTTCCACATCAGCTATATCATTGACAGTTTCAGAAACCACTGGGATATTGAGTGTCATTATTTGGGGGTTTAAGTCTTTCTCGAACTTTGCATGTATCTAAAGGTTTATGTTTAAAAATATTAACTTTCATATCTGATACAACAAAGCGGATTGGATTGAATGTAGACAGAAACGAGTGCAGATGCAGCTGGAATGGATGTAGACATTTAATGGACTGAAGGCTGACAACCTGGAATGAATGTCAACTATGCTAAAAAAAAGTTTCTACAGTCATTTCCAGAAGTTTCTACATTTTTCTCCAGCAATATAAAAATTATGATTTTGAAGTTTATTCCAGGCAGAAGTTCTGCACTAAGAGAAAAATGGTAAAACAAACATCAAGTCCATGGTTAATGTAAATGGGACTGAATGCTGACACTTCAGGGAACTAACATCATCAGTTTATTTTTTTTCGCAGAGTCAACATTTCTTCCAGGTCTGTTGACTTTCATTCCAGGGTTTCTACAATCACTGCAACATCCATTAAAACAGTAAAACGTGTTTTGATTTAATAGCACATGCAGCCTGAAAAATATAGTGCACATTGAAAAAGTTGGTGTTTGATTATCAGTGAAACAAACTACTTTTTCGCTTACTTTACAAAACATCAAAAAATAAATTATTTATTTCTTTTCTTTTGCGAAACACTCACATTCTTCCTTTTGCTTTGAGTTATTTTAAGTTCCAGCTGTCATCAGAAGGTTAGCAACCTGAATTGATATTTAATAAAACACACTTGCTGTCATGAATGAGTGGCTATCAAAATTTACCCCACCAAGGTTGGATATCGGTTTCCAAAAAAAAATCAATGACAATTTTAATTAAATGAGTACTGTATGGTGCATTTCGTATCACATAAATATTGTCATAACTTATTTTAAGTAAAGGTTTGTTAAAGAAGCAAGCAGTTCATAATTCGCTTAATTTCATAAAAAGTTTTTGCACCAATTTATTCAGATTGTACCAATCAAAGTTAACTACACAGCACTGAACTACTCACCCAGATTTCAGGATTTTTGAACAAGCCATCGTAAGGTGGAATAAGAAATAATCGAACAAAGTCATCAATTCTTTTATTGATCCATTCCTTTGATTTCAGTCTGTACCCATTTCTTTTAATGCAAGTGCAAATGAGATGTGCAACTATCACCAGTTTCTGTAATTGTAAAATATTCATATTTAAAGTAATGCTTAATGCTCAATTATCTCAAAATAAGTTATTAACTTCTAATGAGTGCCAAACTGAGTTGCTGTCCAGATTTATTGCTAAATCTTTTGCAAAGAAAAAAATGTACGATACCACTTGAATTTGTGGGTTATACGAGTGCCCTATTGTCAACTATCCTTTGGTTTGTCCCCTTATTCTACTAGTGATACCCATTAATGGCTCTGGCCTCTATTAAGACCCCAATTTTTCACTGAATGACTTGAATAAAATTGAAGTAAACCTTGGCTTCCAAAGCATAGTGGCCAGCAACATTGGCTGTACACAGTATTAGCTTAAACTAGAAACACTATTATGCAGCACCTTTGTTTGAAGGAAGTGTGACACAGAGGTAACAGGGCTGTGCTGAATAGTCATGCAAAAGCAAATGTGGCCGGGTAAAAAATGTTTATTTGGGTGTTAGACTAAGTGTATATTGCAGTGGATTCTACTAGCTACATACAGTGACCACTACTGCCCAGAGGTCCCCTTGATGGTGGCTACCACAGGCATGCCTCCAATGAATGCAATATACAAATACCGGAATCTATTGTAGTGATTGTATTGCTCTGACAAATTATTATTAATAATAATTGATCATACCGGCACTGGATATCACTACCCCGACCCCGGGTATTCACTACCCTGACCCAGGGTAGCTACCCCGGGTCAATAACAAGATGGCCACCATAACCAGAGAGAAGATACCTAGCCCAAGTGCCTTTAGATACCACCTCCCGGAGCTATCTACCCTTTGATGTAGAGAAATGTGAACCAAAGGCTGATAAAGACCAAAGAACTCTCAGGGATTACATTAACCTATCACCGTCCAAGCTAACTATGGACTCCGCCACTTAGTTCTGGGCGCCGGTGCTCTTTAATTCAGCTATCATTATCGTATTGGACAATACTGTCTAATGTATGCCATATAACTTCCTGTCATACTTCCTGAGCATGGCTGGAAACGCTCAATTCCTACTTCCTGTAACTCTGCATATGAAAGGCTGAGGTTTTATAATACTCATTGCACTAACTGATATGACATGAGTGTGTTCTCTTGTCTCAGTTTGCCACCATGTGTTTTGCTATGAATAAAGGTTTTATTAACACACTACTTGAAATCCGTGTATGTCTGAGCCGAGGGCTCGCTACTGTTGATAAAGTCAGTCATTCACTTTACAACATCTTCTTTTTGCCATCTCAGCACGGGTCACCTATGAGTTTAAGTAGACTGTAGATTGTCAGGCCTGAAGTGGTTGACTGCGTTGCTGTGGCTGGACAAGACTGCGCACCTACCAGCACAACCCCTTAGCAGAACGTAGTGGACATAAAAATCCGCTACAATATTATGGAAGCTCCAGCACAACACAACTACCACCAAACAATCACTCTAAAACTCAGTGGCTTCAGAATCCCTTTTACTATCACAAATCTGAATTTTTTACTAATTCAAAACCTAAACTACATGCACACTTGTGTAATCTTGGAAGCATGCTGAAATTTAATTTTCTAAAGCTGAGAAACTGCTGCACAAGTTTAAAATGTTTAAAGTGCATCTGCTTGATGTGATGAGGATGATGACCGGTTGAGATCAAGAAACACCTTAAAATATTACAAAACTGTATCTCGTGCAAAAAAATTATTTTTCTTGTAATAGTTACTACTAAGGTCTACCAGCTTGCTTCATCTGTTGCTCTTCTGCAAAGAGAATGATTTGTTAAGTGTGCAAATAACCCACATTGATTGTACAATGGTAATTTTAAAGTTTTCATGTTTAGGGAAAGGCAAAAGTCATGCATAAATAAGTGGTTTATTGAGGAAATGGCTAAGTAGTTAATATTAAAATAACTGTGTGCAGAAATATGTTGTAACTGGTTACAGTGTGTCATGTGCATATATTACTGTACATAGCGCTGGCCAATCATAGCTATTTATAATAAGCCATTTACTTTGCAGTAACTTGATTTCAGCGGATACGCTGTATGCATTCAGCCTCTTTGTATTTGTTTTGTGTGTAACAGCCAATAAATTTTAAATCCTACCGTTCACTATTAACATCGATCTACGCTTGAGTAGTCAACCACTTGTAACGCAGCCGACAGCCTATGAATTTATAATATTATCAATATTTTAGTATTTTTTTGTGTACACCACCGGCACAACGGCCTCCATGTACTCCTGATTGCAATAACTAATGTCCAAACAATGATACAACTGTTCCTTGTTAATAATAATTTATTAAACGCATTCTGTTTAGCAAGATATAAGTATGCTAACAAATCCACTAATACTATAAGCCATCCACAAAACTTGCCAGCAATCCACAATAACTTCTGCCTCCCTAATCTCCAGCAATTTCTTTTTATAGGAAGAGATCAGGAGGGCACACTCCCTTATTAGGGTGAGCCAATCCCACAAGTTATAACAATGTAATAGCAAATAGTTACAATCAGTACAAAAATATATGCAAAGTGAACAATGTGCCATGTGTGTGTTCTCTCATGAATTGCATAAGTCCAGGGCTCCTCCTCCTTTAGCTTGGGTACTGCTCCAATGTCCTCATCTCCTTGCGTGGCTTTAGCAGGCTCCTACGTTTAGCATCCACTCAGGCTTATCCATTGGTGGCCATTTATGACAGAGTATCTCGGTATAGCGGCCATTTATGACAGAGTATCTCGGTATAGCGGCCATTTATGACAGAGTATCTCGGTAAAGTCGCCGTTTATGACAGAGTATCTCGGTATACCATGTATACTTGGGCATGCATGATGGATAGATGAGTTATTTAGCTGCTAATATTTAGGGATACTTCTAATCAAGGGAAGGGGTTCTTTTGCACTCTTTCAGGGGTGACAAGGGGTGCAGGGTAGGGGGTTGAGGGGGAAGGAAAGGGGCTGGGGTCACTGGTTTTACACAAACCTCCCACAATATTAATTGATTGTGCACAATTGACTACACCACTACTCCTAGACTACAGACTGGCCATTGATGCCTAGTGGGTAGCAGCTGAGTCAACTTCTGGACACTATCTGACTTGCAGCTAGTCAGACCAGGTGTGAATATCCCATTATTTTCATGCAGGGTGTGCAGGTGTAGCCAGCCACCAGTACAGTAAGTTCTGGCACATTTGTGACAGCAGTTGGAGCTGGATGATCCACAAAGATTGATGACCCTACCAAGGAAAAGATGATTAAAGAGGATGACATTACAAGTAGATAATACCAGGGGTCGACATAAGTATATGACACCGTAGATCTTCAAAATAAGTAGATGGTACCACAGATCTTTAAAAGAAGTAAACGATAACATAGTCATTCCGAAGAAGCAGATCATAACCCAGATCTTCAAAATAAATAGGCTATATTGTGAGAATAGGAACTCTGCTGACCCCTACGTTCTCCTAATGGCCTATCTACGGCACACCAAAGGACAAAGTGTAGAGAAGGATCCCTATTTGCTAGGTTACTGATGCAGCTCACTGACACTATAAAAAAGGGATTTCAGCAGTGGCGAGGGAGGGCAAGTTCCAGCCCCCACAATTTTATGGAACAGGCGATGTGAACCATTTCCTCCAACAGTTCAGAGACGTGGCTAAAGCCAATCAATTGGAGCCAGCTGAAACAGTCATTTCACTGTGACAATCACGGAGTAGGAAGTCCCAGCGTTATGGTGGTTGAAAGTCATGCTATGCCAGTACTGAGGTGCTGAAGGGCTGTCTGAACATGACAATAAAAGAGGCAAAGGCGGTACTGCATCATGTTAGTAGTGAACAGGCAAAACAACAAAAACACATGTCAGAAATCGCTAAGCTCACACATGCAGACTATAGCATATTTTCTGCAGAGCAATGCAGATAGCGGGTTTTAAAAAGCTTACAGGATACATTGGGAAACTGGTCTGCCCAATGTCACCTTCTGGCAGTTTAACTCCGCGCCTTGTAAAGAGCAGTCTGAGCGAGAAACTAATATTTGCTGAGAGACACAATTTTTCGCAGCTGGACCAAGAGTCAGGATCATTGATATTGAGGATGACATCGTGTATTAACTGACATCGGCGGCAGTCCGTCAGAAACCATAGATGCAAGACTGCATGAAAACCACAACAACCACCTTGTGAGAACCGATGAAACCTGTAGACAAGCTGTAGCAGAGATCAGCCATCCTACTAACACCACCTGTGCCAATTACCTTTTCCAATAAGCTTAATCTTATCTCATACTATAAAGGAGGCCTTTTCACTGTTGAAAATGTGGACAACAAGAACACATGCCGAGGGAAAGTAGGAACCAACCCCAGAACAACCAGTTGGGAAACTGGTATAGCCCACAGCAGTAGTGCCACCTACTAGCTGTACAGAGACCAGACCACAAAGTAGGAGGAGGTTTGAGCTGCTGATCTAATAATTGTGCAGGAGAGCCAGATTATCACCGTAACTCCTTCTCAAGCCAGACCAACCAGAGGGAAACTCAAAACTGCTATTCTGACTTGCTGGACTTGGCTAAAACAGCTGGGAAAGAGAGGAAATGGTGGTAAAACAGCCAAGAAAGCAAAGGAGAGGTCGGCAGACCAAAGAGAGGAGAGTCCAGGAGCCTGTAAGTCGCAAAGAAGTCAACAAGCCTACCAACGCGCAAAGGACTACTTTCGGGGACCTGCAGTGAATGCCCTTCTGTCAGATTCTACGTCGGCTCAAACCACTTCTATCCATCATATCGACAGACCGTTCAAGCTTAGACTTGTCAGACAAGATTGAGGACAAAGCAGTGACCTACCTAGTCAACCCTAGGTGCACCACAAACCTGCTAGCAAAAAGTGTCTTCCACCACCCATTAGAGCAAAATCAGCAGGAGCTTCATGAGTATAGCTCATCCGGACCGATGGTAGACAGCACTTGGCTGCCAATCTATGGGCAGCCAGGAAATGTTGCAACACCACCAGGGTGTGTTCAGCAAACACAGTGGTGAAATAAGTCTGACAAATTTTGAAGAACACTCCATACCTGTTCAAGAGGGCGACAGGCGTAACATGATGCCTCTACACAGTCTAGAACTACAGAATTGGGTGTAGTCCGAGCATCAGGTACAGGAGCTGCTGAAACAAGGGCTGATTGAGCCTGGGAAAGGAGAATGGATTTTCCTAGTCGTGCTCATTAAAACCAAAGATGAGCGTTTTAGGTTTTGCGAGTACTACCTACAACTGAGTGATGCCAGACACAAAGATGAGCATTGGATACAAAGCATTGATGAGTAGTTGGTTGAAATTGGATTCAACAGCCCAGGCTTTCAGAGATAATTTTTGTTGAAGAACCGGTTCAAGAAATCTATGAAAATTTTTCCATTATCAACTAAGTTGTAGAAACATGTGGTAATAAATGTAAAGCCAGATTATAGTCTACGTACAGATGTAAAAAAATTGGCTTATTTTGTTTGTTCTATTTTTTTGTTCATAAAAAGTAAGTTGCAATCAAATCAAAGCTAATAAGCTGCTGATTGATAATATGTTGGTTGTATAAAGTTTTGTTTGATGGGCGATTGTCTAAATTGCTCCTCAAACCGATGAAGTTGTAAAAATGATTTTGGAACAGCGTCACTTTCTTTCCCTCCTTGTTAAAACAGAAGTTTTTTGAAAGTCATGAAAACTTGCCGGGGGAAAACACAATTGTAATTAATACCACAAAGAATAATGCTCCTACCCTTAGTTTTCATTGTTTTTTGGGGCAAACAATTTTTAGAGGATTTTGCATGTCCAGATGTGCCAATTTTTCCTGCTATTTCGAAACCCACCAAAATCCTCATGGAGAGTGTTTGGGATGTCAAAGATCATTTTTCAAATTTCAGATAAATCCAATAACTATATCTTTTAAAAATACTTTTGTTTACTACCATTCCAGTTTTGAGTTCTCCTGTTTCTTTAAATCACTGCATTGCAACTTTTAAACTGAAATAATTGGCAACAAGACTATGACTGCATTTATCATGCATAATTTGTCTCCATAACAACTAATGCAACTCATCCCAGCATGTGATCTATGTTCGAGCGTCCAAGGCTTTCACTTTCTTCGCAAGTTCATGAAAACTGTTGGAAAGATGATGAATGTTCTGGGGTTGTAGAGTTATTTTCAGATTGTAGTGTACTCAGAAACAACAGCTAAAGTAAATTTGAAAGAAAAACATTATGAATGAGGTGTTTTTGGGTATAAGCTAATCGGGAATGTGATTGGAATGCGTGAATGAGTGGAATCTGAATCAAAGTTAAATAAAGAAGACACCTAGGCGATATTACTTCTACCTAAATACCCATTGAACTTGTAGCAGAGCCATGTAATCATAGATGCCTTCAAGTCTGTCCTCAGTCAAGTGCACAATATTCATCACCTGTATCGTGAGTTCTAAACACAAATGTGCGAGAAATCTCAACTCGCGAATTACTGGATCAGATATGTGGGTGCTGTTGACCTAATGCTGGCATTCGTCAATACTGAACACTCACAAGATTGGCAGTTACATTTGAGCTGTGTCAAGGAGATATGTGTGTATTTTTTTGCCTATGATTGACAAAATTATTTACCATGGTTTTTTATTTATGTGTATTATGAATGTGTTGAAACTTCAAAACTGTGCATCTTTGGTGTACCAGGAGTTCGCGAGTAGAAACTTTGTCATTCAGTGAAGCGAAACACCGATTTAGCTGAACACGAATTAGAAGAATTAGCCTAACACTAGTTTGTTCAAACACTACAGAAGCTGTAGTGTTTGGGCTGACCTGGTGATAGAGAAGTATGTTAATTGCAAAATAAAGTGTACTGTTGGACTAGAAAGAACCTCAAAAAGGAAAGCAGCCTGAGACCGATGGTTTCTGACTCCCCAGACAAAAACTGTAATAGCTAGTCAACTAGCTAAAATGGCTTACTGCATTGCACCATCCAGAGAAAAGCACAATGATAATGTGCCTGGACAAAAAAATTCTGACAATACAGAATTAATAAAAATTCTGGTGGATAAGCATTCTGGTGAATTTCAGCAGCACAATGTCTTGTACGCATATATTTTCATAGAGGTGACTGTGACTGAGGGATTCGGTCAGGTAGAGCTCCCTAGATGACAGCATGAAGTGCCATCACTGCAGAATAAAAAGAAGAAACTCTGCCGGCCTTGTAGCTTTCCATACCGGCCCTGCAACTTTCTATACCAGCCTTGCTGTGACCTTTACCGGACCGGCAGTGCTGTACCAGGTCAGTAATAAGATGAGCTTGGTAGCTGAAGTTACCAAAATTTTGTAAGTCGCTTCATAAAGACAAATCCAGGGCGCACCTAGCTTTATTTTTTACCAGTCATGGACCTGAGGCTACCAAAGACCTTATTTGTAGTTGTATTCCTTGCCATGTGCGCTATTGCATTGTTTTATGTAGGTTCGTTGATTGGCTCATTTTACTTCCTGTTATGTTTATGGGTTAACACATGATGGTGCAGTCAACGTACTGCCACCAGCTTATAAAAGACTGGCTCTCTGTATGTTCTATGCAACTTAACTTCTACTGCTGTTAACTTCTGTAGGTGATTGCCTCCCCAGAGCATGGTATGTGGACAATAAATGTGCGTATTACTTAAACTCTATATAGTTTTTTGGAGTCATATGCTCATTAATTGTGACGTTGCAAGCAAATTCTCCATTGCACCCTATAGGTTTCATCGATCCTGCATTACCTCTTGGAGAGATGTGATGTTTGACTGTGGCACGAGCTGTGCACTGTGGACAGCTGTTCCTAGGTGGACAGTATCAGGGCCCTTATCGGCATGATCCACTACACTACGTTTCTCGTTCTGAAATCACTTTTTTGTAGAGAGTTTGATACAGCTTAAAAAATTTAAATCAGGCATGAAGCCAACCACCAAAGAAGCTGAAGTGCTCCTCAAGTTTCTTGAGCATGGAGAGCAGTCCTACAAATAATTGGTTCCAGAGTGACTTCTACATGAAAGTAAGGAATTCTTAGCCTCTATCCCTGGGTTGGACGTTTCAGCAATCAAGAAACCAAAGCATCAATCTCAACAGCAAGGGCAAAGTAAATTGCTTGACACTGAATGTGGCCTCTTTGGAAGGCTTGCGGTTGCAGCGCAACATCGAGAGGTTCGGTATGCTTCAGTTATGTCAGCATGAGCTATTCAATTACCTGAAAAAATGATTGCAGACAAAGACGGTTTAGGGAAGAAATCAACAAAGAGAATTTGGTTTGAAATGTTGGAGAATAAAGTGATAGTCAATTTTGTAATGATTAATCCGGAAGTAGGGAATTCGCATACATAACCAATGACAAATACTAGGTGGGTAGTTTTGATCAATATGATGCGATCATTTTGGGTAAAATGTTAAAGCTTCACGTAAAAGCTTTACTCAGGGAATAAAATATTGTGGACTTGGTATTTAATAGATATGATAGAGACAAATCTATTAGGAGCTGAAAAATTTAAAACGAGGTGCTGTTCAACATACATCATAAACAATGATGAAAGGACTATCCCAAACTGGAAGAGTTTGGTAATAAACGAGAAGAATAAAATACAACTGTGTAGATATCTAGTTGGCTATCTCAACCAGTATGGCAAGACAATTCCTGAGAACAGAAAGTTCTTTTTTGCTGATGGTGCAGCTGATCCGACAGTATGCATCATCATCACCAATGGTTAGTGTCGGCCCTTGGAAACGTTAACAGGTGACTACTAGGAAGCACACTTCTGAGTGGTTCTGCATGCAAAACATGCATTTGAGCAAAGCATGGATTAGGACACTATCAATTCATTGGATACAGATACATTGGCGATAGCCCTGTATCCTCTGAAAAATTGCAGTTATTGTTTCAACAACCTTAACAACTGTGAATTCATGCTGAAACCAGAATGAAGGAAAGATTTGTCCATCTCCACAGGTATGTTCCAATAGACATTCAGCTGTTTTTGGGGAAAGCACTTTGTGATAGACAACTACGCCCCAGATGGCACTGTTTCCTGTAACATATCAAGCATGCAAACTATCAAGCTTACCTGTGGAAGCATGGAGACATGCCTGTGTTATCTCCACCATCCGTAGATAGATAACAACAATCGTACACAATCATATACAGTGAGAAAGATCCGGCTGCAAAAAATATTCACCTCCCTAACAGCCTTGGATGTCGCTGCAGCTAATGCAGATCAAATGCCCGCCGAGGTCGGAAAAATAATTCGCGTCCATTGACTTGTGCCAATGTTCCCAATCAAGATGTTGCAATCATCGGCGGCGATGGCAGTAACATTGACACAGAGCCTAATAAAGTGTAGCAGATGTTGTTTTGCATCACTGAGGGCCTAATCCATTAAATGCCAGTGGCTTTCAAAAGTGCTTAAAATTAATAAATACAAAAGCATTTTCTCACATTGCATGTAGCCAAACAATAATGTGGATTATTGATTGATTTCCACTATTAAACTACAAATAGTGAGGATAATTGGTTTGACATGTTACCCACTTATGTAATGTATTTCAAACTGTGTATCAATGAAAATTTGTTATCAATACCTTTCTTTTGAAGCCTTGAAAATTATATTTGGTGCAGAGCACAATGTAAAAAATAATTTTCAAACAAAAAATGGCCACTCATCAATTTGAATTTCTTGCTACCAAATTTTTCATGCTCAGTGTATCAAGACGGTCAATCTGTTATATAATAGAGCTTTCATAAATAAAAAAAGTAAAACTTCTGCAATAATGGCGTTTGTCGGTAGTCCATTACTCAAGAGTAAGAAGGGGGCCCAAAAAGTAGGAGCAAATTAACTTGATTTGCCAAAGCTGATAATCTACATGGGATTAGACAGATAAAATAAGCAGCTTTTTCATGCCATCACACTCAAGTGACATAACGTTGAAGAAATATGAAAAAAAAACCAACTCAGTTATCACGGAGTAAAATCCAGAACCAACTGCTACTGGTTCTTAGTATCCCAAGCTTTTAACAGTTTTCGTCAGGAGCTTGATTAGTTGTGAGAATCCAAATCAAATGTAAACATGGTGACAAACACATTGTTGGTGAGCTACAGATTTTTGAAAAAAGTTGGATTAAATACGGGGAGTTATCCTTCTTTTGAAATCAAAAGAATATTAGATTTGGCAACTTTCAGCATAAACTTATTGTATTCATACCATTACAAACATTGAAAGTAGTTCTGAACATACCAAACACCTGAAATTTTTGACGATTTTAAACAATTTGCTTCAGTTGAAGTTGCCAAAAATAGCTCGCTAATGTTTTCACAAAAATTGATCAGCCCTGGCAGGAACAGAAAAGCTAATCAACAAAGTATAGATAATTGCCAACATACTGAGAATAATGGTCCCAACTCGACAATTCAATGTTCGTTTCTATTTAATTTAAGTGTTATACCAGGTTTAATAACGAGTTTACAATACAACTTTTCTGTTTCAGATGTAAAAACATGGTGAATAATACAGCGGTTTAAAAGCTTTTCACTATCGATCTCTAACCACCAAATTTTTCTTCTCTTCTACAAAATTATTCATCTACATCTCAAACATATTGAATAAATTAGCAAGGTTTGTATTACATTGCTTATATAAAACTTTCCTCAAGTATCAGCTATCATTTTCATTTAATACACGCTTATCTATCATAAACTCTATTGACTGTCTTTTTATTCTGCTTTTTTTATAAATTTTACCTATTATACTCTTTACTACTGATTATATACTTTAGCTGTTACCATTACGAATGTTATTTGCCTTACCAATATATACATGATGCGGTTATCTACCATTTTAATCAAATAAATTCCAACAATCAAACAATATTTAAATCAGTATTTGCACCTCGGAATAAATCAGCGTATAAACATATTCAACCCACATTCAACCCACATTCAACCCACATTCAAACCACATTCAAACCACACTCAACCCACACTCGACCCACACTCGACCCACATTCGACCCACATTCAACCCACATTCAACCCACATTCAACGCACATTCAACCCACACTCAACCCACACTCAACCCACATTCAACCCACATTCAACCCACATTCAACCCACATTCAACCCACATTTAACCCATATTTAACCCACATTCAACCCGCTACAAAAAATACACCTAGATTTACCCTGTAGTGCACTCGTTTCTCAAAAATGCAATCACTGTGTGGTGAATCAACCAATCAACTGCACTCAGTAAATTATACCTTAACATACCAATTTACATACCAGGGGTTCTAAGCACCTGGATCATATAAAACACACTTCAACAGCTTTCTCCTAGCACACAGTGTTTATTGTCTTCAATTCAACCTTTGGAGATCTGCTCTTATTCTACTACTGCCAAGAATTCACCACAGAAAGTAGAAACACTAGAGATTGGCTAATCAGCCTATCAATCTATCCCCTACTCCACGGCTCCCATTATATCTCATAGTATTCCTAGTACCTAATTACCTACTGTGACTATCCTCAGTATTGAGCTGATAGTATTTGTCTTAGTCCTAAATGATTTGACATTATACTAACTAGAACAAATGTTTTAGGTGGGCTGCTGATAAAGGCCGAACTTTTGCATTATTATTCGGTATTGTGGTGTACCGAACTTTGTGCTCTTGCCCCATGCATTGCTTACATGAGAGTTCTTACCCCATGCATTGCTTACATGAGAGTTCTTACCCCATGCATTGCTTACATGAGAGTTTTTACCCCATGCATTGCTTACATGAGAGTTCTTACCCCATGCATTGCTTACATGAGAGTTCTTACCCCATGCATTGCTTACATGAGAGTTCTTACCCCATGCATTGCTTACATGAGAGTTCTTACCCCATGCATTGCTTACATGAGAGTTTTTACCCCATGCATTGCTTACATGAGAGTTCTTACCCCATGCATTGCTTACATGAGAGTTCTTACCCCATGCATTGCTTACATGAGAGTTCTTACCCCATGCATTGCTTACATGAGAGTTGTCAGCTAAATAAAAGAGAGCAAACAAGTTTTCACATTTAAAAGTAAAGAGTCAGAAACATTAAATTTCCATGAACCATATATGAAGAAATATTAAAAAATAGATTTGCTTTTAATATTATTTGTAAAGTATACAAACCGCTATGAATCTGTCCCAGTTGTTGACATTTTTATCACTTTCCCATGCTCTAAACATAGCTGAAAGCAATCTTCTTTGACTTATAGTTATGCGGACTGTTGGGTCTGTCAAGCGGTGAAGGAAACCAGCGCATCGGTGTCGAAATATGTCAACATTATCAGGATTTTCAGCAATTAATCTATGACCTTAAAAATAAGTATAATGTATTTGCTCTAGAAGATCATCAAACATATGCTGTACAGCTGTCTAATTTATCCATGCCAATGGCAAGTTGAAAAAATAATAGCGTAATGTTCATTCATGTTTTACTTCAATTGAAGATACTAAAAAACTGTATTTAAAGTAAGTACCTCATGCTTCATAGCCTGACAAATGCATCGCATTTTTTCCATTCACTAAAATTTTTTGAACTGATGATATGAAAAGTTTTCGTTTCAAAGTTTGCTGTGTAAGTGAAAAATTGGAAAAATTGTCTTATTTGGGACCAAGAGCATAGGTGCTCCACTTTTTTGTGACTGACAAATAACGAACGATATTTTACTTGTCTAATGCCAACCTGCCAAACGGTGTGGAATGCTAATTGTTGAGTGGCCGTTTTCTCCAAATGGTATACTCAAAATAACACAAAATTTTATTGAGATGAAAGTTTTTCAATCAACTTTAATATGCAACAATGAAGCGTCTGTGTGGATGGTAAAGTTTTATTTTATTTATATTAGTCGGCCTCCATATTGTTTGTAATGCTTATGTTAAGTAGTTGTTCTATTAGTAAAACAGGAATGAATTTAAATCACTTGTAAGTTTTATTACAAGCAACTTTTTTATATGTGCTACCGATTTCACCCGCCATATTTAAGCATAGTGACCTGCTTTATTTTTGCTTTGTTCTTGCCATCCTTATCTTGTCCTTCGCCCGCACAGCTCTACTTTTCAGCCTCATGCTCGCTCAACCCCCAGCGTGTACCACCCTTGCTGCAGTCTACTTTCTCCATCTCTCCTTTTCTCTCTCTCTACCGCTCAAATTGAAACATGACACTGGAAAACTTTGTGTTGGTACAGTGCAGTCATTACTGGGAAACTGACTTGCAGAAAATATTTATGAAAGACTTTTGCTACCTATGCATACTAGAAGAAAATATTTTTAACCGTAAACTAACTAAAAACATGCTTAGCTGACAAACCGTTCTGCATTAGCGAATTTAATGTGCTGTTACTCGTTTCCACTTGCATTATTGGAAAAAAAGTCCAAGTGTGAGAATATCTCTGATTTGAGAAAAATTGCAAATTTAAACTCGGACCACGCAATTAATTGGTGTAATAAACAGACTTTATGAGCAACAGCTTTGTCTTCTTTCAGTGTAGTAGTTCATGTGTATGTCCAAGTGGACAAAGACACTGATACACAGACAAACGCTTTGAATCATAGGACAGAAGTTGGCTATTTTTTAAGATTTTATGAGTGTAAGTAGAGTGCTGTAGCCATGAATACTTCAGTAGTATAGCAGGAGCAGATACGGCGTAAAAAAAGCGTGAAACTCCAGAATGTCAAGAATAATGTGAAAGTTCAGTAAACGCTAAAACGTATTTGGTGTAAGTGTGAACTTAAATCAAGAATGGTTAAAGTAAAAATATGGAGAGCTATGTAAGAAAGATTTGAAAACTTTTAGTTTGATTGAATGTGTATGTGAATGTGAGTGTTGTTAAAAACAGTCACTAGAAAAACAATGAGTTATAGAGTGAAATGTAAAAAATTGGAAAAAAATGGAAAAGATGATTTTTTTAATATTTGGTGCATGATATTAGGTGAGCAAAAGAGAAATTGATTTTTCTGTAATAGATAGTTTGGGCGGTGTCCCGAGGTTGATGATATGTCAGTTAATTACTATGTAATGGTAGTTGAAATACAAATCTTGACTGTTGTATTCAAACTGATAACCAACTTTGTTTTAATTGTGATTTAGATCACGGTGGGTCTGCGTGGTTTTGTTATTGGAGTTTTTTTCTTGTATGAAATAAGGTGCAAGTATGGGTTGATACATTTGTTCTGATTGTTGAATGTAATCTATTTAATTAAAGTACCCATAATAAGCATAAAAGATTGCTGTGTGGATAGTAAATAAAATGATTAACATTGATAGTACTGATTCATTTTAAAACATTGAGTAATTCGCTTAATTTGGTAAACTTGTTTTAGCTTCTAAGAAATGTAACTACATTGCAATTGACAATGATGAGAAGAGTTTTTCTCTTCACCAGACCGTTGTTTTTCAAAAAAAGAGAGTCATAACTGAAACATCTTATGCACTTAGACAGTGAAATCTTCCTGCCCATAGATCTCTCAGTTCTGCGGGTGTTTTTGGCATGGACAACACTGTTCTTTCAACAATGCCAAGCATTAGGAGCTTTATACTACTAGGGGGAAAAATCAATAGAATTGTGCATAGATATATTGAAAAACTGAGAATGTCTTTGAATCTCAGGTTACAAAGTCATCTTGATTTAGGAAAGCAAATGATCGAGTCATATAAGAACTTATAGAAAACTGAGAAGATTTGTTGATACGTACTACAGAATATGCCAAATACGACATTGATTCAGAAAAAAACATTTTCCAAGCTGTCTCTGATTTTCAAAAGCACAATGTGGAGCAGAGAACACTTGAGTAATCAGGTGAGAGAACTTGCAGAGCCCGGAGGACTTCTGCCAACTCATCAATGATCGCTAAATGGAAGCATTTTTTGAAAAAATAACATTGCTACTGAGTCTACTGCTAAAGTGAGAGTTGAAGCACAAATTGAAGCTGACCAATGTTTATCAGCTGGTAGAATTTATCCCTGGAAAAGCTTTTTAGGCTTTTGGGACATCAGTATCAGATGTTAAGAAAATGGGAGATAGCGATCATAGCCAAAAGCTGCTAGTCACTACAGTGGGAAATTATATCTATTGAAAAATAATGAACGAGAAGCAAAAAACGTACAAGGGTCAAGTACATCGAAGAAGCTCAAGAAGCTTCGCTGTACATTAGAGCAAGCAAACTCATTTCTATGGAACAGATATCAGAGGGCTTCTACAAAATCATACGTACTGAAAAATGGTAAGTTTATAACTTATTTTAAATTAATCTACGGTGTTAACAATTTAAATTATATCCAATTGATTGGTATAACTTTTTCAGTTGATTACGAATGTCCCATTGCACTTGGGCTTTTCTGCGCTACAATGCACTAAAACGAGAACGTAGGAATTTCACTACATCTTTGTAAAAAGTAAGTATTCTGTATTTCCCCATCTTTAATTATTTAAGTTCGTCAATATTATATACCAAAGCAATAGATGTAAAATATTCTGACCTACTTTTATTCATGTTATAGATATGACGATAGAAATGTTTTCCAGTATATAGATAAGTATGCAGCTCGCACTTACATGGGTTTAAGTGGGTTGCTAGAAATGTTCGTAAAACTGAGTAGGGGAAAAGAATTTCACACCAATTAATCTAATTGGTTTCCACATCCACACTGTGATGGACATAGAGGTTAGTTTTGGTGAGTTAAAACAATGGGGATAAAATAGAAGGGTCAGGATTGTTGTGACAAAGTGATAAACACGGCACAAAAACATCTGAGTTGCTGAAAAAAAGAGTTTACTTGGAATGTCCTTGTCATGCTAAACTTTAAATCTTACTACTCTTGGGGTGAAAAGGGTAATAATTTTAGCTCAAACGGCTTAAACAAAAGAATTAACAAGTTGAACGAAAAAATTCATCTAAAAGTTTTGAAAACTAAAAGTTTGTCGAAAGAGAGAAATGATGGTTTTGGAATGAAAAATGGAAGGATTATCGCATACATGCATACATAAACAAAAAGTGGACTCGTGCATTTTTATCCTAAAATAAAAGTACGTTTAGATCGTGTATGAACCAAGTCATAGTAGCATAATACAACTTTGGCGGTTGTATCATTCAATAGCATTGACATTTACTTTATAAGTAGATTTTTTTTTAATTTACAACTTCTATTGATTATTTTTATGTACATATCTTAGCAAAGATATGCTGTGAAGATTTCACTACCTATTGCATTTTACCTGTTATAACTGAAGATGGTTAACGAATGTGAAACATCCTCTATTGACAAACAAAGCTGTCAACTGGATAGCTACATTTAATCCAAAGTTTAAACCAATGTGAAAACCGGGATTTTAACTCATTACTTTTTACAATAATCAAAACCATGCGACAAGCCCGATGATTTAAACCTGAAAATTGACTCCCTACACAACGAACACATCGAGTTTTATCTTGCGCTCAGCAACAAAATTAATGCACCAATGATGATACACTTCTTATCAATCGAAAAGCTTAATATTAAAACTATCAAATGCTCTCAGCAAATCCATAATACATACCAACAAGGATTCCGTACCGGGTGCCCTAAAAAAGGAACGTAACAGGTTCACTTGAGGTAATTTGGGGATCAGGAGAACCCGATTGTCTCATTGAAACATTCATAGATCTGCTCCTGTTATACTACGTATATTCAATAATTAAAACAAATGTATCATCTCATGCTAGAATCCAATTTCAGACAAAAAAAAACATTGTAAAACCAAAACCACAAATGCCAGTCGTGAGATAACTCATGATGAAAAGAAATTGGATTAAAACATTAATGCAACAATTTAAGTTTGCATTCAGTTTACCATCACACACGGATATCAACTCAACAACATTAACTGGCGCAAAAAAGGCCCCGCTTTCACATGCATGTTTTCACATAACAAAAACCACAAAAATGCTCATCTAAAATTTTGCACTGTTTTCACATTTTTTTCATATTACTCACAATTTTTCTAGTAAATTTTTTTAACAACGCTCATAATCATACAGCAGTTTACATCAGATAAACAAACTTGTGATTATTCCCAAGTTTTCACATCACTCTTACGGAGATCTAGTTTGTATTATTTTCAGTTTTCTTACTGTAAGGTTACATTTCATCTTCTTATATGGTAGATATTTTATCAGTGCTTTCTAACTATTCTGTAGTGTATAAGAGAAAAAATTTGAAACTCTGTACCATGGAGGTGGCTAGTGATACACAAACTAAGTTTGTATCAATCTTCAACCATGCGACAGACACGTCCTCACAACGCTCAGACTCAACTCAATTTGGACTCAACCTCGAATGTGACTCGAGATCACCTCAACCAAGGATCATAGTTACATGACCTTGACTTAACTTCAACTCGACCTGGACTCAGTTTATCAACCAACTACCAGCTACAACCAAGGCAACTAGCCAAACTGATTGACAATGATAAAGTATGTGTGCATATAACTTTAATGCGTATGAATGATACTACGTAACAGATAAGATATATTTTCCGGCAAGGCTAACTAAAAACTGAGCATAATCGTACTCCCATTTACACATTTAGGGTACGGTTAAAAAGCTACAGTTTCATTGGTTCTTTAATAAACAGTTGGATTGGAATAATCCTCTGGTATTTCTCCTATGCCTTGGGTTGTGAGAGGTATTCTTTAGTTAGTTCTTCCAGTATATATGTCCTAACCACCCAAGTTCTGGCACTAAATACTTGTCTTTTTCCTGGGAATTGTATCCCTGAGTCGACAAAACCCCTAGTAGAATTGGCGACAGTTTCTACCAATACTTGACGAAGGAAAGGGTGATTTATATATAAATTCAGGGTCAAAAATTCAAGAGCTACAAGGGGGAAAAATGGAAGTTTAGACCGTGCAAGATTTGATGGACTGGGGAAGAAGAGGCCTAGGAAAGGGAGCGGAGGGTACAAGGCCCAATAAGCGGAAGAAGAGACTGGACAACTGTTTTATTGGGTTTGGTGTTTGGGGAGTAAGGGGGCAGGAGTATAGGGTACTAGACAGCTAGTTTGCCAACGAATTGTGCTACAATATTTTCAGAATTATTGAGCTTTCACATTTGTTCACATTCCAAGTTTTCATACTCTTTCACCTAGATTTGTTCGTATTATACTGCTTATGTTTGTTGTACGAAATGATTATTGTAGTTTCAAAGATAAAAAGTGTTGTTTCTTTGGGTCAGTCAGAACTTTTTATCATTATAAAATTTTTACACGATGAAGGTTAGATACCTACCTAAAAGCATAATTTTATTTATCTTGAAGCGTATGTTGTGCTCTCCAACCTGGAAAAAGTTTTCTGGTACATCTCCTACATGGTGCTCTGCACTGCAATAAAAAATGAAACACATTGCTTTGGTTTATTATATTTTGCTGCAAGAACTCCTGAAAATTAAACGTTTACATAAGGTCAAGCAAACTATATTTACTGCATTCACTAGGAGGAGAATAAATTTTAAACATAATTTTTTTTATTATAGCACTTTAATGATTTACAACATTGATAATTTAAATGGTAGCAGATGAATATTAATGTGCGCACATCAAGTTCATAAAATTGAAACTTGTAAATCTTTTCAACCATGAATGTCCAAAAGAATCATACAAAACTTTTCAGTTGAGAAACAGTTTTTATAAAATGATATTGATGCCAATAAAGTATTATATATATATATATGAATAAAATTTTTAAAGTGAGTTATGTTGATGCTTCATTGTTTGTTTAAACCTTAAATAGCAACTTCTTCACTGCTAAGCGAGTATGTATTGTAGAGGATTTTGTTAGGGTCTCAAAATTACCTCCACTGACAACTGTTAGAAAGACGCCTAAACTGTGTTATAATAGCAGTACAGTAATACAGAGTGCAAATAGATTGGTAGCGTAGGCTCTCTGTGGAAAGCAGTTGATACAAACAGTAAGCGCTACCGGTCGGTATGGTAGTATAGGCTCTCGTTTGCGTAAGGTCTGTATAGCAGACAGATCCGGTTAGTAAGGAGTGCGAACAATAGTGAAACAGGCAACCGGTCTAACTAAACACACGTGTTTTTGATTAATAATAATTTATTAGTAGAACACAAAAGCTTGCTGGATGAATAGTCCTACAAGCGTACAGTGAATTGTCTCTTAGATCTAACATTAAGACGGTACAAGCAATCACTGACACTTATGGACTAGACACTATCTCAACCATGGCTAAAACTAGTTCTGACTAACTCTAAGCAAATCTAAAACAACTCTGAGCGTTGTGCGAACTGCTTCGCTATTTATAGAAAAGGACAGCAGTTGAAAGTGATAGCATATGGTTGGCTTAACTAATAGTTAGCACAACAGAAATATGAATCAATATGGGGTGGGTCAAGCATAACGATCACATAAAAAGCTGGCACATTGAGAACTGGCTAGCCGCCAATATTCAAGTGTTAATGATAAATAGATATAAATGACGTCAAACCATCAGTCCATAGCTCGAAATTCTCAATGCTTGATCTTGACTCAGAAAGGATCCCTGGGTCCTCTGCTTCATCTGTGTAAGTACTTGTGCTTACACTACTAGCAATGAAGCCAGGAGGCACACTATCTCACTGCATGGCCGCACTAAGCAATTTACATTACAGTATTACCAAGTTGAGGTTGTTTTTTATTCAAATAGTTTCTACTGAAGTTAGTAACTGTGATCACCTTATTGCGCACTGCAGTGTCTGGTAAAAGGTAAAACTTTAACTTCCAGCTTAAACTCTTGTCAGAAAGTCTAAATCATCATCAAACTTTTTTTTATTGCTAGATATGTACCTTAGCTTTCACTTGCTGTACATCAGCTAGTAAAATTCTATTTAGCAGCTAACAATTGTGTTGTCATGATGTACTTCATTTCTTTTTAAGTGTACTTTTCATATTCTCTGACACAAACATCAAAAAATCTATCGAGGCGGTGTGACCAAATGACGGTCACGAAACCATATTGATATGTATTGTAACTCTTTTTAACAGTTTTGATTTACCAAGTTTTTTTTTCAAGTCTTTACATAACACTGATCAACATTAATAATATGATGGATTTGTTCGTTTCATTGATGCTACTCAAATTTTCTCTGCAACCTTTATTCTCCAGTTAGCTGCTTTCTACTGTTAATCCCTCCCCATCTAAAGGCTCAAACACACTGGAAGCGGCAAGCGCAAAATTCGCTAGCGAATCTGCCGCGGCATGCCGCTTGCCAAAAAATATATGGACGCTCAAGATATTAAACATGTTTGATATTTCGCTGCGGCAAACACGCTGATTGGTCAGTAACTTGCCAACTTTTATGATAGCGAGCTAACTTTTTCGTTTTTGCATTTCCAAACAGTAGAGAAGTTGTTGCAGCTGTCCAAACGCAATAATAATAAAGATTATTATCGTTCATTAGAAAAAAAAATAAACGACTATTATTAAACTAACCACTACTTATACTTCAATTCATAATGTGTAATATAAAACTATAATTAATAAATAATAATCAAAAAAATATATAAATTCAGTTCGCCAAAGACCGTTGCTTTTGTGATTTATCACACACAAATTATTATAAAATAATATTATTAATAGTCAGAAATAGATAGATATTTTTTGCTCATTTTTATTTCACCTGACTTTATATTGTAGTCAGAAATAGATAGATACTTTTGCTCATTTTTATTTTTCATTTGCTTTTGTAGTGTAGATAGATGTCAACAAGTTATTTTCTCCTAGATTATATACTTTATTGCAAACCTCTCAAATATAAATAAATGATAATAATACATGGAAACAGTGTTCATAAACAAAAGTTATCTGCACTTTGGGAGGAGACAACTCCTACTGAAGTCCCTAGCGGCGTCCACCAGTGTGCTTTGGCACTGCCACGGCAGGCGGCTTCGTTGGTGGTAAAAACTGCCGCGCCGCGCAGATTCGCTTCCAGTGTGTTTGAGCCTTAACCCTCTGTCATTACCTGCTAGTTCAAATCTAATGCTCCTGGTGACCGGATCCATTACAAGAAGACTGGCATCGCATGTACAGTAGAGAGTCCCAGCTACTCAAGGTTCGGCCAGGTTTTGGGGTGAAAAAACCCTCAAAAATTTGGGAAATTCAAACGATCTCAAAGCCGACTGAACTCATTTCCTTGAAAAAGAGAGAAGGCTAATCCATAGCACCTTTCCGCTCAACGAGGCTATCAGTTGCTGTCAAGTCTACATTTCAATCTTACAGGATACCAAGATGGACAGGTCCACCACTCAGACCAGTGATCAGAAATTAGGTTAGTTATGCGATCCCTGTGACAAACGCTTGAGTTGAATAGACTCAGATTACAACTTCAGAGCAAAGTTGAATGAACTGAGGCAACTGCTAATAAAGCAACAGTTATCAGCTAAAAAGTTTGACCTGATCAGGACGGAGGCCAGGCTAGTTACCACCAAAATAAAACAGCTAAATAAATGGATGCAGGCCCTGTGAAGAGAACTATTCTAATGCTATACTTTCACAAGCTTATGTTGTAATTAGTAACATATGTTTTACCAGGTTGCATGAATTGCTACCTGTCACTGAATTTTTGTATATGTCTGTTCACTGTACAAAATATTTATACCGAGCTAGTGCAACTATACTTCCTTTCCCCACGCAGAATCCCTTGTTGTTTATAACTGAGATCCAGGTTCTGTCTATTAAAGGAGAGTGGTGTGTAATAGATTTCTATAGAATAAAGCCTGTAGAAACTTGTTTCAACGGGCACCTACATGAATGCAGGCAGTCTCTGGGGCTCCGATTGAGACAATCTCCCATATTGAATTACACTACTAACAGACGACTGACTGTCCCTTTTACTAAGTGCTGTTACTAAGGTGTTGCGAGTTTGGCAGTGAACACCATTGATGGGCAGTATTGGTCATTACAGGGCGTACATTGAGTCATACTTGAGAGCTTCAACATAGCTTGAGAGATTGAGAAAACCTTATCCACCACTATATTACCCCAAGGAGTATATATATGCAGACCACCAACTGTGGAGAGCCAGATGTTTCACCAAGAAGTGGAGAGGCATCTCAGGACTATATTTAATCATTGACCCACCTCTTACTATCAGACGCCCTTGTTATTTAAATATGTGTTTATTGTATGTTATTGGTTGGTATTTTTAACCTTATTATATTTTTCTGGGAATCAGTTCCTGCATACCTGTTTGGTTACATTCTACACTTAATCCATCGGATCGGGTATGACAAACTTTATTTCCTGTGATCAAGCCTGTGTTCAGCGGGCTTTTATATTCTACACACTT
The DNA here is from genome assembly GCA_945261195.1 of Cryptosula pallasiana. Classification (NCBI taxonomy): domain Eukaryota; kingdom Metazoa; phylum Bryozoa; class Gymnolaemata; order Cheilostomatida; family Cryptosulidae; genus Cryptosula; species Cryptosula pallasiana. Next base: position 40,766,528 of record OX183132.1, on the reverse strand, counting down.
TTTTGTTTATTGCCTACATTTTGTTGCCATTGTATTGTACTCTACTGTATAACCAATCTATAGCATACAAAATATAAATAAATGATATTGAAACTCAATAACTGGACTGATGCATATGAGTCAAGGGATCTCATTTAGTTCATAGAGTCATTTACCAAGTGGCACCATCCATATCAGCGGTGTCTTTTCTGGAGAGAAATACAATACTTGAGACTAGTAGTTTTTGGTTGTTAACGCGACCAGAACCTAATACAATATTATTCATTTTTTTTCCAAATACTAGTTTGCTCTGGTATAAGCTGAATTAATTACATCGAACAACCTGGAGGTTGTTTCTATTGTAATGGAATTTAGCATAGGTGGCCTCTATCATTGATGCTATGCTAGCCAGTATGAAGTGTGTAAACACGCATAGTCATACTAGACTCAGCTCCGCCTGATTGCCTCAGTATAGAAGTGGATGCATGCCTGCCGCAAGGATGGATGAGTCAAGAATTCAAGCAGGGGATTTCCCGCCTTACTAAAGAAGTTGGCTGGCGCATTATTGTTATGCTTATTGACTGTATATATGTTTTCATTGCGCCTGCTTGTTTATGCTATTTTGTTTGACCTATATTAATGTTATTGCCCAATCATTTTATGTTATATTTCAACTGTTCATTAGCATATTGAACTGCATAAATTTGTCAACATGTGGCCCTGTGGGCAGATTAGATTGTGCGCTTACAAAGAGAGGTACTCTGAGTAAGCTTTTGTCTCTTGAAGCAATAAAGTGTTAGCTATTGTAACCCGGTGTGTTCACTTGGCAATTGGCCAAAAAGTATTAGGATACTTGCACACGGTACAACACGGAGCTTATTGACTCATAGCTCATCTATACATAGAGCCACTACTAGTAAACAAGTAGCTCTCATTAGCAATTGCTGTTACATTGCTAAACCAGTACACTTCTCTAGTAGCTGTTTGGTAAAGGTGCGACAAAATCCTTTACATTGGTGGCAGCAGTGGGATACTAGTGAACGTTAGACACTACTAGAGAAGCTTTACACTGCCAAACACCACCCCTACTCATTCCCCGAGTATTGGTGTTTGCTATACCGTAATAGTTGCCTGGTAGCAGCCAAACTACCACCCAAGGACACTGTTACACCCCTTGCTCTGACCCGGTGGTACCCCCCACCCGGCAGAACACCCCCCTCTCCTTGCTGTGTTTGATAAGAGAACTACAGTCACCCTGCGCGGTGAACTCGGTAGTCGCTGTACTGCTCACGCGAGATCGTACAGGCATCTCTTTCGAACCTCTCAGTTCTGCAGGGTACCCCTCTCAGCTTTGCAGTGTACCCTGCATACGCTGTACCGAGTGATTGAGAAACTGTCCTGCCTATATACGGCCAGAGTTTCTCACCTAGTGTTGACACGACATTGACGCAGTGTGCTGTCAGTCTTCCACTGTTCATCTGGTACACGGAGTTGTCTCCTCCCGTGCTGACAGACCCTGCTGATTGTGAAGACTATACTCCACGTTGATGACCACACAGAGAGCCAGGAGCACTGGGCGGTTGCCAGTGGGCACGGCAGAAGCTGAGGCGTTAGACAGACTCACACAGACCCTGCGAGGAGTGTTGCAACACCCTGCACCACCCGTTGCTCCTACACGGGACTTCAAACCTCCTATGTTCAATGGACAAGGTGATGTAGAGTACTTCATCACACGGTTTCTAGAAGTCGCTGAAGCCAATGAGTGGAATGCTCGCCAAACCCTGCTCCATGTGAGAGAGGCACTTCGTGATGAAGCACTGGATTGTGGTAGACCCAACACCCTGCAAGCAGTGTTCACAGCACTCCGTGCTCGCTTTGGCCTTACATGCCGTGAGGCGCTACAGAGTGTAGCACACTTGAAGAAGGCATCGAAGACTTCCCTCCAAGAACATGCAAGCGAGGTGGAAAGACTAGTTCGAATAGCCTATAAAGATTTGCCAGACAGACACGTGGAACGCATGATACTAGAGACGTTCTCCTCCACCCTGGGTAACCCAGATCTGCAACGCCATTTGTTAGCAGTGGATCCGCAGGGTCTGGAAGACGCAGTTCGTGCTGGAGGCGAGTTCCTCCACATCAAGGCAGTTCCTGACTCGAAACCATCCAGGGTACGAGCTGTAGAAAGTGATGAAGAAGAAGAAGAACCCTGTAAGCCTTCCATGAAACCATTCCATCATTATCAGACTTCTGCCATGGTGTCGCAGGCTCCAGGAGGGATGGCTCACCCATGTCGGGTTACTAACAACTACCCCACAGTGAGCTACTCCCCTCCACCCCAGCAGCCAGCGCCCGTGTCGGAAGGTGTGATGACTCATCTACTCCAGACAGTGCAGAACATGGCATTAGAGTTGCAACAAATGAGACAGTGGCCGCAGCCGGGTATGCATACACCCCCTGTTGGCGTGTACCCTGCTCCTGCAGCGATGCAAGCTCCTGCCCGTGTTCCCCACTACACTCCTAATGTGGTGCCAAACCTTTCACCGGCTACACCTGCCATCCCTGTCATGGAACAGATCTCTCCACACACGGTGTCACAGCCTGCTACGGCGCAGTTGGTTCCCCCTCAGTGTTGGGGCTGTGGACAGACAGGCCACTACAGTAGAGGCTGTCCGTCTAAACCTAAGACAACCACCGTAAGCAGAGCAAAACCCGTGTCGGGGAACGACCAGCCTGCCCCCGCTCAGAGACACCAACCAGTAGTTGCACCAGTCAGCCCGTCAGTGGAGTGCCCTTCACGCCCTAGAAATAGAGCGTCGCCTCCCCCCTCCCGAGCTGCAAAGGTTCAACCTAACTGCTTGTCTAACACTGAGATAGAACGGCCATACCGGGCAAGCTACTTCCTCCCAGGGAAGCTTGAAGGCAAGTCAGTCACCCTTCTAGTCGATACCGGCTGCACCACAAATCTCCTATCCAAGGACGTCTTTAACCAGTTACCTGAGTCAGTAAGACAGTCAGTACAGGAGAGTGAGCCACATGGTATCCTAGCCGACGGTACTCAGATCCCCTTCTATGGCACGGTGAGAGCTACCCTTCGTCTCCGTGGTGTGAAGACTGAAGCCACATTTGTTGTCAGTCGCATAAACGAAGACGCTATTTTAGGGATGCCGATCCTCACTGACCATGATTGCCAAATGAGGTTCAACGAGTGTGCCATTGTCGTAGCAGGAAAAGAGATGGGCTGTACTGACAAGGACGGTACACTGCTAATGAACAATGTTCAGGTCCTACATACCACGCAGCTACCTCCAGGCGAGGAGTCTACCATCCTGTGTAAGGACACCACACAGAGTTGCCTACCCCTTGGGTTAGTAGAGCCCCGACACGGAGGCCCTCCAATTGCTGCTAGTCTGAACAAACCAGATAGCAAAGGACATGAAGTAGTGAGGTGTGTGAACCCGACTGCTCAGCCAGTAGAACTGAAGGCGGGAAGCACGAGAGACCACTACAGAGGAGCGGGCCCTGGAGAGGTTGAGCCGACCGAGGCAGTTGCCATGCCTGCCTCCACCCCTCCTGCTCAATCTTCTCCACCCCTGTCTCCCCTACCTGCGTCCCCTCTGCTTGAACCACCGCCATTGAAGACTGAATTGCCTCTTCCACCAGAAAGGACAGTGTCAAATTTGGAGCGGCCAGTTGCAAGAAGGCCTGCCACTCCCCCAGTTGTTGACAGCAAATCTGGTGAAGATCGGACAAGTGGTTCAGCCAGAAACGGTCAAAACATGCAGGAGTTGTCTCCCCCAGTAGCTGAGACACCCTCACCCCCTGCACAGCTGATTGCTGCTACCCACTGGGTACCCTGCGCAGAGGGAATGAAAAAAGAGAAAGAGAGAGAGAACGAGCTCTTAGGAGTCGCTAGTCAGAGTGAGCTGATGGACAATTGGGTTCGCCGCCATAGCTCCTCCCGTGACCCCTTGGCGCTCAAGCAGACACCTCCTCAGTGGCAGTCCACGGAGTCTCCACCACTCCCAGCTGCCCCCACACCCTCCAGTGTACCTACGGTGCCGGCAGCGAACACTCTCCCTTGTAGCCAGAGTGTTGCGAAGCTTTCTGCCAGTTCTCCCCCGACCCGGGAGGACCCGGGGCCGAGTCTAAGTACAGTAGTGGTACAGGAAAAGCCACATATAGGTACTAGACTGCCTCACGCGGCCACCAGGGAGCGTATGCAGACGCTGGGGAAGATCGTCCCTAGTAAGAGGAGAGGAGCAGAGCTCTTGGCTGGACCTTCTAAGCGGGGTAACTCCCCCCTTACAGCCACCCCCTCCTCTACACTAGGTTCTCCTCCACTGACCGTGCGAGCCATTGTCACCTTGCCTGGCTGCACGGCGTCCAGTGGACAGATTCCGCTCCTCGACCTGATTCCCACACGGAGGAAGGCGAGGACTCCTGCTGTGCCCCCAGCACCTGTACCCACCTCCCCTTTGCCAGTAGACGAACCGCCTCTTTCGGTGTCTACGCCTGTAGTCAAGTTAGTTGACATTGCTGCCTCCTGCCCTTCCTCACCAACCGTGGAGGAAGAGGGGGTAGCTCCTCACCTGGTAGGCCAGAAACCTCCTATTGCCTGGCGACTCTTGCAGTGGGTTGCCCCCAAGACGGAGAAAGCCATCCAGAGAGATTTGAAGAGGGCACGGGGCAGGACCTGCCCAAGTTGTAAGTTCGTAGCAAAGAACATGAAGCAACTGTCGGTGCATGTCCACCAGCACCACGTACGCTACTTTTGCCGCTGTAGATACTCGAGTAGCAGCAGAGATAGCATATACAGCCACCAGAGGGCGCGTGGAGGTTCAGAAGATACTGATCACCACCAACGCCTTGGCTATATTTATGCTGTAGACCGAGAGAGTTACTCGGCTTTCTGCAGGTACCAGAAATGGATCAATCCAGCGCCATTCGGTACCTGCCAACCTACCCAGACTGGAAAGATCCAGTCTCCTCCCCCAGCACCTTCGAGGTGTGATGCAGTCATGGCTCCCCTCCCAGGACCCTCCCCTACACCACCTGGCGTTGTGCCGCTAATGGCTATACCCCTAACCGGGTATAAGATACCAAAGAAGCCGCACACGGTGGTTGTACCAAGTCCTGAGGCCATGATTGTCTCCCCTGGGCCCCCTCCCTCTCCACCCCCTGCTCCCCTTGCAGTAGGCCGGACCTTCGCACCCAGTGTTCCCCCCGTGCTCCCACCAGCAGAACCTCCAGTCTTTAAGGTAGATCTGCCAGTACGGTTTATGCAGAACAGGGCGCGATGGGCTGCTGCGATAGAGCAGGGTGCCGCTGAACTGGACTCCCAGCTGCAGGGCCTTCGGATGAAGGTGGTCACAGGCACCCTCTCAAAGATAGAAGTCGCCAGGCTAAAGGCGCAAGCAGAACTCCTGAAGGGAGAGATAGTCGAACTAAAGCAAGCCGCACAGACAGTGCGAGGCCAGCTGTTCTAGGAAAGGTATTCCTCCGCTCCCTTCGGTAGTCACACGGGTTGTGTGCAACCCTCCCTCCGTTAGTCACACTGGTTGTGTGCACCTCTCTCAGTCGGTCACACTGGTTGTGTGTACCTTCTACCGTATTAACCACCGGGTGATGTGTTATCCTTCCCACCCCCTTTTATTAGCCCACTGGTTGTGGGCCCCCTTCACTCCCTCTGTCAACTATGCAGGGCGTGATTTCCCCCACTGTAGACGCACATGGACTTGTGCAAAGGGTTGCGCTGTAAGCGTAGATCTCTCTCCTCTCTTGAAGCGGCCACCTCATGACTGGTTAACTATGAGTACGGCGATACTAATAGTTGAAGCGGCCTATGTAATGGAATTTAGCATAGGTGGCCTCTATCATTGATGCTATGCTAGCCAGTATGAAGTGTGTAAACACGCATAGTCATACTAGACTCAGCTCCGCCTGATTGCCTCAGTATAGAAGTGGATGCATGCCTGCCGCAAGGATGGATGAGTCAAGAATTCAAGCAGGGGATTTCCCGCCTTACTAAAGAAGTTGGCTGGCGCATTATTGTTATGCTTATTGACTGTATATATGTTTTCATTGCGCCTGCTTGTTTATGCTATTTTGTTTGACCTATATTAATGTTATTGCCCAATCATTTTATGTTATATTTCAACTGTTCATTAGCATATTGAACTGCATAAATTTGTCAACATGTGGCCCTGTGGGCAGATTAGATTGTGCGCTTACAAAGAGAGGTACTCTGAGTAAGCTTTTGTCTCTTGAAGCAATAAAGTGTTAGCTATTGTAACCCGGTGTGTTCACTTGGCAATTGGCCAAAAAGTATTAGGATACTTGCACACGGCACAACACGGAGCTTATTGACTCATAGCTCATCTATACATAGAGCCACTACTAGTAAACAAGTAGCTCTCATTAGCAATTGCTGTTACATTGCTAAACAAGTACACTTCTCTAGTAGCTGTTTGGTAAAGGTGCGACAAAATCCTTTACACTATTACCAGTAAAATTATCATATCTATCAAAATGGTATTTCGGTGTTGGGATGACGCCTATTGGGCCTGAAGTTTCAGGGAAGTATGAAGAAAACCTAAAGGTTTACTTTTTAGAACTTGTGTTATGACTCACCATATTCATATTAAAGTTTTAAAACAATAAAACTTTTATGTCTATTTAGTTATTATTTACCAGTTTTTTGTTATTGTTGAACAATAAGTTTAAATAAAATAAATTGAGATTTGAACAAACATAATTAACAAGTCTTAAAGATTTCTCAGGTTCAAGACCAATACATGTCATCCCAACACCAGGCATTTTGGTAATGTAAAGTTTTTGGTCTTTTTTTCAAACACAGTTCCACTTCCATTTTCAGTACTTCAACGAAAATTTATTATTTTATCAAAAAAAGATATTTGGCACAAATTCAAACTTATAATTAAAAAATATTAGAATGTGTTTTTAGATGCCACTTTTAAATTGCACTATATAGGGCATAAGTTTCATCCACTTCCATACTCTATAAGTGAACAAGCAATGCTGAAACGGTTTGAGGGGGCTTTTTGTTCGTTTCTTATTGAGTAAAGTTTCTATTGTGTGGTAAGAAATTGTTTTCTTGTATTTTGGCAAACTGAACATGCAATTAAACACTATTAATTTCCGGAATTCCTCTACGGATTTTCGATCAAGTTCATTTGCATTTTTAATCCTGTAGTTTCTCTTTTTCTTTTTATAACAGTTTTTGAGTTTAATTTGAAGTTTTTCAACTGAAAGGTAGACGCTCCAGTCTTTTCACTTGACTGTGCTGATGAAAAAAGTCTTTTATCAATAGATTATAGTTAGAGCTGCACCAATCTACTGAAAACAAAGCGGTTAGTAATATTGCATCAAACAGAACTCTGTTCAGACCAAAATAGTTGATAAACCACTTGCTACAAAAAAATCAACCAGTTCAGAATACTAGTTTGATTTGGTTTGAGAACCAAATCGGAAAGAAAATGTACTATCTTAAAATAATGTGATAATTTTGGTTGAGCTCTGTCATAACCAGTGCGTCAGAGAGGTGCCTCTGACCGTTCGTTGGCATCACACAGACCTGTAGTTAGCATTGGTAGGAGCCACAAAATTGACCAGCAGAGTCGTGACCAAACAAAGAGAGTGTTTACCTATACCAGCGAAGTACCGGCAAACTACTGGCAGACTATCGGCGCAGTACTGGCCCTGAAAGTGTATCCCGGGACAGCAACAATATGGCTCCCATAACCGTAGGAGTGAAACATGGCATAGCCTAAGGACACCACCACCTTTCTCTATCTTAGGTGCCTGCAGATATCTGTATTTTAAGATCGAAGGCTCCAAAAAGACCTAGCACCTACTTCAAAGACTAATATACATCTAGCTCTGCCCCCTACTTCTGGGGGCCATTTAAAATTAACCGTACGCCTGTTACTCCAATGGATCATATAAAGAACCTGTGCATATTATTCACTTACCTATACATATAGTGTATATACACTATACACTATATGTTATGCTAAATTGTTTTTTTCCTAAAATAGGCCAACTACTTCCTGTGTACTTCTTGTGGCTTGACTTCTAAAAGCCCGAGCTTTTGTGTGTTTTTTACAACCTACAAACAGCTTTTGCTTTTACCACTTGTTACCACGGCTACCATTGCTTCTATACTGGGAAATTATGGGACAATCAATGTACAAACTTGGAAGCACGAAGTTATACTTCTGAGCTGAGAGCTCACCATTGGTTTTGGGGTTGAGACATTTCTCCATAACAATTTCCTGAGGTCATACTAGCCCAGAGTTCTCTCTGGTGAAAAAACATAGTCCATAATCCGGCCTGTAGTGACTGACCGAGTTGATGCGCTGGCAGACACGGTGTCTGCTTTTGTGCCGCTGCTTGTGACAGTTGGTGGTTCTGCTGTATGGGCAGCAAAATCCACCGCAATATAATGATAATTAAAGTTATAAACACGCTTTTAATCATTGTGATATTACTTTTCATCTTTTGATATTTGAAAAAAATAAGTAGAAGAGCACTGTAACTGTTGTATATAACACCTCAACCTTATGGTCTAAATACAAAACTATGATTCACAGGCAATGTTCACTAGTTGATAGGAATAAAATTCGTGGTAAATTAATTTTTTATGAAATTTCTTACCAGTTTCTAATGTAGGCAACTACCACATCTGTAATGAGATTTCGTAGGTTCTCATCATGCTGGAACATTTTTTTAACTAAAATTTCATCTATTGTAGCATCAGAGGTCGTTATACATTCTTTTACTTTATTATTAGCTTGATTTATCGCTTCTTTTTCACCCTCAAGGCTCGTCGAAATTGCCTCTTTTTGCAATATCACAGATTTTACTTGCTCAATATTGTTTACATCAGAAATGATGTTGTCTATGTCATTTAAAACCAGTTTCAAAGGAGAATCCATTGCAACTTGTTTTTTTGTTTCTGAACTGTTTTTGGCGAATCTATTTGTTTCAAGCAACGGATTTCAATGACATCATAGTTTTCTGATGAGTTCATTTTGCCAAAAAATTAAAGTTGCGATAGCTTATATATTCGGCCAGTAATTACTATGTTTCCACATCATGACAAAATATCGCCAAATCTCTGTGGTTTGCTACCACAAATAATTAGCGACAAGGGCATATATTTCCACGACTCAAAGTTTATCGCCGTTGGTTAAACCACGCCCACAGAGGCAGTTGCAGTCAGTGTGCTGTTGAGTGAAATTTAGCCGACTAACGTTGCAGGCTGTTTTTATTATTATTTTCCTCTATTGTGAAATATATGAATAATATATCACCGAGTTGTTGGCTAGCTAAGGAAGCTGTGTGGTGACAAAGAATTTTAGTAGCACACTGGCTATGATTCAATAAATTATATTATTTATTATTATTAGTTAGTAATAAATAAATAATAATAAATAACCAAGTGAATTTTTGCTAAAAAAATACTACGATTTGTTTTTCACCACCGCAATAATTAATTACCCGCAGCTAAGATTCATTCGTTTCAAATCAGTTGTATTGTTTCATAAATAACTGTGTAATAAACCACAAACGATCCTCGTTAGTTAAATATAAACACACACTAGCTAACGATGCCATGCGGTTACAATGGATAATTTGTGGCTTCCTGTTTTATTACGCATGTCTGGTTTTATCGTCTTTGGCGACATTAGCGTTTCCAATAGCAATAAACATCTGGAATTCTGATTATCGCCAATTTTTCGCTTTCAGAGAGCGACAAATGTTTGTCGACAAGTCTCACGACAAATTTGTCGACAGTGCTGTTTCCAATTGGAATTTCCCTTTATCGCCGGCAGTATCGCCAATTTGTCATGATGTGGAAACATAGCAAATAACTCTTTTCTACTATTCCAAAGCTTAAGTTTTGGTAACCTTGAGACTGCAGATTTTTAGGATATGCCCAAGAGGCTCAGGTTGAGCCCCACAGATTCAGGATAAGCCCAAGAAGTTCATGATAGGCCCAAATAGTAACCAGCAAAGAGGCTTGAAGATGCCACAAGTCTGGCTAAGAGCTCAGACCACCTAGACCAAGGGTGCTCAACCTTTTTTCATACATCATCTCATAAACATTATGAGGGCCACCACTTGAAAGTGTTTGCCAATTGTAATAAAGCGATGTATAATAAACATGTTGTTAGTGAGTAAACAATGAAGTTTGTATGAAACTTTATAAAATATTGATTATAAAGTTTATCAACAAACACAAAGAATCAAATACAAAAGCTTACCACTTTACCAAAACAAAACTTTTGTGAAAAGACAGTGGGAGAAAGGTCAAAGTTGATTATTTCGTGTACTACATGTATTTAGTGGGATACCTGGCATTGCTCATTTTGTACCAAGTATTGAGTTGAAGGCCTGAAGTGGACAGCATCAAACAGCTTTTGATGTGACTCTCTGTCAACCCTGACCAGTATTTATGTTTGGTGAAATTCATGGCAATGAACAGCTGTTCACATCGATAAGTTGAATCAAAAATAGACAGCACGATAATGAAGTTTGGGATATTGTTTTTTGGGGAGATGTCTACCGTATAATTTGAAAAATGGCTTTGATTCAAAGAAATCTTTTAGATTGCTGCTAGCTTGCAGATCGAGTATTTCCAGTTGAATGCTATATAAACCAAATCTGTTACATATGTCTCGCAATGTTGTACAGACATCAGATGCCATCGACCCTACCCATTCAGTTGCATAATGCTGTGAGAGCTGAACATGGTCAGCCAACTTTTGTAGGTCAGGACTGGCCTCTGCAGCGGAACATTCCAGAATTTCTTGGGCAAGCAACCCATTAGTAAAAGGCTTTTGGTGTCTAGCAAGTATTTCACAAACAGAAAAAACTAATCTTGGTTGCTTTTTGGAATATTTCCTTACATAGGTTGGTGTTGTTGTTGGTGTTGCTGCTGACTGCATTTAAATTAAACTAGCTGGTCATGAATGGCTTGCCTTGTAGGTAAAATTAAAAAAGCAAAATGGATAATATGCTTTTATTAATTGGACTGCTCAAAAGAATATTTCATTATTCAGCTAATTTATTGCAAGACATTTTATTAGTATATTTTCCAAACTGTATATGTGTTATCATAAATAAATATTAAATTTTTGAGTTTTGCTATGTTTCTGTTGCTCATCATTGAATCTGCTTGAGTCTTCAAATTTTGGTCTCAATTTCATCAATGAAAAAACATTTTGGTCCAAAACTCTCTTAGTGTGTCTACATTCAGTTTTAAAGCTTGACAATTTTTTAATAATAAGTAAGTTGATTGATATACTTCTCAAAACCTCAATGGGGATTAATAATAATTGTTAATAAATTTTGTGTGCATGAAAAACAGGGAGGGTGATACAAATAATGATACTAATAATTGCAATAATAATTACAACAATAGTTATTATAATGATTCCAATAAGTAAACTTACAATAACAATCAATTTTATTATTATTATTATAGTAAATTATAAATAATATATATACATGCCTGATGTATGTATATATTATTGATATTAAAGTTTGATTGAATAATGGTTGTTGACTGTTGAGTCAGTAGAGATGAGCTAGTATTATTGATTCATACAACAGTTGAATTAGTGTCACAAAGTACTCACTCACTCAGCAGCAACGGCATTCAAGTTTATTATTTATTGTAATGATCTCAAATGAACAACCATAAAACAACAGTAGAAGCAGTAGTAGTAGTAGTAGTGGCACTGAGTGCAGTACTAGCATGTACAATGGTTTGATGGTTTGTGCTGTCGGTGGCCAACAACAAAGTAATTGCCCCCTCCCCCCCCCCCCCCCCCCCCCCCCCCCGATTGCTGTTAAAGGGTGTCATTCACACTTTTTTGAATTGAAAAATAAGTACATAGCTGTGTTCAGCATACTCTCCTCGACTATGCTATCAATTTTTAAAGTTGTAAACCTACTGGAGCCTTCACAATAGGCTGGCAAGTAACATCATCTCTAGCTGCCACTTGAAAAACAATATTTTGCAAGCCCTATGAAACGTGACGTCACACCGTTGGTGTGCATTTGTTATTGTCACGTGAGCGCGCTATATGTTTAATGTAATGGCCACCGATGTAACGCGTAAAACACTCACTAATAGGCGCCGGTTTAAAAGAGATTATAGCCAGTTTTAGACACTTAATTGATCAAATCACCTCATGGGGCTTGTTTTTCAACACCCACAGCTTGACGCTATTATGTTGAATTGTTGCGTACTCAGCCCGAATTGGCACAATTTAACTTATTAGTGGCAGTCAGTATTAAAGGCACTGAGTGGCGGGTGATTTGGTATGAAGGTCATTTTGTTATGTCCTTGACTTGATCACTAGCAACAGTATCTATCAATTATTGTTGTTGGTTCTTATCTCGTTATCACGAGCAAAGAACAACAATGATGACGATGGTTCATATAATCATCATCATTGAAAAGAACTTTTATTTATTAATAAAATACAATAATGGTAAATATTTACAATTATATTATTAATTAATTATTTCAATCAATTCATGGCTGCTCATTTTTTTTTTTTAATGGAGTCAGTGCGTGTATGTAATTGACTTAGACGTTACAAATAAGAGATACTTGTCTAGAATGTTGATCAACAGAGATGATATGATTAAAGAGAGTGAAGGTTTGTAAAGCTTACTACAAGGCTTGTGTTATAGTGGCAGGCGAGTAATTGATCCTAAATTAGTTGATTTGCTGTTGCGGCAGTTGATATTAGCGCACTCGCTAGACTAGGTGTAAAGCATTCACTGTGCAAGCATAGGTAACCAAGCATGCCGCGCTAGTAATCACATACTTGGGCAATAAGCTATGGACTTTGGCACCGAGGTTATTGATCCGACCCCCAAATGGCTTGTTGGTTTATTGGCTAACCAAAATTAATTAATTACAACTTGCTATAAAAACAAATGCACACCAGCGCGTGACGTCACGTTTCATAGGGTTTGCTGAAGATTGTTTTTCAAGTGGCAGCTAGAGATGATGTTACTTGCCAGCCTATTGTGAAGGCTCCAGTAGGTCCACAATTTCAAAAATTGGTGGCATAGTCAAAGAGAGTATGCTAAACACAGCTATGTAATTATTTTTTCAATTCAGAAATGTGTGTAAGACACCCTTTAAATTTGTGATTTTCTTTTGTGAGCAGTGATAACATTATGAAATTTGCAACGTTTAGTCGCTGTAAGTAGACTGTTGTGCTAAGAGTGTTCTTGGTAAATGACCGAACATACCTTCGATGCGTAAAAAATCAGGAAACTCAGGCTAATAAAGTAGTGTCAAGGGTACTTGAACAAAAACAAACATCTTGTAATTTATTACGCCATACTAATCATTATTTATAGCATGAATAATGATCAAATCAAATGATATTAATCAACAATAACTTTTTTCATTTGTATGACAACATGGTGGCCACACTAAACTGGCTGGAGGGCCGGATCGGGCCCGCGGGCCGCCTGTTGAGCACCACTGACCTAGACTGAAGTATTAGAATGCTGAGCAATTGTTCACATAATGCCTGGCTCACCCCTTGCTACAAAAAAACCTGCTACAAGCTCTCGCAGCTCTAGAGAAACGAGTAGCTGTCAATTGTGTCAAAGTTATAAGGATACGCTGAGTTCCTCCACAATATTTATCTAATTGGAGTATTCTTCTTAAAGGGCCTATGACGCCTAATTTGAAGAGGATTTGATTTAATTTAAACTATCTGAAGTTTAAATGTGTTCAGAAAAATTATCTGGAGTTGCCCTCTCACCAGTGAGACGATTCCTATAGACGCAGTCAGCACTTGCCAAGACGCCTTTTTTTCTCGAAGACGCACCAAGTTATATAGAGCTATAAAGCGAGTTTTCAAAAATTTGGCTTGTTCGCATAGAAATAGGGCGTCCTAGATATTAGTTTTGTGCAGAGACTCTTTTGATTGCAAAAAAATGATATTGCAACAAGTTTTAATTTTTTTGGAGTTGTTTTTCTCAAGTCAGCAATTTGTTTCATCTTTGGTAAGTTCGCTATGATGTATACACTGGCGTTCACGTGATAGTGTTTGTCATCAAAATCAAAAAAATTAATGAAATTTTTTTATCAAACTAATAATTTTCATGTCAAAAATTAATCAAACAATAACATTAGTATACTTTCATGATAATACTAGGTGAAAAAAAAAATTGCCGAAATTGTATTTCCGGCGTTGTTTTTTTTTTTACAACAACGATAATAATTAAATCTGAAATACCGGCTATCTTTCCAAGAAAAAACTTCAAAAGCACTAAATAATAATAATTAAGATTTTTGAAAAGTAGTTTGGAACTGAAAAAGTAACAAAAATGGTACAAACTACTTGCTGTAATATACTATATAATATCATAATGCAGATAGTCCCTTCTGCCCAACGCATTGTCATAGACCTCCATAGACCTCTACATGATACCTATTGGTGTTTTGTTGCCGCGAGTGAGTTTTCTCAACAGTTTTACAATGCTTGATGAGAAAACAACTCTACACACAAAGTACGTCTTGAAAAGCCCGTCCTAAGCCCTTTAACCTGTAGCATATGTTATGCTCTCCAACATGAAAAAAGTTTTCTGGTGCATTTCTTACATCGTGTTCTGCACTGGAATGTTATGTGTACATTATGTGTTGTATTTTTCTATGTTATGTGTGCATTATGTTCTTTAAGCGTACATAAAAGTTTTGACAGATGCAAGTTTAATCCCAGAATAAAATGAGGTTGATATAGACAAACCTGTCAGCTATAACTATAGTCATGAATGTACTGTACATATCTAAGTTCTATGTCTATGCATCCAGCTAGTCAGTAGATTGGTAATGTATTGTTAGGTCATTAAACTAACCATGTTGCTGTCTTATTTAGTTGAATGTTGAACAAATGTCTGAACATTGTTATATTTCTTTATTTGACTAGTTTTATTCATTCCTACTTAGTTTTAGTCACCACCAAAAAACAGTGAAGCACAAAACTCACCCAATCCTCTCCCCATTTTATCACAGTGCTGCATGCAAGTTGCTTAACAAAATTTCAAATTCGTGATAAATGGCCTAACTGCGCTAGAACATGCAAAGAATTGACTGCATTTATCGCTCTCAAGCTACATTACATCGTTTTGCAATTAATTATGTATTTCTGTCTGAAAGTTAAATAAACTATGGAGTAAAACTCTGAAAAATATTTATTTATCTTCTTTTTGTTTAAAAAGATTATGATGAAATAAAAGTGGGTGTCTAATTTTCATTATATACGGAAATCACAAACTTAAATTGGTTTTCAAGGTTATTAGCTTCCGAAAAAATTTAATTGATTTGGTGTGGCGCCAATGATGTGATAAATTATGATTATATTTCTGTACCAAAGCTAAGCGGCTTACAACAGTATGACAGCAGTTGGACAGGATGAGATAATCTATGATTTTTAACGTTTTTGGCGCTTTTGAGATTAAAGACAATTTCAGCCAATTTTCCCTCCATCAACAGAACCAAGAGTGGTGAACGAAAACGCAAAATTACGTTTTTTTAAAAGCAGCCATTCTGAAAATACAGATGTTAAAAAATTATTTCAATATTTACATTACCTTTTGCATCACAAGGGTATAACTTTCCATTATTTCCTCAGCTCTCAATGGAAAGAGTTCCATAAAATATAGCAAATTTGCTGCAAACATTACCTGGTATGTACTGTCAGACCTCAATTTCGAACTCTCATCTAGCTCTTTTGAGCTGTACTAGAACGGTACTGCTCAAAAAGTTGCTTTCAGGTGTTGACTGTTGATTGTTATGCTTGGGTACTCACTGCTCTAAAGATTTGTCTCATGGCTATATTTAAAACAAACGCTCAGACTTTGCCATACACCACAGGAAGTGATATAGCACGAGGTAGCTTCACGCATGATGCCAGTCACTTGTAAACAATGCAAAATTTTGCCATTTGTGAAATGAAAAGACTTATTACTGAGAGGAAATATTCAAGTTACGTTCAGGCAACACCACTTCCAGTCCTACCGAGTACCATTGATTTTATAACCATCCGACATGTTGTGCACCATAGCTTGAAGTTAACCATAAGTATGACTCTTTGTATCATTCTAATAAACCCAGATGTGAAAAAGACATTTGTCATTGAGAAGGACAGAATCAGCACACCAATTGCTTACTCCTTTTATAATTTATTTTTCTTACTGATGCCAGGCATAATCAGTATTTTAGATAGAATCCAAAGTACCATTGCTCTGCCTTCTTTTTTTTAATCTTATTGTGCATATTTTATGCAAACCTTGTAACACTCTAGCCAATTTTTCTCAAAAACCGTGATAGATAGAGCTACAAAGTTTTTTGCGACGCAATTGACAGGCATTGGCGCAAAAAGTTGTTTAATATTTGAACTTACAAAAAATTTTAGAGAATCACCATTTAGGTGCAAAAACAGGTGTGGAATCGTTTTTAAAAGCATCAAAGTGGACGAAAAAGCGTAGACTCGATTGACAAAATATACCAAATTTTGAAAGATGGTGCATTTTGTTCACCTTCTGATTCGACATGCTGAAATGACGATAAAAGTCAATCGGAAGCTGCCATCTTGGATTTCAGTGAAATTATCATTTTTCACCACATAACAACTTCCCGTTAGAAAGCCGACAGGCTGAATTAGCTGAAAATTGCAACACACTTGTGCCATGGTTTGTCAATGTACCATTTCGAACTTCAAAGCGATCGCACAAAACTGTTTCAAGTTTTTTCATTTTCCAGTTTGAAAATCTCAATAAAAATAACACTTTTCAATGCTTTTCGAAACCAGAACAGAAATAGTCAGTGACTAGTAAAATATTAGGCAGCATAGACCCATGCTATGTTTTTTCAAAAGTTGAAACTTCCAGTTTCTCACAATGCCGCCAACACAGCTATTTCATTTTCAAAAGAAGTCTTCCAAACCGAAAAATGATCATAACTCAGGAACGGTTACTCCGATTTGCATAAATTTTGTATGGTTGTGATCGCATTGTAACCCTCTTTCAGATTAACACCCGTCAAGTATTGTTTCTTTGGTGAAAGAGTCGAAGCTTACACAATATTCAAAAGTGGGACAAAAATGTTCTTTATTTACTGTTTTCACACCGGAAAATTTTTTCTCCTTCAAAACTTTAGCACAAATAGTATTCAGGTGACAAATTGAACAATTCTGAAAAAAAATTGAAAACATTTATAAGTATTTAGCGATGTGCGCCCCCAAATTATTTTTTGTATGTAGGTAGGCCATGCCACCGTTTTTTTATCTCAAGTTCTTTACAAACTAATGGCTAAATGTTTAACACTGTGACCTGCTGTTGGCAGGGTTTGGGTTCGATTCCCAGATAGGGATTTCTTTTTCGAATATAAACAGTTATTGTCAGGGGAAGTGCCAAATCAGCATGAGTATATGAAGTCACAGGAGTGCATGTTGTAGTGGCAGTGGTGAAGCATGTGCTTGGGTGGTCCTTGCAAAAAAAGCATCTGGGAACTTGAAAAGTTGTTTTTTGTAAAACGAGTTATTTGACAACAATTTTCAATTGCGTACTAAATAAACTATTTCATTGGTAAACTGTCTTCGTAGCTTGGTGGTTAATGCTGTAACCTGATGTAACCTGGGTCCGAGTATGGTTCCCAGTGGGGAAAATCTATTTTGCTTAAAAGTTTTTTGGGAAAATACACTTATTGGAAAGCGTAATAAGTAACTGTATTTGAGTTATTTTCAATGTGCCTGGTCAGCGAAATTGTGGTGGTCTATGTTGTAGAGTGTGCTGCTCCACTGGCCAAGTACAGAAGTTCAAGCGCGGCAAATCTTTTTTTTCTGTTATTCTCTAAAATACTCTTGTTTTTGCTCGCAAACACAAATCAGTATCTAGTTTAAGTTTGTTTTGGTGGACAATGGAGAAATTTTTTACCCAAAATTTTTATATCAGAGTGTGTAAATCTGTTCCCTCAATTTAAAAGGCAAACTAGTTTTCTTTCAAGTTTTTATTCACCATATATCAGATATATAGTAAATAGTTCAACAGATCATAATCAATGGCTCATTGTAAGTTGTTACCTGGAGTATCTTATTTTAATTGTTCAAAGTCATGCGTTATTTCAGTTTACTCGCCCACAAGATTTCGTTGTTCACTTGGATCTACTGAAGGCTTAACTATCAATTCTTGGAGTTGAAGGTGGTCAGGCCCCCATAAAATCATCACTTGACAAATGCTTCTTGTCTCATTTCCATGTCATCTTTATCAACGACAGAAGCAGGAACCACTGGGATGTTAAGTTTTGTCTCTTGGGGATTTAAGTCATTCTGAATATTGAACACAACTAGTGTAATAGGAACAGATCTCCATGCTGTTGTCCAAGACCAAGATGGTTCTCCTGGTTCCAAGTGCTTTTTGAGCACTAGGTGTCCATGGGAACTTTTAGGTGTAGATATTTTTGTGCACCAGGTGTGAGATTGCAGCGTTTTTATCTTGCCCATGATTATGCTTATTATCTAAGTATTTATTGCGCAGCTGTTGGATTTATTGGATCCTCAGTTTTGATGGTTGGACTCTTGTATGTTGGTTGCCAATAGTATATTGTGAGATTTGGTTTGCATCGCTCAGTTTTTTATCCTTTACTTGTATAATACATTGGCAAACTTTCATAATAATTTTTATAAAATTCAAGTTTAGATAACATTTTAGTATTGGACATGAACAAAGTTTATAAGAACTTATTAAAAGTTTACAATAGTGAATAAAAATATTGTAATATGTGTTTCCATTAGACTCTTTTCTCTTCCTTTTGTAAATCATCACACCAGGACATACTTTTAGCACTTTTGACGTGACTCTCGGTATAAAAACATTTGCACCTGTCTGTTTCCATTTTTCCAAGGCATATCAGATGCAAGGTGCAACAAGTTCTTCTCCCTGGAATCGATGCTACATGACTCTTTCATTGATGTTGGTATAAAGGAAACTGCACGTGGTTGAAATTTGTATGCTAATTCACATTGTAACTCTCTCATTTTCCCGGCTAAAGCAGCAATATCTCCAAGCTTAACATTTTCGTGGTGTCATTAAATATTGTACTAAGTACTATTTTCATTTTTGAGATTTTGAAACTCATATAAATAAACGAAAATGCAAGGTAATAGTTCTTGGAAAGATTAAGGCTTTCGACAATTCTGCTTGGGCAAACCACTCTTTGAATCTGACTCACATTCGCTTCATCATAGTAAGAGGGCACGAAGTAATCACCAAATGTGCCATTTTCACCATCGATGCTAACAACTTCCATAATAGTTCGGACATTAAGAATTTTTAGATAACGAAAAGATCTATTTTTTGCAATTCATTTGCGTTGAATTTTTTGAGAGGTTTGGCAATCTGTAGAGCTTTATACGAAATGGTTTCCACTTTGTTACGCTATTACTCTTCATGCATTCACTTTATGCTTCCCGCTTTAATCATTAACAAAGAGAGCACATTAGGATGATAAAGTCTTACATAGATGTCTCAAAACTCTAAGTGAATCATGTCACAACAGCAGGTAAAAAAGATATATTATGAATACACAATTGTTTGTGTATTGATTAGTAACTAAGTTCAAGTACTAAACTGAATGAATGATGTTGATTGTTGTTTAGTCATTCATTGATTGTTATATTTTTTGTTACCTTGAAAACTTAGGACCTTAAAGTGACTGCAAACAAAAGCAATTACTAATAAATTCGTGAACTTTAGAACTATCACCAACTAGAGATGTGTTTGTTGAAACGAAAATTGAATATAAATGAAATCAAGAGAGCTCACATTTGATGTTGCCCGCTCTTCGCGATTAACTCCTCAAGGTTTGTTGCATTGCATTGCGAAAGGATGCTTAATGACGTTTCTCTTGTTTTAGGAGCTTCCACACCAGAATCAGACATCATATCCCAGTTTCAACTTGAAATTGATTGCGCATACGTTGAGTGTACCCAGTGGATCTATGTCATAATGGGCTATACTATTCATAATTCAATCAAGTCAGTTGTTATTTTCACCGATGTTGGTTTCTATATTTTTAGATAGATTTACATTTACTGTATTTCCTTTTCAGTAGTCGTATACTGATCTCAGTTTCCTTGCCAATACAAGTTGCCATCACATTCTGAAAAAAGCTTTTGTATTTTCTACATGCTAGATCCAATAAATAAGAAAAAACTCCAAATTAAATTGCTTCCAATCTTTAATTGCTCTCTGAGAAGAAACAGTACAGACTTGGCACGCAATGAACATTAATGTTGATCCTAACTTTAATAAATGACTGTAATAGCTATGCTCCAATTAATAATCATCATGCGATTAATAATCCGCATATGCAGTGATTAGGAATGATCTTGTTTGTAATCCATGCTAGACTAAGTCAAACCATTTGTTCAACTCAATGTGATTGAGTGTGGGTTATTTACCAGTGACTGATTGTGGTAATAAAGCAATCCCTGTTTAATCGTATGTCAATCACTCAGGTGATTACGTTGGCGGATGGTAAAAAGTAAATGAAACAAGATTAAAACTGATCCACGCTTTTCTGAGAGAGTAGATGAAGAACTAAATTAGTTGCGCTGTGACGATTGATGGTATACTCCTTGAGACAACTACTAAGTTCTAATTATACATCATTGATTGTACTTACGCTCTTTGTTGTTCAGTTCAACTTCTCAATCAATTTCATGATAAGATCGATGACAGCAAAACAGACAAGCTTCTGGCATTGTAATTGTGTCCCAATGCAAAATAAAACATTCCACCTAAGTTGACTATGCCAAAGAAGATTTTCAGAAAACTTCGACCAAATCCATGGAATTGCAATAAAATTAAAACATTCGAGTGCACGTTTACTCTAGAAATTCCTAACGTTTCCGCCTGTCAAAGAAAGCTGCCAGTATGCTGAGCCCCTGTCTCATAAATGAAAAAATGTCGATTGAAAGATTCCGAATGCTTCATCTTAATTCCCCACCATCGCTTTTGGAGATAACTTTCATTTAAACAGCATCCAAAAAAGTCTATGGAAACTGGTCCATTATCTACTAAGTGATCAAAACATTCAGTAACAAACGTCGCGTCAGATCTATTGCGAATAAAAAGGAAACTGACAGGTTAGGACCATTTCAACTCGATGAGTCAAAACTGGTGATCTTCATGGGATTCGATCAAGAGAAACAACTACTCTTTCATCCAATCATATTCCCAGCTGATATTACTGCTGAAAACGCTAAGCGAGTGACTAGGTTAGTAAGAAACATAACCGCCACTGAGTTGCTCAACATGAGTTCGATCACAATTCTCGGTTTTTTATAGGTAGAGTAATTAGTTTTGAAGCTCCTGAATTAAGACATCGGTCAAGTTTACAAAATGGAGAGGTAGTGATGAATGATCTGTTAGTGATCTAAAGATGTTTTTAATGCAATTGATTGATGATGGGGTCATTGTAAATACCTGAAAAATACGCTGCTGTCATAAAGCAACCTAAACGGAATAACCCTTTTACGAATTGAGAGGTCAGTGGATTTGGAAACATTTGACACGATATCATCGTATTCACACTGATGCAATGATTGGAAGAAGCGCAAAATATGATCAACAAACCCAATGAGTCTGAAAAGCTAAAATACTTTGCCGCAGATGAAATTCTTGAAGACGGCGTGATATTGCATTCAACAGGAAAGATCGCTTCTGCCAAGTTGAAAGATCCTAATCTACTAAACAAGTCTTTTGGTCGAGGAGTTCAAAACAACCAATACAGCTCGGTGAGTGATTTATGTTTTCTGTCTAATTGGATCTATCAATTGTAAATTAATGCTTCATCTCAGTTTAGTTGCAATAATTGGTTTATCAACTAGTTTTTTTGTTTTACCTATGAAAAAGCTGCAATGGGAATCTAAAAGAACACACTATTATCATACAAGTCTCAGTAAAATGACTACTACAAATCGCAATGCTTTGATTAGCAAAATTTTGCTCAAACTATTCGCTAAAGCTCAGTTTTCGTACATCTCCAAAGTAATCGCAGCATCGGGAGTTGTGCGTCCGCGAGCTCTGGCGACTCACGAGGAGTTGCGATCCCCAGGTTTCTATATTTTCATTTAATGGCGCCCTTGCTACAATTCCTTTGTGATTGTTAATGATTGAGGCAAGGTAGATTCAATTATTCTTATTATCATCATATTAATTTTTTTTATCAACATATGAAAACTAGCTATTTTTATCATGCAAAGAGCTTTCATGAGTAGTAATATATGAGCAGATCTCCCTACCAAGTGTTTTTTTGTGGATTAGACCTTGGAGTTGAGGTAATGGGTTACGGCGTTGGATGGATTCGCCGAGTTTATATTGTATTTATTTGAGGGGTGTTTGAGTGGCATTTGAGTGGCATTTAAGTGGCATTTGAATTTTGATTATTTTTTTACTTGATTTGAACTTAGATGGCATATACATTTTGGATGTATGGCATTCAAGTTTTGATAATTTTTTACATAACTCGAACTTAATTTGAGCTTATATGACATCTAAATTTTGAATGTATGGCATTTAAGTTTCGATAAGTTTTTCGATAGCTATATATATATATATATTTTTATGTACATTGAATAGAAATTAAATATTGTATGATTGTATATATTAAAGTTTATATTCTTGAAAAAAGCCACAACATAACTTCAAACGAATTAATAGATGCATATAAACATTCATCTGTTTGAATATAACGTAAAATATAAGGCTTAAACTCAAGCATTAATTCTTCAGTCCATTGGGCTTTAACTAATCTTTGTGTGAGATCTTGATCCCATACCTTTTTCTTAACTTTTTTTAAAAAATGGTTAATATTCACGATTTTAGACATTTTCAAAACCGTCTCAAAATTGTTTTGAATTGTTAGTTTTAATAATGTTTCCTGATCGTCAGCATTCTGGTGTAATGAATGTGGTTGGTACTGTATGGGTAGCTCTCCGTATAAAGATGCTAAAGTTAGCAAATGCTGTGTTATACAGAATAACGCAGCTTGCAATGTTAATGGATATTTCGCATTTCCCTGCACGGCTACCTTTTCTTTGATATACTGGTGATAAATCTCTGGGAGGAAGTCTGTTATTGTATATGACTTTGAACTCATAATGAACTAAAATAAAAAAGTTATGTGTTAGTATAGGTTGATTAAACAGTGTTGTAAAATAATTACATTTTAGCTTCGATTAAAATAGTTTTTCTATTAATTCTTACCTTATCACCAAGAAAATCAGCTGTAGTAGTTGATACTCCTGAGGTTATTGTAGTAGTTGATGCTCCTGAGGTAATTGCTGAAGAGAATGATTTCTATGTAGAGAGAGTTGTTCTTATATACTATAAGACACTCCTACTCATTAGCTTATAACCATTAAAAACACTCACGCGAAAACTCTATCTGAATAGTGTTATTCGCGTGAAATATTCCTGTTTCATTCGCGTGAAAATAATTTTTTTATTCCCGCGAAAGCAACGGTTTCTATTCTGGTGGAAATAAAGTATTAATTCCCGCGAAAGCATTTGTTTGTATTCGGGTGAAAATAAAATGTTTATTCCCGCGAAAGCAACGGTTTCCATTCGCGTGAAAATAAATTATTTATTCCCGCGAAAGCATTGGTTTGTATTTGCGTGAAAATGAAATGTTTATTCCCGCGAAAGCAACGGTTTCCATTCGCGTGAAAATAAATTACTTATTCCCGCTAAAGCAACGTTTTCTATTCGCGTGAAAATAAATTATTTATTCCCGCGAAAACATTGGTTTGTATTCGCGTGAAAATAAAATGTTTATTCCCGCGAAAGCAACGGTTTCCATTCGCGTGAAAATAAGTTAGTTATTCCCGCGAAAGCAACAGTTTCTATTCGCGTGAAAATAAATTATTTATTCCCGCGAAAGCATTGGTTTGTGTTCGCGTGAAAATAAATTGTTTATTCCCGCGAAAGCATTGGTTTTTGCGTGGACAAAATGCTGATTCATAGTTATATTATAAAGAAGGTTGGTATTCATAGGATTTAATCAGTGCAACTTTACCTATTTAAGAGCCACTGTTTTCACACAGAAAGCATCCAGTTCTACAACAGCTAGCGGAGAAGCAACATCTACTAAACCTTCTATTGCAACTACTAGGAGTTCACCTTCTTTATAAAGGTAAGAGTAAAAATATTTATTTTCTGTCAGCTAACACAACTAGCTGAAGGCTTATGATCTTTGTGATCTTTTAAAATTAATTACGAAAAATTAAACAAAATGTTTTGTTTTTTAGAATGAATACTCAAGACGAAGGAAGTCAACCGATGAATGAAGAAGCAGAACCCTAGCAAACCTTTTCCCCCATCACTTTCTCCTATCTTTTACATGCCAGAAAGTCAATTGGTGGTTGATGAACCAGAATCTCAACAACATGTTACTTCATTCACATCTCCTACTAACAAGCTACCTTCAAAAAGAACATCAATGAGGAAACGATCTTTTATTGATTTGACAAAAGATGATAATGAAACTGGCTCGAAGTGCAAAAAACTAGTTTTGACGGATGTTGGAGACGAAACGCTTTTTCGTCACACCAGAATACCCTTTCAAGATGCTGGAAGTAATGAACTAACCACTCTCACCTACAAGAGCGCCGGGTTAATAAACTCACTCTCTTTCTCCAGATAGTCTAGAAAAACTTGAAGAAACCATGGAAATCTGCGAACTACCAGTACCAACAGTTATGGAGGTGTTGTCTGTTGAAGTTCGTGATGAATCAAAGTGCACTATGATTTACAACTACCGGAAGGATAAAAAGATAACTAGGGTGAAGAGTGATGTTTCAACCGAAATAGGGCTGCTTGTTAATAAAGCGAAGCAAACACGTCCAATTGTTTTAATTTATATGGGAGAAGGAAAGACAGGAGATGCGTTTTTTCGTACCGCTGAATCTCAAGGATGTAATCGAAAGATCAACGATCCATTCAACTCATTGTACGGCAAGAGTTTGAGACAAATACAGGCTTATTTCAGTGTTGCTCACCTACACGATTTTCCAACAGGAAGTGTTATAGCTTATGAGAATCCTGGAATGCTAAGAAAATGTGATACTCGTTGGAACAGGACTGCTGATATTATAGTGGCTAATTACAGATGTATGGTGAAAGGAGAGCTATTGATTGGAGATCTTAGCATCCCTGCTCAAATAGCTTCATCTGTAGTGGCGGAAAAAAGTGGTGTAATCGTACCCAAAGGACTAAAACAAAATACGAACAACATGATTTCCTACGACATCATTCTACTCTCAGCTCTTCAAGCTTTCATTCAAACCTCAGAACTGTTTGATACTTCGCTGCAACACACCTGTCTCTCCTACTTTGATGAAAATGAAAAAGAGAACTGTCCAGAACAGCACATCGGAGTCTTAATCGATAACACAAAGGACGTGACTCGTCTTCTATGATGGTAAGTTTCATATCTATTTAAAGAAAGATCCTAAGTATTTTTGCAAAATTAATTTATATAACTATGTATGATAGAGTCATTAGTTACTATGTCTTTTAGATATAACTAAAGAGCGCTCCTGAGGAAGAAAATGAGAAGATCTTATTTACTTCTTGCTTGAAACATTACAAAATAATAGTTTTTATAGGTTCTGTAGTGTTTAGCACAAATAATGAGATAAGTTGTATTTTATTCATTTTATTTGTTATATCAAATAGAAATCAATTATAATAATTCATTTTAACAATTTACTTAGTAAATTAGTTCCTTTTATATGTACACCATCTATTCCTTCTACTGTATTATCTTCTATGAACTCGAAGTTAGGATAGGTCTGTATGATAAATCTCCGTATTGAGTGATCTCTCATCTCACTATCTCCTATGTCTCGTAAACTTCTAACAATTTCATCCATACTCCATCCTCTACTTCTCAGTAAACAAAAGTATACACAATAATCGCCACATACAGTCGACAAAAAATTTTGTAGTTGTGTTTCATTACTTCGTATTGTTTCATATCCTCCATGAATACTTAGTATTTCATTTACATCTGGATAAAAGGAAACAGAACGCCCAAATGAGTCAAAAAAATCCACCTCTGAATCATTAGCGTACACAGCCAACCAATGCTCTCCAGGTTGGTGAGAATAATGGGTGTTGAAAACGAAACATCCTGTTGGAAAATTGCAAATTTGCTTCCAAAACTGTTCTCTAGCTCCAACATGAATTCCTACGCTTTGACATAAAACGTCTGAAGATAAGATCGAACGAATTTGCATGGTATTCATCTCTAACTTTCTGTTTAAAGCACTGCGTCTCCCCCGATAGTTAATTGAAGAATGCTATCCATCTCCAGCACACCGTCTTTTACAAAGTATGCTACCAAGGATAATCCATCAGTCGTGTTAGTGCTAAAACGAATTTCCACACTTGTTGTGACATTTTTCATAGAGTGAAATCCTTCTTTAAGAAAATCACCAGTCAAATCAAATCCATAAAGTGTAGTACCATCAAGGTATTGTTCTTTCGTAATACCGAGACTATCACCTTCAAGCAAAGTTCCGGTAGCGTGTAGAAACTGATGATATTCTCTTCCAAAAACCCCTCTAGCATAGTTTGGCTCAAATCTTCTTCCAATTGGACAATCACCAACTCTCAATACAATACTATCAACATTAGCGTGTGTCATTCTATATGGATTCAAGGCAAAACGTCCGTTCATTGCGTTGTGATCAACTAAACCTAAATAGATCTGTTTAGGTTTTTGTTTGTTTTCTTCCAAAGTGATGTCAATCTGCGCAACCCCAGCACGAATTCCATATAGTTTTATCCGTTTTCGATCAACTGGATAAATGTAGTTGTGACCTTCCAACGCCAAACTGAGTTGGGAGTTTTGTATTGTAAGATTCACCTTAACTTTACAAAGATGAAGTTCAAATTTATCAATTCTAATCTTTGCTCCTCCATTAGGCGTCTCATCTGCAGCAAACAAAGCTAGTTTGCCGGAGGCACGCTCAAACTCCAGCTGCATACTAGGACCTGGAATTATTAGTTTCTTCTGCTGAAATAATGCAAGATGAGGTTTTCCAGTTAATTCTATTGTCTTTCCACCTATGATTAGAGCTCTCCTCTTTTTCTTATCTGCGGTTTTGCGATCAGCAGCGTCTTTGCTAGTTGAATCATCATACAGCCATCCTTCCACCTTACCTTGATATTTCTTTCTTTCTGCACTGTTTTCGAGTAGTTGTGAAAAGTAGGAGCGTAAACCGTAGTTGTTAGCGTATTCAACAGTGGTTCCTTCTATCGACATTTTCAACTCACTGAATAATGTATACATTGAATCCCCCATCCACACAACTGCATCATCATCATTACCTGCAATATCAGCTCCATCATCTTGAACAACCGTGGCTTCAACTTGCAGAAACGAGTTGTAAAGATCTGTGTAATGTTCAGTGCTCCCTGACAAGGTTAACTCAATACTACCATAAGGATCTAACCTATCAGGTCTGATGACAACATATTCTGATCTTTCTACCGATATGTTTGTTGGTTCCGTAGCAAATACATCCAACGTTGGATTTATGTTGTAGGAAGAACCTTCCAACTTATTACCTGTTGTTCCATTTAGGCTGGCCATCTTTTGCGAATGATGATTGCTTGAGGTGTTACTGCTTAATGAATATAGTTACCAAGCTCTGCTGTCTTTATAGCGGATTCTGCTACTATTAAAATATGCCACGTTTACCAACACCTCTTCTCTTCTTTCCACCTTTTGTTTTTCTCCTTTTCATACTATCTAGACGGACTGCATTGAGCACATCACCCCCCAGATCATTCAACTCTGCCAACCCCCTCTTCTTTGCTGATGCTGCAAAGCTTTGTCCATCGATGACATCACGCGCTACATTTTCACCTACAGACAGTGCTCTTTTCCCCAAACTAATCGCTCCTCTTTTCAGCATTGGTGCTGCGGATTTAAGTAAACTTGAAAAAATACTACCAAGTCCATTTTTTCTCATATTAAGCATCACCTGCCGTCCACTATACACTCCAATTCCGTTTCCAGCTTGCATCTTGTAGTACTCATCAAAAAAATATTTTGAATCCTCAGGGGTGTATCGTACCAAACTCATTATAATATTTTCTCTCTAAAGTGAACCGTCAACACAACCTTTCCACCATCAAATGGTATTCGTTGACCGTCGTCACTCGTTATAAGTACTTGAATCAGATCACTATTTAGTGATGAAGCGTCAACATAGTGAGGATTTTTAAATTCTTGATACACAACACTATTCTTCTTTCCTTGAACCGGAACTACTCTCAGTAAAGGTACATTCGTATCTCCTACCATTCTATTATCAACAATGTTGGAATAAACATACAGAGATGTTAAACCAGAATTTATATCAGGAGGTGAGATATTATCGTATCTACCATGAGGGTACATAGTTTTTGGTCCAAATCCAAAAATATATGCTATATCTTTGGAAAAGCTTATGGCAGTATCAGGATCGCTGTTAGTTAGTAAAGTGGTGTGGGTGATTTTGTTGTAGGAGATGGCAAATTTTTTGTCTAAAGCCATTTCACTCATTCTCTTTCGTATAATCTCCTCCAACTCCTCCATACTATCATATCTTCCATTACCGATTAAGATGAAGGACTTTTCGCTTTTACCAGAGACATTAGTCTTTTCTAGATATATTTTCCCTTCGGTAACATTTTTCCAATTATTAGAATAAGACATATCTAGCAGAGCTACCTCCCATTTTCCACCATTGATAACCAAATATTTATACAGTCTCACTGTAAATTCGGAATTGTTATTATCAGGAAACTCTTCACCGCTAGAGTTTGAGGGTAAAGTTATCAGCATCGACATTTTTTCAACGTATGATGATTATATCAAGCGTTCTTTCCTTATAAACTATTCATCTACCCACTCGTTGAACTTTTCTCCGTATCCTAACCACTTAACCAGAATCTGTCTTTTACCTCTTCTCATTCTTCTTCCCAGTATCTTTTCAATTCTGAAAACCGTGGGTTTTTTTACTTTTTGCAACTCTTTTTCGTAAAAGGTGCCATCAATCATCTCCTCAGCCAAATCTTTCACCCTATATACAACAGGTTTTTGATCAATAAGTACATCAGTGATTATAAAAATCTCAATCGTCCAATTCGGAGTGTATCCTCTTTCAAACGCTCCTCTTGCCTTACTTATTCTCACATAATCCCCAATCTTTAGTTTTGCTTCTTGAGCTAAACTATGTTCACCTCCTTCATACACACGATTCCATACAAGTTCCTGATTTTGAAAATTCACATCATTCGGTCTCATACCTATAGCACCATGAATTGTGTTGTTGTATGCATCAACCATTTCTGGTAAAACATCAATGTATCTGTCATCATCTTTATATGTCAAATATCTATATATCTTCTCTTTTAAAGTTCTGTTAAAACGTTCCACCATCGATGCTTTTATCGTCTCATTTTCGGTTGTAAAGCGCTTGATTTTCTTTTCCGCCAGGAGAGTCTTTACATTGACATTGTCAAACTCTTTACCTTTATCAGATTGTAAAGCTTTATAGTTTTCCCCTTCTAGTATTCTTCTCAATCCTCTGGCTACAACCTGACCTGATTTGGAGATGAGTGGCACAGCCCATCCTTTTCTAGATAAAGAATCAACAGCAGTCAGTAAAAATGCTGTATTATTATTTTCTTCTTTTCGAGATCGAACATCAATCAAATCTACCTGTAACTGTTCCCCTATTCCAGCTACAATTGTAGGACGGCGTTTAAACTTAGTTACAGCTCTTTTGTGTAACGTGTAGGCATCCTCACCACTCAACCATTCACGGATTCTTTTTTCCCCCTCTCGCTTTCTACGAGCTTTCAGTAAAGCTCTAGCTCCTCGTAGAGATGTATGTAATGCAGGATTGTAATACAACTCTTTTAGCGTGTCGATGTCCATGAATTAGTACCTGGAATGACCAACTTTTTCTTCTGACTCTTACGTGTTTGATGCGGGGATTTTCTGACAGTTGTGATTCCTTCATCAGTTAGCAAGCTTTTAAATCTACTGTAATTGGTATTTCCCGATTGTATTTTACCTCCTTCAGTTAGAACATCTCGTAGTAAAGTTTTGGAAGTCTTAGGATTCAACCAAAGTTCTCCAATTTTCACTCTGTTCTTGTCCGAGTCGAATCTACCAATTTTACTCAGATTATTCAACATTCTGACAGCAATCGTTTGATCACTCTTTTTTGTTGTTAATTCAGTTGCTTTTTTTTCAAACTCTTTTAAATTTTCGCTTTCACTATCATGCTCATCTTCTCCATCAGTAAGAAATGTATTTCCAAGTAGGGTTGAGTCTTCAGTATCAAACAACTTCCCTTTTATTAATTCCATCCCGATGTCATCATCATCATCCATTTTCACTCATTCTAACTCAATGTCTTTATGAACATTTGGTGAAAGGGCATTAGGTTTATCATCAATAACTGTGCTATTGGCTAAAGGAGAAATAGGCTCTATCTTCTTTTTCTTAATGGGACTCCAACATCCTTTTGTGTCTGATTTTGGTTATTTTTAATCCTTTTGATATCAGACAAATACCTACGTAGGTTTTCAACATTTTCATCTAACTTTTCGTGTGAGGATAAGTCAAAATCATAAGCTGTTTCCAGTAGATCATTTCGCTTTCTCTTCATATTTCTCACTGTTATAGCTTCCATAGGATTATAATACAATGGAGGTCTGGTCTTCGCTTCCTTTACCATTGTTTTATTCTCTTTTTTCCGTTAATCTATAGTATTCATTTTCAGTGAGTATAAAAATACGTCTGGAGAATGTTAAAGGCTGACGATTCATCTTTTTATTGATGACAAAACAGATACAATAGGGTTTATAATAGCATCCAAAAGATTTCCTCTACCAGTCTGAATCAAAATTTTACGCTTATCATCAACTGTCCCTCTACCACTAAGTTTATGTAGTTCCTTCTTGTAACGCTGCAACTCAATAAACTGCTCAGAATCAAGAGGAACATTACCTAATATAATATTTTTAACACTTTCTATCAATGATTGAAACAAATCTGAGTTAGCCTTTTCGACTATAGCGATTTTTCCTTTCTTACTCAGTTCATCCAGAGCTAAAATTGCCATTTTATTTCGCATCATTCGTGTTGAGACTTTCATCTTTATCTTCTCCCTCCTCCTAGCACACTTTTAAATAACCCAGGAACTATATTGCTGATGATAGGTCCTAGTAGAGCGCCTAAAAATCCTCCTTTTTGCAATACAGCTTTCTTATCATCTAACGTTGATCTTCTTACTAAAGCGCTAATATCCTTCGCGTTCCGCTGCAACTGATTGTACTGAGATGTTGTCAATGGTATCGTTCCATTTATAATAGCTTTAGCGCATTCCATTAGAGTCATAATAAACTCCTTTTTGGCTTTGGCTATAACAGACTTTTGAATAGCAAAGGTTGCATTGTTGAGTGATAACAACACAGCAGCATTTCTTGTTAATTTTTTCTCCAAATCTTTAGTCATTATAACTCTTTCGTGTTGCGTCGTTGAATAACAAATATGATTGAGGTGAAACGAATAGTAATTGTATTTATATCCTTTTACTTGGGTACATATAATATCATAGGGAGATCCGATGTAAAATTTCCCAATAGTCTATGTTGATCATTCGTTTGTTGAGTCGTATCTATTCGTAAATAAGAATATGGTTTTTTGTTGCATCTTCAAAAGCCCCTTGTACATATTTTACTTTTGATGGGAAACATTGTCGAGCCAAATAGGAAATAGAAGAAGCATCTCTAGGATTTTTAAATAGAAAAAAATAATGACTATTCAAGGAAATTGTACGATTTCCTTTTAAAAACAGATTCTGAACAATAAAAGACACACTTATGTTCAAATGATGACTATGTTTTGTATACAAAGCATTGGCATCAGCTTTACCAGAAACTTCATCCATGAGATCATCAATTATCAGCCATCGATTTTTACCATCTCTGGGAAAACTCACTGTTATATCTATCATCCCTTCATGAAAAATAACTCCTGGTACATCATCAAAGGCTTTTTGGTAGGCTCCATAACAGTAGTGAATTTCTGTTGGTGGGGGGTGTGCTATAGTCTGACTAACTTCAATCATTCGAAAAATCGCTTGCGTCTTTCCCGATCCAGTTGGTCCTGCAATCATTGCTGTAAAAGGAGATCGCATCCTTGGGTCATAATCTTCAGGTTTCCCATTCATCATAAAAGATGTTCATCAACCAACAGTAGTTTCATTTATGATTCCAACAGGAGAGTTTCTCGCTTTTTGTATTTTTTCCATAGCTTCTTCATACATACTAAACTCAGTAACACCTCCAACAGTGGAAAATCCTATGACAAATACCAAAATCATCATAATTATCAACGCTTTACGCTTCATACTCGGTAAAACATCTATCATATCACGTGTAGTACCATCAACAGTATCAACTTCATTCATCGGTCTCATCTCAACATCATCCTCTGTCGACATCTCAACTTCCAATAACAATACAATCATGTCACGTTCCATTTTTATACAATGTAAAAATATCAAAAAAAATCAAATGCCATACATTCAAAATCTATATGCCGTATAAGTTCAAATTAAGTAAAAAAATAATCAAAACTCAAATGCCACTTAAATGCCACTCAAATGCCACTCAAATACCCCTCAAATAAAATACAATATAAACTCGGCGAATCCATCCAACGTCGTAACCCATTGCCTCAACTCCAAGATTTAATCCACAAAAAAACACTTGGTAGGGAGATCTGCTCATATATTACTACTTTCATGTTATTAAATTATTATTGTTTTAATGATACGAGCTAACCATAATAATAAGATAAGTTTGTTGCTACTGCAGTGTAAGTAAGTAATAAATAATAATGACAGGCTATTAAATTATTGCTATTATTATCGTTATTATTCATAATGATCAACTCAATAATATTATTATTTAATTGATCACAACAATTTCACCAGTAAAGATTTTCCAAAATTATTTTTTAATTATTACTACTAGCTATATATTAAATATAATTATTCAATTATTATTCTCAGCAAACTATTGTTGTTGTTTTAATTATTATTATAGGCTGTAGGTCTTATGAGTGAAGTAAAAAAAGAATTATCATTATTGATCAGTCAACTTTTTGTCAATGACAAAAAATAATTATTATTATTATGTTACTAATACTACTACTTTTTACTAAAGTTTATTTCTCTCCCAATATCATAACTTATATGTATCTCTAAGTTGCATCGAGGGTAATAATCTCGTCTTCGGCTTCAGCCATGGTTGACTTTCCTGACTTTGACCCTGATTTTTTCATGAAAAAGGCCTAAGATGAATTTGCCTAATCTTCAGAAGCTGTGTTTGGTTGCATGTTCTGGTTTCTATGGATCTATTGCTATCGCTACTTTTTCCCAGTCTCAGAAATGTACTTTGCAAGCAACTTTCGTGGGACGTCGTTGCCACCTGGCAGGGAATCGTGTCACATCGCAAAATTATGGTTTCCATAAGTCTCAGATTGTGGCAGAAGCTTCTGCACTATACTTGCAACAGCATGGAAGTGCTTGGGACATGTATGGAAACCAGGCTAAACAGACTACAGTTCATTCAGTCAAGGCTTATTCATTATACGATACAATAATTCATTTTCTATTTCAAATAATATCGATTCTATCCAGGCTTGTGACACTATTATTATATGCTTTATTACTCTTACTATTACGTCTTTAATCAAATAAACATAACACCTAACCTGCTACCAAAACAAGAGTAAAAAACAAAGAGAAACGTCTGGACTGCAATCTAAACCAGGAGCAAATCTCCAGCATAATCATGTAACTAATCAATAAACATCTCACAGCTCTGTGCAACTGTCAACTATCATTTACATTACCTATAAAACATAATTTTCTATATTTAAATAAATGTACTGTAACAGGTCTGTAAAAATATTCATGCCAAAGAACAACCATGTAATATGTTAGCAGGTCTGGTTTCTTATGCAGATGCATATTATACTGACAAAAATCATGTAAAAGCTAGTAAGTCCATTATTGGCAGGTCTGTAACCAATCCAACAAGTCCAACAGAAATTTTATTTTGGGATTTGTTGGCAAGTCTGTTTTTTAACCCAGATCTGCTCCCATTATCCTACTAATTATAATTTTGCAGTTTTAAGAGTGTGATTGTGATTTATTTAGAAATCTCTTTTGCAGCCATGAAACATCGGTGCAAATAGAATGAATGTTTTTATCAGCCAACAGTTTAACTTTAGTTTTTAAAACGATAACTTGAAAATTATGCTATAGTCAGCAAAGTGCAAATTTTCACGTTATTTGCTAGGGTAAATATTACTTGGGCTGGCTCCAAGTTGACTTGAAAATTTCTACAGGTAGTCAAATTAAAGCAGAAACCTTACGTTTTTGTGATTCACACAAAAAGAAAAATGACTTTTTCGAGTTTTTGTAACAAACAATTTTTCAGTCATAAACTGGTGTCTTTTTTTGTTTCAATTCCCCAATTGGTGTAGCTTCATTGTTTTACCAGAGGGAAAACATCTCTGGCCTTCTAACTTTTTGATTTAAGATATTTTCATGTGAAGCTGACATTGAGCTATTGAAAAGTTATATTATTTTTAATGAGATGCTACATTGAAACCTGCATTTACTCAGCTGGTTGCAATAAAGCTATGTGTCATTCATTCTGGACTTTGATGATAATAAATCTCTTACGCTTGACAAATTTGAATTTCAGAAGAGTAGGCTTGGATGGTGGTGTCCAGGTTGGAAGTAAACAATCCCCAGCTGGAGAGGAGATTTTAAAGCTCCTAACTATTTTACAAGGTTCAGTCGGGCGTTGTCACCTACTCAGGTTTAAAGAGGGGAAATTATTACTTGGGTTGTGACCTAAGGCTAAGCAGCTTAAAGAAATACTAGAGCAGTTTGACAGGAGAAGATAATCTATAATTTTCAACAATATTGGAGCTCTTGGACATAAATATAAAACCCCAGGCTTAGCTAATTTTCCCTCTATCAGCAGAACCATGAGTGGGGATTGAACATGCATAGCTTTGTGTCTTTGAGAGCAGCCATTCTCAAGATAAAATTCTTCAACGAGGATTTCAATACGTTGTGTGTTATTTTATACCTTCTTTCTACATCACCAGGGTATCATTTTCCATTACTTCCTCAACTCTCAATGGAACAGCTCTATTAACGATTTCAAACTTGCTGCAAACATTAGCTTGTCAGTACTGTCAGACCTATATCTAAAGCTTTCATCTAGCTCTTGCAACTAATAATTAAAAATGTTCATAATCAGTAACAACTAGAACCGTACAGCTCAACAAGTTGCGTTCAGGTGTTGACTGTTATTATGCTAGGATACTCACTGTATGCTGAGTCAATCAAGCCCAAGGATTTGTTTCATCAGTCCGTTTAAAACATGTCCGCAGCCCTAACAGTACAATACACTAGGTGATGTAGTATGAGGTAATTTCACGCACCACACCAATCACTTGTGAATAATACGCTTTTTTAGTTGTAAAATAGAAAAAAAAACTGTTTGTAGAGAGGAAATTTTCAAGCTGCGTTCAGGCAATACTATTTTTCCAGTCCTACCAAGTACCATTGAGTTTGTGACTATTTAATAAGCTGAGCACCATGGCTTAAGTTAACTATAATTATGACTCTGTCTACCATTCTAATGAACCCAGATGTGAAAAGATCGTTTCTCATGGAGGAGGACAGAATTATCACTGCAATTTCTTACTCTTCTCTCCTTTTTCAAAACTGTCCAGCAAAATTCAAGTTTGCTTTCAAGAGAAATTTTTCACTCAAATTTTTTAAGTAGTGTGTAATCAATTCACCGGAATAGAAACACACTCTTGTTTTTTGCAGGTTTATATTTGCCATCTGTTACATATGCAGTAGGTAGTTCAACAGAAATAATCAAAGGCTCATTGCAACTTCTTAGGTGGATTAGTTTACGTTAATTTTTCAAAGTCGTGCGTTATTCCAGTATATTTGCGATCAATAGTTAAATTACTGTAGGCTAAAACCTCAAGTCTTGGAACGAAGGCTGGGCAGGCCCCCATAAAACCATCACCTGACAGAGGTATAAAGGCTTCTAATGCTTCTTGTCTCATTTCCATATCATCTATATCAACGATATTTGCAGGAACCGCTGGGATGTTGAGTGTTGTTACTTGGGGATTCAAGTCTTTGAGGAAGTTCACATTTCGCTGAAAATGTATGTTTGAAAAGAATGAGTTCTATTTCTGGTATTAAAAAGGCTTAGTTGTTTTATTTAATAATACATACACCTAATCACCTGAAAAATTTGATGCACATTGTGTTTTTCTCAATAAAACTAGTTTTCTGCTTCCTTTTTGTTGAACTTCCTTCACTAAACATTTAAAACTATATCCTTAATTTTTTGTCTTGGCTGTAAATAATCTATGTTCACTGTATCAGTTAAACTAGTTCTGTCAATTCCCTGTTGCAAGAGGGAAACCACGAGCCAAACTAACATTTAGTTAGGAACATTTGCTATTTTAAATAACTGACCATCAAAGTCTATTCCATTGGGTTGGATCAGCCTCTAACAATAGAACCCATGACAAGTATCATAACTTATTCAACTTGGTAAAAAATATTGACACCAAGTTAGTGAGGTTGGACTAACAGAGGCCGTTACATTCTGCTGCATAACTTACCCAATTATTGGGACTTTTGAAGAAGTCATCATATGGTGGAAAAGAAACAAGTAGGATAAAGGAAAAAATTTGTTCATTAATCCATTCTGCAGTGTCGGTAGTGTACCCATGTCGTCTGAGGCAAGTGCAAACGCTATGAGTAATTATCATCAGCTTCTGTAAATATATGACAACATGTTTAATGTTCAATGTTCCCCTACTTGAAAACAAATCTCTGCACAAACCTTCTATGTCTGCAGAGTTTATTGACCTTTAGTTTTTAGGATTATTGTAAAAAATCTTAGCATGGAGAAAATGCTTTTCACCCCTCAAATTTTGTGGGTCGTTCGTCTGCAAGGCTGTTGACTTATACTATCTCTCGACTAATGAATCCCATTGAAAGAATCCTGCTGTGGTGGACTCTGTCGTTCTCATTACTTGAAAACCAAACGGCCAAACGAGGTAGATATGCTGTCTGTCAGCAGAGCAACCCAACCAGCTTCTAGAGCCATGACTACTGACTACCTCTGTTCACCGGAAAGGGCGCTGGGTTGGTATTGTAATGGAATTGTATAGAGCAGCCATGCAATGCGATAGTTGCTACTAGCATAGTAGTCACATTGAGTGAGCAGTGGTTGGCAAGCAACAGGATCTAGCTTGTTCAAGCAAGATAGCGCAGGACTTTACCTGTGAGAGCAGACAATCAAGGGATCCTTAGATGAGTCAAGATCAGGCGCTAAGGATTGCAGCTATGGACTGAGGTGGTTGACGGCCTATGATTACGCTACCAGCTAAATAACACTTGAATTATTTGGCGGCTAAGAAACTCAATACACCAGCTTTCTATGTACTTTTATGCAAGACCTATTTGGCAGCTAGCCAGCTCAATGCGCCAGCTTCTATGTGCTTTCATGTATTTGACCAGTCGTCTTATGAATCATGTCTGTATTGTGCAAGCTGTTTGTCTAGCCAATCATACTTAATTATTCTCAAATGTTGTATTTTCCTATAAATATTGAGGCAGATTGTCCTGCGCTCAAAGTTAGTTTAGCTTAGCTCAAGAAAACATCTGGTTGCTCAGAGAATTGTATTCAGCGATTTCTCGTACTGTCTTAGTGTGGGATGTAAGGGACGTCAAGTTTACTGTGCGCTTGCGAGAACTGTTTATCCGGCAAGCTTTTGTCTTCCACTAAGAAACTATTATTAGTCTGAAACATGTGTATTTAGTGTGGCCGGTTGCCTGTAACTCTAAGTACAGATCTCCTACAACAGGAGAGCCTATACTACCATCCGGTAGCACTTGATTTTCGTATCTATTAACTTCTACGACAAAGAACATTAATCCCGTACGGGTAGCACTTGATAGTAATATTAATTGCCTTCCACAGAGAGCCGAAGATACCAGTCTACTTGTACTCTGCATCACCGTATTTTTATTACATTACACACAATGCAGTCAACTCCTAACAGTTTCAGAGGAAGATTATTTGAGATAACAATGAAAACTTTTACAGTATGGCCTCTAGCAAATTCTATGTTGGAGTCAACTTGGCTCTACATGCAAAGGTGAACTCCCAGCTCAGACGTACAACATGATGATTCCAAGTCTATACATTAATTTTTTTTATACAAGCCCCAGCACAACATCAAATCAGGCACACAGTAGCAATAGCAGTAAATGAGCTTGTAACTAAGGGAAAGCGTGGTCTTTTATACTCCAAGTCACAGAAAGTTGACATGAGGCAGTTGGCCTACTAGACAAGTAGACCAAACAAACATAATGTACATATAGGTGATGGAAATTATGTACAAATTATTAATATTGTCGGATTACACGTAATCCATGAAATACGATAACCCACTCAAACCAGTATAAGTTTATGCTAGAAGACACTGTATCGTGTTTCGGGCTTTCCCTCTTTTACAGCCTCGGATGCCACACATGGTATTTGGAGCATTTACAAATGTAGATAAGGGTTACTAGGGTCCTTGGGTCACTTTTTTCTTCCTCTGGCTATGGAGTTATTTTGTGCCAGCCCGAGATAACTTCCCAGAGCTGGTACTGTCCTGGTATTGCACCGGTATTGTGCTGGTATTGTGCCGGTATTGCACTGGTACTGTGCAGGTTCTGATATACATATATTAGAATGAAAGCAGCTCTGGCACCTTATTTTGTGAAATTTACCAGTGCTAATGTAAGTTTTCCTGGTGCCATGGTTACACTAAGATCCACCACACTATCCCTTTCAGGTCCCCATTGTTCACCGATTGACCTACATGTGTATTTAACTGAAATGAGCTCAGAACCTATAAAAGTGGTGGCCGGTCTCGGTTTTATTGACTGTCATCAGCTGAAACTAAAAAACTTTTGAATAGCGCCTTTGGTTGAACAAATCGGCTGGCACATACCTCACCCATTACCTCTCGTTAAAATCATGGGTTTTTATTGTATTATTGTAGTAGATTTTGGGGAAGTAAAACCACTAGATGAAGTCGGTTGCAATCCAAGTGGTATGTTGCCACCAGTTTTCTTTATCCTCGAGACAGCAATAGGATGGTACTAACTGAAAGAGGTGTTGAGTAGTATGCTCAACCCCACGACTGTTAAAGAGCCTCGACTCGGACGCATAATTCAATGTCTTTGAGTAAATATGCCTTTTTTTCCATCAGAATACAAGTAAGTAAAAGCCCAATACATACTGAGTTGCTATTACGAAAGTTCTGCCTTATATAAACAGTTTACAGCAAGTAGTATGAGCAAATAACCAATAGTATAAGAGTAATATAGAATTCACGAATGATCAGGAAGATATAAATAACAGCCGAATCAAGTCAGCTATATAGGGCTAAAGAGATATGGCGCCCAAAAGTAACAGGCGGAGTTACAAGTCAGTTGATGAATCATGATCTTTTCTACTTCCTGCTTTTAGTCTTTAGTCTTTACAGCCTCTGTTCATGGTCTTTCCTTAGGGTTACGGGTGGTTATTTCCTGGATGAGGTCTTTGGCTTCTCTTAAGCTATCTTCGTTTTCACAGTCTATGCTGACTCACTTCCTGCTGACCCTGCATGATACATACAGGGTCGGTACTGCCTCATGCAGGGTCAGTGCTGGCTTATGCAGGGTCAGTACTGCCTTATGCAGGGTAGATACTTCAATATTGACTATTTTAGTTGTTCTGGCCATCTAATGGCTGTAATAAGGATGCTATAACAACTGTACGCTGAGCGTGCAGATGTTAGTGTCATGAAATTCCACTATATTATTTCCTCTGAAGCAGTTATGAATGTACGATTTATCTTGAAAAGAAAGTGAGTTTTTGTTTCTCAGTTGTGTATGCATTATCATGGGCATAAAAAAACTGTGAAACAAACTTGTCCAGCAACTTCTGTTCTTTATGAATGGGAAGTAATCTGAGAAAAATTTAATTGTCAATTTACAGCAATAAGTTCACTACCAAGTAAAATACTTAGACAAAGAGAAAGCAGATAGATTTTCACTATCTCAAAGAAATTTATCAGCCATTCAATGTACTAAAAATGAAAACCACAAACAAGACAAAACAAAAAAATGCAAACTCACAAATCTACAAAAATTAAACCATAACATTTGAAACTATTTTTTGCCACATGCTGTGGAGCAATCAGCAAAAAAAAAGTTTTTAATTATCTGATCGATGACAAATTTTGAGGTGTCATTTTTTCCAGCTGACAAAAAAATATCAAAAGCAGTTGCAAGCCTTTTGTAGGAGAGTATTTTTGCTTCAAAAATGTTTACTCTTTTTATGGTTAGGGGCATTATTCCATATTTAAACAGTGCAAATGAGCTCACAAAAGATTTTTTATTCATTTCATTAGTTTTTGTGCAGCTGTTGTGAGCTTTAGCAGAAAAACGGCCGTGTTATAGTTTCTGCAATTTTCTATTACAAATTTCATCTTCAGTTTGAGCCCTGATGGTTGCTAGTGTAACAGAAAATGCCTAGAGCGGCCATGCAGTAAGATAGTGTGCATACTGGCTTGGTTGCTAGTAGTTACACATGAACGAGTAGTGGGCTGCGAGTGCTGGGTTGAACAAGCATAAACTTGTTCAATGAGTAGTATAGTGCCTTGCACAGATGAAGCAGACGATCCAGGGACCGTTACTAAGTCAAGATCAAGCAATGAGGATTGTCAGCTACATACAATGGTTTGACGTTGGCTTGTAACACTTATAAATTAACACTTGAATATTGGCGGCTAGCCAGGTTTTCATTCAGTCAGCTATCCTACCCAGTATGAATCATATCTATACTGTGCAAGCTCTTTGTTAAGCCAATCATATGTTATTATTTTCAACTATTATTTTCTCCTATAAATAGTGAGACAACTCGCCAAAATGCTCAGAGTTGTTTTAAGTTTGCTTAGAGTTAATCAGAACTAGTTTTAGCTCAGGCTGAGATAGTAGCTAGTCTATCAGTGTTAGCGATTACTTGTACCGTCTTAGTGTTAGATCTGAGAAGTCAAGTTACTGTATGCTTGTAATGACTATTTATCCGGCAAATTTTGTGTTCTACTAGTAAAATTATTATTAATCTGAAACACGTGTATTTAGTTAGGCCGATTGCCTGTATCACTAAAGTTCGCATACCTTGCAAACAGGATCTGTTTGCTATACAGGTTTCCTACAACAGAGAGCCTATACTACCATCCGGTAGCGCCCGCAGTTCGTTTCTTCTACCTTCTACAATTTGAGAGCCTTTACTACCATAACGGTAGCGCTTGATAGTCACATTAATTGCCTTCCACAGAGAGCCGACGCTACCAGTCTATTCGTACTCTGCATCGCCGTTCTGTTATTATACACAGTACAGGTGCCTTTCTAACAGTGTCAGTGAAGGATGTTTGAGATCACAACGAAATTATTTACGCTAGAAGCTCAAACCTGTTTTGTTTTGTTTTAGTTGTTCAACTACAGAAAAGTTTTATCTTTTATCTTGTATGATAGCCTCCGGCATAAAATCAATTGTTTTCCGTTTCAATATCGCATCTTTCTCTTGGTATCAGATATTGGGCGTTTTTCTCTTTCAGGCTTTGATTAGCCTTGTTTTGATCCCTCAACTCTGGCAAACTCTGCCATATTTTTAGTCTGACAACCCTGTTTTCTTGTATGCTTCTACAAATGAGCTGCCATCAATCGGCCTAAACTGCAATCCTGCTGTGTTCATCAATTCCACAGTTGCTCAATTTACACAGATGAGTTAGTTGCATCACCTAATGAAGCCACTACTAAACAGAATGATAAAAACTATAAAGAAAATATACTTCAATTAGCAAGCATAGAAGTGTCGGTATCCAATATATGTCAGTTGTCCTTTTTTGCCTGATTGGTCTAGTATTAATCCAAGACAATTTTTTTAATGAATTTTTTTGCACCATGGTGATGGAATATTTTTGCTTGCTGTGCTGGCTGCAAAGTGCTGCATGGGCAGCAAGAACGGGAGAAAATTTCTTAGCCGGAATGAAATCGTTTTAAGTGTTGATCAATTTTCTGCAAATTGCATTTTCTTTGTTAGTTCCAATTGCATATTTTAGATTTTTTTTAACCTATCACTCATATCTGTTGGTCCTGAAGTTTATCTGATTTACGAGGAAACACACAGGTGGCTGAGGGCCTATGGGAGTACATAGTTCTGCTTGCTGAGAGCACATATTTATTTTATCAAGAGAGATTGTAGATTTTCTACGGCCATCTGTGGCTTTTTGTAGAGCCTCATGGGTGAAAAGATTCAGGTGTGTTATTCAGAAAGTTGATGTGGTATGGGGGCACTGAAGTGTAGAATTGTTGAGGCAATGTTAGAAGTATTTCGATTTCCGCGAGTATCAGCTAGTTAGAGTTAGTGTTTGTCAATAAGAGCATTCACGACCTCTGTTCGCCGAACACATTGCAATAAAAATAATCAAAACGGGAAAAAATTTAATCAATAAGTAATTATTTGGTTCGGAATTCATGGCTCAACAATACGTAGCTCACTGAATAAAAAAAAATAATCAACGAGTATTTTTTATATTGTTCGTAGGTCGCGAATGTTACTGAACACTAAGAAAATAACAACTAGCGAGCTGATTTTCTTCATTTTCTTAGACCAGTTTTATATCCTTGAAAAAAAATTCAAAATAATTGCAAGCGTTGAAAATTTACTAAACTGAAAATTACCTTTACAAACCATCCCAATTTATAGCGGATCAAATTTTATTATTTTCCTGGTTATCTTGAAAATTCCGATTACATGTATCTTCTTTATGATTTGTTTGGTAAACTATAATATTTCATTGAACATTTGTGCTGTTCTAAACTAATGTTCTTTTGCATACACGACGTACTAAATTACGAACACCTTTAATTGTCTGTATTTTGTTCGACAAACAGGTCACGAATACTCTTATTGTAACCATTGAAGTTCTTCGGACACAACAATTTTCACTAATATGCAGGCATACAGGTAAAACCACAATAATGAAACTTTCACACAAGCTACAAGCTTATGAGACCAGTCTTCAGGGTTGCCCCACGGCACAG
The DNA here is from genome assembly GCA_945261195.1 of Cryptosula pallasiana. Taxonomy (NCBI): domain Eukaryota; kingdom Metazoa; phylum Bryozoa; class Gymnolaemata; order Cheilostomatida; family Cryptosulidae; genus Cryptosula; species Cryptosula pallasiana. The sequence goes on along the minus strand of OX183132.1, from coordinate 40,723,131 downwards.
CTAAACAAAAAACAAACATTTACAAGTCAACAAGTATACTTAGCTAGTTTTCGGTCAATCATAATACAGGACGATATCATGAAAGGCAATTTTCTACAATGTCTACAGGTAAAATATACCAACCACCATAAATCTGTCCCAATTGTTGACGTTATTATCAACATCCCACTGTCTATACGCATTGTGAAGCGAATGCCTTTGACGTCCACTCAGCTGAGTCCCAGGGTAGGTTAACAGGTAGATTGAAGCAGCGCATTGCCGTCGAAATATGTCAAAGTTCACAGGGTTTTCAGCGACTAGTCTATTACCTTGAATAGAAGATTAGTGTAATGGTTTTAGAATAACATCAAACATAGAGCTATACAACTGACTGTGTCATCATTCTTTCCTAATGACATTGGAAACATAGAAAACAACAGCATCACTGAATCTTATGTCGCTTCATTTGAGAAGACTACAACAGTGGTTATTTATTTATGTAAATAGCAGTCTGACTGCTTGACACTTTCAACAGGAACTGATCATTTAGGTTGACATTCTATCAAAAACTGTTAAATCGCTAGTAAAACTTTTGAAAATTTTGAGCTTTATATCTTTATGCACCAATGATTAATCAAATAAAATTTCAAATGCTATCAATTTGAGATCGTGGATCTCAATCTGCTATATCATTTTTCCTTCGGGTCTACCTCTGCCGTGACCTGATGCCCGAAGCAGGCAACATAATTTTAGAAGTTCACACAGCACCCCCACACACTGTTTAATCAGCTCTTTTTATAAAAACTATGAAACGATTGATTTCAGCCTGTTTATGGATAACCATGCTGAGAGTTTGGGCACAAATCCCTGTCCGATAGACCATGTAAGCTTTTAAGCAAGTAAAAATTAACAGGAACCACAGGTTTGTTTAGTTTTTGTTCAAGTAAACTTGATCTTGCCTAAAGCTAAAAATAAACAATTTTACTGCCTCATCCTAGGTATTTATTTAATAACAACCTGTAGAGGATACTTTTTTCAATCTTATTTTGCTTCTTCTTATCCCGTTCTCCACTCCCCTTTCTCCAGTTTCTATTCTCATCATTAGTTGTCTCCGCAACAATTTTTGTTGTAACCAAACCCTGCTTCTACACCCATTTTTTATTACTTTGAAACATACACCCCAACCGGCTTTATCCTCACTCCACTCTTCCCCCACCCTTAGATCACCCCTCGTCTGCCTAGCTATTTGTTGCACCCTCATCCTTGCTCTAACCCCGGCTTGTTTAATGCTCTCCAATTGTTCCTGCTGTACCCTCTTCATTTCGTTTTTCCTCTTCTTTCTGCTCACATAGGGAGATGAAACTGGTAGACAGCTTACTGCCACTTTGTGGCCATTATTGAGAAAACTCATTTGCAAAAACAATATTTTGAAAACCCTTCTTAATGGCTACTGGAAGAAAAAAGTTCTACTCTGAAGGCAACACGAAAATGCTGTTTTGACACTCAAATCAGATGTTCAGACATGAGTTTCCGTCTAAATTGAAGAAAAATGTTAAAATGAAAGCAATTTTTTCTGAATTGAGAAATACTCGCAAACTTAAACCCAGACCACACTTTTCATTGATCTAATGAATAGATTACATGTGCAGCAACTTTGTTTTCCTTCACTGTAGTAGTTCAGGCCTGTATGTCCAAGTGGACAACGACACAGATACACAGACATACATTATCCTCATCTATTGTATAGTGATCATGGCTTTGTGTTGTGTTTTTTGTTTATTTTACAGTCATATTTCTCTCTGGTTAGCCAACTGCATTATTTTTATAAATTCTATTAGCTTTTGAAGAAGAGAATGCTAAAACTAAATAGTTGTTTGCGTAAGTAATATGTAACAACAGATATATCCATGGGCTTTATTTTTGTTTGTCCCAATGAACTGCCTTAATCTTGATTCCTGCTGACTTGGCAATATCCGTAAAATGGTCCGAGTAAGTAAACTAGGTCTGCTGAATTGAGTGACTATTTTAGAGTCAACACAAAAACTTGATTCTCTCTTTCGAACCAGAATTTCTGAGCATCATTGCGGCATATTTTGTTGCATGCTGTCTGTGAAACCTACTCATAGATTGGAAGTACCAGCCATGTATGTCCCAGATGAGTTGAAGTCCAATACAGGACAGTACAGTAAAAATTACAGTCTTTAGGGCCGGTATCAGAGCCTTGAAGGCCAGTATGGACCCGTGCAGGGAGAGCATGCGCAAGATGGCTGCCTTCGGCCAATAAAAACAGGCTAGGTATAGCCTCAGAGCCGGTAGGAGACCCATCATTGTACAAGGGATGTAGAACCCCATCTGTTAGCCACCAGACTCCTCATACATTTAACATTTTTTCGGTTTATTATCTGTTTACGATTTATATATCTGTTTGTAACGGTCAAATCTCTTTCTGTCAATTTGTTATTTTACAAGTATGTAAATTAATTCCTGTCATCAAACCTATGTGATGGCTGAAATTTTTTACATTCATTGCATTCATTCAATTACTTGCAACCACTATAAAATATTGCAACTCTAGATCTTTGTTCCCAAGTCTGTAAACCATGACCTTCACAGACCCTTATAAGCCAGAGGTGGTCTCTTTGGAACAGAGATGCCCCTCTTTTATTCCTTGGCACAATCACAGGTGACTGGTTGTTCCTGCTGCCCATAGTAGAGTGGGCAGTGCCACCGTCCCAGTGTTACAAATGTAACAGGGCCGTTAGCAATTTTCACTGAGCCAATGGTGACCTTTACTGGGCCGGCAGTGACCCTTACTGGGGTGGTTGTAATTTTGCTTGAACGGGGTCAAGAGAAAGACCTAGCCTAAGGACCCAGTAATAACCGGGGAGTGTCAGAAGAATAGTTCTCTACAATATGCTTCTCCCGAAAACGAGATAGAACAGCCTAGGAACTACCAGAAAATGGGAGCATACACTAGCAGACAATCACCCTTTCATTCCGCTCATTTTCATCTGGGCACTAGTTCTAATCAATTAATAGCCATTGTTATTTCACTTGCTGTTATTTTTAACCATACGTATTCATCGTGTAATTTAGTTCATGTGAACGTGATTGGCTACTATCTGTATTCACAACACTTGATTGACTATTGGAAAGGCTAACTTCCTGTGCGGAGGCTTAGATAAGGCCGGAGCTTACTTGCACTCATTGCACTTGTATGTTATATCTACTAGTGCCACTTCACTCTAGAGGATTACCTCCCTAAAGCGGTATACATTTAATAAATGTATTGCTATTAAAACAACCAAGCTAGTTGGTCTGAGCCGAGGGCTTTCTTTACAAGTCGTTAGAATCATCGAACCAGTCTCACTGACCATTCTGGTGGTCCACTCTCTAGAGAAAGGTAGAGCACTCAAGATTAGTATGATTGTGTGGTACCCCAGACCAGAATCCACTAAATCATAGATAAAAACTAATTTACAAGCTAACACGCTGTCTCTTAGTTGTGGACCTTGTGTTTGCCAATTGATCTGGTAGTGAAAAATCAAAATTGTCTCAACTGGTAGTGTCCCCTCTGGGGAGGTAGAATACTCGAGATTTGTGGTATTTTGTGGTAACCAGACCTAAAGCCACTATATTATAACATTTCTGCATAGTGAAAGTTAGGTACATACCTAAAGCAATAATTCTATTTATCTTGTGGCGTATGTTGTGCTCTCCGACCTGGAAGAAGTGTTCTGGTACAAATTTGATATGGTGCTCCGCACTACAACGTAAAATAGAACACATTGCGCCAATTTATATGTTTTTTGCAGCAAAGATTTAGAGGATAATATTGAATGAAACTCAAACATTAAAAAAAGTCAAGTCTGCTACAGATATTGCATTCACTATGACCAGAGAAAAAACTTGACTCTAAACTTTGTTTTTTTTTAACCAGCAAGAGGTGTTAATAACTTACAACAACCTCTGTTTAAATTCCGATGGACAAACATATTTTAGCAGATCAATCGAGTAAAATAAAAAATATTGTAAACTTTTTTCAATCATGATTTTCCGGAAGTCCTGCTACATTTTTTAGGTTTGAAAGAGTTTTGCTACATAAAGACAAACTCCATTATGTATATTTTTTTTTCATAGTTTGTCTGAAACTTGGCTATCAATATATTTACTACTGAGTGAGTATTAAAAGTTTTTTTTTGCCAAATCTAGTAAATATGCCCAACTTCTACTGCATTAAAATGTCTACTAGAAAGTAAAACTTTACTTCCCATTAAACACTAGTCACAAGTTCTAAAAGAGGAGCATCATACTTATGTTTGCTGCCATCAAAATAAATATGCTGCATGTTTTGCTAGCGATGTAGTTTTGACTTCTTATACAACAACTGATAAATTAACGTTTTGACTCATTTTGATTAAACAGCTGAGCATTGAGTTGTCAAGATATTTTTTTCATGGATCTTTGCATATATTTTTTAGTATTTTGGCATAGACATTGAAGAAATGCATCAGGCAACATCGCAATGGGGTTTCGGCACATTTTTGTGCGGATTATTATCAAGGAAGCTGGAAGCCCGCTTTCCACCGACAACAATATTAAAACCAAAGTCATTTTATTTTAAGAATTGATAAAAAAAAAAAATTTTATTCACGGCAGCTGATAAATTTGGAGGGCATAAAACTGACAATGCGCCATCAAAATAAGTCGTCACAGCACATCGGCACTTTGGTAGCAAACTACCTTATTTGTTCAAGGGCGCACTTTCACAAGTCTACGTTGGCAAGCTCAATTAAACTCAGTGTATGGAATTATGGTTCTGCCCAGAACATGATATTTAATTATTTTTTTAACTGATTATACCAAATGTTTTCCCAAAAAATCTTCCGAAGGCTTTATTAATTCTTTGAGCTTCCTCAACAACACCATTTTTGTCATGTTATTTGCTCAAATTTCCTAACATCAGAATAATAGTCAGCAGCTGGACCCCATTGACTGAACGAGTAACAAACTATATTGTTTATTGCGGTTAAGTTTTGTGAGTTTTGACTGACTAAAGTTTAGTAGCATTGTTATGCATCAGTGATTAAAACTAACAGCGCAATGGTTTTGTTCCATCCCATTTACACTGCTAAATCTCTCCTCATCAAATGGCCTCCTTTGTCTTGACAGCTTTTGCTGACTCCTCCCACTGTCACTACTCCTCCCACCCCCACTCCTCCCACCCCCACTCCTCGTCTGATTGACCCACACCTTTGTTTTTATCGAAGTCAAAACCTTCGAAAGATACAGCCATAGTATAAAATGAGCAGAACTAGAGTGTCTAATTGTGAAATTTGGGAATTTGAGAAATGGAGAAACATGAAAGTTGGATGGATAGCTGTAAGCCAGACCCTACAGCAGTGTTTACAAGAAGCAAAGCTAAAAACCTTTCGATTTTTTTTCCTCAGACTTCATCTGCCCACATCCCCCCCTCCCCCTCCTTATGGCTATAGAGCTTAGTTATTTTGTCTGTTTTTTTAACCTATCTTTTTTTTAATAGCCATTTTTATCGAGGTGTGAGATTAACTAACATTATCACAATACTTATCAACTTATTTCCATCATTACAAAACTTACCTCAGATATCAAAATTGTATTTTAGATCTCATCAAGGTTTTAATCATTTGTTTTCATTTAAAATACGAGGCACCTATATGTGCTATGTTTTACAGTAGATTGATTTTTTATTTCAATAAAAAATGAAAATGTTTCACAGCACAATCTTCTGAACTCAAAATCTAAACATTCCTTTTATGTTATTATTTGGAATAATTGTGGATCACTTTTTCCAACTTGTTCCAAGTACTTTAGTCCTTCTAGCTTTTAATACTTAATCAATATGCAAGCATCACTGAAACTTTTTTGCCATTTTTCAGGAAATGAAGTTTTTACTGCTACATTCCAAGTTTTCCCAATTTTCTTATTTATTAGCCATTTGTTTTTGTTTTTGCTCAGCTTATGACGCGGACACTTTATTTCTTTTTCATAGCAAGTCTCGGAATCAATTGAACTTTTTTAAACAAAAAACAGATTCTCCAGTTTTCGCACCACACTGTATTTATGAAAAAAAGTGTATGGTCTATTTATGATAATTAGAGATGCATAAATGTACTAAAAGCCACCTAGTTAGTATTATTGCATCAAACACAATTCTATTTCGACCACAATGGAATTGGCAAAGGTAATGCGCTGAAGCACTAAACTAGATTAGATACCAGTAGGATTTGTTAAAAAAAATTGTTTTGTCTGGAAATACATGATAAAAATACATGATAAAAATTACGAAAGAGTTTCTATCCATTGTAAATTTACACTCAACTTTTTAACTTATTTGAGAAAACATGTAGCAAAAAACTGTAACTGGTGTAATAGGAACAGATCTCCATACTGGTACTTAAAGAGATGGTGGTTTTCCTGGTTTCAAGTGTTTTTTCAAGTTCTAGGTGTCCATGAAAACCTCTTTGTGTGCATCAGGTGTGGATTCCCAATTGATATTGTAGTGTTTTACATCGTATACGATTATGATTCTTATCTATGTATTTAGCGTGAAGTGGTTGTTTTTATTGAGGTTTGAACTGATGTACATTGGTTGCCATTAGTATCTGGTGAAATTTGGTTTGTATTGCTCAGTTGCAAGTTTTTTTACACCACATTTTTAGAATATATTAAGCAAAATAATTATCATAATCGTTTTAAAACCCAGCTTTTGATTACATATTAGTACTAGATATGAATAAACTTTACAAAAACTTCATGAAGGTTTATGATAGTGAATGAAAATAAATACTTGATAACAAAAACTAGAAATGGTCAAATAGAAATAGGTATCATCAAAGCTGATAACTCAGCAAAATGGTCATTCATGAAACTGACAATGTCCTGGTTTGCAATCTGTTTTGACAGATTTTAATTGTATTTTACTTGACTACAAATTTGCCACCCATTCTTCACAGCTCAGGCAGATAAAAAGACTACATTGGATCCCTTTTTTTGTAAACCATCACACGCGTAACACAATTTTAGTATTTTTTATGTATCTGTTTGGCATAGGAAGAGTTCTCACCTCTCTCTTTCCATTTTTTTTCTAAAGCATGTTGGATGCAAAACACTACAGATTATTTATGTTTATTTGCAGGTACACACAAATATTTATAGAAGCAATAGCTAAATAGTTATAATCTAACAAATGTCAATAGAAGAATTATTTCTGGTTTAGGTGAGTAGTTTTAAATCTTTGATATAGTCCAACTCCATATTTGACAGTAACTGGTTTTTTTTTAGAGCAACAGTTGTTAAATGATAGAACTAATTTAGTAGCATGTACACGGGCTTATTGACAGCATCGATAGTTAGACAGATTATACTTCGTAAATTTTGAAAGAAGACCTGTTTTGAAAAAACTAGGCAAGTCGTAACAAAGATTTGATAAAATCAGGCGTGACAATTGACAATGATTAATATATAACTTTTTGTGCATGTAAATAGTATAGTAGTAGCGAACCAGCATAGTGGTGTTTAAGGACTATGTGGTTCTTTTGGTTTCAAAGCGCCTTTATGAGCACCAGGTGCCATGAGAACTATTTGAAAGTATTTTTTTGTGCACTAGGTGTTGATTACTGATTGTTAATGTTTCTAATATAGTATGATTATTTATTATCTAAGTATTTATTGCACTGGGGTTGTTTATATTGGGGTTTGTATTGCGGTATTGGTTAGTGATTTTACCAGCGCGTAAAACTGAAGTTTTGTATTATTATAATGCTATTGATAGGCAAGATGATGGGAGAGGAAGATGAGGAAACGAGAGCGATGAGTGAAAACGATACGATTGATAGTGGTGAGAGTAAAATTGTAGTTGGTGTTTTACCGAGTCAGGAAATGAAACAAGATGATAGCTATGATGATTTTGGTATTTGGAATAGTATTTTCTACTTTTAGAGGTGTTGCTAAGTTTATTATTTATGAATGCACTGTCAAAGAAATATAAAAGACAAGAAACTTTCCGGTTTAAATAACAAACGAAACTATGGCATGATGACAAACATCTAATGTGACATATAGATGGTAATGGTGAGAGACTTCACGCGATGATGTGTTTGCCTGTTATGGCAATGATTGCAAGCTCGGCTGACTATGGGAAACCATGAGCACTTTTACAAATGATTGAAGCTAGTCAACCTATAGTTTGTCTTCCACTGGTAGAAATACATAACTTTGACATACCTTTGACAACGCATCTGGAGCAATGTTTCAAGAGAGAATAATAGATATAACAACGTGTTCCCCAGAAATGGACAAAAAAGATGGTGGATAATTGATGAGTTGAGGGACGTAGTTTATGGTAAAGCCAATACCAATGTTTGTATACAAAACATAGTCATCACTTAAACATAAGCGCCTTTTTATTGTTCAGGATTTGTTTTAAAAAATAAATCTTACTATTTCATTGAACAGTAACTATTTTTTTCACTTTTAGAAACCTTTGAAATGCTTCTTCGGTTAGCTTTTTGCTCACCAGTGCTTTCCCAAATGACAAAATATGTACAAGGTTATGAACAGGCGACGAGGAAGCCTAATTTTTTTTACGAATAGACACTACCCAGTGAGCGGATGATCATCACAGACTATTGGGAAACTCTGTATCAAATGAAGATATGATGTTATATGTATCCAAATGAAAGCATATGAATACAATTACTATTCTATTCATCTCACATGTATTTTGTTAATCGCATACGTATCACGTTAATACGATGACTAAAGCTCTGCAACAAAAGTTGAAAAAGAAATGCGGCATTGTTGTTATAGCTCAACAACTAGTCCGCTTCAGTTCAAAAGTTTGTAATAGCTAACGCAAAAAACGGATGTTAATATTCTTTTGATAGATTGAGCGGGTCCTATTATAAATGAGAGAATACCATTGTTGACTTGTCAGTGAAATCAGCTGCAGCAAACCATGAAATTTTTTGCCAGTTTGGTCAGGAAATTGACATCAGATGATAAAAAAGTTGTGCCACCAAAAAGGGGATTTATAGCTTCCCTATGAGGACCCATCGTCAGAACTGTTGTTCCCAGTATACTGAAAGTTATCTTAGGAGGAAAACAAAGATGAACAACTCCAAAGGAATGGTGAGGAATAAACTGGCTATTTTAGCTCTCAATGACTTGAGTAAGAGAGGAAAAACCGCTATGATCAAGAAGACCAACTAGGATCTGTTTCAATAGTTGATATGAACTGTAAAAAAGTTTTACTTTAGGCAATAATCCTCTCGACTCTGAACAGTTTATTGAGTTGCAGCGCTGAACAATTAGTTGCACGAACTGGTCGGCGATTAAACAATTGGTGATAAGCTTAGAATGTCGACTTTGACCGGTAAAGATAAACTTCTGGATGCTATAATCACTCCCATTGTGCCAGTTTCATCATCAATAAAACCATGACTCTTCAACTTTTGACATTTTTCAGACCATTTTTTTCTAGTCTCTGAAAATGTGTACGATAGAATAAAAAGTAAAATTGACAATGGTCAACAAACAGAAGAAAAACAAAACATGCGGTCGTTGTATCACAACCCTATGGAAGGTATAACGGTAAACCATATGAAACAAAAGGGTGCCGTTTTGTTGAAATTAGGGCACAAAACCGATTTGACCGAGTACCAAAAAGTAGATGAAAAGGTTCAAAACATGCAGAGCTATAACATCTTGATAACTGAACTTTTGCTATGGAGCCAAACCTGCTGCCTAAAATACCATTTTCATATAGTATGATTACCGGTGACAAGCCTGCGTTTCTTTCCCTGAATGATGCTGCTTTCTCTAGTCCAACTTTAGGTGTTAAAGAAAAAATACACATAAAAAACAAACCTTCTGACAGAAAAGTCTGGGATGTGATGATAGCAAAGATGTTGATGAGGATGATGATAGAGAAGGGCATGGGCGATCGAAGGAAGTGCTAAAAAGGTTAAATGATTTAAAAAAAAAAGTATCTGATATGACAATTGGGTGGTGTCAGAATGTTGAACAAGTTGGGCAAAACCAGGAAATACAACCCTGTTACTGACAAGCTGAAATTCGGAAAGAGCTGGCTGAATCCTATCTTTTCCAAACATTTATTACGGGATATCCTAAAAGACTCTGGCTCGATGAAATTGAGGAAAACAAACTACAGCAAATTTAAAAGTCTGCTATCCGAAGGAGGAATCACAATTATGCAAGTAGATCATTTACAAAACTTGCAATGATGCAATGTAAATCTAATCTCAAAAGATACTTTTAGCAACAAACATATAACAGTTCAATAATCCAAACTGTGGACACAAACCCCAATGTAAACTGCTGAACAATAAATCTATAGATGATAATCATAATCGTATACAATATGAAATCACTACAAAATCGAATGGGAATCTACACCTGCTGCACACAAAAAGGTACTTCTAAAGGTTCTCATGGACACCCGGTGTTCAAAAAGGCACTTGGAACCAGTAAAGCATCTTACCCTTAGACACAAGTATGGAGATTCGATTCTACTGTGGGAGATTTTCACGGTAAAATATCAACCAGGTGCCTTTATCCTTTCCTTTGCACTAGATTCCCCCTCCTCTGTTTCCTACCTCTTAGTGACATTTCTATGTAGACCCGGGATTTTTCTTTCACAACATAGACAATCCATACTGGGTTAAGAATACCGGCTATCCCAGGTCTACTCCAAGCTTGAATAGACTCGGAGTATGACACATGTACCGTGAGGAACCTATCCTGGGTCACCCCGGGCCCGTACCCCAGGCCAGCCAACAAAGATGGCTGATAGGGACAGGCGGGGGCCATAGAAGCTAGAATCCCAACGCCAGAAGGAGACTGAAGCAACTGCAAAAGGTAGGAGAAGAGACAAGGGAACCTAGGAACCAACAAAGGAATACAAATTTTCCACTTCCCTGAAAAGAAGTGAAAGGCAGCCCAGAGTTATATTTCCATGTGCTTACTATTTTTATCGGCAAAAATAGTTCACAAAAATTGTGTTATGTATTTTTATTCGCGGAGTGTCTTGTATTACATTGTTACGTGTCTTTGGCTCCCCTTGGAAATGGGGTGAGTGCTCCTGATTTTTCCTATAAAAAGAGTTGCTGTGCAGTGTGAGAAGGACAAGGTTAGTAGATTTTATGCAAGAAATCATTATATTGCTGAACAGAATTGGTTAAACAAACCGTTTCATTAGTGTAACCCTGGCGTAGTGTGTCTTGGTCGTGGAACCCATAGCGTTGGAGATTTATAGAGAGTGTGCCATTGAAGGAGGGAGAACTTTACTACGCTATTATAGTACTAACACCGTGATTTTTTCATTTAATAGCCAAAATTATCATATATGAAAACTTTAAATTAGATCTTACAAATAGAATTAATCATTCATTAGTTGTGAAATTCCATACCAGTTTTTAATGTAGGCAACCACAACATCTGTAGCGAACTTTTGTATCTTCCGTGACTGCTGGCACTTTTTGTCAGCCGTCATCATATGCATTGGAATTTCCAAGGCCTTGAGGCATTTTAGTAATTTCTTGGCTCTTTTTACTATTTCTGTTTCACCATCAAGGCTCGTTGAATCTGCTTCTTTTTGCAGCAACAAAGATTTTCCTTCTTCAACATTTTTCACCCCAGAAATAAACTCTTTTAGATCGGTTAGATCTCTATATAATTGAGAATACATTGCAAATCGTTTTTGTGTGGCACTTTATTACTGCTCAAAGAAGTTTTTTGTTTCAAACAACAGTTTCAATGACATCATTATTTTCTGATAAGTTATTTTGCAAAAAACTTAAAATTTTAGTACTGCCAGTAAGCACATTCTTCTACAATTTTAAAGCTTAAGTTTGGGTAACCATGAGCCTGCAGAGGTTCGGTGTAAACAGAAGAGGCTCAGCATGAGCTCAAATAGCTCTGCATAGCCTTTAGTAGCTCGCAAAGAGGCTGGGAGAGGCTAAGAATGTGGTTAAGAGCTCAGACCACCCCAAATGAGGTAGTAGAAAACTGAGCAATTGTGGACAGGGTGTTTGGCTCACGCCGTGCTGTTGGAAGTCTGCTGCAAGCTCTCGCAGTTCTAGAAAAACCAGTAGCTGTCAGTTTTGTCAAACTTAGAGAGGTTACTTTGATTTTCGCCAGAATATTTATTGAATTAAAGTATTCTTCTTATTTGTAGCATACGCTGTACTCTCCAACATGAAAGAATTTGTCTGGTAAACCTTTTGCACTTTATACCATTTCATACATAATCATGTATTTTCACCAAGATGTTAAGTAAACTGTTGATTCAAGTTCTAAAAAAATATCCAGTTGCTTTCTTTCCGTCTAAAGAAATAATGAAACTTCTGCAGTCGAACCCGCTGACCGTCTAGTTCTTTGCTCTTCGATCCTATAACTTTTGACCCTGGAGATGTTTTTTTGTTTCTTCCACAGCAAGTTTCCTGGATTTGTACACTCGATTGTGAGTGGAAACTCCTCTAACAAAACGACAATACGAAAAACTTTTAGCATGTTCTAATTGTTGGATGCTCATCTTCACTTTTCAATTTTAGTAATATCCCTTTGCAGAAAGCGAATTGAACACTATTATCTTTTCAGAGATTGTAAAATCAAGCCATCGTCATGTTTTCGCCCGAGTTTCTACCTACTTGACTGTAACAAATGACTTTCTTCGATAATTCTCATCAAGCATCAAAGTCTCTTTTTCAAAAAAGGGAAGCACATCAAAAATGAACTTGATAAAGTTTTTTGGGGAAAGCTCTGCAATACTTTTTTGTAATTTCAATGTCAAAAGACCATAGTGACTATCCAAATAAATTGCAAGGATGCAAACCATTGTATTATTGTTGGGAAAAGAGAGTTGTAAAAGCAACGAGTTGGTGTCGAGTACAATATCGTCTTTTCATTGAATAGGATTCCCAGTATTTTCAAAACGTTTTGACTTTGTTTTTCATTTCCTTTTTCATTGTGGATGACATTCACTACATGTTGGTTGTGCCAGGGGGTAGATAGGGTAAAATCGATAAATGTGACAAAATAGGGAATTAATAAAACTAACTAACAATAGTCTTAGTAAACAGTAATAAGGTAACTGCTAAATAACGGGACCGTAAGCAAGAGGACTGTATTTCCACTTTACTACAGGCACTCAGTAACCGTTTGTAACAGTCCGAGACTGAGACTAATGAGTTATGAGTATGTGGCCTATCTCTACCCTCCTGACAATTATAAATATATGAAAAAAACACTTCCTAAACAAGCGAACAGCTGTAATGTTACTGCTAGTGCTATACGACAATCAGCTAGAGATGGTTATCAAAACAACCTGTCTGACTGACTTGTCAATATCAATGAGGTTAATACGTAAACAAAAATTATCAAACTGGTAACTAAGTAAAATGTTGTTTTTATAATTTATATCAATAATATTATTGAAATGGAACCAATATGATTATTTATAATTGACCCCAAGCAAACCCACGTTAAAAAAGTGAGGTTACGCCAAATAGCCAGCCAAACCAAAGATTTCAGCTATTTGCCACCAGGACCCCACCAAACCTTTATGGAATTGGTGCCAGTTACTGCTGTTTTATAAAACAAATCTTTGACTGTAAAGTCTAAATTTAAGTAAATGGTATATCAAATTACTGTGCAATGTCTACTCAATACAACAATCCAAATACTTCTCTTTAAGAAAAACTGATGTATATTGAACGTCATCAAAACAATCAAATCATACAGCCAACTTCCTAATTACAAAAATCTCTATATCTATCAATCAGTTTCATTCATTCATTCATTCACAATTATTGCTGGCTGTCTGCAATGTTTCAGCTAATGTGCTAATTTTGTTCTACCTAGCTAATGCTAAATGTCAAAATAAACCACTTATTAGCCCTGTATCTGTATAATCAAGGTTAGATGCTAAGTTATTGTCGTATAGCGAAAAACAATGCTTTCCTGGAACAATTACAGTGTTACCTAAACACTGATATCAGCTGAATACCGTCAAAACAATAAAACCCTTCTCCAATTACTAACTATCTATATCTCTCAACCAGTTCATATATCAAGCACTCCTTTTCACAATTATTGCTGGCTGTCAGCAATGTTGCAGCTAATGAGCTAACACCGTTTTATCTCACTAATGCTCAATGTCAAAATAAATCGCTTATCCCAAATAGGCTAGCGCGTCCTGTGGTATCTCCTCCAATCAATGTTTCCTTCCAATACATGTGGTCCAGTAGTGAATACTCCTCTTTAATGACGCGTTTGTTCCTGATCACTTGGGTAGCCCTGCTTGAAGGCGTTTGTTACTCTCATCTAACTGCTAAATCTTGCTAACTAGGGTGTGCTTATATTGTGGTTTGTATCGCAGTTCTGATTGTTGAATCAACGTATGTTTATATAGTTATGGTATAGATTTTATTGAGAAGGTAGAAAAAAACATAAAATTATGATACAAGCTCATCGATAACTTCAACAATCTATTTTAGTGCATATACAGATGCTTGATTTTACTAATTGTCAGTAAATATCAAGTGACTTGGGGTTTGATAATGCACCAATAAGCTGGTTTCCATTTTTATGTGGTTGTATTTAAAAAAAAAATTTTTATCCCAAGCTAGTTTTTGAATTTTCTTAAATAGATATTGAAATCCAAAATGTTTGTCATGAATAAGATAAAATGAAAATTTATAGTGAAGGTCTCTAATAAAAAATCTGCTCGATCTTCTTGTTCAAACGTATTGTATGTGTATTGATGAGTAGAGGTTTCATCACATAGTTCTCCAGATTCAGCATGTGTTGTGTGACGCAGAAGATAATAGCTTGAAAGGTAATTAGCTTGATTGATATTTTTGGGATGATCATGTTGTTTTTTACAAACTCGTGATACATTCCAGAAATAAAATCCTTTAGAAGTAGTGCTTTTGTTGCTGTTTTCGAGGTAATATTGTTATAAAATAAAAAGGAAAAACCTGGTAGTAAATTATAATATATATTAAGGCAAAATGGTGATTATAACTAATTAATAGGTTTTAACTTACCTAATTTGGAATATTAATAAATAAATTCAAGGAATAAACCTCCACAGCATGAGATATGCCATTACAATGAATAATAACTAATTGGAAGCCAGTTGTTACCTGTCTGACAGAAAAGGCAAGTTTTTCACTGCAAAAGACTTTGCAGTATTTGAGAGTAAACCACCTGTGCTCAAAGAGCACACACTTTTTTACAATGGAACTGAGTTATCCAACTGGTGTTAAATAATTAAGTGATCATTTTTAATTTTTTGCTGAGAGTCCTAGTAGTTGTAGTACATGTTGTTCCTTCAGACGCTTTAGCTTGAGCGAATTTTTGCTGTGTAAAAACAGTGATTCTTAAAAATCAAAGTTGTGTTGACTGACCCATCTTTACAGTCAATGAGAATTCTTGCAAAAAACGCGGTTCCACATACATGAAATTTTACCTGAATGAGAAAAAATTTTGGGCCAAAAGCATTTTAGAACGTATAAAAAACTTTGTAAGACTAAAAGGAAGTTTTTAACGCAAAAGATTTTTCCTAACTTTTCATAAAAACTTTTGCATGCAAAAAAGAGTTTTTGCATGCAAAAAACTTTATGCTAAATAGGAAACTTTGTGCGATATAAAAAAAATTTTCGCATGAAAAAAGCTTCATATAAAGAATTTTGTGCTACTAAAAAAAAATTATTTTCATGCAAAAATCTCTTCACAAAATATAAGAATTTTCTCTCAACTTAACAAAGGTTTTTTCATGCAAAAAATTTTTCATTTTATATCGGATATTCCACACAACTCAAGTTTTTTTTCACATGAATAAAAAAAATTTCGTGCAACTGAAATATGTTTTTTTTTGCGTGACTAACTTTTTCTTTCGATCAAATTGTGTTCCGCGCAAACTTGTTTTATATTATTAAGCATTTTAATGTAAGGCTGCTCAATAGATGTAAGGTCAAGTCAATCAGCGCGACTTCAACGATTCAAAAGCTACTGTTTTTACACAGAAACATCCACTCAAACAACAACAACAATTACTAGGACTGTCAGCAACCAGGTAAAATCTATTAAATAACTATTTGACACTAGGTGAAGAGCTCAACTAGCTGAATTGTGTAGAAGTTGTACTGTTACAACCTGATCAGTTATCTCTTACTAATGCGAAGTTTTTGGTTGTTGACGAAGTTGAAATTTTGTCAGATAGACAACAGCCTGGTTCTACCTATGTTATAGCCGTCAACTATATTTGATTGATTTATAAATGGACAATAATAACATACCGTGATTTATTTTAATTTTTCAGAATATCTAGCGAAGTGATTGAAAGTCAATTGAGAATTGAAGAGCCAGAGACCCAGGAATTTACTTCTATGCCAACACCTACCTACCTGCCCGCTCACCCGCCTGCCAGCTCGCCTTCCCACCCACCTAAACACCCATTCATATATCTGTCTATCTATTTATCTGTCTGTCTGTCCGTCCGTCCTCCCGCCCGCCCGCATACGTACCTAAACACCCATCCATATATCTATCTATCTCTCTATCTGTCTATCTGTTTGGGTGACCGTTCGTCCGCCCCCCTGCCCTCCTGCCTATCTGCCCACCCGCCTACCTAAACACCCACCTGTCCATATATCTATCTATCTGTTTGTCTGTCTGTCTGTCTGTCTGTCCGTCCGTCCGTCCGTCCGTCCGCCCGCCTATCTGCCCACCCGCTCACCCACCTAGCTCAACACCCACCCATGTATATATCAATCTATCTATCTGTCTATCCGTCTGTCTGTCCGTCCGTCCGTCTGCCTGTCTGTCTGTCTGTCGGTCCGTCCGCCCGCCCGCCCGCCCTCCCGCCCGCCCGCTCGCTCCCTCGCCCATCTATCTATGCTCTGGCGCTTTTGACTCTGTGTTCAGTGACTTATTGGTCATAAACAATTGCTACTGTGGAGCAACACAAAAATAGACACTATATTAAAATGGAAGCAAACTTTATGTGCTAAACTATTGCTAAACTACTTTATAAGGAAGTTTTGCTTTTCATTAAAATATTTATTACTATTGAAAGTAATTTACTACTTGTCGCATAATTATCAAATTATAACCGCCAAAGTTTTTTCAAACCAATAGCAAAATCAAAGGTGAAAACACTTGTTGACTACATTCTTCATAGTCTACAATAGTCTACTTCATAAAAAAATAGTTCAGTGGAACATAGACCCACCGGAATATAGAACCACTGGAGCATATAGCGTTCGTGGGAAAATTCAATCAAAATCACTTTCTAGATAACTTTTTGTAAGGAGGAGTCCCTTATTATTCAAGAAGGATATTTGTGAGAAACAGCTACATAACCAAAAACCCCATAATTTCAACTCTAGTTTGGGTATGTTTGATGGGGGAAATTTGCCCTGCTTTCTGGTGCAAATATGCTCACCCACCAGGTCAAGGTCTTCCATTTTATGACTAGATCGTCAAAATTGCAGAAAAATTATCATCATGCCAACACACATTATCAATACAAAAAGGCCACTTTAATTTTCAGTGAAAGTGTGGTTGACCTTTGCTGCGGTGAAGCAAACAGTGTTCTTACTTAATGTTCATTCGATTCGATCAGCTACCTATTTGTTACTATTAGTAGTTAATAAATCACAATGATTATTATTTATTATTAGTAATTATTATTATTTATTTATCATGCACCAGTATGACTAAAATGAGGTGACTTCACACGCTATGCCAATCACTTGTATACCATTGAGTTTGTGACCATATGTTCCATTTTACACAATTGGCTCAAGTTAACTACAATTATGACTCTGTTTATCATTCTAATAAACCCAGATGCCAAAAAAGCATCTGTCATTGAGAAGGACAGAATCATTACTCCAATAGGTTACTCTTTTCCTCTTTGTTTGGTAACGGTAGGCATAATTCAAGTTTGTTTTTAATGGAACATAGAGAAGTTGTTTACCCAAAATATTTATATAGGAGTGTGTAAATCAATTTCCCCAATTTGAAAAACAAACTTATTTTCTTGCAGGTTTTTGTGTACTATGTACTACATATGGGGTAGAGTGTTCGTTAGAAATAATCAAAGGCTCATTGTCAGTTCTTGAATGCTTTATCTAATTTTAATTGTTCAAAGACATACTTTGGTCTGGTGTACTTGCGAACAAAATCTCGTTATTCATTTGGAGCCACTGAAGGCTAAATTACCAAGTCTCGGAAGGGTGGATGGGCAGGCCCCCATAAAATCATCACTTGACAGAGGTACAAAGGCTTCTAATGCTTCTAGTCTCGTTTCCATATCATCTATATCAACGACAGAAGCAGGAACCACTCGGATGTTAAGTGTGGTTACTTGGGGATCTAAGTCTTTCTGGAAATTCATGTCTAACTGGAAGTTTCTATTTGCAAAGATTGAATTATATTACTGACAATAAAAAAGTTATTGTAGCTTTAATCATTAATACACAGTACCACCTGGAGAAATATGATGCAAATTGAAAAGCTTTGTTTTTTTCTCAATAAAGCTGGGTTGTTTTCCTATGTTGTTAAATTTCCTTTTCAAAACATTCAACAATATAATTTTAATTTTTTGAGCCAGCTCTGAAAAATCTACAGTCACCGTAGTGGATAAATTGTTTTGTCAAGTTCCAGTTGCAAGAGGAAAAATTACGAACTAAACAATCATTTAAAAATAAACATTTGCTGTTTTGAATAAATTTTCATCAAAATATGCCCCACTGGGGTGGAGTAATTTTTTCCAACACTAATACCTTGATGCAAATTTCATTAAATCCGTATTGTATGGTGAGTTTGGTGCTAAATAAATTTTCTATTAACTTATTTTCATTGAAAGTATGTCAAAGACAGTTTTCCTTACTTTTCTCAACTCTATAAAACCTTTTAAAAGAAGTTCATTGGGTTGTACTGTAGTAGTTTTTCCCATACTACTTGGACACAACTGCTGTTTTATGCAGGCTAGTGCAATTTGCTTTCCTACTCTGCTTTCGATCGTGGTGACGGGCATCGAGTCTGTCTGCTGCCACCCTATGTTGTGTAGCCCAAAGCATTATTGCCTGAAATGTGACCAGAGAAATTAACTCCTCTCAAACGATCATATTGTTTGCTATGTATTTATGGTAAATCTCTGGAAGAAATTTGGCATGTGAAATCCTTGTTTTTGATACTATATTGTTCTAAATTAAAAAGAAAAATATTCATGAAGGTTAATTAACATTGAGGTTAAACAACTTATAATAATAATAATAAAAACTAAAATATGACGTTCTATTTATTGCTTTTTCAAATAGTGGTAAATGTATTTTTATCGATTCTCAGCTTATTCCCTAGAGTTTTCTTAGTAGTTGTGTAATACATACTGTAGTCGATGTTGTTCCTTCAGATGCTATTGCTGGAGTGAATGGCTTCTGTGTAAAACCAGTGCTTCTTAAATAGTCAAAGTGGTGCCAACTGACCCTACAGCAAATGAGCAGGTTCGCGCAAAAACCACTTTATAATAATGTAAAGATTGTTTTTACGAGAATAAAAAAATTTTGCTTAAAAATGTTCATACATATTATAAAGGGTTTTTGCACTGAAGAAGTTTTTTTTTGCTCGAAACAAGTTTTTTTCCCTCGCAAAGAATGTTGTTTTTCTTGCACTAGTAATGTTGTTTTTTGTTCAAAAAACCCTTTATAATATATATCAAGATTTTCATGTGAATAAAAAGTTTTCTCGCGAAAATCTTCATATATATTATAAGCGGTTTTGTGTGAAAAATGTTATTTCTTCTCGCAAAAAAATGTTGTTTTTTTGCGCAGAGAACGTTGCTTTTTTGAGCAAAAAATGTTGTTTTTCGGCACAAAGAATTTTGTTTTTTTCGCGCAAATAATGTTGAGTTCTGTGCGAAAACCCCTTTATAATATATATGAAGATTTTTGCGTGAATAAGAAAAATTTTGAGCACAAATCTTCATATATATTATAGAGAGATTTTTGTGCGAAGACAAATGACAAATGATGAAAACTCAAACTGCAAAAGAAGAGGTGTGATGGATGTTGAAGACAACTCACTTCTTCGAAACCCCAACATCCCCTTTCAGGATGTCAGAATCAACAGCCTGAGTGCCCTCATCCACAACAGCGGCTCTCTGCTAAACGCTATGTTTCGACATCGTTCGAAGAAGAAGCATCGCAAAAACAGCAGCAACTCGAGATCTACCAATATCAACAGTTATGCAGGTGTTTGTCGTTGAAATCCGTGATGAAGCAGTATGCGTCATCATCTACAACTATCAAAAGGAAAAGAAGACAATTTGAGTGAAGTGTCAGTGTTCAAGTGGTGTGGGATTGCTAGTTGATCGAGCAATCACACCCAGTGCTTTTGACCTACATGCGTGAGGGAAAGACTGGAAAAGTCATTTTGCGCACTGCTGATGGATATGTTAGCTGTTTAAAGTCAAAAGATGCATTCAACATATTGACAGGCAATAGTATGATACAAGTCAAGGCTCATTTCAACATAGCTCATTTTTATGATTTTCCATCAGTTTTGAAAGTTTTGAAAGCCCAGGAATGCTAAAAAATTCCCACACCCATTGGAACAAGACTGCTGAGACTCTTGTTGCTCAATACAGGGGCTCGATAGATGAGAGCTGCTGATTGGAAGTATCTACATTCCCATTCAAATAGTTTCAGCGGTTGTATCCAAAAAACGAGAAGTTATTCTATCCAAAGGACTGAATCAAACTGCAGACAACACAATTTCCTACAACATCATCCTACTCACAGCTCTTCAAGCCTTCGTTCAAGCCGCCAATCTGATAGATGCTATGGAACATCGTGACTCTCTCACTTGCTTTGATGATGCTGAGAATAAACAATGTCCAAGGCAACAACTTGACAACCTGATCACCCAATTAAGAGAGGCGCTTCATGATCAATGATGGTAACTTTATCTGTTTTACCACAAAAGTAGTTTCTAAACTAACTCCTACGTCGATGTATGTTAGTCTCATTACATAGTATGTTTTTGAGAGAGAGAGATTTTACTTATTGACTGCTACGCATCGATTGTCAATTTACACAAAACTCTTCAACAAGAGGCAACGTACTTGAACAAAGAGAAAGTAGAAGATTTTTACTAACGTGCAGCCCATTATCAGTAATTTTATATAATAAAAATAAAAACAACAAAACAAGGCGAAGCAGCGAAAAAAGTCATGACACTGCAAAAATTAAACTGAAACAGTCAGAACTACTTTTTGGCCATACGCTGGTGAGCAGTCAGTAAAGGAAAATAGCTTTTAATCAATCGATTGATAACAAACTTTGAGATTTTTTTCTTATTGAACAAGAATTTTATTGAAAAGCAGCTGGAAGCCATTTGAAAGAGAGAGAGAGAGTTATTGTTCTAGGAAGTTTCACATGTTTTATGGTTAGCGGCATTATTCACATCTTTAAACAGTGTCACTGAGCTCATAAAAGAGTATTTTATCAAGTTTGTTAGTTTACTGTGCAGCTGTTGTGAGCTTTAGGAGTGAAAATGGCTGTGTGTTATAGCAATTTTCTGCAACTACTTTCATACGAGTTTCTTTTTCAGCTTGAGCCCTGATGCTTACTAAACACTCAAACCTGCTTTGAATTGTTTTGGTTGTTGCTCTGCAAAAAATCCTATCTTATTTTTCGTGTGTTAGCTTCTGGTATAAGCTCAATTGTCTTTTGTTTTGGTACGAATTCTTTTTCTCGGAACAGGATATCAGGTGCTTCTCTTCTCCAAGATTTTGTCATCCTTGGTTTGAACCCTTCACTCGGGTCAATTCTGCGATATTTTCATCGGATAACCGTATTTTATTGTATGCCTCAGCAAATGGACTGCCATCAGTCAGCCTAACTTATAATCCTGCTGTGAACATCGATTCCACAGCCTTTCACTTTACGCAGAGGTGGAAATTACTCCATATATGAAGCCACTACTAAACTGAACTTACAAAATGACAAGCAAATTAAAAAAATTATGCAAACTTGCTTGTGTGAGGTTATAACTTGGATTTCCTGGCAACATGAAAAATATTTCGAGATTATCAAATTTACTATAATTTTCCTGAATTTATATGTCAATGGTAACAGTTAGTCAAAAATGAGATGTCTTAGTGCTTTGACTTTGAAAAGTTTTTTTGAGAGAACAACTGTTTAAAGACGGCAATTT
The DNA here is from genome assembly GCA_945261195.1 of Cryptosula pallasiana. NCBI lineage: Eukaryota > Metazoa > Bryozoa > Gymnolaemata > Cheilostomatida > Cryptosulidae > Cryptosula > Cryptosula pallasiana. Next base: position 40,700,862 of record OX183132.1, on the reverse strand, counting down.
TCATCTAGCATTTGAGCATTTGGTTTAATCAGAACATCGTAATATACTCATATGTTTACTGTACAAACTCCAACTTGTGCTTTGCATTAAAACCAGATAATTTACTGTATTGAGTAATACCTAGCAAAGTGTGTAGGTTTCTCAATAAACATCTAATAATAATAATAATTAGCATCAATAATGATAAAAAAATAATAGCGACAGCAGTAAATGCTAACAGTCAGAGCCGTCAGGTAGGTTGTATAATTAGCTAAGTTCTTCCTATTTACTATTGCCTTAGCTGAGATAATAAACTTCCTCAACACAATGTAATATTATTTGTGTTGGTGTAGTACTTAGTCTTTAGTGTGTTGGTGTAGTACTTAGTCTTTAGTGTGTTGGTGTAGCACTTAGTGTTTAGTGTGTTGGTGTAGTACTTAGTCTTTAGTGTGTTGGTGTAGTACTTAGTCTTTAGTGTGTTGGTGTAGTACTTAGTCTTTAGTGTGTTGGTGTAGCACTTAGTCTTTAGTGTGTTGGTGTAGTACTTAGTCTTTAGTGTGTTGGTGTAGTACTTAGTCTTTGGTGTGTTGGTGTAGTACTTAGTCTTTGGTGTGTTGGTGTAGTACTTAGTCTTTGGTGTGTTGGTGTAACACTTAGTCTTTGGTGTGTTGGTGTAGTACTTAGTCTTTAGTGTGTTGGTGTAGTACTTAGTCTTTAGTGTGTTGGTGTAGTACTTAGTCTTTAGTGTGTTGGTGTAGTACTTAGTCTTTGGTGTGTTGGTGTAGTACTTAGTCTTTAGTGTGTTGGTGTAACACTTAGTCTTTAGTGTGTTGGTGTAGTACTTAGTCTTTGGTGTGTTGGTGTAGTACTTAGTCTTTGGTGTGTTGGTGTAGCACTGATTTATACTGAAGCTTCGACACGAGCACCTAAAAAATTTTCACATTTTGACTAGTTGATATTTTCAACAACAACAAAAAACACCTATGTAGACTTTTTTGTGAATTTGATTTTTATTCCTCAGAAATGGAAGTTTTTTGATGAAAATAAACATAAGAATTATAAAAACTGCCACGACAAGTTTTTTCTTGTGTTTTTAACCAAACTAAAAAACATTATATTTAATTGATCAATTTAGTCCGCAATCTCTTATTACTGATGTTTCCAAATTAACTTATCGAGAATCTATGATGTCAGTGAAAACCGATATTTGAAACAAATAGATTCTCCAAGCAGTAAATAAGTGAAACAAAAAAGTGATCTGCAATGGATGGGCCTTTGAGACTGGTTTTTGACAGCTTAAACGACTTCGCTTCTGGTGTCAAAAACATTGAAGAAGGAAAATCTATGATACTGCAAAAAGATGCAGATTCAACGAGCCTTGAAGGTGAAACAGAAGCAATAAATGAAGCTTATAGTTTGCTGCAACATCTCAGAGCTTTTGATGTTACAATAAATGACATGCTGGCTAAGAAAACAGTCCAACGCGATCAAAACCTACAAAATCTCACTAAAGATGTGGTAGTTGCCTACATTAGAAACTGGTATGGAGTTCCATAACAAACTTAATTTTATTTTTAAGATCTATTTTTTTGTTCTTTTTTCTTGTTTTTTTTCATAAATGATATTTTATAATAGGGTCAAAAATTAAAAGGAAAGTGTGTTCATTACACTCGTTACAGTGCTTTTGCCACATACTTTCTCAAACATACTACAAAAATGAGTGTATCCTCACAATCGATAGAAACATTTTTGTAACTTTTGATTATCATGTTATTTCTAGAAAAAAAACCAGTTTTTTTAACAAATTCAACTGTTATCTAATCTAGTTGATTGCTTCAGCGCGTTATGTCTGCAAATCATTCTGGCCTAAATGGAATTGTGTTTGATGCAATAATACTGACCGTTTTCTTTTCAGTAAGTTGGTGCAGCTATAATTACAATACGTTGAGTAAAAAGTTTTTTCATCAAAACAGTCGTATGAAAAAAACTGTAGCATCTGCTTTCCATTTAAAGAACTTCAAATCGAACTCACACTTTTGTATAAAAAATAGAAAAAGCTTTTGTGTCATAAACTAAACAAAAATTTCATTAATTGCAAAAAATAAAACTACAGCTGGAGCAAACACAAAGAAATCTCATCGCTAATCAGTTGGAAAGTAAAGTAGAGTAAAGCAGTAAAAGCTGCATTCACTCAATAAAAGTGGCATAAAGTCTTATCAAAACAGTTTCAGGGATGCTTGTATGTTTACTGAGTATTAGAGGTTATAAAACTAAAGCATACGAAACAAAAATGAAAAAAAATATTTTAATTATTTCAAATAGGGACATAAAGAGAATGTTTGGATTTTTATTTTATTAAAAGTTTGTACTGCTGCCAAACTATTTAATTTTTATTGAATTAAAAAATAAACTCACCGTAAAACTGAGCAAATAAAGGTGGTTTGTAATTTAAATATATGAAGAAAACTTAAGACTTTTATGTGATGGAACTTACAATTTTGATAATGGAGGTAAAATTTTTTTATAATAAAAATAAGTGATTAAATAGCGTGATGCAGTTAATCAACCTCACATCTTAGTAAAAAAAACTAATTGAAAAGCAAAAGAGTTCGCAAAAACAAACAAAACTAGGTCAAATTGTATTTACAAGTGAAGACAAGAGTATTTTAGATAATAAAATTTGAAAAATAAAGCTGAATGGACTTGACCAACTGTACTGTTTGTGGTGATTCTTGCATGACACTAACTACATCAACTACACCATCAACCTCTAACTGAAACAGCACGTTTTTGACACCCTCATTATTCCGAAGCATTATAATTAGCAGTAAAGTTGTACTTGCCAAGACTTTTCACGTGAAAAAATTTCTGCCACTGGGAATCATACCTGGACCCCTGAAGCAGCAGGCAACAACCTTAGCCATTGAGCTATAAAGACATGTTGCTGATGCACAATCTAATTTAGTACATACCGACAACTGTTTTGCGATAGCTTTAATTTTTGCAAAAAGCAGCTTTTTGAAGTGACTAGATGTTTTTTTTTGTGCTTGGGCCACACAAGCACCCGCTTCACAACTGCAAATACAACATGCACTCATTTTACTAAATATACTCATGCTGACTTGGCACCTCTCTTCTGACAATGATTATTTCTGTGCAAAAAAATAATTCCACACGTGGTGATTGAACCCAAATCCTGTCAACAGTGGGACACAGTGTTAACCATTACGCCATCTCACAAAGTTGAACGCTGTGCATAAACAGCTTAAGATAAAAAAAAACGATGTATGGCTTACATACAAAAAATATTTGGGGTGCGGGAGTCGCTAAATACTTTTCAAATGTTTTCAAAATTTCTTCATAAGTGTTCGATTTACCGCCTGAAAACTATTTCTGATAAATTCTTCGTGGAAAAAAGATTTTCCCAGGCGAAAACAGTTGAAAACGAACATTTGTGTGACACATTGAATCCGGTGTGAGTTTTGACTCTTTCACCAAAGATCAGAAAATTGCCGATTGTTTGTCTGAAAGATAGTTACAATGCAATCACAACTATGCAGAAATTATGCTATTCGGAGTAACGGTCCCTGAGTTACAGTCATTTTTCGGTTTTGAAGACATCTTTTGAAAATGGAATAGCTGTGTTGGCAAAATTGCGAGAAACTTGGAGTATCAAATTTTTTAACGTTCTAGCATGGGGCTATATGACCTAATATTTTACTTGTCGCTGATTAGTTCTATTATGGTCTCAGAAAGCATTGAAATGTGCTGCTTTTATTGAGATTTTTAAAATGAAAAATGGAAAAACTTGAAATGATTTTGTGCGTTGGCTTTGAAGTTCAAAATTGTGCATCGATAAACTTTTTCACACCTTTGCAGCAAATTTCAGTCAAATCGGCCCGTTGGTTTTCTAACGGGAAGCTGTTTTTTGCTGAAAACGAGTTTTTCTTGAAAATCCAAGATGGCCGCTTCTGAACAACTTTTTAACGTCGTTTCATCATGTCGAATCAGAAGGTGAGCGAAATGTACCATCTTTCAAACTTTGGTATTTTTTCGTCAATCGGCTTTTCATTTTTTCAGCCACTTAGATGCTTTTGAAAACGATTTTTTACCTGTTTTTGCACCGGAATTGAGATGTTCTGGAATGTTCTGTAACTTTTTAAACCAACTAACTTTTTGGCCCGATGCGTGTTTATTGTGTCGCAGAAAACTTTGTAGCTCTATCTAGCACGGTTCTTGAGAAAAAGTGGCTACAGTTGTGTGAGATTCGCCGCGAAAGAAGAAAAGAAAAGGAAGTATAATGGTATTTTAGATTCTCTAAAATACTAATAATCAAGTTCTATGTTCATAAAAAGGGGTGCTATGGGCAGGTGAAGTTCAAGAAAAAACACTAAAAAGTGTTTTAGTTTTTCTTCTTATAAACACTGCGGCTGGCTTTGGTTCTGGCTCACATTTATCAAACTTTCACATTTTTCTTCACATCCTTCACATTCCTAAGGTTCACATTTAGTTATTTGAGTTCTGCTCCAAATAAACTACTGCTGTAGGCTCTGGTTGCTTTTGAAACTTATAGAAAAGGAGGGAGCCAGTGAGATGAGGACTTGGGGTAGGATGAGAAATTGGGGTGGTGGTAGTTGGAGAAAGCTAACAAAAGGGAAGAGACTGGTTGATGAGGAGAGATTGAGTAATGTAAATGGGGCAGAACAACACTATCGTATGATCAATTTCGAACACTAAAGTAAAAAGACATTAATATTTTTTTTATTCAAAACTCATAAAAATTCACTTCAAGTAACTATAAAGTTTTTTACCCATTCAATTGTGACATCGCTTTATATAATTTTTCAATCTCTATGTCAGAAAACTGATAAAATACGCAAAGACATAATGATAACGCCATGACAACAGAATGCTCAGCTGTTAAATAAAAACAAGTCAAGGAACCATTTTGTCAATTGTTATATAAAAATTCTAAATGACCGAGCAAAACTTTTTCAACGCACATAGCAAGCAAAATATGCAAAATCTTTGTTCTGATGGCAACAAGCAAAAACATGTTTTTTTCAGAATCCGTGACTAGCGTTTAATCAGGAAGTAAGATTTTACTTTCTAGCAGACATTTAAATACTGAACAATTTTGGCACATTTACTAGTTTTAGCAGAAACCTTTTTGAAAAATTACGTAAATACTTAGCAGTACAGACGCTGTTAGCCAAGTTAAGATAAAGTATGAAACATATACGTAATCCATTAGTTAGCCTTCTGTAGCGAAACTGTTTCTAAACATAAAAGATTTTTATGACTTCTGGACATTCATGGCTGAATAAATAAATAATTTTTTCACTTCACGCAATTGGTATGCTAACAACAGTTTGTAGATTACAATTTGCACAATCAATGTTGTAAACTGGTAAAGCCTCTTGCTGGTAGAAAAACAACTGAAACTAGCATTTAAATTTCTATTTTCCTCGCAGTGAATATGATATATGTAACAAACTTGACCTTTCTCTATTGTTTAAGTTTCATTTGATCAGAGCAATGTGTTTAATTTTACATTGCAGTGTGGAACACCATGTGAGAAATATACCCGAAAACTTCTTTCATGTTGGAGAACACAACATACGCCACAAGATACATAGAGTTATTGATTTAGGTAAATATCTAGCTCTTCACTCTGTAAAAATGTTATAATGTAGAGTATTTTACGAGTATTTTACCTCTCTCCAGAGGAGACGCTACCAGTATTGACAGTGACAGCTTTGATCTTTTACTGTTAGACCCATTGGCAAAACACAGAGCCCATGGCTCACACAAAAAAGTGTTAGCTTGTCAAGTAGCTGTTATTCATACTACCAAGTTTTAGGGTTATAATATTCTAGAGTGGTGGAAAGTACATAAATGAATGCAATAGATGTAGAAAACTTCAGCCTTCAAATTGGCTGGATGACAGGAAGTAGTTCACATACTTGTATAATAATACATTGACAGGATGATATTTGACCAAAATGAACAGATACATGAATAGTAAACGAATAATAATACAAGGAAAGGTTAAATACACCAAGTGGCTAAGAGGCGGAGTTCTACCTCCATTGTCCTATGATTAGTCTCCTAGCGGTTCGGGGGCTAAACCTGCCTGTTGTTGATAGTGCATCGGTCTAGGAAACGGTGTTACAGGTGTTCAGGGTAGTGAAGCTCCTCAGGCTGCTTTTAAGTCATCCGGCTAAGGCAGTCTTCTTGTGCCGGCATGGTAGGGTGCCTGCCAGCACAACAGGGATTGCTACCGGCCCTGCAGGGGTCCATGCTGGCCCTTCAGGCTCTGCTGCAGGCCCTGAAGACTGTACTTCTTACTTTCCTGTACCGCACTCCAACTCCTCTTGCACATATATGGCTGGTACCTCCAATGGTAATTGGAGGTTTTCACAGTATGCACCAATTTCTGGTAGAAAAATCCTCAAAAAGTCTGATTACATAAAATCAATCATGTTTTTGTTCGTGACTTTAAAATATTCATTCCATACAGCAAGCCTATTCCGGGCCAGTGCACTTTATCTCTACTCATAAAACAGTCCCATATCGTGGGTTTCTGCTGCATTTTCAAAATGTAACCCGCTCGCTAATAAGATGAAATTCTGCTCCTCGTAGCATTGAGCCCAAATAAACAGATGGAAAACTTGTATTCAGAACGAGGATGCAGCCAAGTCATAAGGAATCTAGATTTAGGCTGTTCTGTGGAACAAAATAAAAAGGGGCACCTGAAGAGATCTATTTTATACGTACTACTTACGTTAGCAACTATTTAATGTTACCATTACCCTTCTTCAAAAGCTGATGGACTTTATGAAAATAATGCAGCTGGCTAACCAAAGAGAAATATGACTCAAAAATTCACAAAAGACACAACAGAAGGCTACGATCACTATACATCAGATCAGCTAAAGGTGTGTCTGTGTATCTGTGTCATTGTCCACTTGGACATACACCTGAACTACTACACTGAAGGAAAACAAAGCTTCTGCACATCCAATCTATTTATTGTAGTATTTTTTGATGCTACTTAGCTAGAGGTGTGTCTGTGTATCGGTGTCATTGTCCACTTGGACATATACCTGAACTACTACACTGAAGGAAAACAAAGCTTCTGCGCATGCAATCTATTTATTGTAGTGCTTTTTGCTGCTACTTGGCCACAACTGCTAATCTGCTTGTCTATCCATGAATCTGCGACTCCCTATATAGGGCACCAACAAGACTAGTCTTGAAGTTTGAGCTTTATTGCAAGGAATAAAACTGAGCTCTCTGACCCTGTCTGTTATATTTATACAAAAATATAATATATACAATATAATATAGCACCAATCAGATTACATGATAACAACGAAACATATAGCAAGTCACTTAAGCATAGCGCTTATTCACTGTCTTATTGGTCCTTGACAAGAATAGGGGCGGGCTCCTGTCCGACCTCTGACTTTGACCCCCTAATACCATTGCTTAAGTTGTCCAGAATTGTCTTCTCTTGATACCGTTTAGGGGGAGACAACTTGTAATCTTTTGTGTAATTCTCCACTAGTAATTATTGTCAGCTACAACTCTCTCACCTGGTTCCAGGTGAGCTTGACTCGCCAGCAAATTCCCCCACATACTCCGCCCCATTAGAGGCTGTGGGCTCTAATAACAACATAGCACTTTCTGGTGGTTCTATTGGTACCCCAATGGTATTGGTTTAGGTCCACATGGACTAGGAGACCCATCTGTCTGTCCTCGGCACGGGACAACTCCAGCCCGGACTGGGGGAGTTTCGCACCCTAGGTGGCATCGGCTATACAAATTTTTGTCTCCAACAGTGTTTTTTGCATCATTGTTACTGCAGCTCTCCCCGTAGGGAGCGGGGGAAAATCCTCAAAGAGTGTGGGTGTGGGCTCCTTGCTGTTAGGATCTGGAGGACCGTCATTGGAATTATCACTCCCTACCCAATCATGGTAGTAATCAGATTTATGACCATCAGATCTTTTCTGTGCCTGAGGTGTAGTGGCAGTTTCACTGGCACAAGATGGCTGCTCTTCGTTGGCCTCTTTTGGCTGTTTCCATTTTAGTGCCATCTTTGTAGGAGTACCCAATACTGCCTCTTTATCAGCTTCTGCTAACATTTGAGCATTACTTTTGTGACCTCTTTCCACAGCAGTCATAGCAGGTGGAAAAACAGAATCAGGTGTGAACATTTCAGGCCGCTGGGTATGAGTGAACTTTCTCACTACTACACACCAGTCTGCAAACTGTTGACTCATTGTCTGTCTAGCATGACCTACTGGAGGCATTTTCGAATTCGTGAAAGATTTGCCGGCTTTTTTTCTGGTCTCTGGTTGCATATTGGGTGAACGAGTGGCTCTTGTGGGTTCATTTGACACCAAGAATGGCTGTGCTCCTCCCAGTGGTTCTCTAGCTAGCACAAATTTTCTCTCTTGTGAGGTGTGTTTTCTCGCGGTTTGCCATTGTGTTGTGACCTTGCATCATTGTCATGAAAACGCCTCTCTACTTGATGGCAAACAGCCTGGCCATATCTTATGGGTGGCCCGGTATTTCTCTTGGGCAATTCCCTTTCCTCTTCACCTGCCCCAGGGCAATGCCCTTGAACTGCCAGTGGCGTAGCCAGCAGGGGTGTAGCGCTTGCTGTACCGTTTTCACCTATAGCTGGTTGAATATTTGGTCCACTTTCAAATATTTTGCAGGGGAGGTTGGTGGTGACTTCTTCTAATTGAAGGGTTGTCCACTATTAGTTCTGTTAGCTGGGGTGCCGGTGCCATTAATTCGGCAGGGGGGTATTCTCTGCTGGTTTAGCCGAACGGGCTGCTTTGGGGCACTGGGCTACTGCTCCTCTCATGATGGGACGCCTGTTGGGTTCTACGGCAGCAGGGGCCTGCCCTCTGAGATCCGGGCAGCTCTTGTATGGCTTCAAGCATGATCCATTCTGTATTGATGACTGCCCATGGCGTGTGATCAAGTATTTGTGGTTGGAGTATGCTTCTTCCACCGTAAATGGGCCCACAAACTTTAGCTGTAGCTTGGGATTTTCACCCTTGCGCCTCCTTCTGTTTTCAAGCCAGACTTGGTCTCCTACTTCAAAAAGTGTTGGCTCCTCCCCCTCTTCATTCCCGATCTGTCTCTGCGTCTCTCTTAACGTGTCATGTACTGACTCTAGATGCTCTTTTAAGTTATGCGCATATTGGTGTACCGGCATATAGTCGGTAAGTGGTGGATGGGAATCAATTTGGTCCGGAAGTCTGAGTTCTCTTCCCAATATTAGGTAGTCGGGTGTTTCATCCATCACTGAATGGGGGGTAGCCCTGAATGCCCCCATGAGTTGAAGTAGCACCAAGTCCCATTCTTCAGGCCTCCTTCTTAGTAACAGAGAACGTAGTGAGTCACCGAGCACTCGATTTTTTCTCCCGACCACTACATTGAATTGGGGGTGATAGGGTGTTGTTTGAGTCTTTTCAACATTCCACAGGGTGCACAGCTCTTTCATCAGACCCGACTCAAATTGTGCACCCTGATCTGTGTGGATTTGTTCAGGGATGCCAAAGTAACAGAATATTCTCTCATCGAGAGCTGCAACCACCACTGGCGTAGTCGCATCAGGAATAGCTAGTGCATCCTGCCATCGGGTAAAATGGTCTGTGAGCACTAGTATCCACACATTTCCTCTGTCGGTTTCAGGCAGGGGCCCAAACAGATCAACAGCCAGCTTTCGCCAAGGGCAACCAGCATACATTCGTTGTCTGGCAGGGTTGGGCTTCGTGCCACCACTTTTTGCACGCTGATAAACCTCACAGCTTGCAACCAACCGGCGCACATTTGCATTCATTCCTGGCCAGTACCAGGTCAACTGTAGCCACTTGGTGGTCTTTTTGACGCCTGCATGGGCTAGTGAGTGGGTCTGCCACATCACAGTTCCTCGAAGGCTGGGTGGGCATATGGCACACCAACGGGCTCTATTGCCAACCACTATATGAACTTCTAACACACCATCAGCCCTTATGCGGAGTGATGGTTGACGTGCGATCAACTGTCTGAGCTCTCGACAACCCAGCTCCAATTGCACCTTAGTCAACAGGGTCCCACTCTCTATGGCTGCATAGATAACTGCTGTGGGATCGTTGCCCTCCTTTTGTGCTTTAGCCAGGTCTTTGTCAGTGGGTGCAGCATTGCTCCTGCTCACAGCTGCAACCTGGGTTCCATCAGTGGTGGTGCTGGATAGGGATGTTCCTGTCAACGGAAAGCTTACCCCTGCCTCCTCAGCTACTTCTGCCTTGGTAGGTCCAACATCTCTATTTTGGATGTTAGTGCACTGTCGGCAATCAGTAGCACAACGCCTGCTGAGGCCGTCTGCATTGCCGTGCTGCGATCCACTCCTGTGCTCCAGAGTGTAGGTGAACTCTGACAAGATCTCTAGCCAGCGAGCCACCTGGCTGGTTGGCTCTTTTTATCGACACAGCCATAAGAGCGAGGCATGGTCAGTGCGCAGTTTGAATTTCTGTCCGTACAGGTATGGGCGGTAGTGCTTAACAGCTTTAACAACAGCAAGCAGTTCCTTACTTGTGATGCAGTAACTGCGTTCAGCTGGATCCAATGTTTTGCTGTAGTACGAGATAACTCGCTTTCGTCCTCCTTGCTCTTGTGATAACACTGCTCCCAGGCCATCTTGACTTGCATCAGTGTCCAAGATGTTGGTTCCCTTGGCCTCTGGGTAGCTCAGAATGGGTGCTGTAAGCAGGCTATGTTTGAGTTGCTGGAACGCTCTCTGTTGGTCAGTGTCCCACTCTCAAGTGGCTTCCTTGCTGGTTAATCTGGTTAGTGGTTTGGCAACTGTAGCGAAGTCGGGAATAAACTGTCTATAATAGCCTACAGTTCCAAGGAATGCTTGAAGGCCTTTTAGGTCCTTCGGTGGTCTCCAGCCTTTAACTGCTTCCACTTTAGCTGGGTCGGTGGCTACCCATTCCTCACTGACCACATGGCCTAGGTATTTGACTTGTGACTGTAACAGCTCACACTCTCCGGCTTGAGTTTCAAGCCAGCATGTTGGAGTCGTTGTAGCACCTCTGCCAATCTGTGTAGATGGGTCTGAAAGTCTAGAGGAATGACAATAATGTTGTCCAGGTATAGGAGAAGCGTTTGCCAATGGAGTCCGTGCAGCACTTTTTCCATAAGGCGTTGGAATGTGGCAGGAGCTGAGGTCAGCCCAAAAGGCAGTACCTTCCACCGCCACAGTCCGGTTCTGGTGTCAAAAGAGGACTTCTCTCTGGCATCTTCGTCTAGCGGCACCTGACAGTAGCCACTGACCAGGTCCAGTGTAGTAAAATATTTACTACCTGAGAGTGCATCTGAACTCTCATTGATCGAGGCAGTGGGTAAGCATCCACGTGGGTTACGGCATTCAACTTTCTGTAATCAATACAGAATCGCCAGCTTCCATCTTTTTTCTTCACCATCGCCACTGGCGAGCTCCGAGCCCCTGAGGCTGGTTCAATCAAACATCTTTTCAGCAACTGGGCCACCTGTCTTTCTGCCTTCTCTTCTTTTTGAGGCCCCGGGCGATGTGGGGGTTGTCTTATGGGCTTGCTGCCTGGCAGTAAGGGGGTGCTGTGAGCTGCAAGGTCTGTGCGACTCATGTCTGGTTCTCCTTTGCTGAAGACTGTTTGATATTTTCCCAACAGCTGTGCTAACTGTTGGGCTTCTTCCTGATCCTTGCAGTTTGGCAATGCTGCATCATATACTTCTTGCAGGTGTTCTGGCACCGGGTAGATGAGTACTGCCGTGCCACGAAAGTGTGCTCTTTCGGCTGGTGGATCTTTATCCATGCATTCATCTGGTGAGACAGCCAGGTACTTCCCCACATTTTTTCCTGCCTTTAATTGTACAGGTTGGTCAATGGAGTTCAGGCCCCATACGTACTATAATTCTGCCCTGCTCATCTGGGTGGTTTAAACTAGCTGCCAAAGGTGGTCCATCCGTCCGCCCCTCTATCAACCCCAGTGGAGGGTGGTTTGAGTTGTTCAGCTTACACCAGAGCATAGCTTTTGAGCATGGTGGGAGTTGGGCGTCCCTGAGTACTAGCACTTGACTTACCGTCATTCTGCCATGCTTATCAATACATGCAAGTTCCTGTCCATCCAGAACAATTGCAGCTTCATCGAATTTGAGCTGACACTGGTGTGACTGTAGGAAAGGCATCCCGACAATTGCATCCTCACTTATGTGGCTAACTACGAATTTAACTTCGGTCTTGACATCTCTGAGTCTAAGAGGGAGCCGAATAGTGCCGTAAAACGGGATGCGAGAGCCATCAACCATGAGTCCGTGCGTGTCACTCTCTTGCAAAGTTTGCCTGGTAGCAGATGAAAGCCGCCGAAAGGTCTGTTGAGACAACAAATTAGTAGTACAGCCTGTATCTACTAGGATAGAGATTGCTTTCCCTTCAAACCTGCCTGGCAGAAAGTAGCTTGCCGTATAGGGGCGTTCAAGGGGTTCCTCCATTATCTCGGCTGGTCGTACTTTAGGAGTTTTCTGTGTGGAACTTCGCTTGGGTCGGGTACGCAGTTCAGTTGAGGTAGCAGGTTTTGCCGACTGTATATGCTCGTGTGGTTGGCGACATAGCTCCGGGCTCTCCTCTAGTTCATCTGCCTCTTGTAATGCTGCGAACTGGTTGGAAGTAGGTACTTCCCAGTGTGGTTGAGCGGCCACTGGTGTTGTCAGTGTTGTAGGTTGGCCATCTACAGGATTGTGTTGTTCCAAGCGCTGAATTGTCTTGTCACATCTCCGGGTTGCCCGTGGTTGGCTAGCAGTTGGAGTTACTGCTCCGGGCCATTTCCGTTTCCCGACTGTTTGTTGGTCTGCTTGGGCCTACTGCTCCATGGCTTGAAAAGGCAGCCACTGTGGTAGTGTCTTTGTTTTCCACAGCCCCAGCAACTTGGTGGGACCAGCTCCTCCCTGTCTGTCTGGGGAGCAGGTGTCGTGTGTTTCTGAGTTTTGATCTCCTCCAACAATCATTGTACAGTCTTCATTATCGTCATCAACATGTTTTGTTCCACACATTCTTTGACTTGAGCGACTGGGGGTGAAGTCGGTTGAGCGGTTTGTAGCTCATCCTCTTCTTCTTCCTCACTTTCCACCATACAAACCCTGTTGAGTCGTTCCTCTGGGAACGACTTGATCTGCAAGTATTCACTGCCACTTCTGACTGCATCCTCTACGGTTTGTGGTTGAACTGCGAGAAGGTGGCGCTGTAAAGCAGCATTTCCCAGAGTGCTAGAAAAGGTATCTTGCACCATCCTTTCCACCCGTCGGGGAGGCAAATCATCATACGCCACATTCACGAGGTGTTGCACCTCGTTGGCATGTTCTTGTAAAGCTGTTTTGTGCAACCGACGCATGCTGGACAGCTTGGCTAGTGCTTCTCTGGCCGTCAGGCCAAAGCGAGCCCCAAGAGCAGTGAATACTCTCTGCACATTATTAGGCTTGCCACACTCTAGAGCGTCTCATCTGAGAGCCTCTCTTAAATGCAGGAGTGTGGTGTTGTGTCCCCAGTCATTGGCATCGGCAACTTCTGTGAAACGTGCAATAAAATATTCCACGTCCCCTGACCCTTCAAACTTCGGTACTTTAAATGCAGTCTGTGCAGCACAGTGTTGAGTGGCACCTTGCAGCGCTTGTGCCAACACTTGAATCGGGTCAACAGCTAGTTTGCTGCTAGTTGAATGGCTGGCTGTACTGCAGCAGGCTGTGCTGGTTGAAAGGCTTGTTGATTAGCTGGTTGAGCAGCTTGCTGTATGACTGGTTGAGCAGCTTGCTGCAATGCAGGCTGTGCTGGTTGAATGGCTTGTTGATTAGCTGGTTGAACAGCTGGCTGTATGACTGGTTGAGCAGCTTGCTGTATTGCGGGCTCTATGCATGGTTGAGCAGCTTGCTGTGCCGGTTGAGTGGCTTGCTGTGCAGCTATCTGTGCAGCTACCTGAGCAGCTGGCTGTATGACTGGTTGTGCAGCTTGCTGTATTGCAGGCTGTATGACTGGTTGAGCAGCTTGCTGTGCCGTTTGAATGGCTCGTTGATTAGCTGGTTGAACAGCTGGCTGTATAACTGGTTGAGCAGCTTGCGGTATTGCAGGCTGTATGCCTAGTTGAGCAGCTTTCTGTGCCGGTTGAATGGCTTGCTGTGCAGCTATCTGTGCAGCTATCTGTGCAGCCATCTGAGCAGCTGGCTGTATGACTGGTTGAGCAGCTTGCTGTGCTGTTTGGATGGCTTGTTGTGCAGCTATCTGAGCAGCTATCTGAGCAGCTAGCTGTATGACTGGTTGAGCAGCTTGCTGTATTGCAGGCTGTATGCCTAGTTGAGCAGCTTTCTGTGCCGGTTGAATGGCTTGCTGTGCAGCTATCTGTGCAGCTATCTGAGCAGCTGGCTGTATGACTGGTTGAGCAGCTTGCTGTGCTGTTTGGATGGCTTGTTGTGCAGCTATCTGAGCAGCTATCTGAGCAGCTAGCTGTATGACTGGTTGAGCAGCTTGCTGTATTGCAGGCTGTACGCCTGGCTGAGTAGCTTGCTGTGCCGGTTGAATGGCTTGTTGATTAGCTGGTTGAGCAGCTGGGTGTACTGCTTGCTGTGCAGCTGTCTGAGCAGCTGTCTGAGCTGCTTGCTGCGCAGCTGTCTGAGCAGCTGGCTGGGCTGCTTGCTGTGCAGCTGTCTGAGCAGCTGGCTGCACTGCTTGCTGTGCAGCTGTCTGATCAACCGGCTGGGCAGCTGCATTTCTTGCTCTCCTAGTCGCCATGCTCGAATTTCTGCTCTTAGTTGAGCAGCTTCTCAACAATGGTTAGCTTGGTAGCGTGGTTGTCTCTTTGAGCAGTTGTGACCTTGTGGGTATTGTATGCAATATCCCACCACTGCCACCAATGTAGTGCTTTTTTGCTGCTACTTGGCCACAACTGCTAATCTGCTTGTCTATCTGTGAATCTGCAACTCCCTATATAAGGCACCAACAAGACTAGTCTTGAAGTTTGAGCTTTATTGCAAGGAATAAAACTGAGCTCTCTGACACTGTCTGTCATATTTATACAAAAATATAATATATACAATATAACATAGCACCATCAGATTACATGATAAGAATGAAACATATAGCAAGAGTAGTAATATATGAGCAGATCTCCCTACCAAGTGTTTTTTTGTGGATTAAACCTCGGGGTGAAAATAATGGGTTACGGCGTTGGATGGATTCGCCGAGTTCATATTGTATTTCATTTGAGGGGTATTTGAGTGGCATTTGAGTGGCATTTAAGTGGCATTTGAGTTTTGATTATTTTTTTACTTAATTTGAACTTATATGGCATATAGATTTTGAATGTATGGCATTCAAGTTTTGATGATTTTTTTACATAACTCGAACTCATATGGTATCTTGAGAGAGAAGGGGGAGGAGAGAGGAGAGATGGGAGATGAGAGAGGAGAGAGAGAGGAGAGAGATTTTTTAGTTTTCTATACATTCATTTATATATGGTTAATTATGTACATATTTATGGCTATATTTATATCTACATAGAGAGAGAGGAGATATATCTACATTGAATAAATATATTGATCAAAAATGAAACATTATATGATTATATACCTGATTACATAATAAGTAGGGAAAATCTTCCTATATAATATAGCTAGAGTCAGTGAATACTAAGTAATACAAAGCACTACAACTTGTAATGACAATCAATGCATTCATACATACATATGGTATCTTGAGAGAAAAAAAGAGAGAGAGGAGAGAGAGATCTTTTAGTTTTCTATACATTAATGTATATATGGTCAATTATGTACATATTTATGGGTATATTTATATCTACATAGAGAGAGAGGAGAGAGGAGATATCTCTAAATTGAATAAATACATTGATTAAAAATGAATCATTGTATGATTATATACATTTATTACATAATAAGTAAGGAAAATCTCCCCATATAATATAGCTAGAGTCAGTAAATACTAAGTAATACAAAGCACTACAACTTGTAATAAATACAAAGTAATAACAGTTAATGCATAGTTTGTTCCTTTTACAATGATGTCTTTGATGTACTGATGTTATATCTTAGGAAGGAAGACTTCTGTTCTATGTGCTTTTGATTTCGTAATGAACTAAAATAAAAAAGTTATGTATTAGTATAGAATGATTAAGCAAAAATGTAAAATAATTACATGAATTTGAATTATAGTTCTAGTTACCTTGGATAGTTTACATTATTAGAAAAGGGAAATAACTCACCAAGTTACATTGTTCAATTTGTTCTTTCTTGAGCATTATTTTCACCAAGTGCTTTTGATTCTCTTTCATCTATCTAAAACAAAACAAAAAATACTTGCTTTATAAATATGTTGTAAAAAATACACTAATTACACCAAAAAAGTCCTTTTTTTACCTTGAAAATGTATGTATTCAACATTTTGTTGTAAAAAATACACTAATTACACCAAAAAAGTCCTTTTTTCACCTGGAAAATGTATATATTCAGCATTTTGTTGTAAAAAATACATTATTTACACCAAAAAAGTCTTTTTTTCACCTGGAAAATGTATATATTCAGCATTTTGTTGTAAAAAAATACACTAATTACATCAAAAAAGTCCTTTTTTCACCTGGAAAATGTATATATTCAGCGTTTTGTTGTAAAAAAAATACACTAATTACATCAAAAAATTCCTTTTTTCACCTGGAAAATGTATATATTCAGCATTTTGTTGTAAAAAATACAATATTTACACCAAAAAAGTCCTTTTTCCACCTGGAAAATGTATAGATTCAGCGTTTTGTTGTAAAAAAATACACTAATTACATCAAAAAAGTCTTTTTTTCACCTGGAAAATGTATATATTCAGCACTTTGTTGTAAAAAAAATACATTATTTACACCAAAAAAGTCCTTTTTTCACCTGGAAAAATGTATATATTCAGCATTTTGTTGCAAAAAAAATACACTAATTACATCAAAAAAGCCCTTTTTTCACCTGGAAAATGTATGTATTCAGCATTTTGTTGTAAAAAATACATTATTTACACCAAAAAATTCCTTTTTTCACCTGGAAAACGTATATATTCAGCATTTTGTTGTAAAAAGTACACTAATTTCACCAAAAAGGTCTTTTTTTCGCTTGAAAAATGTATATATTCAGCATTTTGTTTAATTTATGGTAAAAATTAATAAAACTCACCAATAGTGATATGATTGCCTTGAGTTATAGATTAGCTTCTTGAGCTCTTGTTCTGGACAATTTTTTCAGCATCATCGAAGTATAATCCATGTAGTTTGAGTCTTCATTGGTTTGGTATCATCTAAGCTGGAGAGATGGTTTGGTATCATCTAAGTAGGTGGTAGATCTTGAAAGGAATTCTTGCTGTGTTGGAGATGTTTGCTGTCTTCAAAATCCATGTAGTTTGAGTCTTCATTGATTTGGTATCATCAAAGTTGGTGGTAGATCTTGAAAGGAATTCTTGCTGTGTTGGAGAAGTATGCTGTCTTCAAAATCCATGTAGTTTGAGTCTTCATTGATTTGGTATCATCTAAGTAGGTGGTAGATCTTAAAAGGAATTCTTGCTGTGTTGGAGAAGCATGCTGTCTTCAAAATCCATGTAGTTTGAGTCTTCATTGGTTTCGTATCATCTAAGTAGGTGGTAGATCTTGAAAGGAGTTCTTGCTGCGTTGGAGAAGTATGCTGTCTTTAAAATCCATGTAGTTTGAGTCTTCATTGGTTTGGGAGCGTCTAAGTAGGTGGTAGATCTTGAAATTAATTCTTGCTGTGTTGGAGAATTGTGCTGTCTTCAAAATCCATGTGGTTTGAGTCTTCATTGGTTTGATATCATCTAAGTAGGTGGTAGATCTTGAAAGGAATTCTTGCTGTGTTGGAGAAGTGTGCTGTCTTCAAAATCCATGTAGTTTGGGTCTTCATTGGTTTGGTATCATCTAAGTAGGTGGTAGATCTTGAAAGGAATTCTTGCTGTGTTGAAGAAGTGTGCTGTCTTCAAAATCCATGTAGTTTGAGTCTTCATTGGTTTGGTATCATATAAGTAGGAGAGAAAGTCATGTTGTGTTACATCTATCGTTGGTGTTGGTAGATCTTGACCAGATGTCTTATAGTCTTTGCACTGCTGCGTTTCGTCTCAAACAAGAGTCCAAAGTAGACATCATGTCTACAAAATACAAAAAATTGATTGTTACAATTGATTCATTTATTTTCATTGGCTTTATCTACATAAAGTAGCGAAGAAAAAGTTTGTTTGAATATGAAACTATCTAGTAGAGATAAATTTATATCTAGGTTCAATTAGCATTAAATAATCACTTATTATTTTGTCAATAATAAATAATTAGAGTCAGTTACTTTACTAGAGCTCGGACAAACACACAATTTTGTTAATGTCAAAGAGTAGTAATATATGAGCAGATCTCCCTACCAAGTGTTTTTTTGTGGATTAGACCTTGGGGGTTATGCAATGAGTTACGGCGTTGGATGGATTCGCCGAGTTTATATTGTATTTCATTTGAGAGACATTTGAGTGGCATTTGAGTGGCATTTAAGTGGCATTTGAGTTTTGATTATTTTTTTACTTAATTTGAACTCATATGGCAGCTAGATTTTGAATGTATGGCATTTAAGTTTTGATAATTTTTTTACATAATTCGAACTCATATGGCATCTTGAGAGAGAGGAGAAAGAAGAGAGAGAGGAGAGAGGAGAGAGGAGTTTTATCTACATTGAATAAATATATTGATCAAAAATGAAACATTATAAGATTATATACATTGATTACATAATAAGTAGGGAAAATCTTCCTATATAATATAGCTAGAGTCAGTAAATACTAAGTAATACAAAGCACTACAACTTGTAACAAACAATCAATACATACATACATATGGTATCTTGAGAGAAAGAAAGAGATAGAGGAGAGAGGGAGAGAGAGGAGAGAGGGAGAGAGAGATTCTTTAGTTTTCTGTACATTCATATATATATATATGGTTAATTATGTACATATTTATGGGTATATTTATATCTACATAGAGAGAGAGGAGATATATCTACATTGAATAACTATATTGATCAAAAATGAAACATTATATGATTATATACCTGATTAGTTAATAATAAGTAGGTAAAATCTTCCTATATAATATAGCTAGAGTCAGTAAATACTAAGTAATACAAAGCACCACAACTCGTAATGACAATCAATGCATACATACATACATATGGTATCTTGAGAGAAAGAAAGAGAGAGAGGAGAGAGAGAGGAGAGAGATTTTTTGTTTCTATACATTCATGTATATATGGTTAATTATGTACATATTTATGGGTATATTTATATCTACATAGAGAGAGGAGAGAGATATATCTACATTGAATAAATATATTGATCAAAAATGAATCATTGTATGATTATATACATTTATTACATAATAAGTAGGGAAAATCTTCCTATATAATATAGCTAGAGTCAGTAAATACGCACATGTCCATATTCATGTACATGTGCATAAATGGACATGAATAGGTACATGTCCATATTCATGTCCATATTCATGTCCATATTCATGTCCATATTCATGTCCATATTCATGTCCATTTATGTACATGTCCATATTCATGTCCATTTACGTACATACCTATGTTCATATTTATGTACATGTGCATGTCCAAATTCATGTCCATATTAACATTTTATAGCTATGTACAGAGGAGAGAGAAGAGAGGAGAGAGAGAGAGAGATTTTTTAGTTTTTTATACAACCATGTATATATGGATAATTATGTACATATTTATGGATATATTTATATCTAGATTGAATAATATACATTTATGACATAATAACTATATTGAATGCTATAAAATATGTTGGAAAATCACCAAGTTAGTCCTCTAGATGGTTAAAATTTACAGTATTTGGGAAATAACTGCAAGAGAGGAGAGAGGAGTATTTGGTTGAGGAGAGAGGAGAGAGGAGAGAGGAGAGAGAGGAGGCTTGAGCGTAAATATTTCTTTTAGTTATTTACATAATAAGTATATTGAATACTATAAAATATCTTGGAAAATCGTCAAATTAGACCTTTAAATGGTTAAAATTTACAGTATTTGGGAAATAACTACAATAAAAAACATTATGAATGTATGGCATTTAAGTATTGATAGTTTTTTACATAATTCGAACTCATATGGTATCTTGAGAGAAAGAAGAGAGGAAAAGAGGAGAGAGGAGGGGAAATAATCGCACTCAAATGAAAAAAATAGATGAAGCTAGATATTCATCTATTTGTATATATCCACAAGAAAACTGGGGTATTTGGTGAAATATTCTTTTATTCCATTCAATTTTCCTTAATTTTATTTGAGTTGAAGTATTATTTACAATGGTTAGAATTTATTAAAATTACTGCTCAATCTTTTATCCAACACCTACAATAATTCTTAGTAATAGTAGTGTAATGAGACTGAGTAATAATCTACACACACCTTGTTCACTCTGTATGCTGTAGCACATGTTTTTCCTTTAGTTATCTGCAGTTACTTCAATTGGATCTTATCCAGATGTTTTATAGTCTTTGCTGCTACTGCGTTTTGTCTCAAACAAGAGTCCAAAGTAGGCATTGTGTCTACAAAATACAAAAAAATTGATTGTTACAATTGATTCATTTATTTTCATTGGCTTTATCTACATATACATAAAGTAGCGAAGAAACAGTTTGTGTGAGTATGAAACTATCTAGTAGAGATAAATTTATATCTAGGTTCAACTAGCATTAAATATTAATTACTTATTATTTTGTTAATAATAAATAATTAGAGTCAGGTACTTTACTAGTGCTCGGACAAACACACAATTTTGTTAATGTCAAAGTCTGTGATCTTACAAAGAAATAACTTAGATACTATTAGCATAAAATTATCTAGTAAAGATAAATTACCTAGGAGTGAATTCTAGTTGAGGTTCGATTTATCAATATCCAAAGACAGGGTTTGTAACACAAACGGATTTGGTTGTAGGAGGCTATTTTCTCCATAGTGCAAGTAGGTGAGTTTTTCAACTAGTGGTAAATAAATATTTATTATTATTTTATTATTTAGATCACAAGACGAACAAAATTCAATAAAGTAACAATGAAAACCAAATGAAATCACAATAATATTAACAATAATAAGAATAATAATAATAATCATCATCAGTAAAAATTATTTTTCATATTAAATACAATGAATAATAACTGTTTTATGCTGATAATGAAGTAAAACAATACAATAATGAAAGTTGTAATCGTTTTTTGGCTGTAAAGTTCAAAATCAACCTGTCGTTCAAGATGTCATTTAAGGCTAACCTATTTTTTCTCTCGGACCTACGACAATTCTGTCAATCAATGCCAAAAGACTGCGATCTTGAGCGGAAACAGGATAGGTTCTATGAGCATGAAATTATTTAGGAGAGATACTTCTATGGTCAGGCCATATCGTAATAGGAGGATAACTCCAGAGTGCAACTAGTTGAGTTTTTCAACCAGTGTTGAATAATTATTTATTATTTCTCACCTTAATACAGAAAATCTCCTAGTAGTTGTAGTAGATGTTGATCCTTCAGTCACTGTTGTTGAAGTGGATGCTTTCTGTGGAAAAGCGGTGCTTCTTATATAGCTAGGTTGTACTAGGTTGTACTAGGTACTAGGTACCGATTGACACGAGTTGATTCCAATGAAAAGCCTTTATGATATATAAGCAGGTCTTTACGCAGAAAACTCACGCGAAAACTAAAAAAAATAAAAAACATTCTTCGCGGGAGTTTTCCGTCTTATATGTTATAAAGGCTTTACGCAAAAACTCACGCGAAAACCGAAACTAAAAACAAAATTCTTTGCGGGGGTTTTCCTTCTTATAAGTCATAAAGGTTTTACACGGAAAACTCACGCGAAAAGTGAAACAGTCAAAAAATTCTCTTCGCGGGAGTTTTCCTTCTATATACTATAAAGGCTTTACACGAAAAACTCACGCGAAAACGGAAAATAGAAAACAATTCTTTCGCGGGAGTTTTCCTTCTTTTATGTTATGAAGGCTTTATGCAGAAAGTTCACGCAATTTTTTTTACCGTAAGTTTTCCGCGTAAGGCCTTTATAGTACATAGAAGGAAAACTCCCGCGAAGAAGTTTTTTTTATTCTTTCTGTTTTCGCGTGAGTTTTTGCATCAAGCTGTTATAACACATAAGAAGGAAAACTCCCGCGAAGAAGTTTTTATTGAGTTTCGGTTTTCGCGTGAGTTTTTTGCGTACAGCCTTTATAACATATAAGACGGAAAACTCCCGCGAAGAATGTTTTTTAGTTTTTTAGTTTTCGCGTGAATTTTCCTGCTTATATATTATAAAGGCTTTTCATTGAAATCAACTCGTGTCAATCGGTACCTAGTACCTCGTACAACCTAGCTATATAAGGAGCACCGTTTTTACACAGAAAGCATCCACTTCAACAACAGTGACTGAAGGATCAACATCTACTACAACTACTAGGAGACTTTCTGTATTAAGGTAAGAAATAATAAATAATTATTTAACACTAGTTGAAGAACTCAACTGGTTGCACTATGGAGTTATCCTCCTATTACGATATGGAGTCGTTCTCTTGACCATAGAAGTATCTCTCCTAGATAATTTTATGCTCATAGAACCTACCCTGTTTCCTCTCAAGATCGCAGTATTTTAACATTGCTAGACAGAATTGTCGTATGTCCGAGAGAAAAAATAGGTTAGCTTATTAAATGATGCCTTGAACTACAGGTCGATTTTGAACTTTACAACCAAAAAATGATTAAAACTTTCAATATTGTATTATTTTACTTCATTATCAACATAAAACAGTTATCATTCATTGTAAAAATAAATAATTAGAGCCTTTTACTAGTGGTAAATAATTATTTATTATTTTTTACCTTAACTCTACTTAGAGTCCTCTTAGTGGTTGTAGTGATCTAAATAATAAAATAATAATAAAAAGCTAGTTCCAAAGAACTAGATGATTTAATTGACTATAGACAAATAATTATTTTAGCACTTCTTACCTCGATGCTGGTTGCTTACATGGTGTTTCATTGCTATAGCAGCAGGAGTGTTGATGTTTGAGCAGGAAGATGTATCATTAAAGGTGTTAGGATTGGGTCTTCTATCATCAATGTGAATGCCGTTGGTGGTGGAATTGGTGGTTGTAGTGGAGATAGTGTCGATTTTGTTGGTAGTTGTAGTTGGTTCAATATGGAGCTTAAGAAGTGCTTTGGAGTGTGATGTCATCATACCTGCAAAATGGTAAAAGAACTTAGTTTTTTAATGATGTGAATATACTGAAATTATTATAGTGTTAAATAATTATTTACTATTTATTTTAAAAATAAATAATTAGAGCTTTCTACTAGTGTTAAATAATTATTGATTATTTTTTACCTTATCACCACTTAGAGCCAGATGATATAATTAACTAAAGACAAATAATTATTTTAGCATTTCTTACCTTGATGCTGGATGGTCTCCTAGTAGCTGTAGTAGATGATGCTTCTCCGCTTGCTGTTGAAGAACTGGATGCTTTCTGTGTGAAAACAGTGGCTCTTAAATAGCTAAAGTTGCACTGATTAAACCCTATGAATCAGCATTTTTTCCAATGCTTTCGCGGGAATAAAAACTGTTTATTCCCGCGAAAGCAACGGTTTCCATTCGCGGGAATAAATACTTTATTTTCACGCGAATGGAAACCGTTGCTTTCGCGGGAATAAAAATTTTATTTTCACGCGAATACAAACCAATGCTTTCGCGGGAATAAATAGTTTATTTTCACGCGAATAGAAACTGTTGCTTTCGCGGGAAAAAATAAATTATTTTCACGCGAATGGAAACCGTTGCTTTCGCGGGAATAAATAATTTATTTTCACGCGAATAGAAACTGTTTCTTTCGCGGGAGTAAATAGTTTATTTTCACGCGAATAGAAACTGTTGCTTTCGCGGGAATAAATAATTTATTTTCACGCGAATGGAAACTGTTGCTTTCGCGGGAATAAATAGTTTATTTTCACGCGAATGGAAACTGTTGCTTTCGCAGGAATAAATAGTTTATTTTCACGCGAATAGAAACTGTTGCTTTCGCGGGAAAAAATAAATTATTTTCACGCGAATGGAAACCGTTGCTTTCGCGGGAATAAATAATTTATTTTCACGCGAATAGAAACTGTTGCTTTCGCGGGAGTAAATAGTTTATTTTCACGCGAATAGAAACTGTTGCTTTCGCGGGAATAAATAATTTATTTTCACGCGAATGGAAACTGTTGCTTTCGCGGGAATAAATAGTTTATTTTCACGCGAATAGAAACTGTTGCTTTCGCTGGAATAAATAGTTTATTTTCACGCAAATAGAAACCGTTGCTTTCGCGGGAATAAATAATTTATTTTCACGCGAATGGAAACCCTTGCTTTCGCGGGAACAAACAGTTTTTATTCCCGCGAAAGCATTGGAAAAAATGCTGATTCATAAGGTTTAATCAGTGCGACTTTAGCTATTTAAGAGCCACTGTTTTCACACAGAAAGCATCCAGTTCTTCAATAGCAAGCGGAGAAGCATCATCTACTACACAAGATCTACCACCTACTTAGATGATACCAAACCAATGAAGACTCAAACTACATGAATTTTGAAGACAGCATACTTCTCCAACACAGCAAAAATTCATTTCAAGATCTACCACCTACTTAAATGATACCAAACCAATGAAGACTCAAACTACATGAATTTTGAAGACAGCATACTTCTCCAACACAGCAAGAATTCCTTTCAAGATCTACGACTTAATTAGATGATACCAAATCAATGAAGACTCAAACTACATCGATTTTGAAGACAGCGCACTTCTCCAACACAGCAAGAATTCATTTCAAGATCTACCACCTACTTAGATGATACCAAACCAATGAAGACTCAAACTACATGAATTTTGAAGACAGCATACTTCTCCAACACAGAAAGAATTCCTTTCAAGATCTACCACCTACTTAGATGATACCAAACCAATGAAGACTCAAACTACATGAATTTTGAAGACAGCATACTTCTCCAACACAGCAAAAATTCATTTCAAGATCTACCACCTACTTAATTGATACCAAACCAATGAAGACTCGAACTACATGAATTTTGAAGACAGCATACTTCTCCAACACAGCAAGAATTCCTTTCAAGATCTACGACTTAATTAGATGATACCAAATCAATGAAGACTCAAACTACATCGATTTTGAAGACAGCGCACTTCTCCAACACAGCAAGAATTCATTTCAAGATCTACCACCTACTTAGATGATACCAAACCAATGAAGACTCAAACTACATGAATTTTGAAGACAGCATACTTCTCCAACACAGCAAAAATTCATTTCAAGATCTACCACCTACTTAAATGATACCAAACCAATGAAGACTCAAACTACATGAATTTTGAAGACAGTCTACTTCTCCAACACAGCAAGAATTCCTTTCAAGATCTACGACTTACTTAGATGATACCAAATCAATGAAGACTCAAACTACATGGATTCTGAAGACAGCACACTTCTCCAACACAGCAAGAATTTCTTTCAAGATCTATCACCTACTTAATTCTCCAACACAGCAAGAATTCATTTCAAGATCTACCACCTACTTAGATGATACCAAACCAATGAAGACTCAAACTACATGAATTTTGAAGACAGTCGACTTCTCCAACACAGCAAGAATTCCTTTCAAGATCTACGACTTACTTAGATGACACCAAATCAATGAAGACTCAAACTACATGGATTCTGAAGACAGCATACTTCTCCAACACAGAAAGAATTCCTTTCAAGCTCTACCACCTACTTAGATGATACCAAACCAATGAAGACTCAAACTACATGAATTTTGAAGACAGCATACTTCTCCAACACAGCAAAAATTCATTTCAAGATCTACCACCTACTTAAATGATACCAAACCAATGAAGACTCAAACTACATGAATTTTGAAGACAGTCTACAACACAGCAAGAATTCCTTTCAAGATCTACCACCTACTTAGATGATACCAAACCAATGAAGATTCAAACTACATAGATTTTGAAGACAGCATACTTCCCCAACACAGCAAAAATTCATTTCAAGATCTACCACCTACTTAGATGATACCAAACCAATGAAGACTCAAACTACATGAATTTTGAAGACAATCTACTTCTCCAACACAGCAAGAATTCCTTTTAAGATCTACGACTTACTTAGATGATACCAAATCAATGAAGACTCAAACTACATGAATTTTGAAGACAGCATACTTCTCCAACACAGCAAAAATTCATTTCAAGATCTACCACCTACTTAAATGATACCAAACCAATGAAGACTCAAACTACATGAATTTTGAAGACAGTCTACAACACAGCAAGAATTCCTTTCAAGATCTACCACCTACTTAGATGATACCAAACCAATGAAGACTCAAACTACATAGATTTTGAAGACAGCATACTTCCCCAACACAGCAAAAATTCATTTCAAGATCTACCACCTACTTAGATGATACCAAACCAATGAAGACTCAAACTACATGAATTTTGAAGACAATCTACTTCTCCAACACAGCAAGAATTCCTTTTAAGATCTACGACTTACATAGATGATACCAAATCAATGAAGACTCAAACTACATGGATTCTGAAGACAGCACACTTCTCCAACACAGCAAGAATTTCTTTCAAGATCTATCACCTACTTAGATGATACCAAACCAATGAAGACTCTAAAAATTACTTATATTATATTTCGATGATGCTGAAAAAAAACTGTCCAGAACAAGAGTTCAAAAAGCTAATCTATAACTCAAGGCAATCATATCACTATAGGTGAGTTTTACTAATTTTTACCATAAATTAAACAAAATGCTGAATATATACATTTTCTAGGTGAAAAAAGGACTTTTTTGATGTAATTAGTGTATTTTTTACAACAAAATGCTGAATATATACATTTTCATGGTAAAGAAAAGGACTTTTTGGGTGTAATTAGCGTAGTCTTTACAACAAAATGTTGAACATATACATTTTTTCAGGTAAAAAAAAAACACTTTTTTGGTGTAATTAGTGTATTTTTTTACAACATATTTATAAAGCAAGCATTTTTTGTTTTGTTTTAGATAGATGAAAGAGAATCAAAAGCACTTGGTGAAAATAATGCTCAAGAAAGAACAAGTTGAACAATGTAACTTGGTGAGTTATTTCCCTTTTCTAATAATGTAAACTATCCAATGTAACTAGAACTATAATTCAAATTCATGTAATTATTTTACATTTTTGCTTAATCATTCTATACTAATACATAATTTTTTTATTTTAGTTCATTACGAAATTAAAAGCACATAGAACAGAAGTCTTCCTTCCTAAGATGTAACATCACTACATCAAAGACATCATTATAAAGGAGCAAACTATGCATTAACTGTTATTACTTTGTATTTATTACAAGTTGTAGTGCTTTGTATTACGTAGTATTTACTGACTCTAGCTATATTATGTGGGGAGATTTTCCTTACTTATTATGTAATAAATGTATATAATCATATAATGATTCATTTTTAATCAATGTATTTATTCAATTTAGATATATCTCCTCTCTTCTCTCTCTATGTAGATATAAATATACCCATAAATATGTACATAATTGACCATATATACATTAATTGCTAGAAAACTAAAAGATCTCTCTCCTCTCTCTCTTTCTCTCTCTCAAGATACCATATGTATGTATGTATGAATGCATTGATTGTCATTACAAGTTGTATTGCTTTGTATAACTTAGTATTTACTGACTCTAGCTATATTATATAGGAAGATTTTCCCTACTTATTATGTAATCAGGTATATAATCATATCATTTTCATTTTTGATGAATATATTTATTCAATGTAGATATATCTCCTCTCTCTATGTAGATATAAATATATCCACTCTCCTCTCTCCTCTCTGTCTTCTCTCTCCTCTCTCTCAAGATGCCATATGAGTTCAAATTATGTGAAAAAAGTATCAAAACTTGAATGCCATACATTCAAAATCTAGCTGCCATATGAGTTCAAATCAAGTAAAAAAATAATCAAAACTCAAATGCCACTTAAATGCCACTCAAATGCCACTCAAATACCTCTCAAATGAAATACAATATAAACTCGGCGAATTCACCCAACGTCGTAACTCATTGCATAACCCCCAAGACCAGATCCACAAAAAAACACTTGGTAGGGAGATCTGCTCATATATTACTACTTCAAAGTCTGTGATCTTACAAAGAAATAGCTTAGACATTATTAGCATAAAATTATCTAGTAAAGATAAATTACCTAGGAGTGAATTCTAGTTGAGGTTCAATTTTTTTAAATATAAATAATTAAAACCGCTTGGACAAACAGACAGATTTGTCAATGACACAGCTTGCGTTCTTGCGAGCGAATAACTTAGACAATGTGCGTATAAAATTATCAAGTAAAGTTGAAATTATGTCTAGAGGCGAAAATGGAGGACAACTCCGTATCGCAACTAGTTAAACTTTTCTATCAGCGTTAAATAATTGTTTGTTAGTTATTTTAAAAATAGATAATTAGAGCTTTCTACTAGTGTTAAATAACTTTTGATTATTTTTTACCTTATCACCACTTAGAGCCAGATGATTTAATTAACTAAAGACTAATAATTATTTTAGCATTTCTTACCTTGATGCTCTCCTAGTAGCTGTAGTAGATGATGCTTC
This sequence comes from Cryptosula pallasiana, assembly GCA_945261195.1. Classification (NCBI taxonomy): domain Eukaryota; kingdom Metazoa; phylum Bryozoa; class Gymnolaemata; order Cheilostomatida; family Cryptosulidae; genus Cryptosula; species Cryptosula pallasiana. Next base: position 40,672,033 of record OX183132.1, on the reverse strand, counting down.
TCCTCTTGCTGTTGAAGAACTGGATGCTTTCTGTGTGAAAACAGTGGCTCTTAAATAGCTAAAGTTGCACTGATTAAACCCTATGAATCAGCATTTTTTCCAATGCTTTCGCGGGAATAAAAACTGTTTTTTCGCGTGAATAAAAAACAATGTTTTCGCGGGAATAAATAATTTATTTTCACACGAATGGAATCCGTTGCTTTCGCGGGAATAAAAACTTTATTTTCACGCGAATACAAACCAATGCTTTTGCGGGAATAATTAATTTATTTTCACGCGAATGGAAACCGTTGCTTTCGCGGGAATAAACATTTTATTTTCAGGTGAATACAAACTGTTGCTTTCGCGGGAATAAATAATTTATTTTCACGCGAATGGAAACCGTTGCTTTCGCGGGAATAAAAAGTTTATTTTCACGCGAATACAAACCAATGCTTTCGCGGGAATAATTAATTTATTTTCACGCGAATGGAAACCGTTGCTTTCGCGGGAATAAACATTTTATTCTCAGGTGAATACAAACCGTTGCTTTCGCGGGAATAAATAATTTATTTTCACGCGAATGGAAACCGTTGCTTTCGCGGGAATAAAAAGTTTATTTTCACGCGAATACAAACCAATGCTTTTGCGGGAATAATTAATTTATTTTCACGCGAATGGAAACTGTTGCTTTCGCGGGAATAAACATTTTATTTTCAGGTGAATACAAACCGTTGCTTTCGCGGGAATAAATAATTTATTTTCACGCGAATGGAAACTGTTGCTTTTGCGGGAATAAACATTTTATTTTCAGGTGAATACAAACCGTTGCTTTCGCGGGAATAAATAATTTATTTTCACGCGAATGGAAACCGTTCCTTTCGCGGGAATAAAAAGTTTATTTTCACGCAAATACAAACCGTTGCTTTCGCGGGAATAAATAGTTTATTTTCACGCAAATGGAAACCTTTGCTTTCGCGAGAATAAACTTTTTTTTTTCAGGTGAATACAAACCGTTGCTTTCGCGGGAATAAATAATTTATTTTCACGCGAATGGAAACCGTTCGTTTCGCGGGAATAAATAATTTATTTTCACGCGAATAGAAACCGTTGCTTTCGGGGGAATAAATAATTTATTTTCACGCGAATGGAAACCGTTGCTTTCGCGGGAATAAACAGTTTTTATTCCCGCAAAAGCATTGGAAAAAATGCTGATTCATAGGGTTTAATCAGTGCAACTTTAGCTATTTAAGAGCCACTGTTTTCACACAGAAAGCATCCAGTTCTTCAACAGCAAGCGGAGAAGCATCATCTACTACAGCTACTAGGAGGAGCATCAAGGTAAGAAATGCTAAAATAATTATTTGTCTATAGTTAATTAAATCATCTGGCTCTAAGTGGTGATAAGGTAAAAAATAATCAAAAGTTGTTTAACACTAGTAGAAAGCTCTAATTATTTATTTTTAAAATAACTAATAAACAATTATTTAACGCTAGTAGAAAAGTTCAACTAGTTGCGATACGGAGTTGTCCTCCATTTTCGCCTCTAGCCATAATTTCAACTTTACTTGATAACTTTATACGCACAGTGTCTAAGTTATTAGCTCGCAAGAACGCAAGCTGTGTCATTGACAAATCTGTCTGTTTGTCCAAGCGGTTTTAATTATTTATATTTAAAAAAATCGAACCTCAACTAGAATTCACTCCTAGGTAATTTATCTTTACTAGATAATTTTATGCTAATAATTTCTAAGCTATTTCTTTGTAAGATCACAGACTTTGACATTAACAAAATTGTGTGTTTGTCCGAGCTCTAGTAAAGTAACTGACTCTAATTATTTATTATTGACAAAATAATAAGTGATTATTTAATGCTAATTGAACCTAGATATAAATTTAGCTCTACTAGATAGTTTCATATTCACACAAACTTTTTCTTCGCTACTTTATGTAGATAAAGCCAATGAAAAAAAATGAATCAATTGTAACAATCAATTTTTTTGTATTTTGTAGACGCAATGCCTACTTTGGACTCTTGTTTGAGACAAAACGCAGTAGCAGCAAAAACTATAAAACATCTGGATAAGATCCAATTGAAGTAACTGCAGATAACTAAAGGAAAAACATGTGCTACAGCATACAGAGTGAACAAGGTGTGTGTAGATTATTACTCTGTCTCATTACACTACTATTACTAAGAATTATTGTAGGTGTTGGATAAAGGATTGAGCAGTAATTTTAATAAATTCTAACCATTGTAAATAATACTTCAACTCAAATAAAATTAATGAAAATTGAATGGAATAAAAGAATATTTCACCTAATACCCCAGTTTTCTTGTGGATATATACAAATAGATGAATATCTAGCTTCATTTATTTTTTTCATTTGAGTGCAATTATTTCCCCTCTCTCCTCTTTTCCTCTCTTCTTTCTCTCAAGATACCATATGAGTTCGAATTTTGTAAAAAACTATCAATACTTAAATGCGATACATTCATAATGTTTTTTATTGTAGTTATTTCCCAGATACTGTAAATTTTAACCATCTAGAGGTCTAATTTGACTATTTTCCAAGATATTTTATAGTATTCAATATACTTATTTTGTAAATAACTAAAAGAAATATTTACGCTCAAGCCTCCTCTCTCTCCTTTCTCCTCTCTCCTCTACCAAATACTCCTCTCTCCTCTCTTGCAGTTATTTCCCAAATACTGTAAATTTTAACCATCTAGAGGTCTAATTTGACTATTTTCCAAGATATTTTATAGTATTCAATATACTTATTTTGTAAATAACTAAAAGAAATATTTACGCTCAAGCCTCCTCTCTCTCCTTTCTCCTCTCTCCTCTACCAAATACTCCTCTCTCCTCTCTTGCAGTTATTTCCCAAATACTGTAAATTTTAACCATCTAGAGGACTAATTTGGTGATTTTCCAACATATTTTATAGCATTCAATATAGTTATTATGTCATAAATGTATATTATTCAATCTAGATATAAATATATCCATAAATATGTACATAATTATCCATATATACATGGTTGTATAAAAAACTAAAAAATCTCTCTCTCCTCTCTTCTCTCTCCTCTGTACATAGCAGAGGTGTTGCAAATCACTAGTGATTCGAATACTTTGATTTGCAAATACTTGATTTGTGAATTGATTTGCAGTCTATTCAGCTTATTCAATGATTTCAAATAATTGACTTGAACATCAGTTGATTTGAATTGATTTGATTTGTGTCTTAAAAAAAATTGATTTGAAAAATGGGGATTTCAAATCAAATCAAGTCACTAATTTTATATAGTTTTCACATTTTATACTAAAATAATGATAATAAACAATGGTAAAGTATCGTTGATGTAGCGGTGTCTTCCATGGTATATTTCATCCATGGTGTCTTCAGACAAAAAGTATAAAAAATCACTAATAATAACAGCTGTTAATTGGCCCCTTAGACTTATGTTGTAAGGGGAAATGTTATACCACCCCCATTGCTAAGATACTATGATTCACGGTCTACAAAAACAACGATCCAACCAGCTCAGCAGAAGCGAACCGTAACTACGACAATAATAATAATGATCACGAGTAAGCACATTATTATTATATTATTTCAATCAACTCTTAATAGCAGAATTCAATTGCTGCACTATTGTTGTGCTGAATTAATTTTATTGTATAAATGAATACTTATTACAGAAAAAATGCAATCCATTCACTCACTATTTTTGATTTTCGTCCACTTCTAACTAATTAATTAATTACTCTTTTTTTTAAAAAAATTAATTTAAGTTATAATAATAAATAATAGTTATATTATATTATTATGATTAATGATAGATAGATAAATCAGAAGCAATAAGAGTAAAATGTTATAATTATTGTTGATAATTAAAATAATGGTATTAACTTCTTATTAATAATTATTAATATTATCATTATTATTGTAAAATCTTTGTCATCAATTTTATTTCATAAAAAGAATTGTCATTGCAAGCTACTAAGTAATAAATAATAATAATGTTTAATCATTATTACCACTGATAATATTATTAGTTAACCTATTTATATTATTATATTTTCGTGCTGTTATTTTTATTATAGATGTATTACCATACATTATTATTATTATCTATTATCATTAATTATTGTTATTTATGAACATTAAATATTGTTATTATTAGTTATTATTATTGTTTTTTATTATTATCATTTATTATTATTTTTAATTATTCTCAATTATTATTAATTATTGTCAATTCAATTACCATTAATTATTATTAGTCAACTATGGTCAATTATTATCATCATTGTTATCAATTGATCATTATTAGTTATTGTTATTATTAATTATTATTTTTATTAATATTATGATTATTAATAACCATTATCCATCCTTCAAACATTGTTTTCATTTGCTGTTTGTTTTTACCAATGTAACTTTTAGCAGTTGAAAATCATTTCTATATCTGACAACTTTGTTAAGATGAAGAATTAATCATTATATTGATTTTAACAAATTCAAACAGAAGGTTTTTCATAACAAAAAGCCTTTTGATGAAAAATTGTTGCTATTCTTTTTTAAATCAGGTTCAAATATGGTAATTTTTTTGCATATCAACTATTATTTACAAGTTATTAATAGCAATAATGTAAACAATATTTTTAATTAGGTTATTAAACCAGTTCAATATTTTGATAAATATAATTTTTCTGTTCAGTGACCAAGAGCTTATCACTTGTTACCCCTAATTGCAATGGGTTATTAAGATAAATGATGTACCAATCAATCGCGATACAATAGTTTATTTAGCAAGCAGCCCCAATACTTGTGGTGAAAGAATTCAAATCAGTATCACTGATGGAAATTTTTGTTTCCATCTAAATTTACTTTTGCTCCATGTGTATGCTTTGAGTGGCAATTTCTTATTAAATTTTCAGGCTTTACTAGAAATTTTATTTGACAATCGCATTAAGCTAAAACTGGTGTGTAACAATCAGAAGCTCACCATGATGGTGGGTGATGCGTGCAAACAATTTTTGTAAACATTTGCGAAATTCATGTGTGAAAAAGTTGTGTGAGAGTAACAGGAAGACCGTTCTATTACGGCCACATCAGCTGGATTAGAGAGATGCCACACGATAATCATGTGACATGTTAATAAGAAATACCAAAACCATTGATATGTTACCCTAATAATGCATTAACGAAATGATATTTGTTATGTTGCACACATCTAATAATAATGAAATGAGCAATACTGTAATAACTGTAATATCAGCTGACACTTTGATGCATCATAGAACAAAACCATTGCTGATCATGGTAAAATTAGTTCCTCAAAATGAAATCAGATTGTAAGCCATGACCGAGCCTTCTACAATAAATACATAGGTGTATGGTGACAACCAGTAGAGTGCTCCTCCCAGAGCTGTTTGAGTAAATGCTGGAGGTGTTACAGTACTTGGATAACATATGACGGGGGCTACAAATTAGTTTGCACCACCAAGATTGTTTAGGTAACGCTTATTTTTCTGATTTGCAAATCAATTTCAAACCATTTCAAATACTTGAAGTGATTTGAATTGTTTACATTGCAATTTGACTTGGATTTGATTTGCCACTGACCCAGTTAGGACTTGATTTGATTTGATCTTCAAGGTTCATGATTTGTACTTGAATTGATTTGCGAAAATGGTGATTTGCAACACCTCTGGTACATAGCTATAAAATGTTAATATGGACATGAATTTGGACATGCACATGTACATAAATATGAACATAGGTATGTACATAGATGGACATGAATATGGACATGTACATAAATGGACATGAATATGGACATGAATATGGACATGAATATGGACATGAATATGGACATGTACGTATTCATGTCCACTTATGCACATGTACATGAATATGGACATGTGCGTATTTACTGACTCTAGCTACATTATATAGGAAGATTTTCCCTACTTATTATGTAATAAATGTATATAATCATACAATGATTCATTTTTGATCAATATATTTATTCAATGTAGATATATCTCTCTCCTCTCTCTATGTAGATATAAATATACCCATAAATATGTACATAATTAACCATATATACATGAATGTATAGAAAACTAAAAAATCTCTCTCCACTCTCTCTCCTCTCTCTCTTTCTTTCTCTCGAGATACCATATGTATGTATGTATGTATGTATGCATTGATTGTCATTACAAGTTGTAGTGCTTTGTATTACTTAGTATTTACTGACTCTAGCTATATTATATAGGAAGATTTTCCCTACTTATTATGTAATCAATGTATATAATCTTATAATGTTTCATTTTTGATCAATATATTTATTCAATGTAGATAAAACTCCTCTCTCTCTCTCCTCTCTCTCTTCTCTCTCCTCTCTCTCAAGATGCCATATGAGTTCGAATTATGTAAAAAAATTATCAGAACTTAAATGCCATACATTCAAAATCTAGCTGCCATATGAGTTCAAATTAAGTAAAAAATAATCAAAACTCATATGCCACTTAAATGCCACTCAAATGCCACTCAAATGCCCCTCAAATGAAATACAATATAAACTCGGCGAATTCATTCAACGCCGTAACCCATTGCATAACCCTCGAAGTATAATCCACAAAAAAACACTTGGTAGGGAGATCTGCTCATATATTACTACTAGCAAGTCACTTAAGCATAGCGCTTATTCACTGTCTTATTGGTCCTTGACAAAAATAGGGGCGGGCTCATGTCCGACCTTTGACTTTGACCCCCTAATACCATTGCTTAAGTTGTCCAAAATTGTCTTCTCCTGATATCGTTTAGGGGGGAGACAACTTGTAATTTTTTGTGTAATTCTCCACTAGTAACTATTGTCAGCTACAACTCTCTCACCTGGTGCCAGGTGAGCTTGACTTGCCAGCAAATTCCCCTACATTATTACACCAATTTAATGTGTGGCCTGGGTTTAAAATTGCCATATTTTTTCAAATCTGAGATATTTGTTATTTTTCAATATTTTTTCTGCAGTTTAGGCGGAAAACCATCTCCAAACATCTCGTTTGAGTGCCAAATCATCATTTTCGTGTTGGCTTGAGAATAACATTATTTTCTTCCTGTAGCCATAGACTGCAAGGTTCTTTTGAAACATGGTTTTTGTAAATTAGTTGTTTCAGTAGTGACCGCAAAGTGGCAGCACGCTGTCTGCCAGTATTGTCTCCTAATGTGAGCAGAAAGGAGAAGAAAGAAGAGATGAAGAGGTCACAACAGCAGCAACTGTAGCAGTGTGGAGCAAAGCCAGGGTGGAGCAAGATAGAAGGTGAAACATATAGCTGGTCAGATGAGGGGTGAGGTAGGGTGGGGGGAGCGAAGTAAAAATGAAGCAGCTTAAGGTATTTGAGTGTATATGATCGGTACCACCGCTAAGAAATACGCAAAAATGAAATAAAAAGTGGAGCATATGTAACCTGATAAAAAACAGGGTTTTGGTTAAAAAAAAAACTTTGTTGCAGACAGAAAAAAAAGATGGGAATAGAAAATGGAAAAAGGGGTGTGGTGGAAGGTGGAGATGAGAAGAAACCAAAGAGGGGTAGAAAAAGGAGAAACGGTATATTCCACAAGTTTTTATGGATCAAACTGCCTAGAATGAGAAACGAGATTTGTTTGTTTTTAACTTTAGGCAAGATCAAGTTTGCCTATCCACAAAATAAGCAAACTAATGTTTACAACAACTATTTTACTTGCTTGAAAGCTTACTTGGTATAGCGGACAGGAATTTGTGCTCAAATTTTCCGCATGGTTACCCGTAAGCACGCTAAAAGTATTTTTGTTATGCCTCTTTTAGGGAGGAGCTGATTAAACAATGAGTGGGGGTGTTGTCGAAATGAAATTCAAAAATTATGTTGCCTGCTTCATGCATCGGTTCACACCAGGAGCTCAACCATAAGAGCAAACAAAGCAAATGAAATTCAACTATCTTAAATTGACAGTATTTGTCATTTTGTTTATTTGATCGTGGAGTATAAAAATATCAAACTCTCAATTTTTCAAAACCTTTATTAACGATTTAACATTTTTTCATATTGTGATTATTTTGAAATGATTCATTTTCTGTTGAAAGTGTCAAGTAATAAGAACGCTTGTTTGTGAATTACGCATAAACTACGTACTTAAATGACAATTTCTGTAGCTTTTTCAAATAGAACAAGATAATATTCAAGCTGGTTGTTGTTTTTTATGTTTCCAATCTCGTTAGCAAAGAATAATGACACAGTTTTATAACTTTATATTGTGGGAGAATTCACTGGCGAGTCAAGCTCACCTGGCACCAAGTGAGATAGTTGTAGCTGACAATAATTACTAGTGGAGAATGGCACAAAAGATTACAAGTTGTCTCCACCCTAAACGGTATCAAGAGAAGACAATTCTTGACAATTTAAGCAAAGGTATCAGAGGGTTAAAGGTCGGAGAGGAGCCCGCCCCATTCCTGTCAAGGACCAAAAAGACAGTAAATAAGCGCTACGCCTAAGTGATTTGCTATATGTTTCGTTGTTATCATGTAGGAGGCACGTGTGGTCTAGTGGTTAAAGTGCTTGCACTTCAATCCTGGATCTGGGGTTCGATTCCCAGCACGGTTATCTGTGAGCAAGATATTTGGCTTCCTATGCTCTGCCTGGTCGAATATGGGCATAAAAATAACATGGTCCCTAGTTTGATTGCACTCTCCATAATAACTATGGAGTCAAGCTAGTAAAAGATCCCCCTCTGCCTTTTCGGAAGAGTAGCCCGTAACGGCGGGCATGGGTATAGGGTGTTTGCTATTTCATGGACTGAAACCTCTAAAGGTCGCCTCTATTAGAGGATGTACCGCTGGTTCATGTAAAGCATATATAAAAAAAAAAAATAAATATAAAAAAATAATCTGATTGGTTGTATATTATGTTGTATATATTATATTTTTGTATAAATATGAGAGACTGAGCCAGAGAGCTCAGTTTTATTCCTTGCTGTAAAGCTCAAACTTCCAGACTAGTCTTGTTGGTGCCCTATATAGGGAGTTGCAGAATCACAGATAGACAAGCAGATTAGCAGTTGTGGCCAAGTAGCAGCAAAAAGCACTACAGTATTCTGTTCTTCTAGAATCATTACACTAAACTTCTATTCAAGGTAATAGAATAGTCGCTGAAAACCCTGATAACGTTGACAGTTTTCGACGACGATGTGCTGGTTTAATCTATTACTTCACATACCCTGGAGCTCAGCTGAGTGACCTTGAAAGGAGAATGCTTTCACATTGGTTTAGACAGTGGGACTCTGATAATGATGTCAAAAACTGGGACAGATTTATGGTGGTTTGTATACATGACATCTAGACATTGTAGACAGTGGAATTTTTTTATCACTTGTAAATGTTTGTTTGTTTGCTTGTTTTTTGTTTGTTTGTTTGTTTGTTTGTTTGTTTATTTGTTTGTTTGTTTGCTTGCTTGTTTGTTTGTTTGTTTGTTTTTTTGTTTGTTTGTTTGTTTGTTTGTTTGTTTGTTTGTTTGTTTGTTTGTTTGTTTGTTTGTTTGTTTGTTTGTTTGTTTGTTTGTTTGTTTGTTTGTTTGTTTGTTTGTTTAGCTGTGCCTTGAGGGAAACCCTAAAGATGGGTCTCATAAGCTTGCAGCTTGTGTAATGCCTATGGATTGGTGAAAATTTTAGAATCGAAAAAAGTTCATTGGTCACAATGACAAAAACTAAAGCTAACTAGCTGGTAACGCAGAAATGAGACCCCTTTAACATTTCTTCAATAATTCTACCCTTCAGAGTTCTCTTACTACATTCACTTCTTCGAGAACACCCTTGATTCTATCTACCCATAAGCCTCTACAAGAAGCCACAGATAGCTATAGAAAATGTGCACTCTCTATTAATAATATCTCAGCATGTGTTTTCGGCAGACAGAACTAAGTACTCCCAAAGGCCCTCAGCCACCCGTATATTTCTTACTTAGTCGCATAAACCTCAGGACCAACAGAGAGGAGTGATAGGTTAGAAGAACTCTAATAGATACCTCTTGAATAAAATATTTAAAATAGATAAAAAATGAAACTGATCTGCTTCCAGCTAAGACAGTTTTTACCATTCTTGCTGCCAATACAGCACTATGCTGCCAGCACTGCAAGCACAAGTATTACATCACTGTGGTGCAAAAAAGATTCATTAAAAATAATTGTCTTAAATTGATAATAACCCAATCAGGCAAAAAGGACAACTAACATTTGTTGGATATAAACAATTACACTCTTGCTAATTGAACATTGATTATTTGAGCGTATAGGTTTTTAATTCTGTTTACTAGTGGCTGCATTAGGTGATCCAACTTACCCGTCTGTGTAAATTGAAAGACTGTGGAATTGATGTACACAGCAGGATTGTAGTTTAGGCTGACTGATTGCAGTTCATCTGCAGAAGCATCCAATAAGATATGATTATCAGATGAAAATATCGCAGACTTAACCAGAGTATAGGAATCAAACCAAGGATGACAAAACATTGTACAAGGGAATCACCTCATATCCTTTTCCGAGAGAAAGAATTCGTACCAAAACAAAAGACAATTGAGTTTATGCCAGAGGCTGCCAACACACAAAAAAGAAGATACGATTTTTCTGTAGGCGGCAACCAAAACAATACAAAGCAGGTTTGACCTTTTTGGGAGCATCAGGGCTCGAGCTGAAGAGGAAACTTGTATCAGAGTGATTGCAGAGATTTGCTATAACACATAGCCCTTTCCACTGCTAAAGCTTACAACAGCTCCACAGAAAACTTATGAAATTGATAAAATCTGCTCTAGAGAGCTCAGTGACACGGTTTAAAGGTGTGAGCAATGCCACAAACTATAAAAAATCTGAAAATTCTTAGAGTATAAAATCTCTCCTACAAAAGGCTTGCACCTGCTTTTCAATAAATTTAATGTTTAGTTGGAACAGATAATGCCTTGAATTTTTTTATCGATCAAATAGTAAAAAGCGTTTTCACTTTACTCATTGCTCAGCGGCGAGTGACCCAAGGTTAGTTTTTTGACTTTGACAGTTTAATTTTTGTAGTGTCGTCATTTTTCTTTGTGCTGCTTTGTCTTGTTTTTTGTGGTTTTGCCTTTTTATTACATGTAATTGCTGATAAATGCCCTTCAGTAGGTAAAATTTCATCTACTTTCTCTTTGTGCAAATGTTTTGCCTCGGATTGAACTTTTTGTTGCAAATCTACAATCGATACATAGCGGTCATTAAATTTTTTGGCTTACGCCACATTTAGAAAAAACAGAAGTTGGTGGATAATTTATTTTTACAATTTTTTTATGCCCATGATAACGCATGCATAATTAAGGAGCCAAAACTCACCTCCCTTTCAATATAATTAATATATTCATTGCTGCTTCAGGCAGCAATAATACAAATAAAAAACGGGATTTTACCGAGAAGCAATGGGTGAAGGATGTGCCAACTTATTCTTTCACCCAAAGACACCATTTAGTAGTCTTCCTGGTTTAGGCTAAGGACATTCATAGTCAACGAGGGGGGCCTCCACTTTTATGGGTTCTCAACTAGTTTCAATTTCGTCTACGTCAATTGGTGGAAAGCGAGGGCAGGAAAAGGGGTAATGTGGAGAATTTCAGTGTATCCCTGGCACCAGACACAATTACATTAGCGCTGGCACAGACCACAAAATGAGCTGGCAGTGCTGCCCTCATTGTAATATATGTTCATCAGAACTGGCACAGTACCGGCACAATACCAGTGCAAAACCGACACAATACCAGGCCTGGGAAGATATCCTGGGCTGGTATCAAGATGGCTGCCATAACTAGGGAAAATAAAAATTAGCCCAAGGACCCCAGGAGCCCCTATCCATATCTCTAAAAGCTCCACATACACACACAGAAAAACGTGGAGGAGTTTTAATCCTATTTCAATCAATTCTTACTATCCACGAACGTAATCACCTGGGCGATTGAAATGTGATTAAACAGGGAGTGATTTATTTCCACAGCCAATGCACTGGTTAATGGTGCGTATTCAATCACTTTAGGATTAAAATTTGGATTGAGTTAGTCTCCCAATGATTAAAAACAAGAGCATTTCTGATCACTGTATATGCATATTGTTAATCGCATGATGATTGTATTTGGAGCATTGCTAGTCCAGTCATTGATTAAAGTTATGATCAATATTAATCTTCCTTGAGTGCTATGTCTGTACGGTTTTTCTTTGAGAGCGATTAAATATTGGAAGCGATTTGAATTGGAGGTAATTCTTTTGTATTGAATCTAGCTGGTAGAAAATGACAAAGCTTATTTCAGAATGTAATGGCAACTTGTATTGAACAAGGAAACTGAGATCGGTACAACAACATTAAAAAGGAAATAAAGCGATTACAACATAAAACCAACTAAGAAGATAGAAAATAAATCGATAAAAATAACTGGCTCGATTGAATGATGATTAGTATAGTATAGTCTATTAGGACATAGATCCACTGGGGTACACTCCGCGTACATGCAATAGATTCCAAGTTGAAACTGAGAGATGATGGCTGATTTTGATCTTCAAGCTCCTAAAATAAGAGTGACATCATTAGGCACATTTTACAATAAGAAGGTATCCCAAAATGAAAAATAAACCGAATCCAACAAACCTTCAGAAGTCGGAAATGAAGATTGGGCAACATCACAGCTGTTTGTTCATCACCTGTGAGCTCTTGACTTCATGTATATTCAATTTTCGTTTAAAGAAGGACATCTCTAGTTGGTGACTGTTCTAAAATGCAGAATTATGATATAGTAGCAACTTTTATTTGCAGCCACTTCAAGGTCAAAAGTTTTGAATGTGACAAAAAAGAAAACAATCGATTAGTTACTAAACAACATTCAACATAATTTGTTCAGTTTAGTATTTTAACCTAGTTACTAATCAATACACAAACAATTGTGTATTCATAGTATATCTTATTCACCTGCTTCTGTGTCATCATTAACTTAGAGTTTTGAGACAGCTGTGTAAACCTTCATCATCCTCATGTGCTCTCTTTGTTAGTGATTGAAGCGGGAAAATAATAGCCTATTCAGGGACAATAAGACTGTATGCTTAGGTGATCATTGATACCCCCACTTGCTATTAGGTAATCATACTATAAATGCCAAGGCTTTTCTCCATTTTAATCATATCAGGAGTAAAATCCAACTTGAAGATAAGAGCCAGAGTTCAATCATTTCGGGATTAAAGCTCTTACTGGGTCAGTAAAGCTAACAATTAAGGACTTGTAGAATAACAACACTGTAGAACCACATTGTAATCGCTTGAGGAGTAAAGTTCTTACTAGCTGATTAAAACCAGAGTTTAATCTCCTGAGAGTGATTTATTGACCTACCCACAATTTATGGCAAAGTTATTGTCTGACTTTAATCGTTAATTACTCTTTCCAGCAAACACTCCCAAATTTTCCACTGAAATACCAGATATCACCCCTAATGATGCCGGGTTGTACTCTTATATTAATCATTACAGTGTTTAATCACCTGTTTAATCCCAAATGTTCCCCTTTTTTCTGTGTGTGTACCAGCTTGTACATAGAATTCGTTCACCTATATATGTTATGTTTGATTGGTCTACTATTCAAGTAGGCCAACTGCTTCATGCCAACTTTCTGTGACTTGGACTATAAAAGACCAAGCTTTCGCTTGCTTACTTACTTGCTCATTTCCTGCCATACTATTGTGTGCGGTGTTTGATTTTATGCCGGGATTTGTATAAGAAGAATAATTGTATAGACTTGAAAGCATCAAGTTATACGTCTGCGCTGAGAGCTCACCACTGTTTGTGGAGTTGAGCTAACTCCTCAATATTACTTGCTGGGAGCCATACTAACCCAGCGCCTTCTCAAGTGAAAGAAGGCATTCAGTAGTCAGGCCAGTATAAGCTGACAGAGTTCCTGTGTGGGAAGACTGGGTGTGTGCCTGGTTCGACTGCTTAGTGGATAAGTAGTGGGAACGACAGAATCCGCTACAGTAGGGATTTTTCAATGGGTATCATTAGTGGAGGGAAGGGATGAGTCAGCAGGTGGGCAGAGGTAGAACCCACAGGTTTGAGGGGTAACAAATAGTTTCTCCGTGCTAAGATTCTTTATAATACTCATTAGAGTTGAACGCCAACTAAGTTTTGTACACTTAAAAAGTTTGCGCGAAGATTATTTATTTTGAGTGAGGAGAAGATTAAATAATACTTCAAACATTGTTATCATGCATTTACAGAAACTGATGATAATTGCTCATAGCGTTTGCACTTGCCTTAGACGAGACGGATACACTGCGACAACGAGAACATGGATTAATGAAAGAATTCAAGACTTTATCCAATTATTCTCGTCTTCGCCGTACGATGATTTGTTCAAAAATGCCGACTATTGGGTGAGTGATGCGGCAGTGAATAATGGACTCTGCTTAGTACAACCCAATTAACTTGGTGTAACAAAGTATTACAAAGGTTGAAAAACAATTGTGAACTGTTTTCTTGAACAAACAATCAATTAAAACGACTTTAAGAAAAAATTGTACAATGATAAGCACACAATACATTACTCATTTAATGAAGTTTGTCTCAAACTTTTATTGGTGCAAACAGTTATTCGACCTGGTTGGGGTAGATTTTGATGATAGCTCATTTACAACAGCAAATATATATTACTAAATGTTAGTTTAGCTTGTTGGTTTCTCTCTTGCAACTGTAACTTGACAAAAAATACAACCTCTATGCGGTGACTGTAGCTTTTTCACAGCCAATACAAAAAACTAAACATAAACTTTTGAATGTTTTGTAACATAAATTTAACAAATAGGAAAACGAAAGACTAGTTTTATTGAGAGAAAAAAGCAAAAAGCTTTGCAATGTGTTTCATATTTTTTTCAGGTTGTACAGTGTATTAACAAATAAACCATCTATATTTTTTTAATACCAGAAATAGAACTCAATCTTTTCAAACATACATTTTCAGCGATATGTGAATTTCCAGAAAGACTTAGATCCCCTAGTAACAACACTTAACATCCCAGTGGTTACTGCAGCTGTCGTTGATATAGATGATATGGAAATGAGACTAGAAGCATTGGAAGCCTTTATACCTCTGTCAAGCAATGGTTTTATGGGGGCCTGCCCAGCGCCCGTTCCAAGACTTGATAATTTAGCCTACAGTAGGTTAACTATAGATCCAAATGAAAAACGAGATTTTGTTTGCAAGTACACTGGAATAACGGACGACTTTGAACAATTATCATGAGCTAAGCCAATTAGAACTGACAATAAGCTTTAAATTATTTCTATTGAACTATCTACTCCATGTGTAAGACATAATAAATTTAAATCCTCAAGAAAACAAGTTTGTCTTTTAAATCTGGGGAATTGATCTATGCACTACTACATGAAATTTCTGGGTGAAAACTCTCTCTATGGTCTGTTAAAAGCAAACTTTAATTTTGTCTGACATTAGTAAACAAAGAAGAAAAGAGTAGCAAGTTAGAGAGATGATTCTACCCTTCTCATTGACGAATGCTTTTTTGCATCTGAGTTCAATAGGATGACACACAATTGTAGTTAACTTAAAACCAGGGTCTATACTGTATTAGATGGTCACAAAATCAATAGCATTTGGTAGGATTGGAAGCAACTGAACGCGACGAAACTTTCTTCTCAAAATTTTTTTTTTCAACAACTGAAAGAATTGCAATATTTACAAGTGATTAGCATGGTGGGGGAGGTAATCTCATACTATGCCACTTCCTGTGGTGTATTGTGATGGCTGAGCATTTTGTTTTAAATTGAATGATGAGACTAATCCTTTGATTTGATTGGCTCAGCATACAGTAAGTACCCTAGAATAATAACAGTCAACACCTGAAAGCAAGTTTTTGAGCCATAGTGTTATAGTGGTTTCTGAATGTTGACATTTCTGGTTATTAACTGCAAGAGCTAGATGAGAGCTTTAAATTGATGTTGGACAGCAATGGAGGGTTTTAAAATTTTGTGAAGGGGGCGTTGATATGGTCAGAGGGTGGGAGGGGAGGGAGTGCAGGGGAGAGGTGGGGTGCGGGCACTCCTCCGCAACAGCCTCTTGTTAGCGGAAAAAATAGAAAATATAATGATACAAATGTAAATTGATGAAGAAATTATTATAGAAATCTAATATATTTTTATTGACTTAGCAAGACAAACCACCTTCACCAAACAGTGACATAAAACATTTGCATGCTTTGGATGCCACAGTAGTACATACCTGTGATGTTGGGTTGCAAATAAATGAGATACCTCAGACCCGTTGGTTCCAGTAATCGCAACTGGGTTTGAGGGAATAGATGGAGTGGTTGGTTGTGTAGATGCAAAGTGAGATAACAAGTCATTCCTTAGCTCAGAAAGCCAATTGCTGAGATGAACTCAGCATAAATACGGGATGGGGGATTAAAAAATTACGATGTCGAACAAAATATAAGGAGAGTATGAAACCGTTGTAAAGGCTAAGTTGTCTTTAACTTTTAAGTTTAGTTTTTACTCAATGAAAAATTAAAAGTGAAGTTATCAGGGTTTTGGGTCGACATTCAAATTTCGGGAGCTGTCAGGGAGTTCAGCAGTTTCCAGGAGTATGGAAAGTATTTACCTAATAAGCCGGTAGGTCCCTGACAAATCAGGAGGCATGACAGGTATACCGTAGTAGCTTGCATTCATATAAAGTAAAACTAGATTTGATGAGATTAATAGTCTCATGACTTATAAAAAATATCAAACATTTTGTAAGAGCGGTTATTCAATTATTACAAGTCTCATTTATTAATTATTATCAAGATGATAATGATAATTATTAAATAATAATGATTCATAATGATAACAATTTCGATTTAATAGTGTATAAATAAATATATATTAATTTTGATTAAAATAATATCTGTAATAATTAATATTTATTATTATTATTATTGATATTTACTACTAGTAGTCTAGTATTACCATCATAACAAAGTTATCTTTTATTTATGCTACTAAATGACTATTGATAACTTCTAATTTTTTTATATTATCATGTTATTCTAATAATACTAATCAAAAATGGTTAATTGGGCAAATCTTTTTAAGCTGTCTGTAAGAGGGTAGTGTCTAAGTGAAGTAATCAAAGTTTGGCCAACTGCCGTTGTCACGTGATCCTCTGGAGCCGAATGCTTGAGTGATTACACTATAACTTATAGAAAAAGGCTCAATTTCAACAGCTGATAATGCTGCAAATTGACAAGCTAAAACTTAAAACAACCATTCGTCTGAAAGCTCAGGATGTCTCCTAGCTCATTTGAAATTTGTATAAATTTGAAGCAAAGTAATTGGAGTCAAAATTTAGTGCTTACTCACTACTTTTATTATAAAAAAATAAGAATTATGAACTGTTTTTCTTGTACTACTCGACTTTCTGATTGAATTTTAAATAACTAATAACTTGTAAATATAAATGGCAACCAAAATTTAATCAAAGAATTATAATTTCGAAACAGTTTAACTAATAATGACAACATTGAAAAAAAATTCTTGTTTACGATACCAATGACATCCATCATGTTTTTTTTCAAAATGAGCGTACTACTTGTTGACATTATTCATACTTCACTTCATAGTAGTCTATTACGGGTTTTTGTTATTCAATCAGCTGTTTAGGAAAAAAGAAAGTAATAATTAGTTTGTTTTTTTTTCATATTGCGAATTGCTGATTCCCATCAACAGCAACACACTAACTAACAACAAATGCCAGTTTCAAAGAGTAAATACTACACTCATAATAATATTAGCCACCAGTATATATATCAATATCTGTCAAACTATTCCACTCATTTTCTTATTATTTCGCTTTTGTTACAAAACCAAGTGGCCCTTCAGTATTTCGGGTTTCTGCCATATGGATGATAAATAACGCTACTGTGCGCCCTGTATACAATTACAAAGATCACGTAATCTCACCGGACTGAAAGCAAACATTTTTGCAGTATAGGGCACGTAATATTGTAATGGATTCCGGTTTGGTAACCACGAAAATCCACTAGTCTCAAGTATTGTACCTCTCTCCAGAGGGGATATTGTACTGCTCGACAGTGACAACTGTGCTAACAGGCAACTGAATTACCCGGAATAACTAGAGCCCATAGCTCACACAAACAACACACGTTGATGCTTGATAAGTGGCTGTATTCTTAATAGACAAAGTCCTAAAGGGTAATTATTCCTCTAGGGTATTTGTGGCAAGACACGAGAATGGATGCAATGATTGTGGCAAAACTCTCTCCTTTTATAGGAGAGCTCACAGGAAGTAGTTAGCATAATTTGTATGACAGTAAGAGCGCAGGAAGGATTTGAACCAATACAAGTGCACATATAAATAGTTAACCAATCATGCAGTGAAAATAGATTAAATAGATAAAACCTGAGTCAATAAAAAACGAGTTGATTAAAGCTTGTAAATATTTAGGACATTTGAATTCCCGTCTCCAGCCCGGGATTTTTTACTCCTAGCCCGGATATGGCTATTCTAGCCTAATCATCTGAAACTCAAATTTGTCAAGTATAAGAGGTTTATTTTCACTAGAAGTCAAAGCTGAATGAATGACATATAGCTTTAGTACAAACAGTTGAGCAACTGTAAATGTCAATGTAGTGGCTCATTAAATAGAACGGAATTGGTCAATAAATCAATGTCAGCTTCACAGCCTGTGTAGTTAGCTCAATGTTTTTGTTTACATAAAAAAAATTTGAATTAACAAATTGGCAAACCAGAGGTGTTATTTTTCTGGTAAAGAAATGAATCTATACAGATTGGAGAATTGACTCAACAATACTCACCAGTTTATGACAGAAAAGTTGTCTGTTACAAAAAATCAAAGATATCATTTTTTGTGCGTTGTGCCGTGAGGCACAAAAAAATGTTTCTGCTTTACTTTATGCTTTCAGATTTACTACTTGTAGAGATTTTCAAATCAACTTGGCACTGGTCCAAGTAATGGTTACTCTAGCAGATAGTGCAAAAAATTGTCAGCACCGTAGTTCCCAGTATACTGAAAGCTGTATTGGAAGACTAAGATAAGCAACTCCATAAGAATGATGAGGAATAAGACAGCTATTTTAGCTCCCAATGACTTGAGTAAGAGAGGAAAAACGGCTGTGGTCAAAAAGGCAAATTCGAATCTGTTTCAATTGTTGATAGAAACTGCCAAGAATTTTATATTAGGGAAAGTTCCTCTAGGCTCGGCACAGTTTATCGAGTTGCAGCAGTACAAGAAGGAGTTGCACAAACTAATTGGCAATCAAGTAATCGGTGATAAGCACAGAACTTGGACTCAGACTGGTAGAGGTAATATTTTGGCTGCTATAATCACTCTCATTGTACCCGTGTTATCATCAATAAAGTCTCCAACCTTTGAAACTTTCTGGGTGCCATTTCCTAGTGTCTGAAAATGAGTAAGACAGAATAAAGAGAAAAACTGACAATGATAAACCAACAGTGGAATGAAGAAATGTGCCGCCGTTGTATTGTGATGCCTGGTTATTCTAGCACCACAAGTCTCAGCACTTGAAAGCTTTGCTTGCAAAATAAACTTTATTCATTAAAACCAAATAGCTCAGACTCTTATTCTGGTTCAAGCACTTTCAGCTGTAAGCAGAATTAAAAACTCTATATATACTAAAACTAAAAGTAGTGTTGCCAAAAAGTGACATGCAATTATGGCAAGATGAAGTAAATATAAAAGGGATTGTTGCCAAAGTGTAAGGCATATAAAAATAAGAAACAAGTCAAAACCAGTTGTAAGTAATGTTAATATTATTCTAATTTTTATTATAGACACATTACACAGGATGATACAAATAACGGTGGAATGATGTAACTGCAAGGTCCATGGGAAGAGTGTAGACGGTGGAATGATAATCATGTGGGAAGGAGCCAGTTGACATCA
This sequence comes from Cryptosula pallasiana, assembly GCA_945261195.1. Lineage (NCBI taxonomy): Eukaryota > Metazoa > Bryozoa > Gymnolaemata > Cheilostomatida > Cryptosulidae > Cryptosula > Cryptosula pallasiana. Next base: position 40,652,031 of record OX183132.1, on the reverse strand, counting down.
ATTGCTGATGTTAGGAGACGTCAACTGTCGGTGTGCAATGTTAATGTTTGTTAGATGGGGGATGTCAGCTGCTAAATACTGCGTTGGACATCTGTAGAGAATGGATTGTCTCACAGTATTACAACCAGATGGAAGGTATAATGGTGAAAGATATGAAGCCTAAATGAGATGCTTTATTGGAATTGACAAACGAAACCAATTTGTCCAAGTACGAAAATGCGGATGAAAACTTTTAAAACATGCAAAGCTATTTGAGCAATTTGAAAAAAATTAAAAAAAAACTAATAACTGGACTTCCTCTAAAAAACCAATTTCGATGCTTAAATCGCCCTTTGCTAATAGTACAATTACCAATGACAAGGTATTACTCCTTTCGCTGGGTGCTGCTATTCTCTCTAATCCCTTTGTTACATGTTAAAGAGGAGACACAGATAAAAAACGAAATTGTTTGACAGTGTAACCTGGGATGTGGATGATAGCGAGGATGCCGTTGATAAAGATGGTGGAGAAGGTGAGGCACAATCAGAGGAAATATTGAAAAATTTGGACAAGCTTGAAAAAAAACTATCCGATATAACAACCAGTAATGTTGCACCAGTTGAGCGACACCGTGAAATACCATCCAAATACTGGCTAACTCAAATTGGAAACAAGTGGTTGAACTCTAGACTTTCCAAAACTTTGTTGTGAGACGTCCTAAGCAATAAGGGTTCGATAAAATTGGGGCACACAAACTACAGCAAGTTTAAAACTCTACTGTCCAATCAAGGAATCACAAGCCAGGAGATCGCCATGACAGACACTTGAAGAAAAACTTATGATGGTTGTGGGAATGAGGAAATGGACGATGATGCATTGAAAGAGTTGTATTGCCACCCAGATTTCCACACATCTCTGCAAGGAGCGAGCGCTCTACTGCAAGTCCATAAAAAACGAGAGGGAGAAAATTGGCTGAGCGTAGAGGACTCCTACACGCTACACAAAATAGTGATGGAGAAATTCAAGTGCATCCTACTATTGCTGCCAGAACAGGAGAGCAGCGTCAAGTCAATTTGATGAATGTCCACTCTAAAAAAGAAAAAATTGATGGCACAACAATTTTGATAACAGCTGTCGGTTCTTTATCTAGCTAGCCAGACACAAGCCAGAGGTTTGAGAAAGATACTGGATGAAGAAAACTACAAGATTTTACAATCGGATAAAGGTAGTAAGTTTGACATTTAGAATATCAAGAGTCTGATGGCCACGAAGAAGATCAAAAATTTTAACAACCCAAAAAAAGACAATAAAGGAGTCAAGGGTGCAGTATTTCAACAGAACTTTGAAAGAAAATATTTACCGAGATCTGAAAAACAAAGACGACGAAAGAAACATCAATGTTTTGCCTCTAATAGTCAGCTTGTACAATGACACTATTCCCACAGCTATTGGGATGAGACCAAACAACGTAAATTTTCAACACCAAGAAAGCATGTGGAATCAAGTTTGTGAAGGACGTAAAAACCGTTCGGCTTAAGAACAGCAGTTGAAAGCTGGAGATTATGTGAGAATTATCAAGGCAAGGGGAGCATTTGAGAGAGGTTATACTCCAAATTCAAACATTGAGGTCTTTATAATCACCAACGTGCTGACCGACAAAAAACCAATTGTATACAAGTTGAAAGATAGCACTGAAGAAAGGACCGAGAAAACTTTTTACCAAAAAAATGCAAAAAAGTAAAAAGTCAATGATTTACAGAATTGAAAAAAATTGGAAAGAAGAAAACGAGGTGGCAAGAAACAGATACTGGTCAAGTGGTGGAGTAACGGAGAAAATTTCAACGTGTGGATGGATGAATAATTTATAAGGAGCGATCGTTAGCTTTCACAATCATACGGTGGCGATATGTTGATGCTGGTGGCCTGACCCTCGAACTTTAATGGCGTTCACACACAGAAAAAAGTGGAACATTTGGGATTAAACAGGTGATTAAACACTGTATTGACTAATATAAGAGTACAATCCGGCATCATTAGGGGTGATATCTGGTATTTCAGTAGAAAATTTGGGAGTGTTTGCTGGAAGGAGTAATTAAGGATAAAAATCAGACAATAACTTTGCCAGAAATTGTGGGTAGGTCAATAAATCACTCTCAGGGGATTACACTCTGGTTTTAATCAGCTAGTAAGAACTTTACTCCTCAAGCGATTACAATGTGGTTCTACGGTGTTGTTATTCTACAAGTCCTTAATTGTTAGCTTCACTGACCCAGTAAGAACTTTAATCCCGAAATGATTGAACTCTGGCTCTTATCTTCAAGCTGGATTTTACTCCTGATATGATTAAAATGGAGAAAAGCCTTGGAATTTATAGTATGATTACCTAATAGCAAGTGGGGGTATCAATGATTGCCTATGCATACTGTCTTATTGTCCCTGAATAGGCTATTATTTTCCCGCTTCAATCACTAACAAAGAGAGCACATGAGGATGATGAAGGCTTACACAGCTGTGTCAAAACTCTAAGTTAATGATGACACAGAAACAGGTAAATAAGATATACTATGAATACACAATTGTTTGTGTACTGATTAGTAACTAAGTTAAATTACTAAACTGAACAAATGATGTTGAATGCTGTTTAGTAACTAATTGATTATTTTCTTTCTTGTCACATTCAAAACTTTTGAACTTGAAGTGGCTGCAAATAAAAGTTGCTACTATATCATAATTCTGAATTTTAGAACAGTCTCCAACTAGAGATGTCCTTCTTTAAACGAAAATTGAATATACATGAAGTCAAGAGCTCACAGGTGATGAACAAACAGCTGTGATGTTGCCCAATCTTCATTTTCAACTTCTGAAGGTTTGTTGGATTCGGTTTATTTTTTATTTTGGGATACCTTCTTATTGTAAAATGTGCCTAATGATGTCACTCTTATTTTAGGAGCTTGAAGATCAAAATCAGCCATCACTTCTCAGTTTCAACTTGGAATCTATTGTATGTACACGGAGTGTACTCCAGTGGATCTATGTCGTAATAGACAATACTATACTAATCATCATTCAATTGAGCCAGTTATTTTTATCGATTTATTTTCTATCTTCTTAGTTGGTTTTATGTTGTAATCGCTGTATTTCCTTTTTAATGGTGTTGTACTGATCTCAGTTTCCTTGTTCAATACAAGTTGCCATTACATGTTGAAATAAGCTTTGTAATTTTCTACCATCTAGATTCAATACAAAAGAATTACCTCCAATTCAAATCGTTTCCAATATTTAATCGCTCTCAAAGAAAAACCGTACAGACATAGCACTCAAGGAAGATTAATATTGATCCTAACTTTAATCAATGACTGGACTAGCAATGCTCCAAATAACAATCATCATGTGATTAACAACCTGCATATACAGTGATCAGAAATGCTCTTGTTTTTAATCCTTGGGAGACTAACTCAATCCAAATTTTAATCCTAAAGTGATTGAATACGGGCTAATAACCAGTGCATTGGCTGTGGTAATAAATCACTCCCTGTTTAATCACATTTCAATCGCTCAGGTGATTACGTTCGTGGATAGTAACAATTGATTGAAATAGGATTAAAACTCCCCCACGTTTTTCTGTGTGTGTTGGCTTTGCGGACAACACCAACTCCAATTTTACAGTGAAGCTGTATAAGTATCAGGATATTATCAGCACTGGATGGGTGGTGGCTCTGTTGGATATATTGTATTCCAGCAATTTTAAAAATGTTGCAGAGGGTAAAAAATTTCTGGAAAAAACGGGTGGCCTTCAGCAAAAGCAAAAAATCCTTTATCTTAATCCCCAATGGAAGATTTGATAGTGTATGAGAGTTGGAGGTTATACAAAAGACAATTCGTGAAATGAGTTTGGATAACAAGTTTGCCATCTCCTACAATCAAGTGAGCAACACAAGTTTACTGGCAAACAGTGACCCCGATACAACGTTGAGTTTCCCAAAGACAAAAGAGAAAAAACTACATACCTTTGAGGTAGATATATCAGTGTCACACTGCCCAACATAAGTTATGTATTAATTTCTTTATACGTCTATTCCAACATTGCTGTCAGCAGAATGGTAGGCAGTACAAAAGTGCCTTTGCTGATAGTGGGGCCTGTGCTAGGGAAAAAAATACCGCCATGTATCATGAGTTTAAAATATGCACTGCGTTGATTTGTCAGCACTGAACAGCGATCTTGTTCAAATGTTTATAACCAGCAGTGACGGCCAGGGAATATCATTTGATGGTGGGAAGGTCATCTTGATGGTTCACTTTAGAGGAAGGAAGACAAGATGAGTATGGTTTGATATATCCTTGAAGACTGCAAAGATTGTATTGAGTAGTACCACAAATGCAAGCTTGGGATGGTATAAGAGCGTATAGTGGGTGACGAGTTATGCCTGGAATGAGCAGCAACAAATTAGGTAGTATTTTTTTTACCATCTTGAAATCAGCAATGTCCCTGCTGAAAAGAGGAGCGATAAGCCTCGGTAAAAGAGCGCTGTTTGTTGGCAGCAACGTGGTGCGTGACATCATTGACTGACACAGTTTGTATCCTCGGCGAGGAAAAGAATGTTGGAGGAGCGAATGAACGAACGAACCTGAACCAACTTGTACGAGTCACAATTCCCATTATCCGAATGGACGATTTATGAGTTCAACTCTAACGAATTTGAACCATGGGAACATGGTGAATGGAAGCAGCTCTATAAAAGGTCGCAAGCTTGATGCAAGCATTTGCTTGTAAGTACTGTCAGACCTCAATTTAAAGCTTTCATCTATTTCTTGCAGTTAATAATCAAAAATGCCGATATTAAGTAACAAATAGAACAATACAGCTCAAAAAGTTGCTTTCAGGTGTTGACTGTTATTATTCTAGGGTACTCACTGTATGCTGAGCCAACCAAATCTAAGGATTTTTCTCATTAGTTTAATTAAAACGAATGGTCAGCCCTCACAATACATCAAAGGAAGTGACATAGGAAGAGGTAACTTCACCCACCATGCCAATCACTTGTAAATATTGCAATTGTTACAGTTGTGAAATGAAAAAAATCATTGGTGAGAGGAAATTTTCAATTTATCTTCAGGCAACACTATTCTTCCAGTCCTACCAAATACCATTGAGTTTGTGACTTTCAAATATTGTGGGAAATTTTTATTGTAAAGAAGCATCTAGACCCCTGCCCCCACCCTTCCCCTACCTTATATTACCATTCAGCCCCTTCCCTTACCCCTTAGTGTCAGTTCTAAGTGGACCAGGGATTCTCCGTTTATAGCATATATAACTTATCCCGAGTTAGGGATACCAGCTATCCCGGGTCCACCACAAGCCATTATAGACTTTGTATCTAATGTATAAATCATAGTGTATATACTCCGGGTTATCCCAGGCCAGCATACCAGCCCAGTCATTTAATATGGCTGCAAACAATAGCCTGGAAGCCCAGCAGCTAAATACCCACCACTGCAGAGAGACTCAAGAAATCATAGATGCTAAGAAGAGAGATTCAAGACCATATAAGGAGTGGAAACTTTCCACTCCTCCACAAAGAGCGGGAAGGCAGTCCAGAGCTTCTTTGCCATGCGCTACTGTATATGATTGGCCCGCATTGTTTATGTGATTTGTATGCTATATGTTTATTCGTTATGTATTTGTATTATTGTGTGCAATTGGCTGCCTCAAATAAGGGGGTGAATGTTCCTCTCTTCTCGCTAAAAAAGGAGCTCTTGTACTGTGTTAAACAAAAGTCTCATGAATTGTGCTTAGATAACACATTTGATGTTGCTAAGTTAAATCAGGTAATAAAGTATTTATTCTTGTAACTCGGGTACAATTTGTCTGGGTGGTGGAAGTTGTCAACGTCTATTCGGAGTGGACCCCGATGTGGTAGAGTAGTGAGAGGTGTACATGAGGTAAACACAGAGGATGCTGTTGTGTCGGTAGTAAAAGGACAGAAACAGGCTTTAAGTTAACTGCAATTATGGCTTTATGTATCATTCTAATAAGCCCAGATGTGAAAACGGCATTTGTCATTGAGAAAGGCAGAATCAGCACTCCAATTTCTCACTTTTTGCTTCTTTTCATTAACGTTAAGCAAAAAAAAGTTCGCTTTTAACAGACCATAGAGACTTTCTTAAGTAATAATGGGCAAATCAAATCCCCTGATTTAAAAAACAATATTGTTTTCTAGCAGGTTTTTATTCACCATCTATAATATATGGAGTAGATTGTTCAATAGAAGTGATGAATGGCTTATTGTAAGTTTTTAATTGGCTTGGTTCAACATAATTGTTCGAAGTCATGCGTTATTCCAGTGTACTTGCAAATAAAATCTCACTTCTGATTTGGATTTATAGTAATCCACTGCAGGCTAAATTATCAAGTCTTGGAGCGGGTACTGGGCAGGCCCCCATAAAACCATTGCTTGGCAGAGGTTTAAAGGCTTCTAATGCTTCTTGTCTCATTTCCATATCATCTATATCAATGGCAGATGCAGGAACCACTGGGATGTTAAGTGTTTTTACTTGGGGATTCAAGTCTTTTCGGAACTTCACATCTTGCTGAAAATGTTTGAAAAGATTGAGTTCTTTTTCTGGTATAAAAAATGTTTAGTTCCTTCCTTTGCTAATACACCGAACAACATGAAAAAATATGATTCAAATTGAAAAGATTTGTTTTTGTTTCTCAATAAAAATAATTTTTTGTTTTCATTTATGTTACACTTACTTTACAAAATATTCGAAAATATATTCTTAGTTTTTTGTATCGGATGTAAAAAAATACATGTTCACTGTATTGGATTATTTTTTTTTGTCAAGTTACAGTTGCAGAGGGAAAAGAACAAGCAAAACTAATGTTTGGTAATAGATATTTGTTGTTGGAAATAAGTTATCATCAAAATCTACCCAACTGGGTCGAGTAACTGCTTCCAACAATGATAGCTTGAGACATATTTCATTAAATGAGTAATGTATGGTGAGTTTAGTATTTCATATTTTTTTCAAGTTATTTTAATTAAAAGTATGTCATAGACAGCCATCCGTACTTTTTTCAACTCTCTAAAACTTTGTCACATCAACTTAATGAGGTTGTACTAAACAGACTCCATTATTCACTGCCGCATCACTCACCCAATTACAGGGATCTTTGAAGAATTTATCGTATGGTGGGCGGTAGCATAAGTCAAGAAATTCTTGAATTCTTTTATCAATCCATGCCTTCGTTTCTACAGTGTACCCATCTCTTTTAATGCAAGTGCATACGATATGAGTAATTATCATCAGTTTCTGTAAATGTATGATAACAATGTTTGAAGTATTATTTAATTATCGCCAATCTCAAAATAAACAATCTTTGCACAGATATTTTGTTTGTGCAAAGTTGAATTGGTGTCAAGCTCTAATCAGTATTGTAAAGAGTCTTAGCATAGAGAAACTATTTGTTACCCCTCGAACCTGTGGGTTCTGCCTCTGCCCACCTGCTGACTTATCTCTTCCCTCCACTAATGATACCCATTGAAAGATCCCTACTGTAGTGGATTCTGTCATTCCCACTACTTATCCACTAAACAGCCCAACCAGGCACACACCCAGTCTTCCCGCGCAGGAACTCTGTCAGCTTATACTGGCCTGACTACTGAATGCCTTCTATCACCTGAGAAGGCGCTGGGTTAGTATGGCTTCCAGCAAGTAATATGGAGGAGTTAGCTCAACTCCACAAACAGTGGTGAGCTCTCAGCGCAGACGTATAACTTGATGTTTTCAAGTCTATACAATTATTCGTCTTATATAAATCCTGGCATAAAAGCAAGCGCGGCACACACACAATAACTGAGGGTGTAAATGAGCTAGCACCTAAGTGGAAGCTTTGCCTTTTATATTCAACGTCACAGAAAGTTTACAGGAAGCAGTTAGCCTACTAAACGAGTAGATCAATCAAACAATACATATGCATAGGTGATCCAACTATGTACACGTTATTGATAAGATAAAATGCATGAAGTTGAATGTAGAGGTAAGGGCCGGGGGTGACTGAGACTCTACACATAAAGTGATGCTAGAGGTCTCTATATCGTGTTCAGGCTTTCAGTTTTTTCGTAGCCTCAGGTCCCAAATCGTTGCTATCTGGAGGCTCCTGGGGTCCTTGGGCTATCTTTGATTTCCTGTGGCTATGGCAGCCATCTTGATGCCAGCCCAGAATATGGAATGCCAGTATTGCACTGGCACTGTTCCAGTACTGTACCAGTACTGATATACATATATTACAATGAGATAAGCACTGCGGGAATACTTTGTGGTCCGTGCCAGTGCCAATTTAAGTGTGTCTGGTGCCAGGGTGACACTGAAATCCTCCACATTAACCCTTTTTTTGCCCTCATTTTTCACCAATTGACACTGAAAGGAGTTTATAACCCACAAAAGTGGTGGCCAGCTGCATCGACTAGGAATGTCATTATCTGAAACTAGAAAAAACTATTACATACTGTGTTTGGGTGAAGGAATTGGCTGGCACATCCTTCACCAGTTGCTTCTCAGTAAAATTGTATGTTTTACTAGTACCATTGCTGCCTGAAGCAGCTATGAACATATGATTTAACTTGAAAGGAAGATAAGTTTTTGTTCCTCAGTTATGCATGCATTATCAGGGGCATAAAGAAACTGTAAAAAAACTTATCCACCAACTTCTGTTTTTTTCAAAAACAATTAATGACCGTTATGTATTGATTGTCCTTTGCAGCAAAAAGTTCCATTCGAGGTAACATACTTGGACATCCATGCCATGTGCGATAAAGGAAAAACCACAAAACAAGACAGAGCAACACAAAACAAAGTTACGACACTACAAAAAATAAACTGTAAAAGTCAAAGCTAACTTTGGATCAATACGCTGGTGAGCAATCGGTAAAGCAAAATAGCTTTTAATTATTTGATCGATAACAAAATTGGAAATGTCATTTTTTCCAGCTAAGCAAGAAAATTATTGAGAGGCAGCTGCGAGTCTTCTGTAGGAGGGTCTTCTTGATCTAAGGAGTTTCACACTTTTTATAGTTTGTGGCATCATTCACATCTTCAAACAGTGTAACTGAGCTCACTAAAGTATATTTTACAAATTGCATTAGTTTACTGTGCAGTTGTTGTGAGCTTTAGAAGCAAAAACGGCTGTGTTTTATAGCAAGTTTCTTCCATTACTTTGTTGCAACGCTCCTCTTCAGCTTGAGCCCTGATGCTTGCTAAACACACTCGAACCTGCTTTGTATTGTTTTTGGTTGTTGCTCCATAGGAAAATGCTATCTTCTTTTTTGTGTGTTAACTTCTGGCATATATTTGATTATCTTTTGTTTTGGTATCTATTTTTTTCTTGGGTTCAGGTATTAAGCAACTTTTACGTACAAGTTCTGAATAGCGTTGGTTTGATTCCTTTACTCGGGCAAACCCTGCGATATCTTTGTTTGACAACTCTGTTTCCTTGCATGCTTCTACAGATGACCTGCCATCAGTCAGCCTAAACTACAATCCTGCTGTGTACATCAATTCCAGTGTTTCAATTTACACAGACGAGTTAGTTGCATCACCTAATAAAGCCACTACTAAACAGAATTCACCTAATAAAGCCACTACTAAACAGAATTCACCTAATAAAGCCACTACTAAACAGAATTCACCTAATAAAGCCACTACTAAACAGAATTCACCTAATGAAGCCACTACTAAACAGAATTCACCTAATAAAGCCACTACTAAACAGAATTCACCTAATGAAGCCACTACTAAACAGAATTCACCTAATAAAGCCACTACTAAACAGAATTCACCTAATGAAGCCACTACTAAACAGAATTCACCTAATAAAGCCACTACTAAACAGAATTCACCTAATAAAGCCACTACTAAACAGAATTCACCTAATAAAGCCACTACTAAACAGAATTCACCTAATAAAGCCACTACTAAACAGAATTCACCTAATAAAGCCACTACTAAACAGAATTCACCTAATAAAGCCACTACTAAACAGAATTCACCTAATAAAGCCACTACTAAACAGAATTCACCTAATAAAGCCACTACTAAACAGAATTCACAAAACTATAAGTTCATCTAACAAGACTACAAGTGTTAATATCCAAAAAATGTTAGTTGCCACTTTTGCCTGATAGGTTTATTGTCATTCAGGGACAACAATTTTATTATGGATCATTCTTGCACCACAGTGATGTAATATTTGTGCTTGCAGTTCTGGCTGCATAGTGCTGTACGGGCAGCAAGAACGGTAGAAACTGTCTTAGCCAGAAGGAAATTGGTGTTATTTTTTTTATCTATTTCCTGCAGTTTGCATATTTTAATCAAAGGCGTTCTTTGAAGAGTGAATGTGGTAAAGGAACACTGAAGTGTAGAACTGTTGAGAAAATATTAAAGGAGTCTCGATTCCTGCAAGTATCAGCTAGTTAGCTTTAGTGTTTGTCATTGTAACCATTAAAATCTTTTTGAGACTACAGTCTTCACCCATACGCAGGCAGACAGGTAAAACTGTAAGAATCAAACTTTCACATTTACATTTACTTAGCTATTTCTCCGGCGATCTAAAAACAAGATGCTATTAAAAGATGCAACTGTCTACAACATATGCATATAAAGTATACAAACCACCATAAATCTGTCCCAGTTGTTGACATCATGATTACAGTCCCACCATCTAAAGTAACGTGAAAGCATATCCTTTTGAAGGTAACTCAGCTGAGCTCCAGGGAATGTTAAGAGATGGAGGAAACCAGCACATTGCCGTCGAAATTTGTCAACGTTCTCAGGGTTTTCAGCGACCAGTCTATTACCTTGAATAGAAGTTTGGTGTAAAGATTCTAGGAGTACATCAAACATAGAGTTATACAACTGACATAGAGTTATACAACTGTGTCGTCATTCCTTGCTAACGAGATTGGAAACATAAAAAATAACAGCCTGACTGTAGCGTATTTTGTGTCATCTGAGAAATTTTCAAAAGTTGTCAGTTAGGTATGTAACTCATGTGCAATTCCCCAACAAGCGTTCTGATTGCTTGGCACTTTCAATAGAAACTGATCATTTTACATCGAAACTATTTTACCTTTTATCATAATATTGAAAAATGTTAAATCGTAAAGGGCTTGAAAGTTTTGAGAAGTTTATATCTTTATCCACTACGATCAAATACATCAAGTGACAAATGCTATCAATTTGGGATAATTAAATTCCATTTGCTTTGTCTTCTTTGTTGGCTGCACTCCTATTGTGAACTGATGCACTTGGCAGCAACATAATTTTTGCAGTTCACTTCGACAGCACCCCCACTCACTGCTTAATCAGCACTTTCCGGTAGGAAGCATAAAAGAAACATTTTTAGCCTGCTTACGAGTAACCATGCTGAAAACTTGAACGCTAGGTCATGTAAACTTTCAAGCAAGGAAAATAATTGTAGGAAACATTAGCTTGCTTAGTTTTTGTTCAAGCAAACTTGACCTTGCATACAGCTGAAAAGAAACAAATTCGCTAACCGATTCTGGTCAGTTAATGCACTAAAAAGTTGTCGAGGACAGTGCTTTTTTTCTACCCCTCTTTTGCTTCTTTTCATCCCCATCCCCCTCCCCCTTCTTTCCCAGTTTCAATTTTTATTTCTCTGTTTGTCAGCAACAACTTGTATTTCAATCAAAACTCTGCTACTACATCAGGTTGTATCTGCTCCACTTTCTATTATCTCAAATACTGGCAAATTGCCAATAGTCTTTCAGCTCTCTGCTTAATGTTGACCTCTCCAATAGTGCTAGTGAGGCGTTTTCTCAAAATAAAATAATAAACAATACTGTAATTTAAGAAGTTAAAATTCATTTAATCAACTTCAGTATGTAACAATAAAACGTCTGTGTAAACGATATCAAACTTTTTTTGGTTAACCAATATTAGTTAGACAGTTTTTATTGGCTAAAGTTGCTGAGTTGTTTTGTACAACTGGTAAAATTACAGGAACGGACATGAATTGCTTGCAAGTTTTCTTGCAAGCAACCTTTTTGTGTATTTCTTTGCGGTGATACCAATAATATACATTCAAATACCCCAAACCCTTTCATTTTCACTTCGCTCTTCACCCCTATCTCACCCCTCATCTGCCCAACCATATGTTTCACCCTCAATCTTGCTCTGCCATTGCCTTGATTCATGCTCTCCCATTGCTTCTGGGGTACGCCTTTCATCTCTTCAAAACTGAGACAATGAAAGAACCTGGAATTCTATGGCTATTGGAAGGAGAAAACATTTCTCTCAAGCCAACACTCAAGTGAACTGTTTGGAGATGCGTTCCCGCTTAAATTGAGGAGAAAAAGAATTATTTAAACGGATGTTTCCGATTTGAAAGCAATTGGTAAATTTAAACACCAGCCACACATTTAATGGGGTTGTAATATTGATAGTTATCTCTCTTTAAACTTTCTATCTCCAACCGAAAACAGCTACCAGTCATAGTATGTACCATAATTAGTCTAAGCAGACTCACGCGAAGTTTTTATTGATGGCTACCACAGTTTCAAACAGATTGTACAAATGACATGTCTCTAAAAGCAGTTGAGATTATTTTGAAGGATGGGGGGCATCAACTTGACCTGCACAAAAAAGCATTAAGAACTTTCAATTTTTTTCATTTATTTTATTTTTATTTTATTTTTATTATTTATTATAGTTTGCCACGTCATTATAGCCATTATATTTATTTTTATAGCAGTTATTATTAGAAGTTTTTTATACTAATTTTATAATTTTTTATTATCATATTTGCAGTGTTAATGATTGTTATCTAATCATTCATAGTAGTAATATATGAGCAGATCTCCCTACCAAGTGTTTTTTTGTGGATCTGGTCTTGGGGGTTATGCAATGAGTTACGACGTTGGGTGAATTCGCCGAGTTTATATTGTATTTCATTTGAGAGGTATGTGAGTGGCATTTGAGTGGCATTTAAGTGGCATTTGAGTTTTGATTATTTTTTTACTTGATTTGAACTCATATGGCAGCTAGATTTTGAATGTATGGCATTTAAGTTTTGATACTTTTTTCACATAATTTGAACTCATATGGCATCTTGAGAGAGAGGAGAGAGAAGACAGAGAGGAGAGAGGAGAGAGAAAGGAGAGAGGAGTTTTATCTACATTGAATAACTATATTGATCAAAAATGAAACATTATATGATTATATACATTGATTACATAATAAGTAGGGAAAATCTTCCTATATAATATAGCTAGAGTCAGTAAATACTAAGTAATACAAAGCACTACAACTTGTAATGACAATCAATGTATACATACATATGGTATCTTGAGATAAAGAAAGAGAGAGAGGAGAGAGGGAGAGAGAGAGGAGAGAGGGAGAAAGAGAGGAGAGAGGAGAGAAGAGATATATCTACATTGAATAAATATATTGATCAAAAATGAATCATTATATGATTATATACATTTATTACATACTAAGTATGGAAAATCTTCCTATATAATATACCTTTACAATAATGTTTTTGATGTACTGATGTTTGGTAAAAAAACTACATTAGTTAAGTTTTAAATTCATATGAAAAAAATTTGTGTCAATTTAGTATCTACTCCCTATCTACTCCATTATATATTTACAATATTACTTTGTAATTATTAGTGAAAGAAATTATGAAATACTGGGGAGTAATTAAGTAATTCAGTAAGGAAATTGGTTGGAATTGAAGTAATATTATTTAAATACAACATTGCTTTGCAACAACTATTAATAAAAGCAATTATGAATGTTGATGAGTTACTAAGTAATCTAGTAAAGAAAACTGATTGAAATTACGGTAATATTTGTTAAAAGATACTTGCGTCATGTTTTATCAACGAAAAAATCAAACAATTTTCAAAATAATTACGATTAACTAAGTGATTCAGTAGGAAAAATCAACTGAAGCACACAATATCCGTTTTGAAATATTTACAATAAACACAATTGGGTAATATTTGTTAAAAGATACTTGCAACATGTTTTATCAACGAAAAATTCAAACAATTTTCAAATATTTACGCGTAACTAAGTGATTCAGTAGGAAAAACCAACTGAAACGCGCAATATCCGTTTTTGAAATATTTACGATAAACACAATTGGGATATTACTGTTATCAAAGAAATCAAGCGAGTATCAAATGTTTACGAGTAACTAAGCGTTTAAGTTGAAAAAAATCGATTGGAATCGTGTGACATCCGTTACAAAATATTTTACGTCAAGTTACCAACGAGAAAATAAATATTTCTTAGAATATCCGCTATAGCGAGTTACGATAATTTTTACGCACCTTGAAGGTTTTCAGTCCATTTTCAGTCAGATCAAAATTTATGCGAGACGTTTTAGGTATTATTTCAGTCGACGTAATGTTACCAGTTCATTTTTAAAAAGTAATTAATTATAATATAACGCAAGTGCCCCGCAAGTGTCATTTTACTAATAAACTCATTCCAGAAAAGACATTAATCATCATCTCGCTTAATCCTATATGTTTTGATCTTTTTAATATCAAGTGTGTCGCTCGAGAAAAGTCATTAGTTACACCTAAGCACTATTTATTATCATGCTATTTCTATTTAAAACAAAACAACAAACATCCATAGATGATGGAATTATAGGTCGAATTCAACCTAAAAAGGAAGAGAACTTGATTGCATCTATCTCCTGTTTTTTATTGTTTCATTACATATTAGTTAATATAGATACAGCCTTCCACCAAAACGGATTTGTGGTTTTACTTTTAATCCTAGTTATCTCCGCTATCGTCTAAAAAACATGAGCAAAGCATGACTTTATCCACTTGTTTTATTAGTTAGACTGTTACTTTTTTTAAAATATCTCATTGTTTTTTGTGTGAAATACAAATAATGTATCAACATACATAGTATATTTTCTATTTTTAGGAAGCTGTTTTGTCTAATAAATCAAGAGTTATATGTTACATATACATATTTAAATGCTATCAGATATCTTTAAAGTGTTTATTACATTCCTAACTCATACTTAATGTTGTAAACTATAATTGGAGCTCTCACATTTTAATTTACTGTCTGATGATATAAAGATGGAGCTACACTACATCATTGTTTTGCTGATGATGTGTCTATATGATTGTTTGTGGTAGTGTGTGTTATAGTAGAGTATATCAATAAACTGCAATTGAACTAGTTATTAAATGCTATCAGTACCTGTAAAGTATTTTATTACATTCCGAACTCATACTTAATGGTGTAAACTATAATTGAAGCTCTCACATATTAATTTACTGTCTGATGATATAAAGATCGAACTACACCGCATCATTGTTTTGCTGTTGATGTGTCTATATGAAAATTGTTGCTATAAAAATATGTTTGAAGGATGTGAGTTGTCATTCAAATGAAATGTAAGTTTCATCCTAGCTAGTTATATTTAAAAGAGTATCAACCTAGAGGTTGTAAAATTTGTTTATCCAACGCTCTACATTCAAAAATTTTAGCTAGATGGAAAGACAGTTTACAGGGGTGTTTGTGGTGGTTAAGCTTATTAATCTATTTAATCTCTATCTTCCTATTTTTTTAACCAACTTCCTAATCGTCTTCCACTTTTTTAAAAAAACAATATCATTTATCATAGTAATAATCAGAAAATCAGTCTACAAATTAATCTTGATAAATGACTTCAATGTTTTGTATATAAGAGAAACTATTTTTTTAAACAGTATCAGTTTTCATTTATACTTCATTCTAAGTATTACTCTGCAAAACAACAATGGGTAGCAATATCCCTACAACAAATGAGTAAGTTATTTATACTATCTTTTACAATTTTGTTGCAGTTACATTTATAAATTTATACAAATGTATATATATATATATTACTTGTAGGTCTACAACCTCAAATGATGCATTAGAACTAAATATAGACGAAATAGATTTCAGTGCCATGTAAGTATATTATTGAAACTTTATTATTCAACTGTATTATATAGAGTTTTTAATTAATCACAATCTTGATTTATTGCTTTATTAAGCTCTACCGATGATGAAACAATGAGGTGGTTGGAAGAATGTTTTAAGGAAACGGAGAAGCCAAAAAAGACCAAGCCTACCACGCACATTGCTATGAGTAAGTATTTTTCTGTATTATGAAAAATGTAAATTTTTCTGTAGGTAAAATAATAACGACTCTACATTTACTACGTTATTTTTGTAGAGAAAACATCTACACGATTCATTGCAAGCGCATGCTATATAGGGAAAGATGAATCATTTCTCTCCTATGATCGCCACACATTTGAATGTAAGTATGATAAAAATATTATTTACTACATACTCATTCAATTTTAATAAATTTTTTCAAAAACTAACATAAATACATTCGTATTTTCTATTTTAGTTCAAGCAGAGAATCTGCAGCTAGAACAGTACAGAAGCAGAAGTGTTATAGATGGAGAGATAAAAGATGATAAGGAGTGCTTCAAGTGTAAGTGATATGCGTTATCTTTATATACATATACCATACTCAAGACAGTTATCTATATATATATATAATGAGAGTTTGTTTATTTTGCTTGTAGATATCGATAACAAAAACACAAGCTATTTTCTTTCAGTGCTTTCGTTATTATTGATATCGTATTGTACAAAGACTCTGAGCGAAGCACTGAAAGAAAAAAAAGACAGTATTTCGTGTATATTTTGTGGTAAGAAGTTTAAATTAGGGAAGATGCATGAGCCTGGCCGAGTTCTTTCAAGACATTTTTTTGCTCACTTGTTTATTTTTTATTGTTTATGCGGAAAATCACATACAACTTTGAGAGAACTCCAGCAACATACTTGTATTTTGAAAACTAAAATGTTTTTTGTTGTTGATATTGCTAGTTATGATAATTTTGTTTTATTTATTAATAAAAAATATTCTGAGTTAGTTATGAACATTACTTTTCCCAAAGATTTTATGTTAGTATATCTCTATCCAATAGAAGGTTATTTTTCTGGAAACATCGATTTAGATTTTGAGGGATTAGGGTGTAAATGGTTGGCAATAGCTAAAAAACCGGTTGCTGGAGATCGAAAGCTTTTACTTAAAACCCAGCGTAAAAAAATGAGAGCACTTATATCTTCAGATTCTGATTTTTCAGAAACTGAAGAAAGTAATAATGACTTAATTTCTGTTGCTAGTTCACAGTGCAGTCCAAAAACCAGTGTTTTAGAATCTAATACAACAGATAACCCACAAACTCAAGTAGATTTAAAACAAAGCCAAAAGATTGATATAACTTCACTTAAATTAATTTTGAATATAAAAGATGGACTGAAAAAAAAGGGTTTTAATGATTGTGTTAAATTGAAATTAGCGTCTATTAGACAGAAAATGCAAAAAAATTCAGATTTTTCTCAAGAAGAAATTCTTGTATTAACTGCACTCTTAGGTGAGTTTTAAAATTTTTATTTCACTATATTTTTTAATATTATCATGGCTCTGGAATAGGTTTTATGCAACTATCCTATTTTGTAATTTCTTACCACAAAATATATAGTTAATAGGATGTTTTTTTATAAATACTCTCTATATATATTATATATACAGACAATAGTCTGTGTTTTTTATGAATACTTTATTCATATGTATACACTTCATGTAGAATTGTTCTGTCATTAGTTTACCTAATGCATTATTTTTATTTGTTTTGTGGTTGAGAACTCCATACGCTTCATTCTTACTGTATTACTTTGCATAATATTACAAAATAAATATTACATCAACTACCTTCATACTGCATCCAAGTGATGAAACAGTAAATTTCACATCTGTATTACTGAATCTATAGCATTGTTATGAAAAAGACTATAATTACTTAATTATTATGTCATATCGTGACAAACTATCAACACCCAATTCACAAAACTGTAAAACCTAAAGTATAATGCTTGTGGTTGTAAAAAGTCTTCTACTGTTTTGGTTTCTCAAACAAATTATAAAACATTTTTCACAATTTTTTTTGTGCAAAAGCGGAGTTGTCTTACCATTTTGACACAATGTGCCGACAACTTTTACATATTTTTTCAAAAACGAAGTTTAGAAATTATAAATGGGAGTTGTCTTAACATTTTTGAAAAATGAGACGATAACTTGAAATATTTATTTTTGTGTCGGAACATTGAAATTTTGTAACATTTTAGAGTTGTAACCCCGAAAGTTTTACAAATTGGCTAAATTACTAATGTTAAATATGAATAAAATACTTTATTACACTAAATATATACAAATTATTGCACAATACAAATAATATAATTTAATGTTCATGAGTTGTTGCTGATAGATTTGGCGAGCCGACGGTCATTCACTTGTACACGTATTCTATCTAAAAGCATACATAGATGTCGTTATAACAACTACATTATACTATGGTGAAAAAATACGGCTATTAGTAGTTACTTATTACTAGTGAAGATTAACATACCTTAATTAAATTTCCGATATTGAAATCCTGCTAGCTTCGCTTGAAATGTGATTGTCATCTTCATTGCTTTTCTCACTATCATTGTCGACAACTTCATCTTTTTCCTCAAATTTTTTGTTTTCAGAGTCATCATCCGTCATATTATCATCTTCTTCATCAGTATAAGCATCAATGTTATCATCGTCATCATCATCATCATCAGCAGCATCATCAGCAGCAACATCATCATCATAACTTTTCATCAGCTCAGCATCATCAAATAGAGAAAGTCTGAAAGCTATTCCTTCTTTTTCACTTGAAGTAGATAGAAGCATCAAAGCTTCTTCAACACTCAGAATCGTGAGAATGTGTTTCTTTGTGCCGCTTTCAGTTGTCATCGTACTTTTATAGTGGATCATACCACATTCATGATTTTTGATCTTCAAAACGTTCTCAGGAGGGACAACAATCTTCCCAGTCATCAAAGATCCGTCATTCATCATGTATCTGTAAGTGACAGTGTGAGTGATACGTAAAGGTGATGTATCTTGTTTTCGTTTTCGCTGCTTCGACTTCAAATTTTTCCAAACTGAAAGTCTAGTGAATGTCAGAAGAGTGTTGACAGGAATATTATCGAAAGTGATAATATCAAAGTATGCTTGCAACTGTTTCAATGATTTTTTTCTCAAGATTTTGGCTATAACTCGTTGTTTTAGCCCTTGATGATGATTATCTCCTACAATACGCAGATCGGGTTGATTTTCTTCTAGCTTTCCCATGTACACTAGGATTTGTGAAGAGCCGGGATCAAGTTCCTGTAGCTCCACCGTAAGTTCTTTGTCAATCAGTGACTTGACTCGAATTCGATGATTGTTTTTTAAAACATATTCATAGTCCAATATACCATAATCTTCAACGTAATTAACATCGAAAACCTCCAATATCGTAGGAATTGGTAAATCCAACAAACTCACAAAATTTCCGATTTCCAACATTCCTTTCTGCATAGCTCCTGTCATTATTCCAGCCATCTCGAGCAATTCAAACTCTCTAAGTTTGTTTACGGTATTATTCTTGCTGTTGCTGAATAAAAAGGAAATTGAAGCTCGAGATAATGTCACTGTCGGTTTTTTGATATCCTCCGTTCGTTTGACTTCACTGTTCTCATGCAGATATGTGTAGTCCGGTGTGGGACTCAAAGGAGAGGCAGCTGAAACTACATGATGTTTCATTGCTATATCAGCATGAGTATTGGTGTTTGAGCGAGAAGATGTATCATTAAAGGTGTTAGGATTGGATCTTTTATCATCAATGTGAATGCCATTGGTGGTGGAAATGATGGTTGTAGTGGAAATAGCGTTAGTGTTGTTGGTAGGTGTGGTTGGTTCAATATGGAGCTTAGGAAGTGCTTTGGAGTGTGATGTCATCATACCTGCAAAAAGTAAAAGAACTTAGTTTAATGATGTAAATATACTGAAATTATTGTTTTATTAAAAGATTGTTTTTAAAAACTAAGATTCAAAAACCTAGATGTTTCAATTAATTAAAAACAAATAATTATTTTAGTGCTTCTTACCTTGTTGCTCTCCTAATAGCTGTAGTAGATGTTGCTCCTCTGTTAGTCGCTGTAGAACTGGATGCTTTCTGTGTGAAAACGATGGCTCTTATATAGCTAAAGTTGTACTGATTAAACCCTATGAACACCATCTCGTGTCAATCTCTATGAATCAACATTTGTTCACGCGAAGGAAAGTCAATGCTTTCGCGGGAATAAATGAATTATTTTCACGCGAATACAAACCAATGCTTTCGCGGGAATAAATAAGCTATTTTCACGCGAATGGAAACCGTTGCTTTCGCGGGAATAAATAATTTATTTTCACGCGAATAGAAACCAATGCTTTCGCGGGAATAAATAATTTATTTTCACGCGAATAGAAACCAATTCTTTCGCGGGAATAAACACTTTATTTTCACACGAATGCAAACTGTTGCCTTCGCGGGAATAAATGATTTAATTTCCCGCGAATGGAAACCGTTGCTTTCGCGGGAATAAATATTTTATTTTCACGCGAATAGAAACCAATGCTTTTGCGGGAATAAATGATTTTATTTCCCGCGGATGAAAGTCAATGTTGTCGCGGGAATAAATACTTTGTTTTCACGCGAATACAAACCGTTGCTTTCGCGGGAATAAATACTTTATTTTCACGCGAATAGAAACCAATTACTCCCGCGAAAGCAACGGTTTCCATTCGCGTGAAAATAAAGTATTTATTCCCGCGACAACATTTACTTTCATCCGCGGGAAATAAAATCATTTATTCCCGCGAAAGCATTGGTTTCTATTCGCGTGAAAATAAATTATTTATTCCCGCGAAAGCATTGGTTTCTATTCGCGTGAAAATAAAGTATTTATTCCCGCGACAACATTGACTTTCATCCGCGGGAAATAAAATCATTTATTCCCGCGAAAGCATTGGTTTCTATTCGTGTGAAAATAAATTATTTATTCCCGCGAAAGAATTGGTTTCTATTCGCGTGAAAATAAATTATTTATTCCCGCGAAAGCAACGGTTTCCATTCGCGTGAAAATAGCTTATTTATTCCCGCAAAAGCATTGGTTTGTATTCGCGTGAAAATAATTCATTTATTCCCGCGAAAGCATTGACTTTCCTTCGCGTGAACAAATGTTGATTCATAGAGATTGACACGAGATGGTGTTCATAGGGTTTAATCAGTACAACTTTAGCTATATAAGAGCCATCGTTTTCACACAGAAAGCATCCAGTTCTACAGCGACTAACAGAGGAGCAACATCTACTACAGCTATTAGAAGAGCATCAAGGTAAAAACTTAATAAATTACGGTTTTTACTCAGATATTATTTATTATACTAAAACAACTGAACAAAATTAATCATCTGTTTTTTTGTTTTTTTTTCAGATTCAATGACAAAAAATGGAAATAGTTAACAACACAGAATCAGAAACTCAGCCTAAATCTTTGACTCAAGAGGACTTGATACTTCTACAAAACATATGCAATAAAAAAGTTGAAGAGAGAGTGCGAATTATCTCAAACAATTGTAAATTCATACAGAAAGACTTGATAGAGCAGCTAAATAGTTTTCGAACTGAATCTTTTCTAACATTAAAGCTCTTAGGGAATGATGTTACATCAGACATTCAGAGATTACATTATGTATTACAACAACGACAATATCAACTAGAACAGGTAAACACACCAATTTCTATCGAGTGTGCTCGTAAAGAACTTGCTCTAAAAAGAAGAAACATGCAACGACAGTCCGCTCAAAGACAAGCTAGAAGGGTAAGGACTCAACAACGTAAGACACGACAAGCTACAGAAACATCCGATTAACAGTCAATTTTTGATGATAAGGTAATAATTAATAAAAAAGTACTACTTAGTAAGAGTTTGTAGTTGTTTTAAATTTCTGTTTAACCATTCTATACTAATACATAACTTTTTATTTTAGTTCATTATGGAATCAAAAGTACATAGAACAGAAGTCTTCCTTCCTAAGTTTGTATTATTTAATATTTACTGACTCTAGCTATATTGTATGAGATTTTCCCTACTTATTACACAATAAATGTATATATTCACATATTGTTTCATTTTTAATCACTGTATTTATTCAATGTAGATATATCTCCTCTCTCCTCTCTCCTCTTTTTATCTCTCCTCTCTCTCTCAACATACTCTCTCCTCTACCAAATACTCCTCTCTCCTCTCTTGCAGTTATTTCCCAAATACTGTAGATTTTAACCATCTAGAGGTCTAATTTGGTGATTTTCCAACATATTTTATAGCATTTAATATACTTATTATGTAATAAATGTATATTATTCAATGTAAATGTAAATATATCCATAAATATGTACATAATTATCCATATATACATAAATGTATAAAAAACTAAAAAATCTCTCTCCTCTCTCTCCTCTCTCTTCTCTCTCATCTCTCCTCTCCCCTCTCTCCAAAGACTATGCATTGATTGTCATTACAAGTTGTAGTGCTCTGTATGACTACATTGTAAAGAAAAATACTATATATTGATTGTCATTACAAGTTGTAGTGCTCTGTACTACTTAGTATTTACTAACTCTAGCTATATTATACAAGAATATTTTCCTACTTATTATGTAATAAATGTATATAATCACATATTGATTCATGATTGTCATTACAAGTTGTAGTGCTCTGTACTACTTAGTATTTACTAACTCTAGCTATATTATACAAGAATATTTTCCTACTTATTATGTAATAAATGTATATAATCATATATTGATTCAATGTAGTTATATCTCCTCATTCTTCTCTCCTCTCTCTCTCTCAAAATATCATATGAGTTTGAGTTATGTAAAATAATTATCAAAACTTGAATGCCATACATTCAAAATCTAGCTGCCATATGAGTTCAAATTAAGTAAAAAAATAATCAAAACTCAAATGCCACTTAAATGCCATTCAAATGCCACTCAAGTACCCCTCAAGTAAAATACAATATAAACTCGGCGAATTCATCCAACGTCGTAACCCATTGCCTCAACCCCAAGGTCTAATCCACAAAAAAACACTTGGTAGGGAGATCTGCTCATATATTACTACTATTCATGGCTATTTTAATTATTATTACTATAATTATAATAATGAGTTATATTTATTGTTTGCTATTTAATGAATAAAATTAATATTATGATAAATTACAATTATTTTTATAATAATCTACTATTATTCTAAATAAATACATTACACTATTATTGTTATTTATCATAACAATGTGGTTATTTAATTTAATTTAATTTTGTATTTTTTTCCTAACAGACAATAGACAGTCCTTTTACTCATCAACGTTGTGTTAGTGTGAGAATAATTGGCGCGTATAGCCCAGGTGGCTTGAACTGCTCATATAATACTACTGGCGTGTATAGCCTATGCTTTATCAAGTCATCAGCAGTTTTACATACTTTTTAATCGTCATTGGTGTCATATATTTTGTTTTCAATATAATCGCTGGCCGCATTTTGTTTACTTAAAGAATGGCTCCGGTCACTTCTCTATTTATTTGATATGTCATTGATATGTCCTTATGAGGTGCTTCAATTACCAACTCTGTCAAAATTCAATTGATTTCTATATTTTCATAACACAATTATTAATAAGCATGTGATGAGTGTTGTCTTCCCTTCGAAATATTCTGGGAAAACATATGACGTACGCAAGTGTTTTAGCGAATGCTAAACTTTTGTTTCTGGTGCTACTAACCAAATGTGCTGCTATTGCTACTTACTAGTTATATCAATCAATGACCTAGGTCACTGTACTGTTACTTGTAATGCTTCAGTGATTACATGATCCAAAAATTGTCCAATCAAGATGCGTACGTACTCATAAGTTTACCCAGAATATTTCTAAGATGTTGGAATGGGGAGACAACACTCATCACATGCTTATTATTAATTGTGTTAAAAAAATATAGAAATCAATTGAATTTTGATGAGGTTGGTATTTGAAGCACCTCAAAAGGACATATCAATGACATATCAGATAAATATAGAAATGATCGGAGTCATTCTTTAATAATTATCCTCTATTGCTACACTAATACGACTAAAATCTTTTATAAGTTTAAACTGTTATAGCCCTGTGAACTCCGTGGGTTGTCAAGTTATATCAATAGCATTGTAATGGGTTGTTTAATTTAGTTGAAATATCATAAATCTCTAATTGTGCATTGTGCTCTATATAAAATTTATAGTGTTATCTGGTTGGATGTGCATTAGCACATCCAAATAACTCCAGTCACAACCCCATTGTCATAGTAGACCGACTATGTACAGCAGCTTTGTTTTCCTTCAGTGTAACAGTTTAGAGGTATGTCTAAGTGGTAAAGGCACATATACACAGTCAGTCATTTTGCTTATCTGATGTATAGTGATAATAGCCTTCTGTTGTGTCTTTCCATTTTGGTTATATTTCTCTCTGCTTAGCCAGCTGCAATCCTTTCATGAAGTTTATCAGCTTTTGAAGAAAAAGAATGTTTAAACTCAGTAATTGCTAGTGTAAGTAGTATCTATGAAATCGATCTATTCTCATGTCCTCTTTTTATTTAGTCCCACACAGCGGCCTTAATCTAGATCTTTGTTGACATTAGAGCTTTTCATTTTTGATACAAGTTTGTTGTCTTCTTTTGGGGTTCAATGCAGTGTGGAGATCAAGACTTGAAAGTAGCTTGAGGAGCTTTACTACTTTGAATACCGGAAGTACCTATTCTTAGATTGATATACCATTAACAACAGGCTAGTAGCCCCAGAACCACTAGCAGACTAATCATTGGACAATGGAGGTAGGACTTCACCTCTTAGCCACTTGGCACTATGTATTTAACCTTTCTTTGCATTATTATTCGTTTACTATTTGTATACCCCTTCGTATTGGTCAAGTATATCGCTGTCAATGTATTATTATATGATTATATGATTATTATACAAACGCTAAAGTTTTCTATATTCATTGCATTCATTTATGTACTTTCCACCACTTTAGAAGATTGCAAACCTAGAACTTGGTAGTATGAATAACAGCTACTTGACAAGCTAACACATTTTGTATGAGCCATGGGCTCTGTGTTTGCCAACTGATCTAGCAGTAAGAGATCAAAACTGTGAATGTCAATACCGGTAGTGTCCTCTCTGGAGAGAGGTAGAATACTCGGGATTTGTGGTATTTTGTGGTAACCAGACCTGAAGCCACTACATTATAACATTTCTACACAGTGAAAGTTAGATACTTACCTAAAGCAATAATTCTATTTATCTTGTGGCGTATGTTGTGTTCTCCAACCTGGAAGAAGTTTTCGGGTACATTTCCTACATGATGTTCCACACTACAATGCAAAATAGAACACATTGCTCTGATTCATTCTTTTTTACTGCAAAATTTCAGAGGAAAAGATCAAATGAAACTTAGACAATAGAGAAAGGTCAAGTCTGTTACGTATATTGCGTTTGCTGCAAGGAAGATAGATATTTAAATGGAAGTTTTTTTGCTTTTTTACCAGAAAGAGGTTTTAACAATTTACGACATCGATTATTTAAATTGTAATCTACAAACTGTTTTTAGCACATCAATTGGGTGAACTAAAAAAATTTTACATTCTTTTCAACCATGAATGTCCCAAAATGTTTGGAAACAGTTTTACTAAAATATGGCAGAACTTGTGTAAACAGCACCCTATACCCATACCCGCTACTCTTTCGAAAAAGTAGAGGGGAAACTTTTCCTAGAACGACTTCATAGTAATTATGTAGAATGCAATCAAAATAGGGACCACATTATTTTTATGCCCATATCCAACCAGGCAGAGCATATAGGAAGCCAAATATCTCGCTCACAGATGGCCGTGCTGGGAATCGAACCCCAGATCCTGGATTGAAGTGCAAGCACTTCAACCACTAGACCACACGTGTCTCTGTTATGTATTATTGTATGTTTCATAGTTTGTCTGAAACTTGGCAAACAACTGCTTTACTGCTAAGTGTTTACACAATTTTTTAAAAAGGTTTGTTCCAAGTCTAGTAAATGTGTCCAAACTTTTTTAGCATTCAAATGTCTGCTAGAAAGTAAATTTTTACTTTCTGATTAAACTCTCTCTAGTCATGGATTCTAAAAAAATCATACCTTTGCTTGTTGCCATCAAAACAAATATGATGCTTATTTTGCTAGTTGCGTATATTAAAAAAACTTTTGACTCGTTATATAACAACTGACAATATGGTTTTTTTACTTGTTTTGATTTAACAGCTGGACAATGTGTTGTCATGATGTTTTTCATTATGCCTTTGCGTATTTCTTTTGATTCCTGACATTGACATTGAAAAATTACTCCAGGCAGTATCACAATTGGACAGATGCCGAACTGTATTGTTAACTGCTATGAAGTTTTTTGAGTTTTGAATGAAAAAAAATTATGAACGTTTTTTCATATTAGTGTTTAAAATTAATAATGCAATGATGTTGTTTCACCCTATTTACACTGCTCAATCTCTCCTCATCAACTGGCCTCTTCCCTCTTGTTAGCTTTATCAAATAACCCACCTACCTTCTTGTTTCATGTACTTTAGTTTTATAACTTCCCAGTAGTATAATAGGAGCATATCTGCATACAGGTGTCAAAGGACAATCGGGTTCTCTTAGTTCCAAAGTGACGTTTTGAGCACCAGGCGCCATGAGAACCTTCAGAGTTACTTTTTTATGGACACCAGGTGTCAATTATCCCAGTTGAGATCGTCGTACGTTTATATTGTATATGATTACGATTATTTCTATGTATTTATTGTTCAGCGGTTGTTTATATTGGGGTCTGTAACAGGATTTTGATTGTAGTTTGACTAGAGTATGAATATGTGAAAGATTTTTCTTAAAAGTGATTGGTAAAAAAATAAAGTGTTGTTTTATTATTAAGCTATTGATAGGTAAGATGTTGGGTGAAGAAGATCTGGAGATGCGAGCGATAAGTGAAAATGATACCATTGCTGGTAGTGGGGGGAGGGGGAATTGTAGATAATGTTGTGCTATGTTAGAAATATAAAGCGATAATAGCTATGATAATATTCGTATTTGTAAAAGGTTTTTTCTACTTTGAAGGTGTTACCGAGATTAGTATTTATGAAAGCGCTATAGAAAAAATAAAAAAAGGAAAAGAACTCTCCGGTTTGAATCATAAATGAAACTATAGGCAGATGGCGAACATCTTACTTTTCATGGATGGTAGCACTGAAGGTTTTGACATGAGGGTGTGTTCACCTTTTATGGCAATGATTGTGGGAATGATGGGAAATGAGGAGGCAGGAGCGATTTTACGAATAATTGAAGACAGTCAGACTATAGCTCATCCTCCACTGGTAGAGATGCATTACTGTGATGGAGCCTATCAAAAGGCCTTTGAGGATGTAACCAGAGTGATAATTCACAAGGGCATGATAAATATATCAACGAGTTTTCCCAGAGATGGACAAAACAGGTGGTTGATAGTCGATGACTTGATGAATGAAGTTTTCGGTAAAGCCCATACCCTTGATTTGTATACGAAACATATTCATCATTGAACATGAGTGTCTTTTTTTGTTCAGAATCTGTTTATAAAAGGAGATTGTACCAATTTCTTAGATATTCTCCTTTTTATCTTTTTACAAACCCCCGGGACACTTTTTCAGTTACCTATTTGACTCATCAAGGCATTTCCGAAAAAATGAAATATGTACAAGAAGCCTTTGAACAAGCTACGAATACACTTTACTCTTTTCTACAAATCAACACTATTCAGCGAACGGGTGATCATCACAGACTATTGGGAAATTTTGTCTCAGACAATCCTACGGTGTTGTATGTGCCCAAGTGATAGCATATAAATACAGTTATTGTTTCATTCATCTCACACGTGTTTTGCTAATCCTATGCGTAACACATTGATACGATAACTAAAGCTTTGCAAGAAAAGTTGGGAAGAAATGCGGAAGTGTTGGTATTGCTCAACTACGCATCGCTTCAATTTCAAAGCGGGTTATAGCTAATGCGAAAAAAGATTTGATTATGACTCTGATGAAATGTGCTAAAGCTATCAACCATGAAGCAGTGCAATTGTTGACTGGTCAGTATAATCAGTGGCAGTGAAGCACAAAGAATGTCACTAGTTGGTCAGAAAATCGATGATAGACGATAAAAAAGTTGTGCAACCAAAATGAGGATTTCTAACTTCCCTGCCAGGACCCATCATCAGCACCGTAGTGTCAGGAATACTGAACACTGTAACAAGAGGAGGACTAAGATGAACAACTCCAGAGAAATAATGAGGAATTAAACAGCTATTTTAGCTTTCAATGACTTGAGTAAGAGAGGAAAAGCCGCTATAATCAAAATGGTCAACTTGGATCTGTTTCAATCGTTGATAGAAACTGCCAAAAACTTTATATTAGGGAAAGTTCCTTTAGGCTCGGAACAGTTTATTGAGTTGCAGCGGTACAAGAAGGAGTTGTACAAACTAATTGGCAATCAAGCAATCGGTGATAAGCACAAAACTTGGACTCAGACTGGTAGAGGTAATCTTTTGGATGCTATAATCACACCTATTGTACCTGTTTTATCATCAATAAAACCATGAGTCTCCAACTTTTGACATTTTCTAGGTGCTATTTTCTAGTGTCTGAAAACGATTATGATAGAATAATGAGAAAAACTGACAATGATCAAGCAATGATAGAAAAAAGAGATGTGCCACCTTTGTATTACAACCAGATGGAGGATGTAACAGTGAAATATATGAAGCAAAAGTGAGGCGTTTGTTGGAATTGGCAAATGAAACCTATTTGTTTGAGTACAAAAAGGTAGTCAAAAATGTTCATAACATGCAAAGCTATTTGAGCAATTTGACAAAAAATTACAAAAAAACAACAACAATCGGATAACGGGACTCCCTCTAATAAACCAAATTCAATGCTTAAATCAACCTTTGGTAATAGTACGATTACCGATGACATGGTTTCACTCCTTTCACCGGATGCTGTTACTCTCTCTAGTCCAGAGTTAGCTGTTAATGGGAAGACACAGATGAAAAAAAGATTGTTTGATAGCGAAATCTGGGATGCGGATTATAGCGAGGATTTTGTTGGTGATGGTGAAGAAGGTGACGAGAAATCGGAGGAAATGATGAAAAGTTTCAACGAGCTTCAGAAAAAAGTATATGGTATGACAATGGGCAAAGACAATCCAGCGATTGGTGTCAGAATGTTGCAACAGTTGAGCAATATTGGGAAACACGATTTTAATACTAAAAAGCTCAAAATTGGAAACAATGGTTGAACTCTAAACTTTCCAGAACTTTGTTGCGCGACGTTCTAAACAATAGAAGCTTGATAAAATCAGAAAATACAAACTACAGCATACTTAAAAGTCTGCTGTCCGATCAAAGAATCATAACTGTCAGGAAATCACCACAACAAACACGTAATGGAAAACTTATGACAGTTACGGGAACAGGGAAATGGGCAATGATGCGGTAGAAGTTTTATTACAACCCGGCGTTGCATATATCTCTGCGAGGAGCTGGAGTTTAACTGCAAGCCTGTAGAAACGAGAGGGAGAAAAAACAATTCGCAAATGGTTGAGCAGAGAGGGCACCTACACGCTAAACAAAAAAGTGATTGCAAAACTGAAACGCAGTCCTACAACATTTGCTGGAATAGGAAAACAGCTTCAAGTAGATTTGATGGATGTCCATTCTCAAAAAGAAGAAAATGACAGCACAGCATTTTTGCTAACGGCGATCAATTCTTTATCTAGAAAAGGATGGGCTTTGCCACTCACCTTCAAAGCTGGACAAGTCGTAGCCAGAGGTTTGAGAAGGATACTGGATGGAGAAAACTACAAGGTTTTACAATTGGATAAAGGTAAATAGTTTGACAATCAGCACGTCAAGAATGTGCTGGCATAGAAGAAGATCAAGTGTTTCAGGGCTGAAAACAAGACGATAAAGGCGTTGATAGTGGAGCATTTCAACAGGATTTTTGAAAGAAAAGATTTACCAATGTACAAATACAAATGATGTACAAATACAATGACAGATACATCTATTCTTTGCCTCTGATGGTCAACTGGTGCAATGACACTATTCACATGGCTATCAGGATGAGACCAAATGATTTAAATCTTTAAAACCTACGAAAAACCCATCATATACAAGGTGAAAGATTCTCACTGAATAAAAGATTGAGAAAATCTTTTACGAAAAAGAAGTTCAAAAAGGAAAAAACCCAATAATTTACAGAATCGAATAGTTTATAAGGAGCGATCGTTAGCTTTCATAATCATGCGACGTCAAAATTCTGATGCTGTTGACCTTACGTCAAACTTTAACGGCGCTGACTTTCCAGATAATACCAACTCCGATTTTAAAGTGAAACTGCATAGATATCTGGATATTATCAGCACTAGATGGGAAGTGACTCTGCTGGATTTATCGTATTCCATCAATTGGAACAGCGTTACCGATGGTAAAATATATCTGGGAAAAAAACGGGCATCTTTGGCAAAACAACAAGTTCTTTATCTTAATCGGCAACAGAAGATACGATAGTGTAGATGAGTTGGAGAAGGTTATGCAAAAGAGAACTTGTGAAATGAGTTTGCATAACAAGTTTGCCATCTCCTATGACAACGTGACCAACACGAGTTTACTGACAGACAGTGACCCAGATACGACTTTAGTTTTTCCAAAGACAGCCTACATCTTTGGATCTGAACCGAGTGAAAAAAACTAGGTATTCCTAAGGTAGCTATGACAACATCACACTTCCTGACACAAATTATGGCTTAATTTTTTTATAAGTCTATTTCAACATTGTCGACAACAGAATGGTTGGTGGTACGAATGAGCCTTTGCTGAGAATAGTGCCGGTGCAAGGGAAAAAAATACCGTCATGTGTCAAGAGTTTAAAAACCCGCACTACGTCGACGCGGCATCGCTGACTAGCAATCTCGTCCAAGGGCGTATAACCAGCAATGATGGTCAGCAGATACTATGTGATGGTGGAAAGGTCAGCCTGGCGGTTCAATTTAGAGAAAAGAAGACACAATGATATGGTATGTTACATCTCCAAAGACTCCAAAGATTTTTTCGAGTACTACAAAATGCAAGCTGGGAGTGCAATTGAAGGGTATAGTGGACGATGAGTGATGCCCGGTATGAGAAGATATGGATTAGGTAGTATTTCTCAACTATCCTCAAAACGGCAAATCCCTTCGGAAAAGAGGAGAGTTAAGCCTTGGCAAAAGAGCACTGTCTGTTGGTAGCAATGTTGCACATGGAGTCATTGATGGGCACAGCTTAGCTTCCTCGGAGAAGAAGAAAAGACTGGAGGAGATCTGTGATCTCGGATGGGATGTCCTTAGCACGGTACAACCCGACCATGTCAAGTGGAGGAGAAAATCGGCTTGTAGGAGGAGTAGATTTGGCAGGCACCACCAGTCATTATTTTAGAGAGCTGATCATCTATAAAGACACGGGTGGGTGACATCCGACTTCATTACACATTTTTGTGTCGGGCAATCACCATTGAAAAAAGATGGCCAGGTTAGATAGTATAACGGATGGCAAGATGGAGAGTTCTCCCTACAATATATTTCCTCCGATGGATGTGTTTGCGACGGAGCCTACAAATATTCTGGTCGAAAGATTCGACTACATCATTATCAGACTCAACAGGTTGGATTCTTACGGCTGGGTCGAGTTGAGCTTCACCAATAGCAACGAGTATTTCACGAACCTTCACAACTCATTTTTGCAAATTGAAGCTATGGTTGTCCAAGAGGATGGGACTAATATTACCGGCAAAGATGATAATGCACCTGTGGTGGATGGAAGACCCCTTCATTCACTGCTTAAAGATGTGAAAATGTCTATAGAAGGTAATCCTATCTAGTACGCCAACAATAACAGATTGAAGGCATATTTTTTACAACGACTAGCGCCGCCATGAAAAATTACCAGGGAAAACTGGAGGGTTGGATGCACGATGATTCAATGAGTCAGGATGCCGCGCAACACAGCACAGTGGACAAGAAAAAAAGGAAAGCATAAACCATGGAATTTTCCGGCACACCCCATCTCACGCTTAGCCAACAGAGAAGACTTATAGTTCTAGGACCGATTTTTCAACTGGAGTTTAAACTGGACTTTCAGCAAATTGGCTTTGTTTGCCGCTGATGAGTCACACAAAAAGCATCCACTCCAGCAACAGTGGCTGGAGTAACAACATCTGCCGTAACTACTAGGGCTATCAACAATAAGGTAAAGATTAATAAATAACTATTTTACATTAGTTGAAAGAACTAACTAGTTGCACTGGGGAGAAGAGTTAGAACCTAGTCAGTTTATTCTCAAGATTGCAAGGTCTTTGGCGTTGACGATATTATACTTTCTGTCAGAGAAACAACAGGCTCTAATTATTTATTTTCAATTGTACTTAGTCAGTTCGGTCTGTGAAGGTGTACTCCTAGAGCCTAGCCAGTTTTCTTTCAAGTCAGCAAAATCTTTGGCATTGACAAAGTTGCCTTTTTTGTCAGAGAGACAACAACTGGGTTCTAATTATTTATAATTAATTGTAGCTAAAACCGATCAACTAATTATTATCACCATTGAGCTGCAGTATTTTTTATCATTTACTAATAGTTTGTTATTTTAATTTCAGATCAATATGAGCTCAACAATAACATCAAAAACATTACATCCAAAAGATTTCATTCTTTGCAGGTATTACGAATTTGTCAAAGACAACATGGTAATACCGAACATGTCGATCAAGCTAGTGGCTTTCCAAGCCATTCTCTTCTGCGCAACACAATACATGCTGAATATAACTAAACTAGAAAATGAAACATTTTCTGACACTCTCCAGATGTTTCAATACATTTGCAATATGTCTGAACAAGATGATGAAACGGTTTCAACATGGGAAACATTTGCTGTCAATTTTCATACTGTGCTATGTATGTCAAATATTCTAGATGCCAATAGCTATTTGAAAAAAGTTTCAAAAGCCAGCTTGGGATGAAACTTATTTTAAAAATTTAACTCAATATAAATTGACAACAAAATATTGGTGCACTATCAAAACTCAAATCACTCAGTATTTACAAATAACTAGTCAAGCTAAAATGTCTATACGTTCAGTAGAATATCGTGTTGAAGTATTTGATGAATAATTATCGTTTTATACACTCTATGTATCCTTTAATAAAACATGTGCTGGATTTGTGTTTTGGTGGTAGCTGCGCACCTGCATAGTTTCTCACAGTTGTAGTTATCACTCGCAAAGACATTGCATTAATTGTTTTGTGTGTTTATATTTGTTCTTTTTGACAACAGGGTTGACAGTAGCAGCCGTTTGAATCAAACTGACTGCAACCGAACAGTCCGTGAGAAACAAAGAACTCAGTGCCATATGACTGCATTTGCATGCAGTGATGGACAATTTGACTGAGTACTTTCTCCCTGAATTTTGCCTGCACGGGCTGTTGGCTAGACAAAGTTGTTGTATCCAATATCTTGAGCTTGAGTTTACCCTTCTCATCAGTGTAGAGTAAGAATCTTCTGAGAACTAGGTCAACTCTGATTTTATTGTGACAAGACATGAGGTTATATAGGAAAAGATACCAAAGAAAGTTGTAAGTCATGCCTTACTGTTACCAGAAAATAATTTTTATATCTCCGTGGAAATCCTTTACAATATAAATAATAATTATAGTAAATAAAATTATTGCTTATAATAAATTTCCGTGGCGACAAAATATATATGTATACATAAATGGTTGCTATTGAAGTAATTGTTTGAACTATTGCTTTGTACAAGCATATGTTACCGTTTAGACAAATAAATCAAAAACCAGTCGTAAATTATCCAGTTTATACTAACATACATGTACATCAGTCCAATAATCAAAACCCTGATACAAACCTTAATATAACTAATGGCTGTACATTAAATACATAGATAACAATCGTAATCATATGCAATATAAAAACACTACAATATTAACTGGCGTAATCAACACCTGGTGCACATAAAAAAGTGCATCTAAAGGTCCTCACGAACACCTGGTGCTCAAAGAGGCACTTGAAACCAGGAGAACCATTTTGTCCTTAGACACCAGTATGCAGAGCTGCTCATATCATGCTACTTCTCCACTACTTCATAAATATACGAGCATCGCTGAAACTTTTCTTAAAAGGACTTTTTACCATTTTTATTGAGCGCATGAAGTTTTTACTGCTTTACTCTAAGTTTTCACACTTTTCCTACCGATTAGCCATAAGATTTTTTTATGTTTGCTTGTCTGTAGTTTTGCTTTTTTGCAGTTGATGAATTTTTTGTTTAGCTTATGACACGAAAACTTTATTTTTGTTTTTATCGCATGTTGTAAGTTCGGTTTGAAGTTCTTTAAATGGAAAGCAGATGCTCTTGATTTTTTTCTCAACTTTTTCCATGAAAAATCTTTTTAATCTATCTAATATATAATTAGTGATGCACCAATCTACTAGAAACAAATCGGTCAGCATCATTACATCAGACAAAATTTCATTTAGACCAGAATAGTTGGTAAAAATAAGGCGCTAAAGCAATCAACTAGATTAGACATCAGTTGGATCTTTTAAGAAAAGCTTGTTTTTCTAGAAATACGATTATAATTAAAAGCTGTTAAAAGTTTCTATCCATTGCGAGGTTACACTCATTATTTTTAGTATGTTTAAAAAAGCATTTGGCAAAAACACTGTAACCGGTGTAATGAACACACTAATCTTTTAATTTTAGCGCCAAATTTATCATTTATAAAACTCTTAAACTAGATCGTACAAATAAAATGAATCATTCATTAGTTTGTTATGGAACTCCTTACCAGTTTCTAATGTAGGCAATTACCACATCTTTAACAAAATTTCGTAGGTTCTCATTATGCTGGGCTGTTTTCTTAGCCAGCAAGTTACTTATTTTAACGTAACTGGCAATGATGCGTGGCTGCAACCCGCCACCTTCATTTATCACTTCTGTTTCACCCTCAAGCTTTGTTGAACCTGCATTTTTTTGAAGTATCACAGATTTTACTTCTTCGATATTTTTGACACAAGAAATGACGCCATCTAACTGACTTAAAACCATTTTCAAATGAAAAGCCATTGCACGTTACTTTGTGTTTCACTTACTTACTGCTTAGTGAACTTATTTGTTTCAAACAACAGTTTTCAATGACATCATAATTTTCTGATAAGTTTATTTAGCAAATATTTAAAATTGTGGTATTTTATATGTTCTACCAGTAAGCACTTATTCTATTGCATCAGAGATTCATCAGTTAAATTTGTTTGAGCGCCAGTGGCTCATTTGTCTCCTTAGAATACTCAAAAACTAAACGTATTAAATTTTTTTCATTCAAGAAGTTTGAAAAAATAGCTAATGTTTACCAGAAACTGAATCCAATCTCAATCTCGACATTCTGAACACCATTCAGGGGCTATAGGGCTTGTTTAGACCCTCTTCATTATTTGCATTTTTCTTACAGATTGTGATTCCAGATTAATACAGAAACTTTCAGTTAATTTTCACTAAAACTCACCACAACAATCCAATACATTTGCATATGAACTCGCATTGAGTAAATGTCACTGAGAGCATAAAAGTATTAAGTTACACAATTATTTCAATACAAAATGTACAACTGTTGGGACCACAAACTAAGCACTTTCACCAAGGAGATTGATCAGAATGAGGTTGATCACATGATCAATATAACTGTTTTATATATGCCATAAGTTGCGACAGGTTTACACTAATATATTTAATATGGCCGACGGTTTTGAGAATTAATGGCTTTAAAACTGAGCCTACTAAGTATAGAATAATGATTTAAACAGCTAAATAACTACTGGGGTTAAAATGCATCCAGCTTCATTACGCCTTTAAAAATGGCTTCTGAAGTAGCTAATTTTTGTAGATAAACGTCCCAATAGTTATAACAAGCTATCATGTTATCTATGTTTTATTCCAAGGTCATGGATTTACCCATATGAAAACTCTAGCTGCAAGTTTTTGGCATGAAGTGCTAGGGAATTTTTCATGAGTGTTGTGGAATATGTCAAACACTGTTAGAGCAAGCAAAAATAAAAATGATTAATCATTTTAAAATAAAAAATAATTTTTTTTTTTATGGAAAAACCTGTCAGTTTGGAAGCAGGTGAGCAGCTTTATTTTGGCACCCAAGCCTGCTGAAAAAAAGTTTGCCACAAAGTTATTGGACATGAAACTATAATAATAATAATTTCTACGTTACCTTTTGCTGTAGCTTTGTATATAAATTGATTTAATTTCTGCAAATTAATTTTTATATTTTTAGAAAATGGCGCAAGGTTTATCGTTGATTCTGTATATGGCACACAGATTCTATTGCCTTGACCTCATTGATGAGCGCAGGTAAAAGTGCCTAAATTGGGTTTCAATTGAGCTTCTCTATGTGAAGACTTTGTTCTTCGTGTGATGATTCGCTAAATGAGATCAGTATGTCTGTTGATTGGCCATGGCCTTAATTAATCAAACTACATACAGAAGAAAGTGTAGTGCGAATTAATAATTGTTCCAAAATGTACTTGCTTGCTTGGGTTTTTAAAAATTCATACAGCTGATATCAAAAATAATTTATTGACCTTGAAATAAGTAAAAGGAAATGGGAAATTATACCACATTTTATCATAGATGAGTATACATACAGTATGTGGGACCAAGCAGCTTGATTAGTCAAATTAGATTTATCAAACTCCTTGATAGAACATGCATAATTTGCATTGCATTATGATCTATATAATATTGTGATGGAATTGGGTGAAAGATTGTGTGCGGCCAGGTGCACCAGGAGTTGCCTTACCTTACTGAAGCAGATGTCTTGGATGCCTAGCAACCCGAAGAGCCTGCATTCCTACAGATCATGGAGACATGATAGCCAAGATCGAGTTAAAGAACTCGAACTAGGATTGTTCCTGTAGCCATCTTGCTTTAATTAATCATTATTATTGTCATTGTGTTGCGTAGTTTGTAATGCGCCTGTTTGTATTATATATATGTCTATGCTATTGTGCTTAACTGGTAGTGCCCTATTTTTGTCTGCCAATCACATTGTGTTATTTTTACCCAGTCGCGTGTTGTAGTTTTCAACTGCTTTATTTGCATATTATAAGTATTAGGGCAGATCGCCCAGCAGTCCGAGTTCTTGGAGTAGTTGTGTTGAGTAGATACACTGGAAGTGTTAGGGTAATGTTGTGCATCCTCGTAGTCTTGACTGGAAGTATTAGTGGGTTCTAATATTGTCGACTATTTACACTTCAAAACACCTCTCGTTGTAAGTTTTGTATCTTTACATTTGAATACATTGTTGCTGATAACTACAACTCTTCTTATACTGTCGTGAACTTGCTAAGCAGAATTACTTGTTGATAATAACATTCTTAGAGACTACGAAACACTCTTAGAAATTGTCACAAGTCTGTCTAACACGATTGCTATAAACTATACACGTGCTTGCTAAATAATTCAGAAATAAGGTGAACCGGATCTGCGTGCTGAGAAGCAGATCTCCGTATCAAGAGCAACAGGAAGTTTCCGAGTCGGGACAGTTAGATTAATTAAATACCGTATACAGTGGAGTTATACTAGCGGTTAGTAGATACTGTATCACGGGTTGTGCCTTGACACTAGCAGGCTATGCTACCAACACAGCTTTAGCGCTCATTAGCTATAGGCAGCTATTCTCAAACAGTGGTCCGGTAAAGGTGCTGTGACATCACACAGGCAAATCCTTTACAATATCAATGTCATGTAAGTATTATTTATTTTTTATACAGATTAATAAAATATATTATTATATTTCACAGTTATTTATTTAATTAAAAATGATTAATAATTATTAATTAATTACAATAAAAAGTTGTGTCCAGTTTTATATTTATATGAGAAACTATTTACATAGAAAAACTAGATACACGACTGTTAAAAGTTATCCTCTCTTGACAATAATTTGAGATCGTGACCAACCTTTTTCTGACACAAATTGCATCTAATATTTGTGACCTGAATAAACGGGGAGACAATCTCATTTACAATGCAAAGTACTGTCAGCAGTATGTTATTAAATTGTTAAAGACAGCCATTGCAAAATGCTTTCTGACTTCAGCTTCGATTGTTCGTGCAAATGAACAGCAACAGCTGTGAATGTCAAAGCACAGACATCTCTTGAATAAATGTAGATAGACTTGGAAGGAGCTGTGGCTATTTGATAAATAACTCTATTCTGAAGTTCATTCTAGAATGTGTCATTAATAGCATTCGCAATGTGTTAGTCAAACAAGGGACAAAAAATAATAGGTGTTTGTTAACCAATACGTCATGTACGGAATGAAATATTATTTTAGAACATCATAATTGTTCAATAGCTTCCTATAGATTGCGCAACAAATCATAAAGAAATATAACTCCCAATTTTTAATTGTAATCAAGAAAAATAAGAATGGTACCGTCATGAATACATATAGTCGATAAATTCGTCCTTTTGGTTTAGTATATTTTTTATGTATGTTTAGTTAGAGGATAAAAAAGACCATCTATTGAAATGAATGAGTTAGTCTAGCTTTTTAAAAGTTTTTTGTTGTTCAGTTTCATTTGTGACCTACCTGCAATATTAAAATAAGAGCTCATTGATTATTTTTTCCTATTCAGTGAGCTACTTTTTGATGACTCCGCAGTTCTGAACCAAATAATTATTTACTGATCTGATTATTTTTATTGCAACTTGCTCAGCGAACATCGGTCACAAATACTTTTAATATTCATTTTAGGCCTAAAATGTTTATTGGTTCTTAAATTTTCTACTTCAACGACAAACATTCTATGTTTCAGAAATCAATGTCAACAGACCACAACATTTCAAAGAATAAATATCAACACATTATTTTTTCAAATCAGGTTCGTCGACACACAGTCAAACAGGTGTAGTCATTCATTCATTCATTTATTCATTCATGTTGGTTTACCTGTTGCAGCTTTTTGTAGCCTTTTTACTATTTTTGCCAATATTGCAAGAAAAGCTAGCAACTATCTGAGAAATTATGAAGCTATCAAAAGTGTGAGGTGCTGTCAAGGTTCACAAAAGGTGTCAGGATTTTGTAGGAAAACGGTTGGTAAATTAAAGATAGCCTTGGAGTGGAGGCGTTCTACTTGAGTACCAAATACTGCCCAAAACCTCCCCACATTCCAATTCCTCAATACTCCAACGTACTCACATATTTCTGTACAAAAAACTCCCATGTACTTTCAGCCTTACTGGTAGTTTTGCTTAGTATTCACCTAGTCTCTGTACTTGCTAGTATTTTTTTCAAATAACAAGTATGGTTTGGTGGGCGTTTAACTTTCTTCTATTGGCTGTTAAAAAAGTTTAGCTAGATTGTGTCCTTTCCATGCTTTGTTAATTCAGTAATTTTGATTAGATTTAGTTAGATCTGATGAAACTCCTTGGTTAATCTATTTTGATTTTGATGGAAGTTCCCTGGTTATCAACAGTTATTGTTATTTCCCTTTCTTGCTCCAATTACAAGTAGTTGTACTTGGTTGTTAAACACGCTATTAACACAATACACTCATTATGTAACTTCCTTTTTTCGCTCGCTACTTACTAGGTACTCAGCAATTCCATTTGACAACTTTCAGTTCTTGTGCTTGGAATGAAATGAGAAGTATTCGGCAAATACTTGAACCTGTGAAACTGTACTTGGAGACAGCTCCACCTTAGAGTATAAAGACTTTTCACAGATGAGTTTCTTTCGGTTTTAAGCACTTAGTTGTTGTAATATTTTCAGTGTACTAATTAAACAGCATTCATATCTATCGATCAACTTTCAGTGCTTATAGTAAGAGCAAACCTACTTTTTGATTGATTTTAGTCGGATAAAGGTGACTAATAAAATGCAGAGATGATCTAAAAAATTGTGGAGGGTAACAAAGAAAAAACAAAAACACCAGCAGTTTGGAACATGCTTGTGTGGTAGATGTTAGTGTCACACCTAGCTTGTGATGAGATCTTCCTTGAGGTACCTCTGGCTGATGGTTTTAGCCAGACATTCCTCCTAGAGTGCTGGAACAGAGTACTAAAACAATATTAAAATATAAGTACCTTTCCAACCCCGCAGTAATCTTTACCAATTCTGCGACTTTCCTTACCGGCCCTGCAGGACCATATTGGGTCATTGACAAGATGACCCCACAGCCAAAGGTTTAAAGCTAGCCTTAGTCACCTCAGAGGGACATATCCTGGACCTTACCACTGTTAGTTGTCACCATTGATGGATTGGAGGCTACCTAAGGCTAAGCCCTGAGAACTATATCTTTAACCTCTTACCTTTATCACTAGGCACCATATTTATTTAACTTTGCGCATTATTGTATGTATTGTTGGGTTTGTATCACTTGATTGGCTTAAACTACTTCTTGGAAATATCATTGGTTGCATTGTTTATGTCGCTAGCTTTCTGTGAACCAGCCTATATACATAAAGGTTGACTCTCTGTATACCCAGTGTTCTTATCTAGTACTGCTACTAGAGGGTTGCCTCCCTAGAGAGTAGATTTGAGACAACAAAGATGCTTTTACGCTTAAACTCTGATTAATTAGTCTGAACCCCAGTTATTATAAGGAAATATAGTTACATACTTTTCTTTAAACCGTCTATTTATAGTCTTGCCGCAAGCTATTCCTGTGTTAGAGTAGAAAATCCGACTCGGTATTCATTTCAGCTTTGCTATTCAATGCTCGCAGTTGATAGAAAGATGGAAACTTCATTCAGAAGCTCTTCTTTAGTTTGTTGAGTAGAGGATGAACGCTGAAATCCTTTACAGTATGCTGTTTTTTATATATCAACAATATTACTGAACACAGGATATCATGTGGTGTAGAATCATCATGTCCATATTTTGTTATGTGAGGAATTATCGCTGTAAATAGTAAACCAATAATAGTATTCGCAATTTATGTTCGCCAAAAAAAAGCAATAAAATAATCGGATCAGCAATAAATTTAATCAAAATGTAATCGTCTTGTTTGGATCACGGGGTTCAACAAAAGTAGAGCACCAAATAAAAAGAATAATCAACAAGCGTATATATATATTGTTTGTAGGTCACGAATGACACCGAACACTAAATAAATTAATCACAAATGAGTCTAGTTTCTTCAGTTAAAAGACCTCATAAACGCTGTGGGATAACCACCATGGATGAAAAAGAACAAAGTACAAAATTTATTCATTGATGATGACTCGACTTTTATTTTTTTCAATACTTTGAAAATTGGGAGTTATGTTTTTTATGGTTTGCTCAATGTTGTAAACTAATGTTCAATTCTTAACGCAGCGTATTAAACTAAAAACACCTGTTAATTTTTGTGCTTTGTTCATTGACAATGTTGTAAACACTCTTATTGTACACTGTAACTTGTTCAGTTTTTTCTAGTAACCCAAGTTGATTCAACTGCTTCTACTCCTGCTTCTGTCAGATGGTGGGTGACCATCTGTTTGTCCCAAGGTTAGTTTTTTTTGTCCCAAGGTTAGTAGTTTTTGTCCTAAGGTTAA
This sequence comes from Cryptosula pallasiana, assembly GCA_945261195.1. Taxonomy (NCBI): domain Eukaryota; kingdom Metazoa; phylum Bryozoa; class Gymnolaemata; order Cheilostomatida; family Cryptosulidae; genus Cryptosula; species Cryptosula pallasiana. The sequence continues at coordinate 40,610,311 of OX183132.1, read as the reverse complement.
TTTATTTTGAAGTAATTATTAGCATAAAATTAGTGAACGTTTAACATATACAATATTATACCTATTTTATTTACAAAAAAATTTTGTTAGAGTACTATTTAAATTTTATTATCTGTTGACTGTAGTGGTAATAATTTTTTTGCTAATCTTCAAAACAGGCACAGCAAATTGAGGAGAATGTTTCAAGAATGGTGGTCGCAACACAAACTCAAAGCTGTTTGAAATCAAAAAGTTGAAAAAATAATTATTCTGCTTCTTGTTAAAGTGCTTTTCACAAAACTTCATAATTGAATGAGCAAAATTTTTTGTGGAATCGAGATTTTAAAAACACTGAGACTTTGCAGTTTGAAGTAAATTTATACTTCATATAGTTAAAATTTAGTTGTTGCTGGTAATACAACTAGATCATCAAGCTGAAGGATCGTAAATGATGAAATGGAAATCTTGCATAGAATTTTGTCATTGAGAGAAGGTAACTTCTTGGTTTCATAAACCAATTCACAGACAGTTAGGCCTGAGGTATACACAATAATGTAGGACAAATATTAGTCCAACTTATATGAATGATGAAAAATAAATTGTTTTTCCAAAAGTTGTTTCATACGTTTTATAGAATTAGTAACAATTCTATAAAATTGAAACCAGGCCGTATAATGCAACCATTGAGGCTGTTTTAATCGCATTATGTGATATAACACAAACTTCATATAACTATATGAGATATTTCCATTGCATTTCCCATTATAAATGTATATATTGTAGTAGACTTGAACTCTTTACAACAAACACAACAGCCAGCACTCTGTGTGTTCTCCTTACACACACTCCATTTCTACTCCAAACACCCAGGGTCTACCCCACAAGTAGACGCTAACGACTCCATGGGGTCCGCAATCCTAGACACACTACACACATGTTAGAGATTTACTACTTTATTCCACAATTCTTCTTAGCAGTATTACACAAGATCCACTAGAGTTCTGCTCTACAATGTACTACTGGTCATTTTATAGGAGAAACCAGAAACTCTCACCCCTTATTAAGGGTGAGCCAATCAAATATAACAAGGTAAACAATGCACAAATAGAAAAGCACAATATAAATCCAAACAAACAATAATATCCAATCATACAGCAAGCACATGGGCTGGTAGCTCCCACTCTTCTGCCAGCCAATCACAGGTGAGCGGAAGTTAATGAATAATGATCCTATAAGGCAGGTAGAGTTCCTTTGCTTCTATCCCTAGGTACTCCAAACTCTCTCTCTGCTATCCACAGGTGGGTAATCAGTCTCCTGGACCTTGTGCCCCTTTGAGATATATCTGGTTAACTAGGTCACGATACTGGCCCGGGATAGGTCCTTCATAACTTATATAGAAGATCCAGGGTTAAGGGTTGACCCGGTATAGCCAGGTATTTAAATGCAGTATAGGTTATATTACTTGTTATTGAGTGATACCGGATCCGTGGTAAAGTGGTGTTTAGGGGCTGGAGAAGGGGTGTCGATGGGAATTAAAACAAGGGGTGGAAGAGTATAGGCGTTTTAACCAACTTTGCCCCCAAAATCTTCCACAATATGTTGATATGCAATACTGTAATCTATACTAGTACCACCATAAAGTTTCTTTACATTTTGGAGTTATGTTCCCTCAAAAGATTATTGCTCCTTGGGATTTCCAAGAGGCAGTTCTTGTTGAGCAAGCGGTTCCACCACAATTTATAATTCGTTTTCCAATTAAGAGTTAGTAATTTTTGTCAAGCCTAGTTTTTGCACCATATCTATCAATTTTTGTATAATTGAACGAAATTGACCAAAGATAAATTGAAGACCAACTAAAAATGATGACTAACGAACAAATACTTGTAGCTTTATGGTGCATCAACAACAACAGTTAGCTAGAACTCAGTAATGAGTTTTTGGTATATCATCAGAGATAGGAATAAGAATTAGATACCCCAATGACTAGTTTGATTAATATTGTAGTAACAAGTATAACTAGTTGTGAAAGAAGTTCACCTAGAACATTTTTCTAAAAACAAATAGGCAATAAGTTTATTTATTGGGCTCAAACGTTTTGCTTGAAAAATCGAAAAATAATTTTGTTTAATGAATACAAAAATTTCAAACAGGATTTAATAATACTGTTAGTTATTCATCAATAAAATTGTACACCAAATAAACAAGACATGCATATCTGCTCTTTTCACGTTAGCGGCCTGGTTCCTTAGCATCAAACTACCGGGTGGTTATAGTCACATCAATAATTTTTTTCATCATTAGCAGTAATAATAATTAACAGCTTTATTTTACATAAAATGTTTGGTATAAGTTCGACGGATATGTTTTTTTTTTTAGTCTTCAAGTATGACATATTTTATTTTGTTTCAATGTTTCAAAACAAAGTGGGAGAGCCGCTGTGCAGTTTTACATAGCAAAGCATTGAAAAGCCATATAAGCTTTGAAGTAAAAATTATCAGCACTTGAGGTTATGTAGTTAGTGAGAAATACTATATATACCAACCAATGGGGTTTGCATAAGTAGCAGTACAACGCAAGGAGTCAAATGTACTAGTAAGATTGATAAATAATAACAAAATAGTTGCTTCTCAAAAAGGGCACGACTCCAAATTCAACACAAAGCCAAGTTGTGACTACGCTAAAAACAGTTGTAACCACCATAACAATTTGATTACAATATAAAATATTATCGGTAGCTCTTAGAGTGTTGAAACTAGTTACTTCTTCTTATAAGAGCAAGTCAGTATTTTGAGGCAAGTAATTCCGACTTGATTTGTTACTTGAAAAACCGGTTTAATGACGCAATTTATATTGTATGTAGTTTTGTACATGTTTAGTGGTGTTATTGCAATCTGTGAGCTGTTGCTGGGACCAATTAGCTTTTAAAAAAGCAGTGCAGCTCACATTGTCTGCTGATAACAATGTTAATAGGTATATAGGAAGGGAATATTATAAAACGAAAACTTGCTTTGTATGTTTAAATAGTTTAAATAAAATTCTAAAAAAAATAATGGCACTCTGTCAAACCAACTTATTTTTTCTTGTTGCAGTTGATGGTAGATAAACAGGGCATGATTTGATATTTATGAGTCAGGAGCACACAATTCCTGAAAATTGAGATTATACAGACTGATTCATTATTAGTGTTGTAAAACCTTATAGGAAAATTTAACAGGCAGCTTGAACTCTGTTAAGCGTCGAAAAATTTTCTGATAGTATAGCACATACTTTACTTGTAACTTCCACAGTTCATCGGAGAGCAAAAAAATGTTTCATAATTATGAAATCGATGTAAAACAAGTCGGTTATGTTCTCACTCGCGCTTACCAGATTCTATTGTACTGATTCCCCATCGGCATTTTAATCGAGTCTGACGTTTGTTGTTGGTGCAAAGAACTTAACAACCTTATGTAACATTTCACACACTTAGGCTGTTTTCTGTTCAGCACAAACTTCTAAATAAAGCATAATACAGCTCTGTATTGTCTAGCCATGTACATGATTGATTAAGGCTGGATTGCCACTGAGTGCACCGTTTATTGCACTGGGTTGTCCTATATATGTAAAATATATCAACATTAGTTACAGTTCAACTGTGCTTGTCTACTGAAGGCAGTACAGCATCAAAGAAAGTGCCAATGCAAGTTTATCAATTATAAATAATGAAATAACAACATAATTCATACAGAGTGGTTCTTTTGTCCGCATTTGCCAGGACAGACATGTCTACCGATCTTTTGCATTTTGTTTTTTTTAGTATAGTTTTTACGAAAATTTTGTTGACCAGAAAGTCATTTTTGGAATCAAGCTGATTGAAATTACTAGTGATAAATAGAAACACGATTTACCATATAAACTAAAAAAGATAATCATATTTTGAGTAATTTGGCTTTATAAAAAAATCAGCAAAAATTTATGACCCATGTAACGTTTGTATTTGAGCAAATTGTTTCAACTAGTAAAACTTTTTCTTGTGGATTTTTATAACACTCACATCTGCGCAGATAGTTAGCAATCCTTATGGCAGCACTAGTATAGCCATTGGATGGCCTGAATGACTATAATAATGAATACCGAACAGACCCACCCTGCATTGGTAAGGTACCGACCCTACATCAGTACTATACCGACCCTGTATGAGTCAGTACCGGCCCTGTAGGAGCCATACCGGGCCGGCAGGAAATGACTCATCCTAGCCTGAGATCTGAAAGTAGTCTGAGAAGAGTAGAGGACCATATCCAGGAGATATCCACCCTTATATCTGGAGAAAGCCAAGGACCAGAGCCTAGAAAGACTGATGTACCAACAGCAGGAAGTAGCAGTGCCTAGGATTGGCCAGCTAGCCTATGACTCCGCCTACCACTTCTGGGTGCCACATATATTTAGCCCCATATACTGTATCTTATTCGTCTTTATTTATATCTGGCTGCTCATTTTTATATTATGACTTACTTTTGTGTTATTGGCCATTACAATGAATCACTTCCTAGGCTTTTCTTATAAAAACCAGAACTTTTGCTATGATAATCAGTTTGTATTGGGGACTTGTACTTACTCGCCTTCTTATGGAAAAATAAATGCACATTATTCTAAAGCACTGAGTTATGCGTCTAAGCCGAGGACTCTATACTAGTTGTGAAGTAGAGAACACTCCTCCATTTCCAATTCAGTGTAGTACCGACCTGTTGTTACCTCTAGGTGACAGGTAACTGGTGGCAGCACACCGTCGGGACACTACCAACTTCCCTGTGCCAGCGAACAAGGAGTTCGGCTGGTCACAGCACTCAGCTGGTGGATTTAAGCCCCCAAAATCCACTACAACTTGTCACAATGTTATTAATTTTGACAAAACAGTTAGCTCTCTGTGTTCGTAATTTTTTTCGTCAACTTGTTGAAATTTTTGGAATAAGAAATTCAACTTTACCGTAAAAATGAAAAACCACTCTATAAGAGCTTTTACTCTTAAGCAATTTAGAGAATAAAAATGCTCATGTAGGATTGCGTTCGGTTTGGCTGGCAAATACGCACTTGATAGAAATCTCTGCAACGATCATCTACCAGATCATCAACCAAAGATTATCTCCATATATAAAATAATCCTCTGTGTGTGTATTTTTTTGTCTGTGATGCCATCTTGATATATGCTTAAACATCTATGCTTAGAGCAATGAAAGTGGCTGTAAGAATTGTATATTGGATGAAGCTAATGTATGGCGAGTGTTTAGATTTTTCATTCTTTCTAAAACCAGAGATTTTTGCGGATCAAATTTTTCTTACACTAATGTAGGTGGAGACGATTCACAAAAAGTTACATAATAGAGAAAATCTCCAGCCTGAGAAAGTTTTCAAACAGTGGGAAAACCCCAATTAATTACGGGGATTTCCAGATTTTGTCAATTGTTTCATATAAGTCCGCAATAATTATTTTTTGGATTTCCCCAGTAATAAAACTTTTGCACAGGCTGCGCGTTTTTCTCTATTACCAAATGGTTAGTGTCAAATAAGGAGCGGTGACTGGTGATTTACCTTACTTTCTGCCAGTACGTATAGATTGTATCATTCTTTCATAACCTTGTTTTTGCAAGTTAGGGGTATCAGTAGTGACTGGAGTGCGCCAGCACACTGTCTTCTGCGTCATCTTTCCAAATTGAGGGTAGCGAAAGAGAGGGGAAGGGCTAGATGGAGAGATTTGAACGAGGCAAGGACAAAGAAAGGTCGAGGGTGAGACATAGAACAAACGCGGGGAAAGTCAGGCAAGGTGATGGAAAGTGGAGAGATGCAGCTTGAGAGAGGTCATGTGGGGATATATAGGGTAGATGTTAATGAACATGACAAATAATACTGCTAGAATATATTTATATATTAGATAAATAATCGTTAGCATCAACTGCTCTTTTGTGACAGAGGCTTAAAAATATTTCGTTTGTAATCATTAGTTACGGGCAGTGAATACCAGTTTAATAGGGACATGAGTTTCATTATAGATGTTGTTATCGCCACAATAAATTCACAGACAAACTTTGTTACTGCAATGGTAATTTATATTTTTATAATTTCGCAAATTATATCGTCTAAAAGCAGAACAATATTCTAATAATAACAATAATATACAGCAAAAAAACATCAACGTAGAGCACGCCTATGAGCTATGTCTAAGAAAAAAGAACTGAGTGTAAAGTAAAGCATTTTAAACTCGCTCAACTTGAAGTGAGCCGAAGCAAAGAGTGGATAACTTATATGAGGATAAACTAACATCTGTTTGCTGCCCTGCTACAAGCTGTCACTGCTGACTTTCCTAAACAAGATACTAAGTATTTGCTGACCATTCCATCTTGTAAACACTTGGTAGGAAGATCTGCTCATATATTACTACTGCTGACCATTCCATCTTGTAAACAATAGAAATGGTGGTTTCAGCAGACTTTACAGCCAGTTTACAACGGGTACCAGCACAAATGCTATAAAAGTCCCAAAAGTTTTCGCTGCTATTTCGGTTATGTTTGCAAAAATTTATCATCAATTCTATCAAACATTTAACAGTGGCAAACTGTCAGCTAGGGTACGAGGATTTTCAGAATTTTTTTTATTGGGTGAACTATTTTAAAGTAAAAAGGACATTGATTTACCTTTGGTAAGTGAGATATTTCAAATAAATATCAATATTTTGGTTCTCTGGAGAGTTGACTTAGTTACCATTTATATGAGAATTTGTGTTGAATACAAGCAGCACTGTGATACATCAATTATTCAGTTGATTTACTTGGTGTACATACGTAGGTAGTCAACGATTGTTAACTTTGCTCACCACTTTTTATTAACGAGCCATCTATATGACACCAACAATTATGTTATATTTTTGATAAAAAACTGGTACCATTTGATAATATTTTGTAATTTACTCGCATTGAAAATTACTAAAATGGTTATGACCTGTTGACAAAATGAAGAATATTTTTAAAAAAAAACCTGAAAAACGATACATTGTTTTGTCTGGCAAATAACATTGAGCAGACAGGGAACGGTTGTGGCCTAGCGGTTAGAGCGCTTGGATTGTGGTGAACAGTTCATGGGTTCAAGTCCCAATTTGGTCAAAGCTCACAATTTATGGATTCTAATCCCAAAAGGGCCATTGGCTAACATCCAAATGGATATTTGACCTTTGATCTCTTCAATACTCCATTTACTTCATTTTCCTCCATTAAATGCTTTGTATTTGTCTTTATTTGTGAGTAATTCTGTTACTCTTTTTCAGGTTTATTTTCAATTGCATAAAATATTTTGATATTTAGAAATTTGAAAGCATTAAGAAGTATTTTTAGGACTAAATACACTTTGGCTATGATCTAATTTTAGCGAGAACTTTAGCAGAACCAAAATTAATTGCAAAGACTACCTATTTACTGAATAGCATAATATTGGCTCTTTTCCTGTTATCAACCCCTCCGTTTTTGCCCACTCTCTCTCTCTAGGGACGAGTTGTATTTCATTAACAATTAATGACAAGACAAAAGCATTGCTAACAACAGCTAGGTGTGGCATGGGAACTGGATTACATATTAGTTCAGTTTGGCTCAACAAGACGCTTGCTGCGCAAGTTATTTGTAGAAACGACTTGCCATGTCTACTAAACAGGGCGTTTACATTGTCAGAGCTCTCTCCTTCCTAGTCATTTCACTCAACAATGTTAATACTGCTTGTGGTAAGTATAGATAACAATCACTTTTTTCAAATTAGTCTCCATTTATATTTTTTATATTTGGTTCATGATTGATATGGCATGTTTTTCTACAATAGAATTTATTGTTCAAAATTTCGCTAAAAATAACTTATGACACTTTGTACTTTTCAAGTTGTAAGTGGCCACTAGATTAATTAGAATTAATAAATATAATATATGACAGTAACTCAAAGTAAGGAGCTATTTTTATCCAATATCAATTAAATAGTTATTGTTTGATTTGAAAGTTAAATTCATAATTTATTGTTTGCTAATTTTAATTATTGTTTCTTATTTAGTGATTGTTGTTTATTATTTATTATTTAGATGATGGAAGGTTCGCTGCTGTTGGATACACATCTCTCATCACACCAGATTACCAGAAAGAAGTACCATTGTACAGTCATTGCCTATCACTGTGTTCTATAAACATGACATGTGTAGGTGTAACATATGATACTGTTACATCTACATGTTACATGTCTAGTCAACCAGTGTTTTTAAACATAGCATGGATTTCTCAAAGCGCTTGGGTGAAGAGATCAGGTGTAAGCACTGCTGTTGTCAGAGAACTTGATACAGATATTGCGAAAGGTAATTCTAATGTTTTTTGGATTTCAGGTTTGACGCTCTGGAATTAACTTTTAAAATTTCTGAAATACGTGGTCAATATAAGTTCCATACATTCTAATTAAAACATCAACAAAAATTATGTAATTTATCTCTAAGGCTTCTAGTGCTCTTAAATCATTCAGCAATTATAATTATTTTTTTTTTATAAAATTTCAAAGCAGAACCAGATGAAAAATATCGTTTCCATATATTGTAACAATATTATAAACATATTGGCAATACTTTCAAGAAATACTTAAACGATTGTTTTAGTTGATGTCAATTGCGTCATCAATATTAAAGCCGTTGACATACTTCCCAAAATCAATTTCTGTGAAGCAGAGCATTAAAAATTTTTAACCGAGTGCCTTAGTTTTGAGCAAATTGAGAGCTTCGAAGCTTATATCATTGAACAAGAATGTAACTCGTTATTTTTATTGTTCAACAGACAAAAACACTATCATCAACCCAGCCAAGTACGGTGATAACTACCACGGAAAATACGCAGTGGACGGTGATCAAAATACATGCACTTCTAGTCCTGCATACTCCGATTGGAAAGAGGATCTGTTTTTCTTTGTAAATGTGAATGAAGTCGTCAACATAATCGGAGTGACGGTCCGGAACTATGGGATGGCTGAGGCATGCAGACGTAAGTTTACACAATTTTATTTGCTAAATATACAACAGACATTATTTTTTGGAGAACTTGAGTATGCTCGATTAGAACATAGTTGTATTCTACTAGTTGAATAAACGACACTAGAAAGAGCTGTCATTTTTGTGGAAAAATGCAAAACGAAAGCCCATAACAAGAGTATTCGCAGCGTGTTCATCGAAAAGAGGACATGAAATAATTGTTTGTAATTCAATACATCGAGTATGGAATAGAACAATAGTTTAGAGCATCGTAATTTTTTTAATAATTTCTTATAGATTACGAACAATTCATAAAGAAGATAACTACCAACTTTTAATTAATGAAAAAAATATAAAAGTGGCATCGATATAAAAAAAAAACATGTTGTAAAGACACTCTTTCTATTTAGTATATTTCTAGCCATCGTAATTATTTCTCAATATTTTAGGATTGGTCTCTGAAACACTGGAAGCGGCAAGCTCGAAATTCGCCAGCGAATCGGGGGCGATATGCCGCGTGTCATGAAATATATAGACGCTCAAGATATTAAACATGTTTGGTATTTCGCTGCCGCAAGCACGCTGATTGGTCAGTAACTTAGCAACTTCCATGATAGCGAGCTAACTTTTTCATTTTTGCATTTTAAAATAGTAGAGAAGTTGTTGTTGCTGTCCTAACGCAATAATAATAAAGATTATTATTGCTCACTACGAAAAAAAATTAACTACTCGTACTTCAATTCATAATGTGTAATATTGAGGGGCTAATAAATGAAGCTCGCCAAATACCTTGCGTTTATGATTTATCACACACATATTATAAAGTAAATGGATGTAGTGTCTAGTTTGTAACAAAAGTTATCTGCACTTTGGGAGTAGATAACTCCGGCTGCAATCGCTAGCGGCGTTCACCAGTGTGCTTTAACTCCTCAGCGTCAAGCCCCTTTGTTGGTGGTCAAAATGCCGCGCCGCTCAGGTTTCGCTTTCAGTGTGTTTGAACCTTTAGTCTTGCTTGTTATATTTTATTGATTGTTCAATTTCATTTGTGACCTACAAACAATCTCAATGAATGCTGGCTAACTATTTTTTTATTTAGTGAGCTGATTTTTGTTGAGCCTTGAGTTTTGAACAAAGTAATTATTTATTAATTAAATTTATTGCCATCTGATTATTTTTATTGCATTTCGTTTGGCGAACATAGGTCGCGAATACTTTTGTTAAGCTTTAAGAACATCAAACAGATTTGATATACTGAACGCTTTGCGCAGAACCATAATTGTCCTCAACACGAAAGAGCACCTTGCAAATTGATCTGGTTTTATCTCAAAACAGAGCAAAAGGAAAACATTGACATTATTAGCAACCCTCAGATGGTAAAAGCATCAAAACCCTTCAATATGACACCTTAGCTACTTTAGGTTAAAAAAGTGCTTTATATAGAATGCGAAAAATGAAGATCAGCATGTTCTGCATACTTTTTTGCCGGTGTAATATTTTGCATTTATGTTTGTTTTTCTTGGTAGATTTTCCAGCTGACCTCTTCCATGATGTCTCTATTATTATCAAAACTCCTGAAGGTTTATGGGCTGATTGCGCTTACCAAGATGGAGTGCTGCCGGCTATTGAGACCAAGTTTTTTCCATGCGTTCACGGAAAGCGTATTAAAGGAAGTTACAACGGTTTCTACATCACTGGATCTCGTGTAAAATTGGTTCTCACTAAAAACGTTGTTGGAATTACCAATCAGATGGCAATCAGTGAGCTAGAGGTGTACACATTTAAACAACTCTAACCATTGAAGTACACCTAGGTGTTTAGGTTTGGACTTAAGTTTTGCGTCCCCATTCATCATACACAATTGTTTTCTTTAAAAAACTGGTTTTAAGGTTCTAGTAAGTCTGATGCGTGCCTGAAGTTACCAACATTGTTATTTCCTTGGCTGGTAATTACATTAAACAATCTTATTGCTTAACCTAAAAATCCTCTACTATAAAAAATACGACTAGTAATCTTAAGACATTAATATTATTCTACCTATTATTTTTTCAATGTTGTTTTTAATCCTAATTTATTAATTCATACAAATTTTACTAATATACTTTTCGTTTATCTGAGATCTTCATTATTCTGACATTGGAAAGTTTTTTTCTTGGCGTGGTTTCATTGTTGTCATTGCTATATTTGAAAGCTGGTTGAGTGTATAGGCAACACCTCAGAGTAAGAAGGGTGGAGCTCAATCAAGGCAACATCAATTAACCTAAATTCTTGCAAGCTTTTATTATGTGCCTGATATACTAACTCGCTCTCCTGGTGAAACAATTGCTACAATGCTCATTGATCGAGACTTGTATGATGCAGACTGTTTGTTGTACATTGAACTATGTCGCTTTCAATCGGTTACGCCCAACACCGTTTGACAACTTGCCAATGGGAAATGCGTTCTTGAAAAATCAATATTTTCGTTTTTAGTAACTGCGTTGATTATTATAGATATTTTTGTTGTTTACATTTTGTCAAGTTAGCATGCCTGATATGGAAATTAGCCAGCAACAATTGTGATATAACATGGATGGTAAGCCTTAAAAAACATCCTGAAGTACAAAAAAATAAATAATGCAGTTTTTTTAAGTTTTCATATAAAAAAGAAATAGCCTAATAATTATGCTAAAAGATTTTGCTCTTGGTATATTTCTAAATGCATTGTTGCTGTTACATATCGTACTGCTATATAAAATGGAGACAATAAAGTTTTTCTTGAGAAGCTTTGTTTACAATTTTTAGATATTATTCAAATATAGTTTAATTCCTAGTTTAGAAGGAGTGCATTATAAATAATTGGAGTTGTCTATTCAATAAAAGACGACTCTGAAATAAATTGCTGATGTTTGAAAGAACAGGATTACGTCAGTGTATTGGAATTTTTTCAAGTAAGCTTGAATGGGGCTTGAATTTATCTCCTCATTTCTGGTACACATTCTACTAAACTTGAGCTGGCTAATAACAGGCAAAATAAAAATGGTTCAATCTCAAATCTTTTTGTGTTTATCATGGTGGCTTAGTGTTCACATGCATCAGGATTTTTTACCTCCTCTAATCAAATCATAACTAATTACTATGCAGTCATCATGACGCAGTGTCCCTTGTTAACATTTTAGCAACCATGCATTGTCAACATAGGTGGAGTTATTAAAGCCAATAATGCTACTAGTTATTTCATTTAATTTCTCTATGATATCCTTGCGTGCTTAGGCGTTGATCATAGTGCATAATTACACACAGTCACATGTCACAGTCATTTTTACAGAAGGTTGCGGCTCGAATGAATCACATAACAAAAGACCTTTTGTGGCACAAGATTTATGAATCACATTATAGAGTTGTACGCGCCAGACTGCAGTCACCAGCCAATCACAGTGGGTTAACAATAAGACAAGCCAATCATTGACTACAGCACGCTTGAGCGCTCACGTGTACAGCTTCTAAGCATTCGACGCATTTTACTAGTAATAGCTACTAAAATGAATGTGACTTTGAAGGTGGTTGTCTTAGCAACTTGATTGATGGCATTCTATTTGCTTCCATTATCATCTCTAGTCTCTCAGAACGAAGGTGTGTGGAGAGCTGTAGAATGTGCTGGTAGTAATATGCGTAGAATCACTATCGAGAAAGCTGCTACTGCTAGCTGATACTACTAGGACCAATCATTCCTTCAATCATCATCATGAGTCTATCAACGTTGTTTAGCTTTCGAAGAAAAAGTTTGAAATTAACTGAAGCTACAACGACGCTCAAGGGACAGTACTTGGGCAATGTCAGTACAAATGTGGCCAAAGGTGAGAAATGTGTAGATCGACCTCTTACTCTTTTATGGACAAATTACGAAAAGACATCAGGAAAGCAAACAGTTGCAATGAAGATCACCGTGGATAACAGTGGACTTAAAGTGTACACTACCAATCAAGGTTTAACGCATTATTGGTGCCATCGAATCAGCTACTTTCGCGTTGCTAAAAACAACCCAAAACTGTTTGTTTGGATCTACCGACATGTTGGTAAAAAGTTAAAAGTAGAATTACGATGCCACGCTATTTTATTGGTCAATGAAAAGAAAGCCTCAAGCTTGGTCGAACTCTTAACAGAAAAGGTGAGTATGTTGTGATTACCTTAGAATGTCTCTATAGTTGCGGAGTTACTTTGCATTTGCTGACATTGAAAAGAATCTCTGGTTGCCCTGTCTGTTCTTGGAGCATAAATTTAATGATACATTTCAAGAAATAAATCGTCAGCAAAATTGAGTGGGCAGGAATCACTTGAACTTATTTCATCTTGAAAAAAACTAGGTGAAAGTAAAAATTTAGGTTGATGAGAACATGGATGATTTGTTACTTTTTGTATTCTATGCGCGCTGTATTAGCTGCTCACCATGTCATTTTACCTTGTTGTAAAAACTATGAACAAGTTATATTATATAAAACACAGTTTTATTTAGTGGAACATGATGATTTAACCCAAGTGGTTAAAAATTATTTTCAACAGAGCGCTGTTTCCATGCTGTAGTTTATTCCAATTACCCCAATATTTAGTTTGCTGATTAGTTTGTTTGCAAACAAGCTCACTTGTTCTAGCCACAAAGATGTGTTTTATAGTCTAGCTATCTACACCGATCATTGATCATAAATGCATTATTATCATTTATTGACCCTGTCTTTTACGCCTTCCGAAATTACCGTTTTAGAAACAACTTTTTTATATTGCTTGTCAGTGTCTAAGGCTATCCAGTAACACTGTCCCACTTGTAGTTGCGCAACGAAATATCTTTAGTTGTCTTCCTCCTGTTTCTATGACAAGTGGTATCCATTTGGCAACCACATCCCTTTTAGCTGGAAAATAATCATAAAGGAGTTGCTCATGTTCATCTCAACTCTTACATTGACATCTTTTCTCCACCATATTGTCATGCTCACAAGGTAATCTCCATGTCTATGTACCTCTCTATCTACTCCATCAACATTCTTCTGCAGTTTATTATCACAGATCCTACGGCTGATTACACAGAAGACTAGCTTACACTTGCTCCATCTATGTAGAACTGACTACCATTGCTCTATCCTCTGCTTCAACAGTGTCATGCTACTCTCTCCTTGTTGTAACTCTCCTTCCATTAATTTTTCAATTAAGCGATATGGGAAAGTGATTTTGAGAGAAAAAGCTTCGTGGCTGAACAATGGAAGCTTTTTTATTTCTGAATTTTTTTTCAGAAATTGTGGTGATGGCTTCCACGCGAATGTTTTAGTCAGCTCATCTCACCCAAATCTAATAGGTGTTTGGTTTAAGTTACAAAATAAGACAGTAAACCTTGCTTTTCTGTAAAATAATAATAAAAGTTGTGTAACGAAATTTTTAATAAAAAATAATTAAAAATTATTAAAATCATCAAAACAGTAGAAGCAAAATTTGACAGTAAATAATTAAATATAGTTTATGTAAGAATGCATTAATTTTAAAGTAATTCACTATTAAAATAATTAAAGTAATATTATTTTCATAAGCTGTGGGCTTCATGTTTTTTATTTTTTTATTTCAGTTATTTATTACTGTGAAAGTTGTTAACTTCATGTGTGATCTCATCGGCGGTTGTTTTATGCTTGGAAATATTCATTGAACTATCTTGTTGTATTATCATTATAAATTATTATGATTATAACATTGTATATTATTATTACTATTATTACTGTTATGTTACCATTGTTTAATGTTAGATAACAACATCTGAATAAAGTTTTTATATCAAAGTTCTTAACCAATGCAGCCCCAATCAATATTCAAATACGTAAAATAAGTTACTAGTACTAGTGCAGGTGTTACTAGCAATAATTCTTACACAAGGTTAATAAAGTTCATTATAAATCAAATTCAGCTTAAATCCATTTACAATACATACTTCTGAAAGAAATTGTTCAAGCAACAATCAAAAATCGCGAACTTTCAATAACCTATTGTACATGTTGTAACTATAAAACATCAAGTGCCTTGGCATTGCTCACCAAGTAAGCTATTACTATTCATTTATTCTCTGATATGACAACCGATCATTTAACATGTCCACCGATGATGAAATATTAGTCAATGCCAAATCATTGAGTGATGTTTTCCTCCTGCATTGATTCTAAATCACTCGCGTCACATTAATGCAGTGATTGGTAGGTATATCTCGTTGGTGAGCCAAGACATAACCTAAAGGCTGCTCCACACGGCAACGAAACGAGGACGAAACGAACTGGCCGAAACGAAAAATTTTTCGTTTCGGTGCATTGTTAACGAAATTTGCTTCACACGCTAACGAAACTGCATGTAGCCGATCAACGACAAACAACTGCCAGCCAATGACAATACACGAATTGTAATAACAACTGCCGCCAATCATAATAATAGTAGTATTCAATACTAGTAGTTCTTCTACTAGTTCTTCTGTACGGACAGCTTCCAGATATTCGATTTAGTTAATTTATCGGTGAGTAAACTTAATTATTTATCAACTGGTGGTTATCATTATTATTACTCACTCACCAGACTAGTAATTTTATAAGTGCTAGGCTCCTTTTAATTCCTTCTAATAATTATAAATAATGATGATGATGAATCATTTGTTATTTTGTTGCAGTAGGCCCAATTTTTATTAAAAAAATAATTAACTGTACTGTAATAATAATTACTTTAATAATTCTAATAATTTTTATTATAATAATAACATCATTAGGCAAATTTAATAACAATAAACAACTGCCAGCCAATGGTAGTATTTAATATAATACTACTACTAGTAGTAATAATAATTATTAAAATTATTATAATAATAAATTTTAGTAACATGTGCTGTGTTTAGCGCCACTAACGCAACATGGACCAATGAAGTTACGCCTTGTGTGGCCAATAGCAAAATGCAGAAAAGACTTTTGACCAATGATCGACTAACGAAAAAATGCCAACCAAGCACTGCTAGGTCTGGACGAAACGTCACCGTAACGCTACCGAAGTGACGGTAGGGCTTTTGTTGGGCAAATTTATTTTCGTTACGAAATTAATTTGACGTTTCGTCTTCGTTTCGTTGCCGTGTGGAGCAGCCTTAAGTGTGGGGGTGGGTTTGATTACAAACAGGTGGTAATTTGGCAATAGTTGAATGAATAGAATACTGTCTCTTGATGATGTCAAGCATTTGCTTTGCTGAGATCAATAGATATTTTACATGCCACCAAAACTGAAACTTAAAATGACAGTTCTAATAATAAATAATTTTATTTTTTACGTATTTGCTGTTTTATATATTCAGTTAATATTTGCATAACAAAAATGATTAGAATTCGGTCATACGAGGGTTACGGCTTGTTTCGTAGTAAATTCTCAGGTCATGTTAAAGTCAAGTGGGTTAGTTTTTAGGAAGTTGTAGATACTTGCAGAGATCTTTAAGTTTATCTTTACGATGTATAATTGGTATGTGGTTTCTAAGAAATAACACTGATTAATTACTGCCAATACTAACCACTAGTGCTAACTAAATATTATGATGTAACTCAATGGCACTAGTAATAAAAATTATGATATATTTATTATTACTAACATTGAGATCTAAAATCGAATCACGTCAATTCTCTATTGATAATTAATTAATAAAGTGTATGATTAATTCAAATAACACTGAATTTTGTTAGTAATTGTTAAATGAAATGGAATTGAAAAAATAATTATTATTGATATTTATTATTTAAAAATAATTATTAACAACACCAATGTACACCAAGGCATAATGTTTTATGTAAGTCCATCCTATATTTACGAAGACGTAAGTGTACACAAAACATTTTAGCTATATCACACGTTGTTACCATATGGGATCTTTAACAAACTGCACTTCATTACCTGATGCTCTGTGAAAAGCCTGCATTAGTGTCAGCAAGGGCACCAAGTGTACGGCACACTCACATACAGTTCAATAGACCTAGTCTAATTATTGTGTCAGCATAATATAAGTTGGCAGCGCAAGTCATGCAAAGCCAAAGAGAAGACTTGCACTTTGCACTGAAGTTACATTAGCTAATGCAAAGGATTCCAATTAGCGATTTCACACCACCTATAAATCATCTTGTCCAGACAAGTCTTCAATTAACTAAATTTAATGTTGATGCACAAAAACACCTTTTTTTACCTACGTGAAAATCACCAGCCACTCTCAGGTATTGAACATCTGACCTCTTGATTTGCAGCTCGGCGTTGTATCATCTCTGCTAACCAGACTTCATGTAAATATAACAATACTACAATCAAGTGCTACTTTTAAGACAGATGAACATTGTTGTCATGCTCATTGTCACAGATTTGGACTGAGATGTTTATAATTTAATCAAAATTTTGCACCTGCGCTATAAAATTCAATGACTGTATTTTGTTCTGGAGTTGGAAGCTGGTTTGTTCTGATAAATGACCACAGGCGGTCCCACCCCGACTTACCATTTCCACTCTATCACTTACCACCTGATACAGTGGTAAACACTCACTGTAATTACTTCTGTACATTTAGCTCAAATCAATCATTACAAAAGTTGATTTGTAATATGGATTTGTTTAGTTCCTATCCACATCTATCACCCTAGCAACATTTTTTGTAAAAGGCTGTGCTATCGTTGGTAGTTATGCAATTAATCACATTTTTTTATGGTTTGCCAAAAACATTTGTTGTTTTGTTATTACTTACAACTGACTTAGTACACTCAATGAGCTGCAACACTCACTCGCTGAATCCAACTCATTACTTGCAGCTAGCTCTTCTCAAATTGCTATTCAAAGCTATACATTACACTGTTAGCTAGTACAATACATGGTGATACACTTTGAATACACCTCACAATTGCTTCGCTTAGTTCGATGACCCATAAATTATTATTGGAGAAATATGCCATATTATTATTAAATAATTTTTTTTCAGGTTACCGCTTCATTACAAGAGTACAGGAGAGATAAAATGTTGAAGCATAGAAGGAGGTTAGTTCATGAGAAAGCAGCCGCTCATTTGTCTCAACACGGAGAGAGTCCGGTGCAGGCTCGTACTAAGTTACTAGCTACTAGTAAAAACTACAAACCTCCATCTGAGTATACTCTTACTTCTCCTACACTGACGGCTATCTCGGAGGAAGCAGACTGTAGCAGTAGCGACGAGTTAGACTACAATCACGGGGTAAGTGTGTTGACCAGTCACGGGGTAAGTGTGCTGACCAATCACGGGGTAAGTGTGTTGACCAACAAATACATAGCTACCGTTTCATGATGTTTGTGGCAAAGAGGTTGCATGGCGGAACTTAATGCTAAAGGTTTACATTGCAGCGTTTGAGTTTTCGCGACTAATGGTCGTTAAACAATATGCAATAAAGATAATCAGGTCGGCAATAAATTTAGTCAATAAGGTAGCTCAACGGATAAAAAAATAACCAATGAACGTTGTTTATCAATATTGTTTGTAGGTCGCAAATGAAACTGAACGCCAAATAAATAATAATAAACAAGTCGAATTGACCGGTTTTTTATCCTCATGTATCAAAACAGATATTGTTAACTTGCGATACAAAACGGGATGACTTTTCCAGTTATATTTATCTATAATTTTGCTATTTTTTTCTTAAATATTGAAAAAATTGGGAATTATATTTTTTATAGTTCGTTTGTTAATCTATAAGAATTTATTGAATAAATTATAATGATATTAGAATCTGACATTTCCATTCCATACGCGGCCTATTGTTTTATAAGCACTTGCTATATTTTGTCATTTGATTCACAAACATGTCACTAATAGTGTTAAGGCTTGGGGCTACACAGGCCAATGTTTGCCATCGGAAGGTTTTACGATGGGCTTCACCGAGACATCTGCACATCGTGAGGCCTGATCGTGGGCCAAACCAACACATTGGTCTATGTCCAATGCCAAAGGCACATCGACGGTCTCTGCTTGGTTGAAGCAAAATATGTTTACAAGCTGATCAGGTTTAGCCATTTACAACACTTCAGCTAAAAATTTTTCATCAACAACAATAATACATATATAATCGTTGTTATCAACTTAAAATTCTGTAAGAATGTTGATGTTATAGAGCTTGTATGTCCACCCATTTGCGCCAAAATAATTTTAGTGTGATACAGTTGTTGCCGCAAACAATTCAGTCTAGTGAATTCATTTTACATGAGTCGTAAAATAATGATCATTGGTAATAACATTTAACAACAATAATAGTTAATAATACTAATTACAACAATAAAGATGATTTATAACAATATTCTTATGATTTAATAATAAAAAATTTCAAAATAATAAATAAAAGTCATGTTTTTTTTTATTATGGCAAGAAATGAAGTCTACATTACAATAAAAGTTTTTTTCAATTATTAATATTGTTAGTATATTGTAAGATAAAAAGTTCGTTGCTGGAAATGAAACGGGTCAACAGCCGCTCATGTGCTGTATGATTGGCTAGTTCAATAACAGCTCGCCGATGTGCTGTAGCACATCGGCACGCTACATCTGCCTGTGTAGCTGTACACCTGGACAGAAACATCTGTACAGTGTCTTGTTAGCAACGATTGCTCCGTAGAAAAAAATGAATTTTCTACATATGTGACTGTTGTTTGTTATCCTGATGTAGTCATTACTAATACTAGTCACAAATACCATCATATTCTCCAAGTGAATCAGTTTTGGTGATAGAATTTTACACTTGTGCGGTCTTTGAGATGAATCAATAAAGAATGCACCTAGCTTTCTCAAAAAATGACTTGGTCCCGGAAACAGATCGCTACCACAATAATGCTATGAAATACATATATATCTTTGATTTGATTATAATGTAAGAAAATAGCAGTATTTGTATTGTTATTAATTGATATAATTGTCTCAAAATACTAGATAGAAATTCATACATAACAGCTTTAAAAGTTCTTTGTGGTTTTTTATTTTATTTTGCTGTAAACAGTTATTGATTATGATTGCGCCTGTAACAACTGTATTCGACAGATATGCCGTTTCTACAGAAAGTAAGTTTCATGCAAACATAGAAGTGAAAAAAGACAATTTTTTTTTATTTTTGTTCTTCAGCTTCTGGCTGTTATACTTTTGTTTAACCTTCACAAAACCCATTTAGAAAAGATGCTCGACTCGTCAGAAGTTAATGACAGCTTTCTCGATAAACACTGATTTCTGAATAGAGGAAATTAGCCTCTAAACATACAGTGTAATGTTTAACAGCTAACTTGTCTGTAGAGCAATGACTTTATTTCAATAGTATGTCTCGAGGTTGACAAACTGTTAGATGCTGTTTTGTAATGATTAATTCCGATATTTTATACACTGACTAATCCCAGTAAAATTGGCTCTAGTAATTTTGTTTTGATCACTAACTGATTCAATGATAGTCCCAATATCGTGGTGTATCATCATTTCCCTGTATATTCATAATCAGTTATTCTGAAGTGTTTACTGCTGTACATACAGCAAATCTCAATCATGGATGCAATGTTTACGTTCTTATGAAGGGGAAGATTTTTCATTTTATTATCGATATCAAAAATCTTTATGACATGATGAATTATTTTTATATTGTCACAGAAATTTTGCCGTGTTGCAAAAATAAATTGACATTTTAATAATATTCTGATGTCCCCACTGTGTTGGGATTTATTGAAAAGTAGCGGAAAAAAACTGATGGATTATGAACAGCGGAATTAAGGATGTACCATGCTTGTCGACAATGCAATGTCTAAACTGTACGGACATAAAAAGCTTTTCCTTGTACTAGTGGAAGAGGGCTATATGGATGCATGCGTGTAGAATGTGTACGTGTAGAATGTGTACGTGTAGAATGTGTACGTGTAGAATGTATGGCTCATGGATTAGTGTCATCCGGGTGATCTATTACAGAGCCCCTACAGCACACTTGGTCGTTGGACGTTCAAAAACAAGTTTAAACGATCTGGCAGTGAGGATATCGCACCTGACGTGAATATGAATCAAATTCCAGATGACGGCGAGTGTGACTCGGAGTACGATTCTGTTAACGGGTAAGCTTTGCTTTGTATCACCACGTTAGAAGTTGTGTTCTCTACTTGGCTTTCTATCGCCTGACTCTACATGCATTTTAAAGTTCCTAAAAGCATCTTAAGGTGCTTTTTCTTTGAATGTTATCATCAAATAATTTATCGAAGGTTTTATGAGGTTAACAGCTGAATCTGGTAATTTTTTAACCATGTTACACTCTTTCGTAACTTTCGCAAATCCTTCTGTTTGTAAGATTTCTTCGTTGCAAAAAGTTTTGGGTTTTTCATCTTTTGTGAATGAAGTTTAGTCTAGTTTAAACAAACATCGTAATCGTGACAATCCCTGATTTGAGATTGTTTGTTCTCACATCTAGCGTGTCTTAATGTTTTACATGATACTGTATGGTTTACCATTGGTCAGGCATCCCCATACATCTGATAGCCTTGCAAGAGGTGACTTGTGACTTTGTACGAGTTCTACATGTGCTACATGAAAGTTGTGTCCTAAATCTTACTCCCTAGAAAATACGCTATTTATAGCACATTGTGCCGTTGTTACAGAGCATAAATAATTGAAGTCTTTCCAAATCATTATGTTTTTTTGTTAACATCTGCAGTAAAAACTTCTTCATTTCTCATTGAAGCCGTTTATAATCTATCTTTTTTGCCCAAGAGTTATTGTTGAATAAATGACGGGATATTCCGCGGCATACTTATTATCGCAAACTTGCAATTTCCGAAAAAAAATTGGCTTTTCAATGTTGCAATGTGAGTGAATAGTAATCATGCTCAAGTTAAGCTGCGTTTACACGACAGCAGCGGCGTCTCCGTCTTATCTGATGGCCGCAGGCGCTGTTGTTAGTTGCCTGTACACTATTTAACTTTGGAGTTGTCCAATCATCATAACTAATATATTTTAGTGCGTTCCTTCTCATGCACTTGGGTTGATGAGTTGAGATTTAACTGCTAATAGTTTTCCACCAGGTAGAAATTCCCCATGTATTCAGAGTTTTTTTTTTATTTACCTATAATATGCAATTCTGATTTAGCTAAAAAGAAATAATAATTATTATTAAAGTTTAATAATAGTTTTGTAGAAAATCAGATTTTTTCTCATGTTTGCATACAAAATAATAATAATAATTACTCCAATAGAACTTAATTATTATCATTAAGTACACAGAGTTTGATTTGTTTTATTAAAATGAATAATAATAAAGATTATTAGCAATGGTGATGATATATAATTATTTAACAACAGTATTACGACTTTTATTTGCATCACATCCAAGCTTGAATAAACACAATATTGGAACCGCTATATAGAGAAACACAATTGGTCTAATGTTATCATGTGGCTATAAAATCGCCGTAACTTGACGCTCAAACTTGACACTGTTGGGTTGCTGCGTCGCAGTCCGCGACAACCTGCGTCTCCACCAAAAGTGGCACAAGTTTTCTGCGACAAGACACATCGGCAAACTTCAAAAGAAGGTTGTCTTGTGTAAATGCAGCTTTAATTCTGAAAAGTATTTAATAACGTTAAATAATTATTTTTGTCTGTCTTATAGTCAATCGTCTTTTATTGCGTACAACTTTTTCTGCAAACTCCGCGTTCTCAAACTCTACGTGCTAGAATCCTGAAATTCCATCATTGAGTGAGTTATTAAAATATGTCTAATTCTGCAGAAAGTAATGTCCAACTTGCCAAAATCTTTTTATCATACAATAATGAAGGGAAGCTTGACCGAATCTAGTCAGCACTAATTGTTTAGCTGAAGTGTACAATCTGCAGCAGCGCTGCTTCGTTATGTAAATGACAGCTGGATATGTCTGTAGTGATTGACTACAGATGTAAGTAAATAACTTGGTACTGCTTGGTACCATCAGTAGAGTCTGTTCGTCTGCAAAATTCCCTCCCACCACGCCCCTCCATATTATGTACTAATTACTCATTAATCACTGGTTTCTCTTTGCCTGTGTAACTATTGCATCTGTTATTCAATTATATAACTGTTTCATAGTACATAGTGCTACCCTTTTGTGGTACTAATTGTGCTAATAGTTGTAGTAGCAGTACCACTAGTAATGATAACGAAGGTACTCAATAGTAACAGTGTTGCTAGCAGTAGCAGCAGTAGTAGTAGCAGCGGCAGTACCAGCAGCAGTAGTTGTAGTAGCAGTAGTAGTACCAGCAGCAGTAGCGGTAGTAGTAGCGGTAGTAGTAGCGGTAGTAGTAGCGGTAACAGTAGCGGTAGTAGTAGTAGTATTACTATTAGTCATAGTGATAATAGTACTAGTAGCAGCTGAAGTAATAGTAGTTGCAGCAGTACCATCGGGAGCAACAGTAGTAGTAGCAGTAATAGTAGAAGTAGCAGCAGTAGTAGTAGTTGTATTAGTCATAGTGGTAGTAGCACCAGTAGCAGTAGTAGTACTAGTAGCAGTAGTAGTAGTTTGTAGCAGTTGTAGTAGTAGTTATATCGATGATAGTAAGAATCACTGTAGCTAAGTAATAGATAGATTACGAGCTAAATTAGAAATGACTGTCAGCAAATGGAACATTCTAGCAGTAGTACTAGCTAGTGAAGTCTAATACAAGATGGATATCCATGAGTTTCACCATTGGCATTCTAATCATCAGACAACTCCGATTCATTTGAATTCAGTCGATAATTGCAAAATCATTACCTAACCGTGAGAATGATAATTTTGGCAATCATGGCCTGTAAGTGTTGTGAATCCTAATCGAAATATTAGGTAATTATCTACTTGTGGTCTGACATCAATTGGTACTAGTCAACTAAACTGTTGATACATTCAGCGATTTTATTTTTGGAGTCCACCCACTCCAACCCATTCATTTCCAGTTTCCTTTGTTTTCTCCCATTTTCAAGTAAATTGATTAAAATTATTTTTATTTGCTTAGTCATTTTGATTTTATTTAAAAGTATAAATAACCTGTCAGTTGATGGCATGATTTATTTATAGTAACTGCGCTGTCTACCGTGTTGTTTTTGGTTAGGCAAACGTTTCAACACAGGATCGTGCTTTTAATGATTATGCAAGCTGTTTCCTGTTTTAGCAATTTCAATGTAAGCTTTCAGTTCCTTGTTTAAAATAAGTGCATTCCTAGTCTGACTCACCGGCCTTTCGAATATTTATCTCTGCTGCTATTGGTCTATTTGTTTTAAATGCGATTGTCTATGTTTAGGGAAGTGAATAAAATTAAATTTCACTGCTCCCTAAATTGGCACCAAAAAGTGACGAACAATGTTTGCGGAATTTTTTTCCTCCTCACCCTTATAACAAAAATTGAGATTATTTTTTATTATAATTATTATGAAAAACCAATTTTCCTTGATTGTTCATATTTTTTTCCTACATTTTACTAATTGAAACCTTTGAGTTTCCAAGTTAAGAAGCTAACAACAATAATGATAATAGTAAGAATGGTAGTAATAATAATAATTATTATATTAATAACAGTAACGATTATAATAATACAGATTATAATAATAAAAATGATTATGAAGTAATTGTTATTATTATATTAATAATAATAATTTTCATATTAAAAAAGAACAATGGTAATAATAATGATGATAATAATAATAAAAATTGATATATTGATAATAACGATAATGATCATGACAATATTTTTCCAGAAAGTTCTCCCATTCTAAATTTTTTCCACATGGTGTGCATCGCATTTCCCCCATTAAAACACAAAACTACTACTTTTGCCGATTTTACTACAACTCCTAACTACTATTTGTTTGCCAGGTTTGCCACTTTACCTCGAAAGAGTCGCAATAACTCAAACAGACGTCTGCAGAAGAAACTACTGGTTGATCGTCTGGAGACACTAGCCATGCAGTCAGGTGACTCCCTTTCAGTTAATGAAAATGGGATGAGCGACAGCCCTGATGACTTTGAGATTGAACCCGGCAGCGATGAGGAGGTCAACGGTGCTGATTCACACCAATTTTCTGGTAAATTATAAATTATATATTTTTTTATATTTCACCTTTTTTGACCGACAAAATTACTAGTCTAGCTTTGTACGTGCGCACGATAAGCGACGTAGTTTCACTGTTCATGTCATCGCTATTTCAATCCGTCACGATGATGACATTTGACATACACCTGATCCGGAAATTTCCAGAGTAGTTGGCAGTGATGCCAAAAATCACGTTTTTTTAGCAATAGTTTTGCTTAACCAGCCAAACGTTAATAATAAAAAATATATTTTTTCCAAGTTCCAATAATAAAAGAAGTAATCGTGATAGTAATAATTATTATTATTATTATTATTCTAAAGAATTTTGATAATAATAAGAATGTGTTACTCTATTATTGATGACGTAACATAGATATGAGATTTAAGCTCATAAGAGTTGAATATTTTGTATCATGCTCTAGCCAGAAATTAAAAAAAATAAATTTGTGCTAAAATTATTTATTTATTTATTAGTTTTACATTTTCTGATCAAGTTGGCGGTGGCAAATTTATCCAATCATCTCAAGTCTGCCATCAGTCGCCTAAAGAGAGAATAACTCCTGTATAACAAGCTTGCAAAACCATCTACATCGATCACCAACATTGACACATTTGTTTCGTTCTGCGGAAATGGAAATAAAAACAAATAAAAAATCAATTATATCATTGAATACATTCGAAACTTGTTTGTTGGAAATAATTTGTATGGGCTTGGTAATGTTGTGAAGTTGTTGGATTTATTTCATTTTTGTTATTTATTACATAACATCATGAGAGAAGACAAAAAAGTGGGCTTGAATAACAGTAAAAAGAACAAAGCTGTAGCCTAGTGTACTGTACCACATACAATGTATCTTTGAAAGAATTATTTTGCTAAGCCCATTGAGTTTTGGGACGGAAGTTATCACCCAGTGTAGTAAATTATTCTGATACTGTAACTGTCAACATTTCAAAAGATAAAATACCAGCTTGGTCCATCTATTGTGACAGGATCTATCCTTATATCAAGTACGTGAGTCATTTGATCCTTTCCTGCCCTTCAACCTGATTCATTGATCTGTTTGTAAAGACGATATGTTTGACTCCGTTGACCTTGAACCTCCACTTCCCCAAGCTACATATATTACTGACCGTTTCTGGTGGAGTTTTGAAAATTTCCTAAAATTGTTACCTCCTTATAAATCCATCATTATTAATATTTATAATTGTCTTAACCTTATAAAATCAACTGATACAACATTACTTGAAAAAGCCTTAACTGCCTTATGTTAAAATAAAAAATGTGCATTTAAGTTGTCATCCTTTGAAGGAAGACAACTCTTTCCCAAAAATAGTTTTTCAAATTAATTTTGTTTGCACATAGGTTGGCAATACATTCAAGCAGGTGTTTGTTGAAAAACGGAGCATACTTACAAAGAACGTGTGTGTTTGTAATGACGTTTGTTCATAAGGCTTTATCTTCATACATGTCGTTGAAGATTGTATGACATATTGCTAGCACTAACAGTGTTTAGAGTTGCCTGCTCTTGATGATCGTGTCAAAGTTACCCACTATGTAATGTGCCCATAAACGGTTTGTAATTAAGAGCGCAGTCACAGCTTCTTTTAAAAAGATTGGAAATAGTAATAATTTTTTACTTTTTTTCATAAAAAGAACATAACTTGATTTTGAGAGGTAACAGATATGCTTAGTCTTTTAGTAACTTACTACGTTGCATAAAGTAAGCGTCGTGAAAAATACAAAAACATTCTCCGTAGTTTAACTATTTTCTGTGACGTCCCACAAGTACCAACAATTTTTAAAAAGTTCAAGATTTCCACCATCGACCATCTTAATAAATGTCCAACTTCCTAGAACATCATATGATAGCCACGAGCCCTGCGACATGTATAGGGGTCAACCTATAACTTGATTATACAGTGAAGCCAAGGGCCAAGAAAAATGCATTTAATTATGGATAGTATTGAATTGCTCAAACATGCCATAGAAGACTATAAATATAATAATAATAATTTATATTGTAACTAATAATATAGCAATATTATGAACAGTAAGCTACGTTCACACTATACGATTCTCGGCCATGCGATTATCTGGAGGAATCGGGAGTTGCTCTCCCTATTATTTAGAAGAGTTGCGATTTTTTGTGCCCGATATTGCATGGCCTTGACATGTTGTCAAGATACCGCATTTAATTGATAATTACAGAACATCAAATTATTATTAATAATAATATGATATAGCTGATATTATCAGATATTTAAATAAATTATACCATTTCTTCACTCATCAATAATAGGAAATGAATTACAAATAATAATAATAAATAATGGTAAGTAGTATACTCAATTATAATGAATAATAAACAAATGATAACTTTTTTCAATTCAATTATTTATTATAATCATCATGGCGCTGGTTCTTGTTTTCTATTTATATTGATAATAGTTAGTATACCCACCTTAATATTCTACTAGTAAACAAGACTTGCAGTTGATCAGGGAAATATAAAAAAATATTCTAAAATTGGTTAAAATAATAATTATCAAGCAGCTGCAAGTTTCTTGAAAAGCATTAAATTGAAACGCTGTGATGTGGATGTTGATTGGCTAGACAGGCCGATAATCGTACAGAGAAGCATCACTGCCCGATGAAAAAAAATCTGCCACCGATTGTAAAATCGTTAAGATTTTACTGTTCACACTTGCGAGCCGATTTTTTGCTCCTCCCACTCGGCCGAAAATCGCATAGTGTGAATGTAGCTTTATGAATACTTCCAGAAGTTTTTTTTTACATGACTTACCATCTGGATAAATTTTAATAATGCAAACTTGAACTATTGTTTATTGTTAATCATTATTATTTTAATGATTATCATTTTGATGCTAATCATAATAATGATAAACAGTTTGCTTTGTTTAGTTCTTGAAATTATTGTTTATTGGTGTATCGATTTATCAATTAATGATAATAAACGTTCAATAAAGTACCAACAATATTACTAATTTACACATATCAGCTGCATTATCTCACAGAAATAACAGTTTAGATCGCATTGGCTTGATAGGATTGATATTTCATTTTTAGTTATTAATAGATAGCCTTAGATCTTCGTTACATTCCAAGATTGAATACATTTCAGTAATCAGAAACTCATGTCTTGAAGTTACTTGCTCATGCATCGTGGCGAGTACATTTCAAAATTATTGTCAGTTACAAGAGGAGATAATTTTATGATTTAAATAGCGCGCGATCTACGGTTGACAAAATTTTTCCTATTCAATGCGATAGAAGAACTCTGTTTCCAAACACTAAGGCTTTTCACAGATTTTGCGTGACAGTTAGTTTAAAAAATGCAAATGCTATAATATTGAAACATATGAAGCCATTTTTATTTATGCCGGTTTCACAGTATAACCTCTTTGCTCCCGTATTGTCAGTATTGGAGAGCACAACTCCCAATTTAAAATAATGCAGTCACTTTCCGGTAGAATAACGTTTTCTTGCTAAATATTTTATGTTTTCATCACTTTATTTGACAGGTGCAGATGCTATTCCTCTGACTTCTAGAATCTCCCCCATTAGCTGCTCAGAAAGAAGTCTTCCGGCAGATAAACTTGTCGAGCATGACGACGATTCCTCTGACAGCGATTCAGTCCATGACCTTTCGCTCACCTCTGCAAACCACCCCCCTTCAATCGCACACATTAGGTCATTTAGCGATGGGTTTTATTCTTTCGATAGGTCCAGTATTTCGAGTGAAGGGTCAGAGGTTTCGGTGGAAAAACAAAAAATATTTTTACATTCCAAAAATCATGTTTCTTCCGAAAGTGGTGTAGACGAAGACATCGGCTCCACAGAAACTTTGTCGAAAGAGCAAAGTCCGGCAATAAATGGTATCAAAACAGCGGAAGAAAGTGAAATTGCAGACGGACAGATAAATACAATTGTTACCGAAATGATTAAAACAAAATTAAACACGAATGACTTACCTGTTACCGAAAACAAGATGTCTTCTCCCACGCAATCATCTTCCGGCATATTCTACGCACCCAAAACTAATAGCAAAAATAGTAATCCACTGAAGTCTACACGCGCTGATGTAATCAGTCCGCAACCTTTGACCTCTGTTCTTCCAGATAAAGACTTTGAGTCTGATTGCAGTGACAGCTCTGTAGAAGTCGTACGAATCGTCACGAGGTTGTGAATTGTTTTTGTTTATTGTTGATCAAATAACTGCAAAAAGATTTATTATGTTTTCTATATATTAATTCATTCCAAGGTTTGTGTCTGGCAAACTGCCAGCTTATCAGGGCTTTGTACTTACCACAGTAAGGTGTGAGATTTTGTTATGACTATTACTGAGCATTGCATTTTTTTAACAAGGAGGAAGTTGTCTACTCCTACATCCATTATATTATTGAGAAAACAACTTCTGTTATTATAGTTCAAACGTTACTAGTCCAGCTCTTCCATATTTAACACTATATTGCTCATTAGACAAGTTTATGCAAATTATATTTTTTATTTATACATGATTATTTCTTGAATCTAAGAGTCATCCTTTGCTATGTGTGTTACATAGAGACCAGGAAATGAAGATGCAGGTTTTTTCTGACCAGCAATAAAGTTTGTTTTGAACATAAATGGACAGTCTCTTTCTTATTTGTATTTTCATTGTTCTATTATAATTTTGATCCAAAAAATGCAGAAAATTCTGCATCTAAAAGATGCTGTATAAAAGTGTGATGTCGCAAATCTACCACCAAAGCGATAAAAACTTTATGAAATAATTACAAAATTCATTCAACCAGAAGGTTTGTTATGTAGAGTAGCTCATCCGTGGCTTACAACTTGTCATACATGTAAAAATAATTCAGCTGAGCTTCATCCAGAGTTTGCTTTCACCATGATTTGATTTCTATGATGTGGTCCGTATAATTAAAAATGTGGAAGCAACTGAATGTAAGGCATGAAAACTAATATCAACTTCAGCTAGCTTTTCAAGAACTGCCATGATGGGAATTGCCTCCACTTTTTCCAGCTGCCCGTGAATTTTGTTATAAACTTCAGTTGGGTTTTACGATTCATTGACTGTCTGATATCAATGCCAATTACAGGCGACGGTTTAGTCGCGCATCTAACTTACTTGTAAGGGCTCGTGCAATGACCCTGCGTTCATTGCTATGATTAGACCATGCGCTTTTTGTTTTAATTGAAAATGAAACTTATTACTCACTGCTGTGGCTAACGTTGACCATCTTCCATTATTATCCAAGTATCTCCTTTACCTACCTAAAGGCTGATAACAGCAAACACTATTACAGATAATAACTGCTATCACCGAAGTTCAAGTAAGTCCATAATAATTAATAATATATAGTTATTATAATAATTATTATTATTATTGTTGTATGTTGTAATAGTTTTTTTAGTAGTCTTTTTTTTTGGTTAAAATTATTATTATTTATCGATATTTATTAATTACAATAAATTATTATTATTATATAGAATAAAGAATAATATTATTAATTGTAATAATAAATAATAATAATAATACTATTCGTTGATAAATAATAATAATAATAAATAATAATAGTAACTATTATAATTTATTTATTATTATTATTTATTACCTAAAAACTAATAGTATTATTATTATATTATTATTATAATTATTACTACTAACTATTATTATAGTTAGTAGATACTACTAATAATAATAATAAATAATAATTTCTGCCGCGTGCAAACAACAACAACACATCATAATACTTTCTTTACCTACCATAATAATTATTATAATACTTACTACCTAACTACTACTACTTACTAACTACTTAAAGTTATTTATTTTTATTATTATAATATATTATCGTTATTGTTAGTGCACAAGCAGTATTATTATTATCTAATTATATTATTAATTTTAATAATAATTTTAATAATAATTGTTTCTTAGTGGTAGTAGGTTGTACGACATGCAGAAAGAAAGCAATTGACACAACAAAAAAGAGATGAATAAGTTGGGGTATTACTGCTGTCTTTATTATTATTATTATTACTACTACCACTACTACTGTTATTTATTATTAATCATTAATTAACGTTAATAAATTTCTCCATCACAATCCAAATAATAAGGGCAATAATAATGATGATGATGATAATAATCATTAGTCGCGACTGATCACCCGCAAAACATCAAGTGAGAAAAAAATTGTTCCGCCTGTCGTGTTTGTTCGTTTTTCTTGCTGAAGAACAACAATCAATGATGATGTAATATTACTGCTGCTGTGTGTGTATCATCTGTTATGTAATGTATATTAGATATTATAACCAATAACAATGTTGATTATTTATGATTATTGTTTATTATTGTTATTATTTATTAGCATTATTGTTTATCATTGTTTACTACTATCATTTATTATGATTCATGCAGTCCTGGTTGAAAAAAGTCAGTAGTTGTAGTGGCGGCAGTAGTAGTACTACTATCATTTTTTTTATTCTAGTACCTAGTAGTATTTATTTAGTAGTGGAAGTAGTACTACTACCAATACCACTACTACCAATATTAACCTAATGCCAACTTGTAGAGCTAGACTTGGTGATGTTTATGATAGAATTTATTGGTATAAATGACTTTTTAAACCCCTAAATTGACATTTTGAAAAAGTTCTAATAAACTAGAAATAAATAAATAAATCGGCAAAACAGTATGTCAGTGAGTAGATAAGGCATTTTGTCAAAGTTGTAATTATCAGATATTCTTGTAATGTTCTGGGCAATTGATACAACTGTGCCAAAGTCCGGGAATTGTTATGACTAATTGCATTTGAATAGTCATTACAGAAAATCAGAGGCACGTGTGGTCTAGTGGTTAAAGTGCTTGCACTTCAATCCTGGATCTGGGGGTTCGATTCCCAGCACGGTTATCTGTGAGCAAGATATTTGGCTTCCTATGCTCTGCCTGGTCGGATATGGGCATAAAAATAACGTGGTCCCTAGTTTGATTGCACTCTCCATAATAACTATGGAGTCATGCTAGTAAAAGATCCCCCTCAGCCTTTTCGGAAGAGCAGCCGGTAACGGCGGGCATGGGTATAGGGTGCTGCTCACACAAGCTCCAAGCTTATGAGACCCGTCTTTAGGGTTGCCCACAAGGCACAGCTCAAAAACAAAACAAAACAAAATTGGATCGGCTGTTTGGAGAAAAAGTAGTAGTAAATTAGTATATTGGTTAGAGTTATTAACCAAGCTATCATTTGAGATTTTGAAATCTGCGTTGAAGAAAGAAGTATATATGAATTCTTTTACCGCATCATGTGATAACTGTTGGTTTAGCAGCGATGGCTACTTCCTTCATATCGCGATAATTTATACCTTCAACCAAAACAGGAGGCAAAGAGAGGTAGCAAGGATCTTTCCCTGTTGATTGGTACATAGTAAAGATTGGATGCAATATTTGGAGAGAAAAATCAGATTAAGTAGTTTGACCTGGTGTAGTAAGCAAATCAACAACCTTCACAATCTGTCTGGTATTTGCTGTAACAATGACAATCTCGAATAAGTTTGGATTCCTCTTATTCAAGACAAACTTTTTGTAAACATTCCATATGAGATATATTGGTTCAATTATTCAACATCTATAACATAAATAATTCATTTGAGACGTAAACAATGTAAACTTGATGGATTCAAACTTTCATAATAGTTGCATTCCCAAAACTGTATTTTAGTATAAATGGATTGCTTGAGTTGTTCCAATGTATAATTCATTTAAGGTAAACAGGCTGAAAGTAAATACATTACATACATAATAACTTGTTTAATTAATTGAAGTGCCGGGCACAGTTTGAAACGAAAGTGAATCGTGGTATACTGACCTCTAGGAAATTCTAAAAAAAAACATAATGTGCGAATGGCTGTGCGTTAGTTATTGTTCATAATTGTTTTTTATCTTATATAATAATGTATGAATAATTATTATTGTAGGTTTAGTTAATACATATTTAATATTTATGTTTTAATTAAATGACATAAAAAATATTGTGTTTTTGATAATTAACATGTGAAAATTTAATACAACAACTGGTGCATCAATTCAATGTGTTTTGTTTGGACGTTTCTTCGCACAACTTTTACATTTTTTTGTATATAATCTTCGTTTCTATTGAAAAAACTATCATATACTCTCTTTTGTTTCAAAACATATCTCTTTTTAATTTTCAATCAATGATTGAAATATGCTACAGGCAAATATTAACTATTAAACTATTTTGAAATATTGACCATATGCTAACTAATAGTAATTGCCTTTTTTAGTTTAATCTTTGCTCATTGCTTTTCATGTTTTTTTATTATCGTAATTTTTATTCATTTCTATTGGCGACTGTTTCACTCTCATTCTCAACTCATATAAATTAAATGAAAATGGTATTTGAATTAAAAGATTTCATTACTTGCTCAGTGGAATGTCATCATATCTCCGAGATCATGTTTTTGCTATCGAAATCGTCTACATATTAAAGGACCTATTTGTCTATTCTTTCCATCTTACTGTTAAAGTGGTCTTGGTTTCTTCAAAATATTTTTCCATCAGATTCTCAGCTTGGAAATAGTCACAAAACAAGGATGACACCCACATGGTGTGATTTTTTTAGCACAATTAACCAGCTGGGTTAGGTAGTGATTTATCGTTTCAATTTTTTTGGGTGTTCAAGTTTCATCAGAACTCACTAACTAAAACCGTTATAACAATTGATTTCTATTAATGTTGTGAGCTCCATTACAAGGCAATACTAATTTTGCATTGAGTTTTTGTGTAGCAGCTGCAGATCCGCTAAGACTTCAGTTTAATTTTATACCATCCGATGAACAATTGTGAAATAATTTTGCATGATCATTTGCCCGACAAATTTTCTCACGAAAACCACATTGTTTCTGTAGCTAGAAAAATATGAAATTTTTGCATTTTCGTGATTTTACAAACATTCAATATCAGGTCATTGATTTATTATAGTAAAACTGTTTCCAATTATAATTTTGTGGTCCAAAGACACTATGTAGCGCACAAGAGAAAAACAAAAGGAAGTGATTAGTTGATTGCTAGTTTATCTACTAGCCATGTCAAAGTCGCTACTAACTGAAGATCAATCAGTATGAGGTTACAAATAACCAGCTATCGATTCACCAGTCAGGAATATAACATATGACGGGTCTGTACTCTAGCTGTATTCCCTGGAGCAAATACATTATAGCCATAACTGAGCACTAAATATCGTTGCTGTATATCCCTGAATAGTCTGCTGTTATCAAGCTCTAAACATTTGACAAGCTAGATTTTTTAAATAAACCTAGTTCAGAACTTCAGAACGAGGCCTCAATTCACATTGATGCAAATTTGGTTTGAAGCAGGAGTTTTAGTCACTTGCTATAAGCCGCTCAAACGATATACTTTAGTTTGATTAACGCATTACGAAATGAGCATGTTTGTTTGTTCTTGCAACGTTTTGTTTATTCATGCACTAGAGGTAGAAAGGTATAAATCCTAAGGTACTACAAGCTAACAACCTATTGCTAATTAACTCTCATCTAATAATAATATATAATTGAAGGAACTGTTTTATATGAAGTTTTGAATGTGTCTTGCAGTTGCCACGGAGGTAATTATGTATGGTTTTCAAGGAACTTCATATTCACTTTGATTTATTTCACAATCATTTATTCTGCAGGTGGATTTTTCATATTGTAATAAATTACCACTATTAATTTAGGTCCATGAAGTAAAGTATTGTAACATAAAGTATAGATTTTCTCATGCCTGATAGGTAATCTATCATTACTGTCAACTTGTGAGTTTTTTAGGGGTGTCTTGATAACATTCGAGCAATCTTGTGTGTGAGAAAACGGAATTTATCAATTGTACTGGCAAACACCTGTGCTCTTCATCAGATACCAAGCCCTAAATTTTACGATTCAAGTTAATACCTTGAAAGGTAGTTTCACACTTCAAATGCCATGCCGGTGTACATTAAAAGCTGAACATGGTATTTATCACAATCATCAATATGTCATCAAAGAAAATTACAGTCAAGATAGCTTGTGTTCAATTCATAAAACTCAGATAAGAACATGTACCTATAAAAGGCCACAAATTGTAACATGATACCCAGTGTAGTGT
Organism: Cryptosula pallasiana; assembly: GCA_945261195.1. Classification (NCBI taxonomy): domain Eukaryota; kingdom Metazoa; phylum Bryozoa; class Gymnolaemata; order Cheilostomatida; family Cryptosulidae; genus Cryptosula; species Cryptosula pallasiana. The sequence goes on along the minus strand of OX183132.1, from coordinate 40,575,066 downwards.
ACAAGCATCAATCAATCACTCTCTCCCTAGTAAAAACTTCTCTCATGTGTATGGAATACATGCACTACATACTTTTTCATGAAATAGTGACATGGATGTTTGTGAAAGTGTAAATATGCAAGTTGGAGTAACATTTAAAATTCAGCTGATATGACCTTATCAATGCTGAAAGGAAACCTAATCACAAGGTGCACCAACTGTCTGCAATCTTGTTCACTTTTGCTATTGAGTCCTCTTTGATTGGTTTGATTTAATTGCAGCTGCTCACATGTGCAATAATGTAATTTCACAAAAACAAAGCAAGTCTTTCTTCGCTATTATAGTATATCCTACCCTAAACTTGCACAAGAATGTTACACCCCATTGGAAGTGATTATGTAAGATATGTAGCTACAAGATGTTGAAGGGCATGCTTTACAGCATTATAAATTGATTATTTCCACTGATACCAGCTAATCCTGTCTGCTGCAGACTATCTCATTTCTCATATGGTACATGATAGAACATTACCATAAATCACTGGCTTTCGTGACAAACGTGTTCAGTATAGGTTACATCCACTTGACTAATCCCAAAGCATGTCTGAACCATCAATAGTCTAATAGCACAAACCCAAAGGGTATTACAATTTACGTGGAGCTGTTTGAATTCTTATTAGTATATATAATAAGAAAATCAGAAGATTTGTCAAAGGTGGAGGATGAGCCTTAGTATTTTTGCAAAGATGTTTGGTTTATTCAATATAAAATATTCCACACATAAACGGGTCTGTAACAGGCTTTCTCATCAATATTGATTGTCAGTCACACAGCATCGACCTTCGACCATAAACACATTCAAGTTTGACTAGTTTCTCTGGCTATGAATGCACCTAATTCTATCAAATTAAGCTAATGAACACGAATATTGACTGTTTATAACTTCATCTGAAAGAAGTAAATAACCATTGTATGTATCGGTCGCCTTTCTTTCTTTCAAATTGTAGACAACATTGTAGACTAACTGCCTTTATTTGTTAAAAGGTGCACGCAGTTCATTCAATACGTCAACTTTTTCTATCGTCTGTTGCTAATTATAGCAGTTGGCCATTAGGTGCTATGGACTGTACGCAACTGTCAGTTCATGAGCATGAATGTAGCAGTTTAGGCTTGTAGTTAAATTAATTAATCATTGTAATTTGGCTAATATATTATTAGCGCTGTATTTTCTAAATATCAACCAGTGCTGACCTCCCGTTTTATTTATTAGAGTGTTTTTGGCGCATCAAAGGTTTTGCTACTTCCTTTGGAATATGATTCCATCAAATTAGTCATTTCTATATCATCGTTGTGTGTTTTATAACCATCAATCACCCCAAAGTCGCTCTTATCTTTTTTTATAACAAACTCAACAAGTCTCAATCAGTTTGCTACGGGTAGTTCCTCCATGGTTTTTGTCCGACTTCGAAATTTTAGGGTAGCACAAAATTATTTTTTTGGCAAACACTACTTTATACTGAGCGCCACATGCCCTCACGCTCCGCACATAATGAAGCAGATGGCTTACTAAACAAAAAATGTTTGTCTAAGCACTCTCTTGTTAAGTGTTTGCACTAGAAACATCCATATCTGCTCCCTGTCATTCTTTTATACTAAACGTTTGCTATTTCCGTAACGATATTTACTTTTTTATTGAATTATGCTTGTAACTGGACTCCCACGGTTTACCTAACATTGTTTACTGTCGCTGTATAAATATAACAAAATGCGTATCACAGAGATCAATATGGGTGGGATGATGAAGACAAGCAATCGTTTGTACTAGCCGTGCATTGTCTGTTTATGCTAAAGCGCCTTGTCTCACGCACCGCTCTCGCAGACCACCTATTATGTCAAAGTAGCAAACTAAATTTAATTGATTGATATTTATTTATTTATTTGGAGCTTTCACATATGAAATGGCAAGTGTTTTTACAGGTTGTATTAGGTTGGTGTTGTTGTGAAGTTGCTTACCTTTGGGATTTGCAATAAAGCATCATTTTACTTATGTGTAAACTTGAATTAAATATTTATTATTATTAAATGTATTGACAAGCCACCCCGGTGCACAGAGCTGAAAAATAATATTTGGTATATTTTTTTGTAATGAACTATAATCACTCTCACATTACATTGAAAATTCTATTAACCAGCCTGGAAATGATTGGCAAAACAAAATCATTTCGTGCGAGTTTTGGGAATACTACAAAATATCCTCTGCAATTTATGTTTTGTGGATTACTTAAGGTTTTTAAAAGGTTTTGGCTTTACGTGGAAGCTATCATGATATATACACACTTATTCAGGTACAATTACATAACTGCTTTATACCGGTCATCGTACTCCCACAACATAAGATTACTTCTTCTGTACAAACAATCATTATTTTGTGATTCCTCTTCTCCATGAAAGAAATTTTCTTGTGTGGTCTAGGGTTGTATTCTTATGTTTATAAACTTTCTCTGTTTACTAAAGCCCCATTTACATCTACTGATTACGTACCAATGTGCCTACTGATTGAGGATTTTCTTATTTCCTATTTTGATTAAATGGCCTAAAACAATTGATAGCGTTTTATTTGAGGCAATTGACAGGTTTGGATCAAGATCAAAAAATTGGTACGCAATTTTTGTTTTGACCAATCATATCAACCCTCGCAGTTTAAATGTTTCAAATAAAATTGGTTCTCGAGCGCAAGTATTTATGTTTATCCCTGAATGCCCCTTTGTGTTTGCAAAGCATTTTATCACTAATATGACACAGCGATTTTGACCGAAATTGCTTGAGAATGTAAAACAGAAATAGAGAAACTATCTGTCATCATTCCCAATCAGTTGGGGCAAATCAATATGTATCCAGTAGATGTGCCTATTACATTACTGTGCTAGCTTTTCACACCATCACCGTAGGGTTTTGATCCTGCGACCTTTGGTTGAGATCTCTACACTTTAACCACTAAGCCATGAGCGCTCTGTGCAATCTATATCATCTATGCTATGTATACATCTCTAGGTGAAGTCTTGATGGATCCGTAACTTTATGAACTCATCTGCCATGGAGTCATCAGGCCACAAGGGAAAGCCATTCTACTGCAGAGACTGGGTTTTTGAGAAGCTGAAAGCATGTCTGAACAAGCGGCAGCAGTCAGCGACGTGTGGCACTCTCGTCATGGGAGACAGCGGCTCTGGTAAAACAGCATTCTGTACGGAATTGGTGTGGCCTAGCAGAGACAATCCTAGCCAGGTAAAATCAAGTGATGGTCGACAGAGAGCTGACTTGTTTTAGTTGATAGGGCTGTGCAGTGAGTTGTAGTCCATTGGGAAACGATTGGTGTGTGTTGTACAAGTGTTAGAAGTCCCGGTGGTGTAACCAGGCATTGCGTATATTATTGTACGCAGCTCATCGCAGTTTTTAGTTTTTTTTATAGGCAAAACAATCATTTTCAAGTTACTGTGTTACAAAATTTATCAAATGTTTTGATAACTTCCTCAAGTAGCTAAACTGCATTCACTTTGTCATTCAAACACCTATTCAATCTTTTGAGAAGACAACTTCAAATAGTTCGAGTTCCGAGAAACTTTATTTACTCTTGTAGAGAGAGCTGTCTCGTAGGCTCCTAGCTTACCACTTCTGTTCTGTCATTGGTGCTCAGTCTTTGTCTTTATCCAACTTCCTGCACCACATCTCTAGTCAGTTAACCAATCACGATATTATTGGTGAAGAGTACAGCAGGCTGGTGACCAATCAGCAGTCGACATCTGTCAGGTGATCTTTTCAGCTTTTTAAATTGTGTACATATATTAAAAATAGTTGAAACTAAGCATGTCTTTGTCATAGCAGCTGTCACTTCGTTTGATACTACCTTGTTGAATGAGAGGACGACTCCATTTGTCTTATGTCGCTTTGTCTGATGAGAGGGTAATTCCCTATTTCTGGTTCAGGCATAGTGAGCTTTTGTTACTTCAGATTCATCTTTAGTCAAAAATGTCATTTATGAGCAATGAATTTAAACATAGTATTTATTATACTAATTTTTTGTTTAATTTTTTTCTCAAATACTAGAAATTAATAGCAAAATTTTGATTCATTTCAGGTTTTCAGCGACTTTCCTTTCATGAGGATGTGAAAATTTTTTTAACGTTATTTTGCTGGAACAATTGAAGTTGTGATTTCTATTGTTGAATAGTTCGCTCAGAGTTGTCTACTCTAATGGGTGGACTACTATGCATAAGATCTTTTTTACGGTGTCCTTGACTTGGCGATCTATTGCCTCACTTTATAGTTGCGGCGACTCATCAGCATTGTAGTCGACCTTTCAACAAAACTACACAATCAGCAAATGATGGAAAAATAATGCTTTTTATATGCATGTGTTGTAACTGTTTTGTTTATATTCACTTCATGTTGTCTAAAATTAATCTTTTAGATGGTGGGACGTTCTTTTTACAAATAGTGTATGTATGTATGGCTTTTCTTGGGCTACTGAAATTTATAGCTAGTTGTCAAAATTATATTATGATGACAATAAATAATAATAATCATTGTTATTATTACAGTCTCATTGGTTATTATTATATACTAGTTTGATGGTTCGCTGGAATTTTCTATATATTTATTTTGATAAAATATTCTTGCATTCAACATAAATAATAATTTGTCTATCGTTATTATCACAGTTGTTTGTAAATATTTTTTATTATGATAACCACGGTTTTCATTACCTAATGCTGATAACAACCGTCCCTCTCAATCAGTTATATTACCAGAAACAGTTTATCACCAGATTGAATTACACACAATGGAATGTTTCAAATTTAGTATTTAATTTGTTCTTATATCCTTTATTATCTGTTTTAAATACATTTAAAAGAAAGAAAAAATATTACATTCAAAGCCAAAACGGAAAAAAAAAATTGCCAAAGAAATTAAACTAGCAGTTTTTACCGATACGAAAATGGCAATAATTTTTATTTCTTTTGAAAACACCAAAACGTACAATTCCTGAGATAAATCACAGACTTTAAAAATGACCTATAACTGTTTGACTGTAACAGCCACAGACGGTAGTTTTTATGAACTGCTGTCTCTGTCAATGGTCTCGGAACCATATTTTATATCCGTTACACAAATTTCAAAAGTTTTAGTTAGGAGCGTCCTACTTGAAAACTGACTAAAGTTCTCAGCCTATTTATTTTTTTCAGCCAATAGAATCAATTACCTGGAAAACTTGCGACTCCTGGTGTATGGGCTGTTATTGGCTCTATCCCCATTGCCAAAATTTTATAGTCTTAGAATGACACTGCTGAAATATCCACTGTTAGCATCTGCATGAATCAAAAGTTCAAAGTTGTAAAACTAGGAATGGCTACCTAACTATGAATAATTAAAAAAAACACAATTTTTTAAAACTCTGACCCATACAAAGTTAGTTAGTATCTGTCTGATGATGATTGCTGAGAGAAATACAATATATATTTCTATATATGTCTTTGATGAAGTTACTTTTGTGAAGGATACTCTAAAGTTTACTCAATGTGTTACTTATGGTTGCATGGTTAATATATTTGCAGCGCTAGTAATGAACCGGACAAGTATATGCTCACACAGATTATCACCCCTTTAAATGAGTTACACAAAGAACCTAGCCAAGTGCTTTATATATTGGTGGATGGCCTTGATGAATGTAAGACTCTGTCATTCTTATTGGTCGCTTTAGCCGTAGTTGACCAATCAGCTACCTTTAAATAAATAATTACTAATTCTAAATGCAAATAGTTTTTAATGACACCAATATTAGGATTTATGCTCTCTCTGTCATTGTCAGCTTGAATTATATAAAACAGGAAAGAGCACAACTCCCAAAGCACAGACAGTGGATATTGGTACAGACTATCTTGTTATAAGAAAAATGTCAAAAATAACTTGTTACTCATTTTTATAAATTTTTGGAATTTTTCTACGGACTGCTGTTGTTTACAGGTGAAGACTGCCCTGCAGTGAATGACTCCCACAGTCAAACCATTCCGCAACTTCTCTCCAGATTTCACCGTCGCTTCCCACCCTGGCTCGCTCTTGTCTGCACTTGTTCAACTAAAGCTAGGGTTTGTTACAGCATTTCTTATTGGCCATTTATGTCTGCACAATTTTAACTGAAGCTAGGGTTTGTTACAACGCAACTAATCGGTCAGTTACTTAACAATTAGATACGTCTGCACGTTTCAAAATAAAGCGAGGATTTGCTACAGAATTTCTTATTGGTCATTTATGCCTGAAACTGTTTTTTACAGTTGTGCTCTGGCAGAATGGAACACTGTGGGAATTTTCTGAGCTAAGAAATTATTTATTATAATAAATTAATTATTTAATATTTTTTATTATTATCTTGTTATGTTGGTTTTAGCGAATCAGCCGGCTGTTTACTGGATTCAGGAAGTTAGCTATTGATGACATCACCAGGTCACATGTCGTACAGGATATACAACAGTACATACTGCATAGACTGGACGCAGACTCCTCTCTGAAGCGTCACCTTGACAAGGACATGGCTGAGGTGTTAGACAAACTACATGTGAAATGCAATGGCTGTATTCTGTATATAGAACTGGTACGTGTTAGAAAGTGAAATTGTTATCTAGGAGTTGTGCTCTTCTTAGTTTTCAAGTATTTCTGGAGTCTTCTGCTTGTGCGGCCGTAACAACACATTGCACTAGTCTTTGGATTCATTGTTTTTTTTGTAAAAGTCCTTTTTTTATATTAGCCTGATAAATTCATTTACAAACTGAAATTGAAGAATCCGATATTCTTGATAAATTACTTCAAAATTAATAATAAAAAAAAGAGCAAGCTTCATCTTTATCACCAGTGATTTCACTGAAATTTTGTCAATTCAACCTATTGAATGCAAAGTACATTTGTACAACGCTGTTTCTGGTCGCTGTAACAGTTAGAAAATAGCATCACTTCAAGAGGTGACAATCCCAGAAAAAAATATATACCCAGTTTTCATTAGAATGGCTCGCTTTGGAATATTACCCCTTTTTTAACTGATTTCAATTTGTAAACGGTTGGATTTATGTTAACTGTCAGTTGCAGACATCTTTTACAAGGAATATTTTGCCATTGAAAATGTTGCTTTTAGTTTCAATAAATGTGTATGAATTTTGATTTGGTTTTATTTTCAATAAGATATAAAATATGCTAGGACTTGCCTAATATCTGCGAAGCATCAAAGAAAAAATAAACTGCTCTAAAAAATCATTACACATTTTTACAGATGTTGTAAAGTCTGGGTGTCTCTGATTGCCGCAGAACTCTTATTTCGGAGTTGTCTTTGCTCTGTGTCAAGGCATTCTATATGGTTACTACCCGGTTACTAAAAACAATCATAAGTTGCTTCATGATTTTCGGTGATTCTAAAAATATTAAATATTTTGTTATTGAAAGTTATTTTTACTTTTAATCCCTTCTGACTTATGACTGATTCCTTTGTTATTACCCCACCCTATTTATAGAGAACTAAATGCGCTTGACTCTCAGAATGCACTGGAACCAACTATTAGAAAATGCACTAATGAAGTAAAACTCTGCATACGGTTAAAAATATTGAGATTGTTGCAGTGCATGCACTACATATTGTAGATATTAGACATGGTGTCACAAGGTACGGTATTGTTACGTCACGTTGATGAGATACCAGCTACGTTAGGTGGACTTTACCTGTGGATATGTCAAAGGTTATTTGATGATGTTTCTGACTACCAGCTGATAGCCAAGCCTGTGTTTAGTATTCTGCTAGCTACTAGGGTATCACTCACCTCAGAGGTCATATACAACTCCTTGCTCACTAGAAATAGGCATATCAAGGTAATGGCTTTCCTTCAATTGTAGATTCTTCCAGACCCTAAAACCCCATGTACATATAGCGATTACTAAGCGATTTCCTTAGCGATTGCGTGATTTTGCAACTTCTGTTTCCTACAAAATCGCTAAGCAATCTCAAGCATTTTATTTGAGGTTATCCTCAGGTTTTGATCGAGATCAAAAAATCGCTAGTGGATTCTTTGATCAGCCAATCACAACGTAAAAAAACTTACCCTTGTTTCCAATATAGTCTTGTCATATTCAGCGCTCCGATCTATTAACGATCCTATAATAAATTGAAGGCTATGCTTTATAACAGCGAGTTTGACCGCAATCGCCGAAGAATTGGCAGTAGTGAAAAATTGCGCAATTTGGGGGAGGGACTTCCCCAATCGGTAAGCATAATCGCTAGCACGATCGCTATATGTACATGAAGCATAAGTCCTCACTGTCCGTTTTCAATCAAAGTTCTCAGCTTTAAGCTACGTTCACACTATGTGATTTTCGGCCGAGTGGGCGGAGCCAAAAATCGGCTCGCAAGTGTGAACAGTGAAATCTTAACGATTTCACAATCGGTGGCACATTTTTTTCCCATCGGGCAGTGATGGAGCTCTGTACGATTATCGGCCTGTCTAGCCAATCAGCATCCACATCACAGCTTTTCAATTTAATACTTATTAAGAAACTTGCAGCTGCTTGATAATTATTATTTAACCAATTTTAGAATATTTTTTAATATTTCCCTGATCAATTGCAAGCCTTGTTTACGAGTAAAATATTAATGTGGGTATACTAGTTATTATCAATATAATACAAATAACTACCAGCTCTGTGATTATAATAAGTAATTGCATTAAAAAAAGTTGTTATCATTTGTTTATCATTAATTATAGTTAAATATACTTACAATTATTTCTTATTATTGATGAGTGAAGAAATGGTGTAATTTAATAAAATCCCTGGTAATGTAAACTATATTATTATTAATAATTTGATGGTTTGTATTTATCAATGAAATGCGGTGTCTTGACAACTGTCAAGGCCATGCAATATTGGGCACAAAAATCGCAACTGTAAACTCTTGTAAATAATCGGGAGAGCAACTCCCGATACCTCTCGATAATTGCATGGCCGAGAATCGTATAGTGTGAACGTAGCTTTAGGCATTCAGTAAATTTAATTCTATTCAAGCTAATTCAATGTATATGATAGAGGCAAGTCATTGATACGTTTTGTAAATTTGCATTTCAGAGTTATCTTTTCTTTGTGCCACAAAAGCAGTGCTGTATAGTCAATACCAAATTACTAAAAATCAAACATAAATTAGCTCATATATGTACATTAATTTTTTATAGTTTTCAAATTATGTGGTTTTGGTATTATTTGAATTCAAATAGCTGGAAATTGAGGTTTTACCCATTGCTGTTGGTATTATGATTAAATCCAAAAATAAAAACACCACTAAGAGCGCTACATTGGTGATACATAAGCTCTAGGATACTTTTGTTTCAATCGTGTGATAATTGGAAGGGCACGTACGGGCCCCACCCTCGTTTTATAACTACTTTATGGTCTGTTACAGTATGACGACCTACACAGATGCCTACAAAAACTCTCTCCCATACTACTCACGCTGACTGCTGACTCTGCCTATTTCTCTCACCCATCCTTCAGGATCTGGCTACAAGATGTCAAGTTCTGCTCCAAGAACTATCTCTGTGACATCAGGTTGGTACTTGGCCCACTACTTGCTGTCTTACAGCTGTAAGTGTGTAGTCATAAATCGCCATACTGTAGTTTTGTGTGAGAGTTTTCATCTTGCAAAATGTTTTGGTGACCAAAACAGTTCACAGAGCATAATGGCCTTAACCAATATATATAGTTTTGAATTGGTTTTAATGTGATAAATGTAAATTTGTCTTCAGGTGTTGGGATGACACCTATCGGCCTTGAAGTCCTGAGAAATCTGTAAAATTTCATAATGATTTTTAAACAGCTCTCACTCAAACTCGAATAAATTTATTCGTTTAATAATAAAAATTTTTTAGTTATGGAGTGAACAAAAAAATTTAATTGTTTTAAAACTGGAAAATGAAAATGATATCTAGTAGCCCAAAGTGGAGAAAAGAAAACTTCAAGGTTTCTTTGGATTTTCCACAAACTTCGGGACTGACAGATGCCATCTCAGCACGTTTTGAGACCAGTTTGACGAAAAATCAAAACTTGCTTCAGATCTTCAACACGAAATTTGCTGTTATGTGAAATATTACAGTGAAAAACGTTCTTAACAATATTTTAATTTTCTTACTAGAAACGGTTATGTGCTTGATCATCTCTGCATTAACTGCTGTCTTAGCGGAGTCGTCTTCTCTCCAAGAGATAATTGTGTTAGTAAAGTTGAATAGTTTACTTTTGGGCAAGGACTATTTTTTATTTTTCCCTTTGTGGTTGTGTCTTCACCTCTGCAGATGTTTACTGAAGGGTCAAGGTCATTGGACAAACTTATTTATTCCTTACACGCAATGGTGCCGTTACATACAAGTAATATTCATGTATTGTAGGGAGGGTCATGAACTGCTGACTCTGTATTACACAGTTGCTGCCAGCTCACTATCCAATGAGCTTGTCTGTGAATACGCCCACCATATCCAGAGGTCAAACTCTAGAGTTACCGGCAGCAGCTCTTCCTGGCAGAAATCCAGGTTGGTGTCTTCTCATCTTAATGGGTTTATCTTGGTTTGAATTGTTGTATTGCGCTAGTCATTGGGACTGGAGATAAATATGTGTTTCAGCTAAACAACGTTACATAGCATTGCATAAAATTACATAACACTTGCAACTATGTTCTTCAGGCGATAACTGTTGATTAAAGCCTTTTATTTTAAATTTTCAAGTTTCCATCCTTTTTAAGCAAAATGGCTTTTTTTGTAATTTCAGCAGCAGGTATTTTGATTTTTTTTGTGTGCTATATCTACAGCAAGCTTATCCAGTAAAATAATATTTTTTCGCTCAATAGATGTTATCGAAATTTTTTTTATAAAACCTGTTTTAATGTGGTCTATTTTTGAGCCCTCAATTATTCTCAGATTATTTTTATTATTAATCTTTTGGTTATTTTATTTGAAATATTCGATCAAGCTGATTCAGTTTGCGAGTAAATTAATCTTTGAAGGAGCCTGTTAAATCACTAACGCTGTGTGACATGTGCACTATTGAGGTTGCCAAGCTCTGAGTGGAATTCTGTTATTTATTAGTGCAAATCTGTGGCATTCAGCTCAATTGATTCTCATGGGAACGCCTTGTGCATACTTGTCATGTTACCAAAAGTGATAATTCAAATTCTTTCAAAATTTAATGTGAAAAGCCTAAACAGCCTTCTGGATTTTAATATAAACTAATTTTGTTATATAGTGTCATTTTTTTCTCGAAAATCAACAAAAAGCCATCAATATTTTACACATGTATTGTTTTTGTTCCAGCACACAAGACATAGGATTAATACTTCTACAGTACACAATACATAGGGTTGATACTCCTTTAGTACACAATATATAAAGTTGATATTTCTACAGTGCACAATACATAGGATTGATACTTCTACAGTACACACTACATAGGATTGATACTTATTCGGTACACAATACATAGGATTGATACTTATACGGTACACAATACATAGGATTGCTACTTCTACGGTACACAATACATAGGATTGATACTTATACGGTACACAATACATAGGGTTGATATTTCTACAGTACATAATATATAGGATTGATACTTATACAGTACACCATACGTAGGGTTGATACTTCTACGGCACATAAAATGGATAGTTGCACAACTCAACTAAATCTACCATTACAGTGTGACACAAACAATATATAGAGTTGCTACTGTTGCAGCACGGAAGGCAGAGATCTAACCATCCATGAGCAGGCTGTGTGGATGTTATTGAGTGAGGCACAGCTGCAAGCCCCCAGTATGTCCGTTAGTACCAGTATGGTGGATAGTCTAGTGGTAGACACCGCGTGCCTTTCTGTGTCTACTGTGGGTGAGGAACTCAGTCTATCTGTAAGTATCTTGGACATATAGACGTTTTAGGATCTCTGCAAATTACTGAATGTTTGCCTGTGGCGTAACTGGCAAAAGTATTGGGTTTTGGCGAATGAAAAATTTGTTTTTTCAACCCCATCGAATGCAAGTTTTATGGTTCAGACGTTTGTTTACCATATAACGTTCTTGATTCAAGTCAACACAGTTGCAAATTCTGGTGAAGTTTTTATGTTAACTGCAACAATAGGAAAGCTGGAGTCTGACAGTTTCATTTCTAATTTCAAATACTAATTTTTTGGAGTGTTTAAAAATTATATTTTGATGGAAAAAGAGCATTTTTGCAATAGTAAAATTGAACATATCAACAATAATAATTATTGTTGTTGTTAGGTTTTATTTGTTACAGTTATTTGTTTTGTTGTTATTAATATTACAAGTAATTGTTTATTTGTTATAATAATATAATATATATAATAAATAATTATATAAATTTATCATAACTGTTCTAATGAAATGACAAATAAATGCCGAGCCATAATATAGTAGTTCTTAACAATTATATAGTGATTATATATTGTGCTTTATTATGAATAACTGAAAAAAATTGTCGTGTTTCACAAATATTATTATTATCGTTTATTACGTCACTTGGAACAAAAGAAAGCAACTCCGTATCAAATAAACTGGTGTTATTGAACATTCTTTCACAAAAGTTAGATCAAGAACGATTGCACCAATTTGTGCAGTGGCATAGAGGTTCTGACACAAAAATCCTTAGAAAGAGCTATGATGCAAACGCTGTAGGATTTTTCTTATTGACTTGTACAAATTGGAGTTGTCTTCTTATTTCAGGACAGGAAAACTGATATAAAGTAAAAGATATAATTTGTACATGACTTTTGAACTTATCTTGTAATAGTTTACTGATAATGATAGCCTCTTTCAAAAATCCTTTTTTCCGTTCAAATGACTTTAATTGTTGAAAAAAATTCAAAAGTGTCAACAGGTCAATAACTTTACACGTACGTCCTGATGTCTTTTATTGGTTGTGACAAAAATACATGCTCCGAATTAATCAGCACTTTGTATAATGATATTATTGTGTAACAACTAATGGAATTTCCTCATTGAACATTGCGCGCATGGTGTCTGTTTTATTAGTATTTTAGAGAATCTAAAATACTATTGTTCTTCCTTCTTTTTTTTTTCTTCTTCTTCTTATTATTCTTATTATTATTTTACGCAAACCTCACCGAAGAGTAGCCACTTTTTCTCAAGAACCGTGATAGATAGAGCTACAATTCTTTTTGCGACGCAGTTGATAGGCATCGGGCATTAATGTAAGTTGGTTTTAAAAATCACAGAATATTCCAGAACAGCGCAATTTCAGTGCGAAAACAGGTAAGAATTTGTTTTTAAAAGCATCAAAGTGGCCAAAAAAACGTAGACCCGATTGACGAAAAAATACGAATTTTTAAAAGATGGTGCATTTCGCTAACTTTCTGATTCGACATCATGACACGTCAATAAAAATTTGTTCGGAAGTGGCCATCTTGGATTTTTGTGAAATTCACAGTTTTAAGCATAAAACAGCTTTCCGTTAGAGAACCAGCAGGCCGAATTAGCTGAAATTTGCAACAAACATGTGCCATAGTGTATCGATGAACCATTTTGAACTTCAAAGCGATCGCACAAAACCGTTTCAAGTTTTTACATTTTCAAACTTAAAAATCTGAACAAAAACAGCACTTTTCAATGCTTTCCGAGATCAGAATGGAACTAGTCAGCGACAAGCAACTTATTAGGCAGCATAGCCCAATGCTTGAACTTTCTAAAAATAGAGATTACAAGTTTTTCGCACTACAGCCAACACAGCTATCCCATTTTCAAAAGAGGTCTTCCAAACGGAAAAATGACCATAACTCGGGGACAGTTACTCCGATTTGTATAAATTTTGCGTGGTTGCGATCGCATTGTAACCGTTTTTCAGATAAAAATCCGTCAAGTTAGTGATCTCTGGTGAAAGATTCAAAGCCCACACGGTTTTCAATGTGTGACCAAAGTGTTCGTTACTTACTGTTTTCACCGCGGAAAAATTTTTCTCTCCCAAAACTTTAGCACAAACAGTATTCAGGTGACAAGTTGAACAAATCTGAAAATTATTGAAAATATTGGATAAGTATTTAGCGATGTCCGAAACCAAAATAGTTTTTTGTATGTAGGCCATACCACTATTTTTTTTTTATCTTGAGCTGTTTATGAAACACATTCAAGATTACTAGATGGCTAAATGGTCTACATTGGGAGCTGTTGTTAACAGGGTTCAGGTACGATTCCCAAGTAGGGAATTCTTTTTCGCATAAAAATAAATATTGTCAGAAAGGAGGAGCCAATTCAGCATGAGCATATGTAGTGACAGGAATGCAGGTTGCATTGGCAGTTGTGAAGCATGTGTTTGTGTGGCCCCAGAACAAAAAGCATCTAGGCACTTGAAAAAGCTGCTTTTTGCAAGAATAAAGCTACCGCAAAAAATTGTCATCATGTCTTAAATTAGATCTTGCATCAGCAACTTGTCTTTATAGCTCGGTGGTTAACGTTATCGCCTGCTGTTTTAGGGTGCAAGGGACGATTCCCGGTGGTGGAGATTTTTTTGCATGAAAAGTCTTTGCCTGTACAACTTTACTGCTAATTACAATGTTTAGGAATAATGAAGGTGGCAAAACTGTACTGTTTCAGTCAGAGGTTGATGGCGCAGTTGGTGTCGTATTGAATCACAACAATCAGTACAGGTGTTCAAGTCCATTTAGTGTCATTTTTTTAAACTTTATTCTCTAAAATACTCTTGTCTTCACTCGTGAATACAATTTCATCTAGTTTAGATTTGTATTTCCAATACTCATAGCTTGTTTACAGAAAGTCATTTGTTGCACTCGTTTTTTTTTGCAACATTTGGAGTTGCCTTCCGTTTTGTAGCAAATTAGATAAAAACAGGTTGTTTTTTTCAAGTTTTCATGTTTGCATCTGATGGTTAGAACTACGATATTTGTCTAGCCTAATAGGAAGAAAACAAAAAATTTATCTGGTTACCGAAAACTTCCGTAATTATTAGCAACAGGCTCATTGGAAACTTCGCAAAATTATTTAGTTTTACTGCCAAACACTTTTATAATGCCTTTTATGGTATATTATACTATAGTCTGGGAGAACTTGTTTGTCTTATAGAATAGCACAGAGACTAGGGAGGTGAGTGTTAGCCCTCAAACATTTGCTACACCAGATCATTCAACTGGTACACAGACTACTGGACAGCAGGAAGTGGAATCTAGCGATGCTGCCAAGGCTGACTCTGGTGTGTCAGAGCCTGAACAGGAAGCTGACGCAACCCTTAATGAGTCAGCTGATGAAGGCAGCGTGCATGATGTCACAGCTGGCAGCAGTCAAGTCTTAGAGCAGGTGGTAGCGGACAAGTTATCGGAGGCAGATGTTGCTGACGCTGACATGCTGTTGGCAGACGATGAAGAAGAACCAGATGAGCTGCAGTGCTTAGATGAGGACTTGGAGGGAGTTGAGATGAGAGATGGAGTACTTGACAGTGATATAGATAGCCTGAGTAGCCCAGTTGCCACTCTAGAACCTTCTAATCACCACCAAACTAGCCAGGTACGCATCGATAATACACAACTCGTCTTACAAAACTCATAACATGACGTCTTTTGTTTACATTTTTTTGAGATTGATCAGTGTGGAGGCATTTTTTTAACCAATAAATAATTACTCAATGGTAACATCTTAAAGGTGCTATGTCACTGATTGAGGGCTATTTCTAATGATTTTTACCCAAAAGACTTTGTTCCAGAGTTGTGCTCTCATTACTTATATCTATACGATAAACGCAATAGATGCGACTTGTATGCAATCTTTTTTTCGATACGCAACAACTTATATAAGGCCATAAAGCCGAGTTGCAAAAATTTGGCTTGTTTGGATAGAATGAGGGCATCCCAGTTATAGTCAGTGCACAGACCTTTAAGGGCATAAAAAACTACATTTGCAGTTGTTTTCAGGTTTGTTGGAGGTGTTTTAGTTGAGTCAGAATTTTAATTTATTGTTGATAGGTTTGCTATTATGTACACACTAGCATTCACGTGACAAGTTACATGACCAATTGCAATGTTACACTTTAAAAACTTATTTTCAAATTAAATATTGTTAAATATCTAAATAATCATTATTCAAAATTTATTTGTGTAGAAAAAATACCGCCAGACTTTAGTTTTTGATGTCGTTGTTGTAAATCAACGAAAACACCAGTTTTTATATCTGAATTT
Source organism: Cryptosula pallasiana (assembly GCA_945261195.1). Classification (NCBI taxonomy): domain Eukaryota; kingdom Metazoa; phylum Bryozoa; class Gymnolaemata; order Cheilostomatida; family Cryptosulidae; genus Cryptosula; species Cryptosula pallasiana. Next base: position 40,558,805 of record OX183132.1, on the reverse strand, counting down.
ATATCGAATTACACTAAAAAGATTATTAGACAATATAGATTGTAAATAAATAATGAATTTTTGCTATTTTGGTTGACACTATTTAGCACACTTTAACACGAAAGAAAAGACAACTCCCATTAGTGAATTGCATATCAATCAATGGCACCCCACTTATAAGGTTTGACTACACTGTGCTGATGTTTTCATGCCGACGGTTTGGTGCACATCAGCATGCTTACTAGCCAATCATACCACTTTAAAGGCTGCTTCATGCGTGTTACATTTTTGGCAGTGATATAATATTTTTTTCTAGCATATTAATAATTATGTTGTCTTTTGGCTCATTTAATAATAGCAATTGAAATTGCATCTATTATTTGGTATGTTGAATGTCATGATACCAATTATTATTATTTGTTTTTTTTTAGTGTCATCAGGCTTATCAAAGTATGAATCATTTATGCGATTATGGTATCGATGATGATTGTTTCTTCACGTATTTATTCTGTTTGAAATCTCCAATAAACTTTCTGTACTCTATAGAATTATTTTAGGTGCACATTGGCTGTCTTACCAACTCTTTAACACAGGCATTTCTTCTGAATTTGAGATTGAGTATTTTTTACAATTATTATTTACACTACAAATATATAATCGTTGGTCTTTGATGACATTTTTGTCTCGCGGAGATATCTTGTAAATGGTTAAATTTGATCAGCTTGCAAACATAGTTTATTCTAGTCAATCACAAGGTGATGATGTCCTTTGTGCATTGGACGTAGACCAACATGTTGGTTTGGCTCACGATCAAGCGTTTTCGAATGTATATTTTTCACCTGACCAGACAGACTGGATTTTATTTATTTTGCTTAAGTGTATAATTGCTTTTATCTCGATGTGCCATATTTGTATTGGCCCTAACGGCTGGGCAATATTATATTTATACATGCATTGACCAGTCACCTTGTTAAGCCTTCCAGTGGCAAACATCAGTTTTGTCGTGAAAACGGCTAACGTAATGTTACAATGCTATTTAATATATAAAACCTCAATGGTAGTAACTGTTTTGTGGCCAGAAAACTTGTCATACCTGCTTCAAAATACCAATTTCAAATTTTTTGCTAGTAGAAAATTATGCATTTTTAAGACAAAAATTTCTTGCAAAGGCTTTATATGCCATTCCGCTGTCATCCATGCAGATTCAATTGAGATATGATAATGGTTGCCTTGGGACAATAAAAAGATAGTTACATATTGATAACATGAATTCAGGTTAATAATTATTTGTTATAAATAATTATTTATAAATAATTATTTATTATTAATAATTATTTGTTATAAATAATTATTTATTATAAATAATTGTTTAGTATAAATAATTATTTTCATAACAAATGCATTTCAATCATTCAATTATTATACATTTGGCAGATGTTTGTTAAGTAACAAATTTTTGTTGATTTACTACAATGCATGAAGATGAAAACTTTTCTCCAGCTATCAAATATAGCATTTTTTTTAAAGGTAAACTGTCACAGATTCCATTCGCAATTCTTTAGTCCAAGTTGTTTTTTCTACAGTGTCAAAGAGTGCTGAATAGTCTCAACCAAAATACTAAAAATAAATAGTCATGAACTATTTCTTATTTTTTTTTTATCGTAGTTGCAAATCATTATTTATTTAAAATTTATATTGTCTATTTTTTTTCAGTCAAACACGCGTACTTCAGATATGAAAATTATTGTAGTTGTGAATGACAGCAATGATGCCAAAAATTCAAACCATGCGGTTTTTATGGATAAATAAATTCTAAATAATGATAATTTGAATCTTTTGTGTTATTTGATTTAAAACTAATTTTTTTAACTGTAATATTGATTTAATTTGTGAGACAAGGGTCATATTAGCGTGAACGCCAGTGTGTACATAAAGGTGGGTTGACCAACATTAAATTGAAATGCTAACTCACCCAAAACACCTTTGAAAAATCGAAAAACAATTGCAAATCTAATTTTTGAAGTTCTTGAAAGTCTCCGAATAACTACTTTTGTGAAGCCCTCCTTTCATACAAACAAGTCAATCTGCTCTGATATATGACCTTGCGTAAGTAGCTCTATGTAAGGTCATATACCAGAGCAGTTTCGATACGCAACAACTTTTGTTACATTCCGCAAAAAATAGTGTACAAGTCAGCATCTATTTTGCTTATAATATAGCTGGAATTAAGGAGAGCACAACTCTTGAAAGAGTATTCTCTAGTAAAAATCATTAGATATAGGTAAATTAGGTTTAATTCAACCCACAATCCCCGACATAGCACCTTTAAGTGTTTTTGAAACGGGTAATCCCATCTGACTTTTTGCTGCTCTCTGCTAGAGTAGATGCGTTTTATACAGGCTTTCACAAACTCACCATTTTTAACAGCTACCATTAGCCTGCGTTCATTCTTACTGTTTAGGGTGGTCCTGTATGCACCACTTTAGAACAGGCATTGCTACTAAAAGACCTCAGCTATCTGGAGAGAGCCATAGACCAAGGCCTGGATGTCAACCTACCTGACAAGGATGGAAAGCTGCCTCTAGTCTATGCTGCCTCACAAGGTCACCTAGAGGTCAGTATTGATTTTTTCAAAGTATTTTTTGGGGACTCCTTGTGCAGTTGTGGAAATTGGTCTAATGGTCGGATCTATGATTGTGGAAAGATATTTATCTGTCATTATTTCTAACGGAAAAAAGAGGAATATTTAGAAGTTTATCATGTACTGTCTTTCGTTTGACTTGGCTATGTTTAGAATGTGTTGGAAGGTCGTAAAATGTGTTGACGAAGTGTAGAAATTGTTGACAGGTTGTTGAGATGCTGATTTTGATGGCAGGGGCTGAGGTGAATTTGCCTGATCTGGAGCAAAGGTTGGTGAAGTCATTGTTTATATGTTTGGTTCCATATGCCATAGCAGTATTATGAAAATGAAGAACGGTTCTAAGTAACTGACCTTCATTTTTTAAGATCGTTAGAATGTGGTCCATATGCCTGTGTTGTTAGTCTCTGGTTATGTAAAGATTAATAACTTCTGCAGAACTGCGCTAGAGGCAGCTAGTTGTACAGGAGATGATGCTATTGTCAGCTTTCTACTCAACAATGAAGCGAATGTTAACAGACAGAGTAAAGATGGTGAGTTGTCGTATCATTTATTTGTGTGGAGTTGTCTTCTCTGCTTGCTTGTGCGTATAATGATTATATACTATGCACAGGTGGTACAGCCCTGCTGTCTGCATGCAGTCAAGGACATGGCAGTACAGTAGAGTTACTTCTATCACATGGAGCGGATATAAACAGCACACAAAATGATGGACAGACAGCACTCTGTGTATGTACACTCTATGATTTATTACATTGTTAGATCTGTTGACTAGCGCAGTTCTCAAGACATTGCATGCAATATAGACATGTCCTATTTTTTATGTAATGTGTATTGTTCACACAAATAGCATGTTACATAAGGTTGGTTATATCTGTTTGGTGCTGTTATATAAATGTTAGTGTGGACACTGTTAACTGCGTGGGATGTTAGTTAACTTGACAAGCCAACAGTTTGTAAAGTTGTTATCAAAAATGTTTATTTTGTATAGGATTTGTCTTCTTTTTGTTTGTCAAGCTGTAGTGAGCAGACAATTCCACTTACAATTAAATAATTTGTTCAGATGGTTGGTAGAAAAAGAGGCTGTTGTAAGACGGCCAAGCGAGTTATGTTAATTATAGTTAGAAAATCGTCTCAATGGAGAATGTGACAGTCTATCTAAAAGGGAACTGCAACAGTCTATCTAAAAGGGGACTGTGACAGTCTATCTAAAAGGGGACTGTGACAGTCTATCTAAAAGGGGACTGTGACAGTCTATCTAAAAGGGGACTGCAACAGTCTATCTAAAAGGGGACTGTGACAGTCTATCTAAAAGGGGACTGTGACAGTCTATCTAAAAGGGGACTGTGACAGTCTATCTAAAAGGGGACTGTGACAGTCTATCTAAAAGGGGACTGCGACAGTCTATCTAAAAGGGGACTGTGACAGTCTATCTAAAAGGGGACTGCGACAGTCTATCTAAAATGTCATTCGGCCCTAGAAAAAACGACTCGACTTTGATTTGATTTAGTTTTATTAAAATGAACAGTAATTTTTTTGAATAAACCAGGTTGATAATTTCTTCAGACTAACGTTAGCGTTTTCGTCTCAAAATGCCAAAAGCAAAAGTTTTTTTCAGAAAAATTATACTTCCACAGTCCTAGAAATCCTTACTAACCGTTCAATATTTTTACAGGAAATAGCTATACATTATAATTACAGCTTTGATAATAATTTGGATTGAGTTGTCTGTTTTTGAGGAGACAACTCCACAAGTTTGGTAATTTAATCCGGAAAACTGTAATGACTCCTAGGGTATGTGCTCTTAGGAGCATAGACCTGTTAGTTTAGGTATTTTTTTTCTCGTTAGTCTGGAACGAGTAGAGAAAAATGATTTCATGATTTAATTAATAAATAATCATAAAAACAGTTTTAGTATCAGTATTTTAGAGTGTGAGCAACTTTGCATCCTTTTTTTTATTGTGGGTTGACGATTTATCTATGCCACGGCAACCCTGATTTCATTTCCACAAAACTGCACAATTCAAACTGGATGGGAACCCAGACTACATTCAAACACATTTAATGCCCGTTCCCTTTATTAAATCACAAAGTTATCATGTCCACTCACCATGTCTGTTATATCTTGATTCAGCTACCTTGTCTCACCTCATCCCTGTCACTCTCTTTGTAGGTGGCTTGTTCTTGTGGGTCACCTGATCAAATCTCAGCCAATCATGTGGAAGTTGTAAAAATACTCATCCAATCAAATGTTGATGCAAATGCTGCGGATGAAAAACAAGAAACACCATTGCATCATGTTTGTTATAGAGGTATTAGTGTACCTATGCAATACTATACCTGTTAATGTACATACACAATATTATGTCTACCAGTGTACCCAAACAATACTACATCTACAGGCAGTGAAGAATTGTGTGACGTACTGTTAGCTGCTGACGCTGCCGTTGATCCTGTAGATGACCAACAAAGGACTCCACTGCTCTGTGCTGTCTCTCAAGGTCACATAAAGGTCAGCTCTCCACTGTGCGCTAATTAAACTCAAGTTACGCCATTTTGTTATTTTATTGCTTCCTCACCTATTCCTATTGCACCAGGTGGCTGAGAGACTCATTGCTGCCGGAGCAGATGTCCACCACCTCGACCAGAATGGGAGAACATCTCTGGGTCTTGCCTGCATAGCGGGACATCAGAACCTCGTCAGTGTATTTCTGGAGATGGGTGAGTTCACTTCCTGTTTGTAAAGCTTGGAGGCAACATGTTGACAAGGTTCTAGGAGGTTTAAGTTTTGTTTTTGTGGTGATAATAAGGTTGATTTTTGTATTTTTGTACATAGAAAGAGAATACAAAGGGTCATTGTTATGCTGAATTGCTGCAGACTAAGGGTGCTTTCGCATAACCTACGCGAAGGGCTGTCGTTGAGGGCTCATCGATGACTGTCGTTTAACGGAAGTTATTTGCGCTTTAAACCATAGACATATTTATTTCCAACAACGTCTATGAAAACTGTATAGCTAAAGCGAGCCCACTTTAGGTTCTTTACAAACAGAAATTAATTACGATGATGCTATCGTTTGCTATATTTTTCATATACGCTGTAATGTATTGTCACGACTTAAAACGTGGAGAAACAGTGATAATAAGTTGACTCGTTAAAATTGTTGGTTAGATGGAGACAAGTCTACGCCCTCAACGACGCTACCTACCTCGCTTGTCATTTCCATCGTTGAGCCCAAATTGCCCGTTGCTGCCATGTTTGTTTTTGCCCTCAACGACGGGGTTTCCGAATGGTCTCTTTTAATCCCATTGTTAAGCCCTACCCTAAACGTTAACTAAAATTTTCAGTGTTTAAAAAAATGTAAATGGTTACAAGTAAAGAGTTTCACAATTCAGTTTTTCCTCCATATAATTTTCACATAGAGCTGATTGTTAAAATGAAATTTTTTTTAGATGTTCAGAGTATTTGCAATAAGTTCAAATTAAGGATAAAAAAATATAATAAGGGTATGTTAATACGTCGCGTGTGAAACCGAACAGTTTAGATCATCATAATTATTCAATGAACTCTCATAGATTGTCAAACAAATCATAAAGAAGATAACTCACAATCTTTTAAGTATTTGAGAAAAAATAAAAATCGCGTCGTTATAAGCAAGTATAGTTCGTTAAAGTTGCCTTTTTCTTGACATATATATTTTCACGATGGCTGCTATCTGATGTCGTTTTTGAGGAGATAAAGCCAAGTCTTGCTTGTTTCAGTATATTGAGGTTTTGTAGGTTTATTTGCGACCTACGAACAATACAAATAAATGCTTATCGATTATTTTTTTTATTCAGTGAGCTACTTTGTGTTGACACCCGAGTTCCGAACAAAATGATTATTTATTGATTACATTGGTTTTCGATTTTAATACTTTTATTGTATGTCGATTACTCTTAATGCTGTTTATCGAGCCCAGTTGGTGCGGGTTATTTAGAATTACGTAAATTCTGTGAATTGGGAACCAAGATTAAATATTTTTACATAATCAATGCAGCTAGGAATGGTAATCATTTAAAGTTCTTCAGAAGGTTCTGATCTTACGAATCTGTCTTATTAATAGCAATAGTTGGGTTTTCAGCTTTTCTTGAACCTATTGTTAATTAATTCGTTCGAGAACGACCTACCAAGTTAGTCAGTTATTTTGCTCTGCAGGACAAGATGAGATGCATAGAGATAATCAGGGGGTGGATTGTCTACACTTTGCTGCCATGGAAGGTCATACAGTTGTCACACGTCAGCTTCTAAACTACGGAGCTGATGTGAACAGCGGAGATGACCAGGGTCGCACATCGCTGTTGTTAGCGGCACAGAACGGTAAACTGGATGCCTTGAATGTACTTCTCACTCACGGTGCAGACACCAACCTACCGGCACATAATGGTGAGTGTAACTCGGCCTGTCATCTTTCTCTTCTAGTAGAGTACTTGCCATGCTGAGGAGTTCAGCCATCCATTCACAGATGCAAGCCTCGAGTTTCCATTGTCAACGTAATATTCACTGAGTTTTTTTTTTCACAAATGCAACTAACTAAAAACACTACTTGTCTGTATCCGTTTTGCCTGTTATGCATTTTGTTGTTTATTTCTGCAGGTAAAACACCTCTGAGAGCTGCCTGTGTGGGAGGTCACGCTGCTTGTGCCAGGTCGCTGCTGAGACACGGTGCAGACGCCTCCTACATAGACATGGAGGGAAGAAGTATTATCTACATACTAGCCCTAGAAAACAGTCCTGAATGTATACGCTTGCTTGTTGAATCTGGTGCAGGTAGTTTGCTCATATATTCAAAAGTGGAGTTGTCTACCTTTTGGAGAAGTAACTCCATAGGTCAATTTCCACGTTTTATTTACTTAGACAAATACGTTGAAGTTAGTAATCCCACATTTGTTGTTTGCTGCTGTAGATGTAAATGCTCCCGATGAACAAGGTAGGACAGCGCTGCACGTAGCTTGCTGGCAAGGTCATCTAGAGGTCGTGAATGCTCTCCTTGACCTTGATGCGGTTATTGACATTGAGGACAACGAGCGGAGGACTCCACTGCAGTCTGCTGCATGGCAGGGACACGCCCACATAGCCGAGTTACTGTGTAGTAGAGGGGCTAATGTAAGCCACATGTGTGACCAAGGTCAGTTGCGGTTCATTCCACTGATATTGGCATTTGGCCAAGTTTTAAATTTAGTTGTACTTTCAGTCATCTACCAGGTACCATATTATAAATCAGTTTTCTAAAAATATTTTATATCAATTTCAATATCGTTTTTCCCCAACAGAAAAATGATTCTAATGAGAAAAAATTAATTCTTTTTTGCATCTGTTGACTTTAGTGCAGGATCCATTCTCACATCAGCGTGAAATGCTGCTGTTCTGGCGAGCTCTCGTATGTTGAAGGTATGATTGTTTACAGGTGCCACTCCTCTGTGTATTGCTGCTCAGGAAGGATTCCTCCAGTTGGTAGCGGTTTTATGCGAATACGGGGCGGACCCTAACCACTCCGATAGATTTGGTAGAACTGCACTTAAGGTTCGTTGTCTATGCACTCTCTATGTATATGTGTGTCTGTGTACTTTATGTCTATGTAAGCTGTATGTCTATGTAAGCTCTATATCTATGTAAGCTCTATGTCTATGTAAGCTCTATGTCTATGTAAGCTGTATGTCCATGTAAGCTATATGTCTATGTAAACTGTATGTCTATGCAAGCTCTATGTCTATGCCCTCAGATTGCTATGAAGGCCAACAACTACGACCTTCTCCACCTGTTAGAGAACATCATGAGGAGGTATAAACCGGCTGCCCTCGCGGCAGAGGCAGCGTGTAGCCGAACTGGCAGCGACAATGCACCGACAGCTGTGTACGAGAATTGTTCAACTCATCGCAGTGATCAATCAGGAAACAGCTCTCTGGAGGTGAGCCAATCAGATGTCTTCTTATCAAAGTTTTATTGCAGCATTGGGTGAAGGACTAAATACTTTTGGTTTATTTGGCTGCCATTATCTATTCAGGTCTTTGTTTGGAATTTTAAACATTTTTTAGCATTTAAATTATATAATTTATTTGTTTGAAAAAAGTATAATAATCTGAGGTAGTTATGGTCATTTTTGAACATGAAAGATTTCACTGCAAACCTTTTTTTTGAACAAATCGTATATTAATTTTATTGCTTTGAAATTTCGCGATTTTTTTTTTTTATTGAGAATATATTATTCTTTGGATTATTGTGATAAATCATTGTTCCATGAATGTGTCAGCATCGTATGAGCCTTACCAGCGCTGAGAAGATTGCTGACTCATCTTGACAGCAACAAAAATAATAAATTTCAAGCAATCTCATGTTTTTGCAATCACGAAAGTCATTACAGCTTCTCAGAAGTCTAAAGTACCATCTCTACTCAAACAAGCTTAAATTGTTGCATGTTCACTTTGTAGCTGTGATTGTTGTCTATAGTAACCGTCTCACCAATGAGAGGGCAACTCCGCATAAATAGTTATTGTCAAACTACCTTTGAACTTTTAATATCTTTGGTGAAATATCTTCTGATTGGTCAATTGTTGTTTGTTTGCAGCTAGTTGCCCCCTACGCTGTCGTCTCCCTCCCGCGAGACGACTCCAAGAATGCTCCGCCAAAACTCTTACCTCGAGACGGACGTTACATCAACTCGTCTCGACTTCACTCAAATGCGTCAAGTCCAAACCTGCAGAGGCAGTCAAGGTCATCTGATTCTAGACCCATTGCACACCATCACTCCGCTAGCTCCATTGGATCTCAGCCTAAATTACTAGCAGAATCTCATCTTGCTGCAGATATGCATTTTGGTCAATCAAAAGATAGACAACAGATGTCATCCGCAGCAATTACTAGTCAGTTGCAATCTGGTGACCATAGCCAGCTTTCTTCTATGATGGATGATATGTCTGAAACATCGGATGGATGTGATACCGCCCCTTCTACACCGTCATCTGCAAGAGAGGGCAACTCTACGGATTCTGATGGAAGCACCAGTAATCTACCCTCTAAGAAGTGAGTTTTTAACAAAATCACATTAAATTGCTGTTTAGTTATATGAGAAAATATATAATTATAACCAAATCGAGTTTTCGTTAGAAAAAATTTAAAAAATAAATGATCAAAACCAGCGACAAACCATGAGAATTGCTTTTTCTATGCAACCAGTTTGAGCATCAACTACTGTTAAATTTATAAACTGTTGCTTTCTATTCCACTTGGTCACCTATTGGTTTAACGAGAGGGACGAGTAGCTGCTGTCAGAGCTATTTTTGAGTATAGTTTGTTAAACATTAACCTTGTTGGCAGCGAGTGAAACAAATTCCTGCTGCCTGTTTTAACTTAGTTTGCGCATTTTTTGTTATTAATGATTGAAGTTGTAACTATAAAACAATTATAATGATAGAAATGATAATAGCAATAGTAGTAGCAATAGTAATAGCAATAGTAGTAGCAATAGTAATAGCAATAGTAGTAGCAATAGTAGTAGCAATAGTAGTAGCAATAGTAGTAGCAGTAGTAATAGCAATAGTAGTAGCAATAGTAGTAGCAATAGTAGTAGCAATAGCAATAGTAGTAGCAATAGTAGTAGCAGTAGTAATAGCAATAGTAGTTGCAACAGTAATAGCAATAGTAATAGCAATAGTAATAGCAATAGCAATAGTAGTAGCAATAGTAGTAGCAGTAGTAATAGCAATAGTAGTAGCAACAGTAATAGCAATAGTAATAGCAATAGTAATAGTAATAGCAGTAGCAATAGTAGTAGCAGTAGTAATAGCAATAGTAGTAGCAACAGTAATAGCAATAGTAATAGCAATAGTAATAGCAATAGCAATAGCAACAGTAATAGCAATAGTAATAGCAATAGTAATAGCAATAGTAGTAGCAATAGTCGTAGCAGTAGTAATAGCAATAGTAGTAGCAACAGTAATAGCAATAGTAATAGCAATAGTAATAGCAATAGCAATAGTAGTAGCAATAGTAGTAGCAGTAGTAATAGCAATAGTAGTAGCAACAGTAATAGCAATAGTAATAGCAATAGTAATAGTAATAGCAGTAGCAATAGTAGTAGCAGTAGTAATAGCAATAGTAGTAGCAACAGTAATAGCAATAGTAATAGCAATAGTAATAGCAATAGCAACAGTAATAGCAATAGTAATAGCAATAGTAATAGCAATAGTAGTAGCAATAGTAGTAGCAGTAGTAATAGCAATAGTAGTAGCAATAGTAGTAGCAATAGTAATAGCAATAGCAATAGTAGTAGCAATAGTAGTAGTAGCAATAGTAGTAGCAGTAGTAGTAGCAATAGTAGTAGCAACAGTAATAGCAATAGTAATAGCAATAGTAATAGCAATAGCAATAGTAGTAGCAATAGTAGTAGCAGTAGTAATAGCAATAGTAGTAGCAACAGTAATAGCAATAGTAATAGCAATAGTAATAGTAATAGCAGTAGCAATAGTAGTAGCAATAGTAATAGCAATAGTAATAGCAATAATAATAGCAATAGTAATAGTAATAGCAGTAGCAATAGTAGTAGCAATAGTAATAGCAATAGTAATAGCAATAATAATAGCAATAGTAATAGTAATAGCAGTAGCAATAGTAGTAGCAATAGTAGTAGCAATAGTAGTAGCAATAGTAATAGCAATAGTAATAGCAATAGTAATAGCAATAGTAATAGCAATAGTAATAGTAATAGCAGTAGCAATAGTAGTAGCAATAGTAGTAGCAATAGTAGTAGCAATAGTAATAGCAATAGTAATAGCAATAGTAATAGCAATAGTAGTAGCAATAGTAATAGCAATAGTAGTAGCAATAGTAATAGCAATAGTAATAGCAATAATAATAGCAATAGTAATAGCAATAGCAGTAGCAATAGTAGTAGCAATAGTAGTAGCAATAGTAGTGGCAATAGTAGTGGCAATAGTAATAGCAATAGTAATAGCAATAGTAATAGCAATAGTAACAGTAATAGCAATAGTAATAGCAGTAGCAATAGTAGTAGCAATAGTAATAGTAATAGCAGTAGCAATAGTAGTAGCAATAGTAATAGCAATAGTAATAGCAATAATAATAGCAATAGTAATAGTAATAGCAGTAGCAATAGTAGTAGCAATAGTAGTAGCAATAGTAGTAGCAATAGTAATAGCAATAGTAATAGCAATAATAATACTATTATTATTGCTATTACTATTGCTATTACTATTGCTACTACTATTGCTATTACTATTGCTACTACTATTGCTATTACTATTGCTATTACTATTGCTATTACTATTGCTACTACTATTGCTACTACTATTGCTACTACTATTGCTACTGCTATTACTACTACTATTGCTATTATTATAATAGCAATAGTAATAGTAATAGCAGTAGCAATAGTAGTAGCAATAGTAGTAGCAATAGTAGTAGCAATAGTAATAGCAATAGTAATAGCAATAGTAATAGCAATAGTAGTAGCAATAGTAATAGCAATAGTAGTAGCAATAGTAGTAGCAATAGTAATAGCAATAGTAATAGCAATAATAATAGCAATAGTAATAGCAATAGCAGTAGCAATAGTAGTAGCAATAGTAGTAGCAATAGTAGTGGCAATAGTAGTGGCAATAGTAATAGCAATAGTAATAGCAATAGTAACAGTAATAGCAATAGTAGTAGTATTTCTCATATCAGCCCTTAATCAGTATATTTTTATAATCTTTGATGACAAAATTGTGTTTTCTTTTCACAGTCTTGTCTAATTTTTTTAAAAATTGAAAGCAAAGACATTTTCCAAATGACGTATCGTTTAATCAATTTTTAATTTCTGAAACACGCGGCACTGCTATAAACTATTTCACCTATCAAGACTGTTAGATGTTATCATTTTTCTCATCGCTTTATATTTTTCCTGCTATGCTGACTTTTCAGTCTATTTAATCGCACTCAACCTTGATTGCTTAAAATAAATGGACTATTTAAGAAAAATTTTTGGTCAAAATATTGACCATATAGTTTTACATAAACAAGTTTAGACACTGGATTAAACGGAAACTTTGAGTGTGAAAGAGTGAAGCAGTGCAATAGGCAGGTGTCGGACAAAAACAGCTCATGAAATTTGTTGACTCTGTCGTACAGCTCTGGCAGCCGGTCATCGAGTCACCAATTGGTACAGCTCGGCAGCAGGCAGACTCATAACCCAAGTTCTAACGTCCACCAAATACTCAGTGGTGAAGTTGGCTACATGGCCAACCCAAAGATCAATCAAGCCCTGTATAACGCCAGTCAAATAGTGAGTCCACTATCCAGTATTTATTTTAACATAGTTGAAAAATAATACATGGTTCGTAGAAGTTTTGCTTTTTTCCATTTTAGGCTGCTGGTAATATCGTCCCCCCAACGGAGCATGTGCCAACTGTCCGTAGTCCTAACAGAAATCTCCCTTCTGCTATTGGTGCAAGCAAACTTTCCAGACAGCCAAACAAGCAGTCGTCTAGAGGAAACAAGATGGCTGCTATGCAGAATACCGCTCGCACCCCAACTTATAAGGTAGGAGATTCTGTAAATTCCTTACCGTTGAAACTGGCTCTATTCTTAGGTTTAGGATGATATAGTCCAAATATCTGACTTACAGGTACAATACGCTGCCGCAGATCACCCGCACACTCAACCTGCCAGCTATGCTGTCAGAAACAATGAGCTGATGAGCGCAGAACATAGCCTTAGCAGCGTAAAGAGCAGGCAGGCCAAAATAGTGAGCAGTAGCGGGGCGTATGCTGACGCCCCTTCTAATCATGTATGTTTGGGAATCAGTCTTTGCATTGATGTGCATGTATCATTAGCCTGAGGATCTACATCTATTACTGTTTGATTGTAGAACTCTGGCCGGTATTCTCCTCCACCAGATCTTCCGCCGAGGAAGGGACGTCCGTCACATCCCCTTCACTCTGTAGCACAAGCAAGTAGACCAACTCTGGTTGGAGTTGTGCGCCCCAGAGCTCACGAATATGGTAACGTACGGACAGCTAAGCTTGATGTCCCCAACCCACACCGAACTGGTCAAAAGGAAACGTCGCTGTAGATAATTTTTGTTGACTTTTTCTCACACCCTGATATTAGCGCGAGAATTTCTTACCTTTTGTCTACGATATTAATTAGATATTTTTTTAGCAAAAACCATCCATTTCCTGTTAAAGTTTTCACATCATGACTTCTGCCTTCCTTTACCCTCACCTCTTATCATACTGTTGTTGCTTTTGTATGTTGTTATTTTTATTTATTCGTTAAATTATTTACTGCCATTTAGCAGGTACAAAGCTATAGTTTTAATCAAATGTTTTGTGCAAGTTTTGTTTTTTTATATATCGCTGTTGTATAAATACACATACAACCATGTTTGCATCAGTATGCTAAAAATTTCATTTCCTTTTTAATTGAATGTCAGTAATAGTAACAAAATAATTAAAACTTTGTACTTTTCATCTGTAGGTCGACAAATTAAAAAAAACATTAATTTAATTTTAAAGAGAAGCGACGATATATTTGTGGAAATTGATTCTTATGAAATAAAAAAAACTTCTTCGCCAATGTCCATTTCAATTTTAAATTACTAAAAATTATTGATAATATTGCCAGTAAAATGTGAGTTAGACAATTTTACTTGATTGATGTGCTGTTTAATTGTTGACATGGTTTTGAAACGAGGGATTTGGGAGAATTTCAAAGACTCCAATTGTATTTCAAAAGAGAAACCCCTCCGTTCAGAAAAAAATATTTTACTGGAATAATAATTGCTATGCTTCATGTACATATAGCAATCATGTTAGCGATTGGGAAAGTCCCTCCCCAAAATTGCGCAACTTTTCACTACTACCCATTCGTCAGCGATTCCGGTCAAACTCGCTGTTACAAAGCATAGCCTTCAATTTATTATAGGATCGTTGATAGACCGGAGCGTTGAATATGATGAGACACTACTGGAAACAAGGATAAAGCTTTTCACGTTGTGATTGGCTGATCAAAGAATCCGCTAGCAATTTTTTGATCTCGATCTAAACCTGGTGATAGCCTCAAATAAAATACTAGCGATTGCTTAGTGATTTTGCTGGAAACGGAAGTTGCAAAATCACGCAATCGCTTAGTAATCGCTATAAGCACATGCGGTTTTACTAATCTTAAGAAACAAACCAGTAGGAATACTAATATTTGCTCATATCATAAACTTATTTGCACATTTTGTGGCTGGTCAACAATGATTATTTATTTATTTATAAAGACATCTTAAATATTAATAAATTATTGATGAATTTGGATAGTTTCTTTGCCAAGTTGCTTGAAGGAAATTCTTGAAAGAGCTAATGAGGATATGAAATGCTGCTTCGGCCACACTTTGGTCTGTAGGGATAGCTTTCCACGGCGGGTAAGCACGCGGCACAAATTTTAAGATATTTGACCGCTGCTCTGGCAGCTCCTGTTAGTGTCAAAATTTTATGCTCGATGCTGATATTTTTTAGATATTGGAATCGTACAACGTCACTGTTGTTTTCTTGAATCAACTGCGCAACAGGGCTGCGGTCTAATGTCAGCTGTACTTGATATTTGCCGAGATACTTCTGCTTCTGCAGATGGTCTTTCATAATCGGAGCAATGGTGTTAGGCTCGAAAAATTCTCCTCCTTTAAAATGTCCGATCAGTTTATCTTTAAATGTGACAATGTCGAGTGCTTCATTGTTGATATTGGTGTGCGCTGTAAACAAAATCACCCCCGTTACGCTGTAGAACGTAAGTTTGTGTATAACGGCTGAAGGGTTTTCAAGAACCAAAACAACATCGTTTGCTGGTATCGTCATAATATCAATAAACCGTCGGCCATCTTTGCCTTGGTATGATGGTCGGAATAATAATTCTGTGAAACATTGGAAAATATTAAGTGTTGGTTCGGGTTCTTTAGAAACGCTGCTAAGTGACAAAATTGTGCTAGGCATGGGACTTTGATGAAGTTCAAAAGCCGTAATTACAGATTTAAAAGCTGACATAATAATAAGGAGCTTGTCGATACCAATGATATCTTTACACATAAACTCAATCTTTACCTCCCCCCAATTCTTTATACCTGTTATCACCGCCATCGTCTTTTTGCAGCCATCTTTGGTATATTCAATCTTTATATTAAACTGCTCATGTCCATCCCAAACATTTGAAATTTTCATGACAGATTTCGTAAACAAATTTTTGAGTTTGTGATGGTCAATTTCTCCAAATTCTTCACCGTTCTCCCACTTGACTTTCATCAAACTCGTTGCATCATGTAAACCACCGCGAGATGTGAGAATTGTGTGTGGGGATTGTCTACCTTGAACTTCTGTGCTACCGTCACGCGTCATTTTTATATTGAATGCTACTGCGTGTTTATAACAAAACACCGGGTTTTCATGATTGTCTTCCATTACAACAAAATGGATGCTTCCAAAAGGCCCTTTTCCTATAGGCCTGATCATCAATAAACGCGTGTGAAAAGCATCGTACAGCGCAAAGCTTACTTGCGAACTGGGTTTGGGAGCTAGTGCCACAGCCATTTTTTTTAAGATTTATTTTAAAGACTTTTTGCAAGGAATTTGAAATATTCAAAAAATATTTATTTATCATGAATTCCAGTTAATCTATTTATTTTTACTAAAAGTATTCAGTGTTTTGATTTCCTGGTTTACTATTTTGTGTTAGAATTTGAACAATATAAAACTTTTCCGAATTACGGGCGTAAACTGGATGAGGTTTAAACATGTGTAAGAAAAAAAATTAACCACAGCTTTTTGTATCATTAAAAATTACAGATATTGTGGGAGAATTATGCAACCGACAAGTAATCCACTCTATTTTTAGGAACAGCCCGAGCTCCCTCCTCCACATTGTCTATTTTCCTTAAAAGTGCTTCTCTTCCTTTTCCTTTTGCGTCCATGTTGATACACAAGTCTAGAGTTGACATCCTTAGTATATTTCTATTGCCTCGGAGTACAGCTGCCTGGATTTTAAGTTTGTTGGCAAAGAGAACTACCCTGAACTTGTGTAATGATTTATTTCCAAGTTGTAGTGGAGTAAAGTTACGAGAGCTCAAATCCACGCCAGTAGCGATGAAGAAGGCAAAGAGAAAGACAGACTAAGGAAAGTGATGCTTCTCATAAGCATACCACACTTTCACCCGCTTGACTACAACTTTGAACTTAGCTTAGTTTTCGTATTAGTTACTACTGTATTAGGATGTAAATATAAAATGTGCTTTAGCTACTATGGATAAGGGTAGTAGGAATAGAATAATAGTAGTAGTAGCGGTAGTGGCAGTGGTAGTGGCAGTGGTAGCGGCAGTGGTAGCGGCAGCGGTAGCGGCAGCAGCAGCAGTAGTAGTAATAGTAGTAGTAATAGTAGTAGTAATAGTAGGAGTAGTAGTAGTCAGAGTAGTAGTAGTAGCAGTAGTGGTAGTGGTGGTGGTGGTATTGGTAGTGGTGGTAGTGGTAGTAGTGGTGGTAGTAGTGGTGGTAGTAGTGGTGGTAGTGGTAGTGATAGTAGTAGTAGTAATAGTAGTAGTAGTCAGACTAGTAGTAGTAGTCATGGTAGTAGGAGTAGTAGAAATAACAGAAGATAGAGCATAGGACGTAATCACCAGAAGTAGGAGGAATAAGAAAAGTTGGTTTGTCTGTCATTGATGAGAAACTACTAAATTATTCAGCAGCCCAAACAATACACAAAATTGATTTCCAACTAGGTCTGTCAATTGAACAATATAGCTATGAATCTAAACTGAGACAACTGTTACTTTCTGTCCAATACCACTATAGCAATGTGTGTCCTACACTCATTGGCTGATGACACATGATGAGTATAGGGAGGGGCTGTAGGGGCTTTGGACTTTGGGAGTTTTATTGGGCTGAGTTGAAGGGAACATGGGGGAATGGGGGTACAGCACTAGTTTGCTTAGGTTATCATTGGCTAGAACAAATTAGGATGAGGAAAGGAAACTTACTGGTCTATTTTTTTGGGAGTTAGGCTAGTTAAGAGAGGGGAGAGGATAGCAGGAGCACAGAGCAAGGGGTAACAGGGGTGCAGACAAATTAATTAAAACCTGTAAAGTTTATCACATATAGGTACAAACTCTTGTTTTAGACCTCTGGCAGAACTGCAGCACTAGTAGATCTGTGTTTAGCGCTGGAGAAAGTTGCTCAAACAGAAGGCTGGTTATAGGGGGAGGTTGGAAGCACTATCTAGTAGGGCGGGGTGGATACAGATGGAAAGGAGAGGGTAATTTCCATGTATGCAGCTTCTTAAGTTCTTGATCAGTAATGGCTCAGGGTAGAGAATAGATCAAGGAAAGATAGCCTATAAAGTTAAAGATAACATCCTGACCCATAGACTTAAAGAGAAAAACTCATAGAGGGTTGAAAAAGTATTACAGGCTACACTGTAGACAATGAGCAGACAGACTACTCATGTGAAAGTTTTAGTAAAAACCTAGTTTTAAGGGTTGTTTTGCTGAAGCTTGAGGGTATTAAAAAAAAGCCTGGAGCCACAGAAGGTTGTGGGTTTGTAACAAGTTTGATCGGATGAATAGCATGTGTACCACACTCCGTTGACTTGTGAGAATTGCCAGACTGTAGCACTAAACACGTGCCAGTTGCTTCATTTGTACAAAGTTTGTCAACTTAAATTCGTAGAGTGTTTAAACTGTTACTTTATTGGAGTATTCCAGTTTGTTCCATTCTAAAAGCTACCATCTTTTGTATTGGATAAAATGCTTAAATTGTTGACGTTTGATCGGCCAATTGTCAGATTGAGACGCCTTCTCTTAACTTTACATAAGTTTGTGTAACTGAAAGCATTCAAGGTATCAAATGTCAGTAAGCTAGTATTAGGAATGAAAATTTATGTAATTTGATACCTCTAAATAGCACGGATTTGTCAGTTGTCCGTTGTCATTTGTCAGTTGTATGAGAAAGTAAATACAATTCAAGGTAGCCTAAGTTATATGATAATTTGGCAAACACAAACTTGAATTTTCATTTATTGCGGTTTGTAATAGAATACTTCTGTAACATGCATATATATGAATTACTGTCGAACATATTTTGTTGAAATGGTTAAACTTTATTAAGATATTTATGGTTCTCTCTCTCCATCGTGTGTTTCAGTTTATTTTTGTTAGTTCACTCTCGCACTTTTGTCAAGATGAAATATGTTAAACAAAACTGTTCGTTTTTCAGCTTAAAAACGGGATTTAAAAGCTGAGGTTTGTCTCTAAATGGCAAATGCGTATATTCAACTGCTACGAATCAGCTAAAAATGAAGTTTTGCAAAAATTAAATTTTAGGAATTGAATTCTAAAACAAATCTGGCGGCTGCAGTTTGTTACAGTCATAAATTAATAAGTAATTTTTGTGCAATACTTGTCTAAAAGTTCTGCGATCAGACAGTTTTCTATGTAGAAGGTCATTTTTTAGGTAGTAATTATTATTATTTTGTTTCATGCGTTTTGCAATTGCATTGATAGGAATTCCATTTATTGCAAATATTTTTATAAAAAAGGTAAAAATAATTGTCTATATAAACTATTGGGTTACGTTGAAAAATCATTTAGGGTGCTTTCGGCGGCGTCGCATTTGATTTATTCCTATTATGTCACATTTAAATAAAAATATAAATATAATAAAAGTAAATATAAATAAAAATGCATAAATAAACGCTACATAAATAATTACTTGGTCATGAAGCGACCTTATTATTTACCTGAAGAATACAGCACATGATAAGCTGCACAATAAAAAATAATGTCATGTCACTTATGGCCGAATGCCACACATATCAATTTACAGAGAAAATAAAATAACAAACCATGCTTGATGATGATTTCAACAACAAAAAATGAAAAGCGCCGGAGTGAGATACAGCAGCTTGAAGGTGCAAATTCATATGAATGAAGCACTGTGTACCTGCTGCGAATGTGCCTGCGCTAAAACATTTTTCGTTGATCAAATACAATGAAAATCATTTCTGTATGCGACAAATCGTCGCATTCGTTTAATGTATTAAAATAATAGAAAATATTCACTCTAGAATAAATTCGGCACACCTCGCCGAATGCTGCCGCATATTTAATCGAATGCGACTTCTCCGCCGAACGCCCTCGCATTTATTAAATAATCCGACGCTTACGCCGAACGATCTCGCATTTGTATTAGAAATGCGACAGCACGCCGAATGCCGTCGCTTTAACAATTCATTTATTACCAAATGCGACGCCGCCGAAAGCACCCTTACTGTCCGCGAGTGCTCTTATGTTTAGTCTACAACTACTAAACTCTTCTATAAGCAAAAAAGCGGCTGTGAGGTCAAATGTAAAGAAGTGAACAAAATGTACTCAGTATCCACACATTAACACAGGATTTTATTCAGTTCATCTACTCTATTGTGTACAATACATAAAACTAACTCTGTATATTCAATCAATAAATAACACAGTCTATCAGTGATGAAAGCTTATTACTTCTGTGTGTGTAGAGTACAGGTGACACTGTGTGAAGAGTACAGGTGACACTGTGTGAAGAGTACAGGTGACACTGTGTGAAGAGTACAGGTGACACTGTGTGAAGAGTACAGTTGACACTGTGTGAAGAGTACAGGTGACACTGTGTGAAGAGTACAGGTGACACTGTGTGCTGTACTCCCTGTAGCTAATTATTGGTTAGAGTTGTGTCCTCTTAAGTCAGCTTATATTCACTCAAGTATAGACAATTCCTTGACTAATTACAGATTTACTAGATCTGTTACACAGAGATCTGAGTACATAGAACTAACATCAATGGATACTTATAGCATTCTATTGCTGCTGACATCTGTGGTGGTTGGTACTGCTGCCGGTAAGTACATAAATCTTTACTTATCAACCAATCACATAAATACTTGTACTCAAAAACTGACTTTTATACTTTTGTGAATTCGTTAACGATGATGTGAATGAGTGATCCTAGTGACATGAAAACTGGCATCCATTTGCAAGTTTATTGAACTTAATTGATTATAAAGTTATTAAACCAACATCATTCCTGGAACCAACTTTTACATTATTCTATTGTACAAGTAAAATACTTTTACTATTGTTAATTCGCAATAAGGTAATGAAGCTTCATATGTTAATCACCAGGCATTAAAATAAAGTGGATCTTCTATCTGGTCTATACGAATATATATTTGTGACAATTTACCTGCTCATCATGTTGTATAGGTTTGGCACAAGTGGGAAATCTAGCCGAGGTAGATTAAAATCTAGTTTGATCAAGTTTTTTCAAACTTGCAAAAGCTATAACTAGCCAACATGCTCAATAGATCAAAAAGAATGGATAAGAAACAATATCTGAACATTGATGACATTTAGTAAGGTTTGTCCGTATTTTATATTGTCGCGTTTAATCAATAAAGTACATTGGTATTTTGACTACGGTATTTCTGAAATATTGTAGCCAATTTTCGTTACAAAGTAGTTTCATATCTTTTGTGAATCCACCCTTACCCACTGTATCCACCCCTGGCCTCACATCACCCCTGCCCCTGCTCTACCCATCCCTAACCCCATAGAAATGCCCTCACAAGTTCCTCTCATCCTTTTTTGATTGTCCTACCGACTTATGCTCTCGGCGGAATAGTTCATTACACCCCCAAACTCTCCCGTGCCCAAGTCTACTCAACTTTATGAACTCTTTACTACCTAAGCAGCCCCTTCCATATTCTCCACATTTCATCCCTTAAGAACAATTAGAAGTATTTTGCAGGAATTTATCGTAACTGTGATGGGTTACCAATGGTAGCCACCTACACTACCTCTAGATACGCAGAGACGTGTACTCGAGCCAGTTTATCGAGACAAGCTCACCGTCAGACAGGCTGTATCAGTATCTACCCTTCAGCAATGTCTGCCTGAAGGTAGGCCCTGATAGGCAAGCGTCTGCCAGATAAGTCAGCCTCTTTTTCAAGTCTGCGCTTGTGAGTGGGCAATTAAACTGGCATGGTGCCTTCAGCAACTGGGATTGAATGCTCCACTAGATCAGTACAGCCAATATCACTACAGTGCTTGCTAAACACGGCCTCGTACTTCCTGAGCAATCCCTTTAACAGTTCCTTTTGTTGCTAGCTCTTGCACCCTTTACATGCCTGCTCATACAGTTCAACCAAGTGGTCAGGCACTAATGAACCTGTCGGCCCAGACCCGGCTGGGGCCCCTGGTGTGGTCTGCTGCACCTCATTGGCTGCTACACCTGTGAATGTTCTGATGACCTCGCCGGTGGGCAGGCATATTGCGTTCGGAGTAGGGTTGAGGCATCTGACCAGCACAAGTTCTTGTTCATCCAGCAAGTTAACACTCGTAGCCAAAGGTAGGTTACCTGGCAACTTCTGGATCACACCTTGGAGACAGTAGCTCCATGCGGCAAGTTAGCACGGTATAGTAGCCTCTGTCTGTGGAGGGGGGGGGGATCTCTGTCTTTCGAAGTACCTGAACATTAGAGATCAGTGCCCAACCATAAACGTCAGTACATACCAGTTCTCTGTCCCACATGATTAGTACTGGTTCATCAAAGCCCATATAGTACTTCTGGTTTGCCAAGAATGTCATCGCTAGGATGACATCCTCGCTTATCTGTGTGACGACAAACATCTCTGCATATGCCACAGTCTGTACTCACCCTGAGACACTGAAGAGACCATAAAATTGCAGCTTGGTACCGTCTGCCATTAACCCATATGAGTCATACTCTTGCAGCGTGACTATCCGACTGTCTGGCAGCTTGCAGTATACACTTTTTGACAATAGATTTTCGTTGCAACCAGTGTCTATCAGGTTTGCCACCGTCTTTCCCTCTACTTTGCCTTTGTAGGTAATAGCTGGACTTGTACGGCCGTTCTATTTGGTTCACACAAGATGCAAGAAAGGTGGCCTCTGCTGACAGTCCAAGAAGCACATGGGTTTCTGTCCTGTGGGAGCCAGGAGTCTGTAGCTCTTTGCTCCACTGCCTCTTTAGCCTCTCTTTCTTGGTGAACGTTCCAATGGTCATCGGCTGTAGCTCCTCATCGTCTGATGAGTATTCATCCAGAGCGGAAAGGTTGGTGAACCTTTTTTGTGTCAGAATCAAAGCCTAACCTCTTGCCACCCATCCTGGGTCTGTTCATCAGACATTGTCGTCTGGTTGGTTCTAGGTGCCCTCCTGCAGCCAGTAGGCTTCTCTACTCCTGCCGGCTAGTTGTGTTTCTTTGAGTATTATACCAGGAACCCTCCCTTCACTCACTCTGGGTGTGTCCTAACCTCCGGCACTTCCAAAATTTGACAATCTTTTTTTGGTAGTTTGGTGGGTGTGTTGTCCGGCTGGGTAATCTTGACGGTAACCACTTGTTTGATTAGTTCACTAAGTGCCTTGGCTAGAGTTTCCAGGTGGGCTTCCACCCTAGGAGCCCTCCTAACAGCATCCATTTGTTGGCACTCTTCTTCATCGTCTGCCTCCACACTTAGAACTTTAGGTCCAGTGTATGTCGGCTGTATCTGCATATATTCATTTCCTGCATTTACTGCAGCCTCCAAAGAGGTCAACTGTATGGCCAGGAGATGCCTTTGGAAGTAGGTACTCCTTAGAGTGTTTTGGAAATGCTCCCGGGCATATTCATTTCTCTGTGCTCGAGGAGAGTCCTCATGGGCAGCTTCCACAAGAGTCTATATGGCCAGTGCGTGCTCTCTTAGAGAGTGCCTTGTGTCCTTTCGGTACCTTGATAGTCTGGCCCTAGCTTCTCGAGGGGTGAGCCCAAAGTTTGCTCTCAGGGAATCCATAATTGCCCAGAGTATGTCTCCTCATCCGCATGACTGCACCTCTTTTTGCAAGGATTGTTTTACGTGGATGATGGCCATGGCCGGCGTCCAGTTGTTGGCTTCCAACTCCCCCTGAAAACACTGGAGGAAGTACTGGATGTCTCCAGTGCCATCATTTGTCGGGGGTTTAAAAGGAGTCGCTTGTGGTGTAGTGTCCATCATTTTCTCTAGTATGTTGATCAGCTGACCCATGATCCTAGTGGTAGGATCTCTATTAACACTCATGGCTTGTCTGCTGGCCATAGTACTTGTCTTGCTTTGTCTCTGTCCTCAAAGTTCTTTTTCAGGAGATTTGCAGATCCCATCGTTGCCACCAATGTGCAGGAATTTATCGTAACTGTGATGGGTTGGCAATGGTAGCCACCTGCACTACCTTTGGATATGCAGAGACATGTATTTGAGCCAGACTCCCTAGGCAAGCTCACCGTGAGACGGGCCGTATCAGTATCTGCTCGTCAGCATTGTCTGCCTGAAGGTAGGCCCTGATAAGCAAGCGTCTGCCAGATAATTCTGCCTCTGCTCTGCCATTAGTCGGACAACAACACTACCAGACCTAGTAGGTCGTCAAAACAAGTTGTCTCTCAAGTGGTCGAACTATACTGTAAGTATGCTTGTATGTCTGCGCAGAGTTCAAGTAGAAACTTGATTGAGTGTAAGCCGTGTTTTATTCCAAATGATTATATCACTTGTGCCTCCCCAAATACACTGAAGAGGGAGAGGCTCAGCAGCTGTATTTATGCCAGTGTTGACCTTTGCCCTTAGGACGGTCCCAAGTCATAGCCTCAAATATAATAATAGAAAAATAGAGCCATAAAAGGTTTCGAGATTAATAATAAAAGAAGTTAGTAACAATATGTTATGTACTAAATGGGATCGCTACTATACTAATAAATTTTCCAATTTGTTCCCAGGTTCCACAAAAATTGGTGCCATGTTTTTCCTGTGCAGTATCCTCTATCCTATGCCAAACAATAGTAGAAGTTGTGTGTTATCAATTTCACCTCCATGTCCCTCCTTGGGACACAACTCTCCAGAACCAGTCAAATAGATGACACCAGAACCTAGATCCTCTTGGACAGCTGTACCAACAGAGACTCGGCGCCGATATATCAAACAAGCAGATGCCTTATTGAAGTATTCTTGGATTATAGGGGCACAAATACAGCTGCTTGTTATGAGCCAATAGGAGACTGTTATTTCATCTACAACGTAACATTATAAATAGGAGCACCAAGCTCATTATTGTTAGTAGGTGCAAGCTTCGTCACTTGTATCTTTACACATATTAAATCATAGTTAACTTTTACCATAACTAGTCTATGTGGCTAGTTGCCTTGATAATGTCTGGTTAATGGTTGGTAAATTGCTTGGAAGTGTAGTCAAGGTCAAATTAAGGTCAAGTTAAGGTCAAGTTGGTTAAATACAATTGACATCGAGGCAAATTATTTCCGTTAATTCTATCGATTAAACAACCGCTGCCATACAGCCCTCTTATTTCCCTCACTGATACAGCTAATGCATTTTGAGTACACTCTGAATTCCCTATAATATATCATTTATTTTATTACGCAAAGGTTTTCGATCAATTTACTAACCTATAATGCTATAACATAGGTGCTCCACTGATAGATCACTTGTACAGCTAACTACTTTGTATCGAGGCTCATAACGTTAGACACTTTCGCTTTCAATGCTTATGAGCGGTTTTAAAATAAATGGGTAATTGTAGTAAAATGGCCCAATAAATATATCTAAAAGTGGGCTTGTTTTGTTTACTGTAATAAATAAAGCGTATGCCTTAACAGTTGTGGGATATCATACAATAAAACCGTATATCCTGTTTAACAATCGTAAATTTTGCAAAGTGTATATTTGTTTTGCAAATAATTCAGACGGTTTAGATAATTACAAATCGTTTGAACACTTCGGAAAAAATATAAACTATTTACAAACCGTATGAACCATTTTAAATAGTCTAAACTGTTTTATAATACTCTCAATTATTTTTAAATAGTTTGAAATGTTTGCAATGAGCATGGCTTTTGAATGGAAAGCGATAGCCATCATTTTCTTTATAGCCTCTATGCAACTTTACCAACATAGACGTAGATCGATAAACATGGAGCACAGTAATTAATTGTGTTAACGCTGGTTGAATATAATCTCTTAAATTAATCTTTCCGCGACATAATTAGGTTGTACGTATTGTTTGAAATGATATAAAACAGATGGTATTTAATAATTAAAAGTTTTTTAATTTATTTAAATGAAATTGAATAGTACGATGTTTAATTAAAACATTACTCGTAGTAAATAACTGGATATTTTATGATTATTAGAGTGAACCAGCAAATCAGCTCAGATTTTCAAAGCGTATGAAGTATTTCACAAAGCGTTTATAAAGGTTTACAAAACTCTGCACTTTTTCAAAATTATTCAGATGGTTTAAAAAAGCGTTCAGATGTTTTCAAATGCAGAAGACAAAATTTTTTGAGCCACCATAACTTGGATTGCTTCAAATGTAACACAAGAGTGTGGGCTTTAAACTCTCAAAGCATCCGTAGCTTAAAATAATGCCAAATGTATCATATTGTAGAGGAATTCAGGGTGTGACTGTTGGTAGCTTTCCACCTGTACAGTTGTCCCCACAATGCAGTGAATCGATTTGTGCTGTGCAATGCTTGCCTTGTATGCTTGCAGGTACCAGGTCGACAGACTAAATCAATTCGGTCAGAATTTGCAGTGTTGTAAGCCTGTGAGCTGTACGCAGTGAGGAGTCAGTATGACCGCCGCACTTTCCTCTGATTTACTGGTCGAAAGAAGTAGTGGAGTCGGGTCGAGCTATCAGCTTGAACAATCGTTCTAGTATCATACGCCCGCAGGTCGTATGCAGTGAGAGTCAGTTCGACTGAACACTTTCTACTATCTATTGCTCGTACTGATAGTCGACTTACCCAAGTAGCTGTTATTGTTGTTATCTGCTGCTTGTGTGTAGTTGCCTTATTTTGTGCAGTGAGAGAAACATCAAGCTTGAGTGAGAGTCAAGTTTACTCTGATTTTATTAACAGTTACACATATTTTTATACAAGACATAGATATTGTGGTAGATTTCAGTGCACTCTAGGTGTAAACAGGTAGTTTACACTAGAAACCTTGCGAAGCAATGCACTAGACTTCTGCCCACAGCATTTGGTTAATAGCTGTTGGGTAGGAAGTCCTACTGTGCCGGTAGCATAGTAAGCAGGGCCGGTATTGACCCCTGCAGGGTCGGTAGTGACCTCTACCGACCCGGTACAGCTGTACTGGGCCGGCACAAGATGGCCGCCTTAGACGAGGATCTATGAAGATGTCCAGGAACTTAGTCAAGGTCGTAAACAGGAAGTGCCTACCCCTAAAGTACCAACTTAGTGGACCTAATTCTATATACAGCCTGGGAACCCTGTAGGAGCCGTCATTGGACAATTAGGAGAAAGGACTCCGCCCTTAGCCACTTGGCACCTCCTTGTATTATCTTGCATTGCATTGTGATTGGCTGAGTATTTATATAATTAATGTAATTGGTTCAATTACTTCCTGTGCATTGTCTCTTATATGTTTTGTGTTCATTAGCTCTCCTATAAAAGGAGAGCTCCCACTGATAATCTGTGCATTCATTACAATGAGCCATGGCATGTATTCTTATACTGCTAAACACCTAGAGGAATAATTACCCTCAGGACAGCTTTGTAATAAAGCCATTATAACAAACACTACTCGGTACTGTTTGTCTGAGCCATGGGCTCTTGCCTTACCGGGTAATTCGGTTGCCCTATACAGTTGTCACTGTCGGTCAGTACAGTGTCCCCTCTGGAGAGAGGTAGAATACTCGAGACTAGTGGATGTCCGTGGTAACAGACCGGAATCCATTACAATATGGTTGGTTAGACATGAAAAATAGAACAATAGGTAAGCCCCGCCTAGTGGGGTTGATTGGCTAGGAGATTGTCATGGGTGGTTCCTATCGGTATGGCTGGCTGCACATGACTAGTGTGCGTTTGTTTACAGTGTCCTATAATAATAATGTTTATGAAAATGATAAATCGGTAAATAATAGAAGCAAGTAGGATTGTTATTGTGATGGTACACAGTGTTATGGTCTCCTGTTCCCAACAATATACTTAATATCAAGGAGTTTTTATCAACTCACCGACATTCAAAATATTATATATTACACAGTACCTCCATCATTTTACAATAGATAAATAACATTTAAAGTGCAGAAGTAGAGAACAGAATGAGTCTCTCCACAACAGCAAACAAACATGCTAATGAAAAATCTGAAGTGACTACATTTGCGTGTACAACACCACTTCAACCTGAATCTGGATATGAAACGACAATACATATATATTAATAGATATGTATATCGACTTTGTAGCAAACTGTAAGCTGAGATACGAATAATCTTCGTGTTCACCTGACATGTTCTTCACTTCAACAGACTTTGAAATGCTATTGCTTAAAATTAGCAGAAGAGTTTTAAAAAGTTTCACTTTTGTTTTATTCATCAGGCACATTCGGCTAAAGGTGTGGCTACACAGGCCGATGTTTTGCATCGGAAGGCATTCCGATGGGCGTGCCCGACGGGCGTGTCCACTTCGGAACATCGTGCGACCTGTTCGTGAGCATAACCAACATGTTGGTCTATGCCCGATGCCGAACAAACATCGGCTTTCTCTGATTGGTTGAAACAAAATATTTTGTCAAGCTCATCAAGTTCAACCATTTACAACACATTTCCGTTAGAATTTTTGTCAACAACGAGCTGAACGAGCATCCACTGCAACTCCGAAGGAACTATTAATTATGTTATAATAATAAAATTTGAATAGTGAATTAATTTTTACAAGGCTCATAGAACAGTGGTAATTGACAATTTCAAAATTACTGAGTATAAATATATTAATAAGTAAGATTAATAACAAGTACAATGAGATAAAATTCATTATTACAGCATATATTTATTATTAATTTTTATTATTATAACTAATGAATAATCACAATAATATCTGAAAGATTTAATAATAAACAGAACCAACCCAAATATATTGAAAGCAAGTTTTTCATGGTGAA
This sequence comes from Cryptosula pallasiana, assembly GCA_945261195.1. NCBI lineage: Eukaryota > Metazoa > Bryozoa > Gymnolaemata > Cheilostomatida > Cryptosulidae > Cryptosula > Cryptosula pallasiana. Next base: position 40,530,161 of record OX183132.1, on the reverse strand, counting down.
CAAGACCAGCCATACATCACAATGAAATTGTTCTTTAATTATTGTTGTTGTTATTATTGCATTATTATATCAGGGAAACAAATAATTCGTTGTCGGAAATGAAACAGACAAAAACCCGCACTTTGTGCCGTGTGATTGGCTAGTTCAGTTGCAGTTCACTGATATGCTCGTGTACAGCGTCACGCATCTTCGGCCTGTGTAGCCACCTGCACATAGCCACGAACCATCGCATAGGCACATCGGTATCAGACCATCGGTGCAGTGTAGCCAAGCCTTAAGACAGCTCTAAGTAACGATTGTCACAAAGAATTATTTTTTCTTGTATCAGCATATAAACACACTCTCCCACCTCCCACCTCTCCCCCCCCTTCTCTCCCTGTTTATCCCCCTAGATAGCACTAGCTGGATAGCACTAGATAGATAGCACTAGATAGATATCACTAGATAGATAGCACTAGATAGATAGCACTAGATAGATAGCACTAGATAGATAGCACTAGATAGATAGCACTAGATAGATAGCACTAAATAGATAGCACTAGATAGATAGCACTAGATAGATAACACTAGATAGATAACACTAGATAGATACCACTAGATAGATAGCACTAGATAGATAGCACTAGATAGATAGCACTAGATAGATAGCACTAGATAGATAACACTAGATAGATAGCACTAGATAGATAGCACTAGATAGATAACACTAGATAGATAACACTAGATAGATAGCACTAGAGAAGAGATAGCACTAGAGAGATAACACTAGATAGATAACACTAGATAGATAGCACTAAATAGATAGCACTAGATAGATAACACTAGATAGATAACACTAAATAGATAACACTAGATAGATAACACTAGATAGATAGCACTAGATAGATAGCACTAGATAGATAGCACTAGATAGATAGCACTAGATAGATAGCACTAGATAGATAGCACTACATAGATAGCACTAGATAGATAGCAGTAGATAGATAGCAGTAGATAGATAGCACTAGATAGATAGCACTAGATAGATAACACTAGATAGATTGCACTAGATAGCTAGCACTAGATAGATAGTACTAGATAGATAGCACTAGATAGATAGCAGTAGATAGATAGCACTAGATAGATAGCACTAGATAGATAGCACTAGATAGATAACACTAGATAGATAACACTAGATAGATAGCACTAGAGAGATAGCACTAGATAGATAGCACTAGATAGATAGCACTAGATAGATAACACTAGATAGATAGCACTAAATAGATAGCACTAGATAGATAGCACTAGATAGATAACACTAGATAGATAGCACTAGATAGATAGCACTACATAGATAGCACTAGATAGATATCACTAGATAGATAGCACTAGATAGATAGCACTAGATAGATAACACTAGATAGATAACACTAGATAGATAGCACTAAATAGATAACACTAGATAGATTGCACTAGACAGATAGCACTAGATAGATAACACTAGAGAGATAGCACTAGATAGATAGCACTAGATAGATAGCACTAGATAGATAGATAGCACTAGATAGATAGCACTAGATAGATAGCACTAGATAGATAGCACTAGATAGATAACACTAGATAGATAGCACTAGATAGATAGCACTAGATAGATAGCACTAGATAAATAGCACTATATAGATAGCACTAGATAGATAGCACTAGATAGATAGCACTAGATAGATAGCACTAGATAGATAACACTAGATAGCTAGCACTAGATAGATAGCACTAGAGAGATAGCACTAGATAGCACTAGAGAGATAGCACTAGATAGATAGCACTAGATAGATAGCACTAGATAGATAGCACTAGATAGATAACACTAGATAGATAGCACTAGATAGATAGCACTAGATAGATAGCACTAGATAGATAGCACTATATAGATAGCACTAGATAGATAGCACTAGATAGATAGCACTAGATAGATAGCACTAGATAGATAGCACTAGATAGATAGCACTAGATAGATAGCACTAGATAGATAGCACTAGATAGATAGCACTAGATAGCACCAGATAGATAGCACTAAATAGATAGCACTAGATATATAGCACTAGATAGATAACACTAGATAGATAACACTAGATAGATTGCACTAGATAGATAGCACTAGATAGATAGCACTAGATAGATAACACTAGATATATAATACTAGATAGATTGCACTAGATAGATAACACTAGATAGATAGCACTAGATAGATAGCACTAGATAGATAGCACTAGATAGCACTAGATAGATAGCACTAAATAGATAGCACTAGATAGATAGCACTAGATAGATAGCACTAGATAGATAACACTAGATAGATTGCACTAGATAGATAACACTAGATAGATAGCACTAGATAGATAGCACTAGATAGATAGCACTAGATAGACAACACTAAATAGATAGCACTAGATAGATAGCACTAGATAGATAACACTAGATAGATAACACTAGATATATAGCACTAGATAGATAACACTAGATAGATAGCACTAGATAGATAACACTAGATAGATAACACTAGATAGATAGCACTAGATAGATAACACTAGATAGATAACACTAGAGAGATTGCACTAGACTGCACTAACACATGTTATTTATGGAGATTCTCAACTTGATTCCATAGAGTGATCCATTGTTGTTTTACTGGAGTGTACCTATCAGTTCTATTCAATTGTTAGTCACTTTTTTACTGGCTGCAATTCATAAAAGGTTCACTTTTGATTGGTTAATGGTCAATGATCCGCCCCCTTTCAGCTATAACAAATGTTTGCGTCGATGAAAGCACAAAATGAGAATCAAATGTTATTGCGTTTGGAGTTACTAGTGAAAAGCCAGTTAACTAGATATCACCAGATATCAATAGATTGCACTAGATAGCATTACACATGATAACACAGGATAACATAGGACCCAGAGTAGAGCATATTCCATTTATTGCGCTACAGATAAAACATTTTACAAGGTTGGTATCATGTAAAGCTTTTTTACCAATAAAGTATTTCTAGCATAACAAATCTATCAGTTGTTTTTCATTATTCAGAAGTTTGCTAAATCCATTGAATTGACATCGTTTGATCGTGATGGTTGAAAATGGCTTACCCAATTCTGCTAAGTATCAACTGAGAAAGGTTTCTTTTAGAGCGGTTTCAATTGATTGCATTCCAAAAAAGTCTACAGGCCAGCCAGGAAGCATGTATAAAACTTTACTCATCAAATTAGTGTATTCATTTTGGCTGCAAAAACTTGCGCAGCTAAACACTCCGACAAACAGTTTTAGGCAATGAATGAGCTAAAAATAACATTGTGAAAACTTTGGAGTCTTGTACGCGTCACTTTTGTAATGGTTGGAATCTATTGCTTATATGTGATGATATTAGACAAAGATAAAGTAGTGAAATGGAATGACTATTCATACATTAACGCATGACTTTGTTCAGTTCATCTACTCTATTGTGCACAATACATAAAACTAACTCTGTATATTCAATCAATAAATAACTCAGTCTATCAGTAATGAAAGCTCCTTACTTGTGTGTGTGTAGAGTTCAGGTGACACTGTGTGAAGAATACAGGTGACACTGTGTGTAGAGTACAGGTGACACTGTGTGCTGTACTCCCTGTAGCTAAGTATTGGTTGGAGTTGTGCCCTCTTCACTACCATTATCTCTACTCAAGTATAGACAATTACAGGATTACCACAGCTGTTGGTCAAAGATCTGAGTACATAGAACTACCAACAATGGATACTTGTAGCATTCTATTGCTGCTGATGTCTGCGGTGGTTGGTACTGCTGCCGGTAAGTACATAAATCTCTACTTATCAACCAGCCACACAAATACTAAAATTCAAAAACTGACTTTTATACTTTTGTGAATTTGTTAACGATGGTGTGAATGAGTGATCTTAAACTCATAAAAACTGACAATCGGATACAGGTTCAATATATCCCATTGATCGTCAATTTTTAAATCACGTTTTTTTTCCGGAACACACTTTTACATTATTTTATTATAAAAATGAAGATTTTTTCAACTGTTTGATTGCAATAAGGAAATAAAGTTTCATATGTTAATCACCAGACATTAAAACAAGGTGGGTGTTCTATCTGGTCTATAATGATAGATATTTGTGACAACTCACCTGTTCATCATGTTGTATAGGTTGGGCACAAATTGGAACATCTTGCTGAGGTAGATTAAAGTCTAGTTTCAAATATTTTAAAGTAACTAACAAACATTTCCTAATAAATCAACAATGCTTGGATAAGAAATAATACTTGAATGTTGATAATACTTAATAAGGGTGGACAGTTTTAGATAGGAATGGTAGATATGATGACTAATGAAGCAGAGTTTTTATCTGTGATGGGGATGGGGGAATGGAGGATGTGAGGAATGCTGAGGGTGGGGGGTATGAAGGATGTAAGGAATGCTGGGGGTGGGGGTATGGAGGATGTGAGGAACGCTGGGGGTGGGGGTATGGAGGATGTGAGGAATGCTGGGGGTGGAGGTATGGAGGATGTGAGGAATGCTGGGGGTGGATGTATGGAGGTTGTGAGGGATGCTGGGGGTATGGAGGAAGTGAGGAATGTTGGGGGTGGATGTATGGAGGATGTGAGGAATGCTGGGGGTGGGGGTATGGAGGATGTGAGGAATGCTGGGGGTGGGGGTATGGAGGATGTGAGGAACGCTGGGGGTGGGGGTATGGAGGATGTGAGGAATGCTGGGGGTGGAGGTATGGAGGATGTGAGGAATGCTGGGGGTGGATGTATGGAGGTTGTGAGGGATGCTGGGGGTATGGAGGAAGTGAGGAATGTTGGGGGTGGATGTATGGAGGATGTGAGGAATGCTGGGGGTGGGGGTATGGAGGATGTGAGGAATGCTGGGGGTGGGGGTATGGAGGATGTGAGGAATGCTGGGGGTAGGGGAATGGAGGATGTGAGGAATGCTGGGGGTGGGGGCACAGAGGATATGAGGAATGCTGGGGGTAGGGGTATGGAGGACATGAGGAATGCTGGGGGTGGGGGCATGGAATTTGGAAGGGAGGAACAATGAAGTTTGAGAGTTTCTGAATAGAAAACTCAATGCTGCCGATGTTGGTGAAGTTAACCCAATCTATATCATAAAATGCAATAGATTAAGATTGCATAATCTAAACTTTATTTGTGTTTTTGGTATTGTTGTAGTAGTCATGGAGTTGAACTGTCCGAAACCAAACTCTTGTTGTGATCAAACAACCGTCATTCTTAAATCTTAGTTGCAAATTAGTTGAATGTAAAAGAATGAAACAAAATAAAAATTAAAACCGATTTTTGAATCAAATAAAATCTAGGCTCGAGTTAATTCATTATTTATTTAAGTTATAAGTAGTTGGTTGTGCAGCTTCCTTGGACCTTGAAGAATGCCTCTGGTCATTTCTATATTTAAAGGTTTAATCAAAACATGCATATGCATTTTAGCTACAGTATTGCAGTGAACTATCCACTGCACAATCCACGATCTATTTTATTAAACGGGGACTTTTCAATTCTCTTACCGACTTATTATGGTACGACATGGGTGCCTCATTGATAAAATACTTGCCCCGTTATACTGGTCATTATATAACAATTCTTGCCTGCTTTGCTTGGGAAGTGTGAAATGGACATATACAATTATGGAGCTCTGAGTTCTTGGGCAAAACTAGCCTAAAATTGTGACAATGTTTCGTATACTCGATATTGACAGGCTTTTTAACGACTTTACTGAGTGGTTGTAGTTACATTACTTTCACAAGCAACTGCAAAGCCAACCCAGCTTCACATCTGTCATATTTTGGTCCTCATTTTGGAACTATGAGTCTCACTACGATTCATCAATTGGGCCAGAATATTCTGCTGGCTTGGCGCAATTTGATCGCTCTTCCATAAAACTTGTTATGTAATCATAACAGCCTTGGCTCAATCTTTAAATAGTAAGTTACAAATTCTTTTTGCAAAGAAGTTTCCTGTTGTCTCTCCAGCCAGGAGTCCACAGTTGTAACTTGGAGGAACATCTGTAGAATCAGAAGCCTACTGCCTGCACAGCAAAGTGTCATAGAGAGTTTGAAACTAATAATTTTGATTGTCTAGTTTTAGTGAGTAGCAGTTCACAAGCTCACAGTTGCCGAGCTTGGCAAGGGATACCCATACATACAACTGTGCAGGGCTCTCTCAGCTGTGGGATGGGTTGTGTATGCTTGAGGGGCTATTTGAGGTGTGAAAAGGGTACTGTGACAGGCAATAGGAAATAGTAAGGGGGTTGATGAGCCTCGCTTGACATTTATAATGCAGTCATAGAGATTTGATTGTCATTTTCTTTCATTGAAATAAACTTGTAGATGTACCAGCGCTGACTCAATATCCTGAAGCCTCAGATCCATACATCATTAGTACTTACACCAATGTCACCACCTTCCCATTTAACTGTTCTGTCAGACTAAATGGTCACGTAAACTACCCTGCGATCTATTGGAGATCTAATAGAAAGGGATTGGAAAGTGAGTTTATCACAACCCCAGACGAGTTTGGTGTAAAGGTTAGATATAGGGGACTCACATACATATCATCACTCACCATGTTACTAATCAGTGCTTAAAAATAAAAATCTGTCTTTTTTTTAAGCACTTTTAAATATCACGATGAGTAGGGGCTTACAAGGTTTGATTGTCTCCCCATAAAGTTGTTAAATAAAAGTAGCATTGGATCATTTTGTTGTTAAAGTTTTTAACACCCATGCGTTGCCCTGTTCTTTATTTTTTTTTGTTACCTGCAAGCATGCTTCATAACCATACATGGAAAAAAAACTCCACTAAACGTTGAAAAAAAAACTCAAAAGAGCACAACTTCAACCTGTTTTAACTTTAACGACAATGGTTAGTTCTTTAAAGCCGCGGCTTAGAGGAGTTAGCAGTTTCGGTTATTTTATGAACCAAGTTAATTGTTTCAAGTTCATCAAGCTCTCAAGTCCAACCATAAGATCTTGAATCTATCATAATGGAAGCCCACAACATCACCTACTTACTATTCACTTACTTCAAAGGTTTAAACAGTTATGTACCAGTTGTGAAGTTATCTTTTTCATGGCAAAAACCATCTAATTTGATGACTTTACTGCACTTCTATTCCTGTAGGCTGTAGAAAGTAATTACAACCACACTACAGGAATCATTCTATCAAGACTTGACTTGGAGCTCACTCTGAATACACTATCTGCTATCAGAGACACTGAGTGGCAATGCGTTCTAGAATATTCTACGCTAGATGATCCAACCATTCTTTACATCAAAAGTGATCCTGTTGGGTTTACTATTGTACTACCACCACGTAAGTGTACAGTTTAGTACAGTACTACCACCACGTAAGTGTACAGTTTAGTACAGTACTACCACATAAGTGTACAGTTTAGTACAGTACTACCACATAAGTGTACAGTTTAGTACAGTACTACCACATAAGTGTACAGTTTAGTACAGTACAACCACATAAGTGTACAGTTTAGTACAGTACTACCACATAAGTGTACAGTTTAGTACAGTACAACCACATAAGTGTACAGTTTAGTACAGTACTACCACATAAGTGTACAGTTTAGTACAGTACTACCACGTAAGTGTACAGTTTAGTACAGTACTACCACATAAGTGTACAGTTTAGTACAGTACTACCACGTAAGTGTACAGTTTAGTACAGTACTACCACGTAAGTGTACAGTTTAGTACAGTACTACCACATAAGTGTACAGTTTAGTACAGTACAACCACATAAGTGTACAGTTTAGTACAGCACTACCACATAAGTGTACAGTTTAGTACAGTACTACCACATAAGTGTATAGTTTAGTACAGTACTACCACATGAGTGTACAGTTTAGTACAGCACTACCACATAAGTGTACAGTTTAGTACAGTCCAACCACATAAGTGTACAGGTTAGTACAGTACTACCACATAAGTGTACAGTTTAGTACAGTACTACCACATAAGTGTATAGTTTAGTACAGTACTACCACATGAGTGTACAGTTTAGTACAGCACTACCACATAAGTGTACAGTTTAGTACAGTACTACCACATAAGTATACAGTTTAGTACAGTACTACCACATAAGTGTACAGTTTAGTACAGCACTACCACATAAGTGTACAGTTTAGTACAGTACCACCACATAAGTGTACAGTTTAGTACAGTACTACCCCATAAGTGTACAGTTTAGCACAGTCCAACCACATAAGTGTACAGTTTAGTACAGTACTACCACATAAGTGTACAGTTTAGTACAGTACTACCACATAAGTGTACAGTTTAGCACAGTCCAACCACATAAGTGTACAGTTTAGTACAGTACTACCACATAAGTGTACAGTTTAGTACAGTACTACCACATAAGTATACAGTTTAGTACAGTACTACCACATAAGTGTACAGTTTAGTACAGTACTACCACATAGGTGTACAGTTTAGTAAAGTACTACCACATAAGTGTACAGTTTAGTACAGTACAACCACATAAGTGGACAGTTTAGTACAGTACTACCACATAAGTGTACAGTCTAGTACAGTACACCCACATAAGTGTACAGTTTAGTACAGTACTACCACATAGGTGTACAGTTTAGTACAGTACAACCACATAAGTGTACAGTTTAGTACAGTATAACCACATAAGTGTACAGTTTAGTACAGTACTACCACATAGGTGTACAGTTTAGTACAGTACAACCACATAAGTGTACAGTTTAGTACAGTACACCCACATAAGTGTACAGTTTAGTACAGTACTACCACATAGGTGTACAGTTTAGTACAGTACAACCACATAAGTGTACAGTTTAGTACAGTATAACCACATAAGTGTACAGTTTAGTACAGTACTACCACATAAGTGTACAGTTTAGTACAGTACTACCATAGAAGTGTATAGTTTAGTACAGTACTACCACATAAGGGTACAGTTAGTACAGTACTACCACATAAGTGTACAGTTTAGTGCAGTACTACCACATAAGTGTACAGTTTAGTACAGTACTACCACATAAGTGTACAGTTTAGTACAGTACAACCACATAAGTGTACAGTTTAGTACAGTACTACCACATAAGTGTACAGTTTAGTACAGTACTACCACATAAGTGTACAGTTTAGTACAGTACTACCATAGAAGTGTACAGTTTAGTACAGTACAACCACATAAGTGTACAGTTTAGTACAGTACTACCACATAAGTGTACAGTTTAGTACAGTACTACCACATAAGTGTACAGTTTAGTACAGTACTACAACTTTCTCTGAAACCATGTTAAAATAACAACCAGTCTAAAATGTTGGTGTTTATCTAGTTTATGAATTGATCCATTTTTACTCTACATCAGCGATGGTTTGACTGGAGAAAAAATTCTTTCAATCACTCCAGCCAGTGATATGCTTTGTGGGGGAGGGGTGGGGGAGGAAGGGGGGGGGGGGTGCTCTGAAGGTCATGTTTGCTTGTACTAACAGTGAAATTGTTGGAGAACCGGTTTAATTACTGTCGCTTTAATCAAGTTTTTAGACTACCGGAGTTCCTTTACTTTAACATTTTTCTCAAAATTTTAGCAGTTACTGAATGCATTCGATGTAGTGGTCCACCAGTACCACTAATTGGAATAATAGTTGGTATCATTGCTGCCTGTGTCTTGGTGATTGTGATTGGATGTGTAATATACAGATGGAGAAAGAGACAAAACAGAGAAGCTGGTAAGTATATTAAATACAACATAACTGACATACAATATATTATATATTACACAGTATCTCGAGCAGTTTACAATAAATAAATAATATTTAAGGTAGAGAAGTAGAGAACAGAATGAGTTTCTTCACAACAACAGACAAACACACTAATGAAAAATCTGAAGTCAACACCTCTGCATGTACTACATTACTTGAACCTGAGTCTGTGTATGAAAAGATGGAGTAGTGATAGATTTATGACTGTGGTCTCTAGGATAAACTGCAACCTGATATAGGAATGAATTTCGTGTTCTACAGACAATTATACTGGATATCTTCTCTTACTTACTTCAATTTATAATATTCTCATATTTATCAGATGTCTTCAAACGTAGAAGACTGTTTGCTTATGAGGTTTGTCTAAATGGCGTGGAATAAATGTAAAAAACGCAGCTGTTATTATGCCAGGAATATAAAAAAGTCATTTCCTAAACTAAAGGTGTTCTTGTGTGCCATTTATGGCATACACTGGTAGCGATTCCAACATCATTTATGGCATACACTGGTAGCGATTCCATCATCATTTATGGCATACACTGGTAGCGATTCCAACATCATTTATGGTATACATTGGTAGCGATTCCAACATTGTTTATGGTATACATTGGTAGCGACTCCAACATCGTTTATGGTATACATTGGTAGCGATTCCATGTTTCAAAAATTTTGAATGCAAGTAGCAATGAGGTTACTAAAGCCAGTATTACAGCCTTTGTACATGTGATTGGCCAACTGCAGGTGCTCAAATACATGCTCTACCACTATTGATCTTTCTATTAAACAAAAAAAGAGCTGTGAGGTCAATTGTGAAGAAATGGATATAATGTGCTCACTGTTCATACATTAACGCATGACTTTGTTCAGTTCATCTACTCTATTGTGCACAATACACAAAACTAACTCTGTATATTTAATCAATAAATAACAGTCTATCAGTAATGAAAGCTCTTTACTTGTGTGTGTGAGGAGTACAGGTGACACGATGTGTAGAGTTCAGGTGACACTGTGTGAAGAGTACAGGTGACACTGTGTGAAGAGTACAGGTGACACTGTGTGAAGAGTACAGGTGACACTGTGTGAAGAGTACAGGTGACACTGTGTGAAGAGTACAGGTGACACTGTGTGCTGTACTGTATAACATTCAGGGAGGCTTCAGACATAAAATTCTAAGTAACTCAACTGCATAGAGATTTGCCAGACCTTGTAGACAGAGAGTGTAATAATCTGACTACATAGAACTAACAACAATGGATACTTGTAGCATTCTATTGCTTCTGATGGCTGTGGTGGTTGGTGCATCTGCAGGTGATTATGTTCATTTACTCACTAAACTACTATCTGTTTGTGTGCAGGTAAATGGTGTCCCATTCATCCAAATAAGGGTGTACTTGATCAAAGGGTCACAAAAGCTTCGACAAATGCACAAGTAAACATTTAAGGTATTTTGGAGGCAGATATAAATTTTCAACTATGAGCTTCAAATTTTCCACTTAAACTTAGCGTTAAAAAAATGTTGGTTTTTAATTTGGAAGTGTGAGAGTAAATATCTATTTATAGCAAGCAGTGCACACAATTTGCCACACTGGATTTAACTTCCGGATAAACCTTTTTTTGTAAACTTCAAAAGTTTCTTTCTGACACTTTGGTCAATAGTAGCATGTAAGAAGTTGTGCTGTGATGTTTGGTGTTAATGAGTACATGCAGTAAAGCACCATTTTTTGAGAGAAATGAGGTATGTATGTATGTATTAGTTAATCAGTTTGAGCTTTTATATGTTGACATGTATTACAGGTTAGGAAATAGTGAAAAAGTCGGAACAAGATAGGCTGAGAAGAATGAAGTTTGAAAGTTGACCAACAGACTAATGCTCCATTAAAATGAAAAATAGTAATAAAATAATAAACAACTTAAATTTGCATTAAATTTGGCGTATAACTAGAAAACTGACGCATGCAATTTTGAAGTAATTCTGTAATTTTACCACAGCGTTTCTATACTGTCCAATAAACAATCCATTCCTTAACAATCATCATAAACTGCTTAAAAGGAGCTTGACTTGAGCATTGAAAGTCTTCGGAAATAGGAAGCTATGAATTATAGTTTACATTTGTGAAACCTACACAAGACCTACACTATATTTATAGATGTACCAGTGCTGACTCAATATCCTGAAGCCTCAGATCCATATATCATTAGTACTTACACCAATGTCACAACCTTCCCATTCAACTGTTCTGTCAGACTAAATGGTAACCTGAACAACCCAAAGGTCTACTGGAGAGCTTACAATTACAGAATGAAAAACCAAACTATCGCAGCTCCAGATGAATTTGGTGTAAAGGTTTGTAATGAAATAACTATTTTTCATAGTTGATGGAGCTGCTAGTTATGTCAAGCTAAAGTGGCTAAAAATGAATAATTGCTGAAATTATGGATTTTTTGCTATAATTATGTATATTTGAATTGATGACAGAGCTTGGAGAGTGTCTATCAACTGGACCAGATAATGTTAAATCTAGAATAATTGGAATCTGTAGTTTCTTTAACTGATACTTGGATGAAATGAAATGAAATGATGAAATGTGCTCAGAATGGCCTGAAAATGCTTTTGGAGCAATAAAAAACGTGTTTTGAACTTTTTTGTCTTGGATCAAAACATTTTTTGTTATATTCTAGAAATGAAATTAGCGGTAATACAGAAATAGATCACATAACATTTATATAACCTCTCCCTTTTCTTACTGCAGGCTGTAGAAAGCAATTACAACCAAACTGCGGGAATCATTTCTTCAAGGCTTGACTTGGAAGTAACTTTTCAGACACAGTTTTCTCTCAGAGACACCAAGTGGCGGTGTGTTCTAGAATATTCTACTGTAAATGATGCAACCATTCTCTCCATCGCCAATGACCCTGTTGAGTTCACAATTGTATCACTACCTTGTGAGTGTGTCATATTCCAAATCTCCAGCAGTTTCTAAACGAAAGAGCTACATACCACTTTGTTGAATTGGCTGGTTCTTTTAAAACGTTATTACATATCAATATTATTTTTAGTTATTTGCGGAATAAAAAATTTCTCGAAAACCAAAATTTAGTAATCTCAAAACTATCCGCTGTAATAGCTTCCTCAGTTGGGATTGGTATCTTGGTAGCTGCAATTGGATGGGTCGTATACAGAAGGAAAATGAGACGAGACGGAAAAGCTGGTAAGCTTACCAATTCCATGACAACTAATATAAGATATAGAACACAACTGGTAGTCTCTGTGATACTGCTGCTAGATATCATACCAAACTCCCTAACTACACCAGACAGTTACCACTATCTGCTAGTCAGTTGTTTATCTCCAACTCACGACCTTATTACCTCCTCCAAAGCTCTTACTATGACTTCTCATTTAAGATTTCCAGAATCTTTGTTACAGCTACAGGCAACAACCAACAACTGTAGGTAACAACCAACAACTACAGGTAACAACCAACAACTACAGGTAACAACCAACAGACTTCAAAGTTGAATAACAATATCTAGTTATCCCGTCTTTTTGGTGCAGATTAATGCAGAGTAAAACATGAGCAAAGTTCCCAACACAGCAACGATAAATTGGTTTTCCGTAGAAAGCAAACTGAAAGACTGACCACCATACAGGAACATACAATTAGAGATCAATATGAAAGTTTCACAAGCATTTGCTTGTTAGAGAAATGTTACCAAATACAAGCAAAATTTGTTTAAAACAATAAATGTGGCCAGTTTATGTTAAGCTTTGCTTTTTCTAGACTTCATTTCTATATAGGTTTTTTATTGATCATTAGAGATTTTAATTGATGGTCCCCAATTGTCGCAGTTTTTTGGCGCTTTTGCTTTAGGTAATGCTCAATAATTAGGCTGATACTGCTACATGAAGGTCACTCGGGGTAACTTCAATGGTGTCTGCAATAGTCCCCTGACTTGAGTTGCCAAAAGCTGGCTCGGATACCTTCTCACTACTTTTGGTGAAAAAAGTGCAAGGGAGATAACTCCACGAGGCACTGGTCTGCAACCAATAGTAAAGGTAGAGGTAGGGGAAGGCACACTGTACTAGGGATGGAGGGCGTATTGTGTATAAACTTGTGTAGTCTCCCTGAACCCTTCAATCACTATTTTCCCATGCTGCGAATTCGTTCGGGTTGAACTCATAAATTGCCCATTTGGGTCATGGGAATTCTGACTCGTACAAGTTGGTTCAGGTTCGTTCGTGTTGGCTCAGTGCGGTTCCTCAAACCGAATTTGTTCGGGTTGAGCATTGATTAGGTTCATGGGAATCGGTCGTGTTGATGAATTCGAAGTCGCTCGGGTTGCTCTTTTGAGAAAAAGGCATTAAACTGGCGATTTGACAGTAAATCAGTTTTTGCGTATTTTCCAACTGCAGTTTTTACATTCATATAATAATAGTCTTCAGAAAGTTTAACAACAGCTTAGTTATAAATTATTTACTATTTGTTCGGGAAACTAAATCATAGCTCTGTTTCATAAATGGGCAAACTAAGTTATTATTATTTTTATACTTGCCAAAAAAATTACTTTTTTATTGTTTGGGAATAATTTATTTATTTATTATTATTATTAATTATCTATCATTTCTTATAGCTATCATTATATTTATTAATAATCATCTATAATTATTAGAAATTGTTGCTTTTATTATTATTCATCTACTTACTACTATATTACTAGTTTATGCTGTGAACATTCCACAAATTGGTCTCATATTACTACTTAGTAATACGAGCGCGGTTGTTTACTAACTCACTACAATCAAGTAATTATTGGGCTCGCTACTCAGTGTAAAGGAAGGACAATTCCCGCAAATTATATCAATTCGAATTACCATAGGAATGGATTGGAATGCCAACCCGAATGAATGCTAATCAACTCGAATGGACGTCCGATCCGAACGAATTCGCACCATGGGAACATGCTGAATATGAGCTGCATTATTTTGTAAACCCATCCATTTACATAAATAATGTTTTAGGTACAGAAGTAGAGAATGGGTATATGAGTCTCTCCACAAAAACAGGTAATCAAACAAGCGGAGGAAACCATAGCTACCACCTCTGCATGGACTACACTACTTGAACATGAATCTGGATATGAAAATACGGAGCGGAGATATATTGACCAGGATAAGTAACAATAAACTGGTAGAAACATGGTGGTCTGTTATTAAAAAATATTACTTTATTATAACTTGCTGCTGAAACTGTTTCTATAACAAATCAAATGCTGTGCTCTGGTATTTGCTTGAGTTTACTTCATAACTGTATTTGTATATCTTTACATATTTTTTGTACTTGTTCTTACGCTGTGCTTGTGAAGCCTATACATAAATTGAACTTCCTTTGAGATGGTTTCATTCTTATTCATCATCTCTACAGCAGTTGAAGTTTTCACGGTTCAACTGAGTGATAATGTTTTGCTATATTTTTTCCTTACTCTTTAAAGTTACTTTTATATCATAACTTGATTGATTTAAAAACTTGTAGGGCATTAACAAGTTGTATCAAAACCACTTTTAGAGCCCATAGGTATTACTTTGTTTTGTGTGAAACAATTCTATGAAATAATTGATGATACTCTTGCACTACATATCCACTAATGCAATGTCACAAGCCAACTTTCTCATTTGCTGGCACAGCAAGGTTAGTAACGACCAATGGCCTCTTTGCCAAAACCAAGAGGTGTTACTGTGCCGGAATGACACACTACAATAGAACCAGCTCTCAACTTCAAGCCCTAAAGTTAACAAATGTATTCAGCTCACAACTTTCATGTAGCAATGCGGGAGGTAATTACACACACAGAATGCACCAAAATACCAAAGAATAATAACAAATGTACTGCCTTTTATAGGTACGCTCGCAGGAAACATTTGTCCTAGTTAATATGATTTTCAATGATACGTAAGTTAAACAAATACAACCATGTTAATACAAAATATAGTAACAGCAGGCAATCAGATGTAAGTCCTAAGGTTAAATATAAAGGCACCCAGAAGTAGAGGGATGAGTCATCAGCTCACTCTCCAATGCTGAGCACTTGTACTTCCTGTGGTGAGTTCTGAGTCTTTCTCAGTCTGGGGTACAAGCTTCATTAAAACTATCGATAGTTAATAGGTGGGTGTGGGTTCCTAAGACATCTGAAGCTATTTTCATTACTCAAGTTATGGTAACCATTTTGTTGTTGCCCTGGATACTCTCTCAGGTCCAGTACACCTGGTATATTGCTGTGTCGAGGTACCAAGTGTGGTTATCATGGCAGATGCTAATAATACTATTAGGATTAGTGCCAGAGTTGTTGGGAAGCATGCAAGAGGTCAAATGACCAGCATGGGACCTTTAGCATGGAGTGTGCACTGGGAGAGCCTAGGAGAACCCACCACAATAGGAGATTCTTTGGTGACAGACTTTTTAAGTTGTTTCTTACCCACTTTTAGTATCAATAATCCAAGATACTTTTCTTGTGAATTCTAGTTTAATAAACACATTTTTACCAATTTTAGTTCTCTACAAAGTGTGACAGCTAACCAGGAATTAAGATGCTCAGTTTGTACTATATTTGTGCACATTTAGTGAAGGATGTAATAGCCACTGATTCAAAATAAAACAGTATTTCAGTAGGTTTTTGTTAAATGCTATCTCTTAAATATTTTTGATTCTGATTATTATGACAAATAAGGTAATATGCTGAGAAAAAACTCAGAAGAGGTTTTCCAGCATTGTGATGACATGTTTTAGCTGTTTCAAATTAGCATCTACAAACGAAGCCACCTTCTGCTCTATAATGAGGATCTTTTTAAGGACTATCGGCCGATTATAGCTGTATTACTTTCACAATCAAGTGCAAAGCCAACACAATTTCACCAATTGCATCCTCTGTACTACTTTTGTCATTCTATGGACCTCCTATCAGACTCAGATTCATCCAATAGGCCAGAGTATTTGGCTGGCTTAACTCAATTTGAAAAAAAAAAATTAAAATAAAAACCAGCCTTGCCTAAACCTCTGCTTAGCAATTTATGAGTTGCTTCTGTGAAGAACTTTCCTGTTGTCTCTCAAGCCAGGAGTCCACAGTTGCAACTTGCAGGAAAATCTGTAGACTTGGAACCCTACTGGCTGCACTGGAAGTTGTCACAAGGAGTTTGAAAATATTGTTTGTGATCAATCAGTTTCAGCGAGTAACCGTTCACAATCTCGTACTTGGCATGGCCGACAACTCTGGGGTGGCTTGCGCATGCTTTAGGGGCGAATTGAGGAGTGAAGAGTGTTCTGTAAGAGGCAATAGGAAATGGTAAGGGGTAGGTCGGGCTTTCTTAACATTTGTAATACAAATACAACGATTTGAGTGTCATCTTCTCCCGCTGTATTGCACTTAGAGATGTACCGGCGCTGACTCAATCTCAAAAATCTTCTGACCCATATATCGCTGTTCATACCAACAACACCATCTTTCCATTCAACTCATTCCATTACACTAAAAAGTAAACCAATAAACATGAAGATATACTGGCAATCTAACAGGAATGAAATGAAAAATATAGGTTGGAGCAAAGGTTAGATATAAAATGTTTGCATACAACAGCTAATATCATCAAGCATCATGTTATCAAACAGTGCTTAAAATAAATATGGTTTTAAACTTTTTTTCAATCTTTCAATTTGTAGATCATGTTATTTGTTGCAAACTTATGGAACTCTCCCGCTTTCCTGCTAATCATTCTATATTGAGCCTAGAATAACCCTACTTCAGTAATTCCATGATCCAAAAATCGTCCATTCTAAATATAAAACAAAAGATTAGCATTCTCTGAAACACTTGCGCACTTATTATCAACTACAACTCTCCTTGTGCTGTACAACTTGTGAAGCAGTATAAACCTGGTCGTTTGCAATATTCTTAGAAGTCAACTACACTCTGAAATTGCCACAAGCCTACCTAACTTGATTGCTGAAGTTAACGTTGTAGTAAGTCTATCAATTGCTGAAATCTGTGCAGATGCTGAGTAAGCATAATTGATAGTGGAAACGGATCTGGCTGTGTTGCATGACAGATCCCCATATTGTGTAAAGAAAGTCTCTCGTATTGAGACAGTGTGATTAATTGATTGATTAAACACCGTGTACTGCAGAGTTATACCATTGCTTTGTTGAAGCAGTATCACGGGTTTGTGCTTTGACACTAGACGGTTCGCTACCATTTGCCCTAGTGCTCATTAGCTTAGGAATGCTAAAGTACACAGTAGTCCGGTGAAGATGTTGAGCCAAAGTTCATACTAAAACCCTTTACATTGGTGGCAGCAGTGGGATAACTGCGAACAGTGGACACTGTAGAAATAGCACCGCCAAACTCACTGGTTACTCCTTCCCTCATCCCCCTTTTGTCCCGAGTAACAGTGCTTCCCTGTATTGTATAGAATCTGGTAGAGCTCCAGGCTACCACCCCATGGATTCTGTATCACCCCTTTTCCTTCCAGTACCCTGTCTAGTTAACTGCGATGGCTAGTCAGAGAGCCAGGAGTTCAAGACAGTCTCCTGCAGACACCTCTGAATCCGCAGCCCTGGATCGGTTGGCACAGATACTGCAAAGTGTTCTGCAATCTCGTACTCCTCTCCATGCCCCCTGCCTTATTTCAAGCCACCTAAAGATTCTGGACACAGTGATGCGAAGTATTTCATCACCCGGTTTGCTGAAGTGTCAGATATTAATGGTTGGAATAAACAGGCTG
Source organism: Cryptosula pallasiana (assembly GCA_945261195.1). Lineage (NCBI taxonomy): Eukaryota > Metazoa > Bryozoa > Gymnolaemata > Cheilostomatida > Cryptosulidae > Cryptosula > Cryptosula pallasiana. The sequence goes on along the minus strand of OX183132.1, from coordinate 40,511,589 downwards.
TCCCTCTCCATGTTAGAGCAGCCCTACAGGATAAAGCAGTGGATTGTGGCAGGCCTAACAGCCTGCATGCAGTTTATGCAAATCTCCATGCTCAGTTTGGTCTCACACACCGTGAAGCCCTTCAGAACCTGGCTCACTTGAAGAAGACGGCCAAGATTTCCCTCCAAGAACATGCCGACAAAGTAGAGAGACTGGTCTGCATAGCTCATGATGATTTGCCTGGAAGACATGTGAAGCGAATGGAGCTCAAGACATTTCTGTCTACTTTGGGGCCGCCCTTCCTGCAGCGGCATCCACTGGCAGTGAATCCCCGGAGTGCAGAAGAAGCTATGAGAGCTGGGAATGAGTTCCTTCACATCAAGACGTTTCCCGACTTCAAGACAAAGGTAAGGATAGTAGAAGACAAAGAGAGTGATGAGTATTCAGTTGAGGAATACTACAAATCTTCTGTGCTCGTTGTCAACACTACCAGACAACCGCCATGGTCAATCAGGCCCAGAGACAGAGAGAGCACCTGTATGCAGAAGTGAATAGTGTCCTCGTTGCGGAATACCCTGCTCCACCCCTGCAACCGACCCCGACACCTGATAGAAGCTATGAAGCATTGGCAGAGATGATCAAAGGCATGACAAACAAGATAAGAGAGCTCTGGCAGAGAGCAGCCACCATGACAAAACCTCCTCCCCCTGCTCAGGCTCCTCCTGCAGCATGCTACACTCCTGCAGCACCTGCCCCCCTGTTGTTCAACATGCAACTCCCACAGCATGGGACCAACCCCTTCAGTTCTGGAGTTGTGGAAAAGCGGGCCACTTTCGTAACCGTTGCTCTGAGAGAGCTAGAGCCACTCCCAAGCAAAGAAAAAAATCCTGTTTCAGGATACAGGATCCGCCCGCAGTAGCTATCACACCGGCTACCTGCAACAAGGTACGAAGATGGAAAAATGGGATGGAGAGAGTTGAGAAGAAGAACCCCGTGTATGCCACCCTTGCCAATTGGCCAGTCCTGGAGAGAAAGGAAACCCAGCCGAGAGAGAAGAGGGCGAAGAAACACGAGAAGAAGAAGAAGAGGAGAACAGATAGATTAGAAGAGCTAGAGTGCCACCTGTGCAGTTGATGGAAGTAACAGAGTTTGAGTCTGTTGAGGCACAGAGCCAGCAAGCTACAATCTCACCACTGTGGCAAGAACAGGAGCGGCCTGCACCCCCCTCCCCCGGAGATACACCCTTGACTATTCACCCCCATCATCCAGTAAACCTGCCAGTCCTGCTGTTCTGACAGCAAACGCAGCGCTTCCCCTGTCCCTTCTCCAAGGTACCCCCACGAGTCATGCAGCAGATAGCATGCCTTCCCCCGTGTGGGATCCACTTCCTACCCCTCTGGCCAGAATGGGACTCAACACTCGTTCAGTGTCCATTTCTGCGAAACTAACGGTAGACACTAGTGCACCCCCTGCCGGGTCCAAAGAGCGTATGCAACGCTTGGCACAATAAGGTCTCCAAGGAGGAAGAGAGGATCCGAGCTTTTGGCTGGGGCTCCTGTGCGGAGCAGATCTTCTACACCCACCCCCTCTTCTAAACCGGTATCCCTTGAGATACATGCAGTGAATACCCGGATTCTTGTACCTATGGAAGGCTGAACACCTCCCCAGAGAAGAACCCGGCCTACAGTGTCTGTTACCGCTGCTCCTGATGTATCTGTGGAGAAAGAAAAAGGTATTCTTTCTAAGTCGACCCCCGTGCTGCAACTTGTTGATGTCGCTGTCCCCTGCCCTGTGTCTCCAACCGTTACTGAGGAGATTGTTGCCTCCCAATCCACCGGCAAGAAGCCGCCTATAGCTAGACGCCTACTACAGCGGATAGCTCCATCCACAGAGACTGCCATACAGCGACAGCTTAAAAGGTCTAGAAGAAACATCTGTTCCACGTGCCGGTGACAGGCTAAGAATCTGCAGCAGCTTTCTGTCCATGTCCATCAGCATTTTGTGAAGTATTTTCGAAAATGCCAGTACAACAGCAACAGCCGCATTAGTGTGTACGGACACCAGAAGAAGTGGGTAGACCCTGATGATCCGACCATTTCCAGAGGATCGGGTACATCGCTGACATTTACTTCCTGTCTTTTGTTTTTAGGTAATTCTTCAGCCAGTCCAAGAGGTGTACTCTTGAAAACTTGGAGATAGTCATCAGATGTATTAACTACGCGACAGCGCAGCTTTCAATCTGCTGGACTTACCGTTTTCCCTGAACATCAATCCTTCAGCTACAAATGTCGGCTCAAATAGGAGTTGTCTACCCAACCTATGTGCTTCCACACACAGGGTATTGTCACTCATGGGAGGGAAGATGAGATCCCTATCAGCAAATACATTACATGTACCTTCATTTGCACCTTACTCATGGTTGAACTGCATACATCTGGGAGTTGTCTACTCTGCATAGATTTCTAAGTTGCCTTTGACAGTGGTAGTAGTTGTAGTCTTCCAGTGGAATAGCTCATACACAGTTTAAAATTACTAGATATTTACATTCACCAATTACAAGTAGATCCACTTCAATTGCTTGGTTACCTGCGCATTGAACTTGCGTGTATACCTGTCCAATACCCTTCACAATTTTATTGCTTACTGAGCGTATGGATCTGCAAGTCTCCTTAATCAGTTGTTTCAGTCCCAGGGTGTCGCAAAGTTGAATAGTGATAGCTGAGATCTGTGCATCGAATCTACTAAAACTTTATGCCACTGACCACCAACACAAACATTTACTAATGTCTCGTGTTTAAAATTGTTAAAATTGCAAACGACATCAGCCTAAGTGGGTGGTTTCCTTACCACACGTAGTTGCTTTGGCTCCTCATATAGAACTATTGGCTAGTGACGTGTGATTGGCCTTGTAGTTCTCTGACTGTATTGTACATCTCTCTGAGTGCTGGTTTGGGCTCTCCGTTGGACTTGCGCTCGGTTTTCCTCAGCATTTGCTGAGTGAGGTGTTGGGGAACTTGATGAGTGAAGTGGTTGGGTCTCCACCACTCCAGTTTCCTCAGATTCAACTGTAATGGGAGTTGTGTTCTCTCCCGCCACTCGCTTGGCTGCATCGGTCTGGTTCAATGCAATTGCTATGTTATTTTCTCCTGATGTCTCGTTGTCTGCCTGCTGCCCGAAGAGGTAACTGCGCATGTACACACCAGGTTGTTGGGCAATGTTTCTCACTCTGAAGCACAATCCAAACAACTCCAAAATATTCTTAATGTAACAATTGTGCAACAAATGAATATCCATACTTGCTTAAAGGGCTTAGGACGGTCTTTTCAAGACGCACTTTGTGTGTAGAGTTGTTTTCTCATCAAGCATTGTAAAACCATTTAGAAAACTCACTCGCGTCAACAAAACACCAATAGGTATCATGTAGAGGTCTATGACAATGCGTTCGGCAAAAGGGTCTATCTGCATCATGATATTATATAGTATATTACAGCAAGTAGTTTGTACCATTTTTTTTACTTTTCAGTTCCTGTCATGTCAGGCGCAATGGGCAACGCCTGCACGCCTCCAAGTTCCCCACCGGGAATCGAACCTCTAGGCACCAAATCGCCTAGCAGCATGAGGCAGAGCGCTAGACCTCTCGGCCATCTCAGCAACCCTAAAAAAGGTGCCTCGATGACCGATCAGTTGCTAGCCTCTGCCCTCATCCACACGGAGTCCTATCTAATCACTAATCACTATACACTACATCTATACACTACATCTATACACTACATCCTCCCTTCTCTATCAAGTGCTACTTCCAGCACCAGTGCACCTCTGGCACTAACTCATTAACCCATTTCAACTCATCATCCCGCTCCTGACACCATGCAATGGGCAGCGCCTGCATGCCTCTAAGTTCCCCCACTGGGAATTGAACCTCTGACCCTCCTGCGGCACCAAATCGCCTAGCAGCATGAGGCAGAGCGCTAGACCTCTCGGCCATCTCAGCAACCCTAAAAAGGGTGCCTCGATGATCGATCAGTTGCTAGCCTCTGCCCTCATCCACACGGAGTCCTATCTAATCACTAATCACTATACACTACATCTATACACTACAGTTCCAAACTACTTTTCAAAAATCTTAATTATTATTATTTAGTGCTTTTGAAGTTTTTTCTTGGAAAGATAGCCGGTATTTCAGATTTAATTATTATCGTTGTTGTAAAAAAAAACAACGCCGGAAGTACAATTTCGGCAATGTTTTTTTTTCACCAAGTATTATCATGAAAGTATACTAATGTTATTGTTTGATTAACTTTTCACATGAAAATTGTTATTTTGATAAAAAAATTTCATTATTTCTTTTGATTTGGATAACAAGCACTCTCACATGAACGCCAGTGCATACATAATAGCGAGCTTACCAAAGATAAAACAAATTGCTTACTTGAAAAAAACAGCTCCAAAAAAATTAAAATTTGTTGCAATATCATTTTTTGCAATCAAAAGAGTCTCTGCACAAAACTAATATATAGGACGCCCTATTTCTGTGCGAACCAGCCAAATTTTTGAAAACTCGCTTTATAGCTCTATATAACTTGGTGCGTCTTCGAGGAAAAAAGGCGTCTTGGGAAGTGCTGACTGCATTTATAGGAATCGTCTTACTGGTGAGAGGGCAACTCCAGATAATTTTTCTGAACACATTTCAACCTCAGAAAGCTTAAATTAAATCAAATCTTCTTCAAATTAGGCCTCATAGGCCCTTTAACATCAAACACATCATTATCACTCAAGAAAGCGAAGGTCCCTTGTCTAACCACCGAGTTAGACAAAACATTAGCCTGCCTCAGGCTATCAAGACTATGACCAGATGTCTCACCCAATTGTTCGAGGATTTTGGAATGTGGGGCAGTTGCACCAGTTAAATCATTCAGTGACAACTTATCCCTGAATTCATCCCATTCATAAGGAGTCAGTTGATGAGTTACTGTTGAGTTGAATGACAGAGAAGCTTAGGAGTAATTAAGAAAGAGCAGATTCAGTTTGTCAAATTGTGCAATTTCAAACAATTTTCCTGTTCGGTGATGATAGTTGTATACCTTGCCATTCAAAGCCACTGGAATTTCATGGTCCAGAGCACACTCATCTGCATGTGGTTGACTGTTTAGAATGTTGTCATAGGTAATCTATCTATATACATCATCACATTAGCATCTAGCACAAATGTTTGTATTTGGCACACGAGTGGAGCATAGCTCACTAGCACGCACAAACAACATAGTTGGATACTGACTCACATGGATACACGCATAGAAAATTATGTGTTAATTTCGCAAATACGTAAGTATTACTCAGCAAATATCTCGCTGCATAAGTGGGGTGCCGCTCAAAGGAACTCAATAACAATTGTGCTATTGCTTGCATCAAGCTTGACAGGTAGCTCTTGCAGATGATTGAAAAATGTAGTTATAATTAGTCTGAATCCTACTTTCTAACGCCTGTAGCTTGGCGTTTAATTGAACGTCAGTAACTGCGCCATCTGTTTGTTCCCTATATCGAGAACTATTCCCTGATTTTCTACAAGCAATGCCTTGGTCAGATAATTGCACCTCACCTCCGCATTCTTTTCCTTGTGCAATGTCAAAAGTTTTGGTAAATGTCAGAGCCAGTTGTGCATCTTTTGACAGCCATGTCTTGTAGCTCTCCATCAAAGGTTCGGGGGGGGGGGGGGGGGGGGGGGTATGTACCTGCATTCCTCCTTTGAATCAGGTGAACACAGCAATGCTGACCCATCCTTCAGTGAACAAAATCCTGACAGGCTCACAACTCCGACAGGGCTCTCAACTGGCTGATCCTCACCATGTCTCTTGGTCACTACAGATTTATACAAGTAAGAATTATAGCATTCAAAGGTGTTCTCTTGGCAACAATAAAAGCCGGTGTGGAATATTGGGTCTACGGTGTTGTCTGTCTGCATATGGAGTTTGGCTGGACGAGTTTGCCATGTGGGCTTTTCCTTCAAGTCACCATAGCATAAAATTCATCACGTGATACTGTCTGGTCCAGGTAGTCATCAGTGCGTTTTTCATTCTCCCCAAAGAATCCTGCATATGCTACAAATTTAGTTTCCACAATCTTGCAATGGAATGTTGCCACACAATACTGCTCAAAATTGGGTTTAAACGATTTTAATTGTAAAAGAATTGGATCATGGGCAGCTTTAGTATCGGGTATTACGGAATTCTCAAAAATTGGTAACCTAAAATTGGCTACCACCTACTCTGTTTACAAAGCATTGGTCTTTGGATATTTGCAGATATAATCAGACAGCTTATCATTCCCAAAATCACCAACCAGTGAGGCAGCGGTGTTGTTGGGGTGGAGAGAGCATCTCTGGCTCTATGGTAATTGGCCTTTGGCACTTGACATGCAGGGTCAGGTTCTACAGGTTGCAGCTTCATGTATGTGTCACATTTTCTGCCTTCAACAGTGCAAGTTGAAGGTAATCTACCTGCAAGAGAGGTTTGAACGCTTTGCTGACCTGTGATCATCTTGTTTTTACTGCCTTCCAGCTGACTAGCTTGACATTCTTGTGCAACCACATCAACAACATTGCCTTTAGCTTTGTATGCTGTCATTGTATCAGCTAGGGCTTGCTCATATGAGATGTCCAGTACATCTTCAACTACTTCAGGCATCTCAGGCTTCTCTTCCAGCTCAACTTCCATCTCTAGTTCTGGTTCAATTACATCAGGTTGCCTGTTGTCAAAAGAATCAAACAGATCTTCATCAACGATAAATTCATCAAACACAGCATCGTCATCCACAGGCAATGGTTGGCATTTTTCCTCAACCACATTAAAAGCAACATCATCAAATAGAGTACAGTTACCTTTCTCTCATTACTCATTTGTGTTGTAGGTGACTGATCCTGACTGGACGCATCCACATTTGGCGGCTGACTTGATGTGGTGCCCTACTTTTGGCGGCACCACAAAGATTCAACACTTGGAAGCTTAGACTTGATTGTCTCAGGTTTCCTGAACCAGGTTGGCGGGACAAGAAACTCTTGAACCAGTTGGGCATCCCAGAATCCGAAGGCATACTATTCGCTGTTGGAGCACAATAGTGGACAGGTGAATGAAAATCATTTTTCTTAGATTGACGATCGGTGTTTCTAGGATAGCCTTGATTGAAATTGTTTCGAGCAAAATTGTCATTTCTCTGGTTGAGATTTTGGTGTAAAAACTTTTATAGTATCTCTATGCCGAAAATACCACTGCCCCTTACGCGCTACCCATTTTGTGACATTGAGAAACGTTTCATACGAGAGACAACCCGTTGCAAAAAAGTGCCTTGGCTTTGTGGCATGATTCTACCTTTCTATATCCGGTTGGATAGACAACTTATACATGTACAGATTGCCTGTGATGTGCTCTACAAGAATGTGTAACCATCCTTGTTGTATGTTTTGCTCGGGCTATACTGCAACTCGTTTTTTGCAACCAGTTTTGTAACACGAAGGAGACAACTCTAGCATACATCTATGGTTCGCATTGCTTCCACTTGGTGGCATGTACCTGCCTTCATTTATAGCTAAAGAGAAAAAACCCACATTTATATATAGTCTGATATGTTGTCTTTGTCATTCTGTAAAAACTTTTATAGTATCTCTATGCCCAAGATACAACTGCCCCTTACCTGCTACCCATTTTGTCACAATGAGAAATGTTTCATAGGGGAGACAACTCGTTGCAAAAAAGTGCCTTGACTTTGTGGCATGATTCTGCCTTTCTATATCCAGTTGGGTGGACAAATTATGCATGTAAAGATTGGCTGTGCTGTGCTCTACAAGCATGTTTACTAATCCTTGCGGTAGCTTTTGTTTGTATCTGTCAGTGATTCCTTAGCCGCGGATGATTTGCTCACGGCTACTTGTTGAAAATAATTTTTGTTCAGCGGGCATCCAAAAAAGTGCCTTGACTTTGTGGCATGATTCTGCCTTTCTCTATCCAGTTGGGTGGACAAATTATGCATGTACAGATTGGCTGTGATGTATTCTACAAGCATGTGTACTAATCCTTGCAGCAACTTTTGTCTATATCTAGCTGTGAGTCATTAGCCGCGGATGATTCGCTCACCCCGAAATGCTGGAAATAGTTTTTGTTTAGTTGGTATTCAAAATGTCAAAAACTTTGCAGCACGCACCTGCCTTTTTATATGAATGTAGGTAGACAAGTTATCATCGACAAATAGCCGGAGATGTGTTCTACATGAATTTGCAGCAAAAATTACTGTTTACCTCTTTTTGGCCTGGCAACAGACAATTTGTTGCAACTCAATCCTATCGGTTGGAGGTATGCTCCCAAAAAAACTTTCAGCAGTTTATGGTATCAATTAGTTTCAGATTTTTTAATTTGTTTTTTGTGAGGCTAGTTAGCCTAGGCTTTCCTTTTCTAGAAACACTAATTCTTGTGGTTCCTCTACTCATTCTGGCCGTGCAATAATTTTTATTTGAAACTCAGTTGATTGGCTTACAACAAAAAATTCTGCGACTGACAAAGCTGTGCAATAACACTTACGACTATTTTTGTCCAACATTGTTTTATAACTTCAGGTGCTCTATATAGTCATCAAATGTGTAGAATCTTTTCCTCTATCTGGCCATGTTTGATTTGCTAGCTTTCGGACAACGGTTTTTGTTCTAAATGTCAACTTTTACAGTAACCTCTGCAACTTATATCAGAATAATACCGAAAAAGTGCCCTCTCTGATTCAAAAGATAGAGGGTGTCCATTCTGACAAACAAAACAATAATGGCTAGATTTGGATAGAGCAGACCTGCTTCTAGCACATTTTGAGATTGATAAGATGTAACTACAAATTCTTATTTCAAAGTTGCCTAGTTTTTGCCAAAGGCGCCTGGTATACAGGCCTAGTTAATTCAATTAACATGCGGTAATGAATGTGTTATTTATAGAGATTGTCAACTTGAATCCATAGAGTGATGAAACTGTTGCATTACTGGAGTGTACCTATCAATTCTATTCAAACTTTCACCACTCTTTTGCTGGCTGAAATTCATAAAAGGTTCACTTTTGAATGGTCAATTGTGACATGATCCGCCCCCTTTCAGCTATAACAAATGTTTGCGTCAATGAAATACAAAATAAGTATCAAATGTTATTGTGTTCGGAGTTAATAGTGAAAAGCCAGTTGACTAGATATCAGCAGATATCACTAGATTACACAGGATAACACAGGATAATATTGGACCCAGAGTGGAGCATATTCCATTTATTGTGCTACAGATAAAACATCTTACAAGGTTGGTGTCATGTGAAGCTTTTTTACCAATAAAGTATTTCTAGCATAACAAATCTATCGGTTGTGTTTCATTTTTCAGAAGTTTGCTAAAACCATTGAAATGGCATCGTTTGATTGTCATGGTTGAAAACGGCTTACCCAATTCTGATAAGTAACTCTTCAGAGCGATTTCCTTTAGCGCAGTTTTGATCGACTACATTCCAAAATCTACAGGCCAGCGGGGTAGCTTATATAAAATTACACTCATCAAATTAGTTTGTTCCTTTTGGCTGCAAAAATTTGCGCAGCTAAATACACCGACAACCATTTTCATGTATGGAATGAGCTAAAAACAACTTTGTGAAAAAATTGGGGTCTAATATGCGTCGCTTTTGAAATGGTTTGAATCTATTGCTTGTATGTGATGGTATAAGACAAAGATAAAGTAGTGAAAGGAATGAATATTCATACATTAACACATGACTTTGTTCAGTTTATATACTCTATTGTGCACAATACATAAAACTAACTTTGTATATTCAATCAATAAATAACACAGTCTATGAGTAATGAAAGCTTACTACTTATTTATTGATAAAAATTATTGCTGGTTTGATCATTTTTATTGCAATGTGTTTGGCGAACAGAGGTCGCGAATACTCTTGAAGGCTTGGTTTGGGGGTGGTCTGACATTGAAAATCTAACCCAACCATCAGATTCTCCAATGTCTTTTGTGTACCCACCACAAATGTCAAGTCAATCCATCCATCACAAGCCATGTGGCAGTTATTTTTGGATTCCGCCATGATTCGAAACTGACGTTTCGAAAATGAACTGTTCGAAACTCTTAAACCTGAGCCCCCCAACCCAAAATCCCTAACCCCCGTCCCCAAAGAGTTTCGAAGTGTCCATTTTCGAAACGTCAGTTTCGAATGGTCCGTACCCCGTTATTTTTGTACACCAGCATTTGATGACTGGTTGAAAAAAATTTGTAATTGTTGCAGTGGTATCACGTACATAGAACCTGTGTACTAGTAAAATTTTGGCTATTTGCCAATGAGCATTTAACTACTGGGCCGTGATTGGTTGAACTTTGGAAATGCCTTGTCAACATAGTGTTGCGTAATCGAGAATAATTAACTATTCATTACTCATAGAAGCGATTGAAGGATTGCAAATAGTGATTAATCCCCTAGTACTTAGATACAACTCATCGAACTCATCTACAATAACAGTTTTATTAGATAATCTGGTTAGTAATACTATTATTAATAGCATTATTACACTGCGCTTCAGATATGTAACCAATCACTGTCCAGTAGCTAAATGTTCATTGGCTAATAGCCAAAATTTTACCAGTACACAGGTTCTGGGTAGTGATACCACTGCAACAATTAGTAATGTTTTCAACCAGCCATCAAATGCTGGTGTACAAAAACAGCTGCCACATGGCTTGAGATCGATGGATTGACTTGACATTTGTGGTCAGCACACAAAAGACATTGGAGAATCTGATGGTTGTGCTAGCTTTTTGAGGTGAGACCACCCACAAACCAAACATTTAATGAAAGCGTATTACTTGTGTGTGTGTGCGTGTGAAGAGTACAGGTGACACTATGTGCTGTACTGTGTATAACCAGTAGTAATTGGTTAGAGTTGTGCCCTCTCCGCTTCTATCATATCTCCCCCCACAAGTGCACAGTGTGTTGTACTAAGTATTGGTTGGAGTTGTGCCCTCTTCATTATCATTATATCCACTCAAGTACAGACAACTCTTGACCAATTATAGGTTTACCACAGCTGTTAGCCAGAACTTTGAGTACATAGAACTACCATCAATGGATACTTGTAGCATTCTATTGCTGCTGACATCTGTGGTGGTTGGTACTGCTGCCGGTAAGTACATAAATCTCTACTTATCAACCAATCACATGAATACTTGTATTCAAAAACTGACTCTTATACTTTTGTGAATGTGTTAACAATGGTGTGAATGAGTGATCTTAAAGTCATAAAAACTGGCAATCGGATACAGAATTGATATATATAAATGATTGTAAATTTTTAAATCACGTCGTTTCCGTAACACACTTTTACATTATTTTATTGTGAAAACGAAAACTTTTTCAACTGCTAAAATAATAAGGAAGTAAAGTTTCATATGTTAATCACCAGACATTAAAATAAGGTGGGTGTTTTATCTGGGTCTATACGGATAGATATCTGTGACAACTTACCTGTTCCACATGTTGAATAGGTTGGGCACAAGTCTTAGAATTTTACTGAGGTAAAGTAAAATCTAGTTTGATCAAGTCTGTTTTAAATAGTTTAAAGTAACTAACCAACATGCTTAATAAATCAACAATGCTTGGATAAGAAATAATACTTGAAAGTTGATAATACTTAATAAGGGTTGACTGTTTCGAATAGGAATGGTAGATATGATGGCTAATGAAGCAGAGTTTTGATCTGTGATGGGGGTGGGGGAATGGAAGATGTGAGGAATGCTGGGGGTGGGGGTATGGAGGATGTGAGGAATGCTGGGGAGGGGGGAATGGAAGATGTGAGGAATGCTGGGGGTGGGGGTATGGAGGATGTGAGGAATGCTAGGGGTGGGGGTATGGAGGATGTGAGGAATGCTGGGGGTGGGGGTACGGGGGATGTGAGGAATGCTGGGGGTGGGGGTATGGAGGATGTGAAGAATGCTGGGGGTGGGGCTACGGAGGATGTGAGGAATGCTGGGGGTGGGGGTATGCAGGATGTGAGGAATGTGGGGGTAGAGGTATGGAGGATGTGAGGGATGCTGGGGGTGGGGGTATGGGGGATGTGAGGAATGCTGGGGATGGGGGTAGGGAAGATGTGAGGAATGCTGGGGGTGGGGGTATGGAGGATGTGAGGAATGCTGGGGGTAGGGGTATGGAGGATGTGAGGAATGCTGGGGGTGGGGGTATGGAGGATGTGAGGAATGCTGGGGATGGGGGTACAGAGGATGTGAGGAATGCTGGGGGTGGGGGTATGGAGGATGTGAGGAATGCTGGGGATGGGGGTATGAAGGATGTGAGGAATGCTGGGGGTGGGGGGAGTATGGAAGATGTGAGGGATGCTGGGGGTAGGGGTATGGAGGATGTGAGGGATGCTGGGGGTGGGGGTATGGAGGATGTGAGGAATGCTGGGGGTAGAGGTATGGAGGATATGAGGAATGCTGGGGGTAGGGGTATGGAGGACGTGAGGGATGCTGGGGGTAGGGGTATAAAGGATGTGAGGAATGCTGGGGGTGGGGGTATGGAGGATGTGGGGAATGCTGGGGGTGGGAGTATGGAGGATGTGAGGAATGCTGGGGGTAGAGGTATGGAGGATGTGAGGAATGCTGGGGGTGGGGGTATGGAGGATGTGAGGAATGCTGGGGGTGGGGGTACGGGGGATGTGAGGAATGCTGGGGGTGGGGGTATGGAGGATGTGAAGAATGCTGGGGGTGGGGCTACGGAGGATGTGAGGAATGCTGGGGGTGGGGGTATGCAGGATGTGAGGAATGTGTGGATAGAAGTATGGAGGATGTGAGGGATGCTGGGGGTGGGGGTATGGGGGATGTGAGGAATGCTGGGGATGGGGGTAGGGAAGATGTGAGGAATGCTGGGGGTGGGGGGTATGGAGGATGTGAGGAATGCTGGGGGTAGGGGTATGGAGGATGTGAGAGATGCTGGGGGTAGGGGTATGGAGGATGTGAGAGATGCTGGGGGTAGGGGTACGGAGGATGTGGGGAATGCTGGGGGTGGGGGTATGGAGGATGTGAGGAATGCTGGGGGTGGGGGTATGGAGGATGTGAGAAATGCTGGGGGTGGCGGTATAGAGGATGTGAGGAATGCTGGGGGTGGGGGTACGGAGGATGTGAGGAATGCTGGGGAGGGGGGTACGGAGGGTGTGAGGAATGCTGGGGGTATGGATGATGTGAGGAGTGCTGGGGGTGGGGGTATGGAGGATGTGAGGAATGCTGGGGGTGGGGGTATAGAGGATGTGAGGAATGCTGGGGGTGGGGGTATGGAGGATGTGAGGAATGCTGGGGGTGGGGGTATGGAGGATGTGAGGAATGCTGGGGGTGGGGGTATGGAGGATGTGAGGAATGCTGGGGGTGGGGGTATGGAGGATGTGAGGAATGCTGGGGGTGGGGGTATGGAATTTTGAAGGGTGGAACAGTGAAGTTTCAGAGTTGATCAATAGAACAATCGTTTCGCTGCTCATATCGGTGAAATTAATCCAATCAATCTCATAAATGCAATGTATAGAGCCTAACATCATCTAAATTTTATTTGTGTCTTTGGCATGGCTGTAGTAGTCATAGAGTTGAACTGTTAACTAGACTCTTGTTGTTGTCAAAACAACTAGCATTTTTAAATCTTAATTGCAAATTAGTTAAATGTAAAACAATGAGAGAAAACCAAAAATTAAAATCGATTTGTAAGTTAAATAAAATTTAGGCTTGAGGTACTTTATGATTAGTTTTAATAATTAGTTGTTTGTTGTGTAGTTTTCTTGGATATCAATCAAAACATGCATATGCATTTCAACTACAGCATTTCCGAAATATCCATTGCACAAGCCATGTTCTATTTTTTTAAACGGGGACTTCTCAATCCACCTACCGGTTTATTATGGTACAACGTGGATGCCTCATTGATAAAATACTTGCCGCGTTAAACTGGTTTTTATATAACAACCCTTTGCTCTTTTGCTTGGGGAGTGTGAATTAAAAATGTACGATTATGGAGTTCTTAATTTTTGCGCAAAAGCAGCCTTAAATTGTGATGATATTTCGTATGCTTGATATTGACGGGCTTTTTAACGACTTTACTGAGTGGTTGTAGTTACATTACTTTCACAAGCACCTGCAAAGCCAACCCAGCTTCACATCTGTCATATTTTGGTCCTCATTTTGGAACTATGTATCTCACGCCAATTCACCCATTAGGCCAGAATATTCTGCTGGATTGGCTCGATTGGATCACTCTTCCATAAAAGTAGTTATGTAATCCTAACTAGCCTCGGCTCAATCTTTACATGGTAATTTTTACATCATTTTTGTAAAGAAGTTTCCTGTTTTCTCTCAAGCCAGGAGTCCACATTTGTAATTTTGATGAAAGCCTGTAGATTTAGAATCCTGCTAGCTGCGCAAGAAGTTGTCACAGAGAAATCAAAAACAATATTTTTGATCGACTAGTTTTAGTGAGTAACAGTTCACAAGCTCACAGCTGTTGAGCTTGGCAATGAATACCAATACATACAACTGTGCAAGGCTCTCTCAGCTGTGGGATGCGTTTTGTTTCCTTTAGAGGCTATTTGAGGTGTGAAGAGGGTTCTGTAAGGGGCAATAGGAAGTAGTAAGGAGCTTGATGAGCCTTGTTTAACATTTATAATGCAGCCATAGAGATTTGCTTGTCATCTTCTTCCACTGTATTGTGTTTATAGATGTACCAGCGCTGACTCAATATCCAAAAGCCTCCAATCCATACATGTTAGACGATTCCTTAAATTCTACCATCTTCCCATTCAACTGTTCTGCCAGACTTGACAGTAACTCAAGCAACCCAGAGATTTACTGGATGTCTAACAGAAAAGGAATGGAAAATATAAGTATCACGACTCCAGACAAGTTTGGTGTAAAGGTTAGATATAGGACACTCGCATGCGTATCATCACTCACCCTGTTACTAATCAGTGCTTAAATATAAAGATGCATCTTTATTTTTAATCACTCTTAAATAACATGATGGGTAGGGGGCTTACAAGTTTCGATTGTCTCCCCATAAATTGCTTTTAAAAAAGTTCACATTGCTTTTTTTGTTGTGCAAGTATTTAACACCCATGCGTTGCTCCGTTTTGTATTTTCTTTTTTGTTACCTGTAAACATGCCTCATAACCATACATGAACAAAAAACCGCACTTGAAGGTGAAAAAACAAAAGAACACAACTCTGACCTGCCTACCTATTTAAACTTTAAGGAAAACCGTTATTTCTGTAAAGCCTCTCAAGTCGAACCATAATATCTTGACTCTACAATAATTGAAACCCACAACATCACCCACTGTTACTTCCAAAGGTTTAAACAGTTGTGTACCAGTTGCGAAGTTATCTTTTTCATAGCGAAAATCATCTAATTTGATGACCTTATTGCACTTCTATTCCTGTAGGCTGTAGAAAGTAGTTACAACGAAACTACAGGAATCATTCTATCAAGACTTGACTTGGAACTCACTCTGGATACACTGTCTGCTGTCAGAGACACTGAGTGGCAATGTGTTCTAGAATATTCTACGCTAGATGATCCAACCATTCTGTACATCAAAAGTGATCCTGTTGGGTTCACTATTGTAATAAAACTGCGTAAGTGTACAGTTTAGTACAGTACTACCACATAAATGTACAGTTTAGTACAGTACTACCACATAAGTGTATAGTTTAGCACAGTACTACCACATAAGTGTACAGTTTAGTACAGTACTACCACATAGGTGTACAGTGTAGTACAGTACTACCACATAAGTGTACAGTTTAGTACAGTACTACCACATAAGTCTACAGTTTAGTACAGTACTACCACATAAGTGTACAGTTTAGTACAGTACAACCACATAAGTGTACAGTTTAGTACAGTACTACCACATAAGTCTACAGTTTAGTACAGTACTACCACATAAGTGTACAGTTTAGTACAGTACAACCACATAAGTGTACAGTGTAGTACAGTACTACCACATAAGTGTACAGTTTAATACAGTACTACCACATAAGTGTACAGTTTAGCACAGTACTACCACATAAGTGTACAGTTTAGTACAGTACTACCACATAGGTGTACAGTGTAGTACAGTACTACCACATAAGTGTACAGTTTAGTACAGTACTACCACATAAGTCTACAGTTTAGTACAGTACTACCACATAAGTGTACAGTTTAGTACAGTACAACCACATAAGTGTACTGTGTGGTACAGTACTACCACATAAGTGTACAGTTTAGCACAGTACTACCACATAAGTCTACAGTTTAGTACAGTACTACCACATAAGTGTACAGTTTAGTACAGTACAACCACATAAGTGTACAGTTTAATACAGTACTACCACATAAGTGTACAGTTTAATACAGCACTACCACATAAGTCTACAGTTTAGTACAGTACAACCACATAAGTGTACAGTTTAGTACAGTACTACCACATAAGTCTACAGTTTAGTACAGTACTACCACATAAGTGTACAGTTTAGTACAGTACAACCACATAAGTGTACAGTGTAGTACAGTACTACCACATAAGTGTACAGTTTAATACAGTACTACCACATAAGTGTACAGTTTAGCACAGTACTACCACATAAGTGTACAGTGTAGTACCGTACAACCACATAAGTGTACAGTTTAGTACAGTACTACCACATAAGTCTACAGTTTAGTACAGTACTACCACATAAGTGTACAGTTTAGTACAGTACAACCACATAAGTGTACTGTGTAGTACAGTACTACCACATAAGTGTACAGTTTAGCACAGTACTACCACATAAGTGTACAGTTTAGCACAGTACTACCACATAAGTCTACAGTTTAGTACAGTACTACCACATAAGTGTACAGTTTAGTACAGTACAACCACATAAGTGTACAGTTTAATACAGTACTACCACATAAGTGTACAGTTTAATACAGCACTACCACATAAGTCTACAGTTTAGTACAGTACAACCACATAAGTCTACAGTTTAATACAGTACTACCACATAAGTGTACAGTGTAGTACCGTACAACCACATAAGTGTACAGTTTAGTACAGTACTACCACATAAGTGTACAGTTTAGTACAGTACTACCACATAAGTGTACAGTTTAGTACAGTACTACCACATAAGTGTACAGTTTAGTACAGTACTACCACATAAGTGTACAGTTTAGTACAGTACTACCACATAAGTGTATAGTTTAGTACAGTACTACCACATAAGTGTACAGTTTAGTACAGTACTACCACATAAGTATACAGTTTAGTACAGTACTACCACATAAGTGTACAGTTTAGTACAGTACTACCACATAAGTGTACAGTTTAGTACAGTACTACCACATAAGTATACAGTTTAGTACAGTACAACCACATAAGTGTACAGTTTAGTACAGTACTACCGCATAAGTGTACAGTTTAGTACAGTACTACCACATAAGTATACAGTTTAGTACAGTACAACCACATAAGTGTACAGTTTAGTACAGTACTACCACATAAGTCTACAGTTTAGTACAGTACTACCACATAAGTGTACAGTTTAGTACAGTCCTACCACATAAGTGTATAGTTTAGTACTGTACAACCACATAAGTGTACAGTTTAGTACAGTACTACCACTGTGTACTAAAATAACAACCAGTGTAAAATGCTGGTGTTTATCTACTTTATGAATTGATCAATTTTTGTTCTACAGCAGCGATGATTTGAATACAGAAAAATAGCTTTCAGTCACTCCAGCCAGTGGTATGCTTTGTGGGGGGGGGGGGTGGGGAGGGGGGAGGAAGGGGGGGGGGGTGGGGAGGGGGGAGGAAAGGGGGGGGGGGGGGGTTGAGGGTCAAGTTTGCTTGCGTCAAAAGTGAAAATGTCGGAGAACCCTTTTTGGGACTGTCTTTTTACTCCAGTTTGTCAACTACTGAAATCCCATCGTTTGAAACAGTTTTCTGGAATTTTTTAGCAACAACACCCGTTATTGACCACTTTGGACAGAGTTTTCCACTAATAATTGGAATGATAATTGCTGTTATTGCTGCCTGTGCCTTGGTGATTGTGATTGGATGTGTGATATACAGAAGGAGAAAGAGACAAAACAGAAAAGCTGGTAAATATATCAAATACAACACAACTGACCTACAATATATTATATACTACACAGTATCTCCAGTGTACAATAAATAAAATATATTTCAGGTACAGAAATAGAGAACAGAATGAGTTTCTTCACAACAACAGATAAACACATTAATTAAAAATATGAAGTCAACACATCTGCATGTACTACACTACTTGAACCTGAGTCTGTGTATGAAAAGACAGAGTAGTGATAGATCGATGACTGTGTAGTCTATGGTAAACTGTACCCTGTAAACGGATATAGGAATGAATTTTGTGTTCTACAGCCGATTATATTGGAAATTATCTCTCTTACTTCAGTTTATAATAATGTCATATTTATCAGATGTCTCAAAACATAAAAGAATGTTTGCTTACCAGGTCTGTCTAAACGGAGTGGAATAAATGTAAAAAATGCAACTGTTATTATGCCAAGGATATAAATTGTTCATTTCCTAAACTAAAGGTTTTTTTGCGTGCCATGAACTATGCAACGTCATTTATGGTATACATCGGTAGCGATTCCAACATCATTTATGGTATACACTGGTAGCGATTGCAACATCATTTATGGCATGCATTGGTAGCGATTCCATCTTCAGCAAATTTAGCATGCAAGTAGCAATGATGTTACTACAGCCACTATTATAGCCTTTGGACACGTGATTGGCCAACTGCAGGGTCTCAAATACATGGTCTACCACTATTGATCTTTCTATAAACAAAACAAGGAGCTGTGAGGTCCAATGTAAAGAAATGGATATAATGTACTCACTATTCATATAATGTACTCAGTATTCATACATTAACGCATGACTTTGTTCATTTCATCTACTCTATTAGTAGCAATAAGGGAGCAGATTTCTGTCATGAAGTCTACGGAGAAGGTTCTCCTGGTTCCAGGTAAAGTACGCACCAGTTACCATGAAAACCTGTGAGGTAACTTTTTGTGTGCACCAGTTGTTTAAAATGTATGTTAATTTTATGTAGTCAAATGTTGATTAACGTATTGTGTGGTGTGTTGAATGTTCTGGAGGTTCTCCTGGATGTTCTCCTCGTCCATTGTTTGCATTTTTGTGTGCACCAGGTGTTTTGAGTGTTTTAGATTGTTGGCTTTGAGTATTGTTTAAAAATGAAGCGTTGTATGACTGGATTGCTATTGAAAGCTAAGATGTTGACAGAGGAAGATGTTGAGATGAGGCCGAGGAATGAAAATGATACTGTTGATGGTACTACGAGTGATGTTGTAGATGTTTTACCGAATCTGAAACGTAAAGCGCTGATAGTTATGATGATTTTGGTATTTATCATAGGGTTTTCTACTTTTGGAGGTGTTATTGAGTTTAGTATGTATGAAAATGCTATGGAGGAAATACAAAAAGCGAGAAGCTCTTGCGTTGGAATCATAAATGGAACTATTGTTGGATGACAAACATCTCCTTTACCATGAATGGGGAACCTGAAGATTATGACCCGAGGATGCGTTCTCCTTTTACGACGATGATTGCAGGTCAAACTGGATCGGGGAAGATGCAAGCGATTTTACAAATGATTGAAACTAGTCAGACTATAGCTTACACTCCACCAGTAGAAATTCATTACGGTTATGGAACCTATCAAAAAGCCTTCAATGATGTACCGGGTGTGATCTTTCATAAAGGAATGATAGATATAACAACTAGTTTTCCCAGGGACAGACAAAACAGATGGTTGATAATTGATGACTTGATGAATGGAGTTTCTGGTAAAGCTGATGCCAATGCTTTGTATACAAAACATAGTCATAATTTGAACATAAGTGTCTTTTTTATTCTTCAGAATCTGTTTTTAAAAGGAAATCGTACAATTTCGT
The DNA here is from genome assembly GCA_945261195.1 of Cryptosula pallasiana. Taxonomy (NCBI): domain Eukaryota; kingdom Metazoa; phylum Bryozoa; class Gymnolaemata; order Cheilostomatida; family Cryptosulidae; genus Cryptosula; species Cryptosula pallasiana. The sequence goes on along the minus strand of OX183132.1, from coordinate 40,491,587 downwards.
TGAATAGCCACTATTTTTTTTTTAAAAACCCTAGAGATGCTTCTTTGATTACCCATTTGTTACGTCAATGTTTTCCCTCAAGAGTAAAATATGTACAAGAGACTTTTGAACACGTGACAAAGAAACCATATTCTTGACTACGAATAGATACAACTCAGCAAACGGATGATCAACACAGACTATTGGGAAACTTAAAGCTCAGCAACAAAAATTAAGAAGAAATGCAGCGTCGCTGTTATCACTCAACAATACATCCGCTGCAATTCAGAAGTCTGTAATAGCTAATGCAAAAAAGATCTTATTATGACTCTAATGGAATGCGCTAAAGCTATTATAAATGGGACGATTGCATTGTCAACTGCTCAGTATAATCAGTTGCAACGAAACGCGAAGGATATTGCTAGCCTGGTTAGGAAATCAACAATAGATGATAAAAAAGTTGTATTGCAAAAAGAAGGATTTCTAGCTTCGCTACTAGGACCTATTATCAGCACAGTAGTTCCCAGAATACTGAAAACTGTATTAGGAGGACTAGGAGGACAAAGATGAATATCTCAACAAAAATGATGAGGACTAGAATGGCTATCTTAGCTCTGGATGAGCTGAGTAAGAGAGGAAAAATCGCTAAAGTCAAAAAGGCCAACTGAGATCTGTTTCAATCATTGAAAGAAAACGTTAAAAAAATTATATTAGGTAATATTCCTGTGGAATCGGAACAGTTTATTGAGTTGCAGCGCTACAAGAAGGAACTACGTAAACTAACTGCTAAAGGAACAGTTAATGACAAGCTTAAAATTTTGACTCAGACTGGTAGAGGTAATCTTTTGGATGCTATAATAACTCCTATTGTACCTGTTTTATCATCAATAAAACCAATAAAGTTATGAATCTCCAACCATTAACATTTTATAGACGGCTTTTTATACTGACCGAAAATGAATACAGTAGAATAATGGAAAAAGGGGGAAATGAAAGAGTGATACAGGAAAAGAAAAACACACCTCCAATGTATTATAATCATATGGAAGATATAACGGTGAAAGATATGAAGAGAAAGCGAAATGCGTTACTGGAGACAGCACATGATTCTGACTTATTTCAGCACGAAAAGTTAGATGAAAATGTTTAAATTCGGTGAAAACATTTGAAGGACGTTAAAAAACTGAAAATAGCCACCAGCGAATGGATAACTGGAGTCCTATTAAGAAACCAAGTACAGAACCTAATTCTCCTTTGGCTAATAGCACGATTATTGATGATAAGACTGAGACTCATTTACCAACCGATTCCACCTCCTCTATAACTGTGTTAGATGACAGTGAGTTAGGTTCAATAAAAAAGAAATTGTTTGATATCAAGGACTCAACCTTGCTTGAAAATGTGCTTGCTGCTGATGGACAAGATGATGATGATGATGAGAGTGAGAAGGGTTGTTTAGAAGAGTTTGAGAAAAAAGTATCTAGTTTAACAAGAAAAAAAGGCGATCGAGCGATTGGTGTCAGAATGTTGAATCAGTTGAGTAGAATTGGTACGTACGATTCGGATAAGAACGTGCTGAAAGTCGGAGCAAAGTGGTTGAATCCTAAGACTTCCAAAACTTTGCTCCGGGATGTTCTAAACGAAGAAGGTAGGGTACAATCAGCAAATGCAATCTGCAACAAATTTAAAAGCTTGCTATTGGAACAAGGAATCACAACTGTCAGGAAATCCCCAGCGCAAACACGCAAGAGGAATAATTTGCTCATTCCAGGTACTGGCAAATGGACGTCCTCACGTTAAAAGAACTGTATTACAATCCTGCATTACATACATCTCTATGGGGAGCTAGAGCTTTACTGAAAGCTCGTAGAAAACGAGAGGGGGAAAAAAATTTGTGAATGGTTGAGTGGAGAGGATGCCTACACATTACACAGAAAAGTCAAACCAAGTTCAAGCGCCGTCCTACAATTGTAGCTGAAATAGGAGAGCAGATTCAAGTAGATTCAATGGATGTGCATTCTCGAAAAGAAGAAAACGACAACACAGCATTTTTAATGACAGCTATTGATTATCTATCTAGAAAAGGTTGGGCTGTTCCACTCATTTCCAAATCTGGACATGTTGTAGCCAGAGGATTGAGAAAGATACTGGATGGGGAAATCTACAAGGCTTTACAGTCTGATAAAGGTAAAGAGTTTGACGATGTTAATGTCAAGAGTCTGCTGGAGGAAAAGAAAATTAAACGCTTTACAACCGAAAATGAGACAATAAAGGCATCAACTGTGGAGCGTTTTAACAGGACTTTGAAAGAGAAGATTTACAGATATCTGACGTAAAAATATAATAACAGACACATTGATGTCTTACCCATATGGTTAGCGGGTGCAATAACACTATTCACAGTGCTATAGGTATGATACCGAATGATGTGGATTTTTAAATTTTTGAAACTAAGAGCTTGTGTGGAATCGAATGCATGAAGGAGGAGAGCACAGTTTTACTAAAAAACCAAAGTTAAAAGTTGGAGATTATGTGAGAATTAGCAAGGCAAGAGGAACGTTTGAGAGAGGTTACACTCCGAATCGGACCATCGAGATCTTTATAATCACTCATGTGCTCACCGATGAAAAACCTGCAGTATATAGGGTAAAAGATTCAGCTGAGGAGATGATAGTAGTAATATATGAGCAGATCTCCCTACCAAGTGTTTTTTTGTGGATTAGACCTTGGGGTGAAAACAATGGGTTACGACGTTGGATGGATTCGCCGAGTTTATATTGTATTTCATTTGAGGGGCATTTGAGTGGCATTTGAGTGGCATTTAAGTGGCATTTGAGTTTTGATTATTTTTTTACTTGATTTGAACTTATATGACATATAGATTTTGAATGTATGGCATTCAAGTTTTGATAATTTTTTTACATAATTATATACATACTTGAGAGAAAGAAAGAGATAGAGGAGAGAGAGGGAGGAGAGAGGGAGAGAGAGAGGAGAGAGAGATTTTTTAGTTTTCTATACATTCATGTATATATGGTTTATTATGGACGTATTTATGGGTATATTTATATCTACATAGAGAGAGGAGATATATCTACATTGAACAAATATATTGATCAAAAATGAAAACTATATGATTATATACCTGATTACATAATAAGTAGGGAAAATCTTCCTATATAATATAGCTAGAGTCAGTAAATACTAAGTTATACAAAGCAATACAACTTGTAATGACAATCAATGCATTCATACATACATACGGTATCTTGAGAGAGAGAAAGAGAGAGAGGGGAGAGAGATCTTTTAGTTTTCTAGCAATTAATGTATATATGGTCAATTATGTACATATTTATGGGTATATTTATATCTACAAGGAGAGAGAGAGAAGAGAGGAGATATATCTAAATTGAATAAATACATTGATTAAAAATGAATCATTATATGATTATATACATTTATTACATAATAAGTAAAGAAAATCTCCCCACATAATATAGCTAGAGTCAGTAAATACTACGTAATAAATACAAAGTAATAACAGTTAATGCATAGTTTGTTCCTTTACAATGATGTCTTTGATGTAGTGATGTTATATCTTAGGAAGGAAGACTTCTGTTCTATGTGCTTTTAATTTCGTAATGAACTAAAATAAAAAAATTATGTATTAGTATAGAATGATTAAGCAAAAATGTAAAATAATTACATGAATTTGAATTATAGTTCTAGTTACATTGGATAGTTTACATTATTAGAAAAGGGAGATAACTCACCAAGTTACATTGTTCAACTTGTTCTTTCTTGAGCATTATTTTCACCAAGTGCTTTTGATTCTCTTTCATCTATCTGAAACAAAACAAAAAATGCTTGCTTTATAAATATGTTGTAAAAAAGTACACTAATTACACCAAAAAAGTGCTTTTTTTTTACCTGAAAAAAATGTGTATGTTCAACATTTTGTTGTTAAAACTATGCTAATTACACCAAAAAAGTCCTTTTCTTTACCATGAAAATGTATATATTCAGCATTTTGTTGTAAAAAATACACTAATTACATCAAAAAAGTCCTTTTTTCACTTAGAAAATGTATATATTCAGCATTTTGTTTAATTTATGGTAAAAATTAGTAAAACTCACCTATAGTGATATGATTGCCTTGAGTTATAGATTAGCTTTTTGAACTCTTGTTCTGGACAGTTTTTTTCAGCATCATCGAAATATAATATAAGTAATTTGAGTCATCAATGGTTTGGTATCATCTAAGCAGGAGAGAAAGTAATGTTGTGTAACATTGACTCTTCATTGGTTTGGTATCATCTTGTCTTCAAAATTGATGTAATTTGAGTCTTCATTGGTTTGGCATCATCTAAGTAGGTGGATCTTGAAAGGAATTCTTGCTGTGTTGGAGAAGTGTGCTGTCTTCAAAATTGATGTAGTTTGAGTCTTCATTGGTTTGGTATCATCTAAGTAGGTGGTAGATCTTGAAATGAATTCTTGCTGTGTTGGAGAAGTGCGCTGTCTTCAAAATCGATGTAGTTTGAGTCTCCATTGGTTTGGTATCATCTAAGTAGGTGATAGATCTTGAAAGAAATTCTTGCTGTGTTGGAAAAGTGTGCTGTCTTCATCTTCATTGGTTTGGTATTATCTAAGTAGGTGGTAGATCTTGAAATGAATTCTTGCTGTGTTGGGGAAGTATGCTGTCTTCAAGTAGGTGGTAGATTTTGAAATGAATTCTTGCTGTGTTGGAGAAGTATGCTGTCTTCAAAATCCATGTAGTTTGAGTCTTCATTGGTTTGATTCAAAATCGATGTAGTTTGAGTCTTCATTGGTTTGATTCAAAATCGATGTAGTTTGAGTCTTCATTGATTTGGTATCATCTACTTAAGTCGTAGATCTTGAAAGGAATTCTTGCTGTGTTGGAGAAGTATGCTGTCTTCAAAATTCATGTAGTTTGAGTCTTCATTGGTTTGGTATCATTTAAGTAGGTGGTAGATCTTGAAATGAATTTTTGCTGTGTTGGAGAAGTATGCTGTCTTCAAAATTCATGTAGTTTGAGCCTTCATTGGTTTGGTATCATCTAAGTAGGTGGTAGATCTTGAAAGGAGTTCTTGCTGTGTTGGAGAAGTCGACTGTCTTCAAAATTCATGTAGTTTGAGTCTTCATTGGTTTGGTATCATCTAAGTAGGTGGTAGATCTTGAAATGAATTCTTGCTGTGTTGGAGAAGTGTGCTGTCTTCAAAATTGATGTAGTTTGAGTCTTCATTGGTTTGGTATCATCTAAGTAGGTGGTAGATCTTGAAAGAAATTCTTGCTGTGTTGGAGAAGTGTGCTGTCTTCATCTTCATTAGCTTGGTATCATCTAAGTAGGTGGTAGATCTTGAAATGAATTGTTGCTGTGTTGGAGAAGTGCGCTGTCTTCAAAATCGATGTAGTTTGAGTCTTCATTGATTTGGTATCATCTAATTAACTCGTAGATCTTGAAAGGAATTCTTGCTGTGTTGGAGAAGTATGCTGTCTTCAAAGTTCATGTAGTTTGAGTCTTCATTGGTTTGGTATCATTTAAGTGTGTGGTAGATCTTGAAATGAATTTTTGCTGTGTTGGAGAAGTATGCTGTCTTCAAAATTCATGTAGTTTGAGTCTTCATTGGTTTGGTATCATCTAAGTAGGTGGTAGATCTTGAAAGGAGTTCTTGCTGTGTTGGAGAAGTCGACTGTCTTCAAAATTCATGTAGTTTGAGTCTTCATTGGTTTGGTATCATCTAAGTAGGTGGTAGATCTTGAAATGAATTCTTGCTGTGTTGGAGAAGTGTGCTGTCTTCAAAATTGATGTAGTTTGAGTCTTCATTGGTTTGGTATCATCTAAGTAGGTGGTAGATCTTGAAATGAATTTTTGCTGTGTTGGGGAAGTATGCTGTCTTCAAAATCTATGTAGTTTGAGTCTTCATTGGTTTGGTATCATCTAAGTAGGTGGTAGATCTTGAAAGGAATTCTTGCTGTGTTGGAGAAGTGTGCTGTCTTGAAAATTGGTGTAGTTTGAGTCTTCATTGGTTTGGCATCATCTAAGTAGGTGGATCTTGAAAGGAATTCTTGCTGTGTCACTTAAGTAGGAGAGAAAGTCATGTTGTTTTACATCTATCGTTGGTGTTGGTAGATCTTGACCGCATGTTTATAGTCTTTGCTACTGCTGCATTTCGTCTCAAACAAGAGTCCAAAGTAGACATCATAACTACAAAATACAAAAAATTGTTAGTTACAATTGATTCATTTATTTTCATTGGCTTTATCTACATAGAGTAGCGAAGAAAAAGTTTGTGTGAGTATAAAACTATCTAGTAGAGATAAATTTATATCTACGTTCAACTAGCATTGAATAACTATTATTATTTTGTTAATAATAAATAAGTAGAGTCGGCTACTTTACTAGAACTTGGACAAACACTTATTTTAAAAATGAATAATTAGAGCTTTCTACTAGTGTTAAATAACTAATGATAATAATTTACCTTATCACCACTTAGAGCCAGATGATTTAATTAACTAAAGACAAATAATTATTTTAGCAATTCTTACCTTGATGCTGGATGTTCTCCTAGTAGCTGTAGTAGATGATGGTTCTCCGCTTGCTGTTGAAGAACTGGATGCTTTCTGTGTGAAAACAGTGGCTCTTAAATAGCTAAAGTTGCACTGATTAAACCCTATGAATCAGCATTTTTTTCCAATGCTTTCGCGGGAATAAATAGTTTATTTTCACGCGAATAGAAACAGTTGCTTTCGCGGGAATAAATAGTTTATTTTCACGCGAATAGAAACCGTTGCTTTCGCGGGAATAAATAATTTATTTTCACGCGAATAGAAACAGTTGCTTTCGCGGGAATAAATAATTTATTTTCACACGAATAGAAACAGTTGCTTTCGCGGGAATAAATAGTTTATTTTCACGCGAATAGAAACTGTTGCTTTCGCGGGAATAAATAGTTTATTTTCACGCGAATAGAAACCGTTGCTTTCGCGGGAATAAAGAATTTATTTTCACGCGAATAGAAACAGTTGCTTTCGCGGGAACAAATAGTTTATTTTCACACGAATAGAAACAGTTGCTTTCGCGGGAATAAATAGTTTATTTTCACGCGAATAGAAACCGTTGCTTTCGCGGGAATAAATAATTTATTTTCACGCGAATAGAAACAGTTGCTTTCGCGGGAATAAAGAATTTATTTTCACGCGAATGGAAACCGTTGCTTTCGCGGGAATAAACAGTTTTTATTCCCGCGAAAGCATTGGAAAAAATGCTGATTCATAGGGTTTACTCAGTGCAACTTTAGCTATTTAAGAGCCACTGTTTTCACTTAGAAAGCATCCAGTTCTTCAACAGCAAGCGGAGAAGCATCATCTACTACAGCTACTAGGAGAGCATCAAGGTAAGAATTGCTAAAATAATTATTTGTCTTTAGTTAATTAAATCATCTGGCTCTAAGTGGTGATAAGGTAAATTATTACCATTAATTATTTAACACTAGTAGAAAGCTCTAATTATTTATTTTTAAAATAAATATTAAAAACTTGTGAAAATGAACTGGTAACATTACGTCGACTGAAATAATGCCTAAAACGTCTCGCATAAATTTTGGTCTGACCAAAAACGGACTGAAAACCTTTACCTTTAGAGCGAGTACAAAATTATCATAACTTGGTCAAGAGAACGACTCCATATCGTAATAGGAGGATAACTCCACAGTGCAACTAGTTGAGTTCTTCAACTAGTTTTAATAATTTTTCAATAATTTTAATCACTTACCTTAATACAGAAAGTCTCCTAGTAGTTGTAGTAGATGTTGATACTTCAGTCACTGTTGTTGGAGTGGATGCTTTCTGTGTAAAAGCGATGCTTCTTATATAGCTAGGTTGTACTAGGTACCGATTGACACGAGCTGATTCCAATGAAAACCCTTTATAATATATAAGGTCTTTACGTAGAAAACTCACGCGAAAACTAAAAAAAAACATTCTTCGCGGGAGTTTTCCGTCTTATATGTTATAATGGCTTTACGCAAAAAACTCACGCGAAAACCAAAACTATATAAAAACTTCTTCGCGGGAGTTTTCCTTCTTATGCGTTATGACAGCTTTATGCAAAAAACTCACGCGAAAACGGAAAAATAAAAAAACTTCTTCGCGGGAGTTTTCCTTCTATGTACTATAAAGGCCTTGCGCGGAAAACTAACGGTAAAAAAAATTCCGTGAGTTTTCTGCGTAAAGCCTTTATAACATAAAAGAAGGAAAACTCCCGCGAAAGAATTGTTTTGTATTTACCGTTTTCGCGTGAGTTTTCCGTGTAAAGCCTTTGTAGTATATAGAAGGAAAACTCCCGCGAAGAGAATTTTTTTACTGTTCAACTTTTCGCGTGAGTTTTCCGCGTAAAACCTTTATGACTTATAAGAAGGAAAACTCCCGCGAAGAATTTTTTTTTCAGTTTCGGTTTTCGCGTGAGTTTTCTACGTAAAGACCTTATATATTATAAAGGCTTTTCATTGGAATCAACTCGTGTCAATCGGTACCTAGTACAACCTAGCTATATAAGAAGCACCGCTTTTACACGGAAAGCATCCACTTCAACAACAGTGACTGAAGGATCAACATCTACTACAACTACTAGGAGACTTTCTGTATTAAGGTAAGGAATAATAAATAACTATTTAACACTAGTTGAAGAACTCAACTAGTTGCACTATGGAGTTATCCTCATATTACGATATGGAGTCGTTCTCTTGACCATAGAAGTATCTCTCCTAGATAATTTTATGCTCATAGAACCTATCCTGTTTGCGCTCAAGATCGCAGTCTTTTGGCATTGATTGACAGAATTGTCGTAGGTCCGAGAGAAAAAATAGGTTAGCCTTAAATGACATCTTGAACGACAGGTTGATTTAGAACTTTACAGCCAAAAAAATGATTACAATTTTCATTATTGTATTGTTTTACTTTATTATCAACATATAACAGTTATTATTCATTGTATTTAATATGAAAAATAATTTTTACTGATAATGATTATTATTCTTATTATTATTACTATTGTTAATATTATTGTGATTTCATTTGGTTTTCATTGTTACTTTATTGAATTTTGTTCAAGTCTTGTGATCTAAATAATAAAAGAATGATAAATATTTATTTACCACTAGTTGAAAAACTTACCTACTTGCACTATGGAGAAAATAGCCTCCTACAACCAAATCCGTTTGTGTTACAAACCCTGTCTTTGGATATTGATAAAAATGTTATCTTCTTTGTATTATGATTAAATAATAATAAATAGCTCACATTTTTTAAAATATTTCTTATTTTTTGTCTTTTTAGATTGGATAGTTAAGATGGCAATTTTTGTATTTTGTAGACACGATGCCTACTTTGGACTCTTGTTTGAGACAAAACGCAGCAGCAGTAAAGACTATAAAACATCTGGATCAGATCCAATTGAAGTAATTGCAGATAACTAAAGGAATAACATGTACTACAGCATACAGAGTGAACAAGGTGTGTGTAGATTATTACTCAGTCTCATTACACTACTATTACTAAGAATTATTGTAGGTGTTGGATAAAGGATTAAGCAGTAATGTATTAGCAAGCATTAGCAATAAACATAGACTTTTCAACAATGACATTAACCAAAAAAAATAGTATAACAAAGTCATGTTTGAGCTAATAAGTTGTTGCTAAGATGTTTGAATTAACAACTAGGTAGCTAAAATAAGTTTTTCATGAGGATCTCCTGACAGTTGTGATTCCTTGAGTGGTGAGCAGACTTTTAAATCTACTGTAGTTATCTTTTGTTGATCTTATTGAGTCTTTATCAGTTAGTACATCTTGCAACAAATTCTTTGATAGCTTAGCGCTAAGCCATCTTCCCTTGAGTTTTATCCTGTCAGTATCCAGATCGTATTTTCCAGAATCTCTCAATTGATACAATATTTTTACACCTAACGCTTGATTGTCTTTACTAGCTGTCATGTCGGATACTTTCTTTTTAAACTCTTCTAATTGTTGCATCATTCTCTCCGAATCTCTATTGCTATCATCGTCAATTGTGTTTCTATCAAACGATGATGGTGAGAGCTTTGGTGTTTTAGCAGAGCTCCAGCTCTTTGGTTGCTTGTACTCTCCCCTAATCTTTCCAACATCACTCCGATAGGTTTTTGTGCTTTGAACATTTTCATTTGTCTTTTTGCGCTCAAGCAACTCGTTTTTGATTCCCATTACTATTTCATTCGTTTCAACCAAAATATTTTGGATTTTCTCGATATCTCTCACCATTTTGTCTTTTGTCGGGTTGTCATACAATGATGACGCAAACTTGTCTTGGTCGGTTGATTTAGCCCCACTGATCTTTTCCATCAAACTATGATACTCCTCTTCTGGTATAGCAAAATAACGTTTATCATATTTTAAAGGCGGAAGATTCATTTTGTATTGATATTAAAACCTGTGCAATCAGGATGATTATAGGGTCTAAAAAAAGCTACCTCTCCCAATCTGCATTAAAATTTGTTGTTTGTCAGCAATCAGTGTTTGTACCTCCTTGAAGCGCTACTACCTAATAAACTGAGTTGTGTACTGATTAGTTATTTGTAGCTCTTTTTGAAGCCTCCTCTCTCCTCTACCAAATACTCCTCTCTCCTCTCTTGCAGTTATTTCCCAAATACTGTAAATTTTAACCATCTAGAGGACTAATTTGGTGATTTTCCAACATATTTTATAGCATTCAATATAGTTATTATGTCATAAATGTATATTATTCAATCTAGATATAAATATATCCATAAATATGTACATAATTATCCTTATATACATGGTTGTATAAAAAACTAAAAAATCTCTCTCTCCTCTCTTCTCTCTCCTCTGTACATAGCTATAAAATGTTAATATGGACATGAATTTGGACATGCGCATGTACATAAATATGAACATAGGTATGTACATAAATGGACATGAATATGGACATGTACATAAATGGACATGAATATGGACATGAATATGGACATGAATATGGACATGAATATGGACATGAATATGGACATGAATGTGGACATGAATGTGGACATGAATATGGACATGTACCTATTCATGTCCATTTATGCACATGTACATGAATATGGACATATGCGTATTTAATATCTCTAGCTATATTATATAGGAAGATTTTCCCTACTTATTATGTAATAAATGTATATAATCATACAATGATTCATTTTTGATCAATATATTTATTCAATGTAGATAGATCTCCTCTCTCCTCTCTCTATGTAGATATAAATATACCCATAAATATGTACATAATTAACCATATATACATGAATGTATAGAAAACTAAAAAATCTCTCTCCTCTCTCTTTCTCTCAAGATACCATATGTATGTATGTATGCATTGATTGTCATTACAAGTTGTAGTGCTTTGTATTACTTAGTATTTACTGGCTCGAGCTATATTATATAGGAAGATTTTCCCTACTTATTATGCAATCAATGTATATAATCTTATAATGTTTCATTTTTGATCAATATATTTATTCAATGTAGATAAAACTCCTCTCTCTCTCTCTTCTCTCTCCTCTCTCTCAAGATGCCATATGAGTTCGAATTATGTAAAAAAATTATCAAAACTTAAATGCCATACATTCAAAATCTATCTGCCATATGAGTTCAAATTAAGTAAAAAAATAATCAAAACTCAAATGCCACTTAAATGCCACTCAAGTACCCCTCAAATGAAATACAATATAAACTCAGCGAATTCATCCAACGTCGTAACCCATTGCATAACCCCCAAGACCAGAACCACAAAAAAACACTTGGTAGGGAGATCTGCTCATATATTACTACTGATGATCGATGGTACTTTTTACGAAAAGGAGTTGCAAACGGTAAAAAAACCTACAACTTTCAGAATCGAAAAGATATTGGGAAGATAAACGAGAAGAGGTAAAAGACAGATTCTGGTCAAGTGGCTGGAAGACGGAGAAAAGTTCAACGAGTGGGTGGATGAATAGCTTACAAGGATCGAGCGCTTGATATAATCATCATACGCTGGTAAAATTTCAATGCTCATAACTTTACCCTCAAACTCCAGTGCTGAAGAGCTTCCCGATAACACCAACTCTGATTTTACCGTTAGACTGTAAAAAATATTTAGATATCATCGGTGGTAAATGGGAGATAACTCTGTTAGATATATTGTATTCAAATATTTGGAAAAATTTTACCACAGGGAAAATATCTCTGGAAAAGACTAATGTCTCAGGTAGAAGCGGAAAGTCCTTCATCTTAATTGGTAATGGGAGATACGATAGTGAGAAAGAGTTGGAGGAGGTTATACGAAAGAGAATGCGTGAAATGAGTTTAGATAAAAAGTTTGCCATCTCCTACAACAAGATAACCAATACCAGTTTATTAACTAATAGCGATTCTGACACAACAGTGAGCTTTTCCAAAGACTTGGCATATATCTTTGGATTCAAACCGAGTGGGAAAACTACATATCCTTGCGGTAGATACAATAATGTTACATCTCCTGATATAAATTTTGGTCTAACCTCTTTGTACGTCTATTCCAACATTGTTGATAATAGAATGGTAGGTGATACGAATGTGACTTTGCTAAGAGTGGTACCGGTACAAGGAAAGAAGAATACCGTTGTGTACCAAGAGTTTAAAAACCCGCACTAAATCAACGCTTCATCACTGAATAGCGATCTTGTTCAAGTGCTTACAACGAGTGACCATGGTGAGCGAATACCATTTGATGGTGGAAAGGTCGTGTTGACGGTCCACTTTAGAGAAAGAAAAACACAATGAGTTTGGTAGTATACAACCCCAAAGACTCGAAAGATTTTTTCGAAGAGTACTACAAAATGCAAGCTGGAAATGGAACTGGAGTGTATAGTGGATGACGAGTGATGCCTAGTATGAGAGGTAATGGACTCGGTAGTATTTTTTTCAAGTATACTCAAATCGGCAACACCACTGCAAGCCGAAGCCACAGTTGTCCAAGATGATGGAAGTGATATTACGGGTAACGACGACAGCGCACCCGTGTGGATGGGGGGTTCAACCCACGGAATATTCAGCGAGTTGAAAATGTCTATAGAAGGTAATACTCATGAATACGCCAACAATTATGATCTGCGTTCCTGCATTTCACAACTACTCGAAACTGTTGCAATCAGAACGAAATATCAAAGTCGGATGGAGGGATGGATGTATAATGATTCAATGGGAAAAGACGCTGATAAACACAGCACTGCAGACAAAAAAAGAGGAGAGCCTTAATTAAAGGTGGGAAAACATTAGAGTTAACCGGGAAACGTCATCTCGCACTGTTTCACCAGAGAAAGCTAATAGTTCCCAGTCATAGTATGCAAATGGAGTTTGAGCGGGCTTCCAGCAAAGTGTCTTTGTTTGCCGCCACTGATTCACCAACAGGAGGAGCGAAGATTAGAATCGAAAAATTTGAGCTTTATCTATGCAAATTCAAGGTAATTCCTATCATACAAAACTCTCAACTCAGTTGAGCGGAAACGGCTGAAGCTGTATGGAATTCGCATAGAGTTGGACAGGTTGATATAACATTGGAAGAAAACAAACAGAAATCCAAACAAATCTATTTACGTTTGGTTGATCATAACGCTCTGAGTGGTCGTTTCACCAAGAACCCATATAGGATGCAACACGCCAATGTCGATAGTATTGTATTGAGAGTTGGCAATTGTCTGATCGGAAGGAGAATTGAACCAGATTATGCTAAAGAAGTTTTCGGACGAGAATATCATCAATTCCTACACGCTACCGGATCTTTACTCGATGGTGAAAGTATTGGTGTTACTAAAGAGCAATATCTAGATGGTACCATGATTTACGGATTCAATTTGACGGGTGATTTTCTCAAAGAAAGATTTCACTTTATGAAAAATGTTATGAGTGTGGAAATTCAGTTTAGCACCAACACAGCTGATGGTTTATCCCTAGTATTGGAGACGGATAGTATTCTTCAATTAGCTGTTGCGGGAGACGTAGTGCTCTAAACAGTGAGCTAGAGATAAACACCATACAGATTCGATCGATCTTATTTTCGGATGATTTATGTTGCAGTGTGGGTGTTGACGTTGGAGCTAGAGATCAGTTTAGAAAGTAAATTTGTAATTTTCCAATAGGTTGTTTCGTATTCAACACTCATTATCCTCATCAACCCGGAGAGCATTGTTTAGCTGTGTACGCTAATGATTCTGGTGTGGGTTTTTTTACTCATTCGGACGTCCTGTTCCCTTCTACCTTGATGTAAGGGAGTTGCTAAGGAGTCAGAGAGAAAAAGATTCAATACGAAGTAATGAGTCGCAGCTGCAAAACCTTTTGTCAACCGTATATGTTGATTACTGCGTATAGTTTTGTTTACTGAAAAGCAGTGGATTGAGTATGGATGAGATTGTTAGAAGTTTACGAGATATAGGAGACAGTGAGATGAGAGATCACTCAATACGAAAATTTATCCTACAGTCTTATCCTAGCTACGAGTTTACGCAAAACAATACACTAAAGGAATAGATGGAGTACATATACAAGGAACAAATTTGCTAAGTAAATTGTTAAAGTAAATTACGATAATGAAGTTTTATTTGTTATAACAAATAAAACGTATATAAAATACAAACTGTTTCAGTATTTGGATTAAATACTACTAACCCTATGAAACTATTTTGTAATGTTCAAAGTTAATGTTGAGTTCATCTCTTGCAAGATGTAAATAAGAATCTCTCTATCTCTCTTTCTCAGGAAGCATTCTTTAGTTAGATATAAAAGTTTTTGTAGACGTTCTAGAGACAGAGCATTTAACAGAGCAGCGCTCTTGTAGGTGAGGGCGAGTAGGCTGTTGTTTCTGACATCTTGAAAAGGGATCTTGGTGTGTCGAAAAGTGTATCGTCTCCAACATCCATTACAACTCTTTTTTGCATTTCGAGTCATCATCGATATCATTCTTAATATCTTCATCTTCTTTTGTCAAATCAAACAATGGGTGTTTTATCGCTTGAGAACGCGGATCTCTGTTTGAAGACGGATCACTGGTAAGTAATGAAGGTGCAGTGAAAACTTGCTGGGATTCTGGTTCATCAATCACCAATTGACTTTCAGCATCTAAATTATTCTTTTTCAGTAGGATATCGAAGATGGGAGAAGATGGTGGAGAAAAAACTTGCTGAGTCTTTGTCTTGACTATTCCTTCTAAAAAAAGGTAAAAAAAAATGTGAGTTATTGATTATTTCATTTTAACGATAAATAGTACATAGAGGGGTGAGTTGATTGTATCAGCTAGTAAAAATAATTATTTTTTATTTCTTAACTTCATACAGAAAATCCTCCTAGTAGTTGCAGTAGATGTTGTAGTAGATGTTGATCCTTCAGCCGCTGTGGTTGGAGTGGAGGCTTTCTCTATAAAAGCTTTGCTTCTTAAATAGCTAAAATTGGACAGAATGACATGGACTGAGTCCAATGAAAAACCTCACGCAAAAATCCTTTAATATCACATAAGAAATTGGTAAAATTTGATCATTCCGGCGAAGATCTTATTTGATATAAAAGGTTTTCGCGCGGAAATAAAAAAAAACTTTTGAATCAGAAAATCTCGCATGTATAGCATGAAGAGGTTTTTGCGTACAAAGCAACATTTTTCCACGTTAATAAAACTGTTTTTTTTGCGCAAATAAAGCAATATTTTCACACAAATAAAAGCATCAATTTTCTGGCAAATTAAATTTAATTTTTTAGGTAAAAAACTTTTTTTTCGTGCGAAAAAAATCATTCTGTATCTGCGAGAAAACACATTTTCCACGTGGATAAGAATCTTTGTTTTTTGCACAAATAGAGCAATATTTTTTTTTCGAAGTACAATTTTTTTCACATAAGTAAAAGCATCATTTTTCGCTCGAACAAAAAAAAAATAATTTTGTAGGTGAAAAATGGACATTTTTCGCGTGGAAAAAATACATCTTTCTGCGCAGAAAAGAAATCATTCTATGTCTGCAAAACAACACTTTTTCCGAGCGGATAAAAGTGCTTTTTTTTTGTGAATAAAGCAACATTTTTTTCTTGAAACATTTTTTTTCAGAAAAATAAAAGCATCGGTTTGCCAGCAAATAATAAATTAATTTTGTAAGTAAAAAAGTCACATTTTTCGCAAGGAAGAAAATATTCTATGTCTGCAAAAAAAAACACATTTTACTGGTGGATAAAAGTCTTTGTTTCCGCACAAAAAACCAACATTCTCAGGATGGAAAAAACGCTTTCTTGTGCAAATGAAACATAACTTTTTGCGCAAATAAAACATGACTTTTTACGTGAATGAAACGTTGTTTTTTGCCTGAAAAATAACACAGTTTTCCTTGGGAAAAAGCACAATTTTTTAAGCGAAAACCCATTATAACGTACACAGTTCTCGCACAAAAAAGACCTTTTTTGACTGAACAAAAATATTTTTACACAAAAAAATCTGTCTTTTTTGCGCAAAAAAACAGTATTTTTGTGTAAAAAAATACAAATTTTTGCGCGAAAACTTTTTATAACATATACATTTCCCGCGCAAATAAAAAATCTTTTGAAGCGCGAATAAAACAGTTTTTTGTGAGAATAAAACATCTTATTTAACGCAAAAAAGACATTTTTCACGATGACAAAGCATTATTTTCTGTCTAAAAAACATTTTTTTTTTCCGCGAAAAAAAAAATTCTTTGCGGGAAACATCTATATGTACTATAGACGGTTTTTACGCGAGTAATATTATTATAAAGGGATTTTTGCGCAAATGTTCTCATTGGTTGCATGGTTAATAGGTAGGTGTAGCTTCTAGTATTTAAAAACTGCTCTCTCTACAGAAAAATCATTCTCCAGCAATAACTTCTGAAGAACCATCTACGACACTATTCATTACACAACTTACAGCACACTTCTTGGTGATAAGGTAAGAATTAATAAAAAATACTACTTAGCAGTACTTAAAAAATAAAAAAATTCTAATTATTTTCCTTCACTATTTATCAACCTACACTAATATGTATCTTGTTATTTTAGAACAATATGGCATCAAAAACACCCCACTGCCAGAACTTTATCACAATTATGAGAGAGAAAATGTGATTGTACAGGAGAAGGCGACATACCAATTAACAGTTCAAGCAATACATGCTAAGCATGGGAGCGCTATATGGAGAACTTTCGCCAATCCAATACAAAACTTGTATATCTCAACAAGATGATCCTATGGAGATATTTCGTATTATGACCAAAAACAACTTCCAAATTGTTTTTTGAAATGATGAAAAAGGTAAACATTAATGATTATTTAAAGAAAATTCAAAGAAATGCTTGGGATAAAACACTATTTCAAAAACTATATAAACTGAAATGGACCAAAAAACTTTGAATCAAATCCGACCTGATATTCACAGATACATCCAAATAGATGAATATCTAGGATCTTCTGTATTTTCTTTTGAAATGATGTTAATAGCTTTTCAAGACTATATGGTATACTTATTATATTTATAAAGTTATAAAATCATACAACGCTTCATTTTTATACAATACTCAAACCCCACAATCTAAAACATTCAAAACACCTGGTGCACAAAAAAATGCACCGGAGGATAAATCAACGTACCACACCTATAAATACCAATAAATAACATACATTCTAAACACCTGGTGCACACAAAATGGCACCCAATGGACCAGGAGAATTTCCAGGGGAACCTCCAGAACATCCGACACACCATACAAAGTATTAATCAACATTTCACACTATAAAACTAACATAGAATTTAAACAACTAGTGCACACAAGAGGTACCTCCCAGGTTCTCATGGTAACTGATGCACACTTTACCTGGAACCAGGAGAAGCTTCTCCTTAGACTCCATGACAGAGATCTGCTCCCTTAATACTACTTCTATTGTGCACAATACATAAAACTAACTCTGTATATTTGATTAATAAATAACACAGTCTATCAGTAATGAAAGCTCCTGACTTGTGTGTGTGAAGAGTACAGGTGACACTGTGTGTAGAGTACAGGTGACACTGTGTGAAGAGTACAGGTGACACTGTGTGAGGAATACAGGTGACACTGTGTGAGGAGTACAGGTGACACTGTGTGAAGAGTACAGGTGACACTGTGTGAAGAGTACAGGTGACACTGTGTGAAGAGTACAGGTGACACTGTATGCTGTACTGTATAACATTCAGGGAGGCTTCAGACATAAAATAGGAAGTAACTCAACTACATAGAGATTTGCCAGACCTTGTAGACAGAGAGTGTAGTCACCTGATTACATAAAACTAACAACAATGGATACTTGTAGCATTCTGTTGCTTCTGATGGCTGTGGTGGCTGGTACATCTGCAGGCGACTATGTTAATTTACTCACTAAACCACTATCTGTTTGTGTACAGGTAAATAGTGTCCCATTCATCTAAATAAGGGTGTACTTGATCAAAGGGTCACAAACGCTTCAAAAGATGCACAAGTAAACATTTAAGGTATTTTGGAGGCAGATTTAAGTTTTCAACTATGAGCTTCAAATTTTACATTTAAACTTAGCCTTAGAGAATGTTGGTTTTTAATTTGGAAGTGTGGGAGCAAATGTCTATTTATAGTAAGCAGCACACACAATTTGCCATACTGGATTTAACTTCTGGATAAACTTTTTTCTGTAAACTTCAAAAGTTTTTTTCTGACACCTTGGTCAATAGTAGCATGTAAGAAGTTGTGCTGTGATGTTTGGTTTTAATGAGTACATGCAGTAAAGCACCATTTTTTGAGAGAAATGAGGAATGTATGTATTAGTTAATCAATTTGAGCATCAATATGTAGCTGTGTGGTATAGAAATAGGAAATAGTGAAAACTGGGGAACAAGATAGGCTGAGAAGAATGAAGTTTGAAAGTTGACCAACAGACTAATGCTCCATTAAAATGAAAAGCAATAATAAAATAATAAACAACTTAAAATTGCATTAAGTTTGGCGTATAACTAGAAAAATGACGCATGCCATTTTGAAGTACTTCTATAATTTTACCACAGCGTCTCTATATTGTCCAATAAACAATCCATTCCTTAGCAATCATCATAAAATGCTTAGAAAGTGCTTGTCTTGAACATTGAAAGTCTAGGAAATAGGAAGCTATGAATTATAGTTTACATTTGTGAAACCTATACAAGACCTACACTATATTTATAGATGTACCAGAACTGACTCAATATCCTGAAGCCTCAGATCCATTCATCATTAGCACTTACACCAATGTCACCATCTTCCCATTCAACTGTTCTGTCAGACTAAATGGTACCCTAAACAACCCAAAGGTCTACTGGAGAGCTTACAATTACAGACTGAAAAACCAAACTATCACAGCTCCAAATGAATTTGGTGTAAAGGTTTCTAATGAAATGATAATTTTTCATAGTTGATGGAGCTCCTAGTTATGTCAAGCTAGAGTGGCTAAAAATGAAAAATTGCTGAAATTATGGTTATTTTGCTATAATTATGTATATTTGAATTGATGACAAAGCTTGAAGAGTGTTTATCAACTGGACCAGGTGGATAATGTTTAATCTAGAATAATTGGAATCTGTAGTTTCTCTAACTGATACTTGGAAGTCAAAACATTTTTTGTTATATTCTAGAAATGAAATTAGCTCTAATACAGACATAGTTCACACAACATTTATATTACCTCTCCCTTTTCTTACTGCAGGCTGTAGAAAGCAATTACAACCAAACTGCAGGAATCATTTCTTCAAAACTTGACTTGGAAGTAACTTTTGATACACAGTATTCTCTCAGAGACACGAAGTGGCAGTGTGTTCTAGAATATTCTACTCTAAATGATGCAACCATTCTCTCCATTGCCAGTGACCCTGTTGAGTTCACAATTGTATCACTACCTTGTGAGTGTGTAATATTCCAAATCGCCAGCAGTCTCTAAATGAAAGAGCTATATACCACTTTGTTGAATTGGCTGGTTCTTTTAAAACGTTATCACATATCAATATTATTTTTAGTTATTTGCGGAATAGGAAATTTCTCGGAAACCAAAATTTCTATCCCAAAACTATCTCCTGTGATAGCTTCCTCAGTTGGGGTTGGTATCTTGATAGCTGTAATTGGATTGGTCGTATACAGAAGGAAAATGAGACAAGCCGGAAGAGCTCGTAAGTTTACCAATTCAATGACAACTAGTATAAGATATAGAACGCAACTGTTAGTCACTGTGTTACTGCTGCTAGATATCATATCAAACTCCCTAACTACACCAGACAGGTACCACTATCTACTAGTCAGTTATTTATTTCCAACTCACGACCTTATTAGCTACTTCAAAGCTCTTTCTATGGCTTCTCTTTTAAGATCTCCTGAATCTTTGTTACAGCTACAGGTAACAACCAACAACTACAGGTAACAATCAACAACTACAGGTAACAACCAACAGACTTCAAAATTTCAGCAGCAATATCTAGTACTAAACTGTCATTTTGGTGCAGATTAATGCAGAGTGAAACATGAGCAAATTTCCCAACACAGCAACGATAAATTGGTTTTCGGTAAAAAGCAAACTGGAAGACTGACCACCATACAAGAACATACAATTAGACACCAATATAAAAGTTTCACAAGCATTTGCTTGTTAGAGAGATGTTACCAAATACCAGCAAATTTTGTTTACAACGATAAGCTTGGCAATTTTATGTTGAGCTCTTCTTTTCTAGACTTCATTTTTATGTAAGTTTTCTCTTAGCCTCTGAGTCTGGAATCTCCTGCCTTCTATTGATCATCAGAGATTTTAATCCCCAATTCTTGCAGTGTTTGGTATTTTTGCTCCAGGTAATGCTCAAACTGTACTAGGGAGGAGGGTGTATGGTGTATAAACTTGTGTTGTCTCTCTGAACTCTTCAATATAAACCACATTATATTGTATATCAATCCATTCAGATTGGATAAATAATGTTTAAGGTATAGAAGTAGAGAATGGTGTGGTGGATTTTAGTGTACATACTCTATGCGCACACGTAGCACCATATTCTGGCATCACTATAATAGCCATTAGATGACCAGAATAACTAGTAACTACCAAACCGAATGGACTATAACTATATCTATGTCCATACCGAACCTGTATACACCTATACCGACTCTGTATACACCTATGCCGACCCTGTATACACCTATGCTGACCTCACTGGGCCGGCACGAAGTGAGTCAGTGGAGCCTGAGAACCTAAATGTAGCCTGGGAGGAACTAAGTGTCATCTACCGAAGATATCCACCCCTAACCCTTCCGTAAGATGATGGACTAAAGCTTTATAGACCAAGGACCCAGAGACTAACTGTGATTGGTGCATGAGCCTATGACTCCACCTAATATTACAGGGCGCATATTCTCTTTAAGCCCTTTTCTGATTACCCTGTTTTTCATGTATTTATATAATCACTTTCACTGGCACATATTGTACTGTTACTCTGTGATTGGATAGTTACTCTTGTGCACTGTCTATAAAAGGCAGAACTTTGCTCATGTTTGTCAGTTGTAATTGGGACTTTTACTAACTCATTTGTTCTAGAGGAATAAAGGCATATGGACTCAATAACATTGAGATATGCGTCTGAGCCGAGGGCTCACTACTGGTTGTAGAGTAGCAATACTCTGTCTTGTATTCATTCGGTACATCACCGACCCCGTTGTTGTAACAGGTAAAACTGAGAACTGGTGACAGCATGCTACCAACCTCAGCTAGTGATTTTCAGCCCCCAAAATCCACTACATTGGGTATATGAGTCTCTCTACAGAAACAGATAATTAAACTGAGGAAACTATAGCTGCCACCTCTGCATGTACTACACTACTTGAACCTGAATCTGGATTTGAAAATACGGGGCAGAGATATATTGACCAGGATAAGTAACAATAAACTGGTAGAAACATGGTGGTCTGTTTTTAAAAAAATATTACTTTGTTATAAACTTCTGCTGAAACTGTTTCTATAACAAATCAAATGTTGTGCTCTGGTATTTGCTTGAGTTTACTGCATAACTGTATTAGTATATCTTTATATATATTTTTATGCTTGTTCTTACGCTGTGCTTGTGAAGCCCATACATGAATTGAGTTTCTTTTGAGATGGTTTCATTTTTATTCATCATCTTTACAGCAGTTGAAGTTTTCACGGTTCAACTGAGTGATAATGTTTTGCTATATTTTTTCCTTACTCTTTACAGTTACTTTTATACCATAATTTGATTGATTTAAAAAATTGTAATGCATAAACAAGTTGTATCAAAACCACTTTTAGAGCCCCTAGTTAATACTTTGCTTTGTGTAAAACAATTCCGTGAAATAATTGATGATACTTTTGCACTACATATCCACTAATGCAATGTCACAAGCCAACTTTCTCACTCGCTGGCACAGCAAGGTTAGTAGTGACCAATGGCCTCTTTGCCAAAACCAAGAGGTGTTACTGTGCCGGAATGGCACACTACTATAGAACCCACTCTCAACTTCAAGCCCTAAAGTTAACGTATGTATTCAGCTCACAACTTTCATGTAGCAATGCGGGAGGTAATTACACACACACAATTCACCAAAACACCAAAGAATAATAACAAACGTCCTGCCTTTTATAGGTACGCTCGCAGGAAACACTTGTCCTAGTTAATATGATTTTCAATGATACGTAAGTCAAGCAAATATAATCCTATCAATACAAAATATAATAACAGCAGGCAATCAAATCCAAGCCCTAAGGTTAAATATGAAGGCACCCAGTAGTAGAGGGATGAGTCATCGGCGCACTATCCAATGCTGAGCATTTGTACATACTGTGGTGAGTTCTGGGTCTTTCTCAGCCTTGGGTACGGGCTTCATTAAATCTATCGGTAGTTAGTAGGTGGATGTGGGTTCCTAAGACATCTGAAGCTGTTTTCACTGCTCGAGTTATGGTAGCCATTTTGTTGTTGCCCGGGATACTTTCCCTGGTCCAGGATACATGGAGTGTGCACTGGGAGAGCCTAGAAGAACCCACCACATACAATATTCTTTAGTGATGCACCTTTTTTAAGTGGTTCCTTACTCACTTTTAGTATCAATAACTAGAGCTGTAAGGTTATTCTGCCCATGCTAATTTGGTTTTCCAACAAGGAAAACCCAAGAAATTGATTAAAACCGGTTACAGTAACGCGACACATTTACGGTGTTTTTTGGTGAGCCTTCACCTCAGTTATATTGGTTAACTGGTAGCTTTTTGGAGTTGCTCACCCTCAAGTCTGAAGCTGAATGGGAAGACAACTCCAACTAACTGACAGTGTTTTTCAAAAAAGATCAAAAAATTATTTTCAATGTTCAATAGTGCGGGCAGCGGAACCCCCAGTCTAATGATTATATAATACAAGATACTCTGGCTGCGTTATTACGATCGTTGCTGGCTTCATTGCTGATTGACTGACTCTGAGCATCTATTTTTTATGTGTTTTGTTTCCATCTCTAGTTTATAACAAAATAAGTTTTGTTGTTAATTACACTTTTTCTAACCATCTTTGAACCTGATGGTAATAGCTAGCAAAAATATAATTTTCTTTTGTAGTGACATAATTATCAGTTATTATTATTTGTTTATTATTATTATTATTAATTATTAACTAAATTAATTTTATTTATTTATAAATATTTATTATTATTATAAATAAACAACATCACTGATTTATAGTCACAATTTTTTTTATTTATTTTCTTCTTGTCTTATCCTTGCTTAATATAAGTCAAAGAAATGTGAAACAAAAAACAGTGGCTAATAATGGTCTTTGACAGTCTGTTTATAGTATTATACTATTATAACTATTATTTGTGCAGTGGCAATGACTAAACCAGAAAACAACATAGCGACAAACTGTTTCCGGTTCTGGAACATTGAGGCCGGTTAACCGCCCTGTAACCAGCTTCCAGTAGCTAGTACAGCATATTGAGAACATCAAACCGATGGGCCAATTATAATCGCTGGTGCACAACTCCAAATCGAACAGAGCAGAGGCTGTGAATAATAGATCACACCGAAAACAACCGTGCAGCCTTGCAATAATCTAAGATACGATTCTTGTGAAATCTAGTTTGGTAAACGTATTTTCACCAACTTTAGTTCTCTACAAAGTGTGACAACTAACCAGGAAATAAGATGCTCAGGTTGTACTATATTTGTGCACATTTAGTAAAGGATGTAACAGACACTGATTCAGAATAAAACCGTATTTCGGTAGATTTTTGTTAAACGTTATCTCTAAAATATTTTTGATTGTGATTATTATGACAAATACTAAGTAGTATGCTGAGAGAAAACTAGAAAAAATTTTCCAGCATTGTGATGACATGTCTTAGGTGTTTAAAGTTAGCATCTACAGACAAAGACATCATATACTCAATAATGAGGATCTTTTTAAGGACTTTATAAGCTGTATTACTTTGACCATCAACTGCAAGGCCAACGAAATTTCACCAATGGCATCCTGTGTAGTACTTTTGTCACGCTACAGACCTCCTGTCCGACTCAGATTCATCTAGTAGGCTGGAGTGTTTGGCTGACTTAGCTCAGTTTGATCAGAAAAGATAAAAATAAAAACCAGCCTTGCCTAAACCTCTGCTTAGTAATTTATGAGTTGCTTCTGTGAAGGACTTTCCTGTTGTCTCTCAAACCAGGAGTCCACAGTTGCAACTTTCAGGAAACCTGTAGAATTAGAAGCCTACTGGCTGCACAGAAAGTTATCACAGAAAAATTGAAAATAATATTTGTGATCGACTAGTTTCAGTGAGTAACAGTTCACAAGCTTACAGCTGTTAAGCTTGGCAAGGGATACCCATACATACAATTGTGCAGGGCTCCCACAGCTGTGGGATGTGTTGTGTATGCTTTAGGGGCTATTTGAGGTGTGAAGAGGGTTCTGTAAGGGGCAATGAAATGTGGTAATGGAGTAGGTGACCCTATTTTAACATTTATAATGTAATTATATAGATTTGCTTGTCAACTTCTTCCACTGTATTGTGTTTATAGATGTACCAGCGCTGACTCAATATCCTGAAGCCTCAGATCCATACATCATTAGTACTTACACCAATGTCACCACCTTCCCACTCAACTGCTCTGCCAAACTTGACAGTAATGCAAACAACCCAAAAACTTACTGGATATCTAACAGAAAAGGAATGGAAAATAAAAGTATCACAACTCCAGACGAGTTCGGTGTAAAGGTTAGATATAGGATACTCACACACATCTCATCACTCATTGTGCTATTTATCACTGCTTGAAAATAATGACGGTTTGAGGAAACAACTTGGTCCTAGTTTTACGAGTAAATCAAACTAATAGTTTCAAGTTTATGGAGCTCCGAGGTTAATACTAAGATCTTGAATCTACAATAATCAAAACCCACAACATCACATACTGTTACTTCAAAAGATTAGACAGTTATGTTCCAGTCATCGTTGTCATCACTGTCATTGCTATCATAACTATCATCAACATCGGAGCTATACTCACTATCACCATCTGCCCAATCATCTTTATCATAATCATCGCTTCTGTCATCCTTGTCACCAACATCATCGAACAGAGACAACTCCAAAGCTTCACCCTCTTTTACAGCCAAGACTCTCAACAACAGCAAAGCTTCTTTATTCGATATGATCGTAAGATTATGTATGTTCACTCCATTGCTATGTGTTATCGCATTTTTGTAGTGGATAATGTCTTGTACGTAGCTTGTGATCTATGAAATGTTCTCAGGGTGTTCTACGGATGATAATTTTTTCTACCCATCAAACAATCACCATCTCGCATGAACCTGTCTATGACTGTATGAGCAATGCGTTGAGGTGTCGTCTGCTGTCTTATCTTCAACTTTTTTCAAGCGGAGAGTCTGCTGAATGTCAAGATTGCATTGTTGGGAGATTATCAAAAGTGATGATTTCAAAGTAAGCATCAATTTGGTCACGGGTCTTTTTCTAAGAGTCTTGGCGCAAACTCGCTGTTGTTTCACGGTTTGGTTCTGAGTGTTGTTCTTGCACTCCCATGTAGACTACTGTATGTGTTGTAGACCATCGAAGCTCTTCAAACTTTATCATGACCTCTTTATCAATCAGTGACTTCACTCGAATCCTATTTCCATGTTCCAAAACGTATTAGTATTACAAGATACCGTATTTTTTGGTGAAGGCAGCACCAAAAACCTCCAGTGCTGTAGGAATTGGCAAAGTTCTCAGACCACAAAAATTCCCTTACTCCAACAACCCTTTTTTCAAAGCAGCGTCATTACTCCCGCCAGTTGATTCTGTCAAAACTCGTCACGTTTGCTCGCCCGAATTTCTTCATTTTCATCTTTAGACATAAAGAGGAAGATTGATACATGAATCAATGACATGGATTTGATATCTTCATGATCGGGTTTGATGTTGTCATGGTGATAGGTATATTTTGCTGAAGGGCTCAAAGGAGAATTGGTGATAGTACCTGTCAGGTTCGTCAGGGAATCAAAGAATGTGTTGCTGCTGCTGGAGATGGTAGTTCTGGAGGTGGTGGTAGTGATGGTTTCTCTATCAATATCATTGATGGTAGTGACAGTGTTGACATTGTAGTTGGTGCTGGAGGTGGTAATGGTGGTGTTGGTGTTGATGTTAATTGAGATGGGAAGGTTTGGTTTGATGTGTAGTTTTGGAAGTGGTTTGGGGTTTGAAATCATCGTGTATACAAAACAAATAAAAATCATATTTATTTCAGTATTGTAATGTAAACAGTAAAAATATAATGAATACGTAAATAGATGGCAGCTGTTGACTCTCTGACAAAAACTTTGCGGTTTTGAGAGCAAACCGGATAGGTTGTATGAGCGTATCCTTTTAGAGCGCAACTAGATGAGTTTTTCAACTAGTGCTAAATAATTATTTATTATTTCTTACCTTGATACTGAGAGTCCTCCTAGTAGTTGTAGTAGATGTTGTTCCTTCAGTCACTGTTGTTGTCACAATAAGTTAAATAGATGAAACCACAATATATGATTTGGTGTAGAACCATGGCTCCTGGGAATTTAGCACATTCGAGCCAGTCAATAACCTCCTTGTGGTCTGGTTGAAAATAGTCTATGACTGACTTGAATGCAAAATTTCCAGGGCCCATTGAAGAACATCTTAACCTTCCTTACAAAGTTATCTTTAGCTCATTCATTGCCTGAAAACGTTTTTCAATGTATTCTGTAGTGGGTTTGTTAAAGCAAAAATATTTGAAACTAACTTGGTGATCAAAATTAAAGCTATCCAATTGACTAAAAGAAAGCTGTTGGTTTAAAAATACAATAAATAAAAAAAATTATCCGATTCAGATACAGCTACCTAAAAAATAACTCCCAAGTTTTACTAAAAAGAAGTTGGTGGTAACTACAATGACTATATGAAGGCAAACCAAAATTCTTTTGGATGCAACAAGCTACAAAATGATAGATATGATTTGCAATAGTTTCTCTGCTTCTTCAAAAGTTGTACATACATTATATCTCATACGGATGTTGTTGTATCCAAAGTACACTAATTGGAAGATGCTCTACTCTGGATACTCTGTTGTCCATTGTGATGCTGTCTTGCTTTATATGGTGCTGTTTAGTGCTATCTAGTTCAGTCCCCACTACTAACCATAGAGGTATAAGTAGAGGCCTAGGTTTTGCCTATTTATTGTGTGTTGACAATACTCCTGCTCTAGGCTGCGGCTTAACATTTACAATGATAAATATATTTTAATCTCGTATTCTATCAAGTTTATGTTTTTCTTGACTAAAAATGAAACTGAACAATTTTTCTGGTGACCTTGTTTGCCCTACAGAACAAGAAACTGATAATATCATACAAGATATCTTACTTATTCTTTTTTTGCATATGCCAATTAAAATTATGTAAAACAAATAATATTTAATACTTAAAAAGTATTTTATTTATTCGAAAGAAATTTAACTATTCGATGTTTAGTAAAAAACATTATCAATCGTAGATGAACTGGAGATCTATGACCAATAGAGTGAACCAGCAAATCGACTCAGATTTTTAAAGCGTATGAACTATTTTACAAAGCGTTCATAAAGTTTACAAAAGTCTGAACAGTTTCAAAATTATTTAGATGGTTTTGAAATCGTACAGGTGTTTTCAAATGCAAAAAACAAAACTTTCTGAGCTTCCTTAACTTGGATTGCGCCAAATGTAACACAAATGTGTGGGCTTAAAACTCTCAAAGCATCAATAACTTAAACTAATGACAAATGTGTTGTATACTTGATATCGAATTGTTTTTATTAGCTCTACTGACGGTCTATACCTAACCCAGCTTTACCCTGTATCCTGTGCCTCATCACTACCATACCATGAGCCTCCTACTTCAACCCGATGATTCAAAAGTGATATTTTGGACCGACTAGTTTCAGCGAGTATCCGTTCACAATCTCGTACTTGGCTTGACCAGAAACACCAAAACATCCAACAACAGTAGTAATATATGAGCAGATCTCCCTACCAAGTGTTTTTTTGTGGATTTGATCTTGGAGTTTAGGCAATGGGTTACGACGTTGGATGAATTCGCCGAGTTTATATTGTATTTTACTTGAGGGGTATTTGAGTGGCATTTGAATGGCATTTAAGTGGCATTTGAGTTTTGATTATTTTTTTACTTAATTTGAACTTATAAATTTTGAATGTATGGCATTCAAGTTTTGATAATCTTGTACATAATTATATACATAACTTTAACTGATAGAGCATCTAGATTTTGAATGTATGGCATTTAAGTTTTGATATTTTTTTGTAATTCGACTCATTATATCTACATTGAATAAATACAGTAATTAAAAATGAAACAATATGTGAATATATACATTTATTGTGCAATAAGTAGGGAAAATTTCATATAATATAGCTAGAGTCAGTAAATATTAAATAATACCAAACACTACAACTTGTAATGACAATCAATGCATAAGCTTTTACTAAAAACTATCTTGAAAACCTTCAAAACATGATCCCAAATGGAAAAAAAATGGATAAAGTTAGATATTCATCTATTTGTTTACATCTACAAATAAGAGGTATTTGGTGAAATATTTTTTCGATTTATTCAATTTTCATTAATTTTTTACAAAAACAAATCATCCTCTAAATGGTTAAATTTCATCTAATTGTACAAATTTACAAAAAAACAGGGTATTTGGTAAAATATTCTTTCATTTCATTAAATGTTCATTATTTTTTTGCAAAAAAGAAATCACCCTTTAAATGGTTAAATTTTATCTGTTTGTATATCTTTACAAAAAAACAGGGTATTTGGTAAAATATTTCCTTTATTCTATTCAATTTTCATTAATTTTTTCAATAATTGCTTAAATATACATTATTCACTATTTTCTTATTCTAATTGTACAAATTTACAAAAAAACAAGGTATTTGGTAAAATATTCTTTCATTTCATTTCATTAAATCTTCATTATTTTTTTTGCAAAAAAGAAATCATCCTTTAAATGGTTAAATTTTATCTGTTTGTATATCTTTACAAAAAAACAGACTATTTGGTAAAATACTTCCTTTATTCTATTCAATTTTCATTAATTCTTTCAATAATTGTTTAAATATAAATTATTCATTATTTTCTTATTATTAGGTGAGCAACCTATCATACAAAATTAGTTTCTTGAGTGAGGGTTTTATCCTGCATTTTCCTTTTGAATTTTTTTCAAAAATTTACCATTTTTTTCAAAAACAATCATTTATATATACAATTTCCATTACTTTTTAAACAGAACAATTCCTATCTCTGAGAGGTTGGAGATATTGGGGTAGAAAACTTAGACATGATGATGAGAAGGCTATGGATTTTCCCGTTTAAGAACAAACCATTTTCGATGGCAATTTCAATTCGGAAAACTAAAACAATGTAATTTGTTTTTCAAAATGCAATCATCAGAAAGCTTTTGTCATGATGAGGAGGAGGCTATGGATTTACCCATTCAAGAACAAACCATTTTCGATGGCGACTTCAATTCTAAAAACGAATTAGAACTGAAGTATGTGGTATTGCGTAATCATTTTTTTTAAACAAGAACAATCCATTTTTGATAGCAACTTTAATTCTAAAAACTAAATCAATGTAACTTTTTTATTCTTTGTCTCCCATGAAATTGTTCAAAACGAATTAGAACTGAAGTATGTGGTATTACATGATAATTTTTTTAAAAAAACACATCAAAATCGACAAATTACTCCTCTAGATAGTTTAAGTTTACAATATTTGAGAATTAATGACAATAGAAACATTAAGCCTACTTGATAAAAAAGAATTTGACTGTTAAATTTAACTAATTGATTCAATGTTATTATTTGGATCTTTTGAAAATAAACATTTCAATGAAAACATCATATTTAGTCTTTGACACACTTGAAACCATTTTCCAGTAAATTTTACCAACAATATTTCAAAAATTTTTACTAGATATTTACAAAAAAAAATGAGGTATTTTGGTAAAATATTCTTTTATTACATTCCTTTTTAATTTTTTATGTTTTAAAACAGGGTTTTATTACAAAGTTTTTTTGTTTTTTCAACTTTTTAAAAAAATAATCATTATAATATATAGTTTTCGATATTTTTTTAAAAAAAATAAATATATATAGAGATTTTCACTTTATATTCTTTTATTCTATTCAATTTTCAATAATTTTTTGAGTGAGGATTTTATCCTACACCTTCCTTTTAAATTTTTTTATTTTTTTAAAAAATAATCATTGAAATATATAGTTTTCGATATTATTTTAAAAACAATGTATCTATATATATAGAGTTTTTCACTTTATATTTACAAAACTTTGGTATTTGGGAAAATATTTTTTTATTTCATTCAATTTTCAATAATTTTTTGAGTGAGAATTTTATCCTACACAATCCTTTTAAATTTTTTATGTTTCAAAACAGAGCTTTATTACATTTTTTTGAACTTTTTAAAAAATAATCATTGAAATATATAGTTTTCGATATTTTTTGATTTTTTTGTACTTTGTAACTTTTTTAAAAACTGTCAAAAAATCACCAAATTACCTCTCTAGATGAATAAAATTTACAAGTAAATAATTGTAATAGAAAATACCATATCTAGTTTTTACATTCATAAAACTGTTTTATAGTAAATTTTCTGTAATACAAACTACTATAGCTTACGATATCAATGGTTACAAAGCGCTTTTCTTGAACAATATCTTCCTCGATATTCTTCTGGTATATTATTAGACCCAGGGAGGAACTCTTATATTCCGTATTCTCTGTGATCCAATAATTGACTAAAATACAAAAGTTATTCATTATATAAATAAATTTTACCAAATTTAAATTTTACTCTTAGCTACATTAGATAGTTTACATTATATATAACAGGAAAATAGCTCACTGAGTTACATCATTCAGCTCAATATTTCTTAGGGAAAGTTCTTTACTCTGTTTTCTTTTTACGATATAATGGACTAAAATAAAAAATGATGTATTAGTATAGTATGATTAAAATTAATGTAAAATAAATATAAACTTTTGTTATTTTTTCAACTTCTATGTAAAAGAAATACACTGATTACACACGAAAAAGTCCTTTTTTTTATTTGGATTCGGAATGTATAAATATAAATATATATATACATATATAATTTTAAAAATGTTTTACAACAAACACTCATGAATAAGCCATTTATGTGA
This sequence comes from Cryptosula pallasiana, assembly GCA_945261195.1. Classification (NCBI taxonomy): domain Eukaryota; kingdom Metazoa; phylum Bryozoa; class Gymnolaemata; order Cheilostomatida; family Cryptosulidae; genus Cryptosula; species Cryptosula pallasiana. The sequence goes on along the minus strand of OX183132.1, from coordinate 40,459,765 downwards.
TAAAACGTGTTATTTACGTGAAAAATTAGGCATTTTTGTAAAATAATTATAACCTTTTGTGATTTTTTTTTAAACTTTTATGTGAAAAAATACACTGATTGCAAAAAAAAGTCCTTTTTTAATCCGAAATAGATATAATTTAAAAATGTTTTACAAAAAATGTTTATGAATTGATCATTTATGTGAAAAACTAAACATTTTTGTAAAATAATTCTAACCTTTTGTTATTTTTTAAACTTTTATGTAAAAAAAAAATACACTGATTGCACAAAAAAGTCCTTTTTTTAATCCGAAATAGCTATAATTTAAACATGTTTTACAAAAAATGTTTATGAATTGATCATTTATGTGAAAAACTAAACATTTTTGTAAAATAATTATAACCTTTTGTTATTTTTTAAACTTTTATGTAAAAAAAATACACTGATTGCACAAAAAAGTCCTTTTTTTAATCCGAAATAGATATCATTTAAACATGTTTTACAAAAAATGTTTATGAATTGATCATTTATATGAAAAACTAAACATTTTTGTAAAATAATTATAACCTTTTGTTATTTTTTAAACTTTTATGTAAAAAAAATACACTGATTGCACAAAAAAATCCTTTTTTTAATCCGAAATAGATATAATTTAAAAATGTTTTACAAAAAATGTTTATGAATTGATCATTTATGTGAAAAACTAAACATTTTTGCAAAATAATTATAACCTTTTGTTATTTTTTAAACTTTTATGTAAAAAAATACACTGATTACACAAAAAAGTCCTTTTTTTAATCTGAAATATATATAATTTAAAAATGTTTTACAAAAAAAGGTTATGAGTTGATCATTTATGTGAAAAATTGAACATTTTTGTAAAATAATTATCACCTTTTGTTATTTTTCCAACTTTTATGTAAAAAAATACACTGATGACACAACAAAATCCTTTTTTAATTCGAAATATATATATAACTTCAAAATGTTTTACAAAAATGTTCACAAATTTATCATTTTAAGGGGTTTTTCATTGTAAGAATCCACAAAATTTTCACAAATCTCTTTTTTAAAATTATGGTAAAAATTATTAAAACTTACCTATAGTGATATGAATCCCTTGAGTTATAGATTAGCTTCTCGAGAGTTTGTTCTCCACAGTCTTCTTTTTCAGCATCATCGAAGTGGTTGAGAAAATCCTCAGATTTTGGATTATCAGCCAGTTCCGAGGCTTGGATGAAGGCTTGATGAGCTGCGAGTACACTGATGTTGTAGAAAATTGAATTGTCCGCGTTTCGATTCAGACCCTTGAACAGAATCACTCCAAATCTCTCCGATGTCACAGCAGAAGCTATTTGATGAGGAATGCGCATATCTCCGATCAGTAATTCTTCATCTACAACACTTCTGTATTGAACTAGAAGAGTCTCTTCATTTCCATTCCATCGCCTGTCAGATTTTGCTATAACTTCAGGGTTTTGGAAACATATGACACTATCTGTTGGGAAATCCTGAAGATTAGCTACCTCGAAATAAGCATTGATTTGTCGCATACTTTTTTCTGGTAATACATCAAACGCATTCTTACACCTCAAAGTAGTTCCTGTTTCTGTAGCAGCACGAAAAAATGCTTTTCCAGTCTTTTCAACACCCATGTAGATCAAAACCAGTGGTCTTATTTGCGAAGCTTCATTGACAAGTAATCCTGCTGCTAATGGAACAGTGCTCTTCACTCTAACTACCTTTCCATCCTTTTTATAGTTGTAGATGATGGTACAGTTCGTTTCATCATGGAGCTCAACGGTTAACACCTGCATAACTGTAGGTATTGGTAAATCTTCAACTTTGACTATGTTTTCAATGTTTCTTCTGGAAGCTGGAGATAGAGTACTTAACAGAGAGGCGCTTTTGATGATGAGAGTTGCCAGAGTATTCAGACTGGCGCTTTGAAAGGGAATCATAGTGCGTTGAAGAAGTACATTGTCATCAATCACCTTATCTTGTGAAGGTTTTGGTTCTTTATTCTTCAGTTGTTTTGTATTGACTTGTGTCGACATTCTAAAAGATAAAGTAAAAATCCATGTTATGATTTCTTTTTCAAACCAACTTGAAGATATATATACATATATATATATATATTTACTCAATATCATACCGCTGTTAGTATCTAAATCGATAAAAATTAAATTTATACTCAATCAAGTTGACTTACCTCCAAACAGAAAAGTCCTTCTAGGAGTTGTAGTAGATGATGTTGTAGTAGATCTTGCTCCTTCAGTTGCTAATGTCGAAGTGACTGCTTTCTGTGTAAAAACAGTGCTTCTTATATAGCTGAAATCATGCCATTTATCATAAGGTTAAATTAATGAAACATTGTTTTTACGGAAGAACACCAATGCTTTCGCGGGAATAAATAATTTATTTTCACGCGAATACAAACCAATGCTTTTGCGGGAATAAACATTTTGTTTTCACGCGAATGGAAACTGTTGCTTTCGCGGGAATGAATACTTTATTTTCACGCGAATACAAACCAATGCTTTCGCGGGAATAAACATTTAATTTTCACGCGAATGGAAACTGTTGCTTTCGCGGGAATGAATACTTTATTTTCACGCGAATACAAATCAATGCTTTCGCGGGAATAAACATTTTATTTTCACGCGAATGGAAACTGTTGTTTTCGCGGGAATGAATACTTTATTTTCACGCGATTACAAACCAATGCTTTCGCGGGAATAAACATTTAATTTTCACGCGAATGGAAACTGTTGCTTTCGCGGGAATGAATACTTTATTTTCACGCGAATACAAACCAATGCTTTCGCGGGAATAAACATTTTATTTTCACGCGAATGGAAACTGTTGCTTTCGCGGGAATGAATACTTATTTTCACGCGAATACAAACCAATGCTTTCGCGGGAATAAACATTTAATTTTCACGCGAATGGAAACTGTTGCTTTCGTGGGAATGAATACTTTATTTTCACGCGAATACAAATCAATGCTTTCGCGGGAATAAACATTTTATTTTCCTGCGAATGGAAACTGTTGCTTTCGCGGGAATGAATACTTTATTTTCACGCGAATATAAACCAATGCTTTCGCGGGAATAAACATTTAATTTTCACGCGAATGGAAACTGTTGCTTTCGCGGGAATGAATACTTTATTCTCACGTGAATACAAACCAATGCTTTCGCGGGAATAAACATTTAATTTTCACGCGAATGGAAACTGTTGCTTTCGCGGGAATGAATACTTTATTTTCACGCGAATACAAACCAATGCTTTCGCGGGAATAAACATTTTATTTTCACGCGAATGGAAACTGTTGCTTTCGCGGGAATGAACACTTTATTTTCACACGAATACAAACCAATGCTTTCGCTGGAATAAACATTTAATTTTCACGCGAATGGAAACTGTTGCTTTCGCGGGAATGAATAAGTTATTTTCACGCGAATACAAACCAATGCTTTCACGGGAATAAACATTTTATTTTCATGCGAATCGAAACTGTTGCTTTCGCGGGAATGAATACTTTATTTTCACGCGAATACAAATCAATGCTTTTGCGGGAATAAACATTTTATTTTCACGCGAATGGAAACTGTTGTTTTCGCGGGAATGAATACTTTATTTTCACGCGATTACAAACCAATGCTTTCGCGGGAATAAACATTTAATTTTCACGCGAATGGAAACTGTTGCTTTCGCGGGAATGAATACTTTATTTTCACGCGAATACAAACCAATGCTTTTGCGGGAATAAACATTTTATTTTCACGCAAATGGAAACTGTTGCTTTCGTGGGAATGAATACTTTATTTTCACGCGAATATAAACCAATGCTTTCGCGGGAATAAACATTTAATTTTCACGCGAATGGAAACTGTTGCTTTCGCGGGAATGAATACTTTATTCTCACGCGAATACAAACCAATGCTTTCGCGGGAATAAACATTTAATTTTCACGCGAATGGAAACTGTTGCTTTCGCGGGAATGAACACTTTATTTTCACACGAATACAAACCAATGCTTTCGCGGGAATAAACATTTAATTTTCACGCGAATGGAAACTGTTGCTTTCGCGGGAATGAATAATTTATTTTCACGCGAATACAAACCAATGCTTTCACGGGAATAAACATTTTATTTTCACGCGAATGGAAACTGTTGCTTTCGCAGGAATGAATACTTCATTTTCACGCGAATACAAACCAATGCTTTCGCAGGAATAAACATTTAATTTTCGCGCGAATGGAAACTGTTGCTTTCGCGGGAATAAACATTTTTTTTTCAGGCGAATAAAAACCAATGCTTTCGCGGGAATAAATAATTTATTTTCACGCGAATGGAACCCGTTGCTTTCGCGGGAATAAACAATTTATTTTCACGCGAATACAAACCAATGCTTTCGCGGGAATAAACATTTATATTTCACGCGAATGGAAACTGTTGCTTTCGCGGGAATGAATAATTTATTTTCACGCGAATACAAACCAATGCTTTCACGGGAATAAAAATTTTATTTTCACGCGAATGGAAACTGTTGCTTTCGCAGGAATGAATACTTTATTTTCACGCGAATACAAACCAATGCTTTCGCAGGAATAAACATTTAATTTTCGGGCGAATGGAAACTGTTGCTTTCGCGGGAATAAACATTTTTTTTTCAGGCGAATAAAAACCAATGCTTTCGCGGGAATAAATAATTTATTTTCACGCGAATGGAACCCGTTGCTTTCGCGGGAATAAACAATTTATTTTCACGCGAATACAAACCAATGCTTTCGCGGGAATAAAAGATTTATTTTCACACATTCACCTATATAAGAGACAACGGTTTCAGACAGAAAGCATCCAGTTCAACAACAGTGAGCAAAGGAGCAACATCTATCTACTACATCTTCCATTGCAACTACTAAGAGTTCTCTCTTCATAAAGGTAAAACTTAAATTCAAATATTTCCGCTAGCTAACACAACTATCTGAAGGCTTTATGACATATCTATCTTTAAATTGGTTATAAAGAATTGAACCAATTTTTTCTGTTTTTTCAGAATGAATACTCAAGTCGTAGAAAGTCAACCATTGTATCTAAAGTCGGAATCTCAGCCTGATGAAAAGGTAAGAATTAATAAAAAATACTATTTAACACCTGTTGAACACCTTTAATTATTTTAGTTATCTAATTATCGCTTGTATTTTAGAACAATGCAACAACAAATCCAATCTACTTAAAGGACTTCCTTCCAGAAATGTATTATAACTATGTGATAAATAATGATGTTGTTGAAGGAAAAGCTGTAGAACGTTTGACATTTCAAGTTATAATATTCTGTATAACTCAACACATGATGAGTATGGGGATGTGTTGTAAGAAACATGATATATCTACAGAACGTTTTGATGACATTATAAAAAACGGTTTCGAAATCGTTTTGTCAATGGTGGAAGTCGTTAATATTAATAATTTTTTAAAAGAAATTGAAAGAAGTGCTTGGAATCAAATAGTTTTCAAAAAATTACACAACATGACATGGAACAAAAAAACTTTTTATAAATTCAGAAAGCATATTTATAATTATATCCAAATAGATAAAGCTCTATCGTCTTCTGTAGGTATTTTAGAATTAATGTTAGAAGCGCTTCATACATATTTATGAAAAATTTTTAGTTGTTTTTTATTATTTTACAATATTTTGTTCAAACTATTATATTTTAATTCTTACCAATTGAGATGTTAAAAGCGGTATGATATTAAGTAAATACATATATATATATATTTGAATGCATCCTTTGTTGTCTGTCTCCACATCCCAATAGTTTAATAAGCACATTCTCAATCTACCATAACTCTATGATCTTAACTGCTTTTGGCATAAATACATATATATATATATATATATGTATAAGACACTCTAAGTAATAAATACACTCTTAGCCACTCATGCAAATATTACCCTTTTATTTTTAGAATGTTATGGATGCTCTTTCTGAAGAGCTCCTTAGCACAGATCCATATCCAACAGAAAATAAAATGAAAAACGGCAAAACAACTCCTAAGAGAAGGAAAACTGCTCCAAAAAAGCGAATAGTAAGGAAACGAAAACAAACAGTGAGAAAACAAACTACTTCCGTTGATAAGCAAACAATGGAGAGTGCAGCTATAACTCATTTAACAGTTGAATGTCTCAACGAAAGGAGAGCTAGGGAATTAGAAAAGTCGAAAGGTTCTCAAGTGATTGACTCACCAAAAGTTCCAATTTGCAAAACATTTGAAGATCTTCCTATCCCAAGCATTATGCGAGTGACTGGTGTGATACATCCATCAAGTAAGGAGAAGTGTAGATATTCTCAAGTACACTACCATGATCCTTCAGATATAAATGAACTCGAACCCAAAATACTCCTCTGTCCAGTTGAAATAGCTAAAAACTTCAACTGTGATAATTACCCCCCTCCGTTTAACGTTGTATATTTGGGTAGAAAGGGAAAACCAAAAAATAAAAGCGTTCTTTGGTATGATGTCAGACGTGTTACCAGACATCCTCTAAGCAAAAAGAAAGCTGAAGAGGAATCACTATATTTTAGTACATTGACTAAAGGTCAGCTCAAACGCTTCTTGAACATCAACACCCTCAATAGTTTTCAACCCGGTGCTATTTTTCCTTACCAAGATGTTGTTGATAGATTCGTTCCTCATCGATTTAAAGGAGGGCAGTCGAATGTAATTTGTATTCGTTATAGCATTGAACAATGTGGAGAAACGCTGTTGAAGACACTTGCCATACCAGACAAATATGCTTCAGAAGCTAACAAATATACTCCAGGTGTGATGATCTACAGAGGAAAAACAACCCACGGAAAATTTAAGACAGAATACGATCTTTCATTTTGCTCTCCATACTGTCTCGGTCGAATGTATTGGAAACAATATTGTGATCAAGCAAAGCACAACAAAACAATATTAGAAATTGATGATGATGATGAACTTGAAGATTTTCTACGTGGAGACTTTGATGATTTTGAGACAGGATATGTTGCTGAAAAAAAATGATGAGTGTTTTAGCGATGGATAGTCTCTAATTCAAAAAAAAAGTTGGACAATGTGACTTGGTGAGCTATTTCCCTTTTCTATATAATGTAAACTATCCAATGTAACTAAAGCTATAATTCAATTTCATGTAATTATTTTAAATTTTTGTTTAATCATTCTATACTAATACATAATTTTAGTTCATTACGAATTCAAAAGCACATAAAACAGAAGTCTCCCTTCTTAAGATATAACATCACTACATCAAAGATATCATTGTAAAAAAAGTCTATGTATTAATTGTTATTACTTAGTATTTACTGACTCTATCTATATTATATGGAGAGATTTTCCCTACTTATTACACAATAAATGTATATATTCACATATTGTTTCATTTTTAATCACTGTATTTATTCAATGTAGATATATCTCCTCTCTCTCAAGATATCATATGAGTCGGAATTACAGAAAATTATCAAACCTTAAATGCCTTACATTCAAAATCTAGATACCCTATGAGTTATAATTATGTATACAGTTATGTAATAATTATCATAACCTAAATGCCATACATTCAAAATTTAGATACCATATAAGTTCAAATTAAGTAAAAAAATAATCAAAAACTCAAATGCCACTTAAATGCCACTCAAATGCCACTCAAGTGCCCCTCAAATGAAATACAATATAAACTCGGCGAATTCATCCAACGTCGTAACCCATTGCATAACCTCCAAGGTCTAATCCACAAAAAAACACTTGGTAGGGAGATCTGCTCATATATTACTACTAACAACTCTGGGATGGTTTGTGTATGCTCTAGGGCGAAATTGAGGAGTACAGAGGGTTTTGTAAGGAGCTGTAGGAAACAATAAAAGAGTATGTCAGTTTTCTCACATTTTTAAAGCAATCATAGTGATTTGCTTGTCATCTTGTTTTACTGTGATGTACTGATAAATGTACCAGCACTGACTTAATATCTGAAAGCCTCTGTTCATACCTGGTTGTTTGCACCGACAACACCATTTTTCTGTTCAAATGTTTCATTACACTAAACAGTAAACCAATAAACCTGAAGATATAATGGTACTTTAACAGAAACGAAATAAAAAATAGAGGCAACACAACTGCAGATCAGTTTCGAGCAAAGGTTAGCTGTAAAATGTTTACATACAACAGGTAATATCATTGGTCATCATGTTATAAAACGGTGCTTGAAATAAAAAAAGTTTACACCCTTTTTTGGGAGTTTTTATATGTAGATTACATTAGCTGTTACAAGTTTATGGAACTCTCTCACTTTCCTTCTAATCATGAAATATTGAGCCTAGAATAACCGAACCAACAACTTCACTTATTGATAGTTTGTCGTTATGACACTACCTGCAACATAGAAGAAGCCATTCATAAACACTTTTTATGCAATAAAAACCAAAATTAAAAAACTTTATAAGAAGCTAAATGTTTTCATCAAAGACCTTCAGTATAGCCTAATCGTTGAAACATCAAATGGAATTGGAAGACAACTAATGAGCCAGTTATTCGTTTTTACTGTCGTCTGTAGAACGTGGGTACAACCAAACTGCTAGAATCATTACATCAACGCTCTACATAGAGCTAACATTTGATTCACAGTTTGTACTCGTAGACACCGAGTGGCGGTGTGTTCTAGAATATTCTACTCTAAATGCTTCAACAACTCTCTACGTCAAAAGCGATCCTGTTGAGTTTATTATTTCACCTTACCGCCCCCCCTCCAAGTAAGTGTACAGTTTACTTTGCTTTCATTGTATTTTCTGCTAAATTTTTGATATGAGATCTTTAAAAATTCTTTCCCTCCACTCATTCTGAAATGATTTGTTTTCAACTAATATTCAGTATAATATGCTTACCGACATTATTAACTGATTGTGGATGCAATTTTAAGGTTTCTAGTCTAAGGCAGTAAGAGTCAAACAAGAGAAAAATCACTTTTAACCACTCAATCCAGTGATACGTTTTGTGGTGGCATGGGGTGGTACTGGGTGGCATTGGGTGACATTGGGTGGCACTGGGTGGCAATGCGTGGCAGTGGGTGGCAGTGAGTGGCACTGGGTGGCACTGGGTGGCACTGGGTGGCGCTGGGTGGCACTGGGTGGCGCTGGGTGGCACAGGGTGGCACTGGGTGGCACTGGGTGGCACTGGGTGGCAATGCGTGGCACTGCGTGGCACTGCGTGGCACAGCGTGGCACTGCGTGGCACTGCGTGGCACTGGGTGGCACTGGGTGCCACTAGGTGGCTCTGGGTGGCACTGGGTGGCAGTTGGTGGTACTGGGTGGCAATGCGTGGCAGTGGGTGGCAGTTGGTGGTACTGGGTGGCACTGCGTGGCGCTAGATGGCTCTGGGTGGCACTGGGTGGCACTGGGTGGCACTGGGTGGCACTGGGTGGCACTGGGTGGCACTGGGTGGCACTGGGTGCCACTGGGTGGCACTGGGTGCCACTGGGTGGCACTGGGTGCCACTGGGTGGCACTGGGGGACACTGCGTGTTACTGGGTGGCAGTTGGTGACACTGGGTGGCACTGGGTAGCACTGGGTGACACTGCATGGTACTGGGTGGCAGTTGGTGACACTGGGTGGCACTGCATGGCGCTGGGTGGCAGTTGGTGGCACTGGGTGGCAGTTGGTGGCACTGGGTGGCAGTTGGTGGCACTGGGTGGCACTGGGTGGCAGTTGGTGGCACTGAGTGGCACTGGGTGGCGCTGGGTGGCACTGGGTGGCACTGCATGACACTGGGTGGCACTGGGTGACAGTTGGTGGCACTGGGTGGTAGTGGGTGGCACTGGGTGGCACTGGGTGGCAGTTGGTGGCACTGAGTGGCACTGGGTGGCGCTGGGTGGCACTGGGTGGCACTGGGAGGCACTGGATGGCACTGTGTGGCACTGGGTGGCACTGGGTGGCACTGGGTGACACTGGGTGGCACTGGGCGGCAATGGGTGGCGCTGCGTGGCAATTGGTGGCGTCGTGTAGCACTAGCTTTAGTTATTTATAGAATTGGTCAACTTTAATCGATAAAGTGACCAAACTGTTCCTTTATTGGTGTATACCAATCAGTTATATTCAAATGTTACTCACTCTTTTACTGGCTGCAATTTATAAAAGGTTCACTTTCGATTGGCTACAACCAATCAAAATTGTCACATGACACGCCTCCTTTCAACTATAACAAACGATTTTGTGAATGAAAGCATAGAGTAAATATGATTTGGAGTTACTAATGAGCAATCAGTTAACTAGATTGCACTAGATTGCATTACACAGAATGACAGAGGACACAGAGTGAAGAATATTTCATTTATTGCTCTTCGAACAGAACAACCTACAAGGTGTGTATCATGTAAAACTTCTTTAACAGTGAAGCCTTCTAGCATATAAAATCCATCAGTATTTCTTTACATTAATCAGAATTCTGATGAAACCATTGAAGCAACATTTTTTGATGGTCATGGTGGGAAAATAACTGTCTCAATTTTGACAAAAATCTCTCAAGAACAAGTTTTTTTTAACGTAGTTCTAATTGATTACATTTCAAAATCTGCACGCCAATTTGGTAGCATATTTAAAACTTCAATCGTCAAAATAATTTAACAAGTTTCGCTGAAAAAACTTGCGCAGCTAAATACACCGACAAACATATTCAGGCAATGAATGAGCTAAAGATAAAAATTTGGGGTCTTGTACGCGTCACTTTTGTAATGGTTGGAATCTATTGCTTATATGTGATGGTATTAGACAAAGATAAAGTAGTGAAATGGAATGACTATTCATAAATTAACACATGACTTTGTTCAGTTCATCTACTCTATTGTGCACAATACATAAAACTAACTCTGTATATTCAATAAATAAATCACACAGTCTATGAGTAATGAAAGCTCCTTACTTGTGTGTGTGAAGAGTTCAGGTGACACTGTGTGAAGAGTACAGGTGACACTGTGTGCTGTACTGTGTAAAACCAGTAATTGGTTAGAGTTGTGTCCTCTCCATTTCCATAATATCCACCCAAGTACAAACAACTTAGGACTAATTACAGATTTACTGGAGCTGTCAGACAGAGAGCCGAATACATAGAAGTAACAACAATGGATACTTGTAGCATTCTATTGCTTCTGATGTCTGTGGTGGTTAGTACTGCTGCCAGTAAGTACATAAATCTCTACCTATCAACCAATCACATGAATACTTGTATTCAAAAACTGACATTTCTACTTTGATGAACTTGTTATCGATGAAGTTATTTAGTGATATTAAGGTCGTAGAAGCTGGCAATCAGATACGAGTTTGATATATATAAATAATCATAACTTTTTCAAATCAACTTCTTTGGCGGAACACAATTTTACATTATTTTATTGTACAAATAAAATACTTTTACTATTGTTAATTTGCTATCAGGAAAAAAGTTTCATATGTTAATCACCAGACATTAAAATAAAGTGGGTGTTTTATCTGGGCTATACGGATAGATATTTGTGACAACTTACCGGTTCCACATGTTGTATAGGTTGGGCACAAATTGGAACATCTTGCTGAGGTAGAGTAACATCTAGTTTGATGATCTTTTTTAAATTTTTATAAGCAGTTAACTAACATACTCAATAAATGAACAATGCATAGATAGATAGGAAATAATACCTGAATGTTGATAATACTTAATAAGGATTGTCAGTTTTAGATAAGCATCATGGACTTGATGGTTAATAAAGCAAAAAATTGATCTGCGATGAGTGGTTACAGGTAGGGGTATGGAGGATGTGAGGACTGCTGGGGGTGGGGGTATGGAGGATGTGAGGACTGCTGGGGGTGGGGGTATGGAGGATGTGAGGACTGCTGGGGGTGGGGGTATGGAGGATGTGAGGACTGCTGGGGGTGGGGGTATGGAGGGTGTGAGGACTGCTGGGGGTGGGGGTATGGAGGATGTGAGGACTGCTGGGGGTGGGGGTATGGAGGATGTGAGGACTGCTGGGGGTGGGGGTATGGAGGATGTGAGGACTGCTGGGAGTGGGGGTATGGAGGATGTGAGGACTGCTGGGGGTGGGGGTATGGAGGATGTGAGGAACGCTGGGGGTGGGGGTATGGAGGATGTGAGGAATGCTGGGAGTGGGGGTATGGAGGATGTGAGGACTGCTGGGGGTGGGGGTATGGAGGATGTGAGGAACGCTGGGGGGTGGGGGTATGGAGGAAGTGAGGAACGCTGAGGGTGGGGGTATGGAGGAAGTGAGGAATGCTGGGGGTGGGGGTATGGAGGATGTGAGGAATGCTGGGGGTGGGGGTATGGAGGATGTGAGGAATGCTGGGGGTGGGGGTATGGAGGATGTGAGGAACGCTGGGGGTGGGGGTATGGAGGATGTGAGGGATGCTGGGGGGGGGGGGGGGTATGGAGGATGTGAGGAACGCTGGGGGTGGGGGTATGGAAGATGTGAGGAATGCTGGGGGTGGGGGTATGGAGGATGTGAGGAATGCTGGGAGTGGGGGTATGGAGGATGTGAGGAATGCTGGTGGTGGGGATATGGAAAATGTGAGGAATGCTGGGGGTGGGGGTATGGATGATGTGAGGAATGCTGGGGGTGGGGGTATGGAGGATGTGAGGAATGCTGGGAGTGGGGGTATGGAGGATGTGAGGAATGCCGGGGGTGGGGGTATGGAGGATGTGAGGAATGCTGGGGGTGGGGGTATGGAGGATGTGAGGAACGCTGGGGGTGGGGGTATGGAGGATGTGAGGAATGCTGGGGGTGGGGGTATGGAGGATGTGAGGAATGCTGGGGGTGGGGGTATGGAGGATGTGAGGAACGCTGGGGGTGGGGGTATGGAGGATGTGAGGAATGCTGGGGGTGGGGGTATGGAGGATGTGAGGAATGCTGGGGGTAGGGGTACTGAGAATATGAGGAGCGCTGTGTGTGGTTGCATGAAATTTGAAACGGAGTAACAATGAAGTTAGAGAGTTTATGAATAGAACAATCGTTGTTGCCGATGTTCATGAAGCTAATCCAATCTATCTCATAAATGCAATAGATTGAGATTAACATAATATACATTTTTTTATTATGAAAAAGCTGCTAGATTTGTATTTTTGGCATGGCTGTTGAATTCATGGAGTTGAACTGTCTAAAACTAAATTCTTGTTGCAATAAAAGCAACAATTATTCTTAAGCCTACATTGTGTTTTAGTTTAATGAAAAAATTGAGAGAAAAAAGGAAAATTAAAAGCAGTTTTGAAATTGAATAAAAACAGCTCTAAATTAATATATTTTAGCAATAAGCTGTCAGTTTCAGATTTTCACCTTTAAGGCTCAACTAAAAAGCAAATCTGCATTTCTACCACAATATTTCAGAAGTATTATTCGTAAAGGCCAATGATATATTTTATTACACAGAAATGTTCCATCAACTTACTTATTTATTACATTACATAGATGTTTCACCAATAAATTATTTTTCCTGTTATACTAGCCTTTATACAACAAAGCTTGACTCCTTTGCTTGGGAGGCTTGAAGCAAAAATACACAAATATGGAAATCTGAGTTCTTGAGCACAAAATACTTAAAATTATGACAAAGGTATAATATACTTGATAATAAGGATCTTTTTAAGGACTTTATCGGCTGATTATAGCTGTAGTATATTCACAATCAACAGCAAAGCTAACACAATTTCACCAATGGCATCTTCTGTACTACTTTTGTCATGCTATTGACTTCCTATCAAACTCGGATTCATCCAGTAGGCCAAAGTATTTGGCTGGCTTAACTCAATTGGATCAAAAAAGATAAAAATAAAAACCAGCCTTGCCTAAACCTCTGCTTATTAATTTGTGAGTTTTTTCTGTGAAGGACCTTTTTTTTGTCTCTCGAACTAGGAGTCCACAGTTGTAAATTTCAGGACAACTTCTTGGATTAGAAGCCTACTGGTTGCACAGGAAGTTGTCACAGAGAAGTCGAAAATAATGTTGGTAATCGACTAGTTTCAGTGAGTAACAGTTAAGAAGCTCACAGCCGTTGAGCTTGGCAATGAATACCAATACATACAACTGTGCAGGGCTCTCTCAGCTGTGGGATGCGTTTTGTATGCTTTCGGGGCTATTTGAGGTGTGAAGAGGGCTCTGTGACGGGCAATGAAACGTGGTAAGGGGGTAGGTGACCCTATTTTAACATTTCATAATGTAACTAGCAGAAATACCGGGTGTTGCCCGTGGAGATAACATAAAAAGTGCAGAAATGATGTTAGGGACTCCGAGAGGGGCTAGTGTTATGGAGTTTTTATGAAGTTTTGCCTTGCCAGTTGGCTTGAGGGTCCTAAATTTGTGTACATGTTTCAATCGTTATGTAACTCATTAAAATTTTTACAAAATTTGCTGTCAGAGCATCCAACAGTTCTTGGAAAATTTTTGTTCGCACTAATTATGAATTTATAACCGCATGGGTGTGCCAACTTCCTCTTGCTTCATAACATAATTGAATCTTTAAATATAATTACACAGCATCTGCAAAAGTGTAATGGTTGTTCCATGCAACACATTTCTCTCCCTATTGCACACAACCACCCATAGCAACAACTTGCAAAAAAGTTAACTTTTCTTTTTGAAGAGATGAGCGTGCAACTCTTTCGTAATAGCTCGAGTCTAGATATTCCAGGAGGTAAAACGCATTTTTTTAAGGTTATTTTGCCATCAAAGGTGATAGTCATAAAGCATGGATTATATTTCCAAAAAGACAACTCAAGGCTTTGCTGTAGTTGTGCATTTAGTGAAAAACCAACTCAAAGAATCTGGTGGATATTCGAGTACTTGTATTTCAAATTTCCATATCAAAACATGTGCTTAGTGACTGTGCAACCCATTGGTCAATATTTCGGAAACGTATTTTAAAATGCTGCATCAACTGTGTAAGTAAATCAGCTAAACATGCACTGTTCACAGTATGGCAATTGCAACGCAATTGTAACAAAAATTTACAATCATTTTTATTTTTTCTGACTTTACGTAAACCTTGTGGAGTCGGAGAAAAGCTGTTTGGAATAACTGAGCCAGTTCTTTTTCATGGCATGCTGAGCAGCAGGTAAATTCAAATATCATTAAAATAAGCAAATTGTGTACAAATTTTGTACAAATTAAGGATTAAGTTCCTCAAATGACTTTTTCTGTTACTCTTTTTATGCAATTTTTGTATAACTTTGTATAATATTTTGAATCTGTTATCAACTGTCTAACATCGATATTTCAACTATGATGATTATTACCAATCTTGTGGAGAGATGGTTAGATTAATTATTATTAAATGCAGGAGTAGTAATAATAATGAAAACTACTTAAAAACCGTTAGTCAAAAATATTGCAAATCGTTAAACTTAGACTCGCTCTGCGCTGCTGTTGTAGACCTACTCATAATTATTAAGTATTCTTTGTCATGGTAAACAACTTGAAAAAGCAAAAACAAAGCAAATAAAAAAAAGTACTACTGCTGAACAAAGCCAGAGAAATTGAGAACAACTCTGATACATTGGGTTCCTTTTGATTACTTTTTTTTATTGCGGCGTTTATCATCATTTTGTATGCATTACCAATATTGCTCATTCATTGTTGTTATTATTGTTATGATACACCATGGTTTCAATTGTTATGATATTTATTTGTATCAAAGTTGTTTGTGTTTAAATTGAGGAATATAATGATATGGAAGAGATGAGAGTATATAGCAGTTCTAATGATAATGAGCAGGATTCAACAACAGTGTTATTATTAACTAAAATGATTTTTAAACAAAAAGAAAAACAACTACTTTTATACAACAATGATGAAAATAATATTAACAAAAATAGTAATAACAGTAATAATAATAATAACATTAATAATAATCAATGACTAATAATTAATATTTTTGTTACTTTTATTTTTACTAAATAAATAAGAACTACTTTTATTATTATCATTACTTTTATTATTACTCTATATAGTCATAACAATAATTAATAAAAGGAATGAAAACAACAATAAAAACAACCATAAAAATAATAATAAAAATAATAATAATAAAAATAATTAAAAAAATAATACTACTGAACTGATAACAATAAAAATAATAACAGTTACTCAAGCATAAAAATAACAATGCAGGAAGAGATGGTGTTTATTAAATATTATTTTGATTATTATTATTAAAACTAACAATTATTTATTGTTGTTATATATTATTATTGTTGTCATTAGATTAATCATTTTAATAATATAGCCACGGGCTTCAAGAAAATTGCTAAATAACAATATCAGCCTGGCATAAGCAATGACATAATGTTGGAATGTGAAAGGCAAGTACAGTTGGTAGGTGAGTCGGTGGAGAAGCAATTATAAGACCGAAAAAAGCTAGCAAAGCGATCTGTTTGGCAGACAGATATCAATACTTGATTCGCTGTAGCACTGCTGACCAATCAAAAGGCTGTAGCATGTCGGAATATAATCAAAATAAATCGAAAGTGTCATGAGAGGCAGAAAAATATGGCCGGATATAGTTTGGCGTAATTGATGAGAATGAGGTTTCTATTGGAAAGATTGCTGCGATCCTCGAGCAAAATAAAAATTCAAGAGTGTTATAACCTAGAGAATGTAATGACGACTCTGAATATGTATTTCTTATTAACATTGATTTAGTATTGCCGGAGTTTTAAGCTAACATCGCAAAAACCGACTTACATTTATATATTAGATTATATAGATATGCTTGTCAACTTCTTCCACTGTAGTTTGTTTATAGATGTACCAGTGCTGACTCAATATCCAAAAGCCTCCAATCCATACATAATAGACGAGTACACCAATGCAACCATCTTCTCATTCAACTGTTCTGTCACACTTAACAGTAACCCTAACAACCCAGAGATTTACTGGAGATCTAACAGAAAAGGAATGGAAAATAAAAGTATCACAACTCCAGACGAGTTCGGTGTAAAGGTTAGATATAGGACACTCACACACATCTCATCACTCATTGTGCTATTTATCACTGCTTGAAAATAATGACGGTTTGAGGAAATAACTTGTTCCTTGTTTTATGAGTAAAGCAAACAAATAGTTTCAAGTTCATGGGTCTCTGAAGTTAATAATAAGATCTTGAATCTACAACAATCGAATCCCACAACATCACCCACTGTTACTTCAAAGGTTTAAACAGTTATGTACCAGTTGCAAAGTTATCTTTTTCATAGCCAAAATCATCTAATTTGATGAGCTTATTGCATTTCTATTACTGTAGGCTGTAGAAAGTAGTTACGACCAAACTACAGGAATCATTCTATCAAGACTTGACTTGGAGTTCACTCTGGATACACTGTCTGCTATCAGAGACACTGAGTGGCAGTGTGTTCTACAATATTCCGCTCCAGATGATCCAACCATTCTGTACATCAAAAGTGATCCTGTTGGGTTTACTATCGTACCACCACCACGTAAGTGTACAGTTTAGTACAGTACAACCACATAAGTGTACAGTTTAGTACAGTACTACCACATAAGTGTACAGTTTAGTACAGTACTACCACATAAGTGTACAGTTTAGTACAGTACAACCACATAAGTGTACAGTTTAGCCAGTTTAGTACAGTACTACCACCGTGTACTTTAGCATATCAACCAGTCTAAAATGTTGGTGTTTACCTACTTTATGAATTGATCATTTTTTATTCTACAGCAGCGATGGTCCGACTAGAAAAAAAATGCTTTTAGTCACTCCAGCCAGTGACATGCTTTGTGGGGGGGGGGGGGGGGGGTGGGGGGTCTGAGGGTCATGTTTGCTTGTAGTAAGAGCGAAAGTGGTGGAGAACCCTTTTCGTTATGGTGTTTTTGCTCATGTTTTTAGACTACCGAAATCCCTTTATTTTAAATATTTTTCTCAAATTTTTTGCAGCCACACCCGTCATTGATTGCCCTCGATGTCTTGGTCCACAGGTACCACTAACTGGAATGATAATTGGTGTTATTGTTGTCTGTGTCTTGGTGATTGCAATCGGATGTGTAATATACAGAAGGAGAAAGAGACAAAACCGAGAAGCTGGTAAGTATATCAAATACAACACAACTAACATACAATACATTATATACTACACTGTATCTCCAGCAGTTTACAGTAAATAAAATTTATTTCAGGTACAGATGTAGAGAACAGAATGAGTCTCTCTACAACAGCAGACAAACAAACTGATAAAAAATATGAAGTTACCACCTCTCCATGCACCGCACTACTTGAACCTGAGTCTGTGAATGAAAAAACGGAGTAGAGATAAATTGGTGACTATGTAGTCTATGGTAAACTGTAAACTCAAACTGGTATAGGAATTAATTTTGTGTTCACCAGACAATGCTTGACCATGTATCTTAGTTTTAGTAAACCTTGAAATGTTTTTGTCAAATTAGATTCTACGAAAAAATTTTTAAGCCATTTCATTACTTCATTTACTGTGCTGACTTTTTAACAAAAATAAATTTGCAAGAAATCGTTTAGAGTAGGTTGTGTTTGCGTTATTGGGTTGTATAACGGAGTTAAACTGAAATTAGATGCATAATGTTGATCAATAATGTATAAATCTTAATGCAAGATTATTGAAAGAGAACTGACTTATTATATTGGATATTGTGGGAGATTTGCATCATGATCGAGTGATGTTGGACTCCCTCCCCACCCTTTCCCTCCCTAGAGACCCCCCTACACCCCTTGCACCCTCAGTAGTAGAGCTTTAGTACCATCAGAACTCCCCGCCCACCTTGGTATTCACATAAATCCCCCTAAAAAGAGATATCGGGTACCTCATGCCTGTATCAATCCAGGATCACTCTATACAAACATATAGTGACTACCCCGGGTCCTGACCCTGGCCCAGTATCTAAGTTGACTGATTCAGCAAGCCTGTGCCCCTAGGAGTCCGAAAACTTTAACTGAATGGAAACCGGAGCCTCGCACTTACCAGGAGCAGAGACTAGGAAGTGGTGCTTCCTAATAAGGAGTGGAAAAGTACCACCACACTAAAAAGAGCGGGAAGCGTAGCCCAGTGCTATTTTACCATATGCATGTATTCTTATTGGCTTGTTTCGTTATTGTACTTTGTGCCATGTCATATCATTTGTGAATCTTTTGTATTATACTATGTTATTGGCTACGCCTAATAAGGTAATGAGTTGCCTCCTTATCTCCTATAAAAGGAGCAGCTGTGCATTGTGACAGTTAGAAGTCTTGAGGAGTTGGTTAAATAACCGTTTATTTGTGTTGCTAAATAGATTATGGAAAAAAGTATTTACTTGATAAATCTTTAGTAGTGTGTTTGGGTCCTGGACCCCGTGCAAGTTGTTAAAGTCTATTTGGGATAGTTCCCGAAGTGTGAGAAGAAAAGGAGAGAATTCCGTAGTGTCGGTTATAGAGGACAGAAATCTATCACAATATCGTCTCTCTTTACTTACTTCAGTTTATAATATTGTCATATTGATCAGATGTCTCTAAATATAGAATGTTTTCTTGCTTGAAATGTCTGTCTAGATTGTGTACAATAAGTGAAAAAAACCCAAATGTTGTTATTTCAGGGTTTTGAAAGATAGTTTCCCTAAACTTGAGGTTTTTTGTGGCGCTGATATATAAAGCATCATTTCTGAAACGCCTCCGTAATGATTCCATATCTTAGAAACTTTGAACTCAAATGTGAAGGAGCACACTAAAGTAAATATTATGTCTTCGTATACGTGATTGGCCAACTGCTAGTACTCAAATACATGATCAACCACTATTGACCTTTATATAACCAACAAAAGGAACTGTGAGGTCAATGTAAAGAAATGGATAAAATGCAATAACATTTTGTTGTAGTTTTAGTTTATTGCTTAAATGTGATTGTGTAGAAGAAAGAAAACAAAATGAGTATTCATACATTAACAAATGATTTGTTCAGTTCATCTACTCTATTGTGTACAATACATAAAACTAACTCTGTATATTCAATCAATAAATAACTCAGTCTATCAGTAATGAAAGCTTATTCCTTGTGTGTGTGAAGAGTACAGGTGACACTGTGTGCTGTACTGTATAACATTCAGGGAGGCTTCAGACATAAAATACTAAGTAACTCAACTGCATAGAGATTTACCAGACCTTGTGGAAACAGAGAGTGTAGACATCTTATTACATAGAAGTAACAACAATGGATACTTGTAGCATTCTATTGCTTCTGATGGCTGTGGTGGTTGGTACATCTGCAGGTGATTATGTTAATTTACTCACTAAACTACTATCTGCTTTTGTACAGGTAAATGGTATCCCATTCATCTAAATAAGGGCGTACTTGAGTTTACAAGTTGATCAACAGACTAATACTTTCGAGATTGCCAAACTATGATTGTGTTTTCTAATCAAATTTGGTATATAACTAGAAAACTGGCATGCACAGTTTTTGATTGATTTTCTAATTTTACCACAAGGAGGTCTTGAAGGTGGAGGGTCAGAATATTTTTATCTGCGCCTCTTAGGGTGGCTAAAGCTAGTCCTGACATTCTCAGCCATAATAATCTTAGCGTCTGAATGCCCAATCCTGGGTCCACTATCCTGAAACAGTGACAGGTCTGTATCAATTTGTCCTGGATTTGCACGAGTCATGACTGACTATCGGCACCCCTAACGGTGAATAATTAACTGCAATCAGTTGACGCATAGTGGTTGGTTGTTAGGAGAGAAGAGTCTCAGCCAAGAGAGAAAGCATCGCTACAGCAGTAGGTGTGGCATTAGTTTTGATGCCATTTATATGGCAAAATCTACCACAACTGCTTAAAAATAGCTTGACTTGAGCATTGGAAGTCTTGGAAATAGGAAGCTATGAATTATAGTTTACACTTGTGAAACCTATACGAGACCTACACTATATTTATAGACGTACCAGCGCTGACTCAATACCCTGAAGCCTCAGATCCATACATAATAGACTACTACACCAATGTCACCACCTTCCCATTCAACTGTTCTGTCAGACTAAATGGTTACCTAAACAACCCAAAGATCTACTGGAGAGCTTACAATTTCGGAATGAAAAACCAAACTATCACAGCTCCAGATGAATTTGGTGTAAAGGTTTGAGATAAAATGATTAGTTCTGAAAGTTGATGGAGATGCTAATTATGTAATGACAAAGTAGTAGAAAAATGAACTATGCTGAAATAATAAACACGTCTATTTCTTGCAAAAAGTTATGCTCATTTATAATGGTGATAAAGTTTGGCATATTGTCAATCACCCAGTCATGATGGATGATATTTAATCCATTTAAAATAATTGAAACCTATGACTTCCCTAACTCATACTTGGAAGTCAAAACACTCTTTCTTATACCTACTGCAGAGGTGAAGTCAGCTCTAATACAGGCATAGAGTACATAAAGTTTATTTCAACTCTTCTTTTTCTTATGGCAGGCTGTAGAAAGCGATTACAACCAAACTGGCGGAGCCATTCTGTCAAGACTTGACTTGGAGGTAACCTTTGATACACAGCTTGCACTCAGAGACACCAAGTGGCAATGTGTTCTAGAATATTCTACTCTAAATGATTCAACCATTCTCTTCATCGCCGGTGACCCTGTTGAGTTTACAATTGTATCACTTCCTGGTGAGTGTGCCATATCCCAAATTGGTAGCAGTCTTTAAGCAAAAAACTCTTTATCACTTTGTTGAGTTGGCTGGTTCTGTTGAAACATGAACACATTTCTATATTATTTTTAGTTATTTGCATATTTCCGGGTATGTCAAGAACCAAGGTTTCTATCCCTAAACTATCTGCTGTAATAGCTTCCTCAGTTGGGGTTGGTATCTTGGTAGCTGTAATTGGATTGGTTGTATACAGAAGGAAAATGAGACGAGACGGAAAAGCTGGTAAGCTTACCAATTCAATGACAACTAGTATAAGATATAGAACGCAACTGTTAGTCACTGTGTTTGTGCTGCTAGATTCTCTGTTAGAGAAATCTTAGTAAATACAAGCAAATTCTGTTCGCAACAACAGCTATAGCAATCTTGTGTGAAACTCTACTTTTCCTAGAAGTTGGTTTCATATACAGCTGTGATTTGATCAAGTTCTTTTTACGATTACCCAGAACAATTTCCAAAATATATTAGCTCGATTAAACACCGTCTCTTAATTAATCGCCATTAGTAATGACTTGTAATACTTTGTTTTAAACTTGGCAATTGCAATTTTGTTTGGCATCTAGCATTTTTCATTATTGCCATTGTTTATAATGTTTCACGTTTACCATTTCTATGACTGAGAATGAATTTCATTTCACCATGATACAATCTCATAGTTATAATTTTTTATCAGAGCGGATAAATCTGAATTACATATCTTGGAGAACTGGAGCTAATTATAGGTATCACAGGAGATTAATTTTGCGATTAATCAAGATCAACAAATGGAAAGATAAGATTAATTTTGACTAAATTTCTAAACCATGTCATATATGCTTTCTCTTAGTATCTGAGTCTGGAATCTCATGCATTCTATTGATAAGGATTTTAAACCATGGTCCTCAATTTCATCAGCTTTTAATAATTTTCCTCCAGCTAATGTTTATTATTAGGTGGATACTGCTATGTGATTGTAACTCTGGGTTGCTCAGGGTAGCTTCAATGATGTCTGCAATAGTCCCCTGACTTGAGTTGCCAAAAATTTGCACAGATAAGTTCTCACTACTATTGGTAAAAAAAGTGCTAGGGAGGCAACTCTACGATGCGCTGGTCTGCAACCAATAGTAAAGGAAGAGGTTGGGGAAGGCAAACTGTAGTAGGGAGGAGGGTGTATGGTGTATAAACTTGTGTTGTCTCACTGAACTCTTCAACATAAACCACATTATATTGTATATCAATCCATTCAGATTAGATAAATAATGTTTTAGGTACAGAAGTGGAGAATGGCTATATGAGTCTCTCCACAAAAACAGACAACTAAACCAACTGAGAGAACTATAGCTACCACCTCTTCATGCACTACACTACTTGAACCTGAATATGTATACATGAACATGGAGTGGAGATATATAGACCAGGACAATTAACAATAAGCTGGAGAAATTTAGTAGTTTGTGTTTAAAAGACATTATTCCATTTTAAGTTGTGACTGAAACTGCTACTAAAATTGATTAGAAGTTGTGTTTTAGTATTTTCTAAAGTTCACTTCACCCCCTTTTTAGTATGTTTCTTGTATTTTTTTTAATATTTGCCCCATGTTGTGCTTGCAAAGCACAGGCATGAATTAACTTTCCTTTGAGACGTTTTCATTTTAGTTCCATGTCTTTGCAGCAGTTGAAGACTTCATGATTCGATTATGTTACATTATATTATCTTATATTATATTTCAATATTCTTCTAAAATTGTTCCTCATTCTCCAATGTTACTTTGATATTAAAAATTGATTGATATGAAAACCTGCAGAGCTTCCAAAGTTGTATCCAAAAAAAATTAGAGCTCATAGTTGATACTTTGTTTGTGTTAGAAAATTCTATGAAATAATTGACGATACTGGGGTCTAGCTTGCCGTCAACTAATGCACTGTCACCAATCAGCCAGACTCCTTAATTAGCACTTAACTTCAAGCCATTTTTGTAAGCCTCGATGCACTTTACAAGCTGAAAGCTATGTTTTGTACAAATATTTGTCAGAACTCTATTAACTCCAGAGTGTGTTTTGCAACTAGACTAATGCAGCTTCTTCTCTTTTTCTGAAAAAGGAATCTAGTTGACCTGTTAAATCTTGTCCAACGAAGAACAAAACTTGGGCTTCTACTACTATAAACAACATGAGTTTTTGTTATTGGTGCCAGAGTTGCCAGTGAATAAAGGTGCACGCTATGGTTTTAAAGAAATCTGCATCACTCAACACAAAATGTTAACCTTTGCAACCACCCTACTATGTGGCAGTTATAAAAGCTACAACTCATAGTAGTAACTGCACTAACACTAGTTTAGCCGGGCAATTTCATGCATTAGTTATGCTAGACTTGTAGTAAATGGGCCTCTGCATCCACTCTACCACGCGGCTGTTATAAAACTTATGTATCATATTAATTACTGCACGTATTGTGGTAGATTATGATGAATAGCAGCACTGAGCTGATTGCTTACCACTGCAATCTCCACACCAGTGGGCTAAAGTTCCACAGACAGCCATCGGAAAGATGCTGTGTTCGTGGCAGCCTTACTCTGCCGGTAGGCAGCATGCAGGGCCCGTATTGACCCCTGCAGGGCCGGTATTGACCTGTTAGCGACCCGATATGGTGACACAAGGCTGGCCTAAGATAGCCACCATAGTTGAAAATCTTCAAAACCTTGTAGGATACTACTCTGGAGCAAGAACAGGAAGTACCCTTCCTCGGAATGACAAATACGGTAACCACAAGCTAGCTGTAGCCTTGGAGCCCTATGATTGGACAGTAGGAGATAGGACTCCGCCCTTAACCACTTGGCACCATTATATTTAACCCTTATTAACTGCATGATTTGTCTACTATTTAGTTACAAATTTTAGGTATGCCAGTGCCAACTCAATATCCAAGAGCCTCCAACCCATATGTTATAGGACATCACACCAATCGTACCATCTTCCCTTTCAACT
Source organism: Cryptosula pallasiana (assembly GCA_945261195.1). Taxonomy (NCBI): domain Eukaryota; kingdom Metazoa; phylum Bryozoa; class Gymnolaemata; order Cheilostomatida; family Cryptosulidae; genus Cryptosula; species Cryptosula pallasiana. Next base: position 40,435,079 of record OX183132.1, on the reverse strand, counting down.
GTATTATCACACTTAACAGTAACACAAACAACTTGAAAATTTACTGGAGAACTAACAGAGAAGGAATGAAAAAAAATATCACAACTCCAGACAAGTTTTGTGGAAAGGTCAGATATATAATGTTTATCTACAGCATATAATACCATAGTTTATCAAGTTAACAGAGCTTAAAATACAGAAGATTTGGCTTTTGTCTTTCTCCCCTCGGTATGCGTGCATGAGATGGCCTAGGCGCGCAAACACTAACGCATGTGTGCGAGGGGCTATGACCCTCCCCATGCGCGCATATAAAAACACATGGACGCAGCTGCGGTCAAGGACAGCATAGACCTAAATCATAGAAAATAATTCAGTGCGGGCTGCAAGCGCTCCCATGCGTTCTTGTAGGTACGCAATTGACAGTCACTAAAGCTTGACTTTGACCGCCGAAGGTCGTTCTGTGACTTCATGTCTTGGTTTTATTTTCTCAACAAGTCTTATGGCGAGTATGCCTTCTCCCAAACGGGCAATTACCTCGAGCAAACAGCTCTATCAATCCCATATCCTGTAGTCAATAAATGATGCATTAATAAGAAACAATATTTCTTTGTTGTTAAAAATGATTATAGTTTAATTAATAATAATAATTATTATTATTGATAAATAATAATAATTATTTTATAGTAGTATATAATATATTTATGAAAAGTTTAATAATTATTATTACTCCAATTCACAACTTATGATAATAATCATCATAATAATAATGCTGATGATAACTATGATGATAATAATAATATTATTATTAATAATAAATATATGTTACAATTAATAAACTTTCATCATCAATATTATAATAATAAATAATAATAATAAACAATAAATAATAATAACAATAAAATTATTATTATTTTTTGTTTATTATTATTATAATAATATATTACACATGATGATGATGGATCATGATGATGTTAATAATAATAATCATAATGTATTATTATTAATAAATATCATTCTTCTTAAATTTATTATAATTATTATCATTATTATTATAATAATAATTATAATGATAATAACTTTTTGTGAGTTAGTAATAAATAATAATATATTATATGTATTGTTATTAAATAATTATTATAATCCAATCATCTTAATATTAATAATATTATTTGACAGTTATTAGTATTATTATTAAAAATAATAATAATAACAATAAAATTATTATTATTGTTAATAATAATACTACTGATAACTGTCAAATAATATTATTAATAATAAAATGGTTGAATTATAATAATTATTTAATAACAATATATATAATATATTATTATTATTTATTACTAACTCACAAAAAGTTATTATCATTGATTATAATTATTATAATAATGATAATAATTATAATAAATTTAAGAATGATATTTATTAATAATAATAATAATAATACATTATTATTAACATGATCAGGATCCATCATCATGTGTAGTATATTATGTATTATTATAATTGTTATAATGAAATATTTATTATGTAAATGTGTTGTTAATTAGAATAATTTCACTTGTTATTGTTGTTGACGTTATTTATTATTACTGCAATCAAAACCAGAAGTGTTTTAGCTGGTAATTAAGTTAATTATTATTACTCACCCACAGTGATGGTAGTGTTGTGGTTTTGAAGATATATGATCATTATTATTATTATTATTATTAATGATTATTATTAATTTTTACTATTTACTAATTATTAATTATTATCATTAATAATAAAAATAATAGTTATTGTTGTTGTTGTCACTGTTATTACTATTATTATGACAGTAGCACAGTGAGCCATGTATGATATGTAACCAACTAGAGTGGTAATAGGAAATAATTAAAAAAAAATTAGTGTAATATATTTTGAGGCAGGTGCAGGATTATATGTTTAAGGCAAGATTACAAAAATGTACAACCATTATAATATATAACAGACAAAACAATAATGCAGCAGTAGAATCTACTGTTGCAAAGTTTCAACGGTAGAATCTGCGAAAGTCAACAGTTGATTAAGTGAATTGGAGTTAGTGAGTTCTTATATTGCAACGGTAGATTTATATATGTTTGCATTGCAACGCTTGTTTTACCGTTGCAAAGTTTCAATGGTAGAATCTACGAAGTTCAACGGTTGATTGAGTTTTTTGGAGTGAGTGAGTTCTTGTATCGCAACGGTAGATTTATATATGTTTGCATTGCAATGCTTGTTCTACCGTTGCAAAGTTTCAACGGTAGAATCTACGAAAGTCAACTGTTGATTAAGTGAATTGGAGCTAGTGAGTTCTTATATTGCAACGATAGATTTATAGTGTATATTTTTACATATATATTATTGTAAAAAAACTTTTTTTTAATCATTTCATATTACCACTCCAGTTTGTTACCAATCATACATTGCTCACTGTGTCAGGATGATGATGTGTTTTAACAATATAAATAATTTTGATTATTATTAGTAGTTTACTAGTAATGTTTATAATTTTTACGTTTTCAATAATTGTTATACTAACAATAATTAATGAACGTAAAAGCAAAAATTTCAACAATAGTTATTGTTGACTACAATTACATATCATTGCTGTAATAACACTGAAATATAATCACAATAGTATAGTTTGAGGTTTCCTTTGAAAGTGTCAAATGCATGGCGACTGTACCAATCCAAATTGGCATTATTACAATTTGCATGACTTGATTGTTGAATGAAAAATAATATTTGGTGACGCAAATAATTATTCTTGGCATCATGTTTTTCTGAGAAAAAGAAGCCCAGTCAATGTTGAAACTCTTGGACAGAGAGTTTAATGAGTCCAGACTTTGAATATAACATTAACTGGATACGACTGGACTTCATTCTTTTGCATGTGTTCATCTACAATACATTTTCATGCTACTAAATGCTTACTACGTTTCAACAAATACACTTTTTTGAAAGATTTCATGGTTGATGACGATGCTTGATTGATTAGGCCTGTGCGTGGGATTGTTGTTGTTGATCACTGTGGAACCCGTGTGATTAACTTTCTTGACAGCAGCAATCATAACACAGCAAGTTGTTCAGCTACTGCAGTTTCCATGGCCTCCACAGAAGTCTTAATTGCATCAAAACCAGCAAGACACAATTCTATTTTATATCTTTGTAATTCAAGATGTTAATAATATTACCATTATCATTACGTAGTGACATCAGTACATGGTTTGATCAAATTTGATAATATTAATTATTATTTATTTGTTAATAACGAACAGAAACAATTTTGTTTATACTCCCTTAAAACGGCTATAAAGATGACCAATGTTAACACCCCATCGTTTAAGTGAAACAGTTAAGTCAATATATAATATACTGTTAAAAAGGGCTTTCAACACTGATTTTAATATTGTTGTCAGTTTGGAGCATTGATGCTATTTTAAGGATTTATTTGGCATTTTATATGGGGCTTAGCTGGGGTTGTACCCTCATTACACTTTTCAGCCAAAGCTAACCCCATAGGGCATAAACAGGTGAATTACAGTACATTCCATCGTCACCCTAGCAGTCAACAAAGAGTGACATTGTGATTATGATGAGACTGATTTATTAATAAATTAGCTCTCTGTCCCCTCTGAAGGCTATCATCAGCATATAGGCTACAATTATTATGACATGACCTGCTTGGTTTCTTCAACAGTTTTAGAGTTGATACTGAGTTTCGTAAACATTTTTACTCGCAGCAGAGACATGTTAAAGTTTTAAAAAAGAAAATACCTGAGATTACCAAAAAAAACTGAACAAGCGATGTCCACTAACGTTTTTTTGTGAGTTTTCATATATGATGTTTTGCGTTAGCAGAAAATCTCCTTCTCAGGTTATATGTTAGTAATTACTGGCTGTTACAATTACAAGTTTTTATCAATAAAGTTTATGTCGGTACTGCTTTTGTTACAAATGGATGGCTGCCAGTTTTAGTCTAAAATTTTGCAATCAAAGTTTTTAATGCTAAACCCTAAAACCTAGGGAGAGTTTATAGTCAGTTTGCTAGCAAACATTGAAATGTAAGAACCCATTATGAAATTACATGTTCAGCAATAAATGTAGTCGTATTGACAGCTTGTTAGATAAATTTTGTTGAATCATTGATGCTACTGTGAGATCCAATGATTATAGCAAACACCTACTCGCAGATAGCAGATGTTTAGGGATTGACAAGCGTGGCCCGACAGTTGGGTAGTGCTTCTGTTGCCTGTGTTTAACTTGTTTAATTTAATTTTTTCAAATTCAACCCTGACCATACGTACGTTCATACGTAGGCACTTGGACACATGAACTGCGATGACATATTGCAACTACAAAAGGTAACTCGTCGCATGACTGTCAATAACACTTGAACCAATCATAGATGTAGCATATGTAATGAAAACGAGATGTGTGGCAGTTCAAAATCTTGTGATGATCCGCCCATATGTGCAACTAAACCGCTTGAGAGAGTACACTCAGATGTATGTGGACATATAGAACCAACTTCACGCGACAGATACAAATACATAATCAACGTCTGTGATGTATGGTGGCTCAGAACGTTTTGTGTTTTGCATTTTAAAACGTCTGAACGCTTTCCAAACCGTATGAATGATTTTGAAATAGTCTGAACTTTTAGCAAAACTTCTGAACGCTTTGTGAAATCGTTCGTTGGCCTTGAAAATCCGAGCCGATTTGCTGGTTCGCTCTATTGATCATAGATCTACAGTCCATTTATGATTGATATTGTTTTTCCTAAACACCGACAGTTGAATTTTCTTTAAATAAATGAATAATGTTTTTTATTTATTATATATTATGTGCTTTAAATTATTTTAAATAATAAATACAACCTAACTGTAAATGTAAAAATTCATTTTAGATATTATATTCCACAACATTTTTATACAGTTAATTAACTTGCTCTATGTCTTTTGATCGACGTCTATGTTGATGAAGTTATATAGAGGCTATAAATTAAATGATGACGATCGCTATTGGTTCGAAAGCCATGTGCCTTGCAAACTTTTCCAACCATTTCAAAATAGTTTAGACTATTTTAAAACAGTTCAGACTACTTCAAAATGATTTATACGGTTTGTAAATAGTTCATACTCTTTCTAAAGCGTCCATACAAATTGTAATTTTCTAAATCATCTGTATCATTTCTAAACCGTCTGAATTATTTGCAAGACGGTTTGCAGATTTTACAATTGTTGGACAGGAAATACAGTTTTATAGCATTAATCCAGCAACTGCTGAGGCGGACAATTAATTTATTATAACCAGCAAGCCCGTTTTTAAACGTAGTTTCTTGGGCTATTTTACTACAATTACCCAATTATTTTCAATGTACAAGACGCTTTGCAAACCGTCTGGACTATTTCAAATCCATTCATACGCTTTGAAAACGAAACCGTCTAACGTTATGAGCCACCATAGTGATGATTACATGGAAATGCTCTTTATTTACCCACTTCGTGCTAAAAGTGAAGTTACTACATCATTCAAAAAATTCATCGCATATGTAGCACCAATGGCCAACATTACCAAGCCACACAGTTATGATGTTGGAGAATATGTCAACAACGAAATGCAAGCTGTGCTTTATAACACAGGTACAAAACACTCCACAACAACTCCATACACTCCGTATCAAAATGGAAAATCTGAAAGAGCTTGGCGTAGTCTGCAGGACATGGCACTCTGCCTATTAGCTGATACTCAACTCTCAAAATCTTACTGGCCGTTTGCTGTGAAGTACGCACAACATATTTTGTAACCGCTCATTCCAACGCCGGTTTCACTTCAAGTTTTTCAGTATTTTTTTCATAATAATTATTATACAAATTATTTCATACTTTGATGGACTATTACAATGCCATTTCTTATGTTATAAGGCCAAAACATAAATTATTTACCGTTATGCGTACAATCAATATTATGGGTTCTTTCTTTCCCATAGCAGATCCATCAATGCTTTACCACCATGCCCAGTCAGCAGTACCGTAGGCCGGTGCAAATCTGGCGGAAGGTTTATTGTGAATTAGCCTTCTCTCTAGTGCTCGGTTACCTGACTTGGGCTGGTGGTGGTTGATTATTTGTTGTGCATGCATAGAGTAATTAAAAATTAGTTCACTACGTCGATCAAAGAGCCGACTACACTGCTATATTTTTTTTTATTAAAGAGGCAGGTAGAGATAGTAAACAAAAATGTTACACAGGAAGAGCCACCCAGATCTTTTGGATTACATTTACCTATATGCCATCAATTTTTTCACCATTTCTGATAGACAAATTTCTTATAGGCAACATATTCTAATTCTCTCAATTACACCCTATAAAAGCACCATCACTCACCATAAAAGCCTCAAAACACATTTTGGTCTGCAAAAATTCTTGCAGCACACATTTAGTTTTACGTGAAAAAGAGGCTCAATTTTGTATGTTAAAGTTAGCTGAATATACCGTTGATGATGACAAACTAACCTTTCACCTTTTCAAGTAACTAAATCGCAGATCAACAATCACCACTGCCAAGTCAGGTAACCGAGTACTAGAAAGAAGGTTTATTCATAATGAACCCTCTGCCAGATTTGCACTGGCCTACGGTATTACTGACTGAGAATAGACAGTGGTGATGTTAAAACAAATACTAATGTTGCCGTGATATAACGAAAAAGTAATTTCTGCAGTAGTCCTGTGGATAGCACGAGGTGTGTTATACACTCATACTTGAATTTTCACTTTATATACTTCTATGCTTGAAGACTTTTTTTATATATTCCTGTGCCCGGAAAAGGATATTGTTCATGCTTTAATCAACACAACAGTTTGCTATTTTCTCGTAACTCGATATATTGATGTATTTAACTGCTTGTTGTTATGCAATTCTAATTTTACTTGATCTTGACTGCATTTTGCTGTTGTAGTTATTATGTTCTGAACCAATAAAGTTTACATCAGTTATAAGAAAACTCTGTTCTGCTACAAACCAGACATACACAGCAATATATAAGACATTCTTATAAAGCTGCGTTTACACTAGGCGACTGCGACTCTATTGATTGTCGCAGTCTCATGTCGCCTTTACACAGCTGCAACACCCTAAACTTTTGAGTTTTGCGACTTCAGAGTTGCCCAACCATCTTAGCTAAAATAATTTATAGCATTTCTGCTTAGGCAGTTGGATTGATGAGTTGTGATTTAATTATTACCAGTTTTCTACCAGGCAGTAGTTCTCTATGCGTCTTGTGGACTTTTTATTTACCCATAATATGAAAATTTAACTTATCTATAAATAATAATACCACTTACTGAAATTAACTAATAAATTGAAGAAAATTTAACGTTCTTTTTGTGTTTGCATCAAAAATAATAATGATAACTACTCCGAATATGCATTATTTATTATTGTTGAACATACATAGTTTGATTCTTTTGATAAGAAAAATAATAAACACACATGTCAACAATGCTGGTAATAATTAATTATTTAAAGCATCCCAGCATTGAACATTTTTTCGTTAATTTTGTGAATATTCAAGTCTTAAGCAGCAGATTGATGTATTGAACAACCCTCTCGGCCAAATCAGTGCTGATCTACAAGACTTCAAAATACCTCTCTTCCAGAAATGCTCGCCAATTTTTACACTGCTTAAAATTGACGTCATCTTCGGGTATTTACTTCTTTGCTGCGCGGTATTTACTTCTTTGCTGCGCAGTATTTATTTGACCAATCAGATCCCGCATTTATTTTTATTATCGTTTTATTTATTATTATTCTACCTACCTACATACTACTGTACTGTCTATTCTGGTATGAATACCATTTATTGTTCTCTTACTCACCAAAAGAAGCACAATTTTTTTCGATCCTGTTGATGTAAAGATTATAAGATGAGATGATCCTTATGATTGTGATCACATTAGACAAACTGACAAATCCAGCGATTGTCTCTTGTTGCCATTTCACATATGAAAACTGCGTAATAAACCAGCGTTGATTTTGTTTACTATGCGTGTGCACTAATTGAGTCCATATTGCTAGAAACCAGTAATTCCGATTTTATGCGTGCAGCGTCCAAATTCGAGCCAGGTGAAAAATGGCGCGTAACAGTAAATACCATCATTAAATCTTAGAATCAACTTTTGATGGAGTGTCTTCATAAGGATTCTTTATTCCTGTTGCAATGACTTTCAGTAGACCTAAGACTAAATGAATTGCCCAATCAGATTTCATTTTAAACGCAGACGATGCAACTTCATTTATAAGAATTTGCCATTATTTATTATAATTGACCACGCCCACAACGCGAAGATGACTTACACGTAATCAATGAAAGTTATAGTAAGCTAACTTTCAGCTGATTCGAAGAGCATTTGAGGTCAATGGCTTTTTGGCAAGCTTGTAAATCAGGAATGAGTAGGCCTAGAGAGTTATTTAATACATCAATCTGTGCAGCACATAAATAATGATGACACCCAATTGTAAATTTTTTAACATTTAAAATATTGAAATTCATTATCTTTGAAACTTGTTAAATAAATATCAAAAAATAAGTACAAACAACATTATTATTGTAATAATAAATATTTGTTACTAATAAGTTTAACACTCACTTCAGTCAATGTTATTAATTATTATTTTGGTTTTAGGTGATGAAGAGAATTGGCCTAATCAACGAGTCTATATGTCATCATGATGGTCTCTGTGCTCCACTTAATTCAGCTTTTACCACATTTGCCAGAAATATCTCTGTGACTATCACCAATCACTGTGCGACTTTAAACTAAAATAATTTATCCAGATATTTTATTGTTGTCGTACCAAAAAACAAGCAATAAATAATATTGAGCTTAAGTTGTACTATAGTTCTTTTTTTATTACTTATAAATATACCAGTTGAAATTGCTGCTATATCACGGTTAATCGCTGACTGCTAGTCGCCACCACTCAACTATGTTCTATTGGTTGTTATGGTTTATAGGTCGAGTTTATTGTGAATGCGGTGTTGTCAGTGATAGCATCACTGACTGCTCCCGATTGTCAGTGGACTGCAATCGGCGTTGAATTAGGATAATGTGAACATCATTTCTGTGATGCATCAGTGATGATCAGTGACACTGGTCACTGACAGTCCCTGATGCATCACTGACAATGTGAACCAGGCTTTAGACTTGAATATTCAGAAACTCAACCAAAAAGTGATCAGTGCTGGCATGCTTTAATAATAACCTTACGATCTTATAACAATCATTGTTTACACTATATCCAGGCTAGAATAAACAAAATATTGGAGCCGCTGTATAGAGCAACTCATTTGGTTAAACTGTGTCACGTGGCTATGAAGACACTGCAACTTGACGCTCGAACCCAACACTGCTGGGTTGCTGCGTTTCAGCCTCCGACAACCCTGCATCTCCACCGGAAGCTGCGCCAGTCTCATGCGTCGAGACGCAAGCGGCAAACTTCAAAGGAGTCGTAGTCGCCTAGTGTAAACGCGGCTTAGGGGTTGTTGTTGATCTGTACATAGAAATGAGAAGCTGAATTTTTTACTCTTCGATTTTTTTTAAATAGTTCAAATATAGCAACAAATTCGGTTTTTGAAGAACTATTAGGAACAACTCTTCTAAAACTGTGCTTAGCATAATTTAGAAAGCCGTTAAAAGAAAAACCTAAATAATGTCTAGAATGTAAGTTCTATAATAAGATGGAGGAGTGTATAAATAAAAGTGTAAAACCCAAAGTAATCGCTTATAATAGCAAGAAAAACTGAATGAGAAATCAGATCCAGAAGGTGTGAGAAAACAATGATATAGAAGAAACAGAATTAATGAAGAGGGTCTATTACTGACATAACCGATTACTGAAATTTAATTGATAATGTATGACGTTACTAGCTCATAAATATATAGGCAGTTAATTGAACTGACTGGTGTAATACCACCAATTATTATTATTGGTAAATAAATAATAAAAAATAATATTGTTACTTAATTAATACTAGCCATACAACTAATTAATTTTGGCTCAAAATAATAACTATAATAAATAATATTAACAACAGTGCCTGGATAAAAATTGGTAGTCAGTTTTTCTCTATTTCATCAACAACAATAATTGGTAATAAATATAACTAAAGTTTCATTAGTAACTATTTTTTATTATAATAACACGTTGTTTTTATCAGTCAATAACCACTGTGATTTTCTTGTTTTTCGGTCATTAATTATTCTTATTACAATTATTGACAGGGTGAAACATAATTATTATTACTGCGAAGCTACCGATAATAATTGAAGTTAGTTATATTGTTAAAACACTACACATTATCACATCAATTACTCATAATTATCAATACTACTGCTTTTTTATTGCCATATTATTAATAATAATAAAAATATCAACACAGTCGCCGTTGATTGTCATTCATTGTAGGCGTGTAATAATAATAATTAACTTAATTACTAACTAAAACGTCTGTGGTTTTGATTATTATACATGTACAAGTAGTAGTAATAATAATAATAATAACAACAACAATAATAAACGTAAGAAGACAGACTATGGTAATTATTATTATGTATACATTATTATTATTGTTATAACATACAATAATAATAACAATAAAAATATTAATAATTAATACATATATTATTATTAATATTGTATTCGTAATATTATATAATAATAATACAATTAATTAAAAAGTGTTCCATAATAATAATGCAATAATTATAATAATTAATAATAATAATATTAATAACAACTACTATTAATTATGATTATTTATTTATTATGTGTAATAAACAATAAATAAATCATTACAATAATATAATAATAATTAAAATAATTACTATATTATAATAATTTATTTATATTATATCATAATAATAATAATAATAATAATAATTAATTAATTAATAATAATAATAATAAGAAGAATTATTATTATTAATTTTTACATAACAATTCATTAATTGTTATTATATATTAAACTATAATTATCTGTAGGAACAAACAAACATAGTTGTTGTCATTACATTACTCAATGACCACAGGATATGGGATTGATAGAGCTGTATGCTCGAGATAATTGCCCGTTTGGGAGAAGGCATACTCGCCATAAGACTTGTTGAGAAAATAAAACCAAGACATGAAGTCACAGAACGACCTTCGGCGGTCAAAGTCAAGCTTTAGTGACTGTCAATTGCGTACCTACAAGAACGCATGGGAGCGCTTGCAGCCCGCACTGAATTATTTTCTATGATTTAGGTCTATGCTGTCCTTGACCGCAGCTGCGTCCATGTGTTTTTATATGCGCGCATGGGGAGGGTCATAGCCCCTCGCACACATGCGTTAGTGTTTGCGCGCCTAGGCCATCTCATGCACGCATACCGAGGGGAGAAAGACAAAAGCCGAAGATTTTAAAAAAAGTCTTGGCTTTTTTATAAGTTGACTGAGTTAACTGTTTTAAGTTTATGAAACTCTCCATCTGTCATGCTGATCAGATCAGATGCTGATCACTTACAGATAATTTTAGGTTTTAAACAGACGTATCGAAGTTATGACATCATCTCTAACATAGAAAAACTCATACTTGCACATTTATGAGCTAACTCTTTTGCTTATTGTAGGTTGTAGAAAGTAGTCACAACCAAACTACAGGAATCATTCTATCAAGACTTGAGTTGGAGCTCACTCTGGATACACTGTCTGCTGTCAGAGACACTGAGTGGCAGTGCGTTCTAGAATATTCTACTCTAGATGATCCAACAATTCTTCACATCAAAAGTGTCAACCAACCTATGCAAAGGCTGGTTCTCTGTATGTTCGGTGCATTTCATCTAGCACTGCTCCGGCTGTGCACATCCCTAGGTGAGTGCCTCCCTTGGAAATGGACATTTGGACAATAAACATTTATTTTTACTTAAACTCTGGGTAGTTCGTTTAAGCCATGGGCTCGTCCCACTGTGAAGTTGGGATCAACTTCTCAGTTGCACCCTACACGTCTGACCGACCCTGCAATACCTCTTAGCGAGAGGTGTTAGTCTGTGCCACTACCTGCGCCCTGTAGACAGTTGTTAGTTAGTGGACTGTAGGGGAACCCTACTGGCACTAGCCATTATATTTATATGTTTGCTCTGTCTAAATGGGGTCGAATAAATGGAACAACGCAACTGTTATTATGTCAGGGTTCTAAAAAGATTTATTGTCCTAAGCTTGAGATTTTCTGGTGTGCACCCACATATGGAACATCATTTCTGATGTGCCTTGGTAATGATTCAAAGTTTTGCATAATTTGAACTCAAGTGTGAAAGAGTTTACTAAAGACAGTTTATTTACAGTCTTTGTACATGCGATTGGCCAATACATGCTCTACCGCTATTGAATTTTTACAAACAATAACAGAAGATGTGAGGTCAATGTAAAGAAATGGATATAATGTGCTCAGTATTCATACATTAACACATGACTTTATTCAGTTCATCTACTCTATTGTGCACAATACATAAAAATAACTCTGTATATTCAATCAATAAATAACACAGTCTCTGAGTAATGAAAGCTCCTGACTTGTGCGTATGTAGAGTACAGGTGACACCGTTTGCTGTACTGTATAACATTCAGGGAGGCTTCAGACATAAAATACGAAGTAACTCAACTGCATAGAGATTTGCTAGACCTTGTGGAAATAGACAGCCTGGACAGCTGATTACATAGAACTAACACTAATGGATGCTTGTAGCATTCTATTGCTCCTGATGGCCGTGGTGGTTGGTACATCCGCCGGTGAGTACTGTATAGCATTCTACTTATCAAAAAATTATGCACATATCTGTATCTAAAAGATGGAACCCTTGACAATGAATCAAATCGTTGACCTGGGAGTCATATAATCTGAGTTTGGCAATCATTTACAGGTTTATTGAACTTGGGTGAAGGGGAGAGGGGGGAGGGGAAGAAATAGGTCAGGAATATTGAAGTTTGAGAACTGAGGAGGAGGACAACCATTGCTGCCAGTGTTATTACAGTCAATTTTCAAGGAGCCAATCAAAACTCATAAAGGTGCACTCCCATCAACAAAAAACAAGTTTCCTGTTGTCTCTCAAGCCGGGAGTCAACAGATGCAACTTGGAGGAAAATCTTTTGAATCAAAAGCCTACTTGTTGCCCAGGAAGTTGTCACAGAGAGTTTGGAAATGATACTAGGAACTGAATAGTTTCAGTTGCCGAGCTTGGCAAAGAATACCAATGCATACACCATTCTGCAGAGCTCCCACAACTGCAAGATGGCTTGTTTATGCTTATGAGGGAAATTGAGGAGTAAAAAGTGCTCTGTGTGGGGAAATAGGAAGGGTTAGGGGGTACGTGGGGCTGTTTTTAACATTTTATAAAACAATTACAAAGATTTTCTTGTCAACTTCTTCTACTGTATTGTATTCATAGATGTACCAGTGCTGAATCAATATCCAAAAGATTCCAATCCATACATAATGGACGAGTCCACGAATGCTACCATCTTCCCCTTCAACTGCTCTGCCAGACTTGACAGTAACACAAACAACCCAGAGATTTACTGGAGATCTAACAGAAAAGGAATGGAAAATAAAAGTATCACAACTCCAGACAAGTTTGGTGTGAAGGTTAGATATATAATGTTCACATACAACAGCTAATAACTTATCAAACAGCGCTTAAAACACAAGAATTCTTAAAAAAAGTTTCTTCGTATTTTATTAGTAGACTGAGATAATTGTTCCAAGTTTATAGAACTCTCCACCAGTCATGCTGATCGCAAAACATTGAGATTAGAGTAATCAAATCCACAAGCTGGGTTACTGATAACTTTTAGATTTGAGCAGACATATTGAAGTTACGACATCGTCTCTAACAAAAAAAAATCATACTTACGGATTGGTAAATTGTCTACTTTTTGCTCACCGTAGGCTGTAGAAAGTAGTTACGACCAAAGTACAGGAATCATTGTATCAAGACTTGACTTGGAGCTCACTCTGGATACACTGTCTGCTGTCAGAGACACTGAGTGGCAATGTGTTCTAGAATATTCTACTCTCAATAATCCAACAATTCTTTACATCAAAAGTAATCCAGTTGAGTTTACTATCGTACCACCACTACCACATGAGTATATGGTTCAGCTGGTTTCGCTCGTGTATTCTCCCAAAATTTTAATACCTTGTACATCAACCTTTTTTAAAATAATATGAGTCCAATAAAATGTAGGACTAAAATTTGAGTGTTTATCTACTTTATGAGTTGATAGGATGCATTTTTGATATTATTATTGTACAACAGCAACTGTCATACAAAATAGAAATCAACTCAAGTTAGTTGAGCCAGTGATAAACTTTGTTTACTTGCATTAAGAGTGACATTGTTGGCAGTCCCTTTGCCTTACTGTTTTGTTCATTCATTTTCCTTTTAACCTATCAATGAACCCTTTTTGAATGATTTTCTTGGATTTTTAGCGCTAGCGCACTATTCCCAACCATGTTCTTACTGCTATATACTAAGATGGATTGGATTGATAGCGGGCATTATTGCTGCCTGTGTGTTGGTAATTGTGATTGGATGTCTGATATACAGAAGGAGAAAGAGACAAAACAGAGAAGCTGGTAAGTATATTAAATACAACACAACTGACATATATTACACAGTATCTCCATCAGTTTACAATAAATAAATAATATTTAAGGTACAGAAGTAGAGAATAGAATGAGTCTCTCCACAACAAAACACAAACACACTAATGAAAGATGTGAAGTCACCACCTCCGCATGTACAACACTACTTGAACCTGAGTCTGTGTATGAAAAGACAGAGTAGTGATAAATTGATGCCTGTGTAGTCTATGGTAAACTGTACACTGTAAACGGATATAGGAATGAATTTTGTGTTTTACAGCCAATTATATTGGAAATTATCTCTCTTACTTCAGTTTATAATATTGTCATATTTATCAGATGTCTTAAAACATAAAAGAATGTTTGCTTATGAGGTCTGTCTAAATGGAGTGGAATAAATGTGAAAACCGCAACTGTTATTATGCCAGGGATATAAAATGTTCATTTCCTAAACTAAAAGTTTTCTTGTGTGCCATAAACTACGCAACATCATTTATGGTATACGTTGGTAACGATTCCAATATCATTTATGGTATACACCGGTAGCGATTCCAACATTGTTTATGGTATACGTTGGTAGCGATTCCATGTTTTGCAAATTTCGAATGCTAGTATCAATGAGGTTATTACAGCCAGTATTATAGTCTTTGGACACGTGATTGGCCAACTGCAGGTTCTCAAATACATGATCTACCACTATTGACTTTTATATAAACCTCAAAAGGAGCTGTGAGGTCAAACGTAAAAGAATGAATGAAATTCACTCAGTATTCATACATTAACGCATGACTTTGTTCATTTCATCTACTCTATTGTGCACAATACATAAAACTAACTCCGTATATTCAATCAATAAATAACACAGTCTATCAGTAATGAAAGCTCCTGACTTGTGCGCATGCAGAGTACAGGTGACACTGTGTGAAGAATACAGGTGACACTGTGTGTAGAGTACAGGTGACACTGTGTGCTGTACTGTGTAACATTCAGGGAGGCTTCAAACATAAAATACTGTAGTGGATCTGCCGGTAGGGCTCCTACAACCGTCTACTAACAACAAGTGTCCACAGCGTGCCGCTAGTGGAGCAGCAAGGCAACACCTCGGAGAAGTCGGTAACAACTTCACTACTAGTGAGTCCTCGGCTCAGACAAGCTAGGTATAGCTTAAGTAATGAAATACATTTATTTGTCCACATATCATACTCTGGGGAGGCAATCGCCTAGAGAAGTTAACAACAGCATCAACGCCGTCATCGTCGTCGTTGGCATCATCATCATTATTATTATCATTATTTATTTATTAGTAATTATTATTCATTTTATTATCAATCTATTCTTTTTTATTTTTCATGGCTTAATAAAATTAATCAGTACAAACCCTGCTTGCTACTCTGCTCAAGTTGTTTAATTTTGTATACCTGAATAAGTGCAACGCAGAACATGGGCGTCACCAGGGGGGCTCTGGGGGTCTCTGCAGAGCCCCCCTAAAATAGATAGAAAAAAAAAAATTTTAAGCAATTATCATTTAACATTGTATAACCGTGATTCAGCAGGAGTTATGTTCTACTGTATGGTCAGTTTGAGCAGCATTTCGAAGTGAACACTTTTATAACCTCCTACTAAAGAGACTGGTTGGCCTGTGTTCTTAGGCTGTTTCTATCAAATTTTTAATAAATTACTGAATCACAAAACATTCTTTAGAGCTCAATCTACAATGTTCTGCACCAACGAAATGTAAGTTTCGGTAGATAGAGACTCAATCAATAGTCACAATCACTAATTATACTTTAGTGGTTACAATCATCATGCAGAAAACTTTAAAAGTCTTTCTGATCCAAAAACAAAAGCCAGAGATAAGGTGAGCCTGCTTTGTATGATGATGATGTTGAACTTGGACTTACATAGAAGAATAGCAATAGTATTAGTCTGTCTTGGTATTAATTAAAACTTGACTAAGTCGTAGTAGTCAGTCTAATAATAATTATTATTATAATAATTATAATAATGATTAAATTATTCTTATTAATTTAATTATTATAGTAATTATTATAATAATAAGTTTAGTTTCTTTTCAATTATAATTGATGTTAATAAATAATAATAATTAATAACAATCTAAAGAATTATAATAATAATATAAAACTCATAACAAGACAAGTAAATAAATAAATTATAATTGTTATTATTATTAATAATTTTTATTATCTTTTTTAAATGAATTATTATTTGAATTTACTAATTATAATAATAAATTATAATTATTATTAATATTATGATAATAATAGTTTAAATTAATAATTCAATTGAAAAAGTAACAATAATTTATAATTATAATAATAAAAATTATTTATTTACTTGTTGTTAGGGCTTTTATGTTATTATAATTGTTATTAATTATGATTGTTTTTGTATCTGTTCATTGTGGTTTAATGATTTTACAATTATAATAAATGTATACGAACAATAATAATAAATAAATTATTAGTATATAATAAGTTATAATGCACATTCACTGTGACCAAGAAATTGATATTCAAAAAACTGTTGACAAATTTTCAGTCCTTCATCAAAGGCGAATGGAGCTGAACTATTGTAAGGGACGCTGGCACTCTTCGGTAAAGAGACGCCATATTGTTTACCTAGTTACGCAGCCATTACAAACATTTACATTCTATTTACCTTTATTCTTACTGTGCGTTCTATGCTTGCCAATCTGTATAGTTCTATTGCCCTTACTCAAGCTACACTTAAATAATTATTCTATTATATTTTTACTAACTTTTTCCACGAATTCATTATTACTTGCATTTTGGTGCTTCATGGAAGGCAAGGCGTGGTTTGCCAATATTTTATCTAAGGGTGTGACTTGTGCTAATCACACCCGCCTACTTTGTTTATATGTGAGTGTTCATGAAATAAATATCAGAGTTAGCCTGACTCTCAGATGATTCTCTCTCTCTCAAGAAGCAAGCACTGAGCATAGCTAGGAGCATCATAACTACAAGCGCTGGTCGACTATTAGTAAGCACGAGGCTTGGCGGAAAGTAAGATTGTTCGCGCTCTTACTGCGTATTCCCTCGACCCGAGGTGTACGACGCAAAGCACCTGGTGCCCTAGTAGTTCGACACACATTGCAATCCGAACTGTGGAGTTCGAAACAAACTTATACAATAATAACACATCGTAATTATTGTCGGTAATTACAGCACCATTATTGTCGGTAGCCCAAAGTTCGCAACAAACTATAAACTAAACGGTAATTCCTGCGGAATTATTGTGTGCAATAAAGTTCGAGACAAACTTTAAACTAGACAACAATCACGGCACTGATTATTGTCGAGCCTACAGAGGTTCAAACGCAGCCAATAATTATTGATTAATTATTGCAACTGCCAGCACTTGATCTACACCAGATTCGGTTGTTCTTTTGCATGACCAAAGTCAGTAGTAGCCTGGTAACAATAATTATACAATTATTGTGCACTGCATTAGCTAGGGTTGGCAAAGCGTTCGGGAGGTGTACAGGTGGCTACCACCCAGACAGTAAATTCCTGTACACTATTGCATATTTTTAGATGAGAGGATCGGTCATAAATTCATACCAAGCTAAGATACATACGTGTATTCCAATGTTTAGTATATTTAGTACCATTTTAAAACTTATATTTGCGTTTGATAGTGGTGTTTTTAATTCTTATAGTTAGAGTTGACAGTTTAACTGTGTATTAATTTTTAAATAGATGTCGATGGATAAACTATATTATATAGCCCATCTTTATCACCTTTAGGTTTTTGGTTTGATTGAAAGAGTTTATTTCATCACAGCAGGATTGTTCGCTATTAAAATTCAAGAAAGGTAGTGAGCTGTTTATGGGGATAATAATAGTTTCAAGAGCTGGATTAATGTTTTACCACAACTAATTTTGATTAAATATTGAAGTTCACAATTACAAAGAGACATTTGAGCAATCAACATCTCAAATTTGAATAGCTGTTGATTGTAAGGGTCAGCAAAATCTATAAAAATCAAGTTAACTGGATTGTTTGCAAATGACAAAAAATTTACTTGAAAAGTGGATCTTTATGCATGCTTAAAAAATTTCATCTAAAAAACTCAACTCTTACATCAGTTTCTCTGGATGTTTGTGTTGCAAAGTAATGTATGTTATCAAAAACATTTGGTATCTTAGACGGCATTTCTAGACATCTCAGAAGTGACATTTCTCAAGTTTTCCGCTAGCGCGGGGCCTTTGCGGGGGAGGGGTGCCCGCACCCCACCCCTCCCCCGCACCCCCTCCCCTCCCACCCTCATTTTTAGAGCCCCCCTTCAAAAATCCTGGTGACGCCCATGACGCAGAATATTGTTGCCTAGGGTCAGATTGACTATTCTCAGCAATTGAACCAACAAAAAGTTTACACTCGATTGCTAGCTATGTCTGCGAAGGAAGTCAAGATTATCCAAATCTGGCCCAAATATTGATAAGACTGAAGTTGTTGTTTTGTAGTCATTTGCATGAATGGTACATGAATGGTACGTATGAATTGTGGTGTGTAAATGTGATTGACTGCACAATTCAAACCAAGGTGAAAGTGGGGGTTTCTAGATGTTATATATATTTCACCAATAGAGCAGGTTAGATAGCAAATGTAACAATCAGCCAACTCAGACAAAAGCCAAAACCGCAATCATATGGTAGGAGGAAAGCTGATGACCAACAGAGAATATATCTACATCAACAATTATAAAACTATAACAGAATAACTGTAGTTAGCAACAACGATGTCTCACCATATAATGAGGTTAAATCGCTTAGTATGCAAGATAAATAAGTTAGTGGTAGTAGTTACGTTGCTGCTATAATGATTTTACACTGTACATTAACAAATTATATTGGTCTACCAAAGCGACTGCTACTGTTGTCAAGTATAAAATTAATTGGATGTATTATTTATTGTTATATAATGTTATTATTTTTATTATTATGATTGTTAAGTAGCAGATGACAATCAAGCTACTCTTACAGTACTTCTAGTAACATTATTATTAATTTAAATATTATACTATATATAATTATATTATTATCTATATGATTAAGTAGTTCCTAGTGATTACGTAATTAAAATAAGAAGGGAAAGACAATTAATAATAACAAAGATTAAGCACTTTTTTATTAGAGAAGGAAAGCTTCCGTGCTCGCTCCTTCTCCGATGTAGGAGTAATACGACAATAAGTCGCTTCTCAGATAAATGGACAAAAAGGTGATTTTGGGCCTCTCTGACAGGCCACAACCTATATGGAGCACTTATTTTTGTGATGCAGGCAATGTGTGTTGATCTTGACTCGTCAGCCACTGTAAAGTAACATATAAATCTTAAAACATGTGTTGTATATGAATGTGCAACTTGATAGGGCAATATAATTTTCATTGGACCACTGCTAGCAATCCAGCAAGATTAGAATTCTATTGGCTATCAATTTCCCGCCATAGCAATGACAACTTAGTGCGTTCTTCTAACCATCACAACTACAGAAGAATAGAGTTAACTATGGCTTAGCCTAAGCATGGTTACTCAAGATATTAGCAAATGCAGGAGGACAACTCCAATGAATTAAATTGCTATGAGTAATCAAAAAGCATCAATACCGGATATATCAGTTTGAACGCTGTAGTCAGTTTTATCTATTATAATTGAACATGAGCAAGATTATAGGCTTGTCATTCGCTCAACATAAAAGAAAACACAGCTATTGGCCAATGTAACAAATAGCTCTCACTGATTGGTTCATTTTACATTGGTTGATACCATGATACTTACAGCGTGCAGCGTCTGTTGTCTTTTGATGCAATGATTGACAATAGTTTACAAAATTAAAAAAAATAAACCTAATTTCACTCACTACTGCAACATGAACTTCCTTTTGTTCGCGTGGAAGAAAATGAAATCTTATACGAAACATAATTTGATACTAATATTTAATGATCATTGCAATAACAGCATTGTAACAAATGATGTAAGCCAAAAGCTTAGATATTTTTGTTGGTGGTCCATGTAGGCATGGTTGCAAGCGCATTTGGGCGTAGCACCCAACCCCCATGCTGGGTAGAGCCCTGGTAAGGGGGTAGCACCCAACCCCCATGCTGGGTAGAGCCCTGGTAAGGGGGTAGCACCCAACCCCCATGCTGGGTAGAGCCCTGGTAAGGGGGTAGCACCCAACCCCCATGCTGGGTAGAGCCCTGGTAAGGGGGTAGCACCCAACCCCCATGCTGGGGAGCGCCCTGGTAAGGGGGTAGCACCCAACCCCCATGCTGGGTAGAGCCCTGGTAAGGGGGTAGCACCTAGCCCCCATGCTGGGTAGAGCCCTGGTAAGGGGGTAGCACCCAACCCCCATGCTGGGTAGAGCCCTGGTAAGGGGGTAGCACCCAACCCCCATGCTGGGTAGAGCCCTGGTAAGGGGGTAGCACCCAACCCCCATGCTGGGTAGAGCCCTGGTAAGGGGGTAGCACCCAGCCCCCATGCTGGGTAGAGCCCTGGTAAGGGGGTAGCACCCAACCCCCATGCTGGGTAGAGCCCTGGTAAGGGGGTAGCACCCAGCCCCCATGCTGGGTAGAGCCCTGGTAAGGGGGTAGGTGAGTCTTGATTAACTTTTATAATAAAATTGTAAAGATTTGCTTGCCAACTTCCACTGTACCGCATTTATAGATGTACCAGTGCTCACTCAATATCGAAAATCCTCTAATCCATGCAACATAGATTATCGCACCAATGCTATCATCTTCCCATTCAGCTTCGGCCCCTGCCGGGTGTGGGAGTGGCCGCAAAGTGCCCTCCCGCGTGTCATAAATTTTGATAATCAACCAGTTGGAAAAGTGTGTTTTCATTAGTTTTAAAGGCATTGATTCTGTTGTCCAGGAAAGCTTAAATAAGGGCTATTAACAACTTGATAAAATAGAATGACATTTAAATAGCAATAATCCAAATCAGTGCTGTATGAGTGTACATATTGGTATTATTATAAAAAATACATCTTCTCATCTGATATATTGTCTTCTCATGAGCTCAAACATGCTGCAATGAAAGGCAATTTTTCAAGTATAACATAGAAGTATGTATGCAGGAATGGTATCTTGCAGACGCATGTTACAAAATGTAAGTAAAAATTTAACAGTGTTTGCTGTAACTGAGGGATCCACTTTGGTTGAGTCCCCGTTGAGTCAAACAGAGTTCTTTTAACTGCTTCAACAACATTATGATTGTTCCTTGTAAAATGTTGCATTCTCTTGTACTGGCCACTACACTTGAATGCTCTAATTTTGATTGGCTAATTGTCACAGTGTCACGCCCCTTTCAAGTTATGAAAAATGCTTGAGTAAATGAAAGCATTCAAGAACATGAGTGAGTTAGTAGCTAGTAGTGAGAGCTCAACTAGATAATAATAAATAACATAACCAGTATAGTGAGTAAAGCATGTTCCATTTACTGTACCTTGTTATTGTAACTTACCTGGTATATCATGTAAAACTTGTTTAGAAAAAAAAGAACAAAAGTAAAATATATCAAGCATTTCGTAGCTCGTTTTGTAGCTATGGGCTTTTTAGTTGCTTTCCATTCATTATTATTATGATTATTATTACTATTGGCTTCTTTTTCACTTAGCCAAATGAAAAAAGTTTAAAACTTTTCCCTAGCCGCTGTGAGTAAGTCATGCTTGAGGAACACTAACACATTTTGATCATTTTAGTATGATTGAAACAGCAATTCATTAGCGTATCCTTGATTGGCATCGTTTAAAAACCCTCAAATTTCTTAGTGTAAACTGGATGGTGGAACTTCATTACAACTCATTTAGCTAGTTTTAAATGCGTCTGCTGCAACCAAAATGCACTACAGAAAACTTTGAGAGACATTGTTAAGTGACTAAAATAGCTGTGGGAGGGAAACTGGAGTTTTTCACGTATCATCTTGTGGTTTTAGTCTTTGGCTTGAGTGCGATTGTGTTGAAGAAAGAGAACAAAATGAGTATTCATACATTAACAGATGATTTGTTCAGTTCATCTACTCTATTGTGCACAATACATAAAACTAACTCTGTATATTTGACCAATAAATAGCACACAGTCTATCAGTGATGAAAGCTTATTACTTGTGGTGTGAAGAGTACAGGTGACACTGTGTGAAGAGTACAGGTGACACTGTGTGCTGTACTGTGAATAACCAGTTTTCGTTAGAGTTGTGTCCCCTTAAGTCAGCTTATATTCACTCAAGTATGGACAACTTCTTACCGATTGCAGATTAACTGGTTCTGTTAAACAGACATCTGAGTACATAGAACTAACATCTATGGAGAGGCATAGCATTCTATTGCCGCTGACAGCTATGTTGGTTGGTATACATGCTGGTAAGTAAGCATTTGCTATTTAATTGTACATATCTTCTCTTCACCATCAACAGAAAGGAGGAGGGGAAATGGTCTGTGGGCAAGGAAATAACAGAAATAAATTGAATTTTCTGATTATCATTCGTTATCAAATTTTAATTGTTGTTGCAGTTTTATGATTCAATAAAACTATAACTATTATCATTATTAACTGGTTTGTGATTTTAGGTGTACCAGTGCTGACTCAATACCCTAAAGGTTCTGAACCTTACATCATTAGTGATAGTACCAACATCACTGTCTACCAATTCAACTGTTCTGTCACACTAAACAGTAATACAAATAACCCAGAGATTCACTGGAGATCTAACAGAACAGGAATGGAAAATATAAGTATCACAGCTGCAGACGAGTTTGGAGTAAAGGTTAGATATATAATGTTTACATACAACAGCTAATATTATCGCTCATCAACTTGTCAAACAGTGCTTAAAAACAAGCAGTTGTTGAAAGAATTATTTTTCTTGTCTTTTTAGGAGTAAACTAGCTAATTGTTTCAAACTTATGAAACTCATTGGTTTCGTCATCCACGCTAATACTAAAACTTTGAATCTAAAACAATCAAAACCAACAGCTGAGTTACTTATACTTGGAGGTTTAGCAAGTGATATTGTGGTCATCATGAAGTTATCGCTGCCACAGATAAAACGTAACTTGATGGTGTAACTGCCTTTTCCTATGTTAGGCTATAAAAACCAACTACAACCAATCTGAGGGAACCATTTGGTCAAGACTTGAATTAGAGCTTACTCTGGATACGCAAGACGTTGTTAGAGACACTGAGTGGCAGTGCATTCTAGAATATTCTGCTCTAAATGATTCAACAACCTTCTACATCAAAAGTGACCCTGTTGGGTTCTTCATAGAATTCTCACCCCATCGTGAGTATACAAAACCTGTTATTGTTTAGCCCTTTTCAATTTTCATGCTGATAAAATGATAAAAGTAAGTATCTCAAATTTGAAATTACTACTCCAGTAAAATATGAATGTTTAAAAGACTTTATGAAATGGTTAACAGATCTATAGTTGTGGTCTTAGACCTAAGAAAGTAAATACTGAAATTCTTTAATCGCAGTAAAACAAGTAGTAATCGCAGTAATCGCAAGTAATCGAGTTCTTATTCACATTGTTAAAAGCTACCAAACTATCATTTTAAAAGCTGTCAATTGTTTTAAATCGGTTTTATTCTCTGTCCAGGAGTGCTCATAACTGATACCATCAACTATGAATTGGTCTAAATTATTTCTATGGACTCATTTTCATTTCATGTTGCTTCCATTTTTGTTGGTCAAATAATTTGTAATTCATGTTTGATAAATATTTCTTGCTGCTGAAAATGGAAATAAGTTCTTAAATACATTAATCTCAGCTTTATGGTCATTGTAAACTTTCAATTAAATTATTTTTTGATTTAATTTTGCATTTCTTCAAATCTTGGCAATACAAAATGTTGTTATTACCCACTGATTATCTGATAACAAATTCAGAAACAATAAATATAAATATTGACTGAAATGAAACACTCAAATAATATTTATGAACAGTTGTAAACCTAATTCTCAATGCTTTTTCTTTGCAAACAAGAAAATTTCTGTAACTCTACTTTTTGACCTTATATAATCTATCGTTCACAGTGGAAGTGGCTAACAAGAGCACAACTCTTCAGCAGTACTTTTGGTATGAGATAATTTGAAAAAAAATTTAGGTTGATTTAAGTTCAGTCAAAAGGCCCTGGCACAGCACCTTCATTGTTTTGCCAATGACCAAATTCACTCATCTTATACTGCTTGTGGGTTTTTCAGCCACCGATGTTTATTGCTCTGGTCCATGTAGCCCAATACCATGGTTTGTGATAATAGCAATCATCATTGTCGTCTGTGTCTTGGTGATTGTGATTGGATGTGTGATATACAGAAGGAGAAAGAGACGAAACAGAGAAGCTGGTAAGTATATAAAATACAACACAACTGACATACAATATATTATATATTACACTGAATCTTCCATCAGGTAACAATAAATAAATAATATTTTAGGTACAGAAGTAGATGATAGAATGAGTTTCTCTACAACAAAAGAAAAACCATCTAATAAGAAATCGGAAGTGACTACATCTGCATGCACAACACTGCTTGAACCTGAATCTGTATAAGAAAAAACAAAGTAGAAACTTATTAACAAATATATACTTTGTATTGTAAACTATTACCGGAATTATTTTTGTGCTAACAAAAGATTTTGTTGAAGCCTCTAAAAAATCTCTGTTTCAGTTTTTACATAAAACTTTTCATGCCTGTAATTCCGTTTTTCTTTGTAGGATATTTTGTGGTTGTTAGAGTCCAAACTCAAGCCTAGCTTCCTTTTACCGGTTTCTCAAACCTATAATTAAATTTTTTAGCAATTAGTAATTATTTCAAGCGACATTTCAAGTACATCTTTTTACACTTTCACCACAAAGAAGCCATTATAAGTTTATACAGTTTTTAAATAAGATTTATTACTATTGGTACATTTCTTATCTGATTAAATTTTTAGCTAATACCACTAGCAAACTATTGTGTGACACTTGCGCTGTCTCTTTTCTGATATATTAACACACTAAAATTTCTCAAAAGTCTAATGTTTTCAGATTTGGCAATGAATATCAAATAAACTGTTGAAAGCATGCGAGCCAGTTTTTCACTCCAATGAAACATGCATTAGTTCTCGTGAAAAAGGTTTAATCCAGTTTTAAGTTATCCCAATTGCTCTCCGGAAATCATTGTTTTTCAATAAAGTGAAAATCAAATTGCAAGAATGAGAAAAAGTCAGTGGATTAAATTTATTTTGACACTAATCTCCACTAATCTCCATACTTCGGCAGCAATACAAAAGAAAATCAAGAACTCTTAAATCAATATCAATAAACTTGAGCCGTGAAAATACTTAACATGACAGCAGAAGTTGTAATATGCTAAATAACTAGATAATGCAAGTGTTAAAAATTAACTTCTCATGTTGTAAAAAAACCAGCACACTAGCTAAGAGCTTGGTCTATATTAGTCAAGGTGCATATTCTATTTGAGATATTTTGATAAATTCAGTAATTGTTACCCTTGAAAAAAACTGTGAACAGTTGTTGGACGGCTGAAAGACTTCGTGACTAAAAATCTATAGCTTTAAAAATACATTTCTAAGCTGACCCCGTGCTAGATGGAAAGCATTAAAAAGCTACCCTGGCACAAGGGAACACTCCGACTGGGACCCCGACTTTAAAGTTTATGGTGCAGTTATAGCGGCACCATGGTGGAGGTGACCTTGGGTGCTTTACCAAATTACCACCTAATTACAAAGTGAAGTTTAAAAAGTATCAGCATGGAGACAACAGAAAGTGGAATAAAGCAGGATATGTCTCCGAAGGAGATGACTGGATGTTACCATCAAGTATCATGCCATCAGGTCCATGTGTTTTTTTTCCCCAAAATTCTGCCTGTAATATTACGTATTCGGGTATTCATTACATACAGTTGACTACAAAGTAATATGGTTGGATAACTCCTCAGCTGGGGTGACCATTTATCTCCCAAGCCTCTAGTAGACATGATTGTAGGTTTTTGGCAGATACGGTTTGAGTTATAAACTGTAAGAGAACTTCTATTGTAGCTAATCTTTAAAAAAAGTCTAAAACTATGAAAGGATTATTTATTAGGATCGTTCGGAGTTACTGCAGCACGAGGCAGATCACTATTAAATCTAGAAAAGGGTTTGAAGACTGAGAGCCAGCCAATTGATACATCCGCTAGTAGATACTAAAGCTCTCTACAACAGTGTATGAGCTGTTAAAATGATATCAAACTGCTGTTATATCTGAATATGTATACATATAATGCCATTAAAAATTTCTTTCAATTATTGTTATTTGTTTACACTGTCACAAGTTTCCCCTATATCAATTGAATCACCTTTAACATAACTAGTACACAATAGAGTTCATCAGTTTTTCACTTGGAGACAATAGCAGCAACAGAAAAAGAGGGAAAAAGTTATTGCACTATCTCCTCTCTATCCATCAAGAGTGGTGCAAAGCTGGGAGAGGAAGATTTTTTTTGCTGAGAGATATTTGACATTTGGGGTGGAAGAGGAGAAAGTGGTATCGGTAGCTGTAAAAAAAGAAAATACTACTCAAGAGAGGACAACTTCAGACTCAAATAAAACAAAGTAGAGTGAATTATTGTTTAGCTCGACGTTATAGCATTAATGGAACTATTTTCATCAATATTGACACTCGGTTTGACTTGTTTTTCTTCGATGAAAAACACATAGTTACATAAACTGGCAAAGTTGCTGCAATTTTCTATGAATTTAAAAGTAATCTGAGCATTTACGGAACCAAGCCAACTTCTGTATTGCATAAAAAATGTACAATATTATGGCAAATTACGCTAATAATTTGTTGATAAGTTAGCACCAACCTACTATCTATCTTATGCATTTGTGAAGTTTCAATCTCCTAAATAGTATTTCGTAACTTGTTGATCCCTAGAAACTTCTCTTTTACATCTGGTAAAGTGAAAAACTCTCGTCATACCTTGAACAAAACGTGCTCTGTATAATGTAAACAGTTTGGTGTGCAATGTTCACTAACCACTGGGGGAATATTGTAATGGACACTGGTCTTCTTCATGGCCCTACCTGCTTCCATCTGCCATGACTACATTTTCAAACATTAAAGGTTTTACTCTAGTTAATACTAACCCCTAGAAAAGTAACGATTCAAATGATCTCAAATAGTCCATCAATGACTTTACAACAGCTCTTAACCCGAATGCGCAAACCATACTTGCAATAAGCATTTTTAGCTGTTTCAACTACATGTGAAAGTAATGTATACAATTGAAAATTCACAAGAAGCTCAGAAGATGAAAATATATTTGTCACAATGCATCGGCAGCACAAAGGAAGCAACTGCATGTCTAAAATGGGGCAATAACTGCCAACAAAAATCATTCAAAAACTCAATTACAGAGCATGAACAAAAAGAATAATGTTTGTAAGTAAAAGTATAAGGGTGCACGAATGGTGTCATTGGTAGCAGAATTCAATTGAAAGCTTTGAAGTTTGGATGGATCCTATGTTGCCTCAGTGCTTCAACTGGATGCGATGGTAATTACTTCATATATCAAAACATCTGTTTTGGTCATTGCAATATTTCTTAAATGACTAATGACTAATTTACGATCTTGCCAGACTGAATTACTCATGGTTCTCAGAACTCATGGGTCAACCAAAAGTAGCTCACTGAATAAAAAAACTATCAACGGGTATTTATTTATATTGTTCGTAGACTGCAATTGAAAATAAAAACCAAATAGATTTTGGTGGAAGTTACTAGTAAACAGGTTGTTTACTATCCACCCTTGCAAGACAATGCTCTAGACTTTAGCCTAGAGCGTTCGGTGAACTGCTTCTTAGGTGAAAAGTCATACTGTGCCGGTGGCATAGTGTGCAGGGCCAGTAGTGTGCAGGGCCAGTAGTGTGCGGGGCCAGTAGTGACCCCTGCAGGGCTGGTATTGACCCCTTACCGACCTGAGATAGCTATACTGGGCCGGCACAAGATGGCCGACATGGCAGAGGAACCTCAAAACTATCTAGGAACTCAGTCAAGGCCAGAAACCGAAACTACCCTTCCTCAGATTATCGACTTAGTGGACAGTGTTTTAACTATGACCTGGGAGCCCTGTAAGACTTCTGATTGGACTAGGGAGATAGACTCCGCCCGTAGCCACTTGGCGCCTTTATCATTAAACCTATTCGCATTACATGATTGGATCACTATTTATATACTTGATTGCATTGGCTAAATCACTTCCTGTACTGTTTGTCTTATATGATTTATGCTAATGATTTCCTGTGAGTCTCACTATAAAAGGAGAGACTTTTCATGCACTCTTTGCATTCATTCTCATGTCTTGCCACAAATACCCTAGAGGAATAACTACCCTTCAGGACTTTGTTTTATGAGAATATAGCCATTATACAAGCACCACTCTGTATTGTTTGTGTGAGCCATGGGCTCTTGCTATACCGGGTAATCCGGTTGCCTGTTAGCACAGTTGTCACTGTTGAGCAGCACAGTGTTCCCTCTGGAGAGAGGTACAATACTTGAGCATAGTGGATGCCCATGGTAACCAGACCGGAATCCATTACAAGACGAATGAGTCAATTATTTTCATTTGTATAGACCAGTATCTTATTTTTAAAAAATTATTCAAAGCCATTACAATTGTTCAAAATTTGCTAAATTGAAAGAACAGCTTTAAAAACTACTCCAGTTTATAGCTATTCAAGTTTTATTATTTTCTTGATTATTTTGAAAATTGGAAGCTGTTTTCTGTATGAATTGTATATACACTATAAAGTTCACCGAAAACTTATGTCGTTCTAAACTAATGTTCTGTTGCATATGCAATGTATTGAATTGTGAGCACCTGTCATTTCTTGTACTTTGTTCGATGAACAGGTCATGAGTACTCTCATTGATGCTCATCCTGTCTGATTCGCCATGCAGCCAGGTGAAATTTAAAAACAGTAGTGTTTCAACAAATCACATCAGTTCCCATTCATGACAACTGACAATTTAAAAAAAACATGAAATCATAAGAATAATGTTTAACTTTATTTATCACACAAATAACAACATTTTTCAAAAATATTTCCGGCACAACTCATAAATTAACAACTTGCAAAATATACCGAAACATTTTTCATTTCAGAGTTGATCTCCTTCTAACAATATATATATGAGGACGATATTTTTATATCCCATTTGCCTTGATGTTCTTTCAAGTGTTCTTCAAGCTCTAATTCTTCACTAAACTCTCGTTGACATTGTGGAAACAGACACCACAATCTCCCACAATTTCGGCATTTCTTTGAATGCTGCGGAGCTCTTTTTGGTTTGGATTTTTTCTCTCCGCACTGACATTGAGCCTCTGAATGATTAGATGCACTTACTGAAACTTTCCATGGATATATAGCTTCTTTTTCATGGCTACTGGACGGTAAAGAGGCAAAAATAGATGATATACTTGCACTGTTAATGGGTGAATGAACTATCGTTTGATGCGTGAACAGGTCCCAATAACTCCAATACAATCCACCGCATTCGTCGATCAAACAACGATGTGCACCGCAGTTGTCACAAAACTCATACAATTCATAGACACTTGTTTCCTTATTCATACTGCAATGAGAACATAAGGTTTTGCGGTTAATTTCCTTGTGTTTGGACATATGAAGCTCAATGCCGGTGGAACTTTCAGTTTCGAACTTGCAATCGCCTACAAAACACCAACGCCAATTGCAGGAAGAATCGCTGCATCTTCCATATAACAGTCCATTCTTGTCAGTTTTCTTGATACCACAGAAACATAAGGACTCATCAACTTTATGGGCTTTGTTATGACCTTGACACGATTCAATGGTCGAAGTGGGTTGTGGTTGCACCATTTTCAGATGTGAAAATTCGGAAGTAACAGCTGCATCCTGGTTGATTTGTCCATTGTTCTCAAAATCAGTTCTGTTTTCACTGTTGGTAGAAAGCTTAGTAGAAAAACCATTAAAGCTGAGAGGCTTTTTGGTAGTAAGGTTAGTAAAAGATGAACGGGGAGTGTAAGCTCTATCATAAATTGTTGTTGATGAACAAGATGGTTGAGCTGGTAGAGTTTTCTGGCAAAACTTTGCACGTTTTACCAACCTTTCAGCAACTTTTCGTCCTCTGGTCATCTTCTAAAAATATTTACCCATGTCAGGTAAAAGAACTTGGTCAACCTGCTCTCAAAAATGGCATAACATCATAGAAACAATTAGTTGAAAGTTTTAAGGAGTTTTCTAACAGCTAGTTAGATTGGTGACCATACGCAACAGCTACTAACACCTTTTAAAAACATCATGACTGTTATGTGAAAAGCTTCCAAGTAAAAAATTACTATTTAGGATTTTCTTAATCCTTACAAAGGTAATACTGTAACAGGAAGAAATGGTCATGAAACACAGCATGTAAAAGCAAAAATCCCAGTTGAAAATCTTTTGGTTGTGCCAAGATTATTATATTCTATTTCTTACCGTCGACTTCTTACTTAACGCTGGTTTCAGTGTAACTTTTTTAACTAGGTTATTCTTTTTACGCTTCTGATAGTTTTTTCTTCTTTGGTTTTTTACAAACAACTCTTCCTATCAGAAGTACAAATGAATATAAGAGAGTGAATACAACGGAATGAGCAACACGTTACATCTTCAAGAAAAGTAAGCAGTGAACAAAATACCAAGAATAAAGTTGTGAAATTAGAAAAATTTTTGAAGGGAACTGAAGCAGCCATATTTGAAATTAACAAAAAATACCTCATTGTGTAAATTTCAACAAACTGTGACATAATAAAAATATTCGCGACCTGTTCGTCAAACAAAATACAAAAAAATAATAGGTGTTCAAAATTCCATACTCTGAGTATGGAACGCAACCTGCTTGCTTAGAACATCATCATTCAGTAAATTATTATATATTACAAAACAAGTCAAACGAAAGATGGCTCCCAATTTCCAAAAAAATCGAGAAAAAATATAACGTGGCATCACTATGTACTGAAATATTTTGAAATGTTGCTAACTCCATTTACTCGATTTTGAATGATCTCAATTATTTTGCAACATGTTTTTTTAAGGATATGAAATGGTCTATGAAAATGAACAAAATACACTCACTCTTTATAACTGTGTTTGTGACCTACAAACAATATAAGTATTGAAAAAATCTTTTTTTTTGGGCTTCATAATCTTTTTTTTACATGTGAACAAAACGATTGTTCATAGATTAAATTTATTGTCGATTTGAATATTCGTATTGCAATTCACGAATAATTTTCTTGCAAACCAGCTAAAAAAGAAGAATGACTTGACATTAACTCTTAAAAAGCTTTGATAATCATTCTTGTTAAAATGAAAAAAGTGCAGTTCCATATTCATTCTACTAGCTCACAACGTTTTATTTGTCAATTGGAACAAACAAAAATATGTTGTAAACGGATCTTTTCTATTGCACAATCAACACTTGCTCCAGGTTTGATGACATTCACTCTAGGAACGCAATTACATATAGCAATGAGGTAGCGGTAAGAATGGTGACTACAGGAAGTTTCATAAAAACGCTCCCGCATTGGTTAAATATGTTAAGACTGTTTAGCTGCAATATTAGTTACAAGTAGTTGCTACATTTTTATTGCTTGAGGAAAAACTGGTGTCGCTAAATTCGACAAAACTAGAAATTTTTAGCTCAGTAAGGAAGTTGAAATAACCGTTATTAACAAGCATGGCATCAGGCTGTATAACAAACTCATTGACAATGGTTGTTTGTGATTTGCTAAAAGATTATTTATTGCATGACTCCATTGAATAGGACTATGACTGTCTTTCTCAAAAGTAATTTAATATTGGAAAACATTAGCGCTTTTACTCATATTTACATCGTTGATTTAGTATCATTATAATTAACGACAATGTATAACAATTCACAAGCTCGATAAATTGGTTTAACCAAAGTTAGGTCATTCATGTCAAATGCCAACATCAAAGTTGTTGCTTAGGATAAAACTCAATATTCCAACCGCCCTAGAAATCCTCAATTACTAATTAATTTGTTTATCAAAACATCCCAAGTGTTATAATTAAGACCTTGATAATTGCTTTGACTGACTTGTCTTTTCTACAGGAGTTAACTCTAATGTAAAACTGGAGTTGTCTATTGTTGAGGAAGCAGCGGAACAATTTTTTATTGGGTTCTTGGAGTGAGTGACTCTTGGCATATGTACTCTCAGCGCAGTCTCTATTACATTCGTATATTACATTGAAATAAACTCTCTCACATTGGAATAAACTCTCTTGCATTCGAATAAACTGAAACCTGTAGTGTTCAAAAATGTACAGAATTGATCTTGTTGTAGGACTTTGCTTTCAGATTAATTGGTTTTATTTATTTCTTTGGTGCCTAACTGATCGTCAAAACTGGAACAATGATCAAATCAAGTGTTAAAAACAATGTAACAAGTTGGAATAATCAAATAATTCGGTGAAGCAAAAAATGCAGTATCATAAAACGCAGACTGTGAAGCGGTATGAAACAAAGGCATATAATAATTAAACAAAGTACATACCTTGTGCTCCCATTAGTAAAACCAGAACTGTGTTTTACTACTTTCTTGTAGAGTCAAAATTTTAGAGATATAGCGGCAAGTGTCAATACGTAATGCCTTCTAAACAGAACTTGGGCTGTTTGTTAGGTGGCGTTAAATACATTTTGGCAATCTTGCTGTTGACAATTAACTATTAAAAAATTGTTGCTAATCTATCAACAATGGCTGCAAATGCTAAAATTGGTGAGCATCACTGATTCATGTTTACTATCTTGTTAAACAATTCACACGTAACACTGGGTGATCCTGGTATGTTATAACCACTGTACAGCCAATTAATCATGTGACCTGTGCAATTGGCAGCCCACACAAACAGCAGCGCATACCAGACTCACAAGCAGTTAAACTCAAAGCCGCAAAACTAGCGAATTCTGGTTGATGAAAACATTATGAATGGGCTAGATAAAAAGCTATTGTAAAGCAATGGAATTTGGTTGAAAAATAATGCTATTAATCATTTTTATTATTATTATACTCATCAAATAATTTACAACCAACTTGGTGTGGTTTGCAACAAGTTTTTCAACCGACATATGGCTTACTTTGTCAGTAGACAATGATATCATCGCTTGATTATTTATTTCTTTTAGACATTGTAAGACACTAACAACAACCTGCAGCAATTAAAGCCAGTTGGTTTGCATCAAATATCACTTTCATTATCACTGTTTTTATTTTAGTGCCCAGTGATAAAACTTTTAGTTTACGAAACGCACGAGGTTGCCACTGAATACTAGCAACAATGAACTAAAAAATCAAATGTTAATTGAAACAGTGATACGAAAAGTGTTGATTCCAGTTTCTGTGTAACTTAATAGTGAGATATTTTTTTATATCTAAATGGCGAAGCCTTCCATGAAAAAGAAAGGTTGAAAAAAGAGTTGGTTTGCAAACTTAATGAAAAATGTTCATTGTAAGTGGCTTATTTGCTAGGTAACACTTTGCAGCATACAAAAAACTAAACTACAATGAAAGTTCACTCAGTTAGCGAAGGCTATAATCATAACTGAACATCTACAATGCTCGTCGCGATATAAAAGTTGTGAATTGAGACATCGCAAGTTATAAAAAGCAAACACTCGTTCAAATAACCCAACACGGAACTATGGTTGGCTGTATGTGGAGTTGTCTAGTTTTATCATGCAAGCTTGTAATTAATGCTTTAACTTATGAGGACAAATACAGACTTACCCATCCGCCGTGGCAGGTTATCCAGTTAAATACCG
Source organism: Cryptosula pallasiana (assembly GCA_945261195.1). Lineage (NCBI taxonomy): Eukaryota > Metazoa > Bryozoa > Gymnolaemata > Cheilostomatida > Cryptosulidae > Cryptosula > Cryptosula pallasiana. The sequence goes on along the minus strand of OX183132.1, from coordinate 40,400,531 downwards.
TCATGTCGTTATGATCCATCGAATAACTTAGAATACTTCTTGTAGCCCAATCAACCATAGAAACTACCATAACATTACATCCATTTTCTATTGCCACAACCACTGACTGCACCAAGAACTCTAAAAGCTGCAAGTTACACATCCACTCTCTTTTGCAAACCATTACGCGTGGAGAAGAATTCAATAATTTTGAAGCTTTGCTAAATCATATTTGTTGGTTTTTCAATCTCTCACCTGAACAATCACGTCCCAAGTTATAATCTGGTTTCTAAACAGTTTAGGGAAAATTGCAAGTCTCAGACATTGCCACCTTGCTTTGAGCTCACAAGAGGGTTTGAGTATGTGATCGGAGAGAAACTGGCGCTGTTTAGGCGTGAGATTCGCCAACCCTGAAAAGAATTAAACCACATTTTGAGTAATACTAATGATAGATTTTAGTGTTTCTTTTGAACCCATTTCCCACTCTAAAGCCATGTTCCCCTTTCCCTTCCAGGAGTAAACTCTTAAAAATGTGGTGAAATAGCTCACATAATTCTTGCTCCCTTTTTCCACTCCTGCTCTCCACAATAGTAGATATTCGACGTAGTAGTAGAATAACACACTTTCTCAAAAAAAAACTCTTCTCCCTAACATTACGTGAACCCTAACATCTAAGACCTTGCTTTTCCTTTTTTTTGCCTAACCATGTTTTACCATTGAGGTTGAATACGCACTTCTTCAGACCTGTTTGAATATTAATACTCATAGATAACTACTCTATCCAAATTATCTCATTTCAGGGCAACTTCTCTAACCCAGACAAAGCGTTAAAGCCGAAGCTAAAATGGATGAACGCAAAAACTGTTGTAATCAAAAGACTCAAGAGGAGTATATGAACAATTTGGGCATATAGGAAAACAGTTAGAAAGTTTATATTGCACTAAAATTTTATAAACACATGACTTTGTCACATTTATATTTCAGTATCTCAGCTGTGAAAGTTTCGGGAACTTGTACTACCACCTTGTGTTTCTGGCCATTTCTTATGGTTGTATCTGGTGTTGGTTGATCGGTGTCCTGGTTGTTTGCTTAGGCGTGGCCCGAGGTTTAGCGCGAGGTGGAGCGTTAGAGGCGAGAGTGTGGACGAGTGTAAAAATGAGCGTGTGGACGAGTGTAAAAATGAGCGTGTGGACGAGTGTAAAAATGAGCGTGTGGACGAGTGTAAAAATGAGCGTGTGGACGAGTGTAAAAATGAGCGTGTGGACGAGTGTAAAAATGAGCGTGTGGACGAGTGTGAGGGCGAGCGTGTGGGCGAGCGTGAGGGCGAGCGTGAGGGCGAGCGTGAGGGCGAGCGTGAGGGCGAGCGTGAGGGCGAGCGTGAGGGCGAGCGTGAGGGCGAGCGTGAGGGCGAGCGTGAGGGCGAGCGTGAGGGCGAGCGTGAGGGCGAGCGTGAGGGCGAGCGTGAGGGCGAGCGTGAGGGCGAGCGTGAGGGCGAGCGTGAGGGCGAGCGTGAGGGCGAGCGTGAGGGCGAGCGTGAGGGCGAGCGTGAGGGCGAGCGTGAGGGCGAGCGTGAGGGCGAGCGTGAGGGCGAGCGTGAGGGCGAGCGTGAGGGCGAGCGTGAGGGCGAGCGTGAGGGCGAGCGTGAGGGCGAGCGTGAGGGCGAGCGTGAGGGCGAGCGTGAGGGCGAGCGTGAGGGCGAGCGTGAGGGCGAGCGTGAGGGCGAGCGTGAGGGCGAGCGTGAGGGCGAGCGTGAGGGCGAGCGTGAGGGCGAGCGTGAGGGCGAGCGTGAGGGCGAGCGTGAGGGCGAGCGTGAGGGCGAGCGTGAGGGCGAGCGTGAGGGCGAGCGTGAGGGCGAGCGTGAGGGCGAGCGTGAGGGCGAGCGTGAGGGCGAGCGTGAGGGCGAGCGTGAGGGCGAGCGTGAGGGCGAGCGTGAGGGCGAGCGTGAGGGCGAGCGTGAGGGAGAGCGTGAGGGAGAGCGTGAGGGAGAGCGTGAGGGAGAGCGTGAGGGAGAGCGTGAGGGAGAGCGTGAGGGAGAGCGTGAGGGAGAGCGTGAGGGAGAGCGTGAGGGAGAGCGTGAGGGAGAGCGTGAGGGAGAGCGTGAGGGAGAGCGTGAGGGAGAGCGTGAGGGAGAGCGTGAGGGAGAGCGTGAGGGAGAGCGTGAGGGAGAGCGTGAGGGAGAGCGTGAGGGAGAGCGTGAGGGAGAGCGTGAGGGAGAGCGTGAGGGAGAGCGTGAGGGAGAGCGTGAGGGAGAGCGTGAGGGAGAGCGTGAGGGAGAGCGTGAGGGAGAGCGTGAGGGAGAGCGTGAGGGAGAGCGTGAGGGAGAGCGTGAGGGAGAGCGTGAGGGAGAGCGTGAGGGAGAGCGTGAGGGAGAGCGTGAGGGAGAGCGTGAGGGAGAGCGTGAGGGAGAGCGTGAGGGAGAGCGTGAGGGAGAGCGTGAGGGAGAGCGTGAGGGAGAGCGTGAGGGAGAGCGTGAGGGAGAGCGTGAGGGAGAGCGTGAGGGAGAGCGTGAGGGAGAGCGTGAGGGAGAGCGTGAGGGAGAGCGTGAGGGAGAGCGTGAGGGAGAGCGTGAGGGAGAGCGTGAGGGTTAGTCCAAGTCAAGATGTCTAATCAGACTAGTAAATTTACTGGGAGCCTTTATGTGAAAAGTAAGTTTATAATAAATAGTTTATCACTGAACAGTGCAATACAAAATTATTACGTGGTACTTCATCATACCAGAAGTTCGCTTAACAGTGCAATTTGTTCCTTTCATCATTGTAACTGTATGCCGGTCAAGTGTAGAAACAATCCTTTAGAAAACGAGGGGCGCGGCTGTACCTATAGACTATTGGCAATAAACCGAGTGCCGTTATACTGCTACTGTACGTATTATATACTCCACCCCCGACCTGATGAACCAGAACATAAATCACCGAGTTTCATTGACATACTCCTCTATCTATGCCTCTGTGGTCTCCCATCTTACTAAACTTTGATGCATGCATACCTTGATGTTCTTATAGAAACAAGTAATCTATCGGCATCATTATTCAAGTGCATTTGGCTTTATTAAGCTGAGAATTCGAGTTGTATTTTGTAAAAAGCGTGTGAAAACCTTTAAGATGTCTTCCACTTAGCAGATTTTTATCATCATTGCTCATAAAAAGTAGAAGTAAGTTGGTGTAACTCTAATGATTGGAAAAGTTTTTTTTCTCGCTTTTTCATTGTCAGACCTCCTTTGGCGAAACATAAAAATAGTATTTTTAATGAAATGAAGATTTAAAAAAAGCTTCCGCAACTTTTTTCAAAAAGCTACAAAAAAGCAGCTCACTGAATAAAAAAAATTCAACTACATTTGCTGTTATTGTTTGTAGGTCATAAATGAAACCGAACACCAAACTACAACAAGAGAGTCTAACTTACTCATTTTAATAGACTGGTTTTTTACTCTCAAACAAATAAATAATTGGTACTTTTTCAAATAAATTATACAATTCCAAAAATTTGGAGCATATACCCAATCAGCTGGGACACGCTGCATCTACACCAAAAACTTATTTACTGTTTTTATTGAAATTACTCTAGCTGTTTGCCTGAAAAGCTTCTATTGATAAAAGGTTGAAAAACATTTTTTTCAAAACAAGTTGTTAAAATGATTTTTTTAAAAGCTAACTTCATTAAAAATAAAAACTTCCACGCAGTTTACCACTGTTAAAACAAATCACAAAACAAATATTTACTTGTTAACAGAAGTCGTTCTATCACACTTGCTTAATGATACATTAAAAAAGTAATAAAAATTTCTATATTGCCTACACCAAATACTCACTTAGCTCATCAATGGCAGTTATACATCTATCCAACTGTCTAGAGTTGGAGTACTGTAGACCATCTGGTAATAGAATCAGCTCCAACTGTTGGATCGGTATATCTAGGCCTACAAATCTCTCTTTCTTCAACCTGTAGTCAAAGCATACGATGCTATGATGTAAAGTAGCAGGAGCGTCACCGTTCATCTCACAACAATAGCTGCCAAATATGAAGCTTGTAGAAATTTATAAAACTGAAGTATTCTATTTTGTTTACTGAACAAAATTCATCGAAACTATACCTAAGAACCTTATGACAATCAAAACATTAAAATATGTTTAAAGAGTTGTTATACCAAAAATAAAAATTGAAAAAGTACCGGTGGAAAAGAAACAACATAATTTTACAAAAGTTATACAATTTGCATTTCTGTTATAACCATTGCTACTTTAAAGATCAACAGTGACAACAAATTCTTTTTGTATCAGTTGAAAATAATCGCAATTGTATAAAAATAAATTGCCAATAGTTGTTAGCCTAATGCTTAAAAATCTATCAAAACAAGTTGAATTAATTTTAAGATAGCCAATTACATATAAAAAATGAAAATTGTTTTTTATTACAAACGTACAAAAATTCAAAAACCTCTTAGTCAAAAAAATTAAGCATCATCTGTATTATGGACACTTTAAAAAACTATTCATGCATTACCTACCTGTAAATCAGGTAAGATGCAACTGCTTCAAAAGTATCTATTCTGTTAGCTGCGGGCATTGTTCTTTATATTTGGAAAAAATTCAATTTATCACATAAATGTGTGTTTAGTCTAAGAAAAGCAAAATATGTGTCTACCATAACTGACTTAATTAGCAACGAGCTTTGCTATGCTGATCATGATGCTCCAAGAATGACAATGCTATTTCGAGCTTTGTATGAAAGCTTACGTTCAACTGCTCCCTGAAGCTTATCAAACAGCTGAGACTTTTTATCATATACTTAAAAGGCTATTTGGCTTTAAATTTAAGCTTTTTTACAATCCATAATTATACACTGACCCTGTCACTTCGCCCAAAGCCAGATGTGCAATTCCAAAACTGCGTACTGAAGATAAATTACTACCAGTTCAGTTATTTGTTGGCAGTAATACTGATGTCCACAGGTGTCTCTGAACCTGATAGACTACCTGCGTGGGTATTTGTTCCATACATTTCTGTTTATACAAGCCTACCACAGTAGATTACAACAGCACAATAATTTGACAAAAATCTGTCAGACCTAATAGATCTTACAGTGTATCTAAAATGATGATCAATTGAGAATAAGGATATAACATAACGTGATGGATTCCATGATGTCTGGTACTCACACCATCTGAACCCTTCTGAGAGTACTAAACCGCTACTACCACCTTTACCACAAGTACTTGTAATGCCAGCCTAATGTATCCCTAACCCAGCCAGGCGTCACTCCCACAAACCAGAAATAAAAAACCAGTCTTTAAAGCAGAATAACTTGAATTAAGAAGGTTCAGAGTCGTCCGAATGTTTGTTGTGCCAATCACCTATCACAGAAGAGTCTGCACCTCCCTCCCTACAGTCCCATTCTCTTTACAACTGACCGCCAACTGTGCTGAAACAAGAAAAGTGTTAGAAGTGATAGCAACTTGAAGTTGCCTTTCTTTACAGTTCTCCAGAGAAGTTTCAGCTTTGTGAGCCATCACCACCAGCCTAATGGCTAATTGGAACTTTAAGCAACTTGCTTTATTTAAATTTTTGGTTCAGATGTATTATAAAGCTTTAGAGCTAATTCTTTCAAATTATTTTTTAAAAGACGGTTATAGTATTTGCGTTATTGCTCCATTTACCTGAAAAAAATTGTCCACAAAAAACTACGACTGGGTAAAGAAGACTGATGATCGACTAAAATAACCTGACCGGTTTTACTCAAAAGAGTTGACAAGATAACACTCTTGAATCACTTATTTTGCACAAATGGCCCAGCATATGTTTATATGTTTCGTATCATGATTATGTGTAATTTGATTGGTCAATTTTATCTGACATACATCTCACATCCACCAATATTGGCCACATATTCGTTAAAACAGTTAAACAGTCTTTCCTAAAAACCACTCCCTGGGCCACATTTTAAATAAAAACACTGTCAAACTCAGCTATATTTTCAGGCCCGACATCGAAACTGTAATCCAAGAGCGAAATAATAAAATCTTATACAAAACTAATAACACCACCACCACTAACAACTGCGACTTCTGGAAGAACATAATATACCGAGCCACAATGACATCTAACAACCATAAACAAAAGTATTTAGGTCTAAATAAAAGAGAATTTAAAACCAGATGTAGAAGCCATAAATCATGTTTTAACAACCCCAGTAAAACAATCTCTGCTGAGCTGAGCAATAATATATGGTCATTCAAAGACTCATCCATCCACTTTAACATCAAGTGGAGTGTTGTATCCCTTGCTAGAGCGTATTCAAACGCTTACAAATAATGCCACCTTAGTACAGCTGATTAATTTATAACCATTTTCCAACCAGAGTTGTCATCGCCTAAGAACAGGAATGAAATTGTCACCACCTGCTAGCACTTTAATGAATATACTCTCAGCAGGGCATAACTCTATGATTATAGACTTTCCTGAAACCCGTGCTAAACTACTATACCATCTAGTATGATATTGTGAGAAATTTTTATGCTAAAGGCTCATTCTGACACTTACCCCCAACTTTCCTTACCTTAGACCTCCCACCCCCTCACCTAACTCCTAACTCCAGTTGTAAGTGTACCCGGGGCTCTCCCCTTCATAACATATATAATCTTTACCGGGTCGAGGATACCGGCTATACCGGTTCCATACCGGGCCTGTGCTGACCCGGGCTCTACTATATATATCATATAGGACCTACCCCGGGTCAGTACCCCGGGTCAACCAACAAAGGTTGCTGGAATGGATAGCCTGAGACTGAAGGAGTTGGCTGCCCACCCCCAGAGGAGAATCTAAGAGACCACAGACTACAGGAACAGAGACCAAGGAAGTGAAAGCCCTTATAAGGAATGGGAACTTTCCGTGACTCTAGAAAGCATGAGAAAGCAGCCCAGAGCAGTTTTTCCATGTATTCACACTTGCCATTGGCTTGTATTGTTTACTTGAATTATATCATATGTTTCGATTTGTGTAGCATTTCGCTTGTTATGTGTGATTGGTTCAACCCTAATGAGGCGGTGAATGTTTTTCCTTCTCTCCTATAAAATGAGCCCTTGTGCTGCCTTACTAGAATAAGTCTTGATGATTGCGCTAAGTACCATTATACATTGCTCAATAGATTCATGTAATAAAGTATTTACTCGTGTAAACACTGGTGTAGTGTGTCTGGGTTGCGGACCTCGTGGAGCTGTTAACATCACTTCAGGATGGACCCCGAAGGGTTGGAGTGTTGGAGAGTGGTTTCCGTTGTGTCGGTAACATAGGGCGCAAATCTATTACAATATCACTACCTTCCAGCACAGCACAATAGATTATCTTAACTCCATGTCATTTTTACACAATGCGGCTGGGTGATTGAGTTTTCAATTTTTTCCATCTTCCTTGAAACATGCAATATTTTGTAGTCGACCACCAGTTCCTTATACCCTCCGCTTCTACTATACTCTATCAACAGTGGCAGTGATGACCACTAGCGAGTCACAGAAACTCTGTCAAATCTAGCTACAATACAACTGACTTTGGTATATATAGCATCATTGGCGTTTCGCTTGATTTGACTCACAATTTTCGAATGGAAAAACCCAGCTCAACTATTTCTTTTTGCTGGTATCTTAGCATCAGAGAAAAAGCACAAAAGAGAAAAACGCGCAACCTGTGCAAAAAATTTATTACTGGGGAATCCCAAAAAATAATTATTGTGGGCTTATATAAAACACTGGAAAAATTCTGGAAAACCTCGTAATTAACTGGGGTTTCTCTACAGTTTGAACACTTTTTTAGGCTGCGTGTTTTTCTCTAATAATAGAGCAAAATGTGCAGCCTAAAAGAATTTTTAAACAGTGGGGAAACCTTGTTAATTACGGGGATTTCCAGAATTTGTCCATTGTTTTATATAAGCCCGCAATAATTATTTTTGGGGATTCCCCAGTAATAACTTTTTTGCGCAGGCGCGCTTTACTCTATTAGAGAAAAACGCGCAGCCTATGCAAAAGATTTATTACTGGGGAATCCCAAAAAATAATTATTGCGGGCTTATATAAAACAATGGACAAATTCTGGAAATCCCCATAATAAACTGGGGTTTCCCCACTGTTTGAAAACTTTCACAGTGCGCGCGTTTTTCTCTATTGTGTGCAAAAAGATTTACTACTGGGGAATCCCAAAAAATAATTATTGTGGGCTCATATAAAACAATGGAAAAATTCTGGAAATCCCCACAAGTAACTGGGGTTTCTCCACTCTTCGAAAACTTTATCAGAAAGTTGAGCTTATCGCCACAATTTTCAATAAGCTAAGGAAACAATTTGGAATCATTGTTGATGCGGATGACCCTTTGAGAAATTTTAAGTTGTTGATATAAAATGTGTTCAAAAATTTATTCAACACTTTGAAAACTTCACTACATCTGAGTGGGAAAATCTTTTTTAATGATCATTGAACAAGTAGAAGGCTAGATACATTGCTTGAAAAAGCTGAACAGAAATTTCTTAAACCATTGCCTCTTGAAAAAAAAGCGCTCAGACAAAAGTCGGTGTCTCTAAAGAATTGGAAAATTATATGGAGAGCTCCACGCCTTTCTACCTATTTGGATTTTTGAGAACTCACCGAGTCTTTTCTACAGACTGCTCCAACCTGCCTGGTTGAAAAATGCCATGCGGATCTGTATTCTTTGATAAAAATACATCATTGTAGGACACAACCTAGTGACGCACAGATACCACGAAAAGGGACTGACGAAAATAGAAAATATCGGCTCAGAAAAAAAGCAAGAAATTGGGACAGATTCTATGAAGTCAACAACAATGCTCTTTACCTGTGGTGGAAGATGCAGTTGATGCCTACTGGATATCACCAAAAAATAAAGTTGGCGAATTCCTTTGTCGCCGATCCAATGAACTTTAGCAAGTCAGTGCGTAGCTGGTTAGAGTATGAAACTTTTGCGAAAGAAGTAACATCATACATCAGTTTAATGGAAGAGAAGTCATTCATAGACAGCAAAATCTCACCATTGATAGATTTTGCTTTGCAAACCAAATCGTCTTCCAGTTTCATGGATCTTTGGGCACAAACACAACTGTTCTTCCAACAACGCTAGACATCTGGAGATTCATCCTACAAGACAAAAATCAACGATAAAACTGTATTAGGAGAAACTGAGAAAAAAAATCTTCAAACACTGGGCTAGATTTGGAAGTGCGATTAGTTGACTCATAAAAACTCACAGTAATCTACAACTTTGACAAATTTTATGAGTCTTTCTATCCCAAACAACTTGAGAAGAAGTTGAATCAAGAGGAGGTGATGGAGAGAGTTCAACACACACAGAAAAACGTGGAGGAGTTTTAATCCTATTTCAATCAATTCTTACTATCCACGAACGTAATCAATCACCTGAGCGATTGAAATGTGATTAAACAGGGAGTGATTTATTACCACAGCCAATGCACTGGTTAATGGTCCGTATTCAATCACTTTAGGATTAAAATTTGGATTGAGTTAGTCTCCCAAGGATTAAAAACAAGAACATTTCTGATCACTGTATATGCATATTGTTAATCGCATTATGATTGTATTTGGAGCATTGCTAGTCCAGTCATTGATTAAAGTTAGGATCAATATTAATTTTCCTTGAGTGCTATGTCTGTACGGTTTTTCTTTGAGAGCAATTAAATATTGGAAGCGATTTGAATTGGAGATAATTCTTTTGTATTGAATCTAGCTGGTAGAAAATGACAAAGCTTATTTCATAATGTAATGGCAACTTGTATTGAATAAGGAAACTGAGATCAGTACAACACCATTAAAAAGGAAAAACAGCGATTACAACAGAAAACCAACTAAGAAGATAGAAAAGAAATAGATAAAAATAACTGGCTCGATTGAATGATGATTAGTATAGTATAGTCTATTAGGACATAGATCCACTGGGGTACACTCCGCGTACATGCAATAGATTCCAATTTGAAACTGAGAGATGATGGCTGATTTTGATCTTCAAGCTCCTAAAATGAGAGTGACATCATTAGGCATATTTTACAATAAGAAGGTATCCCAAAATAAAAAATAAACCGAATCCAACAAACCTTCAGAAGTTGAAAATGAAGATTGGGCAACATCACAGCTGTTTGTTCATCACCTGTGAGCTCTTGACTTCATGTATATTCAATTTTTGTTTAAAGAAGGACATCTCTAGTTGGTGACTGTTCTAAAATGCAGAATTATGATATAGTAGGAACTTTTATTTGCAGCCACTTCAAGTTCAAAAGTTCTGAACGTGACAAAAAAAGAAGACAATCAATTAGTTACTAAACAACATTTCAACATCCTTTGTTCAGTTTAGTATTTTAACTTAGTTACTAATCAATACACAAACAATTGTGTATTCATAGTATATCTTATTTACCTGCTTCTGTGTCATCATTAACTTAGAGTTTTGAGACAGCTGTGTAAGCTTTCATCATTCTCATGTGCTCTCTTTGTTAGTGATTGAAGCGGGAAAATAATAGCCTATTCAGGGACAATAAAACTGAATGCTTAGGCGATCATTGATACCCCCACTTGCTATTAGGTAATCATACTATAAATGCCAAGGCTTTTCTCCATTTTAATCATATCAGGAGTAAAATCCAACTTGAAGATAAGAGCCAGAGTTAAATCATTTCGGGATTAAAGTTCTTACTGGGTCAGTAAAGCTAACAATTAAGGACTTGTAGAATAACAGCACTGTAGAACCACATTGTAATCACTTGAGGAGTAAAGTTCTTACTAGCTGATTAAAACCAGAGTTTAATCCCCTGAGAGTGATTTATTGACCTACCCACAATTTCTGGCACAGTTCTTGTCTGATTTTAATCCTTAATTACTCCTTCCAGCAAACACTCCCAAATTTTCGACTGAAATACCATATATCACTCCTAATGATGCCGGATTGTACTCTTATATTAATCATTACAGTGTTTAATCACCTGTTTAATCCCAAATGTTCCACTTTTTTCTGTGTGTGAATCACAAAAATTCGTTGGATTTGTTGAATGAGATATCGAAGTCCCAAAGCAACTAGGAGAAAAATTTTCCAAAATTCATCTAATTTTCAAAACTGGGATGTTGAGCAGACAGTATTTGAGTAATAAGATGAAAGATTTTGCTGAGTTAAAAAGATTCTTAAAAAATCCCAAAACTAGCTTGCTGGAGGTATGTTCAGAAACAAAATATTGCTAATCAGTCAGCTGCTAAAGTGGTTGGAGATTGAAGTTTATCAGCTGATAAAACACTTCCGCAGAAAGTCTTGTGAGACTTTTGAAAAATCGGTTTCGGAAACTAGGAAAATAAAAAAAAGTGTTCCTAGTCAAGAGTTGTTTCCCACAACCAGTAAATTTGTAGGAAACAGTGATATGCAAAAACAATCACAGACAAGGAAAAACATACAAAAGTAAATGTATATAAAAAGTATACGTTGATGGTGCCAGAAAAACTTTATCCTGCATCAGAAAAGAATAATCCGCTTCTGTGGACTAGATATTGAAGAATTTCTTCAAAATCAAAAGCGCAAAAAATTTGTATGTTCTAAAACCTAAGTAAAATCAATAAAAATAAGCTTCTTTTTTGATATTTATCCTATTGACCATTATACTAATTTTTTTAGCTGAGCATGAATGTTCCAGTGCACTTTGGTTTCTACACCAAGATGAGAGCGTTGCAGTTTTACTACGACTTGATGGACAAGTAAGTAACCCATCATTTTTATCTAATAACTTAATAGCTACCATATACACTAAACTTGGATACAAATAATACGCTCACCAAACTTATACTTATATATACATTGATAGGAGTGATTACCAATACGTAGAATTTATACAGATAGGGTGTTCATGGTTTTGAGCGAAACCCTAAAAGCATTGGTGAAACCAGACATAAAAAAGTTTTATGTTTACTGCATCCGTTGGTTTTCATGACTATAATGCAATAGACACAGGGATGAGTATGTAAGAAATTATGGACATCAAATAGACGGTGCAGGACTGCTGTGACCAACTGTTAAAACACAGTAAAACAACACCTGGGTTGTTTAAAGAGGAATTCACAGGAGATTGCACTTTTGCCCCCAACTCTAAACCTTACTACTGTTGGGGTGAAAAACGTTTTAAATGAGCAAAGTAATGATTTAAGCAAATACAGTTATCTGAACGGGTTGAGGGGAGAAAGTTGTTTGAAGGAAATAGTCATGGGGGGGGGGGGGGATGAAATATGGAAAGATTCTCACTTACAGGAAAATAAAATGAGGTCTCACATATTTTTTCACTAAAAGACAAGTATACTCTAAGCAAGTGTCAACAGAACCTACTAGCGCATAGCAAACACCAAACATCACATTTTATCTAAACCTTTATCTCTCTGGCATTAGTAACTGTATACATACTTTCGTTTATTGTAACAATTATTAGTCAACTTATATGAATAAAACTTAAAATTCATAACAAATGTTATATCCGTTTTACCTACATTACTGTATTTTACCTATTATATTATACAAATAAATTATAACAATAGTTGCAGCTGAACAATGCGAATCCAATCTCACAAGATACTGTTGGGGACCAACATATATCTTCAGCTCAACTATCAAAACTGTGACAAAAATCCCGATATAAACAGCTGCTGCACAATAAATACATAGGTAGTGTAATGGAATTGCACAGGGCTGCGGTCATCTCAGCCGGTGCTAATAATATATACATATCCAAGACTACCCTACAGCCTATACTACTAGAGGTTATGCCTGAATGCTCAAGAGTGCAGCTGACTACTGCTTCACTAAAGCCAAGCGCAGGAAGGACTTTCCACCTCTAAGTGCTATTATTAACTTTGATACTTGCCACATGATAGCTTGTTTTGATTTCTCAATTTGTATTAGCCAATCATTTATTTTTATATCGACATGATTTTGTACCTCATTTATATAGAGCTGCATGCAGCCCAGCAGCTCAGATACAATCAGATAGAGTTAGTGTCTCGAACTAGTATTGTCTAGTTACTGTTAGTGTGTCTTAGCTAGCGTTCAATGCTAGCCAGCACCAGTCCCAGAAGCTGAGGAATCGTTTGGAACTACCAGGAGGAATACCTTGAAAGGCGCTTAGGAAAAGACGCTTAGGATTCTACGTAGCAACGACCAGCCAAGAGGACTGTACTGCCAGATACATTGGACTATTACTCAATACGTATTTAGAGACTTATCGTTCATTTTACACTCGTACTTAGTGTTCAGTTCTGTGCGTTTTGTTTCAGTAGCAAGTAGAAATAAAGTACTGCTACCCTGTTAAACTTGTAGAATCCGTTTGGCCGGTTGCCGAACTTAGTCGTGTCTGCTAGTTAGCAGCCTTCAGTACTCTCCGTATCAGAGAGACCATACTGCCTTGACACTCTGTAGCCATCGCTACCACGAAGTACAGAGTAAAACCAGTAAAAAAAGCACTCTTGCTATACCAGTAACCGTTCTTCCTCCTCATAACACGGAAAACCGTTACAGTAGTAAGCATAATGTACTTATTATATAGCATAACAACATTATAGTATCAACTGGGATCAACAACACCTGGTGCACTTAAAAAGCTTATCATTGAGACATGGTGATCAAAAAAGCATTTGGAGCCAGGAGAACCATCTTGTCTTTAGACACCAGTGTGACGATCTGCTATTATTATACCACTGTGAACTTTATCAAACTAATATATAAAACCGACATATTGTTGCAAAAAGTTCCAAGCAGGTTTATTTTTAAGAATCATTTTTGGATAGATGAAGGGTTGACTCTTCGATATCTGGTGATCGAAAAGTAGTCTGTGGAGGCTTGTTTTGATGTCGAGTGCATCAATAAAGGTAGAGGGTATCTGACTAAAGATAGCTGTGATTAAACTGCTACTGGAGCTCTTGGTAGTCGCAGCCAAACTGGCTGCTAGGAAAATATTTCTGGCATCTCAAACACTTGACTGGCAGAATTACAATGAGTCAATTTTTTTTGTCAAATTTCTGATGGGCGTTGCTAAATGAAAATGAAAACTCTGCACCCGTCGTAAATTATTGACGAAAAAAATTACATTCAGCAGTCAAGTAGGAGGATATTTTGCTAAGTACCACCAAACTCTAGAAAAAACGTCAAATATCTAAAAAAAAGTGAGACACTTTTTCGTTTGTTAGCTAATGAATCGCCATAAAAAAACAACATTTATAATGCAAATAATTACAAGACTAAGTCGTCTTTTCCAATTTTTAATTTCAAGTTTTTTATCACCAATTTGTCATCATCAAAGTAATTGTAAGTTGAGATATTGTTATTTCTTTATTTTTTCATAACCAACTTCAACACAAAGTTTTTCTAAAAGGGTATTTTCTAAAAATAGGCATATTTATTTGTAAAAATTTCAAAATTTTATAGGCGTATGAGAAAACATCAGCAATCACTAAAAACTTCATTTCAACATCCAATTCTGTACAAAAGTTGATTAAAACTGAGCTTGACCCATCTTCGTCAGTGGCAACTGCTAATCGAGTTCTTTCATTCACCTTGTAAATTCTCATACGCTTGCCTAATACTTCTTTAGTTGCCACTACTTGCAGCCGAGCATCATAATATTTTTCATTATCACAGCTTCCAATTTTCTTTCCATCGCTTTTATACACATGGAGTACTTGACTGTCAACTGATGAACAATAAGAATCTGCTGAGTAATATTTCATGTCCCCAAAGCTGTCCAAAAACAAAATTTTCAGACCACGAGTACCTCCGTATTCTATTACCATTAAAACCAATCTAGTATTTTCATCCAACAAATCTATATAACGACTTCCAGTTTCCGATTCGCAAGATACTCGAAGTCTGAAATCATTCGTACCCTTTATGATATCCCAAATGTCAGGAGCTGACGAAACTCTTGGCATCAACGCTGGAATCTGTTTAGGTATTGGTAGAGACGAATATTTAAATAAACAGTAATATAATTTAATAGAGGCTAAAAGCATTACTAAACGTAACAATGGTGAAGTAGAAATTTTAAAACCAATCTGTAGGGAACATCCTTTTTTATATCCTTTTATCGTTGCATCATCATGAATACCATAAGCACCAGCGTACTTTACTGCAACTATTAGCTCTTTGCTTCCAGAGTCATTTTTGTACATGAAGGTTGACGTTTCCTCAGGGGAACCTCTGGTTGTCGCAAACTGAATTCTTTTTTCATTTATATTTGCAACAGCTTCTCCGGTAATTTTTTCAATAATCATCTCACTCTCAATATTCTTCAGTCCTCCAGTTGCAATGTATTGTACTCCCGTTGGCAAATACTCTTCAGGACTGGATCTGTTTAAGACGTGTATTAATTCAGTTCGTGGGTTTACCTGCAGGTATAGGAGCACCCTATTGTCTCGTTTCATTACTGTGTAATGAATTCTTCCATCAGGATCTCCACCCAATGCTCGAAGTGCGAAATGAATACCTTCAATGGGTGCAAAACTTGCAGCCATATTGCAAAAACTTGCTTTTATAACTTTGTTTCGAAAATTAGTTCAAATTATATGCAAAGCTGCCTGCAGTGTCAAAAGTTACCATTTGGTATGTAAAGAATTTCCAAAGCCACTTGAGTACGTGTAATAAAAATGTGCATAGTTAAGCTAAAATATTTTTTCTAAAGTTTGATAGCTTCGGCCGTTCTAGAGTATAAAATATTTTTGTAGCTGTAATCATTTTATTTTTTGGGTTAATGAAACAAGATACATCCCTCGCGGTAAGGTAACTAAAAAAAGCCAGTTTTGGAGCACACCAATAGTTTTTCCATACTAGCTAATTATGACTAGTACATAGGTGTAACAGCCAACTTGTGAGGCAAAAATTACTGTCATTGAAAAGTGTGCAGAACAAAAATAGTTTTAGCAAGAGTTTTAGATGCTGTTACAATTGTCATATATGTACAAAAGGATTCAAGTATCGAAAATTAGGTGATGTTGCATGTTTCCTGATTTACCAATCAGAATGTATGTGTGACAAAATTGAATTTATTTCTACTGTTGCAAATAAGCCGATACTAAAAAGCCATCACCACAAGTAAAAATTGAATTGTTCATCATATTTTTTGGGATTCCCCAGTAACAATTTTTTGCACAAGCTGCGTTTTTCTCTAATAGAGAAAAACGCGCAGCCTAAAAAACTGTTCAAACCGTGGGGAAACCCCAGTTAACTACGGGGATTTCCAGAATTTGTCTATTGTTTTATATAAGCCCGCAATAATTATTTTTTGGGATTCCCCAGTAATAAATCTTTTGCATAGACTGCGCGTTTTTCTCTATTGTGTGCAAAAAAATTTACTACTGGGGAATCCCAAAAAAGAATTATTGCGGGCTCATATAAAACAATGGAAAAATTCTGGAAATCCCCATAATTAACTGGGGATTCCCCACTCTTCGAAAACTTTCTTAGAAAGTTGAGTTTATTGCCACAATTCTCAATAAGCTAAGGAAACAATTTGGAATCATTGTTGATGCGAATGACCCTTTGAGAAATTGTAAGTTGTTGATATAAAATGTGTTGCAAAGTTTATTCAACACTTCAAAAACTTCACGAAGGGAGTGTACATCTGAGTGGGAAATTCTTTTTTAATGATCATTGAACAAGTAGAAGGTGAGATACATTGCTTCAAAAAGCTGAACAGAAATTTCTTACACTATTGTCTCTTGAAAAAAACCACTCAGACAAAAGTCGATGTCTCTAGAGAATTGGAAAATTATTTGAATTTTTGAGAACTCACTGAGTCTTTTCTACAGACTGTTCCAACCTGCCTGGTTGAAAAATGCCATGTGGATCTGTATTCTTCGATAAAAAATACATCATTGTAGGACACAACCTAGTGACGCGCAGACACCACAAAAAGGGACTGACGAAAATAGAAAACATCGGTTCAGAGAAGAAGCAAAAAATTGGGACAGATTCTATGGAGTCAACAAGAATGCTCTTTAGCTGGGATGGAAGATGCAGTTGATGCCTACTGGATATCACCAAAAAATAAAGTTGGAGAATTCCGTTTTCGCCAATCCAATGAACTTTAACAAGTCAGTGCGTAGCTGGTTAGAGTATAAATTTTTTGCGAAAAGAAGTAGCATCATGCATCAGTTTAATGGAAGAGAAGTCATTCATAGACAGCAAAATCTCACCATTGGTAGATTTTGCTTTGCAAACCAAATCGTCTTTCAGTTTCATGGATCTTTCAGCACAAACACAACTGTTCCTCCAACAACGCTAGAGAAAAGGAAAAGTATCTTTAAACTCTGGGCTACACAGTCGCCTTGATTTGGGAGTGTGATTAGTTGACTTATAAAAACTCACAGTAATCTACAACTTTGACACATTTTATGAGTCTTTCTATCCCAAACAACTTGAGAAGAAATTAAATCAATAGGAGGCGATGGAGAGAGTTCAATCACAACACTTCTTTGCATTTGTTGAATGAGATATCGAAGTGCCAAAGCAACTAGGAGAAAAATTTTCCGAAATTCATCTAATTTTCAAAACTGGGATGTTGAGCAGGCAGCATTTGAGTGATAAGATGAAAGATTTTGCTGAGTTAAAAAGATTCTTAAAAACTCCCAAAAATAGCTTGCTGGAGGTATGTTCAGAAACAAAATATCGCTAATCAGTCAGCTGCTAAACTGGTACTTGAAACGGGGATTGAAAATTAGTAATGTTTATCAGCTGATAAAACACGTCCGCAGAAAGGCTTGTGAGAATTTTGGAACAACGGTTTTGGAAACTAGGAAAATGAAAAATAGTGTTCCTAGTCAAGAGTTGTTTCCCACAACCAGTAAATTGGTAGGAAAAAGTGATATACAAAAACAATCACAGACAAGGAAAAACATACAAAATAAAGTACGTTGATGGTGCCAGGAAAACTTTATCCCGCATCAGAAGAGAATAATCCGCTTCTGTGGACTAGATATTGAAGAATTTCTTCAAAATCAAAAGCGCAAAAAATTTGTATGTTCTAAAACCCAAGTAAAATCAATATAAATAAGCTTCTTTTTTGATATTTATCCTATTGACCATTATACTAATTTTTTTAGCTGAGCATGAATGTTCCAATGCACTTGGGTTTCTACACCAAGATGAGAGCGTTGCAGTTTTACTACGACTTGATGGACAAGTAAGTAACCCATCATTTTTATCTAATAACTTGATAGCTACCATATACACTAAACTTGGATACAAATAATACGCTCACCAAACTTATACTTATATATACATTGATAGGAGTGATTTCCAATACGTAGAATTTATACAGATAGGGTGTTCATGGTTTTGAGCGAACCCCTAAAAGAATTGGTGAAACCAGACATAAAAAAGTTTTATGTTTACTGCACCCGTTGGTTTTCATGACTATAATGCAATAGACACAAGGATGAGTATGTAAGAAATTATGGACATCAAATAGACGGTGCAGGACTGCTGTGACCAACTGTTAAAACACAGTAAAACAACACCTGGGTTGTTTAAAGAGGAATTCACAGGAGATGGCACCTTTGCACCCAACTCTAAACCCTACTACTGTTGGGGTGAAAAACGGTTTAAATGAGCAAAGTATTGATTTAAGCAAAGACAGTTATCTGGACGTGTTGAAGGGGAGAAAGTTGTTTGAAGGAAACAGTCATGGGGTGGGAATGAAAGATGGAAAAATTCTCACTTACAGGAAAATAAAATGAGGTCTCACATATTTCTCTGCTGAAAGACAAGTATACTCTGAACAAGTGTCAACAGAACCTACTAGCTCATAGCAAAAACCAAACATCAAATTTTATCTAAATCTTCATCTCTCTGACATTAGTAACTGTATACATATTTTTGTTTATTGTAACAATTATTAGTCAACTTATATGAATAAAACTGAAAATTCATAACAAATGTTATATCCGTTTTACCTACATTACTGTTTTTTACTATTATATTATACAAATAAATTATAACAATAGTTGCAGCTGAACAATGCGAATCCAATCTCACAAGATACTGTTGAGGACCAACATATATCTTCAGTTTAACAATTAAAACTGTGACACAAATCCCGATATAAACAGCCGTTGCACAATAAATACATAGGTAGTGTAATGGAATTGCACAGGGCTGCGGTCATCTCAGCCGGTGCTAATAATATATACATATCCAAGACTACCCTACAGCCTATACTACTAGAGGTTATGCCTGAATGCTCAAGAGTGCAGCTGACTACTGCTTCACTAGAGCCAAGCGCAGGAAGGACTTTCCGCCTCTAAATGCTATTATTAACTTTGACACTTGCCACATGCTAGCTTGTTTTGATTTCTCAATTTGTATTAGCCAATCATTTATTTTTATGCCGACATGATTTTGTACCTCATTTATATAGAGCTGCATGCAGCCCAGCAGCTCAGATACAATTAGATAGAGTTAGTGTCTCGAACTAGTATTGTCTAGTTACCGTTAGTGTGTCTTAGCTAGCGTTCAAGGCTAGCCAGCACCAGTCCCAGAAGCTGAGGAATCGTTTGGAACTACCAGAAGGAATACCTTGGAAGGCGCTTAGGAAAAGACGCTTAGGATTCTGCGTAGCAACGACCAGCCAAGAGGGCTATACTGCCAGATACATTGGACTATTATTCAATACGTATTTAGAGACTTATCGTTCATTTTACACTTGTACTTAGTGTTCAGTTTTGTGCATTTTGGTTCAGTAGTAAGTAGGAATAAAGTACTGCTACCCTGTTAAACTTGTGGAATCTGTTTGGCCGGTTGCCGAACTTAGTCGTGTCTGCTTGTTAGCAGCATTCAGTACTCTCCGTATCAAAGAGACCATACTGCTTTGACACTCTGTAGCCATCGCTACCACGAAATACAGAGTAAAACCAGTAAACAAAGCACTCTTGCAATACCAGTAACCGTTCTTCCTCCTCATAACACGGAAAACCGTTACAGTAGTAAGCATAATGTACTTATTATATAGCAAAACAACATTATAGTATCAACTGGGATCAACAACACCGGGTGCACATAAAAAGCTTATCATTGAGACATGGTGCTCAAAAAAGCATTTGGAGCCAGGAGAACCATCTTGTCTTTAGACACCAGTGTGAAGATCTGCTCTTATTATACCACTGTGAACTTTATCAAACTAATATATAAAACCGACATATTGTTGCAAAAAGTTCCAAGCAGGTTTATTTTTAAGAATCATTTTTGGATAGATGAGGGGTTGACTCTTCGATATCTGGTGATTGAAAAGTAGTCTGTTGAGGCTTGTTTTGATGTCGAGTGCATCAATAAAGGTAGAGGGTCTCTGACTAAAGATAGCTATGATTAAACTGCTACTGGAGCTCTTGGTAGTCGCAGCCAAACTGGCTGCTAGGAAAATATTTCTGGCATCTCAAACACTTGAACTGGCAGAATTACAATGAGTCAATTTTTTTTGTCAAATTACTGATGGGCGTTGCTAAATGAAAATGAAAACTCTGCACCCGTCGTAAATTATTGACGAAAAAAATTACATTCAGCAGTCAAGTAGGAGGATATTTTGCTAAGTACCACCAAACTCTAGAAAAAAGGTCAAATATCTAAAAAAAAGTGAGACACTTTTTCGTTTGTTAGCTAATGAAACGCCATAAAAAAACAACATTTATAATGCAAATAATTACAAGACTAAGTCGTCTTTTCCAATTTTTAATTTCAAGTTTTTTATCACCAATTTGTCATCATCAAAGTAATTGTAAGTTGAGATATTGTTATTTCTTTATTTTTTCATAACCAACTTCAACACAAAGTTTTTTTAAAAGGGTATTTTCTAAAAATAGGCATATTTATTTGTAAAACTTTCAAAATTTTATAGGCGTATGAGAAAACATCAGCAATCACTAAAAACTTCATTTCAACATCCAATTCCGTACAAAAGTTGATTAAAACGGAGCTTGACCCATCTTCGTCAGTGGCAACTGCTAATCGAGTTCTTTCATTCACCTTGTAAATTCTCATACGCTTGCCTAATATTTCTTTAGTTGCCACTACTTGCAGCCGAGCATCATAATATTTTTCATTATCACAGCTTCCAATTTTCTTTCCATCGCTTTTATACACATGGAGTACTTGACTGTCAACTGATGAACAATAAGAATCTGCTGAGTAATATTTCATGTCCCCAAAGCTGTCCAAAAACAAAATTTTCAGACCACGAGTACCTCCGTATTCTATTACCATTAAAACCAATCTAGTATTTTCATCCAACAAATCTATATAACGACTTCCAGTTTCCGATTCGCAAGATACTCGAAGTCTGAAATCATTCGTACCCTTTATGATATCCCTAATGTCAGGAGCTGACGAAACTCTTGGCATCAACGCTGGAATCTGTTTAGGTATTGGTAGAGACGAATATTTAAATAAACAGTAATATAATTTAATAGAGGCTAAAAGCATTACTAAACGTAACAATGGGGAAGTAGAAATTTTAAAACCAATCTGTAGGGAACATCCTTTTTTATATCCTTTTATCGTTGCATCATCATGCATACCATAAGCACCAGCGTACTTTACTGCAACTATTAGCTCTTTGCTTCTAGAGTCATTTTTGTACATAAAGGTTGACGTTTTCTCAGGGGAACCACTGGTTGTCGCAAACTGAATTCTTTTTTCATTTATATTTGCAACAACTTCTCCGGTAATTTTTTCAATAATCATCTCACTCTCAATATTCTTCAGTCCTCCAGTTGCAATGTATTGTACTCCCGTTGGCAAATACTCTTCAGGACTGGATCTGTTTAAGACGTGTATTAATTCAGTTCGTGGGTTTACCTGCAGGTATAGGAGCACCCTATTGTCTCGTTTCATTACTGTGTAATGAATTCTTCCATCAGGATCTCCACCCAATGCTCGAAGTGCGAAATGAATACCTTCAATGGGTGCAAAACTTGCAGCCATATTGCAAAAACTTGCTTTTATAACTTTGTTTCGAAAATTAGTTCAAATTATATGCAAAGCTGCCTGCAGTGTCAAAAGTTACCATTTGGTATGTAAAGAATTTTTAAAGCCACTTGAGTACGTGTAATAAAAATGTGCATAGTTAAGCTAAAATATTTTTTCTAAAATTTGATAGCTTCGGTCGTTCTAGAGTATGAAATAGTTTTGTAGCTGTAATCATTTTACTTTTTGGGTTAATGAAACTAGATACATCCCTTGCAGTAAGGTAACTAAAAAAAGTCAGTTTTGGCGCACACCAATATTTTTTCCATACTAGCTAATTATGACTACTACATAGGTGTAACAGCCAACTTGTGAGGCAAAAATTACTGTCCCTGAAAAGTGTGCAGAACAACAAAAGTTTTAGCAAGAGTTTTAGATGCTGTTACAATTGTCATAGATGTACAAAAGGATACAAGTATAGAAAATTAGGTGATGTTGCATGTTTCCTGACTCACCAATCAGAATGTATGTGTGATAAAATTGAAATTATTTCTACTGTTGCAAATTAGCCGATACTAAAAAGCCATCACCACAAGTAAAAACTTAATTTTTCATCATAACAAACAATCACTACTTTGATTACTATTGCTGGAAATACCTGTGACCCTGAAAGAGGCAATGTGCTATGATTCCAGCCACCTGTGTTTTGATTGGTGGTGCTATCTGTGATGTTTATTGTAAGGCTTATTAGTGTAAATGAATAAAGACAACTGCGCTATTGTTGCACTTGTCATTTTTTTATCTCTTTTTCTACCTTCGGCACATGAACTTTTTCCTCTCCTGAAATTTTTAATATAAATTGAGCAAATCAGGTCACCAATGCTATTTGACGATTCGATTTAAAATTACCTTCTGAAGCTAACCTCAGATTTACAGCCCCTATTAACTGTTGTTTTTATGCATCTGTATTGTTCATTTGCGAGTTTTGTTAAATTTATTTGTAGTATAATATATTAGTTGAAATGTTTATAATAATTGCTACAAGATCAAAGTTTTGATAACATATTGACATTAGATATAAGAAGTTTATGTACATGTACATGTCTATGCCGATGTCCAAATCCATACACATGTCCATCACTACGTTTCCATATGGCTCATAGCTCCGAAATTTGGAGTTATGCCTCATGTGGAAACAGCCGCTTGCGCAATGAATTCCCCAGTTTTGGTTGCGGAAACTGTTTTCGAAAGCAGCTGCTATGCGGCATAGCGAAACAGTTAAATGCGCATTGTGAACCGAAGTAAACCACGCTGTATCCGGTATGCAAAAAACGTAAACAAACTGTTGTTTCTTCTCACCGATTGACCTTTTGCAAGCAATAAAAGTTGCACTGTCATTTTATTAATTAGTTAGTTAGGTGCAATGCCATGTCAGTTTATTGATCATGAGATCTTTAATTTTCTCAGTAAAATTTAGGAACAAAACCTACAACGTAGAATCGATGGAAAAACACAAACAAAGTAACATTGAAATATTTATCAGGGGCATTGCTCAGTCCATGGGGTCAGATAAAACTGCTGAGCAATGGCGGTCAAAATGAAAAGGCTTGAAAGCAAAATATCTTGAAGAGAGGAAGATATGTAGCATCTTTGGTTATTTGTTGGCAGTTTTTAATAAATGACAATATTATATATATGTTGATAAATATTATCAGAGAGAGATGGTACAAGAAGTAGGTTTCATTTATTATTTACTATTTTATTATACATTATTATTATTAATTATAAAAATAATTATTATTACGTTCAATTATTATTAATAATATATTGTTATTATATGCAGCAGATGAGCTACAATTTCTGATTAGTATTCATTCTGGTGACTAGCAGTGATCTAACAAAATGTCTCTATCCAAACTACACGTGTTTCCTGCTGCATGGAAAAACCAGTAGTTTGGGACTTCCCACATACGTTGCGCATCACTCACGGCGCCCATAGGAACAGTTTTGCATTGCTATCTCTCGTGGCGCAACTCCAAATTTCGGAGCTATGAGCCATATGGAAACGTAGTGCATGTCTGTCCATTTATTCTCACATTCATGTCCATGTCCAGGTAAAATACAATAGATTAAGGGTGCTTTCGGATACCCTACACGTAGGGCTTAACGATGGGATTAAACGAGACCATTCGGAAACCCCGTCGTTGAGGGCAGAAAAAACATGGCGGCAATGGCCAATTTGTGCTCAACGATGGAAGTGACAAGCGAGGTAGTTTGCGTCGTTGACTGACCTTGACTCCACCTAACCAACAGTTTTAACGAGTCAACTTTTATCAATCACTGTTCCTCCCCGTTTCAAGTAGTGACAATGTATTATAATGTATATAGAAAATACATCTGGCGATAAAATCATCGTAATTTATTTTGTTTGTAAGGAAACTAAAGTGGGCTCGCTCCAGCTATACAGTTTTCACAGACGTTGATGAAAATAAATATGCCTATGGTTTATGCGCAAACAACTTCCATTAAACGACAGTCATCGTTAAGCCCTCAACGAGTGTTCAACGACTGCCCTATGCATGGGGTATCCGAAAGCACCCTAAATGGATACAATAACTATTATAAAGCCAGAGTTTTGGTAAAATGTTTGTATTAGTTAGGAATAAAGTATATAAGAGCTTAATACAGTATTTGTAATAGTGAAGAAAAATTCATAATGAATAGTAGGAATAGTCCACTAGTTATCATCAGCGCTGAGTTCCCCTCCGAACTTGGTAAAGTCCTCATGCAGTAAGTCAGCAATATCCTTGTCTGCATCTGATTTGGTCAGCTCTTCGTTGTATTTTGTTTGACAACAAGTTTGCTCCCAATCAGGGCTGTTGGATGAAGAGAGAAAAACGACTTTTTACACGTGTTTGTATTGGCACTCCTTTTTTTCCTTTGTAAATAATCATAATTGGAGCACATTTTCTAATTTCCTTGATGTATCTGTGTGGTAAGAGAAGCATTCTTATCTCTCTTCTCATTTTCTTTCTATGACGCAACAAATGAAAGTTGCAACATATTCTTCTCCATTAAATTGATGAGGTATGAATCTTTCAACCACGTCGATATAAGGGAAAACTGCACACTGTTTGAAACTAGTGAGATATTTGATGTTGAAGCTCAGTTTGAGCTCATCCTTAGTCATTATTCTCAATCACTTGGCTCCAGCAGTAACTTCTCTAAAGTTCAAGTTTTTTGTGTTAATACGTTTAAGATCATAGCAAGCAGCACTTTCATTTTTTGGGTTTTGCACTTCTACCAAGTAGACCGCGTTGCAAGGTAATGAATATTTGGCAATGTTGAAGTTTTCAACTATTTTGCTCGAACAAACAACTCTCTGGAGTTCTCTCACATCTGTACTGCCACAGTAGGTGATAACGGAATAATCACCATATACACCAGTATTGCAATCGACAGCAACCACCTCCATAACGTTGAGGTAACGAGATTTGTTAGTGAAGTAAAATTATGACGATTCTCTAACAAGACCGAAATCGGGCCCAGTTAGTAGTCGGTGAATGGACCGAAAACAGGCCCAGATGATAGTCTGCGGGTGAACCGAAAGCAGGCCCGGTAGATATTCTAAACTCTTATTATGATTTAACTTGCCGTGTAATTAATCACCACCTTTAACAGCAGTAATATAGACAGAGTTTGACTTAACAACCAACTAATAGTCACTGTTAACTTGCAGTGTCAATAGACTTGCCCGGCTAAACTAGTGTTAGTGCAGCGACTACTATGAGACGTAGGTTTTTATAACTGCCACATAGTAAACTGGGTGCAGAGGCATATTTAGCTACAAGCTCTATCTCTAATTAATTTCAGCGCAACTACAAACTTATAAACTTGCCCGGCTAAACTAGCGTCTGTGCAGTTACAACTATGAGAAGTAGATTTTTACAACTGCCACGTAGTAGAGTGAGTGCAGAGGATTATGGTTAGATTTGAGAGCTACAGAATTCTTTAAAGTATGAGCACAACTTTATTCACAGCCAGCTCTGGCACAGATAAAAATGATTCAAGCTTATATAGTAGTACTCAAAATTATGTGTCTGATTGGACAAGATTTTAATAGGTCAACCCCCCCTACGTTTTTACACAACCTCTCACAGTTTATATTTGCACCAGAACTAATTAAACAATACTTAAAAGAACTTTTAAACATCCAAAACACAAATTAATTGTAACTTGTAATAATAATACAATAATACTACTTAATAGAAAATAATTACAGCGATGGAACATTATACAACAATGCAAAGAGCAGATTACATTGGAAATTCTATACAGCACTCGCGATTGATGACTTATTTCACCAGTACGTTCGCTTTGATGCTATACAACTACTGACACAACTTAGCAGCATTATTACTGAGCATCTACCACTGGCAACATGTTCTTCTGCTACGAGTGCAAATTTTCCTGCAGGGGTCTTCGAGAGTTGACAAAGCATGAGCGGGTTCACCAAAGGAGAAGTCGCTGTGTAGACTGTGATGTTTATTTCACTTCCAAAGAGATGGAGACTGAGCGCAAGCGTCTCTTCCATGCTTGAACCATCTCCACACAGACATATCCGCCGAAGGAGCCCAGGGCCACCAAAACGGTCTAATCCTCAGGAGCATCAGCCCTACTCTGACCACAGGGATTGCCAATGGCCTTCCATGAGATAGTGGGTGCGCCGCCCATCGTGGCGTCCAGCGCCACAATCCTCACGAGCTAATCCAGCCCCATCGGTGTCATCGAAGATTGTGTTAGCGGCCTCTCCAGACGACAACGTTGACTTGAATGATACCTGCGACATTTCCTTCTAAACAGGCTGCTCTCTCTCACAACAACCCTTTTGAGGGCCAGATTACTAAAGAGTTGAATTATTCTTGTCCTTGGTTTGTATCAACATTCCAGCGCAGATTTACTTCATCAGCTTTTAAAAAGTTCCGATATTTTGCAATTTGCTTGCTTTTCATTCTTCAAGAGTCTCAGCCATCTTCAGAGCTTTATCCGTATTGGATAATACTTCGTTACCATCCCTCTCTTTACGGACCTGTTTTGTAGGCATAATGAGCTTGGGGATAGCTCGCCTTTTTGCCGGTGCTTATTTTGCAACGGCATATTTCCTTTTAGGGATCGTTTTGGTTGTTTTGACTTCATTCTCTTTTGGAGTTATACTAATGAGGGATTTGGAAGTTTCACCCATAGTCATCTAAAAAATAAACAACAATGTCTGTATCAAAATAAATAATAAAAAAAAAATGTTCAACTTTTATGAAGAAAATAAATAATTAGAACCAAGTTGTTTTCCATCTGACAAAAGATTCAATATTGTCATTGTCAAAGACTTTGTAGTCTTGAAAGCAAACCTACTAGGTTTTATGTGCACACCTTTTTTTAGTTTTTGAACTTCTTGAGTGCAATTAAAAATAAATAATTAAAACTTAGATGTTAACTATCTGACACTTTACAATGCAATGTACTAATGCTAGAGTGCTTAAGGAGTGAAACCACAACAGAGATTCAAAAAATGCGCTCTCCATTACTACAAAAGTTGCAACAAAACCTGCTAAATGTTCCTTTCCCTATCAACAAAACTCAAATAAAAAAGAAAAATCATAAATCATTAAACTATCAAAAGATGAGGAATTGCACAAAAAAAGACAAACTGTAATGCACTTTCTACATTAAGTAATAGTCCGCCATATTTTGATCGATTTGATTTGTGTTTTTATAATCAGTACTACTTGTTGAATACCATTATACATCTGTGTTTTGATAATTAAATTTTTTAGATTTTGTCAAAATTGTATACTTACTCTAAAAAAGTTTGATTAAACTCACACTCAAATAAATATTCAAACAAAATGTATCAAAATTCACATTTCAATACCTAACTGCTACTTTCTTAAAACTGGCAATAGCAATATAATAACACTACTCTTCATATTTATACACTAGTCAAACCAACAATCAAAGCCGTGATAATAATCCCAACATAAACAACCCCTGCAAAATAAATACTTAGATAATGATCATGGTCATATACAATATTACAAACACTAACAATTGTGATAATAAACACTGGGTGCTTAAAATGACGTGTTAACAGGGGGTGTAAACTGCAGGTGAACTTTGGAGGCTAGGTTTAAATTGAACAAACAAAAACATAGGTGGTAAATCTGTTCATATACTACTTTAAAATGATATAGAGGACCCGTGACAAGAGGGGAAGATTGAGACACAACTGTCGCATGATCTTCAAAGAATCTTCACATTTTTTGATGTAGATGCCAAGAGTGGGAAAGGGGAAAAAAAAACATACGAGGTCATATGTCAACAGGAGAACAAGACTGCAGCACAACAGCGAGATACACCTCACCGAACAGCTTTATATAGCGTGCAGATTTGTTCCTATTTTACAAAAAGTGCGAAAAAGAGATGCCATGTGTCAGGGGGAAGGGAATAAAAAAGTAATAAGAACCCATTTGTTGACAGGGGGCAAGGTGGAGGGTTATCTGTGGATGATCCACACATTATGTACATTATTTTGCGCAGATCTGCTTTGATTATGTTACTAGTGTTTGCTGCCCAAGTGTGAAGAAAATATATACCCGTACACTACCTTGTACACTACCCGACATAAATTTTGAGTATTTCTGTTCATTCAGATGTACTGGTTTTAAGTCACTGGGATCATGAAGGTGATGATCAGAAATTCAATAATCAATAAAGGTGATGATTGAAAAATTAGCCTAAAAATTCTTTTAACACTTGAAAAACATCACCGAGAAAGCCTATGTCAAATTGAAAAAATAATTTTTGCGGATCGTAGAAGGTGAGATGCATCGCTTGGACAAATCTGAACAGAAATACCTTGAAATAGCTCTTATTATTATGCTTTGTTATATTGTTATGTCTTTTCAAGTGGATATCCCGATAAAAAATTCAAAATGCTCAAACGTCTTAGTATTAGTGTTATTGTCGTTTTTGTAAGTTATAGCTAACTTGAAAACTCTCAGCTTTGACAAAGTTTTATCGGACTTTGAAGACTTGCGGATTTGGATCATAAGTATTGTACGGTGAACAACCCCTAAATGCTAAAAATTGGATTTGACACAGCGTTCAAAAAATCATGTTTTGCATTTACCAAAACACAAGAGTTTTGCAAGTTTTGTCTTGAACATTTATCGGTTTGCAGTTATCCAAAAAAGTTTGGCATGCTACTGGAAACAAATTTCTAACGGATGCAGACACATTTGGAAATGAGCACCGAAAAGGTCTTGTTTCAGCATAGTCAGCAATCATACCCGGTCTGTCAACATTCATTCCAGGTATTTCTGCGATCATTCCTAATGATGTTCATTCCTATCTACACTCACTCCAACCTGTGACTGCTTACACTCCTTGTAGTAGGTATCTTCATGTTTTTAAACTTTAATGGACTTAACTTCTGTCGGCTTCATTTCAAGCCCAAACTGGATCCGATAATAGAGTGATGATCAACTGGAGTTCGTAGAGCCACATATTGCAATAATTTAAGCAAAGGTTGTCAATTTCATTTTGGAAATAAATCAAAAACGGTGCTAGTACAAGTAATTTGTACCCATTTTTAAATTTTATTACATAGTTTAATAATAGTTTCCATAGAGATATTATTTGCAATAAAGATATTCATCAAAAAATGGCAAACAACAATCCAAAATTTTGTAATGTCTGATAGCAATATTAGTTACATGGGCTAACAACAAGTACTTACACCTTACAATACCTTTCAAATCACTCATTTCTAGCACTTTGATTACAATTGAGGATTTGTCTTTTCCTTCATTTATTCTAGCAGAAGGAATTATCTTCCCCATTTCATAAGTTTCAGTAATTAAAGGTGGTTTGTCACTAGGCCTTTCGTATATTTTTTGAATATTAATTATAAGCTTCTATTTTCCACACATCCTATTTTAACTTTTCTGACAAATATATCAATAGACACATTTCCTGACTGGTCTGTTTCCTTTAATTCGAACACAACTTTGTCAGTGGGAGTCCGAAAATGGTTTAGGCATCCGCCAATAAAGAACCATATGTTCTATAACCATTATTAATTATTCTCTTGGTTACCCCATGCAGTACTTCCATGTACTTAACTCTACTTCTTTCCTTACAGGATGCACGAAGTATCATGTGATTTATGGTTGTCAGTCTCTGATGACTAATCATGCTGCGCCATTGTTGT
This sequence comes from Cryptosula pallasiana, assembly GCA_945261195.1. Lineage (NCBI taxonomy): Eukaryota > Metazoa > Bryozoa > Gymnolaemata > Cheilostomatida > Cryptosulidae > Cryptosula > Cryptosula pallasiana. The sequence goes on along the minus strand of OX183132.1, from coordinate 40,370,305 downwards.
ACTGTCATAAGAGATAGGGTAAATGAGCTGGCATTGGGTGTAGATGAAGCTTAAAAAAACAATAAAAGTGCTTGAAGCCAGCCATTGTTAGAGTAAGTATCTCAATCATTGGTAATTTTCCATAAATAGTAACAATAACTGATAAAAATTGCTTTTTTATACGTATCAACGCTCTGACATCCCTAGAATCATCTGTAATAAATCGAACTTTCACTTCATATTCCTTTTCTTCAGCGATATAATAACAACCATAAATCATTTGTTGGTAGTTGATAAAGTATGCACTCTCCAGCTCAACCTTTTGAATGCCGACAGTGAAAATCTTCTCACCATTTCTCAAGCTTATCACCATGGGCTCATAAGACTGTCTCAAACCACCAGACGCTTTTTACTCCCATGTAGATCTCATTTCGCCAAAGTCTACATTGACATTCTAGTATACTTCTGAAAAGTTTTCAATTTAGTTCACTCGAAAAGAAAAAACATTGTGTTTTACCGAGCTATCTTCTGTTACTATGTAGTGTGTTATTACTCCACCATCTTTTCCTAAAGCTCGTATCGAAATAACTTTGTTTTCACTCCCTTCTGTTCCTGCCATCATAAACAGTATTTTGTGCAACTTGCCAAAATTGAAAAAAATGTTTGTATTTCACCAACAATGCACTTCGTTAATTAATTTTACATAGTTGAAATTTTGCAAACAGAAAAGAAGTTTGATAGTTATACAGTTTAAAAAAGGTACAAGAGTATTCTTCAAATGAATTTAGTACAAATGGACTAATTTCTGGCAGAGCATAACTTTCTGCTCTCTGAAACTTCAATGTATCGACTGCGATGATCAGCATGTTTCACAACATTTTAGGGACATGCAATAAAAGATGAAAGAGCTAGTAACAGAGGCCAAAACTGTTACCAAAAAGTGTAAAGGTGTAATAGCAAGTCGGAAATATATGTTTACGGAAAACTTTCTGTCACATGTTTTTTATCCCTGCTTCATTAGCACCAGTGTTTGTTACTTCAACCAGTGGTTCTTTGTTTTTCAGAGTCATTTTTACCATCGCTTAATTGCGTAAACCAAAAGTACTTGCATAGTCCAGTTTAATTATAAACTATTTGCTTTTGGAGTCACATACCTCAAACTTAATGGTTGATCGGGTAAACCATCAGACGGTGCAAACTGAATTATTTTATCACTTATATCAGCAACAGCTCCTGTAATCTTTTCGATGATTATCTTACTCTTTCAGTTCTCCAGTTGCCATGTATTGTATGTACACCTGTTGGATAATACTCCTTACGACCTTATCTTTTAGAGATGTGTATTAATTCAGTTTTAAGTTTACTTGTAGGTATAGGTAAACCATCTTGGCTCGTTTTATTATTGTGTAATGAATACTCTCATCAGGATCTCCACCCCAAGTGTGAAAGTCTCACCTTTAACAAGTGAAAACTCTGTAGCCATATAAGTCGTACAATAGGAGCAGATCTGCATCATGGCATCTAAGGACAACCAGGCTCTCCTGGTTCCAAAATGCCTTTTTGACCACCAGGTGCCACGATAATTGTTTTAAGGTACCTTTTCATCTGCATCAGTTGTTGATTATGGCAATTGTTAGTGCTTGTAATATTATATAGGAACATTACCTAAGTATTTATTGCCCAGGGGTTGTTTATATTGAGATTTGTGTCGCAGTTTTTATAGTTGGATTAATGTTATGTTTGTACAAAGAGTTATTTTATCAGGGTATAGACTTTATTACGGATATATACAATGTATAAAATAAATACATAAAGTTATGGTAAGATATTCATTGATTAGTTCAACAAGCAACTTTAGTGAACATACAGACATTTCTGCTTCACTATTGGTCTGTGAATATCGAGTGATTAGGGGTTTGAGAATGCACGAATGATTTGCTTTTTATTTATATTGGGTTAAATTTTTAAAATAATATTCACCCCAAGCTGAATTTTCAACTTCTTTTAAATATATACTAAAATTTAAAATGTTTGACATATGTAGCAGAGTATGAAAATTGGCAGCAAATGTCTCTAATAATCAAACTGTTGCATCATATCGTTGTCACATATTTCGCATACATTGAAAAGGAGATGCTTCATCATATAATTCAACCATAATAAGCATGTGTTGTGTGGCACAGAAGATAATAGCAGGAAAGGTGACTAACTCTATCAACTTTTTTGGTGTAATCATGTCGTCTTTTACAAATTTGTGATGCGTTTGAAGAATAGAGTCCTTAATATATAGTGTTTTTGATGCTGTTGAAGTCATACAAAATATGGCAACCTAACGGTTACGATAACTTTTTAGAATCCTTGTCAGTGAAAAAAATGTTCGTGAAGTTTTTGAGAATACAACTAGAAATTTAAGATTGAATCCAATGTTTGTACCCAAATCTGTTTAGAAAAAAATAAAAACATGGTTGCTGAGTAAACGTTGTCTCTACCATTACACACTGACTCAACTATACTGATCAAAATCTAACATATGAAATTCCGAAAATTTTGGCTTTAGATAATTTTTTTCAGTAACATCACAATATTGTTGTATGAACGAAGCAGTGTGTTTAAGATCTTTCAAGCTATTTATTCAACCTAATATTCTAAAGACTAAAGTTGATGCTCTGGTTGACAGCGGATTGAGGAATTTACATTCTCTGATAGAATATGTAAAGGAAAATAAGTTCATTTAAAGATTTCAATGCCTCTCACTGAAAGCATAAAAAGTAGACTGAGAGCAGTAAGTTGCTGATTTTTTGATGCTTTAGAAATGGTAGTCTAAAAGACGGTCTAGCACTGCGCTTTAGATTTTGTCAGTCGTAAAAGCTTTCACTCTGACCGATTTCAGAGCGAAGGGGTTGGGTAACAGAAAAGTTGTTTGTGTGTCCAATGTTTCACATTTCCATAGCCCTAAAGAGTTGGATAAACGAGACAGATGAGTTTTATTTAATGTTTTTTGATCAAGTAGCACTATGATATGCCATATTCGGGATAGCACAGAAATAACTAGGAAGGCGAGCTGCCAGACTGATGAGATATAGGTTCAGTTATCAATAAGTATATTTGCTAACATGCCAGTGTACATGCAATTGCACAAGTCAACTTCTCAACATGAGCACACAAACAGTTTTGCCCTCTCTCGCTATATATCAACGAATTCATCAAGTAGATAAGCAAATGAGGCAGTTTAAAATAAGCAAACATAATTTGCTAAAAATAAGCTGAATATAGGAAATAGAATATAGGAAATAGAAATTGCGCAAGCGGACATTAATAACTGATAAGTTAACCTTTAGACCTCCTGCTACACTCAGTATAGCTATCAGTTAATGTGCTCAAGCTTGCCAGCGCATCCAAATGACTCGCTCAGTAGTCAACAACAAGTGGTAATAATGTAACAGTTTTCTCGTTGTTAAGAGAGGAATACGGTCACAGGTACTGCAAGATGCTGTTACAATGGCTGACTCTGTGTTTCAGTGGTAGCTGTGGATACAGAGTGCAAGGCTAGAATGTCTCTCTGAGCTAGAGAAGACAAGATGCTGCTTGTTAGAAGACACAACGGTATTCGGCAACCGGCCAAACAGATTCTAATAGACTGAAAGTGCAAGCAATGACTTTATTACTCCATTTTACTCAACACGCACAAAATTGCTACTAGGTATAACTATAAGAAGTGGTTGTAATGTCTCTAAATACTGGTGTCCGTATACTGAAGGTAGGCGTCTGGTGTTACAGTCTCTTAGCTGGGCGTTCCTACAAGAGTTCAAAGCGTCTTTCTTTGATACACTTCTGGGAACCTCTCCTCTGTAGTCCTAAACCAATCCTCAGCTGTCTTGGCTATAGCTGGCTAGTATTCACCTAGCTGAGCACGCACTACTCCTAGACAGTGTCTCACAAACAATGTCTGAGCATGACTAAACACTAACTCTAACTGCCCCGCTGGGCTAAAGCAAGTCTGTATAAATAAGGCACAAAATCAAGGATGTGTATAAATATATGATTGGTTAAAATTACATAAACAAAACAGCATGTGACACATGCCATGATAAAAATAGCTAATGGAGGCGGGAAAAGCCCTTCCTACTGGCTGAAGCTAAGCTGTAGTGCAACTGCACTGCTGAAGGCGTTCAAGCGTACTCCAGTAGTAGTGGATATATAGGTGGTCTTGAGTAGCATAGGTTGAATAATATATGTGTAGTGCCGGCTGTAGATGATGGCAACACCGTGCAATTCCATTACAATAAAATAGCTAGCAGCAAGTGTCACTCACACGCTACTACACCATAATAATATTGATAATGGATAATCTTTTCTAAAAATCATACCAGACTTGTCACTTGTAGAAAAGACAACTGTGCTGAAATAATTTTTGTGTCTTAATCATAGCTTACAAGCCAACCCTCTCGAATCGCCCCTTTTACCCAAATGACCTGGCCTATGTTTATATGTTTTGTAACCTGATTATGTGTAATTTGATTGGTTAAGATCAATTGACTTTTCGATTTTTTCCTATGCACATCTGAACATATATAACATGGCTGGTAGCATGATTGTGCACATCATTATACGTGAATCTGAGCCTAGCGCTAGATAAACCTATATGAAATACAAGACATGGTATGATTCCGCAAGACTTATTCCAATTTTTTTATTACTGACCCGTGGTCATCATCAAAGTAAGTATGAAAAAAGATATTGTCATTAATTTTGTTCTTCAAAAACTAACTTCAAGGCAAAGCTTTTCGAAAAGGGTACCTTCTGAACACAGGCAGAGTCATTTGAAAAACGTTCAAAACTTTATAAGCATATGCCAAAACATCTGCAATTACTAAAACTTTCAACTCAGAATCCAGTTCCTTGTAAAAGTTGATGGCCACTGAGCTTGATCCATCTTCATCCACCGCAGCAGCTAATTGACTTCGCTCATTCACTTTGTAAATTCTCATACGCTTGCCTAATATATCTCTAGTTGCCACTACTTGTGATTGATCATCATAATATGTTGAGCTGTCACAGCACCCAATTTTCTCTCCATCACTTTTATACACATGGACTGTGTCAGTTCCGACTGATAGATCAAAAGGATTTTCTGAATGATATTTGTTGTCACCAAAGCTGTCAAAAAACCAAGCTTTCATGTTAATAGTACCTCTGGTTTCTATAACCATTAAAACCAACCGAGTATTTTTATCCAACAAATCGATATATTGACTTCCAGTTTCTGATTCGCAAGATGCCCGAAGTCTGAAATCATTTGTGTATTTTAGGATATCCAATATATCAGGAATCCATGAAGCATTAGGCATCAGTGCTGGAATCTGTTCAGGTATCGGTAGCAAAGAAAACTTAAATGAAGTGTAATAGAATTTAATAGAGCCTAAAATTATTACCAAACGTTGTAATGGTGTAACAGCAAGTCTGAAGCATGCGGTTAAGGAAGATCCTTTTGTATGCGCTGTTATCGTTGCTCCAGTATTTAAACCAAAGCTACTAGCATAGTTTATTTCAACTTTCAGTTCTTTGCTTTCAGAGTCACGTACATACTTTAAACCGAATGGTTGAACATGTAGACTCCTAGATGCCGCAAACTTAATTATTTTATCGTTTATATATGCAATCTCTTCCCCGGTAACTTTTTGAATAATCATCTTATTATCAAAAGTTTTCAGTCCTCCAGTTGCAATGTATTGTACACAAGTTGGCAAATAATCTTCAGGGCTGGATCTGTTTAAGACGTGTATTAATTCAGTTTCAGGGTTTACTTGCAAATATAGGAGCACCCTATTGTCTCGTTTCATTACCGTGTAATGAATCCTTCCATCAGAATCTCCGCCTAACGCTCGAATTGTGAAAGCATCACCTTCAAGGGGTACAAAACCTGTAGCCATACTTGATTGTATTTTCTGGTAAAACTTTGAAACTCCAGTTCAAAGCTGCCCGCGCTATCAGAACTTACCATTTAGTGTGCAAAAAATTTGTGAAGCCACACTTGAGTATGTGTAATATTCAACTAATATGCTTTTTTAAAATCAAAAAAATCAGAAAGCTCTTGGGTATATCAGTCTTTGGTGGTAATGATTTTTTTCTTTTGTTGAAAAGATTACATTATTCTCTTACATTAAAGTAGCCAAAGAAAAATCAACGTTGAAGCATAGCCACTAGTTTTATACTTGCAGTCGACTACGACAAAAATCTAGCTGTATTAGCCGACTTCTAAGGTCAAAATAGTTGCGTCTGGTAATTTCGCAAAATAAAGTGGCTTAAGCAAAAAGTTTGAGATGTTGTTACGATTGTTATAAATGTAGAGAATATATATACCAACTCTCTAACTTTCTATACCAGCCCCGCGTTATGCTTTGTGTTAGTATAACAGTTTTTAGTTCCATTGTACACTTAATTACTGGCATCGTTGTGAGGAAATACAGATATACTTTTTTACTAATACCTTATGCCAAAATCTTGCACAATATTTGTTAGATGCGAAAGTAAATAACTAAACCGGCTGCAGTGGTGAAGCTGTGAAGGCATGCTAGATGAAGAAACTGTGATGAAAAAGTGTTGGTATTATGAACTGTTCTACTAATTCTGGATTTATACTGGAATGAAATGAAATAGAATGCTACTTTGGCAATGATGGTTCCTTGACGTTTTCAAATATAATGTATTAGGTGAATTCTCAGCGTTGCCAGTGAAGATGAAATGGAAGTGAGAAAGCAATCTAAGGCAGGTCGAGAGATGCAAGTGCTAGTCTACGGAAAAAATTGATTTTTCATAATAACCCCAGAGCACAAAGTTTCAAGCCTTCTGTAACAGGTTGAAACTTTTACCAAATTTACTTCTGAAACATTAAGCATAATCTCCTGAAAACTTTCTGACCACACAAATTACTGATTAATTGGTGGATGGATGTCCATTCTTAATTTTGTTTCAAATTTATTTGAGGCTTTGAATATACAAAAAATTATGAAGCATTTGCAAAACTGGAATTTGGAACCAATGTAGACAAGAATGAATGTGGACAGGACTAAATGCACATACAGCTGGAATGAATGTTGACAGACCTGTAATAAAGTTTGATTACGTTAGAGTGCAGAAAAACTTGACACTCGTTCTAGAAAGTGTCAACATTTATTCCTGGTGACATAAACAGTTTCATTTAGAGGTTCATTGCATCAATGAAATCAATTATCATCTTTTCCTTAAACAGACAACTCCTGTAATGAAAGTTGGAATGATATTTTATATATCATTGAGAACGAAAGTAGACACAGCTGGGAACGAAAGTCAAAATTTTCTTGTTTGTTGCATAATTAGCATTCGTTACAGGTCTTTCAGCGTCCAATCCACGATGTGACTTCTTTCATTCCAGCTGTGTCTGCATTCATTCTTGTCGGCGTTCATTCCTGTCTACGTTCGTTCTAGTTCCCGCAAAAATTCAACAATTTTTTAAGCAACACTATCCTATGCCTATTGATTACAACCACCTATGTTTACCTCCTTAAAAAGATGGAAGCGTATCTTTTTTGTAATAGTCTGAATACTGCAGAATGCAAAAAATATCTTTCTGTAAGGTTTTGCCTGCATCAAATGAGATCATATAAAGCATGCATCATATTTCCAAAAAAATCATCTTAAAAGGTTTAGGATGGGCTTTGAAAAACGCACTTTTTGTGTAGACTTTTTATCCTATCGAGAATTGTAAAACTATTGAGAAAACTCACGGCAAAAAAGTGCAATAGGTTTTGTAGCTGTGGGAGTTGTGCACTCTCTGGGGAAATCCATGTTTGGACACTAATTATGTCTAATCTGATTGCTCCCTCATTATTTCTCCTACTTGAGTTAGCTTGTGCTTAGCTTTATAGTTAATTCGGTTGAAAATGTTTTGAAGCTAACAATGCAGTTTTGGCTGTGCAGTAGAGCCATTGGGTTACGCCCGCTCTTGTGTTTCAGGTGTACATCAATAAGATGTTAAAGGTAATTCGCACTCGTTATTTTTACTAATGTTTGCTTGTTTGTATTTGGTAAATTTAATGACAGGGTTTCAATAAGAGTATTTTCGACCTATTCGTCGAACAAAATACAAAAAGTAATAGGTGTTCATAATTCAATACCTCGTGTATTCAACAGAACATTAGTTCAGAAAATCATAATTGTTCAATGAACTGTTATAGTTTATCGAACAAATCATAAAGAAGATAACTCTCAATTTTTAAAATATTCAAGAAAATAATAAAACTTGAACTACTATAAACTGGGATAGTTTGTGAAGCTGGCCTTCAATTAAGTAAATTTTGAACGCTTACAATTATTTTGAACTATTTTTCAAGGATGAAAAACCGGTCTATGAAAAGGAAAAAAAATAACTCCCTCGTTATTATTTATTTAGTGTTCAGTTTTCTTCGCAACCTACGAACAGTATAAATAGATACTCGCTGATTATTTTTTTATTTGGTGAGCGGCTAATTGTTGACCCACGAGTTTTGAACAAAATGATTATTTATTCATTAAATTTATTGCCCGTGTGATTATTTTTATTGAAATGTGTTCAACAAACAGAGCTCACGAATACTCTTAATGACTTGTAGTTTGTTATTCGTCCCTTTGTAAACTATATTATAGCTTCACGCTGCTCAACTGGCAAATATAACCCTTTAGCTGTTTGCAACCATCAAATTTGATACCCTGGGATTACTGATTTGTAGACGTCTATGGAGGTCTATGAAAAGGCTGTCAACGTAAGGGGTATCTGCGAGCAGCAGTTCTATTATGTACATTCCAACAAGCAGTTTGTACCATTTTAATTAAGTTTCCAGTTAAAAACTACCTTTTAAAAATGTAAATTATTAATAATTAGTGCTTTTTAACTTTCTTGTTGGAAAAATAGCTTGTATTTCAGATTTAATTATTATCACTGTTGTGAAAAAGAAACTTCAAGAATATAATTTCGGCAATGTTTTTTTTTGTCATAGAATATTACTATCAAATTATACTAATGTTATTGTTTAATTACTTTTTCGCTTGAAAATCATTATTTGATAAAAAATTATTCATCAGCTCTTTTGATTTGATCACTAGCACTATTATGTGAACGCCAGTGTATACATATTAAGGAGCTTACCAAAGGTGAAACAAACTGCTGACTTGAGAAAGACAGATCCAAAAAATTAAAATTTGTTGCAATATCACATTTTTGCAATCAAAAGAGTCTCTGCGCAATGCCAATATTTAGGAAGCCCTACTTCTATACAAAAAGGTCAAACTTTTGTAAACTCGCTTTACAGCTCCATATGACTTGTTGCGTCTCTGTGAAAAATTCGCATCTTGATGAGTGGTGTCTGTGTTTATAGGAATCACCATACTTGTGAAATGTCAACTCCGGATAATTTTTCTGAACACATTTCAACCTCAAAAAGTTTAAATTAAATCAAATCCTCTTCAAATTAGGCGTCTTAAGCCTTTTAAATTGCTTTGCCTTAAAATTTGTACCTTTAGTTCAAAGCCAATGCAAAAAAATATGGTGAATACTCTAGTGGATTTTGAGGGGACTGCCAAAATGTCACCAACAAAACCTCTCTCCTCCAAAGGTTATCTATCAACGGAGGAGTATTCCAGCTCCACAACTGTAACAGTGTCCACAGCTCAGACTCACTACTCAGTGCTTCAGAGTAACAATCATTATATATTGTTCCACAACAATCCAGTGTAGTATAATAGTGCAAAGTATTTCTCTGCATGGTGTAATCACAAGCAGGATTCTGATACAAGTAAAATGTGTATAAGCAAAGCTCTGCCTTTTATAGTCAGAGTTACAGGAAATAGATGCCTACTATGGGTGTGGCAAATCACAATCAACAGGAAGTACATACGCAAATCATCCAACAAGCTATAAATAGTAAGGTGCAAGATTGGCTAAGATATGGTTAAACGGACAAGGCGCCCGGAAGTGGAGGGCGGAGCTTCAGCTGCAACTATGCTGAGTCACAATCCAGGAAGTGAAGGGGCAATGGAGTCAGGGTTCCTGGGCTATTATAGCTTGTGGTTTATGGCTCCTGGTGAATTCGATGATGGTTAAGTTGCAAACTTGGGCTTCTGTATTTTTTGATGCTAGTCTGGTTTCTCAGGCTATGTCCATTTTCTTTTCACTGACCCAATATAGAGTAGCTGAAGGGCTGGTAATGTTACTGCGGGGCGGGTAGTGACTGCTGCAGGGCTGGTAGTGACTGCTGCAGGGCCGGTAGAGACTGCTGCAGGGGCGGTAAGGCTGGTATCTTCTTCTTTACAAGGTTTCTGGTAGTGCCAGAGCATGCTTGACACTCCACAGTTGTCAGGGGGTCCTTTGCGCACACTTGGTGATCATGAAAATCCACTACATTCCTCTCTCCATTAAAGACATTCTCTCTTTGTCTTTAATCAATAGAATAAAAATGAGAAAAAAAACATATAGGTTCAAGTAACACCTGTACCCAGATAGATTCATGGCAAGAGCATCCTACAGCCTCCTAGCATCATTAGGGATAGCTTCCAATTTCTGTTTCGGGCCTCCTGGGTCATAGCGAAAGCTGAGAACAACTCTCGTTGCACAGAGTTCAACCATAGCATCTGCTGCATAAGCAGAGAAAAAGCCGTCAGGGTTTTTATCTTTTCTCTCTTGGTGTTTGTGGTGGCTGACTCATCCTTCAGCGTCAGCTTCCTTTCGAGAACCTCCTCTTCCAGCACTGGGGTGGTGTAATCTGTACCGAGTGCGCCTCAAACTTTGGCTAAACATCGACAATTGATTGTGTGATTCAGCATCATCCTCATCCATAGGTGCTAGCTCCGGGTCAGCAGCAGCGACAGCAGCAGCGACAGCAGCAAAAGGGGTTGGCTGTGGAGGTGCGGGCTTTTAATTCAGCAGCTCCTCCGTAGGCATTGCCAGCAATTCATTTTCTCATACTCCTGTAGGATGGTAGGCTGCTAGGTCAGCTTCTAACAGCTAGGTCAGCTTCTAACAGCTAGGTCATCTTCTACCATCAAGCCCTAGTATTTCTCCTCAATCTCCAAACAGTTAGAGGTAGCCATGGTGATAATTTGTGGCACAAGGTCTTCCTTAGGTGGGGCAGTACATGTAGTGGTATGGTCTAGGTCTTGAGAAAAAAGTTGCCATTGCTTTTTTGTCAACTGCTCTCTCATACTCCTGACTCAATTCCCCTGAAGTTACAGGAAGTTGTTCGGCAGGGATATTAGTGGCAAACTTCATGCTCTTTCTTCTGGCGGTCACAGTTTTTTGCCGTATTTTGCTCAAAGTTTCTGCGTTTGCTCTTCTTACCCCTCTCCAATATTTGAGCGGGTTCACAGACTGCTGGTTCAATCTTCATAGGTGTTGTTGGGGAAAGTCTATCTCATTCACAGGGAGACATCCTGTTTCCAAGTCTAGGGTGGCACCCTAGAGCCGCTTTTGCTAACACCACCCTGTCTTTCAAAAGCTTCCCATGTTTGTCAGTACATGTTACATCATGTCTGTTTATTGTGATGACAGACTCTTGAAACTTCAACAAGCATTCATGGGTTTTGAGGAATGGCATTCCGATGACGGCATCCTCATTTATGTCACTCATAACAAAGCTGATAACTGTCTGTAATCCATGGATTTGTACGGACATGTTTACTGCGCTGTAGAAAGCAATCTTTGATGCATCAGCCATCAATCCATGTGGCTTGCTGTCATGTAGTGTATTCCTCACATACAGCGGTAATCTTTGGTAAACATGGCAGGATGGCAGGTTTGTAGTACACCCGGTATCTACAAGTATGGACATGAATATATATATATATACATATATATATATATATATATATACATTGTGGATCGAAGGAGGCGGCTCATAAAAGGCGTATATATTATATATATATAACATATGTGGGGCATCTGGAGGAGGCTCAGGTCTGGACTCCTGGTGGTACACCTTTAAAGATAATTTCTAGTACATTGTACATTGGAGTTGTGCCCTTTCTCGTATTATAATAAAAGTCCAGGTTGGGTTTGAAAATGCGGATGTTGCTATTTTTTGCTACAGTTTCTGATTACGCCTCAAGAATTATCAGGCATTTATCTTTGGCTCTTTAATAGTTCCATAAACTTTTGAGTAATAACTGTTTTAATTTGTTGTAAGAGATTTGGTAACTATTTTTTATCATGAGAAACCTTTTCAATTAGTCTAAGATCTGCAAATTTTATGATTTGTGTTCAGCTTTGGAAATATACTTGATACTTTTATCATGTATTAAATTGTCAAAATTATTCATTCATTCACACTGAGCAACAAAGAGGAACTACGTGAACTTCCATTGCAAAACATATGTATTTACCACTAGGATAATCTTAGGGCTGTGCCGCCATAATAGCAAAATTAGTTTGTGGTTTTAACTAACAACAAACGGTCTTTATGTGTCAATATCAAAGGATACTGTAGATTGTGAATGTCATTGATGCCTGTGAGGAAATCCGATCAGAAGCACGTTTGTGTGGAAAAAAATAGGGGAATGATGGTGAGATAAACATACACATGCAAATTTCTTGATAAACTTTGTGTTATAATAAAAGTGCTGTTCAGTTACAAACTTCGTCAACAGCTAAAAAAGTATCCAGCGCACTGTTAAACACGATGAACCAATAAGACAGTTTTAAATTATTACATTCCTGACAGACCCATAACAGCACGTCTAAAGAACAAGATGAACAAACCATAGTGCAGCACCAATTTTTCATACTGCGTCGTAGAAAACCATATTAAATGGCTTATGCCATTACTATCTACACAGTATAAACTTTTCAATGAAAAATTCGCTGACATATATAAAGTGCATACATGAAAGCATACTATTGATGATATATAGTAGAGCGTATATAGGAAAGCATCCTATTGGTGATATATACTAGAGTGTATATAGGAAAGCCTCCTATTGATGATATATAATACAGAGTGTATATAGGAAAGCCTCCTATTGATGATATATAATACAGAGTGTATATAGGAAAGCCTCCTATTGATGATATATAATACAGAGTGTATATAGGAAAGCCTCCTACTGATGATATATAATACAGAGTGTATATAGGAAAGCCTCCTATTGATGATATATAATACAGACTATATATAGGAAAGCCTCCTATTGATGATATATAATACAGAGTGTATATAGGAAAGCCTCCTATTGATGATATATAATACAGAGTGTATATAGGAAAGCCTCCTATTGATGATATATAATACAGAGTGTATATAGGAAAGCCTCCTATTGATGATATATAATTCAAAGTGTATATAGGAAAGCCTCCTACTGATGATATATAATACAGTGTGTATTTAGGAAAGCCTCCTATTGATGATATATAATACAAAGTGTATATAGGAAAGCCTCCTATTGATGATACATAATACAGAGTGTATATAGGAAAGCCTCCTATTGATGATATATAATACAGACTGTATATAGGAAAGCCTCCTATTGATGATATATAATACAGAGTGTATATAGGAAAGCCTCCTACTGATGATATATAATACAGAGTGTATATAGGAAAGCCTCCTATTGATGATATATAATACAGACTGTATATAGGAAAGCCTCCTATTGATGATATATAATACAGACTATATATAGGAAAGCCTCCTATTGATGATATATAATACAGACTATATATAGGAAAGCCTCCTATTGATGATATATAATACAGAGTGTATATAGGAAAGCCTCCTATTGATGATATATAATACAGAGTGTATATAGGAAAGCCTCCTATTGATGATATATAATACAGAGTGTATATAGGAAAGCCTCCTATTGATGATATATAATACAGAGTGTATATAGGAAAGCCTCCTATTGATGATATATAATACAGAGTGTATATAGGAAAGCCTCCTATTGATGATATGTAATACAGAGTGTATATAGGAAAGCCTCCTATTGATGATATATACTAGAGTGTATATAGGAAAGCCTCCTATTGATGATATATAATACAGAGTGTATATAGGAAAGCCTCCTATTGATGATATATACTAGAGTGTATATAGGAAAGCCTCCTATTGATGATATATAATACAGAGTGTATATAGGAAAGCCTCCTATTGATGATATATAATACAGAGCGTATATAGGAAAGCCTCCTACTGATGATATATACTAGAGTGTATATAGGAAAGCCTCCTATTGATGATATATAATACAGAGTGTATATAGGAAAGCCTCCTACTGATGATATATACTAGAGTGTATATAGGAAAGCCTCCTATTGATGATACATAATACAGAGTGTATATAGGAAAGCCTCCTACTGATGATATATACTAGAGTGTATATAGGAAAGCCTCCTATTGATGATACATAATACAGAGCGTATATAGGAAAGCCTCCTACTGATGATATATACTAGAGTGTATATAGGAAAGCCTCCTATTGATGATACATAATACAGAGTGTATATAGGAAAGCCTCCTACTGATGATATATAATACAGAGTGTATATAGGAAAGCCTCCTACTGATGATACATAATACAGAGTGTATATAGGAAAGCCTCCTATTGATGATATATAATACAGAGTGTATATAGGAAAGCCTCCTATTGATGATATATAATACAGAGCGTATATAGGAAAGCCTCCTACTGATGATATATACTAGAGTGTATATAGGAAAGCCTCCTATTGATGATATATACTAGAGTGTATATAGGAAAGCCTCCTATTGATGATATATAATACAGAGTGTATATAGGAAAGCCTCCTATTGATGATATATAATACAGAGTGTATATAGGAAAGCCTCCTATTGATGATATATAATACAGAGCGTATATAGGAAAGCCTCCTACTGATGATATATACTAGAGTGTATATAGGAAAGCCTCCTACTGATGATATATACTAGAGTGTATATAGGAAAGCCTCCTATTGATGATATATAATACAGAGTGTATATAGGAAAGCCTCCTATTGATGATATGTAATACAGAGTGTATATAGGAAAGCCTCCTATTGATGATATATAACACAGAGTGTATATAGGAAAGCCTCCTATTGATGATATATAATACAGAGTGTATATAGGAAAGCCGCCTATTGATGATATGTAATACAGAGTGTATATAGCAAAGCCTCCTATTGATGATATATAATACAGAGTGTATATAGGAAAGCCTCCTATTGATGATATACACTAGAGTGTATATAGGAAAGCCTCCTATTGATGATATATAATACAGAGTGTATATAGGAAAGCCTCCTATTGATGATATATAATACAGAGTGTATATAGGAAAGCCTCCTATTGATGATATATACTAGAGTGTATATAGGAAAGCCTCCTATTGATGATATATAATACAGAGTGTATATAGGAAAGCCTCCTATTGATGATATATAATACAGAGTGTATATAGGAAAGCCTCCTATTGATGATATATAATACAGAGTGTATGTAGGAAAGCCTCCTATTGATGATATATAATACAGAGTGTATATAGGAAAGCCTCCTATTGATGATATATAATACAGAGTGTATGTAGGAAAGCCTCCTATTGATGATATATAATACAGAGTGTATATAGGAAAGCCTCATATTGATGATATATAATACAGAGTGTATATAGGAAAGCCTCCTATTGATGATATATAATACAGAGTGTATGTAGGAAAGCCTCCTATTGATGATATATAATACAGAGTGTATATAGGAAAGCCTCCTATTGATGATATATAATACAGAGTGTATATAGGAAAGCCTCCTATTGATGATATATAATACAGAGCGTATATAGGAAAGCCTCCTATTGATGATATATAATACAGAGTGTATATAGGAAAGCCTCCTATTGATGATATATAATACAGAGCGTATATAGGAAAGCCTCCTATTGATGATATGTAATACAGAGTGTATATAGGAAAGCCTCCTATTGATGATATATAATACAGAGTGTATATAGGAAAGCCTCCTACTGATGATATATAATACAGAGTGTATATAGGAAAGCCTCCTATTGATGATATATAATACAGAGCGTATATAGGAAAGCCTCCTACTGATGATATATACTAGAGTGTATATAGGAAAGCCTCCTACTGATGATATATAGTAGAGTGTATATAGGAAAGCCTCCTATTGATGATATATAATACAGAGTGTATATAGGAAAGCCTCCTATTGATGATGTATAATACAAAGTGTATATAGGAAAGCCTCCTATTGATGATATATAATACAGAGTGTATATAGGAAAGCCTCCTACTGATGATATATAATACAGAGTGTATATAGAAAAGCCTCCTATTGATGATATATAATACAGAGTGTATATAGGAAAGCCTCCTATTGATGATATATAATACAGAGTGTATATAGGAAAGCCTCCTACTGATGATATATAATACAGAGTGTATATAGGAAAGCCTCCTATTGATGATATATAATACAGAGTGTATATAGGAAAGCCTCCTATTGATGATATATAATACAGAGTGTATATAGGAAAGCCTCCTATTGATGATATATAATAGAGTGTATATGGGAAAGCATACTATTGATGATATATACGAGAGTGTATATAGGAAAGCCTCCTATTGATGATATATACTAGAGTGTATATAGGAAAGCATCCTATTGATGGTGAATAATACAGACAGTATATAGGAAAGCCTCCTATTGATGATACATAATACAGAGTGTATATAGGAAAGCCTCCTATTGATGATATATAATACAGAGTGTATATAGGAAAGCCTCCTATTGATGTATAATACAGAGTGTATATAGGAAAGCCTCCTATTGATGATATATAATACAGAGTGTATATAGGAAAGCCTCCTATTGATGATATATAATACAGAGTGTATATAGGAAAGCCTCCTATTGATGATATATAATACAGAGTGTATATAGGAAAGCCTCCTATTGATGATATATAATACAGACTATATATAGGAAAGCCTCCTATTGATGATATATAATACAGAGTGTATATAGGAAAGCCTCCTATTGATGATATATAATACAGACTATATATAGGAAAGCCTCCTATTGATGATATATAATACAGACTATATATAGGAAAGCCTCCTATTGATGATATATACTAGAGTGTATATAGGAAAGCCTCCTATTGATGATATATAATACAGACTATATATAGGAAAGCCTCCTATTGATGATATATAATAGTGTGTATATAGCAAAGCCTCCTATTGATGATGTATGATAGTCTCTATATAGGAAAGCCTCCTACTGATTATGCATTGTAGAGTGTACACAGGATAGCATCCTACTGGTGGCATATTGTCGTAAATTTTTCCAGCACCCACGGATGCAAACTTGCCTACAAACCCCTCTGACAACAGTCTGTTAGTAATTGTGTGTTCAGAACAACAGTTATAACCAGTACCAAAATGACCGACCGACCTGTGCCTGTAAGATACCGACTCTGCATCAGCCTGTTACCAACACCATATTAGTCATTACCCACTCTGTGGGGCCACGCCGGGTCGGCAGCATCATGGCCGCTGTAGCCTGAGAACCCATGATGCTGTCCACCACTTCTGGGTCCCACATACACTTAACTCTATATGCCTTATTTCATTTGTGTGTATTGATATCTGCAATGCTTATTTTTCGACTTATATTCCACTTACATTATACCGGTTTACTGTATTACTTGGTGTGTTCTGCCTATGAAATGCACAGCTCTTGATTATGACCGAGGGTAAATTTTTTGTATGGTTGAACTGGGTTGTCTCTTCTCTCATTTAGCTATTTTACACTTACACGTTATTGGCGCTCATGATACTCTCAAAAAACCTGATCATTGGATCTACTACGTTAGCATCATCAGCAAGAAACTTCAGTTTGGTAGCCTTTTTATGCCAACTGATCGAAGTTTTACCAAATGCAGTTTGCTTGAGGCTATTTCAGTTTTTAAATGTTACAAGATCAATGGTTCTCTTGGGATAATACTATAAATTAATATCACGCTTATGGCATTACTACGGATGAAGAAGCTGTGAATGATTACACTACTGGTGTATACTAATAATTGCTATTTTGGTTGTCAACTATGAAATGGCAACGAGTAAACTTCCTGCCGAAAAGGAATGTTTATTATAATATTAAACTGTTTAAAAGCTTAGGAGAAACGATTATTCTTTCTGGTAATTTTTTTCTGCTTTCCTTCATTACTCATTTGATAATCATCTTTTCGCCCGTCAATAAAAAACAAAAATCACACCTAGTAAACAATATGTAGCAGCTACATAGCTTATTATTTCCTTGCTTTTAATTTTCGTTGATCATTAATATTGAAGCCAATTTTTTAAAGAAGGAAAATAGTATCCTTGCAAGATACTGATACTATTTCCCTTTTTTAGATTGTTTTATCAAACTCTTTTGTAGCATCAATATCCCTCCTGGTAGATGTACTGCTATTACAATATATGAACATGTTGAAATTCATTGGCCAATCACAATGTAAACAAAAATGCCTCTGGCGGTTTGTTAATATTACTGCAATCAACTGCTTGGCAACCATTCACGGGTAACTTACAGAAAATCTTTTACTTTTTAAAGCCTTTTCAAAGAACATCAAACTGACCAAGTAATAATTGACAACATATTGTGCTGTTAGATGAATTTGTTGTTTATTTAACATAGAAATTTTACTGAAAAAAAACATTCATAAAAAATTGGACTAAATTTAAAACTTGCGAAAGAGAAAGGTTTCCACGTTGGCAAAGGTTGTTGTTCTCGTTCACATTTTTTGTTCAAGTCCTGTATTATTTGTTGACTGTAGAACAATCGATATTATTATTAATGATGATAATTATGATGATGATGTTAGTTTTTTTGTGTAGACAACCAGGATAATAATAATAATAATAATAATAATAATAATAATAATAACTAAAAAAAACAATGACATATAAGCAACTGTTTTAAAAATTTAAACTTCAAAGGCGATAATAAAAACATAAATGACTTCACTCAGCCACATATCCTTCTACATAACAAATACATGCTACTGCTAATATTTCTCTATTGCTCTGCATTTAAAATGAAGTACTCCATACAAGCGTATTATTTCAGCCGTTCAGAAAAACTGCTGCTTTGGATATAGATAATAAAACTTTGAAATGTAAAGAAAAAATATGCCAAGCCATGGAACCGCACAGAAAATTGATGAAATTGTAAAGTTACCATTGCAATATTTCTTCAATATTCATTTCAAGGACAAGGAGAGAATTTAACACAGTTCATCGAGATTGACTGCGCTGAGAGATTTTCAATATACTATCAGACAATGCAACACTGATGCGGAACTATTCAGTTTCTATAGAAGATTGTCAGCATCTAGACCAACTTACTCTAAGCTCATGCCCTAAACAGACTCTCTATTCAATGCTTTGTTAAGAACAATTACCTTTAGATAGGATTACCTTAACTATCACAATTGAGAATGAGACCACTAATAACTGGTGTTGCTACTATGCTCACTTGGCTAGCATTTCTATTTCGGAGAAAACAAACAATAGGGCAGTAATAATAATAAAGTGGACATAGCCCAGTGCAACAGGCAAACCCAATCGTTTTCTGCATACCTAAAATACATTCTCGGTTGCGCCTTTTTATAATATCCAATGACATTTCAGAATTGTTTATTCGCAAAAGGACTTTCAAGAATCTTGTTGAGTCGAAAAATTCAAACAATACTATATTTCAAAATTATTTACTGTTTTATCATAGGAATAAACCCGACCATCAATTTCTCCATGTACATCATGCATGGATGCAAAAATGACTCAGAAAAGTTAATAGCTCGACAGTTAAAGCTTTTTTTATAATAATTTACTAGCTACATATATGTTACCCATATTAAAGCTTTGTAGGGACTGGTTCAATTGTCTCTCACATTTCCTTTCAATGGAGAAACTAATCTTTTATCTCAAAGTTTACTCATACAAAGAAATTACATAATACAGTCTCCTTTCATGGCTGCCTTCACCTTTCATCTTGGAGCCTCAAAGGTGGAGACTTGGAGATGATTAAAACTCCCAACTTATCTGGTGTAAATGTTAAAAGTTTATAAAACACCAGCCATTCGCCTTTTCACATGCCAACCGTTAGGACTTGAATTCGTTTCATACACATTCTTTTCAGCAACTCTGTCTCAAGGTGAGTGATGTTTTAGCCCGAGTTATCTCATTTTTTGACTTAAAATCAAGTGGGCTCATACGTTATTGCTTTACTGTTGACAACTATTTTTTACCAGCTTAAGTGACAACAATTGCTAAAATTTACACTAATACTTTTTATTCAGAACTTTGGAGTATTCTTGTGTGAAACTGTTTTAGTTGTGGTTTAAACACATCTCTGCCAATCTGAGTTTTTTAAATAATGTTTTCTGTTTCAGCTATTTCAGCGATGAAGCGTGCACAAAGAAACCGAAAAGAATCCAGATTCAGTGCAATTGGAAAAGTGAGATAACTAAGCTATTTCAAGCGTACATGATAAATTTATGAATTCTCAATGTATCTCTTTAATTGGGTAACATGAAAAATATTTTATTTATCTGCAATGTGTTTTTATTGCACGCCGTTGAATTTATGACACGCTGGCGGGTTTCCATAGCTGAAAATTGATCTAATAGCATTGCTTTTGTCAGGCTTGTAGTTTCAACTGAAGTATAAATCAACTGAATTTCAAGGGTCTGAGTATGAAATAAAATGAACAATCTTTCTTTCTGAAAGTTTAATCAGGTAAAAAAACAGATAATTTTATTTCCAGATATCAAGTATGATAGATTCATTTGGATTATGTTCCATTTCTAAGTAGCTGAACCCAAATATCATATGTATATATGAGCTTTGACCTTGAAAAATTTCCCAGTAATATTCACTACAAATGGCATACGGTTGAACCATCTGAAACGCAGTTGAATAGTTTTCCAAGTTGAAAGTATTGACTTGATACTAGCCATGATGACAGCGACGGTTAAAGACTCACTTTTTCTCAAATTTGCAAAATTGAGCACACCGTGGCAGAAGCAGTGCAAGTCAATGATTTTTTTCAAACATTTATGTTTCTATAGCTCATTATGTTTCAGCTTCTAATTTATATCAACCTTTTATTAAGAAGTTTATTGACAATGTTATAAATTTGTCGTATATCCAAAAAAAAAATCGCGATTGAGATAATAAGCAGAATAAAGTGAAAATAATTTATTCGAGCTATTTTTCGTGTTTTCTCATTTATGCTGACAGGCTTAATATGGGTATATGTAATATGAACATATCGGTTGCTATTTGAGAGATTTTTAGTGTAGACACAGCTTTTTTAAAAGAATTGATTAGATAGATTACAGCATCCAGGAGCATTGGAAAAAGTTGGCAATGCAAATTTGGGCTAAGTTTTAACTTGAATAAACATGGCTCTTGGTTGTCTCTGAGGTAAAAAGTATATATTTGAACAAACTTGTATATATTATTCAGGAGCTATTAATTGGCCTGGATAGAGCAGCTAAATGGAAGCATGGATTGTTTTACAAGGGAGAAGTTGTCAAGTTTCCAGCTGACACAGAAAAGGTCCAGATATAGATATATTACTGTAAACTGCATCTCACCCCATGATTCAATCACTTTCATTATGAATTCATTAGCTCGATATACAATTTTAGTACCTAATTGGTTACTCATCTAAAAATGAGACCAAAAATCTGGACAGCTGCTCTCAAATTTTTACTATGAAAAAAGGATTTGTTCTAATCTATTTTATGTCAAAATAATCCGATGCAATAATGTGATAGTACAATGTGCAAACACGGAGCTAATCAAAAATGAAACATTTGGAAATCAAAAAAGAGCATTTATGTTGTTATTTTCACATGTCACAGCATTGCAATCACATAGCAATTTCAATAACTTTCAAAATGTAATAATACATCTTAACTTGCGGATCACACTTTCATACATTTTAAAGAAGTTGATTTCTACAGATATAAAAATTGATTCACTGCACAGCACTTTTATGCTGATTTATGTCATTCATCATGTACTGCCATAGCAAAATTGTTCATTGTAGCTCTTTCCATCAACAATTTTCACTACGGATTGGCCAAGGAAGTGGGTGGCTTAACAGTCATGGCATCTTGCGCGAACGCCCTGCCCATAGGTAACTTTGCTATCAAGAACAACGGAAGAATTTCTCAGAGTAAGTAAGACTTATGTGCAATGTTTATGCAATAGCAAAGTAGGGCTCATCTCATCAGTGTACTAACCATAAAAAAGTTCAATTTTTTTCATTAAAGAATCCCTAATTCAAAAACACGTCCACAGTTTTTCTCAGGGTATAAATGCGTTCAGTTTCTTTCATTTCATCTTTTCCTCTCAGGATATCCATACTTATAAAATCATTAAATTTATTTTGGAGTATCCTTATGTATAAGTCTGATCCACTTGCTAATTGTGGAGATTCATGTTTGCAAAAAGTTTCAACCAAGTATAAATTATATTCACAAAATTCATTTGTTGGGCATTTCTTAAAATCATAATGATGAACATTTTAATTTCTTTTTTGGCATTCTGTAGCAACTTGTTGAGGCGATGTAAAATATAGGATCAATCAAAAGTTTATATTTTAAAGCAAAACGTTGTCGATCTTGCATATACCCCAAGTACTAGATGTGTAACTTTTACACTTAAATTGTAGATAAATAACTGAAACACTCATTTCAAATACTTGAAAGTTTTTTCTTTCTTTATAATCAGATGTTTTGTTTTGATAATACTATTAATTTATGATGAGCCCTACGGCGGCATCTTCTAAGACTTGAACTGAAATATACACTATGTATAAAAAAACGCTTTTTTCTTATATTAATATGAATGTTGCATTGCAGGAGCTTCTCATTTGTTTGTATTTAAACAAAAACCTTAAAAACTCTAAGCATTTCCCATAATTGTCATAAATTTTTTTATTTTTGACAATTGCACATACATACATGTGTTTCAGCGTTTTGCAAATGTTTAAATTTTCTTCATAGAGTATTACATGTCATTTTTTAATTTTTCAAATTTTAGTGGTTCCAGATTCATAAACACGTTTTAAATTTTTAATAGATAGTTGTTTATTCACTCAAAGTTGTTTGATCTTTTTTTATTGTAAAGTTTCAATTTTGTCACTATATTCAACTGCTTTCATTAAAAGTATCCATTTTCATATCCACAGAATCATTGATATTTCTATGCTCTTTCAAGTTTAATTGACACAAAAGTGTTGCCATATCACTTTTAGTGCACCGTGCTCTGAAGTGAGAAATAAAAAATGTGAGTTTCAGAACAGATGCAAATATCTCATCAACATACATTATGTATATTGATCTGCGCACATAATTAATATTTTCACATTCGTTCACACACACACTTACACATTAAAGTTGCATATCAATTTCCAAGCTTCACAAATATCACATAGCTTTTTATAAATTTATCTTTAAAAAAAATGGTACTTTGACACGCATGGCACCTACTGTGATAAAATACTACAGTAACATTGTCCACCGTCAAGTTCTGAGTAGCCATCGTTATTCGCTTACTTTATGAAAAACATTTCTATAAGATGATATGGATGCCAATAAAGTATTACATATATATATATATACTACCACTCATCTGAATTAACAACAAGCAAATTTTTTTGTATCTGCATTTGCTATTAAATCATTTTCCCCCGCCTAAAATTGACAACTGAAACTAAATGGAAACCATAATAAAAGCATCAGCACACTTTTTGTGGTGGGTTATTGAAAGCTCTCTGGGTAATTGTAATGTTAATTTCATCGTACAATTTTAATAATTTAGTTTCCATTGAAATGACGGAAAGCAGCATCAAGCAAAGCCCTACGCTGAAAGATGACCCAAGCCCAGCCGAGACATTTGTTCAACCATCAACTGCATCAGGTAGTTATCACAAACACATTTTAGTCGTTAAAATACTGACCTAAAATTAGTTGGCGTTTTGACACAGTCAAATCAATCTCAGCCATGGAATCTACATAAATCATTTCTCTCATATGTTCATCACAATAGACTTGCTGATCATACTTTTTTGGTTTGAGCACTAAAATTTGAGTTGTTCACTAGTTCGACCAATATATTTTTTATCAAAACATACCCTTTCTTCATTTCATGATTGAAAGGTATAGAAAGTAGGAGCAACGCCCTATATCGACACATGGTGCATGCTCAATCACTAGCCCAGTGCCACCATCAAGTCCATCAGGTAACTTTCCAAATCTTTTTGTGGTCAGTCAGACGTTAATTGATGGTCTTATTATTTTTTGATGGCATTTTTATGAAAAATTAACACACTTGCCAATCATTACAAACTGTTGTCTGTTGCCCCACCGGTTTGAAAACATCAGCCATTACTGGTTTATTGGCAATATCTCCTAAAAATAGGGACATTTATGACAAGCTGCAACTGATATGAGCTTTTTATGCTCACAACCTTGTTTATGATTACGAAACCCCTAGAAGAAGACTGTAACCATTTTCTGCTCTGGCATTTTAGTATCAATGTTTTCTAATTGTGCAGAAGTAGAAGACAGTGATGGTGATTCTCTCTACTCCGAGAGTAACATGTCCTCATTGGACAGTGAAGACGGATACACAAATGACGTAGAAAACAGAAAGTTGAGTGACCACGCAGATCATGTTGAAGTTACCAAGAAGATGGAACTTCAGCACAAAGTTGTTACCACAGGCAAGTAATCACTATTTCAAATATATCCTGAAAATCTATTTGCACAATGCACCTAGCATTAGCAATGTTTTATCCTGGTATAATTGAGATAAACTTGTTACTTGGAATCAGAAATCTATATTTAATAGTTTTTTTTAATGCTATTTTGGTGACAGGCATACTTGCACATAGCAATTACTTGCCGGTCTATTCACTTTCTCTCAACTCAATCATTCGCGTTGTATCAAATGCATTTCTAAACTGTACCAATATGATTTCAGGTTCGGGAATAAAATCAGCAATGCCAAATGGTGAGTAACACAGCTTGCATCACATTTCAACTGTATTTCAAACTTGAACAAGCTGCATGGCATATTTTTACCAATTTTTCATCTGTAAACTGAATAACAACATAATATTGAACAGTTACTATATGTAAAACTAAATATGGCAGATAGGAGTTGTGTAAAGCTGCATTCACACTAGAACAGTTTTTTGCTAAAAAAAATCATTCATGATGGAGCTGTGCCCTTTTTTTCCAGTGACCGGGTACCCAGTAGAACATATTTGCTCTTTGTTGAGAGAGATAGAGTAGTTTTGGCTCCTAGCACAACCATACCATTACTAATGATAGTTCGATCAGTTATGGTATAATTATTCAACGTGTCCATGTTTTTCATCAGTAAATGCGTTAGTTGATCTGTCGATATTTATTATTTGTAATATGTGTTGTTCTGAACAGCTTTTTTAATTATTCAGCATTACCAAATATTTATTTCAAGTAACTTAACTTGCTTATATATTATTAAAGCCCTGACTATCAATAGGTGGTAAACAGTAATGGAGCAAAAATGTAAAGTTACAGTCATAAATATTTTGATTCACAAATGGCAGTGATTATGGTAATTATTGATAAATAATATTTGTTATTACGATTTGGTTGTTGCAAGGCAAAACGTCATTATTTTCCATTCTTTTATTATCACGTGTTGTGTAATTGGCAATGAGCTATTTTTGCACTATTTTTTAATGTAGCCATGTTGATATTTTGCTAAAAACGCTGGTGATTTCGAGTAGTGCTCAAATTCCAATAATTCTTGCCGATATGATAAAAATCAACCGTTATTGCATTTGGAACTGCGCAGATTTCTGCATCAAAATTGTCCTAGTGTGTACGCGGATTTAAACATGTCTGATTGAAAGTTTGATTTTGAAATTTTATTTTACAATAGACACAGAATCGTTTTATTTCATATAGATCCTGAACATCAATATTACTCTCAAATATTATCATGCTTGGCCACGATTATCTATGTGTATAATGAAATTTATAGAATATCATATTTGTTTTATCCTAAGTGCAGAAATCAAAGTGTGGTCAGCCGTTTCCAGCGCTATTTTATATAAGCACAACTCCACTGGAGCCAAATTTCACAAATGGTCATATAAGTCATCATTGGCTGAAATAGTTTTTACTCATTTATTGCGTAAA
Source organism: Cryptosula pallasiana (assembly GCA_945261195.1). NCBI lineage: Eukaryota > Metazoa > Bryozoa > Gymnolaemata > Cheilostomatida > Cryptosulidae > Cryptosula > Cryptosula pallasiana. Next base: position 40,344,025 of record OX183132.1, on the reverse strand, counting down.
ATGAATTTACTTTTTGCAGTAATACCTCTGTGAACATGTTTTGTTTCAATCTAGCAAAAAAAATATTTTATTCAGTGGAGTTTTGGAGTAAAATTTTGTTTAAAACCTTTAACCGTCACTGGAGCCTTCACTGGAGCCAGGAGTCATCTCCCCTTCGGATGAAGAACTCTATATTTAGCGGTACCGTATATTGATAAGTTTGCCGATACTTTTAGTAATGATTATGTGCCCTATAATGAAAAAAACGTTCGCTTCCATCCCAGTGACTTTACGTGACCTTTTGTAATGGTATGCAGGGCGCACAGTCGCGTTATTTACCATCCACATGAGAGACAACCGAAGTGCCACTTGGTTTTGTGGCAAAAAACGAAATAATAATAAAACTAGTGCAATGTTTGTTATTTATTTTAACTAGTATTTATTATTATTCATCAATATCTGACTGAATAACAAAAACTCGTTGTAGACTACTCCAAAGTGAACTATGAACAATGTGAAAAAGTAGTATGCTCATTTTGAAAAAAAATAATTGATTTAATCGGTACCGTAAAAAATGATTATTTTTTTTGGAATATTTAATGTTATTATTATTTAAACTACTTTGAGATTATAATTCTATGAATAAATTATGGCTATTACTTATATCTAAAGTTGTTATTTATTTATTTAAAATTTGATATGAAAGAAGTTGAATGGTATAAGAAAAATAATTTTTTGATAATACAAGTGCTAATATAAGCACTATATTTCGGCCCTTATTACTTAACTTACATTGAAATGTTTTTGTTTAAAATTCCCAGTGGGCTAGGAGACATCCTGAGCTTTCAGATGAGAGGTTGTTTTAAGCTGTACCTTATCAATTTGCAGAGTTATTAGCTGTTGAAATAGAGCCTTTTCTCTATAAGTTATAGTGTAATCACTCGAGCATTTGGCTCCAGAGGGTCACGTGACAAGGGGAGTTGGCCACACTTTGATTTCTGCACTTTGGTTTTATCTATTGTCATTTGAGAACCAACTTCTGATTTATTTAGCATGAATCAAGTTTGAGAACATTCTTTTTAGAATACCAATAAGATTTCTACTTCTATCCTTATGCAGCACATTCTCGATCCAAATGTTCTGAATAATTTTGTAGTAGTTGTGCCAGTCTACCAATCTAAGGATGGAAAAAAGAATTACACCAGGCCAGACTATTGCTTTTACTGTGACAAGCTGATAAAGTCACGGATCAGTCGCCACTACACCTCTATTCACTGCAAAGAGGATGCTGTGACATCGGCTCTAAAAACCAAAGACCCTACAGTCAAGCAGAATCAGCTGGCCAAGTTACAAAACTTGGGTAACTTTAAACATAACAGCAAGGTAAGATACTAACAAATTTTGCCGCACTTCTTCTCAAGATAGCAATACTTAGTTGACAAAGTAATATTTAGGTATTTTAATGTGATTCTAAGAAGTTGTTGTTGTACACATTTTTTTATCCATTTCATGTTACTAGTTTACAGTTTATTACCACGTTGTAAAATCAGAAAAAAATATAATAATGAAACTTTTCGCCAATTGAGTGGCAATTTTATTGTAAAAAATGAGGATAATTTTGTAAATTTATTGGCTGAAACATTTTTAGCTTGAAGTTATCAAAGTTTAGAACCTTCTCCGAGAAAATGTATAAATGCAACTTGAACGTTATCTATAGAAGCCCAAACTTACTACAAAAACACTCTAACTTTATTTTATAAACAAAATGGGCTGTATTGCATAAGTTTTACTAGCTAACACAAAAGTTGAATTTATCCAGCTATTTTGCTGCAGCCATTTTGAGCTTCCTTAATTTAACACTGTTAGACACAAAGCTTATTCTTGCATTCAGTCACATGGCAGTAGTAACACATAGCACCTCATATCAACCAGCTGTTAAGTTTGAAGACTTTATATTTTCAAAATCCAACGGATGTTCTTTGGCAAAATTAGGCAAGTATCAGCGTGATGACATAAGTTACCTGAATGGAAGATGAAAATATTATCACAGTCTTTTCATGTAGTCCTCGACCCTTGAATCTCCCAAGTTTCAATCTCTTTTAATAAAAATACGATGTTTTATGCCCAAAAAGTTAATTTGTTACTTTTAACTTTCATCGATTCTAAGTATTAAAAATATATTCACTGATGACTTCTACTGGAGTGTTGCAATTGTATGCAGTATCCACATTGCGGTCTACTACAACCACTCAAAGACAATGCTGAAATTTATTTTAACGCGAAACAAAAGCTGGGTTTGCTTTTCTGATGTCATTGTTGGAATCATCAGCAATATTAATTTTCAAGTGCTGAGTACCCAATGTTTGACATAAACATGGGCTAGTATACGTTTATTGCTATTAGCTTGTTTAAAAAAAATTGACACTCTATGAAGTAAGAGAAAGATAATTCTGACGAATGAATAGTATCAGTAGACTGAGAATGCCACAGTGAAAAAAAATTGGGAAATAAAAGATTGCTCAGTTTTTTAATTAAAGTTTTACAGTGGTATGTAGTGTGCGTTGTGCATAGTGCTCACAAGCATAAAGATTAAACATGTAGTTAGTAGTGAGAACAATCAGCGTTCGTTGGTAGCTCAGGATCAATGCCTCACTCATTATCTGTTAAAAACAAGTCTGATTAATTGCAAAAGAAAAGTATTCAATGCCAAGATCAATTATGCAATGGTTAGCATGTGCCATGCATGTGTAATGTGAGATGACGCATAACCAATAAGTCATTGCGTCACTTGCATAAATGAAAAGGTTTTTACGGTTAATTATGCCTGTGCATACTCTAATTACAGGTGCTATCACAAGGTCAAGGTGAACTTGTAGTGGTGACAAGGCCAGTGAAGGCCAGTGTTGGCTCACTTTGCCAGCCGGGTCAGAAGTGGAGCATGACTTGGATGACTTACTTGGTGGAGTTAGTGAAACGAAAGCTAATCCAGGTAAGCAAGTAATTTAATTATCTTTTCGCAGCTTCGATGTAATAAATAATTTTCTGAATAGTGTTGTCGCAGACAGGGTTGCAAGCTGCCATTGCAAAATATTGGTAGCTTAAAAAATCCTGTACTTCTAGAAAACTGGCACAATGCATTTTTTTATGCCACATGAAAATTAACTTAGGTTTCTCGCATTACTACACCTGCTGAGATTTTTTTGATAAGTTGTATTAGAATTGAAGTTTCTTACTACTCACTTGAGACTTTTCTCACCAGTTTTTACGCAAAAAGAGTAATCTCATGTTTTCAGACACACATGTATGTGGTTTCAGAAATCATTAATTGATGTTTTTAACGCTTACTTCCATCATCCACAAAGATCATCTAATAAAAGAGTTTGCTAGATGCCTGCCGATGAAACTTGGAGAAGCAGAACTGCGCAGACCTGGTACGGTTGAAATGAATGGGATTCGAACCAAACTTAGATCCATTGCACGACTGCTGGCAGCAGCTCAACTATTTGATAATTCAATCCGAGACATTGACAGTTTGCTGAGACCAGTGAATTTCCACACACTCATTTCAGCATCAAGGAAATTGGCAGCTGACAGCCCTCAAATTGGAATTGCGTTAGGCGGGTACGTTAAGCAACTGAATTTGATTGCTATAACAGAGGCAATAACAAGAGGGGAGCAAGGACGTGGCAAATTAGGTGAAGATTTTCTTTACATTTTCAATGCTCAGTGGCAATACTCAGTCTCTGCTGTATCTGCAAAACGGCAGAAACTGGCTGCTTTAAACAAGCTGGAAGAGCTTCCTCTCGCAGAAGATGTTGAAAGATTAAGCAAATCATTACGAGCGGATATTGCCAACTACAAATCCCATTCCGGACCTTTTCTCACGAAGCTCTGTCTGGCCTTTTGGGTAATTTTCAACAAGAGGAGACCAATGGAAGTGGCTGAACTGAAAGTGAGCGACTATTTGAAAGAAATAAACCGGGATGTTGTTGACAACTCTTGCATCTTGAACTCCCTCGATTCAACGGAGAAACTGTTGTCTAAACGGTGAGCCTAACAAAAATTCTACCGTGTTAATTTGTGTAAAACTGAAACCTTCTCAATTTTAAATCACGATATTACAGAGAGTAATTTAATACTAAGGAAAGTCTATCTTTATGTTGGTTCCTTAGATTTTCAATGTACTAAAACTTTATCACAAGTCCTCATACGTTTATAAAATTTTGGAAGCTTATTGATATGTTTTGTGCAACTTTGAATATAATTGTGAGTTGCAGTAGTACTTAACTTGTGCTGCTTCACTATCAATTTCAGCATGAAATTCAAATTATGGTTTTAAATGGTAAAATTTCACAACTTTTCCAGCATGAAAGCAATAGAAGTTCGTGGAAAATCAACCAGGGGACTTAGAAAAGTCTTTATCATTGTGCCAATGTTTATGATGGAGGCCCTGCAGATGCTGGCAACCCCAGTCAAAATATTCTTGTTTCAAAGGTTAGTGCAATCCCCATATAACATTGCACTAATTAACTAGTTATGTATAGTACTACCAGTGGATATGATATACTGGATCAAGATAAAAAAAACAGTCAAAATGTGTATAGATGACTCAGATACTATTGTGCTGTTGATCTTACATCTGCCAGGTTTCTCAATCTCAAAAAACAGTTGTATAAAGATTAACTATTGAATGGTGTTTGGTCTGTCATAATGGATTGACAATGGGCCAATGCAATGAGAATTATTTGATCAAATATTACTTTAGACCATGTTCTGATAAACCATTGAATGGCACAGAAGCAGAGAGAGAGATAGTAAAACGTTGTGATGGACTGCAAAGACCGGACCTGCTGCATGCACAAAAGTTTCGAAAACTTTTAGCAACCACATGCCAGGTAGCCTAGTTCCTAGATTGCTTTTCTTACTAGGAAAAACAGTTTGACATGCTATACAATTTATGAGCCATTTAATTGGTTGATAATTAATTAAGCATCTGCATTAAAACATTGCAAGTCCTCACCAGAAGTTTGTGAATATTTTATATTCCTTTAAAAACTTTGTTTTTTTAAGGTGATAAACATGTCAAATGATGAGTTAGAGATGGTGGCAGAGCATATGGGACACTCTACCAATATCCATACAAATGTGTATAGGCTCCAGCAAAACCTGACGGAGAGGGCCAAGATGGCACGGATATTGCTTGCTGCAGAGCAAGGATCCTTTTCTAAATATTCCACAACACAACTTGAACACATTATCATTGATGAAATTGCAGTATATGGTATGTTTCAGAGCCAAATATTGATTGACACATTTTGCTACAATCGAGCGAGAATAAATCAAAACTTAATTTGCTCACAAAGCAATTTTCAGGTTTAAAATTATGTCAGTAATTCACAGATGCTGAGATGGGAATGATGATCGCAGACAGCAATGCTCAACCTATGGATGAAGACACAAACTTGAATGATGGTACATGTATGCATTTATATTTACTAGTCAATAACCAATGTTTGTCTCACACTTGGTCTTGCATGGCTTGCTATAAACAATGTATGTTTTATGAGCCACTTATACTCAATCATTTAGCTAGCAAGCAAAAAGGTACAAGTTTACAACACAGTTTTTAAATAAAGAATAGCACAATGCTTCCGATCGTGCTAGAGTCAGCTCCCTATTAAAGATGTTTAAGTTTTACTCAAAACTTTTTTTTAAATCATTCCCTTCGAATCCTTCTATGCAAAGTTCATTATCATTTGAATGTTTATTTTTTTGACTTGTGAGGGTTAGAAAGTGCTAGCGCCGTTAGCAGGTGAATTTCAATTACTAATCTCCTGCTAATTTTTTTTCTGTTCGGAAACCATTTTTAGCCACTTACCTTAGTCATGGCAAAACCAAGACTTTGTATGTCCGTAATTTTTGTTCATGCAACTGGAAACCAAAGTTTATTGTTGAGCTTTTGTCATTTAGATACCACGTTGAGTGGAGCTGAGAATACCTCTGGCGGTGAGCGGAACAAGTCTGGTGGTGATGACGAGCCGAGCACATCCATGTGTATGTATTCATTCTAACATCATCCAAACAGTGGCATCGGAAAATGGCGTGATGAAATCTTGATGCTGATTTTATAAATTAACCCTGCCATTGAAGGTGAAAGTGAAAATTATTTAAGTCAGCAGCACTTAAACTATCTTTAAATAATCAAAACGCACCTGTCATATGTTCTAAATAGTGAAATGACAGCACGGTTCAGGAGTTCACTAAAGTACTAATTGAGCTAAAGCATTTCTGTTTGAAAAGGTCAGAATAGTACAAATAATTTTGTCTTGAGAAAGTTTGAATGTCTCTCCACAGTTTGCTTGTAATAGTTAAAAAGGTTGTCAGTTGGAACTGGGTTTCGGTAGTCTACTCGATAATCGCGTGTTTTCTATTTCACATCGCCAAATCAGCAATGTAGACTGTTGTCGGAAATTTTAGTCTGATATATTTAATACTATCACATGGCAGAGCGCAAACACAGTATAAACCGTTCTCATAAACGTGTACTCAACAGTACAAATTCTCAGTAGAAGCTAATAAATTGGTTTTATTGCCAAATTATTATTTTGTATTTTAGGTGATCGAGTCAGCATGGACACATGTGACCAAATTGGTGCCTTACCATCTGTTGATAGCTCACCCAAAGCTTTAAAATGTATGTATTCATCTAAATACTGTTTAAAGGCTTCATACTGAATTGTAATATTTCACAAAACTGCACATGTAAAAGAAATCATGCGTAATAATCTAAAAAAAAATTGTATTGACAAGAAAACTTTGTCAAGAAACCAAGAGTTATTTGTAATCACGGTTGTAACTTGTCTGTTGTTGTTCCATTTCTTGTCATTGGCCATTGGTTCACGGTATGCTGTTTGGAAGTTACAACTTGGATCGGTTATGAAACAAGCAAAAAACTCAGCTGATGAAAAATCTATTATGGTCCTAACTTCAAACTTGTTTTAAGTGGAGTGGTTTAAAAAAAGTTAAATGAAAATGGCATGCAATCTGATATGACAACGCTATCTCACCACAACGAAACAGTTTTTCTTCTTTCAGCAAAACCCATATGTGTTTAATGAACAAAGAACTAATATTATTTAATGATACAGCTACCGAGTAATAATGTATTCACAATAAATTTAGCGACTTCAAAAACACAAATCGGCAAGTTAAGTTTTCAATTGCTCTTTGCAAACAATGAAAATATTGTTGTTAATTTGACTGTGCACATGTTACAGATTTTATTTTATTTTTTCTTCATTCTATGGGGTGTGCATTTAATGATGTCAGTAATTATGGACAGCAACGTTTCTTCAACACCATACAATAGTAACCACACTGTTATGATTGTTTTATTTATTAGGCATAAAGAAACCATGGAGTGCGGCAGAGAGAGAAAAATTCAATTCAATTTACATCAACAGAGATGGGATGCGAGGAAGGGAGACTATGAAGAAGCTGATAGCAGCTTTCCCCAGCAGAACCAAAGCTACGCTGAGAGCACGTGCACATAATGTGTTGCACAAAAAATGCAAATAACTGCTTCAAGTTCTGGAGCATAGATTGTTATTATTTGTTAGTATTAGTAATTGCGCTAAATGTAGAATTTTTGGATAATAAATGTAGTCTGTCAATACTATTTAGATCTTGATAATCCTGATTCAAAAATATAATAAAACTTAAATCACATTCAGAACTTTCAAATGTAGTGCTTACAGTGTTGGAGACATGTAACTAAAAATTTCACTCATGTGGCACCTTTTTACTGATAAGATACTAGTCTTCAAAAAAGAAGGTTAAGATCGAAATATTCGGCTTCTCTTAAAACTAGTTAGGCAAAAAAAACAAACAAAAACTGCTGTCCTTAGAATTTTAAGTTAATTTTCTAGTGATTCTTACTAGAACTTTTCAATAACCACCTTCTTTAATTAAGTAACTATTTCTATTCAGTTATGCACAGCTTGTGAGTCTGACCGTATACGAACTTTAGATTTGAAAGTTTTATTCCCAAATCGTAATTTTGTTATTCATCCTTTTTTACAGAAATAATTGCCTATTGGTTTTTTAATTCATTACTTACATGAAGAACAAGAAGTTTTTTGCTGGATTCAAGCATTGTATACAACGTATAACCTAAAAAGATCATAGGAGGCTCGTAATTATAAGGAGAGACAACTCATGAAATTTTGAAGTTGATACAGATTTATGAAATACCAAACAGCCAGGAGGCTTTTGTGCTGTATATACACTGCCTCCTGTTGCAATAATTATACAAATGAATTTCAGGAGTTGTCTGTTCTTTTCACTAAAATTTACAAAAATGGGAGTTGCATTTTTTGTTATATTCCTATGGTTACCAATCATTTCCAACATGAAATATTGAAGCCTCCTATGCAGAGCCTCCTGCGAGTCAAAAGCCTCCTATGATATTCCCATATAGATGTTTAGCCTCCTATGGGTAAAAGTATCATAGTATATATATATATATATATATATATATATATATATATATATATATATATATATAATGTACAGTAAAAGTGTAAACTATACAACTTTGTTCCTATGTTTTTTTCAGCTACTGTCAATTTCACGTATTTGCTGCACTGGTCAGGTCAGCTGTGTACACACACACGCGTGTACGCACGCACAGACACACACCCACACACATATATGCATACATGCTATATACACATATATAGCAAAACTTACTCTATGGTTTCAGCATTGAGCAGCCCTTTAAACACGCTTTGATGCAATTACTTGTATCATTGCGTGAGGTCACCCTTGCTAACCTCTGTACTGAGCTGATGTGGCACTGAATACCAAAACAGCTGCTGTCAGCAGTTCGAGTATATATATATATACAGTAGACGGTAACCTTACGTTACCATACCAATAAACAAACCTTTGTGAAATACAGACCAAGGTAATGGTTCTACAATCTTTATTTTAAGTTTTTTTATCACAAACTCGTGATCATCATTAGAAGAAGTGGGATGTAAGATGTTATAATTCATTTATTTCGTCATAGGTTAACTAGGAAGCATAGTTTCCCGAAAAGGGTATTTTCTGAACATAGGCACAGTTATTTCAAAAGCATTCAAAACCCCATGAGCATATGCTAAAACATCGGCAATTATTAAAGCTTTCAATTCAAAATCCATTTCTTCACAAAACCTGATGAGCACTGAACTTGATTCATTTTCATCAATTGCTACAGCTGATCGATTTTGTTCATTCACTTTGTAAATGTTTATACGCTTGCCTAATATTTCTTTAGTTGCCACTACTTGGAGCCGAGCATCATAATAATTATCAGTGTCACAGCTTCCAATTTTCATTCCATCGCTTGTATACACATGAATTGTGTAAGTTCTGAATAATTGATTGAAAGAAATTTCGGAATAATATTTTTGGTCACCAAAGCTGTCAAAAAAGGAAACCTTCATATTAGTAATACCTCTGGTTTCTGCAACCAATAAAACAAACCGAGTGTTTGCATCCAACAAATCTATATATTGATCTCCAGTTTCTGATTCGCAAGATGCCCGAAGTCTGAAATCATTTGTGTATTTTAAGATATCGCCAAGGCCAGGAGTCCATGAACCTTGAGGCATCAATGATGGAATGTGTCCGGGTATTGGTAATGAAGAATATTTGAATAGAGAGTAATAAAATTTCATAGCGGCTAAAAGCATCATCAAACGGTTCAAAGGTGTAACAGGCACTTTGAAGTATATGGTCAGACACGATCCTTTTTTATTAGCTTTTATTGTTGCTTCAACACGCAAACCATGAGTGGTAGAGTGGTTTATTTCGATGTTCGGTTCTATTCTTTTGGACTCAAAGACATACTTGAAACATAACGGTTGATTAGGCAAATCTCTACCTCGCTCAAACTGAATGACTTTATTGTTTATATATGCAACCTCTTCTCCTGTAACCTTCTCAATAACCATCTTGCTCGCAATATTTTTCAGTCCTCCAGTTGCAATGTATTGTACATCCGTTGGCAAATACTCTTCAGGACTGGATCTGTTTAAGACATGTATTAATTCAGTTTCCGGGTCTACTTGTAAATATAAAAACACCTTCTTGGTTTCTTTTAGCACTGTGTAGTGGATCCTCCCATCAGGATCTCCACCCAATGCTCGGAGTGTAAAACTGTTACCTTCCGTGGGTTCAAATTCTGCAGTCATATTTAAAAACTTTCTTTTGAGAAATTTGTTCAAAGCTGCCTGCGCTGTTCGAAAATTACCATTCAATATGTAAAGAATTTCTAAAGCTATTTGTGTATGTGTAATAAAAAAGCGCATAGTTTGACTAAAATACTGTTTTAAAATCAAACAGTTCAGATAGTTCTAGAGTATATTAGCCTTTTTTGGTGGTAGTCAGTTGTTTTTTTGTCAGAAGGATTGCATATTCTTCTGACAGTAAAGTGATCAAAAGAAGTTCCAGTTTTTCAAAATTCTCATTAGTCTTGTATTTTTAATCGACTACAATTACAAGATGTGTGTAATAGTCAACTTCCGAGGTGAAAATAGACTTCTTTGAACTTTTTGGCAGGATAAATGCTGTTATGATTGCTATAAATTTAGAAAAAACGTACCAACCATATAGCCTATCATGCCGGCCCTGCACTTTTCTCTGTGCTGGGACAGCAGTTTTCAAGATTTATTGGTATCATTGCTTGTTGGTAAAGTATGTTTTTTTATTAGTAACTCATGCCAAAATTTTCCACCATATTCATTGTTTTGTTTGAGGTTAAAGCTGAGATAGTTGATGAAATGGAAATAACCATAGTGTAAAGGGAACAGATCTCCATACTGGTGTCTAAGGACAAAATGATTCTCCTGGACTATTGTATGTTGGTTGCTAAAAGTATTTTGTGAGATTCGATTTTCAGTTACAAGCTCTTTTTATTATTTATTTATGTAATAAAATCAATAAAATACAACAGGTGAAATTTAAAAATACTATCTATATATTTGCTAATAGTTGTAGTAATAAGCAAAAGCATGTGCACAGCTACTTACACCAAGGAGATAAAAATTTAGACAAAGTGCGATGCTTTGTTTTTACTACGTGCTATTAGGTTTTGTTGACATTCCGTCGGAGCATACTCGGCTTTTAGCATAGAAATATGTGAGACCAGTAGCATACGATGAGCCGATTTGTGTCATGGTGTTTAAGGAAAATGAGGTTAGCCTGGTTCCAAAGTGCCTTTTTGAGCACCAGGTGTTGATTATGTCAGTTGTTAGTGTTTGTAATATTGTATGGTTATTTAATTTATATAAGTATTTATTGTGCAGGGGTTGTTTGTATTGAGGTTTGTATCATTGCTGATGGTAACGAAGGAACATACCTCTGTCATAGAGTCTAAGGATAAAGCTCTCCTGGTTCCAAATCTAATTTAGTTGTCACCAGTTACAATAAGAACCTGTGAGGTACCTTTTTGTGTGCAACAGGTGTTATAATTTTTAATGTTTGCTAGGTATTTATTGTGTAGGGTTTGCTCATATTGTGATTTGTATGTTGGTTTAGATGCGTGGGTTTGATTATTTTATAAACATGATATGATAATCTGGGTACTGTTTTTGTGCATCAGTTTTTATTGTTGTTTTGTAATTGTATGCTGTGCAGGAATTGCTTTTTTTAGCGTTTGCATGATGATTCTGATTGGGGGTTTGAGTATTGTATAAAAATGAAACATTGTATTATTGTGTAACTTTATTATGTGAGAAGAAACATTATAAACAAGCATTAAACATCTCTACCATTATGTCGAAAGTACCTACAGAAGCATTTACTCCTCTACTTATTTGCAGGTATCTATTTACCTGTGATTGGATTTTATACCAAAAATTCTTAAACCATCTCCCTTGATATAGTTTTGAAAAAACGCTTTATCCCAAGCATTCTTTTTTTTTTTTAAATACTTTTAATATTTACATTATTTTTCATCCGTTTAATCAATTCAAACTGTTTTTGTTCATCTCCACGAACAGTTCTATAGCATTGTCTTGTATACACATACTCCTGCCATACCGTTTGTTGGAGATTTCTCCGTGTAGTCCTCCCAAATTTAGCATGTATTGTGCAGCACAAAATATTGTTGCTGAAATATGACTACGTATACTGCCTCCCCTCGAATGACCATATTGTCTACTTTGTATTTGTGATAGATCTCCGGAATAAAACATTTTACATGCAGTGAATTTGGTGCTATAATGTTCTAAAACTAGAAAGAAATATATTAATAAATGATAGTAATTATTGAAGTAAAATAATAATTAAAATAAGTTTTTATTTTCTCAACTGATGCTAAATAATTTTTTTCTTAATTCTAACCTTGTTGCTGAGAATCCTATTGGTAGCTATGTAATAAATACTGTAGCAGGTGTTGTTCCTTCAGAAGTTGTTGCTGAAGTGAATGATTTTGGTGTAAAAACGCTGCTTCTTACTTAGATAGTCAAATATGCACCTGTTAACCCTACAACCAATTAGAGAACTTGCTCAAAAATCCATTTATAAATCATTAGGATTTTCTTCGTGCAAAAATCTCTTTACAATATATACAGAGTTATGAGCGGAGAAAAGATATTTTTCCACTTGAAAATTTTTATATGTATAATGAAAGATTTTTCGCACAAAGAATGTTGTTCTTTTGGGCAAAGAATGCGCTTTTTTGCAGACAAGAATTGATGTTTCGTTTGTGCAAAAAGTGTTATTTTTCAAGGAAAACTCCTTTATAATATGGGCAGATCTTTTGCGCAAACGAAACTTTTTCCTTCCTCCTCCCCCTCCCCTTCCTCTCCTCGTCCCCTTCGCCCTCCTCTTTCCTCTCCTCCCCCTCATCCTGCTCCTCCCCCTCTTCCCCCTCCTCCTCCTATCCCCTCCTCCCCCTGTTCCTTATCCTCCTATATATATGTTTGCATGTATTTAAAATCTATGTGTTTTGTTAAGTTTAAAACACATCAAGTATAAGTTCTCAAATATTCACCGACATCTTTTACCAACTCAGAATAGCATAGAATAAAAACAAACAAACTTACGCTTGAAAGTCAGCTGGGTTGTGAAATAAATACATGATAGGTCTAATAAAAAAGTTTCGGTCTAAAAGTTTTGTTTATAACACACGAAAGGTAATAAAATTGAGTTGAGCAACTAAAGACAAAACAAGTGTCGACATTACAATAATGTCCAATGAGCGCGCCTTCTAGAATATTCACAAAGCACATGCACATCAATGAATGTGTATAATTATTTACTTTCGTAAAGCATATAGAAAACCCTAAACGGACTCACGTAAAATTAAGTTCATTTGAAAACGGGACAAAACCTTTACGTCCGCTACAATAAATTGCCAGTTTTTTTGGCATTCGTTCTCAAGTTTTCCGATCGTTTTTTTTTACGACAAATAAGGCTTAGTTACTCGTAAACATTTATTAAGTGTTTCCGTCGATACTTGTAAGCATAGTTGCGAATAGACAATAAAGTAGATGATACAGCGACGCAACTTTCAGCCGTATAAAGCTTGGTTACTTTTGATGAACTCGAGAGTATATTTTGTATTCACCAATCAGAGGGGACCAATGTGCCTTTGGCATCAGGCATCCACAAAAATGTTGTTAATGCTCACAAACAAGCCTCCGATGTGCCGATTTTTCTGGCACACCCATTGCACGGCCTTCAATGCTAAACATCAGCCTGTGCAGCCACGCCTTTTCACCAGTATATTGTAAAGGATTTTGTTTCGCTTTTACCGACAGCTACTAGAGAGAGAGAGGCTATCAAGTGTGTATAGCAGACAACTAACAAAATTTATCACAAACCGTTCAAGTTATAAATTGCTTTATCGTAATACACTGTTTTATTTGCGCAAAAAGCTTTTTTGAGTGAACTCTATCACAGCTTTGCCACACTGGACTAATGTCTCCATATTTATAGAGTATGCATGCAGTTGAAAATACAGCAATATGACTGGCTTAAAAAAGTCAGCCAATAACACACAACATGCTGGCACATTGTAATCTGGCTGACCGCCAATATTTGAACAGTCATGACATCATAGAAGATTACCACAAGAATTAGCAAAACAACAGTTGATTTAAAATTCGTACGTCCTCCAATCAGCTACTAGTATTAACTGAATGGCTTGATTCATCCGCTTCCAGCAGCTCGCCTGCTGCAGTTTGTATTGCTATCAACCAAAAGACCCAACGTATTGGCTAGCCCGTCCCATTAATTCACTTCGTATGCAGCCAAGGTGCACTAGACTGAACCAGCAAGCAAACTCCCTTGCAGACTGTTAGTACCGTGGCCACTCTATGTAAATCTGTCTCTATATCAAGACTACACCATGTAGAATCCATTTTATCTGAAGATTACATTCTATGTGTGACACTTCAAGTAATAAAATGTATCAGTGAAATGTTTAGTTCCTTTGACTTTCAATTTTATCTAAGCTATACTCCTTTGTGTCTTGCACACTTTATGGAAACCTATAGAACAATAACTTATATATATATACAGTAAAAGTGTAAACTATACAACTTTGTTCTTATGTTCTTTCAGCTACTGTCAATTTCACATATTTGTTGCACTGGTCAGGTCAGCTGTGTACACACACACGCGTGTACGCACGCACGTACGCACATATATGTATAGATGCTATATACATATATATTGCAAAACTCACCTTATAGTTTGAGCATCGAGCAGTCCTTTAAACACGCTTTGATGCAATTATTTGTATGATTGCGAGTGTTGTCACACTGGCTAACCTTTGTACTGCGCTGATAAGGCAATAAATGCCAAAGCAGCTCCTGTCCTCAGTTCGAGTATATATATATATACATATATATATATATATGTATATATATATATACATTTTTAACAGCTGAGAGCCGACCTGATGATTGTGCCTAGAATTATTTTCTTTTTCCATCTTTTTTTCTAGCACATGAAACAACTTGTAGTCAGCCAATAGTTTTAACATCTTTTACTATTTTAACTTTTAGTATATATACATATATATACATATATATACAGTAGACGGTAACCTTACCTTACCAATAAATAAACCTTTGTGAAATACAAGACAAGGTAATGGTTCTACAATCTTTATTTTAAGTTTTTTTTATCACAAACTCGTGATCATCATTAGAGGAAGTGGGATGTAAGACGTTATAATTCATTCATTTCTCCATAGATTAACTAAGAAGAATAGTTTCCCGAAAAGGGTATTTTCTGAACATAGGCACAGTTATTTCAAAAGCGTTGAAAGCCCGATGATTAAATGCTAAAACATCGGCAATTATTAAAGCTTTTAATTCAACATCCAGTTCTTCACAAAAATTGATGACAACTGAGCTTGATTCATCTTCATCAACTGCAAAAGCTGATCGATTTTGTTTATTCACCTTGTAAATTCTCATCCGATTGCCTAATAGTTCTTTAGTTGCCACTACTTGGAGCTGAGCATCATAATATTTATCGGTGTCACAGCTTCCAATTTTCTTTTCATCGCTTGTATACACATCAATTGTGTAAGCTCCAAATAATTGAGTGAAAGTACTTTCTGAATAAAATTTTTTGTCACCAAAGCTGTCAAAAAAGGAAGCTTTCATAGTAGTAGTACCTCTGGTTTCTGCAACCATTAAAACAAACTGAGTGTTTGCATCCAACAAATCTATGTATTGACTTCCAGTTTCTGATTCGCAAGATGCCCGAAGTCTGATATAATTTGTGTATTTTAAGATTTCGCGAAGGCCAGGAGTGCATGAACCTTTAGACATCAATGATGGAATGTGTCTGGGTATTGGTAGTGAAGAATATTTAAATAGAGAGTAATAAAATTTCATAGCCGCTAAAAACATCATCAAACGGTTCAAAGGTGTAACAGGCACTTTGATGTAAGTGGTTAGACACGATCCTTTTTTATGAGCTTTTATTGTTGCTTCAACACGCAAGCCATGAGTAGAAGAGTGGTTTATTTCAATGTTCGGTTCTATTCTTCTGGACTCACGTACGTACTTGAAACATAACGGTTGATTAGGTAAATCTCTCGCTTGTGCAAACTGAATGACTTTATCGTTTATATATGCAATCTCTTCTCCAGTCACCTTCACTATAACCATCTTGCTAGCACTATTTTTCAGTCCTCCAGTTGCAATATATTTTACACAGGTTGGCAAATAATCTTCAGGGCTGGATCTGTTTAAGACGTGTATTAATTCAGTTTCAGGGTTTACTTGAAAGTATAAGAGCACCTTCTTGGTTTCTTTTAACACTGTGTAGTGGATCCTGCCATCAGGGTCTCCACCCAATGCTCGGAGTGTGAAACTGTTACCTTCCATAGGTTCAAATTCTGCAGTCATATTTAAAAATTTTGTTCAAAGCTGCCTGCGCTGTTAGAAAATTACCATTTGATATGTGAAGAATTTGTAAAGATATTTGAGTACGTGTAATAAAAAATCGCATAGTTACGCTAAAGTATTGTTTTAAAATCGAACAGTTCAGACGCAATTCTAGAGTATGTTAGCCTTTTTTGACGGTAGTCAGTTGTTTTTTCGTCAAAAGGGTTGCATATTCGTTTGACAGTAAAGTGATCAAAGAAGTACCAGTTTTTGAAAATACCCAGCAGTTTTGTATTTTTTATCAACTACAATTACAATTACAACTACAATTACAAGTTCAAAATGGTGCATTGATACACTAATTTACACCTTTGCAGCAAGTTTCAGCTCAATTGGGCTGTTGGTTCTCAAACGGGAAGCTGTTTTATGCTGAAAATTGATTTTTCATGAAAAATCCAAGATGACCGCGTCCGAACGACTTTTTAATGCCGTGTCATGATGTCGAATCAGAATGTTAGCAGAATGCAACATCTTTCAAAATTTCGTATTTTTTTCCGTCAATCGGGTCTACGTTTTATCAGCCACTTTCACGCTGGAAAAAAGGATTCCTCACCAGTTTTCGCAATTGAATTGGGATGTTCTAGAATGTTCTGAAACTTTGTAGACCAACTTACTTTTTGTCACAAAACCTCTAAATTGTGTCACAAAAAACTGTGTAGCTCTATTTATCACGGTTCTTGAGCAAAAGTGGCCACAGCTTAGCAAGGTTTGCTTGAAAGAATAAGAAAAAAATAATAATTAAAACAGCAAGAACAATAGTATTTTAGATTCTGTAAAATACTATTAAAAGAAAGAAGAACAATAGTATTTTGGATTCTCTAAAATACCAATAAGAAACGGTGCAAAAAAACAGCAGCCAGGTTCTCATACCATGTTTATAAAATAATCAAACACATACATCAAAATCAACATACAAATCACGATATAAACAAACCCTGCACAATAAATACTTGGCAAACATTCAAAATTATAACATCAGACACCGCACAGGTTCCCATGGTAACTGGTGCCAACTAAATTACACTTGGAACCAGGAGAACCTTATTCCTAGACTCCATGACAGAGATCTTTTCCTACACTACTATTACTGCTTTGGTTGTTGGTTTGACTAGTGTGTAAAAATGAAGAGTTGTATTATTATGGGGTAATGTTCTGAATGTTCTGTAACTTTGTAAACTAACTTACTTCTTGGCCCGATGCCTATGAATTGCGTCGAAAAAAACTTTGTAGCTCTATCTATTATGGCTTTTGAGAAAAAGCGGCTACAGTTCGGTGATTTTGGCCGCGAAAGAAGAAAAAAAATAATAATAAAAGAAGGAAGAACAATAGTCTTTAAGATTCCCTAAAATACTAATAAAAAATGATGCAAAAAAACAGCGGCAAAGTTCTCATACCATGTTTATGAAATGATCAAAACCATGCATCTAAATCAACATACAAACCACAATATAAACGAACCCTACACAATAAATACTTGGCAAACATTAAAAATTATAACACAAAACACAGCACAGGTTCTCATGGTAACTGGTGCCAACTAAATTACACTTGGAACCAGGAGAACTTTATCCTTAGACTCAATGACAGAGATCTTTTCATACATCACTATTACTGTTTTGATTGTTGGTTTGACTAGTGTATGAAAATGACGAGTTTGTATGATTATAATGCTCTTGTCAGTCTCAAAAAGTAATTAATTAGGTATTGAAATGTTAAGGTTGATACAATTTGTTTGAATATTGATTTGAGTGTGAAATTAGTTAAATGTTATTAGAGCAAGTATAAAATTTTGACAAAAAAATAGAAACTTTAATTAGCGAAATAATTAAAGATATTGCTATTTAACAAGAAGTACTGATTATAAAAACATGAATCATCTCGATCAAAATATGACGCAGTATTGCCTAATGGAGACAGTGTGCTACATTTTATGTCTCTTTTTTGTGGAACTCCTCATTTTTTTAGGCTTAAATTATTTAAGATTTTTCTTTTTTTCGTTGGTTTTGTTGATAGGGGTTTTGTTGATAGGGAAAGGAATATTTAGCAGACTTTGTTGTTGCTTCTGTAATACTCAAGTGGTTGTTTTACTCTCTAGGCACTTTAGCATTAGCCGAGTTTCCTACCAAAATTTTTTAGCTGTTTTACCCAGCTTTTGTTGATGATATATACACTACTCGAAAGAACTTGTAATGCACCATCAAACATTTGTTGCACGGATTGTGCAGGACTGTCAAGTCTTCTTCAGACTTAAAACTGTTTTCTACTGTCTTTTCATCGTTTGTAGAGGTTTTTTATGAGTAATTATAAATATGAAAAATTCTATTTGTTATTGAGTAATAATGAACAATGTATATCTAGTTTGTGACATGACTAATGTTTTGACACCAAGTGTCAATTAACTACAATCAACAATAAATTATTAATCTAAGGACTAAAAGACAATTTTCTCAATGCCAAAGACATCAGTCTCACGACTAAACCAACTAGGCTCTAGGAGTATACCCTCTTCACAACGCAAGCTACCCAATTCTGATTAGCAATAAATAATTGAAGCCTAGTCGTCGCGGTTCTGACAAAAAAGAAAACTTTGTCAACGCCAAAGAGTCTGCATTCTTGAGAGCAAACGGACTAGGATCTAGGAATATACATTCTCCACAGCGCCAGCTACCTAACTACAACAAATAATAAATAATTAAAAACCCTTTCGTTGCCTCTCTGACAAAAAAAATTGTCAGCGCCAAAGACACCACAGTCTTGAGAGAGATTCAGCTAGGCATGAGGACTACACCTCCACAGCTCGATATACCTAAATACAATTAATAATGGCTAATTATAGGCCTGTATGATCATTCGGAGACAATGAGCAATTTTCGGGAGCTGTCTTTTCGATTGAAACGGAAGTGTTAATTGTTAGGAATCGTAATTCCGATCAAATCGGATTCACCGGAAGTTCATTATTTAATCGTTTGTTTTTTGCGCATGTGCATATCTACTTTCTTTTTCCTCAAAGAGGAAAGAGTTGGAGCTACCTATCATCAACAGTAGAAGGTAAATAATAAATACCCTAGATTAATGAACCAAGTAATGTACATCATCCCAGCTCAGTGTTTGCACATACCAACACATAATCAGTGGCTTTCATCACCCTCATTTATGTATACCAATTTAGGGGCGACCATTATTATACGAAACATTACTAACACTAACTACTAGCCCTGTGCAATGTAAAAATTTATTCTCAATGACTGATAATTAAACTTGATGTGAAAGGGCACAGCGATGAAATTTCCAAGCCTAATAACAAAATAGACTCTATGATGATTGATTAATAATATTATGAATATTTTATCACAATAATCGTAATAATAATTATAATAAATAGTAATTAATAATAATAATGATCAATTTTTATTACAATTGTTATTATTATTCACAACTTACAAGTAGTGTATGTATTGATTATTATCGCACATAATAATGACAATGAGTATTAAATTCTATTATTATTACTGTTTATTTGCTGTACAAAACAATTACAAACAATAGTTACAGTAGTAGTTACGGTACAGTATTAATAATAAGCAATAAACATTGTAATGATGATAGTATTAAATTATTATGATTTGTTGATGGTGATGATTATGATGATAATAGCCATTCTCACAATTGCCAACAACGAACAACAAGT
The DNA here is from genome assembly GCA_945261195.1 of Cryptosula pallasiana. Classification (NCBI taxonomy): domain Eukaryota; kingdom Metazoa; phylum Bryozoa; class Gymnolaemata; order Cheilostomatida; family Cryptosulidae; genus Cryptosula; species Cryptosula pallasiana. Next base: position 40,323,895 of record OX183132.1, on the reverse strand, counting down.
AAAAAAAATATTGAAATCTAAAAACCAAGCTGTTAAAACTAACCATAATGCTGTAACGGTTTTCCACGTGTTAAGAGAGGAATACGGTCACTGGTATTACAAGATGCTATTTATCAATGGCTGACTCTGTGTTTCAGTGGTAGCTGTGGCTACAGAGTGCTAAGGCTATGGTGTCTCTCTGAGGCAGAGAAGACAGGATGCTGCTTGTTAGCAGACACAACGGTATTCGTCAACCGGTCAAACAGATTCTAATAGATTGAAAGTGCTAGCAATGACTTTATTACTTCACTTTACTCAACACGCACAGAATCGCCACTAAGTATAACTATAAAGTGGTTGTATTGCCTCTGAATACTGGTCTCTGAATACTGAATACAGGCGTCTGGCAGTATAGTCCTTTGGCTGGGCGTTCCTACAAGAGTTCTAAGCGTCTTCTTCTGATACACTTCTAGGAACCTCTTCTCCGTAGTCCTGAATGAATCCTCAGCTGTCTTGGCTATAGCTGGCTAGTATCCCACTAGCCAAGCACGCACTACTCACTAGACAGTATCTCACAAACACTGAACAATTTCTGAGCAAAACTAAACAATAACTGCCCTGCTGGGCTAAGAGCAAGTCTATATAAATAAGGCACAAAATCAAGGATGCGTATAATAACACGATTGGTTAAAAGTATATAAACAAAACAATATGTGACACATGCCATGATTAAAATAGTTACTTGAGGCGGGAAAAGTCCTTCCTGCTGGCTGAAGCTAAGCGATAGTGCAGCTGCACTGCTGAAGGCGTTCAAGTGTACTCCAGTAGTAGTGGATATATAGGTGGTCTTGAGTAGCATAGGTTGATTAACATATGAGTAGTGCCGGCTGTAGGTGATGGCAACACTGTGCAATTCCATTACAATACTAATTTATCGATAACTTTTGATAATTATTATTAAACATTTTATTGGTATTGATGATAAAGTTACAAGCCAATATTAATACATTAGCAATAATCTACTGACTATAAATAAGGAGTGATGATAATCACTTGTGCAAAACTAAGTTATAATATAAACCATGCTAATAATAATCATAACACTACAGTTAACTTGGTTAACTATAAACAACAAAACAAGAAGCATCTGAAGAAAAACCTGGTAGTTAATAATGCTGATTAGTAGTAGTAACGACCCAAGAGTTGACCATTAATCATTTATGCGGGAAATATGTGTTGTAAGCAAACAAGTCTATTCTCTCACAGTTATTCCAACTGTGAACTTGTCATTTTTTGTCCCACTATTATTAAGAAAAAATCTATTACACCAATAAACATGCCTTTGGTGTATGGTTGTTTGTTTTGTTTATTTTGTAACAGTGTTATCTATTATCCCAGACTCTTCAGTTGTTTTTAAAACTGGTGGGATAGTTTTTGCAAGCAAGTCGTGTTCCTGTGCCTCAGGTAGCAGTCATTTTCCACCCACCTCCCAATCACCAAATGTGTTTCATGAGCACAATCTAAAACGAGTATAATCTTTGGTCTTTTTCAGGTCATGGCCTCTTTGTATAGGGGTTCAGAGTCGGAAAATGATGATATAGAGGTGCTGACTCCTGTCTCGTCCAGTTCTAAACGCTGTGCAGTACGGGCTCATTTCTAACCAATGAACAAAGAGTGAGCACAGTGTGACTTATGTGCACCACACTACAACAAGAAACTGAGTACATCAGATTCAACTACATCTAACATGTGGCTGCATTTGAAAACGAACCACCCAAATAAATATGCAATCAGTGAGTCAAAAAGAGCAAAATTCAATAATCCTATAACCTCTTGCATCACTGCCACCCCGAAGATAGGAAAGGGTCAGACAAATCAACCTACGATCACCACTGCTTTTACTCTAAACATACCATATTCCTGGGATTCTACCATGTGGAAAGGCGTTACTGAAAAACTGACCACTATGCTCGCTAAACTTATGCTCCCCTTCAGCTTTATCAATGAACCTGAGTTCAAGGATTTCGTGTCAGAGTTAGACAGTAGATACGTGGCCCCAGGACAAAAATACATTAGTGAGGTCGCAACACCTGCGAGGTATAATGACATGAAAGCAGATGTCGTTGAAAATTTGAAGGAAGCTTCCCATGTCCATCTCACCACAGATGGATTGTCGTCAAGTACTAAGTATTTCTTTCTAAGTCTAATAGTGCACTGCATTACACCCTCCTGGAAACTTCAAAGTTGATGCCTCTGCACCATTACATGCCAGAATCGCACAGTGGCAAAAATATAGCGTACATGATTCGCAACATTCTCAGAGAGCATGGTCTTACTCTGGATAAAATCAAGAGTATTATAACTAATAACGCAACATCAATGATCAAAGCTGGACAAGAACTTAATGTCATAAGGATTCTCTGTTTTGGCCATATATTGCACAACAACAACAGGAACGCGACCAAACAGTCGAGAGTAGAAGAAACGCTGCAGAGTGTTCGTGCCATTGTGACAACATTCAGCCACTCAGGAAAGCAAGTGTTTTGGGAATTGCATGGCCATGAACGCATATTGTAGAATAAAATCGGTACCTGTAATGACCAACACTTAGCCATAATGAAAATGGAAGGACCTGTTTGACTTGCCCTCTATAATTTACACCTAATAAATTTGACACCTGAGAGTTACATAATAGTTAATTCTCTGTTGATGCTCAATGAATCATATTATGGCCACCAATTGGCTTTGTTTTTTTAATAATCTGCATCGTATGAGTTTATTGTGCGCATACTCTTGATGTCTAACTTGCATTTCCATGACTGTTTTCAGGCTTAAGATTGGACTAAAGAAAGTACAGAAAAGCAGAAAACTAGACCAAAAAGGGCTTGTAGGGGAGTGTTCTACGAGATGGGGTAGCAAGTATAAGATGCTGGAGAGAATGTATGTCAACTGAGAGGCTGTCCAAACTTTACTCATGAGTGGTAAGCAATAGTTAGCTTATAAGCAGCAAAGTCTGATAATTATTGCCGGTGGCAGTCCCTTATTGGACAAGTTATTTTTTTTTGTTTTACTTTAACTATCTGTGAGACTATGCCACCAAAACTGGTTGCTGCTTCGCATATTCATTGGAATAAAGGCTACTGTTTGGTGTTATTGTTTGACTCCACTCTCATTCAGTGTTAATTTATGTTGTTCAATTTCCCCTTTTTAGATCGAAAATGGGCCAAGCACATCCCAACATGGAACAATCTGGTCTTCATGGAGACATTTCTACACAACCTCAAGCCATACTCAACTCTCACTGTGAGCATTCCGAACATCATGCCTATGCTGAAGCACATTGAAGAGGTTTCTGGAGATGAGATACAGATAGATTGTAAAAAGATTTCTAAGGAGATAAGGTCTAACATTTGGGAGTACATCGACAAAAAGCTAGTATATAAAACATTGCACTAGTTTCATTGTTGGTTGTGTCATGTTATGTGAGATTTCACTATTATAACAATATTTTAGTCTAGTGACCCAAAGCTTGAGGGATTTTATTTTGTCCATTTGGTGCCACTGCTTTTTTATTTTCTTCAAAATGTTTAAAGGCAGTTATGTAATAGTCAAACACAAGTTCTGTTACACATTGATGCTTAGCTGTCACTGACAACTTGCTTAAATAATGGCATACTCAAAATACCAAAAATGTACGCAGGTACAAAGAAGCTGACAAAATTCCTGGTCATCAACAAAAACTGTTCAGTTTGCTTGACGTCTGCAGATACTTGGATCCAAGACTAGCAGAACCAGATCAAGACACGACTGACACAGTTGTTATGGAAATGGTAGCGCTGGAGTTAGATGGGTAGTTTGTTTTGCTAATGGTTGGCCATCACTATCTTAATGTGATTTGTTCCTTGATTGTTCATGATTCTTCGACACTACTCAAGTTATTTATACAATTTTTCTTGAGCTTAGTGTTGAACTAACATTTTGGTTTCTTTATGAGTAACAGCTCAGAAGTTGTTTTCTCTTTGAACCGACTGATTTACATTTTAAATATTTGTAGTGGAATGTGAAGAGGAGGAGGCATCAGCAAAAGAGGTGGTAGAAGATAAAGGTGCCAGTGGAGACTGTACGCTGATGGACATACTGATGAGGGAAACCGGTGGCAACGAGCCAAGCATGGTTGAAGAGGATGCGAATACTAGGGCCAGGAAGGAGGAGACAATTTATTATAGAAGTCCTCATTTTGCATGGTTTGCAATGTGTTAGATACCGTGGTATTAACCGATTGATTGCGACCATAATTAAACTTGCAGACTGACCTGGCTGTTCATTGGTGTTAGGACTGATCAGACATTATACCCCTTTAGCAAAGAAACAGCTGATATTTTATCCCTTTACTGTTATGTGATTTTAGTTTGCCTACTACCTCCAAATTGCAAAGACAATGATAACAAAATCTGGGGATCTTATGGAATGGTGGAAAAGTGAAGGAGATCATTTCCCTATGGTGCAACGAGTCGCGAGGAAGTACCTAAATTGCAATGCTACAAGCACTGCAAGTGAAAGGTTGTTAGGCTTTGCAGGGATGATCGTCTCCAAGAAACGAAACTCATTAAAACCAGAGAAAGTGGACAGGGGTTTGTGTTTTGCTTACAACCTCCGAGCACTGAGGATATAATTGTTTAGGGGGGTACACATAAAGCACTTTTTCTGTACTTGATATAAAATATAGTATTATTGCAATAAAAAAGTATCATTATTGAAATGAGAAACTGTAAACTGCTCTTTTCAACCAATCTTGTTTATGAATAATTATTTTGTACACACTGCTGCTTTTTGAAAGCTGGACTTGGTCTCAGTTGTATTACATCTACCAAGATGAAGCTTTCCCCTATTGCAATTGTATGATGCAGAATAAATGTGAGAACAGTGCTTGGCTATTGAAATGATGCATCAAATGAGACCACTAAGGATGTAAAATAGTTTGGCTGTGTGTGACAACTAGATCCTATGATTAGGGAGTTATCCTACTGTTTTTCCTTGTTAATTTGGTAGTTGTGTCCTTCGATTCATAAATCATCGCGATTACGTTGGGTATTCCCAGCAACTTCGGGATGTCGATTTATCGAGGGCACAACTCCAAAGAATGAGATATTCATTTGCTAGTGCATTTGCTCAGGCCTAGTTGATTATAACTAGTAGTTGTTTCTCTGCCCAAAAGGCATTTTTTGCCAACGCCAAAGATTTTGCAGTCTGGAGAGCAAACTAGCTCGGCTCTAGGAGTACACCTTCTCCGCAGTGCAACTAGTTGAGCTCTTCTACTAGTGTTAAACAGATATTTATTGGTTCTCAAGTTATTGCTGAGAGTCCTAGTAGTTGTTGTAGATGTTACTCCTTCAGTCGCTATTGCTGGAGTGAATGTCTTTGGTGAATTGACAAACTTCTTAAATTGATAAAATTGCATCTCTCCAGCCAATGAGTATACTCACATGAAAGTCTCTTCACGATACTCTGTGAGTAAGATATTACGCTTCCTATATGCTTTGCCTTGTCGGATATTGGCATAAAAAAATGTGGTCCCTAGTTTGATTGCGTTCTCCGTAATAAATATGGAGTCATGTTAGTAAGAAATCCCCCTCTGCTCCCCCTCTCAGAGGAGTAGCCGGTTTACAGGCAGGCATGGGTAGAGTGTGCTTCTCAAACAAGCATACAAGCTCATGAAACCTGTCTTTAGGGTTGCCCTCAAGTCACTGTTCAAACAAACAAACAAACAAACAAACGAACAGACGAACAAACAAGCGAGCAAGCAAACAAGCAAGCAAACAAACATAGAGCCTAGCCGGCTTGCTCTCAAGACTGTAGAGTCTTTGGCTTTAAAAAAATTGTCTATTTTGTCAGGGAGGCAACAAATGGGTTGTAGTAATTTATTATTATTTGCACTTGGGTAACCTATACTGTAGTAAATGTGTACTCCTAGAGTTTAGTCGGTTTGTTCTCAAGACTGTAAAGTCCTCAGCGTTTACAAAACTGCTTTTTTGTCAGAGAGATAGCAACTGGATAAAGCTAGTTGGAGAGGAAATGATTCGATTACAATTTAGCTCTTCTACTACTAGCATTATGCTTTAAAATAAACCTGTTTCCTATTTGTTTTGTAGCCACAATCACTTTGAATCTCAGAACACATTCAAAACTGAAAATTACACCAACCACTTCCGTCACCGCCACCTCCATCACCGACACTGCTGCTGCCGTGGCCACTACCGCCGTTGCAACCAGCACTGCCGCCACTGCCGCCATCGTCGCCACTATCATCAAAACTGCCACTACGGCCACCACAACCTCCTCTGTTACAATTTGAAGTCCAGTCACTGTTTTTACCAACTTGTTTTTAAACCCTACAACAGATTTTACTCACTACCATGACAACGTCAAACCTCTGTCATTCATTCAAAAATCCTTTGCCCTCCTTGAAACCAATGACGAGCCCAATGAGATTCATCTGAATCACTCGATGAGAAAAATTACGCTTGCTCTGCAAAAAGAATTGTTGGAAATTGCAAATTTTGTTGTACTGAAGGATTTATCAACCCCAACAGTTCTGGAGGTTTTTGGCACGCCCTAAGCAGATAGTTGCGCCATACTCGAACACTAATATGGTTTGGAAATTGACGAGCGGGTGTGAGTGAAGTCGATGATAGATAAATAGGATATGGTAAAGTTTGAAGCTCTCTAATAGACCAGCCCCCATACGATAGTCTACATGGGAGTGCAGGATCAAGATCGTCCGAAGGTTCATGTCGTCAACCACTCTCAATCGAATCCGAGTCTAAACAATAGCGAATTTTGGCCAAATATCTCAGAAACAAAACCCATGAACAAGTGAATTCCTACCTTGAAATCATCACTTTGGATTACCTGTCCAACAACGCGATCATGACATTTGGCAGACTATTCACTGGGAAGAATTTGAAAATAAGACAACGAACGACAACCTTGCGCATCGCTCACACAGTTATCTACCGATTCGTTCATGGCGATGGGTGTTTGATGAGCTGAAAACTTCATGGCAATAAAAAATTTGAAACCCGGTATCATCGAATACAAAAATGCAAAAACGATCAATCTATTGATCCTGCCAGATGAAGAAGCCTAGTTGTTGTTGAATGACTCTACTCTAAAAGAAGGGAAAGCTTGTAAGTTCCATCTATTTGATGTTGGCGGTGACAGCGGTGACAAAAGCAACAAATGCGATGGCGCTGATGATTATGATGGTGATGAGAGCGATGGCAGCGATACGACAGCAATGACAGTGATGACGGTGGCAGTAAGCGCAACACGATGAGTAAAGCACTGATATCGATGAACTGAACAAGGTGTGTGGGTCCTGATTTGCTCCTATTATACCACTAATCGCTATAAATATTTTACCAAGTAACAACTAAACGGTTATCATATAATAATTAGTTTTGAATAGTAGAAAGACAATTGCAAACTTTTAAAAATTGTGTCGTCACTGTTGTAAAAAGACAAGTTAAACTTTTGCATTCCACGCTATCATTGTTTTGGATGATTTACAGTTGGATATTGGTGTTTTTTATTTAGTTAGTGTTTATAAACCATGGAGCAAGTTTGTGCATATCAAATTTATAGCTAATGTAATATAGATACAAAACCTTTTTTGCAAACTGCATGTACTATAAAGTTACATGCTAGTTTATTTTAACAGTGTAATTAAAATATTCAAAGCAGATAAGGAAAAGCAATAGCAGGCATTAACTAGTGTTTAACTTGTACGTACTGTAATAGATTTCTGTCCTCTATCACCGAAACCAAAAAAATCCTCTCCTTCTGTTCTTACACGATGGGGTCTATCCCAAATAGACTTTAACAACTTGCACGGGGTCCAAGACCCAGACACACTAAACAGAGATTTATCAAGTAAATTCTTTATCCCATAGTCTCTTTAGCAACGCAATAAAAGGGTATTTAGCAAACTCCTCAAGACTTCTAACTGTCACAATGCACAGCTGCTCCTTTTATAGGAGATAAGGAGGCAACTTATTGCCTTATTAGGCGTAGCCAATAACATAATATAATATAAAAGATTCACAAATGATACGACATGGCACAAAGTACAATAACAAAACAAGCCAATAAAAATACATGTACATGGTAAAATAGCACTAGACTATGCTGTCCGCTCTTTTTAGTGTGGTAGAACCTTTCCACTCCTTATTTGGAAGCACTTCCTAGTCTCTGCTCCTGGTAAGTGCGAGGCTCCAGGCTTCATTCAGTTAAGGTTTTCGGACTACTAGGGGCACAGGCTTTCTGTATCAGTCATTTTGGATACTGGGCCGAGGTCAGGACCCGGGGTAGATGCGGGGTAGACTCGGGGTAGTCACTATATGTTTGTATAGAGTAATACCGGGTTGATACAGGCCCGGGGTACCTGTTATCGCTTTTTAGGGGATTTATGTAACTACCGAGGGGGGAGGGGAGAGTTCTGATGGTACTAAAAACTCTGCTACTGAGAGTGCGATGGGTGTAGGGCGGTTTTTATGGTGGGGAAGGGTGGGAAGGGGGTCCGACATCACTCAATATCATGAAATCTCCCACAGTACTACAAAACTAAGGGCTTGCTAACCTCTGTACTGAGCTGATGAGGAAAGAAATGCCAAAACATCTGCTGTACACAGTTTTAGCATGTATATGTAAATATATTACTGAGACGTAAAAGGGTAAAAGGTGGCGAAACTAAAATTTTTTTGATGTGTCTAGAAAAAAAATTGAAAAAGGAAAAAGTTCTAAACACAAACGTCAGGTTGGTTCTCAACTGCGAAATCTGGGATGTAGAGCGGGTGTAGAGAACTGTTTTACTTGCTTCAGTTTTTGCTGGTTTCTATCATCTCTTGGGCACCAAATATTAATAATCAAATATTTATTTTGTTTATTTACTTAATGGTTTATATTTTCATCTATGCCCCTGCGCATACCTTTTGTCTTGCCAGCCGTACTATATCACTAATTTATAAGTACGTATATATCCATAAATTATCTATATATACATCTAATACATATATATTACATACATTATATGTATTATGCATGTACACACACACACACCCACGCACACATATATGTATACATGCTATATACATTTATATTATGCAAAACTCAGCTTGTGGTTTGAGCATTGAGCGGTCCTTTAAACATGCTTTCATGTACAAGACGGTACAAAATGGCTGCCATAGCTGAGGAACTTAGAAATTAGCCAGGACTTACCACCAAGCCATGAACCAAAGCTACCTACCCTAACATCTGCGGTAACCAGGACCACAAGCTAACTGGAGCCTTGGGACCTTATAGGACAGCCCGATTGAACAGCAGGAGATAGGACTCCGCCCTTAGATATTTGGCACCTCCTTTATTTACTTATATTGATTACCTGATTGGTTGACTATTTATATGAGCATTTACATTGGTCTAATAACTTCCTGTACTATTATTGTTATATGTTTGATACCTGTGAGCTCTCCTATAAAATGAGAGACATTTCATATATTCATTGCATTCTTTCCTATGTTGCCATGGCATTCACTTTTATGTTGCCAACCCTAGAGGAACAATCACCCTCAGGACTATCATAGAGAGTATAGCCACTTATACAAACACTACGCTGCACTGTTTGTTTGAGCCATGGGCTCTTGCCTTAACGGGTAATTCAGTTACCCTGCACAGTTGTCACTGTCGCTCAGCACAGTGTCTCCTCTGGAGAGAGGTACAATACTCGAGACTAGTGGATGTCCATGGTAACAGACCGGAATCCATTACATTGGTGGCAGCGGTGAGATAAACGGTACCTTCCCACGCTGTACTCTTTCACGCTACCCTCTGGCCCTGCAAATGCACTGCAGGCCAGCTACCGAAGAAGAAGATTGATCTACGGGGTGTAGATCTGGAGAAGAAGAGAAGAAGATTGATCTACGTAGAGTAAATCTGAAGCAATTGAGACAAGATACTACCGGATTTCTCTGTAGGCTCGTTGAGGCCCTCCGCCCTGCAGCAGCTATCCCGGCACAGTATCACTTACAAAGGCTGTCAGCATCAACGGTAGAGCTTGCTCCATTTGCAGTAGTCCAGTACAGGTGCTTACCATGTTCCCTACAGGCTCGTTGAGTTCGCTCCGCCCTGGACATAGAGATATTGGTACTGTACAAGAGAGAGAGTGAGTCGTGTATCCGCTATACAGGCTCAGCTACTGAAGTTACTTCAGCTTGGAGTGCTACTCAGCTGGTAACACTGGCCCCGGCACTGTATCCACTTACAGTGTCCCTACACTACTATCTGTAGGCTCGTAGAGCTTGCTCCGCCCTGCAGCAGTAAAGAAAGTTTCGCAACGGTTGTTACAAGCTATGGAGTGCCAGATACTGCCACAGTATTCGTTATACCAACCTCTAGACCTGCTAGAGCCACTGGAAACACTGATCCCAGCCCGGGATCCAGTTGTGCTAATCATCACTCAGGTTAGAGTTGAGTTCACTTCTCTATCTATAAAGGATGGCCACCCAGCAAGCACACAGTGCCGGTCGAGCACCCGCTGGCAACCCTGAAGCTACAGCAATAGACAGATTGACCGAAGCATTGACGGCTATGATGAGGTCCAACCAAGGCAATGCACCAGCTCAACAGTTCGACGGTGAAGGAGACGTCAAATATTTCATCACTAGATTCATGGAAGTAGCACAGATGAATGATTGGCCAGAGAACACAGCCATGTTGTACTTGAGAGAAGCATTCCATGTAAAGCATTGGACTGTGGAAAGCCTCCACACCTGCAGGGTATATTTACTGCACTACTAGAACTTTTTGGGCTAACACCAAGGGAAGCTATGTCCCGGCTGACCAGCCTGCGCCGCCAACACAAGATGTCACTACAAGAGCATGCTAGTGAAGTAGAGCGGCTAGTGCGCGTTGCATATGCTGATCTACCTCACCGACCCATGCAGAGGATGATGCTGGATATCTTCAGCACCACGGTCGGAAACGCTTACCTGCAGAGACACTTGTTAGCCATGCAGCCTGTTGACATAGCTGAAACAGTCATTGCCAGCAACAAGTACATGCAGATAAAAACACCATTTGAAGAGCGCCAGGCTCATGTGCGGATGTTGGAAGATGATGCCAACAAAGAGGAAGAGGAATGGATGAGGACGGTTGCCAGGAGCCCGTTCCAACATGTCTCCACTACTACTGCAGTGCCGCAGACATACCACACTCCCACACCTGCTATACCGGATCCCATAACAACAGTCATGGGCAGCCTGAAGCTCTTAACGGAAGAGATACCGTCGCTGAGAGCAGCCAGACAAGAGGCTCCCTCTCCGCAGTTGGAGACAGCACCTACAACACACTGCTGGAGCTGCGGAAAACCAGGCCACATGATGGGCACCTGCCCCCGAACTCAGTGCGCAGTTCGGTTTTCGGACACCCCCAGACAGACGGGAAACGGCCGGCGCCCGCAGTAGCGCCACCGGCAGCTGACTGCAGCTGGGCAAGCCGGACAAATCCCAAGAACCGTTATAGTCCTGGAACTCTAGGAAAGAGTGGAAAACCCCCCAAGGGAGTACCAACACCCGCTGACTGCAGATTGACAACTCCTGATACCCCATACAGTCCTGGAGCTCTAGGAAAGAGTGGACAGCCACCCAAGAGAGCACAGACGCCCGCTGATGACAGCCGGACAGCTCACAGACCCCCTATCAGTCCTGGAACTCTAGGAAAGAGTGGACAACCCCCCAGGAGAACGCAGACTAACAGTAGCTGGATAGCTCACCGACCCCCTTTTAGTCCTGTAACTCTAGGAAAGAGTGGACAACCCCCCAGGAGAACACAAACGGCAGCGCCACCGTTGGAGCGACCTTACCAGGCCAGCTACTTCCTGGCTGGAAGGTTAGCCGGTAGACCAGCATCCCTGTTGATTGAAACGGGCTGCACAACCAATCTGTTGTCGAAACATCTGTATCAGCAACTGCCACAGTCAGTAAAGAACACGTTACAGCGCATTGTGGCACATGGACCCATGGCTGACGGATCTAGGATTCCCTTTTACGGTACCCTGCGAGTAAACTTGCAGCTTCGTGGACTGAGAAAAAGCGTTAACTTTGTCATTAGTGACATTAATAGATGTTATTAGTGGCATGCCATTCTTCACCTTACACGAGTGTGCCCTACGGTTTCCAGACTCCAAAGTCATCATTGACGAACATGTGCTACCTCGCACAAACAAGCACGGACGACCACTTAATGATAGTGTCCGTCTAACACAAGCAGAGCTGACAGAGAACCCCCTTACCCCTCTGAAGAAGAAGTCCCAATACACACACCCACAGTGGAGGAGACGGCATGGGAAATGCACCAGGCGGTAAAGAACCGCCCGCCAGAAGGCTATAGGAAAAAGTTGGAGCCAGAACGGACCAAAACCGTAGACGCCAGAAGCAAAACAGTGTTTCCCCCCGTCCCCCGCTGGCTATGCCCCTGCAATGGGGAGTGGGGAGCCCTGCTGCTGGAGAAAGGCAGCTGCCCTTCAGCCATCAACCTACTGCTAAAAGATGCAAAGAAGATGCAAGCAAACACAGTGCTGAGGCATGATATGAGAGCACTCAGCTGTGTCGAGATAGAAATTCCCGCCACTCGCCGAATGGAAAGGCAAGAAAAGCAGGAAAAGTAGTCAAAAAACCTGCAAGGGAGGTGCGAGCCGCATCATGCTTGGTTTCTAAAGAACCCCGAGGAACTCACCAACAACCTCCAGTTAACAGAATTGCTGTAGATGAGCGTCGGAAGAAGTTAGAGAAATGGCCAAAATCCTCCAGTACCCAACAGCTTCCAGTGAAGACAGATGGGATGAGTCAGGGTTGTGAACAACCTTGAAGCTTGCAACAGCCACTCATAACCACAGTGACTAGCGAAGAAGAAGCAAGCAACATGCCAAACTACTGCTTGGAACTCGAAGACGAGGAGAATTTTCTGCTAGACACCGATCTTGACCAGTATTGACCTTCAGAGCTCAGGACAGAGCTGCAGGCGATGCCAACAGCGGGGCTTTTTATACCACCTAACACAGAGAGGATAGAAGAGCCAAGGAAGCTGGCTAAGGAGGAACAAGATGGTGAGCAGCATAACTTAGCATTTGTGAAATGGCTGTTTGAAAACTGCACACCACAAGATCCGCTGGCTTTGCGGTGTGGCAGTCCACCTAGCTATGCTAGGCCTAGATCTATAAACTTACCAAGCACTGGTGACCAAAGATTGGGCGCTTTTTGGGAAAATGAGACTGCTAATTCCCTTAACAGGGTAGTAGAGCAAAAAGAGCTGGAGATTAAGTGGGTACCACTTGATGCTGCCTGCCGGCCCGGGATGACTCCCTACCGGCCGGAACACCTCTGTACGGGCCCGGGGTAACCCTATGCCGGCCCGGGGTCCTCCAGAAGTTCAGTCACAAAAAACAGGAAAATTACAAAGCGATAGCAACCCTTGTATGCCTTACCGGCAACCAAAGCCTGTGGTGGTGGCTAGGAGTGAATGTCCTACGACCTCTTCACCACCAACCTTAGTGCCACACAGCACTGTTCACTACACTGCGGGTTGAAATGTAGTTGGCGCCCCTGTGGTATCAGGGAAGCAGGATGTCGAGCGTTCCGCTCCCCCTAAAAAGGGACGGCGTTCTCCTGAGCTTGAGATACGGGAGTTCTTACAAACACTAAGACTTCCAGGGCCTCTGTAATCTCCTATACACAATCCTGTGTCGAGACATGCCCGGCCGTTGCAGCGGCAATCAATAAGTACACTGCATGACACTAATCCAGTCCATGTTGTTGTAGACTCTTGTTCACGCGTGGACATAAAGCCAAAGATGACTCCACGCTTGGTGAAACCTGCCACCCCTCTGGTAGTGGAGGAAGAGGAGTCAGTCGTCCCTGCCTCACCGACAGTTGACGATGAGCCTACTTCGTCTTGGGCGGAAGACGGGTGCAGGAACCCCGCTAGGTGGAGGATGCTGCGATGGGTGACCACAGACACCAAGGAGAGGATAGAGACTCTCATGAGAGAAACCGGAAACTTCTGCAGCACCAGGTGTGACTACCGAGCTAGGAATGCTCGCCAGTTGAGGATCCACGCCCTCTAGCATTACCTAAACCACTACTGCCATTACCATTATGCCAGCGAGAGCAGGGATGCGGTGTACTTGCAGAAAACTAAGTTCGATGCCCCTGGAGACGCCGTACATCACCTAAAGACAGGAATTGTCTATACGGTTTACAGACCTAGCTACACAAGGTTTTGCCAGTTTTTCAGGTGGAAGAATCCCCACAAGTTCTGTCAGTGCATACGGACCCACCAAGGAGAGACTCTCCCCGAGAGAACATCCATGAAGAAACGGCTGGGCTCTCCAGTAATAGACAACAAAAGAAGAGGTTGTCAGCAGGATATAAGATCCCTAAGAAGACATCTAGCCCTCCGTGCACAGTTACCGCACCACCACCAGAGCCAGATGTCACCGAGGTAACACTTACGCAGAGCCATGTTGTGCCTAGACCCTCACAAACTTTCTTACATCACAGTGACCGGTTAGCCACAGTGATAGACGTACATCTCGCGGCCCTAGAACAACAACTAGGCGAGCTGAGGCGACGCTCATCAGCCAAACGCTGTATACAGAGCAAACAGAAATGGCCAAGGCAGAAGCGAGACTCGTGACTGCTGAGGTGGAACGGCTGCGACAGCAGGCCGCCAGCTTGAGAGGTGCTCTCTTCTAAGAGACACCTGGACATTTGTATAGCTAATTTATTAGTGTGCATTTGTGAATGCACTCATATATATATATATACAGTAGACGGTAACCTTACCTTACGAATAAATAAACCTTTGTGAAATACAAAACAAGGTAATGGTTCTACAATCTTTATTTTAAGTTTTTTTACAACTAACTCATATCATCATCAAAAGATGTGGAATGTAAGACGTTATAATTCATTCATTTCTTCATAGATTTACTAGGAAGCATTTTTTCCCGAAAAGGGTAATTTTTGAACATAGGCACAGTTATTTCAAAAGTGTTGAAAGCCCGATGATTAACTGCTAAAACATCGGCAATTATTAAAGCTTTCAATTCCACGTCCAGTTCTTCACAAAACGCGATGACAACTGAGCTTGATTCATCTTTATCAACTGCAACAGCTGATCCATTTTGTTCGTTCACCTTGTAAATGTTTATACGATTGCCTAATAGTTCTTTAGTTGCCAATACTCGGAAACAAGCATCATAATATTTATCGGTGTCACAGCTTCCAATTTTCTGTCCATCACTTGTATACACATCAATTGTGTAAGCTCCCAATAATTGAGTGAAAGAACTTTCTGAATAGTATTTTTGGTCACCAAAGCTGTCAAAAAAGGAAACCTTCATATTAGTAGTACCTCTGGTTTCTGCAACCATTAAAACAAACTGAGTGTTTGCATCCAACAAATCTATATATTGACTTCCAGTTTCTGATTCACAAGATGCCCGAAGTCTGATATAATTTGTGTATTTTAAGATGTCGGGAAGGCCAGGAGTCCATGAACCTTTAGGCATCAATGATGGAATGTGTCCGGGTATTGGTAGTGAAGAATATTTGAATAGAGAGTAATAGAACTTCAAAGCGGCTAAAAACATCATCAAACGGTTCAAAGGTGTAACAGGCACTTTGATGTAAGTGGTCAGACACGATCCTTTCTTATTAGCTTTTATCGTTGCTTCAACATGCAAACCATGAGTAGAAGAGTTTTTTATTTCAATGTTCGGTTCTATTTTTTTGGACTCAAATATGTACTTGATACATAGCTGTTGATTAGGTAAATTTGTTACTCGCGGAAACTGAATGACTTTATCGTTTATATATGCAATCTCTTCTCCTGTAACTTTCTCAATAACCATCTTGCTCGCAATATTTTTCAGTCCTCCAGTTGCAATATATTGTACACAGGTTGGCAAATACTCTTCAGGACTGGATCTGTTTAAGACGTGTATTAATTCAGTTTCAGGGTTTACTTGAAAGTATAAGAGCACCTTCTTGGTTTCTTTTAACACTGTGTAGTGGATCCTGCCATCCGGGTCTCCACCCAAAGCTCGGAGTGTGAAACTGTTACCTTCCATGGGTTCGAATTCTGCAGTCATATTTAAAAGATTTTGTTCAGGGCTGCCTGCGCTGTTAGAAAATTACCATCTGATATTTGAAGAATTTCTAAAGCTATTTGAGTACTTGTAATGAAAAATCGCATAGTTACACTAAAGTATTGTTTGAAAATCGAACAGTGCAGACAATTCTAGAGTATGTTAGCCTTTTTGGACGGCACTCAGTTTATTTTTGTCTGAAGGATTGCGTATTTTTCTGACAGTAAAGTGATCAAAGAAATGAACCATTGTTTCAAAATACTCATTAGTTTTGTATTTTTAATCAACCACAATTACAGGATGTGTGTAATAGTCAACTTCCAAGATCAAAATAGACTTCTCTGAATATTTTTGCAGGATAAATGCTGTTATGATTGCTATAAATGTAGAAAATACATACCAACCCTATAGCCTTTTACTGTTTTCACCGTGGAATATTTTCTTTCTTAAAATGTGACAAATTGAACAATTCTGAAAAATAAACATTGAAAACATTTCATAAGTATTTCGCAATTTCCGCACCTCAAAATATTTTCTTTGTATGTAGGCCATACACCGTTTTATTTATCTTACCCTGTTTATGAACCGCATTCAACGTCACTAGATGGCTAAATGATTAACACTGTGACCTGCTGTTAACAGGGTTTGGGTTTGATTCTCAGGTAGGAATTTCTTCTTTGCATGAAAATAAATAATGCTTGAACTTTCAAAAATTTGATACTCCCAGTTTCTCGCAATACCGCCAACACAGTTATTCCATTTTCAAAAGATGTCTTCAAAATTGAAAAATGACTATAACTCAGGGACCATTATTCCAAACTGCATAATTCTTTAATTGTTGCGATTGCATTGTAACTTTCTTTCAGACGACATCCGTCAACTTTCTGATCTTTGGTGAAAAAGTCAAAGCCCACATTGGAATCATCATCTGACAGAAATGTTCGCTATTTGCTGTTTTCACCTCGGAAAAGATTTTACTCCTTCAGAACCTTAGGAGAAATAGTATTCAGGTGTCAAATTGAACAATTTTTAAATACATATGAAAACATTTGATAAATATTTAGCAATGTCCACACCCCAAAATATTTTTTGTAGGTAAGCCAAACCACCTTCTCTTTTTTCTTAAGCTATTTATGAAAAATGTTCAATATTGCTAGATGGCCCAACAGTTAAAACTGTGAACTACTGTTGACAGGGTTTGGGTTCGATCCCTAGGTGGGAAATTATTTTTTGCATAAAAATAAATATTGTCAGAAGGGAGGAGACAATTCAGTAGGAGTATATGTAGTAACTGGAGTGCAGGTTGTATTGGCAGTTGTGAAGCGTGTGTTTGTTTGGCCCTAGGCCAAAAAACGGCATCTAGGCACTTTAAAAAGCTGCTTTTTGCAAAAATTAAAGCTGTTGCAAAACAGTTGTCAGCATGTACTAAATTAGATTGTGCATCAGCAACATGTCTTTATAGCTCGATGGCTAAGATTATTTGCCTGCTTTTTTAGGGATCCAGTACAACTCCCAGTGGTGGAAAGTTTATTCACGGGAAAAATCTTAGCACGTGCAACTTTAATGCTGATCATAATGTTTAGGAATACTAAGTGTGTCAAAATTGTGTTCGTTTCAGTCAGAGGTTGACGGTGCAGTTGGCGTCGCACAAGAATCACCACAACCAGTACAGGTGTTCAAGTCCATTCAGTGTCATCTTTTAATTTTTATTCTCTAAAATACTCTTGTTTTTGCTCGCAAACACAAAGCAATATCTAGTTGTTATTTTGTAATTGTACGATGTGCAGGGTTTTTTTTTATTAAAGCTTGTATGATGATTCAGATTGGGGGTTTTGAGTATTGTATAAAAATTAAGCGTTGTGTTATTGTATTGCTATTGAAAAGTAAGATGTAGATAGAGTGAGATGTGGAGATGAGAGTGATGAATGAGAATGGTACTGTTAATCGAACTACGAGTGACATTGTAGATGTTCGCCAAGTCTGAAACAAAAGGCTAACAATTAGCATGATCTTGGTATTTGTCACAAGATTTTCTACTTTTGGAGGCGTTAGTGAGTTTAGCAGATATGAAAATGCTGTCAAGAAAACACAAAAAGCAAAAACCTCTCCTAATCGAATCATAAATGAAACTACTGCCAGATGACAAACATCTCCTTTATCATGAATGGTGATGCTGAAAGTGTTTTAATTCAAGGATGCGTTCTCCTTTTACGGCAATGATTGCGGGTCCGACTGATTCAGGGAAGACGCAAGCAATTTTACGAATGATTGAAACTAGTCAAACTATAGCTTATCCTCCACCAGTAGACTATAGCTTATTCTGCAGTGGTACAGAGCCTATCAAAAAGCCTTTGACGATGTGCTCGGAGTGATATTTCACGGGGAATGATGGATATTACTACAAGTTTTTCCAGAGATGGACAAAACAGATGGTTGATTCTTCATTTCCGTTGCGTTAGTTGCTATATACATGCTTTTGTTTATTATAACAACTATTAGCTGATTCATATAAATAGAACTTGGACACTATAGCAAGTATTTTATTGATTTTACTTGTTGTATTGTATCTATTATATTATATAAATAACTAGTGAAAAAATTTGCAACTGAAAATCAAATCTCACAAAATACTTTTAGCAACCAATAGCCCAGAAGAACCAGTTTGTCCTTAGACACCAGTATGGATATCTGCTCCCCTTACACTACTGTTATTTACGTTACATCAACTATCTCAAATTTAACCTCAAACAAAACAATGATTATGGTGACACATTTAGGCATGAGTTAATATTAAAAAAACGTACTTTACCAACAAGCAACGATGCTAATAAATTTTGGTGAAAAATACTGAAAAGTGCTGTCCCAGCGCAGAGCAAAGTGCAGGGCCGGCATGGTAATGAACGTTTTTTTCACACATTGAAAATAGTGTAGGCTTTGACTCTTTCACCAAAGATCAGAAATTTGATGGATGTTCATCTGAAAGACGGTTACATTGCGATCACAACCATGCAAAGTTTTTGCAAATCGGAGTAACCGTCCCTGAGTTATAATCATTTTTCTGTTTGGAAGACCTCTTTTAAAAACAGAATAACTGTGTCAGCAGTATTGCGAGAAACTTGGAGTATCAAATTTTTGAAAGTGAAAGCTCCGGGCCATGTGGATTAATACTTTACTTTTCATTGACAAGTCCCATCCTGATCTCGGATAGCATTGAAAAGTGCGATTTTTATTGAGATTTTCAAAATCGAAAATGAAAAAAACTTGAAGCCGTTTTGTGCGATTGGTTTAAGTTCAAAATGGTGCATTGAGACACTAATTTACACCTTTGCAGCAGATTTTAGCTCAATTGGGCTGTTGGTTCTCAAACGGGAAGCTTTTTTATGCTGAAAATTGGTTTTTCATGAAAAATCCAAGATGGCCGCGTCCGAACGACTTTTTAATGTCGTGACATGATGTCGAATAAGAATGTTAGCGGAATGCAACATCTTTTAAAATTTCGTATTTTTTTTCGTCAATCGGGTCTATGTTTTATCAGCCACTTTCACCCTGGGAAAAAAGAGTCCTCACCAGTTGAATTGGAATGTTCTAGAATGTTCTGAAACTTTGTAGACCAACTTACTTTGTGTCACAACACCTCTAAAGAGTATCACAAAGAACTGTGAGCTCTATTTATCACGGTTCTTGAGCAAAGTGGCCACAGTTTGGCAAGGTTTGCTTGAAAGAATAAGAAAAAAATAATAATAAAAACAGCAAGAACAATAGTATTTTAGATTCTGTAAAATACTAATAAAAGAAAGAACAATAGTATTTTAGATTCTCTAAAATACTAATAAAAAACGGTGCAAAAAAACAGCAGCCAGGTTCTCATACCATGTTTATAAACTAATCAAACACATACATCTAAATCAACATACAAATCCTGATATAAACAAACCCTGCACAATAAATACTTAGCAAACGTTAAAAATTATAACACCAGACACCGCACAGGTTCCCATGGTAACTGGTGCCAACTAAATTACACTTGGAACCAGGAGAACCTTATTCCTAGACTCCATGACAGAGATCTTTTCCTACACTACTCTTACTGTTTTGATTTTTGGTTTGAGTAGTGTCTAAAAGTGAAGAGTTGTATGATTATGGGGTAATGCTTTGAATGTTCTGTAACTTTGTAAACTAACTTACTTCTTGGCCCGATGCCTATGAATTGCGCCGCAAAAATTTTTTGTAGCTCTGTCTATTATGGCTCTTGAGAAAAAGCGGCTACAGTTCGGTGATTTTGGGAAAGGAATATTTAGCAGACTTTGTTGTTGTTTCTGTACTACTCAAGTGGTGGTTTTAACTTTAGCATTAGCCGAGTTTCCTACCAAAAACTTTTTTGCTGTTGTACCCAGCTTTTGTTGATGATATGTACACTACTCAAAAGAACTTGTAATGCATCGTCAAACATTTGTTGCACGGATTCTGCAGGACTGTCAAGTCTTTTTCAGACTTGAAACTGTTTTCTACTGTCTTTTCATCGTTTGTAGAGGTTTTCTATGAGTAATTCTAAATATGAAAAATTCTATTTGTTATTGACTAATAATGAACAACGTAAATATCTAGTTTGTGACATGACTAATGTTTTGACACCAAGTGTCACCTAACTACAATCAACAATAAATTATTAATCTAAGGACTAAAAGACAATTTTCTCAATGCCAAAGACACCAGTCTCACGACTAAACCAACTAGGCTCTAGGAGTATACCCTTTTCACAACGCAAGCTACCCAATTACAATTAGCAATAAATAATTGGAGCCTAGTCGTTGCGGTTCTGACAAAAAATAAAACTTTGTCAATGCCAAAGAGTCCGCATTCTTGAGAGCAAACCAAGTAGGATCGACGAATATACCTTCTCCACAGCGCCAGCTACCTAACTACAATTAATAATAAATAATTAAAAACCCTTTCGTTGCCTCTCTGACAAATAAAAATTGTCAGCGCCGAAGACTCAGCAGTCTTGAGAGAGACTCAGCTAGGCACGAGGACTACACCTCCACAGCGCGATATACCTAAGTACAATTAATAATGGTTAAATATAAGCCTCTACAATCATTCGGGGACAATGATCGATTTTTGGGAGTTGTCATTTTGATTGAAACGGAAGTGTTAATTGTTAGGAATCGTAATCCCGATCAAATCAGCTTAACCGGAAGTTAATTATTTGATCGGTTTTTTTTTGCGCATGTGCATATCTACTTTCTCTTTCCTCAAAGAGGAAAGCGTTGGAGTTACTTATCATCACTAGGAGAAGGTAAAAGTAGTAATGCATGAGCAGATCTCCCTACTAAGTGTTTTATTGTGGATTATACTTCGGGGTTGAGGTAATGGGTTACGGCGTTGAATGAATTCGCCGATTTTATATTGTATTTCATTTGAGGGGCATTTGAGTGGCATTTGAGTGGCATTTAAGTGGCATTTGAGTTTTGATTATTTTTTTACTTAATTTGAACTTATATGGCATATAGATTTTGAATGTATGGCATTTAAGTTTTGATAATTTTTTTACATAACTCGAACTCATATGACATTTTGAGAGAGAGGAGAGAAGAACGAGGAGATGTAACTACATTGAATCAATATATGATTATATACATTTATTACATAATAAGTAGGAAAATATCCTTGTATAATATAGCTAGAGCTAGGCTTGTAATGACAATCAATGCATAGTTTTTTTCTTTACAATGACGTCATTGATGTACTGATGTTATATCTTAGGAAGGAAGACTTCTGTTCTATGTACTTTTGATTCCATAATGAACTAAAATAAAAAGTTATGTATTAGTATAGGATGATTAAACAAAAATGTAAAATAATTACATAAATTTGAATTATAGTTCTTTTTACATTGATTAGTTAACATTATATAGTAAAGGGAAGTAACTCACCAAGTTATATTGTTCAGTTTGTTTTTTCTTGAGTATAATTTTCATCAAGTGTTTTTGATTCTCTCTCTTCTATCTAAAGCAAAACAAAAAATACTTGCTTTATAAATAAATTTTATCTAATTGGAAGTATTACTTATATCAGTTAGTTTACATTAAATAAAAAAAATACATTAAATAAAAAAAAACACTCACTGAGTTGTATTGTCTGACTTGCTCTTCTTGAGTATAGTTTTCACCAGGGGGTGTTGGTTCTCTCAAAGACGTAGAAGATGTGTTTCCCGCTCCCATTGAAAGCACTAAGACCTTGTTCTCAACAACTTCATCTGTAGTAAAGTACTTCATCTGCTTGGAATCATCAAGTTTGTTGGATAGGTTTTGAGCTGTTTCTATCGCTTGTAATGCTGTGAATGTGATTATATCATGTCAATGATAACCAAATCTACTAACTTCACGATTTCTTACAAGTATGACTCCTGTTCCAATCCGTTTGACCTCGCTAGCATGTTTTTCAGGTATATATAGAACTCCCATCATCAAACCATCTTATTGCAAACATCTGTAGTTTACCAGTAGCGCATCCATCACCACTTCTCCATTAGGTAATGTTAACTGAGTTGATATTTGAGGAGATTCAAAACTGATTACACTTCCAACAGCGAATTGAGAGAGTGTTGCGATACGAACCATACTGATCAACTGGCTAGGTGTTTTTTTTTTATTAATCTACTTAGCTGTTTAGCTTCCTCAAGGGAAGTATTGGATGGGAAGTTGATAGGGTGAAAGATTGGATGTTTGTCTGAATTGAATTCCATAAAAACCACCAGTTTTGGAACATCCGGTTGTGTTGGAGCTAATTTGTTGTAATCCTCATTTCTCACCATGGACCTCACTTGTCGTCTGTTGCCAAATGTTTCGACGTTGTAGCGGAGATAATACATAAGTTTTTATATACCTCCTCAGTCGGTCTTTCGATGGAGATTATCTCGAGAAGCGATGGTGTTTGATTTAAGTGAAGTGGTTGAAACCTTCCATTCATTACTCTTTCATTGGTATCGCAAGAATTGAGCAAACCAGCAGCATTTTTTGACAAGCAGGAAAGATGAGAAAGAGATGGTGCTTTCAAAGTCCAAGCATAGTCAATCGTTTTATTTCTATCCGAATCCCATGGCTTTGGTCGAACTGTTTTCAGTTTCCTCCTTATTAAATGTGAATCAGGAGGGATATTTTCTTTATCATCAGATTATGGTTCGAATATTGAGAAAAATCAGGTATTGCGGTCTTCATTCATATTCAGAGCACTCAGTGAGAAGTTGAACTGAAAAGAGAGTAAAAAATATGTAACAGATGGTTGGAATTTGAAAAATATTTGAAAAGAATAAACTAACTAGATATTTATAAAATAAACACATAATAAAAACCTAAATAATTTTTCTGATGCATTATGGTGAAACTATTTGATCTTTTATTAATAAGAACAAGTTATTAAAACATAAAATTAGTTTTCTGAAGCATTATAGCAAATCTAGTTGAACTTTTCTATCAATATATGTTAATTAATTATTTAGTGATTCGCACCTTATTGACCGAGTCTTTCAGCACAGTGTCCCCTCTGGAGAGAGGTACAATACTCGAGACTAGTGGATGTCCGTGGTAACAGACCGGAATCCATTACATTGGTGGAAGCGGTGGGATAAACGGTACCTTCCCACGCTGTACTCTTTCACGCTACCCTCTGGCCCTGCAAATGCACTGCAGGCCAGCTACCGAAGAAGAAGATTGATCTACGGGGTGTAGATCTGAAGAAGAAGAGAAGAAGATTGATCTACGGAGAGTAGATCTGAAGCAATTGACACAAGATACTACCGAATTTATCTGCATGTTCGTTGAGGCCCTCCGCCCTGCAAAAGCTATCCCGGCACAGTATCACTTACTAAAGGCTGTCTGCATCAACCGTGGAGCTTGTTCCGTTTGCAGTAGTCCAGTACAGGCACTTACGATGTTCCCTACAGGCTCGTTGAATTTGCTCCGCCCTGGACATAGAGATATTGGTACTGTACAAGAGAGAGAGAGTGAGTCGTGTGTCCGCTATACAGGCTCAGCTACTGAAGTTACTTCAGCTTTGAGTGCTACTCAGCTGGTAACACTGACCCCGGCACTGTGTCCCTACACTACCATCTGTAGGCTCGTAGAGCTTGCTCCCCCCTGCAGCAGTAAAGAAAGTTTCGTAACGATTGTTACAAGCTACGGAGTGCCAGGTACTGCCACAGCATCCATTATACCAACCTCTAGACCTGCTAGAGCCACTGGAAACACTGATCCCGGCCCGGGATCCAGTTGTGCTAATCATCACTCAGATTAGAGTTGAGTTCACTTCTCTATCTATAAAGGATGGCCACCCAGCGAGCACGCAGCGCCGGTCGAGCACCCGCTGGCAACCCTGAAGCTACAGCAATAGACAGATTGACCGAAGCATTGACAGCCATGATGAGGTCCAACCAAGGCAATGCATCAGCTAGTTTAAAAGCTCAACAGTTCGACAGTGAAGGAGACGTCGAATATT
The DNA here is from genome assembly GCA_945261195.1 of Cryptosula pallasiana. Taxonomy (NCBI): domain Eukaryota; kingdom Metazoa; phylum Bryozoa; class Gymnolaemata; order Cheilostomatida; family Cryptosulidae; genus Cryptosula; species Cryptosula pallasiana. The sequence goes on along the minus strand of OX183132.1, from coordinate 40,299,219 downwards.
TCATTACTAGATTCATGGAAGTAGCAGAGATGAATGATTGGCCAGAGAACATGGCCATGTTGTACTTGAGAGATGCATTACGATGTAAAGCATTGGACTGTGGAAAGCCTCCACACCTGCAGGGTATATTTACTGCACTACGGGCACTTTTTGGGCTAACGCCGAGGGGAGCTATGTCCCGGCTGACCAGCCTGCGCCGCCAACACAAGACGTCACTCCAAGAGCATGCAAGTGAAGTAGAGCGGCTAGTGCGCGTTGCGTATGCTGATCTACCTCACCGACCCATGCAGAGGATGATGCTGGATATCTTCAGCACCACATTCGGAAACTCTTACCTGCAGAGACACTTGTTAGCCATGCAGCCTGTTGACATAGCTGAAGCAGTCATTGCCAGCAACAAGTACATGCAGATAAAAACACCATTTGAAGAGCGCCAGGCTCATGTACGGATGTTGGAAGAGGATGCCGACAAAGAGGAAGATGAATGGATGAGGACGGTTGCCAGGAGCCCGTCCCAACATGTCTCCACTACTACTGCAGTACCGCAGACACACCACACTCCCACACCTGCTATACCAGATCCCATGACAACAGTCATGGACAGGCTGAAACTCTTAACAGAAGAGATACCGTCGCTGAGAGCAGCCAGACAAGAGGCTCGCTCTCCGCAGTTGGAGACAGCACCTACAACACGCTGCTGGAGCTGCGGAAAACCAGGCCACATGATGGGCACCTGCCCCCGAACTCAGCACGCCGTTCGGTTTTCGGACACCCCCAGACAGACGGGAAACGGCCGGCGCCCGCAGTAGCGCCACCGGTAGCTGACTGCAGCTGTGCAAGCCGGACAAATCCCAAGAACCGTTATAGTCCTGGAACTCTAGGAAAGAGTGGAAAACCCCCCAAGAGAGCACCAACACCCGCTGACTGCAGCTTGACAACTCCTGATACCCCATACAGTCTTGGAACTCTAGGAAAGAGTGGACAACTCCCCAAGAGAGCGCAGACTGACAGTAGCCGGATAGCTCACCAACCCCCTTTTAGTCCTGTAACTCTTGGAAAGGGTGGACAACCCCCCAGGAGAACACAAACGGCAGCGCCACCGTTGGAGCGACCTTACCAGGCCAGCTACGTCCTGGCTGGAAGGTTAGTTGGTAGACCAGCATCTCTGTTGATTGAAACGGGCTACACAACCAATCTGTTGTTGAAACATCTGTATCAGCAACTGCCACAGTCAGTAAAGAACACGTTACAGCGCAGTGTGGCACATGGACCCATGGCTGATGGATCTAGGAATCCCTTTTACGGTACTCTGCGAGTAAACTTGCAGCTTCGTGGACTGAGAACGAGCGTTAACTTTGTCATTAGTGATATTAATGAAGATGCTATTATTGGCATGCCATTCCTCACCTTACACAAGTGTGCCCTACGGTTTCCAGACTCCAAAGTCATCATTGACAAACATGTGCTACCTTGCACAAACAAGCACGGACGACCACCAAATGATAGTGTCCGTCTAACACAAGCAGAGCTGACAGAGAACCCCCCTTACCCCTCTGAAGAAGAAGTCCCAGTACACACACCCACAGTGGAGGAGACTGCATGGGAAATGCACCAGGCGGTAAAGAACCGCCCGCCAGAAGCCTATAGGAAAAAGTTGGAGCCAGAACGGACCAAAACCGTAGATGCCAGAAGCAAAACAGTGTTTCCCCCCTCCCCCGCTGGCTATGCCCCTGCAATGGGGAGAGGGGAGCCCTGCTGCTGGAGAGAGGCAGCTGCCCTTCAGCCATCAACCTACTGCTAAAAGATGCAGAGAAGATGCAAGCAAACACAGTGCAGAGGCATGATATGAGAGCACTCAGCTGTGTCCAGATGGGAATTCCCGCCCCCCGCCGAATGGAAAGGCAAGAAAAGCAGGAAAAGTAGTCAAAAAACCTGCAAGGGAGGTGCGAGCCACATCGTGCTTGGTTTCTAAAGAACCCCGAGGAACTCACCAACAACCTCCAGTTAACAGAATTGCTGTAGATGACCGTCGGAAGAAGTTAGAGAAATGGCCAAAATCCTCCGGTACCCAACAGCTTCCTGTGAAGACAGATGGGATGAGTCAGGGTTGTGAACAACCTTGAAGCTTGCAACAGCCACTCATAACCACAGTGACTAGCAAAGAAGAAGCAAGCAACACGCCAAACCACTGCTTGGAACTCGAAAACGAGGAGGAGAATTTGCTGCTAGACACCAATCTTGACCAGTATTGACCTTCAGAGCTCAGGACAGAGCTGCAGGCGATGCCAACAGCGGGGCTGTTTATACCACCTACCACAGAGAGGATAGAAGAGCCAAGGAAGCTGGCTAAGGAGGAAAAAGATGGTGAGCAGCATAACTTAGCATTTGCGAAATGGCTGTTTGAAAACTGCACGCCACAAGATCCGCTGGCTTTGCGGTGTGGCAGTTCACCTAGCTATGCTAGGCCTAGACCTATAGACTTACCAAGCACTGGTGACCAAAGATTGGGCGCTTTTTGGGAAAATGAGACTGCTAATTCCCTTAACAGGGTAGTAGAGTAAAAAGAGCTGGAGATTAAGTGGGTGCCACTTGATGCTGCCTGCCTGCTGGCCCGGGATGCCTCCCTACCTGCCGGAGCACCTCTGTACCGGCCCGGGGTAACCCGATGCTGGCCCGGGGTCCTCCAGAAGTTCAGTCACAAAAAAACTGGAACCTTACAAGGCGACTGCAACCCTTGTATCCCTTACCGGCAACCAAAGCCTGTGGTGGCGGCTAAGAGTGAATGTCTTACGACCTCTTCACCACCAACCTTAGTGCCACACAGCACTGTTCACTACACTGCGGGTTGAAATGTAGTTGGCGCCCCTGTGGTATCAGGGAAGCAGGATGTCGAGCGTTCCGCTCCCCCTAAAAAGGGACGGCGTTATCCTGAGCTTGAGATACGGGAGTTCTTACAAACACTAAGACTTCCAGGGCGTCTGTTATCTCCTATACACAATCCTGTGTTGAAACATGCCCGGCCGTTGCAGCGGCAACCAATAAATACACTGCATGACACTGATCCAGTCCATGTTGTTGTAGACTCTTGTTCACGCGTGGACATAAAGCCAAAGCTGACTGTACGCTTGGTGAAAGCTGCCACCCCTCCGGTAGTGGAGGAAGAGGAGTCAGTCTTCCATGCCTCACCGACAGTTGACGATGAGCCTACTAGGTCTTGGGCGGAAGACGGGCGCAGGAACCCCGCTAGGTGGAGGATGCTGCGATGGGTGACCACAGACACCAAGGAGAGGATAGAGACTCTCATGAGAGAAGCCGGAAACTTCTGCTGCACCAGGTGTGACTACCATGCTAGGAATGCTCGCCAGTTGAGGGTCCACGCCCTCTAGCATTACCTACACCACTACTGCCGTTACCATTATGCCAACGAGAGCAGGGATGCGGTGTACTCGCAGAAAACTAAGTTCGATGCCCCTGGAGACGCCGTACATCACCTAAAGACAGGAATTGTCTATACGGTTGACAGACCTAGCTACACAAGGTTTTGCCAGTTTGTCAGGAGTAGTAATATATGAGCAGATCTCCCTACCAAGTGTTTTTTTTGTGGATTACACCTAGGGGTGAAAGCAATGGGTTACGGCGTTGGATGGATTCGCCGAGTTAATATTGTATTTCATTTGAGGGGCATTTGAGTGGCATTTAAGTGGCATTTGAGTTTTGATTATTTTTTTACTTAATTTGAACTTATATGTCATATAGAGTTTATATTGTATTTCATTTGAGGGGCATTTGAGTGGCATTTGAGTGGCATTTAAGTGGCATTTGAGTTTTGATTATTTTTTTACTTGATTTGAACTTATATGACATACAGATTTTGAATGTATGGCATTCAAGTTTTGATAATTTTTTTACATAATTATATACATACTTGAGAAAAAGAAAGAGATAGAGGAGAGAGAGGGAGGAGAGAGGGAGAGAGAGAGGAGAGAGAGATTTTTTAGTTTTCTATACATTCATGTATATATGGTTAATTATGGACGTATTTATGGATATATTTATATCTACATAGAGAGAGGAGATATATCTACATTGAATAAATATATTGATCAAAAATGAAAATTATATGATTATATACCTGATTACATAATAAGTAGGGAAAATCTTCCTATATAATATAGCTAGAGTCAGTAAATACTAAGTTATACAAAGCAATACAACTTGTAATGACAATCAATACATTCATACATACATACATATGGTATCTTGAGAGAGAGAAAGAGAGAGAGGAGAGAGATCTTTTAGTTTTCTAGCAATTAATGTATATATGGTCAATTATGTACGTATTTATGGGTATATTTATATCTACATAGAGAGAGAAGAGAGGAGATATATCTAAATTGAATAAATACATTGATTAAAAATGAATCATTATATGATTATATACATTTATTACATAATAAGTAAGGAAAATCTCCCCACATAATATAGCTAGAGTCAGTAGATACTACGTAATACAAAGCACTACAACTTGTAATAAATACAAAGTAATAACAGTTAATGCATAGTTTGTTCCTTTACAATGATGTCTTTGATGTAGTGATGTTATATCTTAGAAAGGAAGACTTCTGTTCTATGTGCTTTTAATTTCGTAATGAACTAAAATAAAAAAATTATGTATTAGTATGGAATGATTAAGCAAAAATGTAAAATAATTACATGAATTTGAATTATAGTTCTAGTTACATTGGATAGTTTACATTATTAGAAAAGGGAAATAACTCACCAAGTTACATTGTTCAACTTGTTCTTTCTTGAGCATTATTTTCACCAAGTGCTTTTGATTCTCTTTCATCTATCTAAAACAAAACAAAAAATACTTGCTTTATAAATATGTTGTAAAAAAATACACTAATTACACCAAAAAAGTGCTTTTTTTTTTTACCTGAAAAAATGTATATGTTCAACATTTTGTTGTAAAAACTACGCTAATTACACCCAAAAAGTCCTTTTCTTTACCATGAAAATGTATATATTCAGCATTTTGTTGTAAAAAATACACTAATTACATCAAAAAAGTCCTTTTTTCACCTAGAAAATGTATATATTCAGCATTTTGTTTAATTTATGGTAAAAATTAGTAAAACTCACCTATAGTGATATGATTGCCTTGAGTTATAGATTAGCTTTTTGAACTCTTGTTCTGGACAGTTTTTTTCAGCATCATCGAAATATAATATATGTAATTTTTAGAGTCTTCATCGGTTTGGTATCATCTAAGTAGGTGATAGATCTTGAAAGAAATTCTTGCTGTGTTGGAGAAGTGTGCTGTCTTCAGAATCCATGTAGTTTGAGTCTTCATTGATTTGGTATCATCTAAGTAAGTCGTAGATCTTGAAAGGAATTCTTGCTGTGTTGGAGAAGTAAACTGTCTTCAAAATTCATGTAGTTTGAGTCTTCATTGGTTTGGTATCATTTAAGTAGGTGGTAGATCTTGAAATGAATTTTTGCTGTGTTGGAGAAGTATGCTGTCTTCAAAATTCATGTAGTTTGAGTCTTCATCGGTTTGGTATCATCTAAGTAGGTGGTAGATCTTGAAAGGAATTCTTTCTGTGTTGGAGAAGTATGCTGTCTTCAAAATCCATGTAGTTTGAGTCTTCATTGATTTGGTATCATCTAAGTAAGACGTAGATCTTGAAAGGAATTCTTGCTGTGTTGGAGAAGTCGAGTGTCTTCAAAATTCATGTAGTTTGAGTCTTCATTGGTTTGGTATCGTCTAAGTAGGTGGTAGATCTTGAAAGAAATTCTTGCTGTGTTGGAGAAGTGTGCTGTCTTCATCTTCATTGGTTTGGTATCATCTAAGTAGGTGGTAGATCTTGAAATGAATTCTTGCTGTGTTGGGGAAGTATGCTGTCTTCAAAATCTATGTAGTTTGAGTCTTCATTGGTTTGGTATCATCTAAGTAGGTGGTAGATCTTGAAAGGAATTCTTGCTGTGTTGGAGAAGTGTGCTGTCTTGAAAATTGATGTAGTTTGAGTCTTCATTGGTTTGGCATCATCTAAGTAGGTGGATCTTGAAAGGAATTCTTGCTGTGTTGGAGAATTGTGCTGTCTTCAAAATCCATGTAGTTTGAGTCTTCATTGGTTTGGTATCATCTAAGTGGGTGGTAGATCTTGAAAGGATTTCTCGCTGTGTTGGAGAAGTGAGCTGTCTTCAAAATCCATGTAGTTTGAGTCTTCATTGGTTTGGCATCATCTAAGTAGGAGAGAAAGTCGTGTTGTGTAACATCTTTAAAGGGGTTCTTGGTGTGTCGGAAAAGTGTGTTGTCTTCAAAATCCATGTGGTTTGAGTCTTCATTGGTTTGGTATCATCTAAGTAGGTGGTAGATCTTAAAAGAAATTCTCGCTGTGTTGGAGAAGTATGCTGTCTTCAAAATCCTTGTAGTTTGAGTCTTCATTGGTTTGTTATCACATAAGTAGGAGAGAAAGTCATGTTGTTTTACATCTATCGTTGGTGTTGGTAGATCTTGACCACATGTTTATAGTCTTTGCTACTGCTGCATTTCGTCTCAAACAAGAGTCCAAAGTAGACATCATAACTACAAAAAACAAAAAATTGATTGTTACAATTGATTCATTTATTTTCATTGGCTTTATCTACATAGAGTAGCGAAGAAAAAGTTTGTGTGAGTATAAAACTATCTAGTAGAGATAAATTTATATCTAGGTTCAACTAGCATTGAATAATTATTATTATTTTGTTAATAATAAATAAGTAGAGTCGGCTACTTTACTAGAGCTTGGACAAACACTTGTTTTAAAAATGAATAATTAGAGCTTTCTACTAGTGTTAAATAATTATTGATAATAATTTACCTTATCACCACTTAGAGCCAGATGGTTTAATTAACTAAAGACAAATAATTATTTTAGCATTTCTTACCTTGATGCTGGATGTTCTCCTAGTAGCTGTAGTAGATGATGGTTCTCCGCTTGCTGTTGAAGAACTGGATGCTTTCTGTGTGAAAACAGTGGCTCTTAAATAGCTAAAGTTGCACTGATTAAACCCTATGAATCAGCATTTTTTCCAATGCTTTCGCGGGAATAAATAGTTTATTTTCACGCGAATAGAAACCGTTGCTTTCGCGGGAATAAATAATTTATTTTCACGCGAATAGAAACAGTTGCTTTCGCGGGAATAAATAGTTTATTTTCACGCGAATAGAAACCATTGCTTTCGCGGGAATAAATAATTTATTTTCACGCAAATAGAAACAGTTGCTTTTGCGGGAATAAATAATTTATTTTCACGCGAATAGAAACAGTTGCTTTCGCGGGAATAAATAGTTTATTTTCACGCGAATAGAAACAGTTGCTTTCGCGGGAATAAATAGATTATTTTCACGCGAATAGAAACTGTTGCTTTCTCGGGAATAAATAGTTTACGTTCACGCGAATAGAAACCGTTGCTTTTGCGGGAATAAATAATTTACTTTCACGCGAATAGAAACAGTTGCTTTCGCGGGAATAAATAGTTTATTTTCACGCGAATAGAAACTGTTGCTTTCGCGGGAATAGATAGTTTATTTTCACGCGAATAGAAACCGTTGCTTTCGCGGGAATAATTAATTTATTTTCACGGGAATAGAAACAGTTGCTTTCGCGGGAATAAATAATTTATTTTCACGCGAATAGAAACAGTTGCTTTCGCGGGAATTAATAATTTATTTTCACGCGAATAGAAACAGTTGCTTTTGCGGGAATAAATAGTTTATTTTCACGCGAATAGAAACAGTTGCTTTCGCTGGAATAAATAGTTTATTTTCACGCGAATGGAAACCGTTGCTTTCGCGGGAATAAACAGTTTTTATTCCCGCGAAAGCATTGGAAAAAATGCTGATTCATAGGGTTTAATCAGTGCAACTTTAGCTATTTAAGAGCCACTGTTTTCACTTAGAAAGCATCCAGTTCTTCAACAGCAAGCGGAGAAGCATCATCTACTACAGCTACTAGGAGAGCATCAAGGTAAGAAACGCTAAAATAATTATTTGTCTTCAGTTAATTAAATCATCTGGCTCTAAGTGGTAATAAGGTAAAAAATAATCAATAATCATTTAACACTAGTAGAAAGCTCTAATTATTTACTTTTAAAATAAATATTAAAAACTTGTGAAAATGAACTGGTAACATTACGTCGACTGAAATAATGCCTAAAACGTCTCGCATAAATTTTGGTCTGACCAAAAACGGACTGAAAACCTTTACCTTTAGAGCGAGTACAAAATTATCATAATTTGCTATAGCGAATATTCTAAGAAATATTTGTTTTTTCCGTTGCTAACTTAACGTAAATATTTGTAACGGATGTCACATGATCTCAATCGGTTTTTGCCAACTGAATCACTTAGTTACTCGTAAACATTTGATACTCGCTTGATATTTTGGTTGATAACAGCAATGTCCCAATTTGGTTTATCGTAAATATTTCAAAAACGGATATCGCGTGATTTCTGTTAGTATTTTCTACCGAATCGCTTAGTTACTCGTAAACATTTGAAAATCGCTTGATTTTTTCGTTGATAAAACATGTCGCAAGTATCTATTAACAAATATTACCGTGATTTCAATCAGTTTTCCTTACTAGATTACTTAGTTACTCATCAACATTTCATAATCGCTTTCATTAATAGTCGTTGCAAAGCAATGTTGTATTTAAAAAATATTACTACGATTCCAATCAATTTGGTTTTAATTATTTATATTTAAAATAATCGAACCTCAACTAGAATTTACTCCTAGGTAATTTATCTTTACTAGATAATTTTATGCTAATAGTATCTAAGTTATTTCTTTGTAAGATCACAGACTTTGACATTAACAAAATTGTGTGTTTGTCCGAGAACTAGTAAAGTAACTGACTCTAATTATTTATCATTAACAAAATAATAAGTAATTAATATTTAATGCTAGTTGAACCTAGATATTAATTTATCTCTACTAGATAGTTTCATACTCACACAAACTGTTTCTTCGCTACTTTATGTATATGTAGATAAAACCAATGAAAATAAATGAAACAATTGTAACAATCAATTTTTTTGTATTTTGTAGACACAATGCCCACTTTGGACTCTTGTTTGAGACAAAACGCAGTAGCAGCAAAGACTATAAAACATCTGGATAAGATCCAATTGAAGTAACTGCAGATAACTAAAGGAAAAACATGTGCTACAGCATACAGAGTGAACAAGGTGTGTGTAGATTATTACTCAGTCTCATTACACTACTATTACTAAGAATTATTGTAGGTGTTGGATAAAGGATTGAGCAGTAATTTTAATAAATTCTAACCATTGTAAATAATACTTCAACTCAAATAAAATTAAGGAAAATTGAATGGAATAAAAGAATATTTCACCAAATACCCCAGTTTTCTTGTGGATATATACAAATAGATGAATATCTAGCTTCATCTATTTTTTTCATTTGAGTGCAATTATTTTTCCTCCTCTCTCCTCTTTTCCTCTCTTCTTTCTCTCAAGATTTCCCAAATACTGTAAATTTTAACTATCTAGAGGTCTAATTTGACGATTTTCCAAGATGTTTTATAGTATTCAATATACTTATTATGTAAATAACTAAAAGAAATATTTACGCTCAAGCCTCCTCTCTCTCCTCTCTCCTCTCTCCTCTACCAAATACTCCTCTCTCCTCTCTTGCAGTTATTTCCCAAATATTGTAAATTTTAACCATCTAGAGGACTAATTTGGTGATTTTCCAACATATTTTATAGCATTCAATATAGTTATTATGTCATAAATGTATATTATTCAATCTAGATATAAATATATCCATAAATATGTACATAATTATCCATATATACATGGTTGTATAAAAAACTAAAAAATCTCTCTCTCTCTCCTCTCTTCTCTCTCCTCTGTACATAGCTATAAAATGTTAATATGGACATGAATTTTGACATGCGCATGTACATAAATATGAACATAGGTATGTACATAAATGGACATGAATATGGACATGTACATAAATGGACATGAATATGGACATGAATATGGACATGAATATGGACATGAATATGGACATGAATATGGACATGAATATGGACATGAATATGGACATGTACCTATTCATGTCCATTTATGCACATGTACATGTACATGAATATGAACATGTGCGTATTTACTGACTCTAGCTATATTATATAGGAAGATTTTCCCTACTTATTATGTAATAAATGTATATAATCATACAATGATTCATTTTTGATCAATATATTTATTCAATGTAGATATATCTCCTCTCTCCTCTCTCTATGTAGATATAAATATACCCATAAATATGTACATAATTAACCATATATACATGAATGTATAGAAAACTAAAAAATCTCTCTCTTCTCTCTCTCCTCTCTCTCTCTTTCTTTCTCTCATGATTACATATGTATGTATGTATGCATTGATTGTCATTACGAGTTGTGGTGCTTTGTATTACTTAGTATTTGCTGACTCTAGCTATATTATATAGGAAGATTTTCCCTACTTATTATGTAATCAGGTATATAATCAGATAATGATTCATTTTTGATCAATATATTTATTCAATGTAGATATATCTCCTCTCTCCTCTCTCTATGTAGATATAAATATACCCATAAATATGTACATAACTAACCATATATACATGAATGTATAGAAAACTAAAAAATCTCTCTCCTCTCTCTCTCTCTCCTCTCTCTCTTTCTTTCTCTCATGATACCATATGTATGTATGTATGCATTGATTGTCATTACGAGTTGTGGTACTTTGTATTACTTAGTATTTACTGACTCTAGCTATATTATATAGGAAGATTTTCCCTACTTATTATGTAATCAGGTATATAATCAGATAATGTTTCATTTTTGATCAATATATTTATTCAATGTAGATATATCTCCTCTCTCTATGTAGATATAAATATACCCATAAATATGTACATAATTAACCATATATATATATATGAATGTATAGAAAACTAAAGAATCTACCTCTCCTCTCTCTCTCCCTCTCTCCTCTCTCTCCCTCTCTCCTCTATCTCTTTCTCTCTCTCAAGATACCATATGTATGTATGTATGTATGTATTGATTGTCGTTACAGGTTGTAGTGCTTTGTATTACTTAGTATTTACTGACTCTAGCTATATTATATAGGAAGATTTTCCCTACTTATTATGTAATCAATGTATATAATCTTATAATGTTCCATTTTTGATCAATATATTTATTCAATGTAGATAAAACTCCTCTCTCCTCTCTCCTCTCTCTCTTCTCTCTCCAGTCTCTCAAGATGCCATATGAGTTCGAATTATGTAAAAAAATTATCAAAACTTAAACGCCATACATTCAAAATCTAGCTGCCATATGAGTTCAAATTAAGTAAAAAAATAATCAAAACTCAAATGCCACTTAAATGCCACTCAAATGCCACTCAAATGCCTCTCAAATGAAATACAATATAAACTCGGCGAATTCATCCAACGTCGTAACTCATTGCATAACCCCCAAGGTCAGATCCACAAAAAAACACTTGGTAGGGAGATCTGCTCATATATTACTACTGTCAGGTGGAAGAAACCCCCTAAGTTCTGTCGGTGCATACGGACCCATCAATGAGAGACTCTCCCTGAGAGAACATCCATGAAGAAACGGTTGGGCTCTCCAGTAAGAGACAACAAAAGAAGAGGTTGTCAGCAGGATATAAGATCCCTAAGAAGACGTCTAGCCCTCCGTGCACAGTTACCGCACCACCACCAGAGCCAGATGTCACCAAGGTAGCACTTACGCAGAGCCATGTTGTGCCTAGACCCTCACAAAATTTCTTACATCACAGTGACCGGTTAGCCACAGTGATAGACGTACATCTCGCGGCCCTAGAACAACAACTACGCGAGCTGAGGCGACGCTCATCAGCCAAACGCTGGATACAGAGCAAACAGAAACGGCCAAGGCAGAAGCGAGACTCGTGACTGCTGAGGTGGAACGGCTGCGACAGCAGGCCGCCAGCTTGAGAGGTGCTCTCTTCTAAGAGACACCTGGACATTTGTATAGCTAATTTATTAGTGTACAATTTGTGAATGCACTCATATGTATATATACAGTAGACGGTAACCTTACCTTACCAATAAATAAGCCTTTGTGAAATACAAGACAAGGTAATGGTTCTACAATCTTTATTTTAAGTTTTTTTACAACTAACTCATATCATCATCAAAAGATGTGGAATGTAAGACGCTATAATTCATTCATTTCTTCATAGATTTACTAGGAAGCATTTTTTCCCGAAAAGGGTATTTTTTGAACATAGGCACAGTTATTTCAAAAGCGTTGAAAGCCCGATGATTAACTGCTAAAACATCGGCAATTATTAAAGCTTTCAATTCGACGTCCAGTTCTTCACAAAACCCGATGACAACTGAGCTTGATTCATCTTTATCAACTGCAACAGCTGATCCATTTTGTTCGTTCACCTTGTAAATGTTTATACGATTGCCTAATAGTTCTTTAGTTGCCAATACTCGGAAACAAGCATCATAATATTTATCGGTGTCACAGCTTCCAATTTTCGTTCCATCACTTGTATACACATCAATTGTGTAAGTTCCCAATAATTGAGTGAAAGAACTTTCTGAATAGTATTTTTTGTCACCAAAGCTGTCAAAAAAGGAAGCCTTCATATTAGTAGTACCACTGGTTTCTGCAACCATTAAAACAAACCGAGTATTTCCATCCAACAAATCTATATATTGACTTCCAGTTTCCGATTCGCAAGATGCCCGAAGTCTGATATAATTTGTGTATTTTAAGATGTCGCAAAGGCCAGGAGTCCATGAACCTTTAGGCATCAATGATGGAATGTGTCCGGGTATTGGTAATGAAGAATATTTGAATAGAGAATAATAGAATTTCAAAGCCGCTAAAAGTATCACCAAACGGTTCAAAGGTGTAACAGGCACTTTGATGTAAGTGGTTAGACACGATCCTTTCTTATTAGCTTTTATCGTTGCTTCAACACACAAGCCATGAGTAGAAGAGTGATTTATTTCAATGTTTGGTTCTATTCTTCTGGACTCAAATACGTACTTGATACATAATTGTCGATTAGGTAAATCTGTAACTCGCGGAAACTGAATGACGTTGTCGTTTATATAAGCAATCTCTTCTCCTGTAACCTCCTCAATAAACATCTTGCTCGCAATATCTTTCAGTCCTCCAGTTGCAACGTATTGTACATCTGTTGGCAAATACTCTTCAGGACTGGATCTGTTTATGACATGTATTAATTCAGTTTCAGGATTTACTTGTAAATATAAGAGCACCTTCTTGGTTTCTTTTAACACTGTGTAGTGGATCCTGCCATCAGGGTCTCCACCCAATGCTCGCAGTGTGAAACTGTTACCTTCCATGGGTTCGAACTCTGCAGTCATAATTAAAAAATTTTCTTTTGAGAAATTGGTTTCAAAAAAATTTTGGTTGTCAAAAAATTACCATTTGGTATGTAAAGAATTTCTAAAGATATTTGAGTATGTGTAATAAAAAACCGCACAGTTTGACTAAAAAACTGTTTAAAAATAAAACAGTTCAGATAATTCTGGAGTATGTTAGCCTTTTTTGACGGTAGTCAGTTGTTTTTTCGTCAAAAGGTTTGCATATTCGTCTGACAGTAAAGCGATCAAAGAAGTACCAGTTTTTGAAAATACCCAGCAGTTTTGTATTTTTAATCAACTACAATTACAATATAGGTGTAACAGTCAACTTCCAAGGTCAAAATGGACGTCTCTGAAATTTTTTGCAGGATAAATGCTGTTATGATTGCTATAAATGTAGAAAATACATACCAACGCTCTAACCTACCATGCCGGCCCTGCACTTTGCTCTGTGCTGGGACAGCAGTTTACAATATTTTTCACCAAAATTTGGTATTATCGTTGCTTGTTGGTAAAATATGATTTTTTATTAGTAACTTATGCCAAAATGTTCCATCATAATCATTGTTTCGTTTGAGGTTAAACTTGAGATAGTTTGTGTAATGTAAATAACAGTAGATCAGGGGAGCAGATGTCCATACTGGTGTCTGAGGAAAAAATGGTTCTCCTGGTTATGAGTACCTTTCTGAACACAGGTTTCCATGAAAACCTGTAGAGGTACATTTTTGTGTGCACCAGGTGTTGACTTCCAGTTGATATTGTAGAGTTTGATATTGTATATGATTATGGTTACTATCTTAGTGTTTATCGTACAGGGGTTGTTTATGTAAGGGTTTGTATGAAAGTTTTGATTGCTGGACTAATGTATGTTGGTTGCTAACAGTATTTTGTGAGATTTGATTTTTAGTTGCAAGGTTTTTCATAATTTATTTATATGATATAATAGATAAAATGCAACAAGTAAAATTTGTAAAATACTTGCTATAGAGCTCAAGTTTTATTTATACAAGCCAGCTAATAGTTGTTATAAGAAACAAAAGCATGTTTACAGCTACTAATGTAAAGGAGATAAAATTTAGACAAAGTGTGATGCCTAGATTTTACCGGGCGTTAGTAGGTTTTGGTTGAAATTTCCTTTGTCTTTCAGCATAGGAGTATGTGAGACCAATAATATATGATGAACAGATTTGTGTCATGGTGTTTAAAGAAAATGAGGTTAACCTGGTTCCTAAATGCTTTTTTGAGCACCAGGTGTTAATTATGTCAGTTGTTAGTGTTTGTAATATTGTATGATTAATTACTATATAAATAATTATTGTGCAGGGGTTGTTTGTATTGGGGTTTGTATCACTGTTAGTGGTAATGTGGGAGCAGATCTCTGTCATGAAGTCTAAAGATAAGGTTTTCCTGGTTCCAAGTGTAATTTAGTTGGCACTAGTTATCATGAGCACCTGTGAGGTATCTTTTTGTGTGCGCCAGGTGTTATAATTTTTAATGTTTGCCAAGTATTTATTGTGCAGGGTTTGTTTATATTGTGATTTGTATGTTGATTTAGATGCATGGGTTTGATTATTGTATGATGATTTAGATTGGGTTTTAATTCTCTAAAATAGTCTTGTTCTTACTTAGAAGAACAACCCCAATGTCTAGCTTAAGTTTCAATTTCTGTTGCAATACTGATTGTACTTTGACGAGATATGGGCTCCCTGCGCATGAGGCTGTCTTCAGAATCTTCAAACTTAAGCAATAAGAAATTCTTTAGTCTAATAGTTGTCAAAACTTACACAAAGAAATCGTCTATTTTGGTGTTAAATGGCAGTTCAAAACCAAACTTGAAAAAATAACTGAAAAGTAACGATAAAGTTGGGCACTGTTGAAGCGAAGGCTAGTGTTATTGTGACATTGATATTATTGCTATATTGGTCCGCCAAGTTGGATCGCAAGGAAATGTGGAAGATAATAGTTCGAGAGCTTTTCACTGTAGTGTGTTCAGATTTTGAGGCAATAAATTACCCAAAAGGCATAATGTAATGCTACTAAATCCGAGCGCACCGCAGTGAAAAGCTCTTGAAGTAGGAGGGGAGGATAAAGCGGAACAGGTCAGGGGTTGCAAAAATCCTATTGGGTTTAAAAATACCTTTTAGTATGTTTTTGCAGTTTTAGGTTTAAACTCTTAATTTTTTAGGGATACGCACAATTTTCAAATGGTAATTTTCTCTACTCCTGGAAACTGCTGAACTGCTTGAAAACTCCTGTAATTTAAATTTCATCCTTGAAACCTCCTGCAAACTTTACTAGTAGCCTTTTATTGAGCAAAGAGTTTACTTTCAGATGGCTCAGGGTGGATATTGCTTTTACATTATCCTTCTACATATAGCTTTAGTTTGTCATGCATACTAAATTTACGGTGCATTTAGCTCAGCAGTAACTGTTGGATTTCTGAACAAATAAACAAACTGAATTATTGACTTATAGTCCACACAATTACTCTCTCTTTCTATACTCTCAAACGCAGTGGTTATGATCTGAAGGAACAATTTCATAATATTACATCTCCCTTTTTTCTCAAGCCAACACTACAGGTATGTTGTGGACTATAGTCCTTGTAAAAGCTACAACTATATTACATACAATGCTAAACCAATCACAATCACCAACCCTTTTCTTCATGAAAATAAAATAGTTATTTATTTCAATTTGTGATTATTTTCATTAATTATTATTATCATAGCAAGAGTTGTTGATGTCGATGGATAAAAAATACTAAAACAAAAGCACTAATACACAAGCTACGTGGATGAAATTTTCCAATAACATAATTTATTAAATTTGAAAATGTCATGTAATTTGCGTAGTCGTGTTTTTGTTGCAGTGTAACTTACTAACTAATTACTACTACATACAACTTACTATTGGTTGCTGTTATTCATCAACCACATCTGCTTGTGAAGAAAAAACAAATTAAATAACAAGCAAAATGATCTTAATAATAAATAATAATGAAAATTAATTCAATAACAATAATAATTAATTTTATAATAATAGTAAACAATAATTCTCATTATTTTATTATTATTATTATTATTATTATTATTATTATTATTATTATTATTATTATTATTATTATTATTATTATTATTATTATTATTATTGTTATTGTTATTGTTATTGTTATTGTTATTGTTATTGTTATTGTTATTGTTATTGTTATTGTTATTGTTATTGTTATTGTTATTGTTATTGTTATTGTTATTGTTATTGTTATTGTTATTGTTATTGTTATTGTTATTGTTATTGTTATTGTTATTGTTATTGTTATTGTTATTGTTATTGTTATTGTTATTGTTATTGTTATTGTTATTGTTATTGTTATTGTTATTGTTATTGTTATTGTTATTGTTATTGTTATTGTTATTGTTATTGTTATTGTTATTGTTATTATTATTATTATTATTATTATTATTATTATTATTATTATTATTATTATTATTATTATTATTATTATTATTATTATTATTATTATTATTATTATTATTATTATTATTATTATTATTATTATTATTATTATTATTCGGGAAGTAAATTTCACAACCTGACGGTTGGTGTAAAGTGAGCCCGGGCCCTAGCTAAGGGCCAAAGGGTTATCACTATTCCGTTTTACTGTAAAGCCTTTCGTAGAATCTGGGCCGTACCCAACAGGGCAGTCTTTTGAATTGTTTCAAAGGATAGCTGTACTCCAATCTCAGCCATGTAAGATATCAAACGGCTGGATATTGTCCCAAGTGCTCCTATCACTATCGGTATCACCTTAGGTTTCACTTTCCACAGTCGTCCAATCTCAAATGCTAGATCTTTATACTTATCAATCTTCTCCTCTTCTTTCTTTATCACTCTTGTGTCCCCAGGTATTGCTATATCTATAATCTGACATTCGCTGGTCTCTTTATTTTCTAATATGAGGTCCGGTCTTCGCGCTTCTATCACTTTATCTGTCTGAACGTTAAAGTCCCATAGCAGTTTTACTTTCTCGTTTTCTATAACTGGCTCAGCTCTATGATCATACCATTTCTCTGTGTGTGGTAAACCGTGCTTTTTGCATATGCTCCAATGCACAGCTGCAGCTACTTTGTCATGTCGGTGTTTGTATTCTGTTTGTGCGATTTTAGGGCACTCACTGACTAAGTGACTTATCGTCTCATCCCGGGTCTTACACAGTCTGCACTTTGCGTCATCCGAACTCTTTTCTATCCTGGCCTTCCTGTAATTCGTCCTCAGTGCCTGATCTTGAGCGGCGACAATTAAGCTCTCCGTTTCTCTTTTCAAGCTCCCTCGTGTCATCCATTTCCACGTTTCTACTGCCGTGTGTTCTTTCGTTTGTCTGATGTATTGTCCATTCATCGGTTTCTCAACCCACTGCACCCACTATTATTATTATTATTATTATTATTATTATTATTATTATTATTATTATTATTATTATTATTATTATTATTATTATTATTATTATTATTATTATTATTATTATTATTATTATTATCATTATTATTATCATTATCATTATCATTATCATTATCATTATCATTATCATTATCATTATCATTATCATTATCATTATCATTATCATTATCATTATCATTATCATTATCATTATCATTATCATTATCATTATCATTATCATTATCATTATCATTATCATTATCATTATCATTATCATTATCATTATCATTATCATTATCATTATCATTATCATTATCATTATCATTATCATTATCATTATCATTATCATTATCATTATCATTATCATTATCATTATCATTATCATTATCATTATCATTATCATTATCATTATCATTATCATTATCATTATCATTATCATTATCATTATCATTATCATTATCATTATCATTATCATTATCATTATCATTATCATTATCATTATCATTATCATTATCATTATCATTATCATTATCATTATCATTATCATTATCATTATCATTATCATTATCATTATCATTATCATTATCATTATCATTATCATTATCATTATCATTATCATTATCATTATCATTATCATTATCATTATCATTATCATTATCATTATCATTATCATTATCATTATCATTATCATTATCATTATCATTATCATTATCATTATCATTATCATTATCATTATCATTATCATTATCATTATCATTATCATTATCATTATCATTATCATTATCATTATCATTATCATTATCATTATCATTATCATTATCATTATCATTATCATTATCATTATCATTATCATTATCATTATCATTATCATTATTATTATTATTATTATTATTAATTATTATTATTTGTCAAACGTGACAATTGTAAGGGTAGGTACTGTCTCTTTCTGATGAAAAGTTTTTAGTTGGTGAATTGCAAAAAAAAATAAACAACTCATATCATCTATGTCACAAACAACAATTCTGGTTTGTATTGTAAGGCTAATCAATAAATAAGATCATTATTATGCCATCATAATAATGATAATATAACTCATCATCATAGCATCATTTTTCATACATCACTATAGCCTGCACCCACTATGGCCTTGACCCCCAAAAATAATCTAAGTTTCACTAAAGGGCTCAAAACATTTGGAGTCATCTGCCAATCAGATTTGTTTATTTCATTAACCAGTCAATGATATCAATCCAGCAACTGCACACTCTTTCTGGCTGCTCGGTAACTATGCTATAGGAAACGCTATGCTATGCTATATAAATCATTTGTAGCGAAAGTAATCATCTGTAAACTGATGATTCTAACACCTGCTTTCAACTCGTTGCCCTTAACTATGGTGAATTATGGACACATTACTCTATGCAGCTATACATGTAAAATAAATCTCCATGGTCAAAAATAAGCACTAATCTTCCAGTGGTCAGTCTTACCAAATATATTGGGGCTGAATCGTCACGTCACACTTATGAAACTGCAATCGTCAATCTTCAGAAAAATATGCGGGGAGCCCCAAATATCCTAGGAATGCAGTATCAACTATTGATTTGTAATGTTCAACTCTGACCGTGTCAACACATATTTTTTTTTCAAGAGTTGTCATCAGTTTTAAACCTTAAAATAACTTCTCATTTTAAAATATTTATTGCAGCAAAATTAAAACACACCTGGCTCAATAAGCCTTAAAGCATATTCAAAGTTAGTTGAGAGTAGTATACTAGGAGCGGAATTATGAAGGGTTCCCTAAGACAACTTTGGTTTTCCTGGCCCTAAAGTGCCTTTTTCATGCACCAGGTGTATAAGAGGCCCGATTTGCATATTGGTATGCATCTTGGAGTTACTGAGCATAGTATATTGGTTTTGAATATTGATAGCTTTTCAAAGATATTAATAGCAATCAAGTTTTCATGGAGGCATTAATTTCTTTTTGAGCCTCACCTGAAGGACCCTAGGCATTTTTTTTTGCACCCGGTCAATTGTCAGGTTAACTCCGTGTTTGTATTGTGCCATTCATTATTGTTTGCATAGTAACATGCGTTGACACAAACTAGTATGATAACTTAGTTTGTATTTTTTTGAGAATTCGAAACTTTTTCTTTCCTGTGCTAAATGCAGTATTTAGTATAAAAACATTGTGTTGTATTATGAAACTATTGACAAACCAGATGTTGGATGAATAAGATATGGGGATAAAAGAGCTGGGTGGAAAAGATACAATTGGTGGTATTGAAAGTGAAATTGAAGACAAGTTGTGGTAAATTTGAAACGAAAAGCGATTATAGTTATGATAATATTGGAATTAGATGTTGATTTTTCTAAGTTCGAAGGCATTAGCAAGTTTAGTTTTTTTTAAAGTGATATTAAGAAATACAAACTCAAAGAATTCTCTCAATCGACTCATAAATAATGAAGAACATCTAATTTGTCATGGAGCTTTCTGCTGAACACTTTGACAAAAGATTACATTTGCCTTTCACTGTAGTAATTGAGGGACCTATGAGTTTTGGATAGATTCAGGCAATTTTGCAAATGACGGAAGCTGGTCAGATTACATCTGTTCCTTCACCACTAGAAATACATTACTGTTATGGTGCCTATTAAAAAAGTGTTGACAATGTATCCAGAGTGTTATTTCATAAAGTGATGAGAGATATAACACCGAGTTTTTCTAGAGACGGACACAACAGATGGTTGGCAGACAAAGCTTCTGGCAAAGTTGATGGCAATGCTTTATATACAAAACCTAGACATCATTTGAATATACGTGTCTTTTTATTATTCAGAACCTGTTCTTGATAGATAATTTTACAATTTCTTTGAATTTTCACAAGTTCTTTATGTTAAAAAACCTTCAAGATGCTTTTTCTGTCACCTATCTCGCTGAACAATATTTTCCCAGAAGATTGAACTACGTACAAGAAGCTTTTGAACAAGCAACAAGGAAACATTACTCTTTTCTCTACATAGACACTAGTAAGCAAACAAAATAATGATACAGGTTATTAGAAAGTGTTGTCTTGAGCAATCCTACGGTGTTATAAGTACCAAAGGAAAAATAAAGTAAAAAATAATCAAGCAATATCTATGTTAATTGAATGAATAACATGATAATACGTAGAATAAGTGGAGTTATGCAACAAAACTTTCAAGGAGTGTGCCGAAGCAGTTATAAATGAAACTATACCATTATCATTGTCTCAGTACAATCAATTACAGCGAAGCACAAAGAACATTGCTAACCTGGTCAGAAAATTGACAGCAAGAGATAAATAGGGGTTTCTCGAACATGAACAGCTCTAAAGTATAGTTTATACCAGCCGTATCATTGCTGTGTTGAAATCATTACACCAGTTTATTATGGCTGCCCTTTGAAAACATGAAAGGCCTTAAAACTGGGACATTAGACGATATCACTTTATATGGCTAGCCATAGTTACCATGACATTAATGCTTCACACGAAGATAAAAATTTTCATTTGGCCATATAATATTACAGTTTTACAGCTGCAAATGAGATGATAAAGGCGTCGAAGGATGAGCATTTCAACGGAAGGTTTTTAAAGAAATTATTGACCAATACTTAACTCACAAAAATCATAACAAATACTTTAAATTGATCTTACTCGCACAAATGACAGTGCTCTTCTTTGGATACGTGACTCTCTCCATTCAATGCTTAAACAAACAACAGTATCTATTGAAATGAAATCTAACAAGTGTGCTGACAAATGCAGATTACCATTTTACTTTTCTTAACTGCTTGAGACCAATGAAACAAAAAAGTATTCAAAAGAAGGATGGTTGGATGTACGATGACTCAAGCAGCCGAGATGCCACTGATTACAGCACTGCTGAAAAACAAATGAGGAGAGCAACTGTCAAGGCTGAATATGAGCTCTCTGAGTCTTGAAAGTTACATTAAATCATTAACAGCAAGAGCGACAGACAAACTTTGTCTCAATTCATCTCTTCGTCATAAAAAAATTATGGTCCTGCTTAATTTTTCAGCCATAAATAAAAATATTCTCACTGATCTTCCCCACAAGCTTGTGACACACTGCCAAATCTCACAGTTTTGACATAGATATTTTTGCTATGTTTATAATGATCACGCACAAAATTCACTGTCCTATCTAAACCATCATCTGTCTATTCATTCAGGTTGAAACCCAATGACCGCAGTTTAAATATACGACCGCAACCTATTACGCTTAACCAAGCTAGAAGTTTAGTGCTACCTCTAAACATGTCCACAATTGCCTCATCCTCTTCAATGTTCACTTTCGCAGCACTCCAATTTAAAGCTGCTACGTCAGCAGAATTTTTGAACCCCACAGAAACATTATCACCCATTAAATTTTACTTTAGAAATGAGGATGAATCAATTCTCCCACTCATCCCTCTTACAGTAATGGTACAACTATCCCTACAAGAAAAATAAACACTGCACTTTAATAACAATGAACACTGAACCCAAAGAGTTCACATAGCTCAACAACATGTACCACTACATGCACAACAGAGAACCTACTCAGTCCTGCACCACTTCAGAGACTGCTTTGTAGTGCCCACACATCACTAAAAGCCTCTCACACACTTTCCTTGTACCAATATACAGCAGGGTAAGTAGATATACCATCTTATGGTGTATCAATAGTCTACATCAAGTCTAAAGGCCTGGCTACACGATTGCAAATTCTGAGTGTTATTTCACAAGAGTTCTGGAAGGTCAGCGTATTTTGCTAATTGCCCTGACTTTTGTCCATTTTGCAAACTTTCAACATGTTTAAAGGGATGGTCTACAGAGAAAACTAAATTTTGATACAAACTTTGAATAGCAGTAACAATAAATAAGGGAGTATCTTTGTTGTTTTTAACATTTTAGTTTGTGAGATTTAAGGGAAAATGCGAAATCGCATTTTGGATATTGGCAATACATTGTTTGGTTCGTCACCGGGATTGGCGTACACCCCCAAACGCGTTCATTTCCTTATACGATTGAATTGTCGTAATTGCCAAGCTATCATTTTCCAGTGTTATTACACCCTTAGTTTCACCAATTCAGGTATTTTTGCTTTGTGGACTACTAAAAAACATTGAAATATTAAATAGTTTTAGTTATTAGGGGCCATTCATTGCTGAAACCGTAATAATTAATTTTTTTGCCAGTCATTTTTATAAAATTATAATTAATAATAATAATATTTAGTATTTTAGTATTTAGTAGTATTATTATTATAATAATACTAAATAAAAAAATGCTAATAATATTTTTGACATTTTTATTTCATAATCATCATAACAACATCATACATAATACCAATAGATATGCAATAATAGCACTTATTATTATTAATAATAATAATGATCGAAGATAGGAGAAGTTGTCCGTGATAATCATTGTCATCACTGATCGCTGATATAGCCTAATGTGAAATAACCACAATGCTGATAAGTATCTGTTTAATAATGACGAGGCATGCAAGCCGGTCCCGTCATATTAGGGGGTTACTCACAGTCGCGCTCCAGCGGTGGTGGTTTATTAATGTCGCACAAGTTGAATGCACGCTATGTCTGCGCGGGGTGTACCCTCGTTATAGGCAACAATGTAACGGGTCTTTGGCGATAATTCTAACAGCTCGAAATTCAAAGTAGATTTGTGCAAACTTGACAGTTTTATACTGCTATTTTTATACTTTTGAAAAGTTTTACAATAAAATTTGGTCCCCTATTGGGAAAATCACTGTCATTTGGTAGCTTATGTATTAAATTAGTGCTACCTAACCATTCCAATATCAAATAAACTAGCATAAAAAATGTCATTTTTGGCTTTCTCTGTAGACTATCCCTTTAAATTATGCAGTGTGCTTTGTCCAGTGGGCCAAGCAATATTTATTGTGATTGGTTAAAGCTGTTCAGTTATGCGCGCTTCAGTGGTTTTGACCCAACAGCTAGTAATAAACACTACTAACAAGACGGGCTAACTAGCTACGCTACTGCTATTGGTTATTATGTCAGCTAAGGTAATATAACTCCTCAACGAAGCGTATTCGAATGCAGAGTACTTGTGTTCGTGTAGCACCTAGTTTTTAGTGCGTTGAAATTGCACAATGCATAGAGCACAAAATTTGCGATCATTTAGCCAGACCTTAATATCGACTGCAACATGTTACATAGAGGTTTCAATGTCAGTGCAAATAAAGATTTGTCCACTCAATTCTAGATTAATACACAACTGCCACACCAGGTTCATCTGTCTTTCAAAACAATACCAGTAAAGTCTATGACACCGATATATTATTATAATCTAAAGTGACCTATATTCCTCTGTGGAACACAGATATCAACATCCAACTCTGTGGATTAACCAATGCTTACTACAGTTATGAGCCCCCACAAAGCGTTTTCTTTATGATTGAATAATTGCTTTTACTGTGTGCATTATACTGCAGGTATATGCTAGCAGGCCATGTGTGAGTAAATATATCCATTTGATAACTAGAGCTACCGTGGATTAGTCTGGCCAGGTTTGTTTCAAATAATAGTATTAGAAATCTCTGAAGCAGGACTTTTTCAATACTGCTCATTGACAGCAAGGTTCACAATTCTTTGAAGGACTCACTTTTCAGTTGTGTTAAATAAAGGCGGTGATCAAGTCATTTACAAAGCTTAACTAAACACTGCCAAACCATTTAACAAGAACTTCTATCATTACAATGAAGACAATAAGCTTTCATCAGTATATTTACAAAATTGACATGAAAAGTTGATCAATTTGTAAAGTGAAGAAACTCAAGACAAAGTATTGTTCTCGATATAAGGAAGAAACTAACATTTTTTATGACTATAACTCTTGATTGCGATTTGATACATTGTAATTTATGTGTTTCTTCAAATCAAAGCTTCCCGAAAAGGGTACCTTTTGAACACAGGCACGGTTATCTGAAAAAAACACAAAGCCCTATAAGCATATGCAAAAACCTCCGCAATTATTAGAAGTTTTAGGTCAATATCGAGTTCTTCAAAAAATTTGATGACAATGGAGCTGGTTTCATCTTCATCAACTGCGACAGCTAATCGAGTTCTTCCATTAACATTATATATTGTAGTACGCTTGCCTGATATTTCTTTAGTTGCTACCAATCGCGATTGACCATCATAATAATTCTCATAGTCGCAACTTCCAGATTTGTTTCCATCCCTTCTATAAACATCTACTTTTTCACAGCCAATATTTGAGTAATAGGCATCTTCTGAATAACATTTCAAATCACCAAAGCTGTCAAAAAAGAAAACCTGCCTACGAGCAGTTTCTCCAGTTTCTAAAACCATTAAAACTAACCGAGTATTCTCATCCAACAGATCTACATATCGGTTTTGAGTTTCTGATTCACAAGATGCTCTAACTCTGAAATCATTAGTACACTTTAAGATATCCAAGACATCGGGAGTCCGCGAACCTTTAGGCATCAATGCTGGAATCTGTTTAGGTATTGGTAATAAATAATATTTAAATAAACAGTAATACAATTTAATAGAGGCTAAAATCATCACCAAACGTTCTATCGGTGTGATAGCCAAATTATAGTATGTGTTCAAGGAAGATCCTTTTTTATATCCTTTGATAGTCGCTTTGTTACACCTACCATAAGTCCCAACGTGATTTATTTCAACTAGTGGTCCTTTGCTTTTGGACTCACGTACGTACTTGAAACTTAACGGTTGATCGGGTAAATTTCTACCGCGCTCAAACTGAATGACTCTATCGTTTATATATGCAATCGCTTCTCCTGTAACCTTCTCAATCACCATCTTGCTCTCAATATTCTTTAGTCCTCCAGTTGCAATGTATTGTACACCGGTTGGCAAGTGCTCTTCAGGACTGGTTTTGTTTAAGACGTGTATTAGTTCCATTTCATGATTTACCTGCAAGTATAGAAGCACCCTCTTGTCTCGTTTCATTACCGTGTAATGAATCCTTCCATCAGGATCTCCGCCTAATGCTCGAATTGTCAAACTACCACCTTCAATGGGTGCAAAATCTGTGGCCATAATATTATTTATTGATAAAGTTATTTTAAAAGATTTTTCAAAGCTGCCTGCACTATCAGAAGTTACTATTTGGTATGTAAACAATTTCTAAAGCCACTGAGTACGTGTAATAAAAAAGCGCATAGTTCAACAAAAATATTTTTCTGAACTCAGACAGCCCAGAGAACCCTAAGGTATCTCAGCATTTTGGCAACAATAATTTTTTTTGTCGAAAAGATGGCGTAATACTTTGACAGTATAGTGACCAAAGAAAAATAAACTTTGAAACATACCTACTAATTTTGTATTAGTATTTGACGGCAAATACAAATTTGGTTCAATAGTTCTCTCTGAAATAACCTTATAGTCTTCTATACTGGCCCTGCACTATGCTCTGTACTGGGAAATGAGTTCTCACCACCTTTTCACCCACAGTTACTGGGCATCATTGTGTGCAAGTGAAGAAATACTTTTGCTACTAGTAACTTAAGCCAAAATCTGCCAGAAAATTTATTGTTTTGTTAAAGTTTAACTTGGATATAGTTAATGTAATGTAAATAACTAAAGATGTTGGAGTAGCGAAACTTTGAAGGCATGGTAGATGAAGAAACTGTGATGAAACAGTCTCAGAGTTACGAATTATTCTATCACTTCTGGATTGATAATGTAACGTAATGAAATAAGAAATGCTATGTTGGCATTCACAGTTCCTTGGAGGTTTCAAATATAATGTATTGGTTAATATGGATAATGGTTATTATAGGTGCGTGTATGTTGTTTGAATAGAATTGAACTACATCGACACTGGACAGTTTATATAAACTGTATAAAAACTTATCATCTAATTAAAACATTAATCGAATCATATTTTCATGTCTGTTTGCTGGATATTTGTCACACATTGAGCTTGACCTCGACGGATCTATTAAAAATAACGCCCATTGTTTAAAAAATTTTCTAACCCAAATGACGGTCCTTCCTACTTCAAAAACAACTTGTGTCAACAGGGAGATATTGTAATGTATTGGCATATTGTGGTAGATTTCAGTGCACTCTAGGAGTAAACAGGTAGTTTACACTAGAAACCTTGCGAAGCAATGCACTAGACTTCTGCCCACAGCATTTGGTTAATAGCTGTTGGGTAGGAAGTCCTACTGTGCCGGTAGCATAGTAAGCAGGGCCGGTATTGACCCCTGCAGGGTCAATAGAGGTCACTACCGACCCGGTACAGCTGTACTGGGCCGGCACAAGATGGCCGCTTTAGACGAGGATCTGCAAAGATGTCAGAGAACTTAGTCAAGGTCGTAAACAGGAAGTGCTTACCCCTAAATCACCAACTTCATGGACCTAATTCTATGTACAGCCTGGGAACCCTGTAGGAGCATTCATTGGACAATTAGGAGAAAGTACTCCGCCCTTAGCCACTTGGCACCTCCCTTTATTATCTTGCATTGCATTGTGATTGGTTGATTATTTATATAGTTAATGTAATTGGTTCATTTACTTCCTGTGCATTGACTCTTATATGTTTTGTGTTCATTAGCTCTCCTATAAAAGGAGAGCTCCCACTGTTAATATGTGCATTCATTACAATGAGCCATGGCATGTATTCTTATATTGCTAAACCCTAGAGGAATAATTACCCTCAGGACAGCTTAGAGAATAAAGCCATTATTACAAACACTACTCGGTACTGTTTGTCTGAGCCATGGGCTCTTGCCTTACCGGGTAATTCGGTTGCCCTATACAGTTGTCACTGTCGGTCAGTACAGTGTCCCCTCTGGAGAGAGGTAGAATACTCGAGACTAGTGGATGTCCGTGGTAACAGACCGGAATCCATTACAATATGTCAACTCAGATCTCACAGTAGTGGGAAAGGGGATTTTCCTTTACTATGAGCAATGCTCTGGGCCACACAGGTTATTTGTGTATAAATGAGTTACAGCCAGAATAAACATCAGTAGAGCTTTCCAATTTTCTGATTTATCTCCTCATCCTCTACTCTTATCTCCAACAATGTGCAAATGGTCGCCATTAACAGCAAACACAGATATCGCCTATACATAAAAATAATACTGAAATAGTTGTAAACAATTTGGAAATATAAATTTTCAGAACAATGTCCACAACAGCAACTTTCATGAAAACGTGAATAAGTTATAAAGTTGATCGATGTTTACTTACTTCATGTAGACCCGATCAGCTTGTAGTATGGCAACCATGGCTGCAGCAGGAAAGAAGTTGTCGATGAATTTATTTTGCAATAGCTGTGACTAGATATGACACAATAACTGGTTAGGTGAGTGTGCCTAGTGATTGTAAGCGAAGGAAATCCGAAAGTTCAGCAGTTGATGGCTATGTGATTAAGTAGAATAATGACAAACTGTGTTCTAAAATGTATCACAAGCTTGAGGCAGAACTTCTAACATGAGACCACACATACGCGTACAACAGCAAAACCCTGTAGATTTTAACGACATGCTATGAGAAACAGCTTAAGAAACCACCACCAGTCATACACCAAAGCAGCCAACTACGATGGAGCGTTTTGACAGAGTGAGAGATTAGTACTGGTAGTGATGAACACAAGGAAATCTCACATGTCATAGCAAAGTATAGTAACTATGGAACGCCTTCAAACCAACACTGTGTGAAAGCATCGGGTCGATATGCTGATGAACTACTGCTTCAAATCAAGATACCGAATTCCAGGGTACAACAATCTAATAGATATTGCAATTCCCAAACTTCATGATGTCATAGCTAGCGCTATAGGAAAGGAGCTCAAAAGTTTTGATTTTGTTTCAGCCACAACAGACATTTGGTCATCTATTGGTCTCCTTTAATACAAATCATTTACAGCGCATTACATTAAAGATAAATGAAAGTTAAAATCTAAGATGGTGGAAATATATCTTATTTCACAAGACCACACAGCTGCTATCATAGTTGATGTTATACTTGACATATTTGAGTTGTGGGATGTTGATAAAGATAAAAAGATTTTCTCTCACTACAGACAATAGAGAAAAACGCGCAGCCTATGCAAAAGATTTATTACTGGGGAATCCCCAAAAATAATTATTGCGGGCTTATATAAAACAATGGACAAATTCTGGAAATCCCCGTAATAAATTGGGGGTTCCCCACTGTTTGAAAACTTTCACAGTCCGCGCGTTTTTCTCTATTACCTTTAATTTGAAACTGGCTGGGATAAAATGGAACTTTATTACCATACCATGTTTTGGCTGCCTACTACACAATGGCATTAACTTGGCAATAAGCCATGATGAAACTGACCAAGCTTTAGCTACATGCAAAGAACTGAGTGCAAAATTTACCATAAGTTAGAAAAAGAAACATGAATTGAGAAAGCTTCAGAGTGAAGCAACTCCTCTGCTATATGCTATGCCAACAGACAACAAAACTTGTTAGAACTCGAAGTTTAAGCTGCTATATTTCAAATTATTGAAAGAGGGACTTGGTCCGAGATTGGTGCGAGATGACTGGAATAATCCCGAATTTATTTCATTAGGTGCTATGTTTCAGGTAACCAAATAATATTTGTAATTAGTGATCAAAGTTTTTTGTAGATAGATTTATGATGTAGATAGATGTTGAGTGAGCCAGTTTTTGCTGTTTCCTGCAGCAAAGTTGCAATTGAAAGTTTCACAAATTTATGAAGCTTTACTCTAGCCTTGCGGGCAAAAATTGCAGCCTCTAGCAAAGTTCACTGATATGCTAAGTAGACAGCCCCACGTACCGTGATCTTCTGTTCTACCACTTCTCCTGCACATCATTTATGTCTGTGCTCCAAATTCAGAGCTTTTAGTACTAGCTAACGACATCAAAGAAAGAGTATTGTTTTACATCTGACCAAGATGTGTTGATTTCGCAGTCTTCAAGCTTACAACATTTTCACAAAAAAAAATGTTATCAGGGATTGATTTCCGTTACTGCAATGCCTTCTCATAACCAACCAAATATACCTGCAGCTCAGTGATATATATGTTGTCCTGCTCAGGTATGGATTAAATGATGGTAAGAAACAAGTCAAGAACTCTTCCTAGCTACAAGTATCAGTAAAAATGTTGCTGCTGAATCCTTGTTTCAATATAGACTACACCTATGCATAACTTCAATATGCAGTATAGGAACAGTTGATCAATGAGGGAGTTGCAGGGTATGACACAAGTACTTCTTCACCTCTGGTGAACACTCATACTGATAAGAATGAGTGTTGGAAAAATTAATGCTTTGTTAACCATTTCTTATCTATCATATGATTGATGCTATAACTGACACTTTCATGTGAACTGTCTCGGTTGTCATAGGGATAGTTTTATCTTTACTGACTGTTCATGGGCCTCAGTAATAATGCAATTAACATCATATTTATGTTTCAGGCTCAGACACATCAGTATTCCGCTTAATTGCTACAGCTGCTCCAAGTACTGTAAGGGATTCCGGTCTGGTTACCACGGACACCCACTAGGCTCAAGTATTGTGCCTCTCTTCAGAAGGGACACTGTGCTTCTCAACAGTGACAACTGTGTAGCAGGCAACCAAATTATCCGGTATAGCAAGAGACAATGGCTCATACAAACAGCACAGAGTGATGCTTGATAAGTGGCTGTATTCTCATTAGACTAAGTCCTAAAAGGTAATTATTCCTCTAGGGTATTTGTGGCAAGACATGAGAATGAATGCAAGGAGCATATGACAAGTCTCTCTTTTTAATAGGAGGACTCAAAGGAAATCATTAGCATAAATCATGCAAGACAAATAGTACAAGAATTGATTTAGCTAATGCAATCAAGTATAGAAATTGTTATCAATCATGTAATGCAAATAGGTAAAATAATAAAGGCGCCAAGTGGCTAAGGGCGGATTCTTATCTCGATAGTCCAATCAGAGGTCCTACAGAGCTCACAGGCTATTGTTAGAGTACGGTGCACTGGTTCAGTAATCCGAGGAAGGTTACTTTCGGATCCTGGCCTTGACTAAGTTCTTAGATAGTTTTCAGGTTCCTCTGCTATTTCTGCCATCTTGTGCCGGCCCAGTATAGCTATCCCGGGTTGGTAAGGAGTCAATACCAGCCCTGCAGGGGTCACTACTGGCCCTGCACACTATGCCACCGGCACAATATGACTTCTCACCTAAACAGTAGTTAACTGAACGCTGTAGGCTAAAGTCTAGCGCATCGTTTGCCAAGGGTGGATAGTAAACGACCTGTTCACCAGTAACTTCCACCAAAATCTACCACAGTACTTTATTTGACAAGAATAAGTAAAGTAGAAAAGCAACTTCACCATTTTATGAAGAGTCTGCTGGGACAGCAACACCTACACTTGCCGTTGAAGCAGAGTTGAGTGAATTTTTAAGCAGTGTTCTGTTAACTTTATCAGGTTCTGTGAGTCCAGTTGACTGGTGGTACACCATTGGCTGTAAAACGTTCCCTGGGCTTACTAAAATCAGTAGGAAATATCTCTCAGTTATTGCAACATCAGTTGCATCAGAAAGGCTTCTCAACATATCATGGCCATATTTTATCAAAAGAGGGAATCCATGAAACACGATACGGTCAGTAAAATAGTTTTCTTGGCATGCAATATTAATGAATATGTATAAAGACACTGCTAGAGTGACTATAATCAAATATTTGGTGATTTTTTTTAAAAGGTTGCTCTATTTTACTGGTTTGCAGTAACCAAAATGCTTACATTGTATTGCATTATATTTGAGCTTTTGTATAACTTATGTAGCTTGCCATTTGTTTTTGACAAGTTTTCGTCAAATAAACTAGTATTTGACTAAGAAGTTATCTTACCTCTAATAAGTGTTGACTCTGCGGATCCTTTTACTAATCTGGAGAACAGGTCTTAAATGGAGGCAATCAATTGAAATTACATTAGTACAAAAAATCGTGATTAAAACTGAACTGTGCTGAAAACTTTCCAAGTCGAATCGTATCAATCGTGTCAATTCCCTAAAGTAGTGTTACCATGCTGGACCACACAAGAAATTTCTGACGGTGAAAAATTGCTATCAGGTAAGCGCAGTTGAAATCTATGCCAGCTAATTAGTATATGTACTAATAAGCACAGCAAGCATATTGCAAGCTTTTGATATTACCTACCTTTAGCTTGGACCGTGGCTCCGCTAGTAGCCTGGAGTTTGTTTCTGTACAAAACCAGAAAAGTGAGTGTATGGTCAAAGAAATTGGCTTGCATACACCAGAACTAAATGTGAATCATGTACTAGCTATGCAGCTTCAGTTGCTAGAAGCTACCTCAGGTTGGTACGTTGCTCAGCTAGTAACATGGACCCCGGTACTGCATCTGTATACGGTACCCCACCTACAGTGGCTACTAGTTTGTAGAGTTCACTTTGCCATGCAGCAGTGCAACAAAGCCCAGTAATGGTTGCTACAATTCAAGGCTTCTAGATACCAGAAGCTGTGGCAGTAACCACTATGCCAGCGTTTAGAACTACTAAAGCCACTTTAATCACTAATTCCTGCCCATGTTGGAGTCGCCCTGACTATTCCTTACTTAGGAGTTGAGTTACTTCACCATCTATTAATAAATGGTCATTCAGAGAGCACGCAGTGCCGGTAGAGCATCTTTTGGCAATCCAGAACTGACACACTGGTTGAAGCATCAGAAGATATCATGTGATCAAACTAGGCAACGCACCTGCCAAATTCAAAGAACCTACATAAGTTTGAGAGAATTATGATATTGAGTATAGTCACCTGGTTCATTGAGGTGGTTAAAATAAATAAATGGCCATAAAAAACGGCGTGTTGCACTTGTGTTATGCACTACACAGCAGCCCCTTTGGAATCTGGTGAACCTCTACATCTGTGGGGTTTCTTGCCTCACTGAGATGAGGTTTTGGTCTGGCAAAAAGAGAAGCGGTGTCATAGCTCACCGTTCTGCAAAGGCAAAACAAAGCACACCAATGATGCAGAGAATCGTGTACGCATTGCATGAAGAAGGTGAACGCCCTGCCGGATCAGTTAAAGACGCCCCCTTTTTCCAGACGAACCCTAAAATAACCTAAGCATATATACCAACCCGTATCCAGGAGCTACCAACCCAGAGACGTGTCAAACTATTGACCCCAGATCAATTGTAGCTTTAGAACACTAGCTAGAGACAGAATTGAATAGTTACCGCGTTTTAGCCACTTGGCACCTTATTTATTTAATTCTTGACCTGTTAGTTACGTACGCATATACTTACTGTCATTGATTAAATGATTTCCTGTCCATGTTTGATTGGATTATTATGTGAATATTATAGATACCACCTGCCATTAAGCTTATTTAAAGGTTCGATGATATTATACTCATTGCATTCATTCTCTTGGTTATTGCCATATACACACGCCATACTCTAGGTGATTGTCTCCCTAGAACTCGGTATGAACTTTT
This sequence comes from Cryptosula pallasiana, assembly GCA_945261195.1. NCBI lineage: Eukaryota > Metazoa > Bryozoa > Gymnolaemata > Cheilostomatida > Cryptosulidae > Cryptosula > Cryptosula pallasiana. Next base: position 40,265,778 of record OX183132.1, on the reverse strand, counting down.
TGTATCCTTCTTCTCCTATTTGCTATATCCACTTACTGTATGTTTGATCGGTTGCACTGTTAGTTACGGCATTTGTTTCAGCTGTGCTCCATCCTAAAAAAGGCTCTATTTTCAGTCTAATAATTTGCTTGGATGTGTAGTCCTTGTACACTTGCCGCCATTAAACTATATTGGGCTACCACCTTAGAAGTTTGGTAAACAAATATATGTTGCTATACTGCAACTTTTACCGGACTGCTATGTTTGAGCCGATGAATCTACTTAGTTGCTAAAGTCTAGTGCACTGGCCTTACTGGCAGTGTTTCCTCTTGAGAGAAACAGAGTACCTGAACTTAGTAGTATTCTGTGGGAAACTAGGCCAGAACCTACTACAAAAGGAAACAGAAAGGAAAACTTATCCACCAAGTAACTTGTCTCTGGTTGGGTCTGTACTAAAGTATATACTGCAGCGTTGTAAACATTGTATTCTGTACATGACGATGTGAAGAGTCAATAAAAGAAGCTAGTTACAGATCAGCACAAAGAAAAAATAACCAGTAATTTCTAAGTATATTTATGTTTTCGCACTGAGAAGTTTCTACTGATCCGATTTCAAAAATTGAAACCCATGTAAAATGACCAGTAAGTTAGCTTTTTGGCAAAATCTGGCTACAAGCTTGAATCTAACAATGTCGTCTTCTCCAAGCACTAAGAGACAGCGCAGGGCCAGTATGAAACCTGCAGGGATGATATTGGCTCCTGCAAGGCTGGTAGACACCCTACCCGACCAGCACAAAATGGCCATTTTAGCTTAGGAACCCAAAAATAACCCAGAAGGTTCATCATCCGAGATACCAGAGGTGACATTCCATAGAACGAAATAACCAACAAACATAGGCTTGGTAAATCCACCAGACCACTACGACACGTCATTGTACAATGGAGACCAGAATCCCCTCCGAGCCATGTAGCTCCTTATGCAGTTAATTCATTATTTTATTATCCTTTGTTGCTTTTTTATATACGTTTGCATTGGTCTATTTACTTCCTGGGCATGTTTTATTGAACAATAACTTACAAATCATGACAATCACTTCCTGCCATCCAGCCTATATAAAGGCTGGTTACACTGTTGAGCCTGGGCTACATCATGGTAGACAGTATGTGCTACATAGCGACTTTTATGATGTAACTTGATTGATGGAAAGTTTTTGCTTCCATCATTATTCTACAGCCAATGGGATCACTCTATATGATCAGTTCTGAGCCTACTCTTGGTTTTGACATGTCTTGACATCTTGTTATGTTGCAGCAACAATTTATATCATATTAGGCTGGTTACCGACTACTGTGTATGACTCATATCACTTCCTCCTCTTACATTATCTGATGCAATATCTTTGCAATGTTACTAAATACATACCACTAGTATAGTCAGTCTATTCCTGGTGACCAAATACGTAAGTCAAACATTCAAATCCTTGTATTATTGGTGGATATATACAACTAGCAATACACAAACATTGATAGTGTGGGAGATTTGTGTGAGACTTGTGACCCCAGCCCCTTCCCTTCCCCCTCAACCCCCTATCCTGCACCCCTTGTCACCCCTGAAAAAGTGCTGAAGAACCCCTTCCCCTTGATTAAGAGTATCCCTAAAGTGTTAGCAGCTGAATAGCTGCTATACCGAGATACTCTGCCATAAATGGCCGCTATACCGAGATCTCTGTCATAAAAGGCCACCAATAGACAAGCCTGAGTGAACACTAAACATAGGAGCCTGCTGAAGCCACACAGGAGATGAGTGCATTGGAGTGGAACCCAATCTAAAAGAGGAGGAGCCCTGGATCTAGTGAAAAATGTGCCATGTGTGCACTACTCCTATTGATTGCCCTTGTGTACATTAGGCATTTTCGGATCGAGAACGTTCATGCCAAAATGGGCGAAATTTTCGTTTTTCGGCGAGTACAAAACCTGTTTTTTGGAAATCTCTGCTGAACGGTGGTTTCACCGTTCAGGGGGTCGTCCACCCTATGACGTTCTTGATCCGAATGCGTAGAGTTTTCCTATAATAAATATTTTTGCAAATAATGAGCCCTTTTACATTAGTTACAATAACAAGACAAGAGTGATGAGGCCTCAAGTTTCATTTCTAACAATAATAATAAAATAAATAATAACAAGTCTTGAAGCATGTTGATGCTGAAATTTTTTTTGGACACATTTACTGAGGATGGTGAATTAAAATAAAATTGTAATAAATATTTATAATATAACAAAAATGTATGATAATCATTATTAATATTACTGTTATTCAAATGATATCATCATTAATATTATTATAAATTCTTATAGTTTTTTTAATTATTTTGTTATACTGTGCAGGATTTCACTGGGTGTGAGTTGGTAGCTCGGCCTACCTGCACAACCTCCCGAACTGTGATGGCAATCTGTATCTATCGCTTGAGCAATACAACCCGCCCACAGGTCGACTAGTATCCTTGGGAGAGGTGTGTGACCATCCTAGTTTACTGTCTAGCTGTCGGTTGCGTTAGCTATTTCAGTATGCAAGGCAGAGGCCGAACTTTAAAGGGCGAACTAGTCGGAGCTAGGTTCGGCCAGCAGAGGTTCAGGTTGATCTGCTTATTTATTACTACTCGAGTAATAGAGCTTTTGTTGTACGAGCATGTACTAGCGCAGTTTGAAGTTATTGTTAGAGAACAAAGAAACTTCTGAGAGTGTGCAAGCTGACTCTGACTTTATTGACCAAAACATTCGCATTTATACAAGTGGTTATGTAATATAAAATGACAAGACAAAGGAAGCCACACCTAGCACAAGTGGTTCGCTAGAGTGTACCAATAAAACATAGTAGGTGGCACCAGAGTAATTGCATGAGTGAGTAGCACATGGCAAACATAAACGATTGCATGTTAAGGTAAGAATATAAATGTACATAGAACAAAACTGCCCTAGAGTGCAAGCATAGAACAGGTTAATGTAGTGTAAATGTATGATGAAATGTAAGTAGTGTCGACGCCGTCCGTCACACACTCCGCCCCATTGGCGATGGTGGCCAATAAGATGTTGGCGGCGTCTTTACAGTCCCTTAGTCTCTATAAGGTCGACTCAGTTCTTTCTTTATGTCCTCGGCTCGTAATAAGAGTTGGCATGCTTCGTGGGTAACAGCATGTAACTCAGGGTCTAAAGCTTCCATGCGATGTCTCTACTCTTTCCTACGTCGGTTTCTCTCTGCTTCGGCCGAACGCTCACGTTCGGCCCGCCAACTGTAGGGGTTTGGTTGATGGCGCTCTCTCCTAGGTGAGACCGAGCGTCGGGGGGGGGGGGGGGTTGGGGTGTTATCCTCCTCTTCTTCGACGGGCGGGATGACTCTGGCTGCTTTCCCGATCTTTTTTGCACTGGCGTCTTCTCTATCGGTGTCTTTTCTACTGGCATCTTTTCTGTCTTCTCTATGCTGGGGGTCGGGGTGCCGAAAGGTGGTGGTGTCTCCCAGCCTATGGCTTTACAAAATTCACCATATCGAGCAGCATCTACTTCGTAGAGTGGTTTCGATTTACCGCCGTGTTCTGCAGTACCTCCTTGTACTCAGATGTGCTTCAAGATGGCGTCTCTTGAAGCACTTGCAGAAAAAGAAGGTTAGATGTTGCCGTACATGGTACGTCACGCGCTTCCTTACTTGCTGATAATCACAGCGCTGGCATCTCCACTGCTCACTGTCGCTGATCTGTACTGCCATCTCCTTTATCGTTTGCATCGTCTCTCCACTGAGCCATATCTCTCTTGCTAGGTTGGCTGTTGGCTTTGGTGTCGGTATCTCACCCTCCTCTACAACAGCAATGCGTCTCACGTTGACAAGAGGTGATATGCTAGTTTTTTGCAACATGTCCTCCTTGCGGGGGACAGTCACTGTTAGCCGCATTTGTTGATCTAATGCCTTCGTTAATGACTGTGTTGTGACGTTCGGCAGCTTCTCACCTGTGATGGACAGGATGTCTATCATCTCTTTAGTGTGCTGTGATGTTCTAGCCATGGTTGTTGATGCTGAGTCCGGTTGATCTACACTTCTTGTATTGGGTAGCGAACTTGTCCTTGGCTGGCTGGCAACTGAACGTTGGCGGCTCCTCCACCTTTCTTTATTCTGATTGGTGATGGCCACCACGTGTTCTTTCTGCGCCGCCCCCCCCCCCCCCACGTGGTTATATTTTGATGACGTAGGGTGGCAGTTTCTTGGCTGATTTTTCCGGCGGATAACTGTTCGCTATACTGGGGAGTTATGCTCTCCTGTTCCTTGTCTATTTTTTCGGTGGCGAGGTTGTTATTCTGGGGAGTTGTATTCTCCTGCTCACCGCTCCTTCCTCGTCCCTCTTGATGACAATTCGTCTCCTTTTCTACTAACTTCCTTTCTTTTCTCCTTCTTTTCACCACCGTCCAACCGATTTCGGCCGGGTTTTCTGCTACTACGTTCCCTTGGGTGGGAGTTATGCATTGCTGTGAGATCGCTCCTCTTTCTCCTGTCCCAGTGGGTGGGCCTTCGGATAGATGTGGTTCTCCTACCGTGGTGTAACAGTGGTAGTCGTTTAGTCTCTTTGGCTTTTGCCTTTCTCGCTGAGGTCAATCTAGGCGTGATGTGGCTGTCTGGTTTTGACTCAAAGGTGGCCACTCCCTTTCATCAAGAGTGGGGGCCCTCTGAGGGCTGGGTGCCCTTTGAACGAACTCCAGGGATGGGGTGTCATGTCTCTCTGGACTTCTCCTCCTTTCATCGTCACTGTTGCTATTTTCTGAATGATCCGACCTTTGCGGTGGACTACGGCTGGCCGTAGGTAAAGGTGGGGGTGTAGGTGCTGGGGTGTAGGGTGGCCCGCCTCCTGGGGGGAGGTTTCTGGGTTCCTGGATGGGTGGTGATCTTGGTGGCTCTCTGATGAGTGGTGACCTGTCTCGTGACGGTAATGGCAATGGTAATAGTTCCATGGGTTCAACGGGTGCCTGGCGTGCCTTGGGGAGTCGTCCTCTTCTGGCCCCTTTCATGTTGGGCTGGAGGGCTGGTTCCCGGCCGACCGGTTCTTGGCATGTCCTGTAGTGACGCAACCGCATCCCGTTCCGTATGGACCACTGCCCATTCCTTTCTACCTTATAGGTGTGATTTGGAAATGCTTCCGTCACCTGGTAGGGCCCCACAAAGTGGGGTTGTAACTTCGGGTTGCTGCCCTTCACCCTTCTCTTATTTTCGAGCACGACGAGTTCCCCCTTCTGGAACACGGAGGGTTCCTCGTCGTCTTGGCTCCTGGTCTCCTGTTGCTGGTGTCTGAAGTATTTGTGTGCCTTCTGGAGGTTTTCCTGCACTTCTGCCGTGTGCTCCATGACGTTGCGAGGGTCCAAGGAGGGGGGCGTACTCGTTAGTTGGTCAGGAAGGCGGACCTCCCGTCCCATTACTAACATGTTGGGCGTCTCTCCCGTTGCTGAGTAGGGGGTGCTGCGACAGGCCCGCATGATTTGGGCCACAGACTGTCCCACTCGTCCTGTCCTTTCGTCAGTATCAGGGTACGAAGTGCATCTCCTAGCGTCCGATTCTGGCGTTACACTATCCCGTTCCCTTGCGGGTGGTAGGGGGTAGTCCGCGTATTCTTGATGCCCCACAGGCTGCATAGCTCCTTGAGTAACACTGACTCGAACTGTGCTCTTTGGTCGGAGTGCAGTTGTTCGGGGAGGCCCTAGTAAGCAAACACTCGCTCATCCAGCGCTATGGCGACCTAGGGTGCTGTGGCATCGGGCAGCGCTATGGCGTCCTGCCAGCGGGTGAAGTGGTCTGTGAGGACCAGTGCCCAGCGGTTCTTCCTTTTGGTCAAAGGCAGAGGGCCGACCAGGTCGATTGCCAGCTTCTGGAAAGGTCAACCGGTATACATCCGTTGTCTGTGGGGATTTTTTGCCCTCCTTCCGTTCTTGGCCACCTGGCATACCTCGCAATCCTTGATGAGTCTCCTGACCAGGGGGGAAATGCCTGGCCAGTACCAATCTAGTAGGATGCGCTGCCTCGCCCGGTGTATTCCTGCGTGGATCATCCTGTGTGTCTCCCAGACGACCTGTGTCCTTCTGCTTGGTGGGCAGACCACACACTGCTTTGGTCTGGAAGGGTGGTGGAGCGTGATGGTGAGCACCCCGTCGAGGCGGGTCTCCATAGCTTCCTTTCGTTCATAGAGTGTCTTCAACTCGACGCTCCCTTCAGCCAACTCTCTTTCTGAGACCCTCCCCGGCCATCTCAGCTCGGCATAGATCCGGCCTACCGCATCCTGCCCGTCCCGTTGCTCTTGAGCTAAGGTTTGGGCGGAGTGTACCGGGTTTGTCACAGTGAGGTTAACCCGCTCCTCTTTCTCCGTTCTCTCTGCAGACTTCCTCTTCAACATGTCCCCCGGCCGTCTCGGCTCGGCATAAATCCGGCCTACTGCATCCCGTCCCTCTGACTGCTTCTGAGCCATGTTTTGGGGGGGATGTACCGGGTTTGATGTGTCGAGGTCGTCTCGTGCCTCTCTCTGAGGTTCCAGCCTAGCTTATTGCTTCAGCTCTGCATGGGAAGGTCCCCCATCTCTCTGCTCGATGGAGCCGCACTGCCTGCAGTCCGCAGGGGGGTCCCTGTTGGCTGAGCCCATCAGCGTTACCATGGTGAGTCCCTGCTTGGTGCTCGAGCTTGTATCGGAACTCAGCCAATATCTCTAACCATCGAGCTATCTGGTTCGATGGCTCTTTCCTTCTGCACAGCCACCGTACTGAGGCGTGGTCCGTCCGGAGCTTGAATTCCCGCCCATAAAGGTAGGGACGGAAATGTTTCACTGCCTTGATGACAGCAACAAGCTCCTTCCGAGTGACACAGTAATTCTTCTTGGCTGGCGCTAGCGTCTTGCCGAAATACGCGATGACGCGTTCCTTTCCTTCTTGTACTTGGGAGAGTACGGCACCGACTCCTACTGCACTGGCGTCTGTGTCCAGTGTATACGGTAGGTTGGGGTTGGGGTACCCGAGTACTGGAGCCTGGGTGAGCCTGGCTTTGAGCTGGTCAAAGGCTGTCTGCTCTGCTTGTCCCCACTTCCATGGTATCTACTTTCCTGTCATCACCGTGAGAGGTTTAGCTATAGTGGCGTAGTCAGGGAGGTATTGACGATAATACCCAGCCGTTCCTAGGAACGCCTGCAACCCCTTTACGTCCTTAGGTGCTTCCCATCTCCTGACAGTCTCCACCTTCCCTGGATCGGTGGCCACTCCTTTAGCACTTACTACATGTCTGAGGTACTTGACTTCTTCCTGGAGTAGCTCACATTTGGAGGGCTTCACCTTCAGGTTTGCCTGGCGAAGTCGTCCTAGCACTTCGCCTAGCCTTTGTAAGTGCATCTGGAAGTCGGGTGCGATGATGATCACATCATCCAGGTACAGGAGCAGAGTCTTCCAGTGGAGACCTTCGAGGACCCTCTCCATGAGTCTCTGGAAGGTGGCGGGAGCTGACGTCAGTCCGAATGGCAACACCTTCCATTTCCACAGGCCGCTTCTGGTGGTGAAGGCCGACTTATCGCTTGCGTCCTGGTCCAGGGGTACCTGCCAGTATCCACTGGTGAGGTCCAACGTAGTGAAGTATTTACTACCGACCAAGGTGTCCAGCGACTCGTAGATTCTAGGGATGGGGTAGATGTCCTGTTTGGTTATGTCATTCAGCCTCTGGTAATCCACACAGAATCTCCATGTGTCGTCCTTCTTTCTCACCAGCACCACGGGGGAGCTCCATGCTCCATCGGCCGGTTCAATCAGGTCCTTCTCCAAGAGGTCCTTTATCTGGCATTCTGCTTCTGCCTCCTTCTCTGGCCCCAGGCGGTGTGGTGGGCACCGGATGGGTCAAGCCCCCTCTACTGCGGGGATAGAATGCTCTGCTAGGGTCGTCCTGCCCAAATCTCCATTGTGGCTGCTGAATACCGTCTGGTATTTGATCAACAGCTCCTTCACCTGTTGCTTCGCCAAGGGCCCTGGCATCCTCTCTTAGCTTGGGTGAAAAGGTCGTGCAGATGGGGGGTATCTCTCTTCCTCCCGTCTCATTCCTCTGTTTCCCTTCTTGCTCTGTCAACCCCTGGTCGCCACTCTCTTCTACTCCCGTAAAGGTACCAATAACCTCTCCTGCGGGTAGTCTTAGGGTGTCCTGCGTTGGGTTGAGACATCTGACCAGTACTCGCCCCTGGGCGTCTGGTTTGTTAATGATGGTGGCAATGGGTATCCCACCCTGTATGCTTTCTATCACTCCCTGTGGGAACGTATCCCTGGAGCTCAGGTGGCACGGAATGGTGACTTCCGTCTGTGGGGGTAGCTGGGTGTCCTGTCGGACCTGCACCTTGGACACGAGATTTCTCCCGTGGCGGTCGGTACATGCTAACTCCTTCCCTTGGATGATCAGTACCGGACGGTCGAACCCCATCTGGCATCCCTGGCTCGTCAGGAAGGGCATCCCTAGGATGACGTCCTCATTGATCTGACTGACCACAAAGGTCTCTTCAAACTTGAGGTGACGCATCCGTCCCTTTAGTGTGAGCAGCCCGTAGAACGGGAGCCTGGTGCCGTCGGCCATGATCCCATGTGAATCATAGTGTTGCAAATTGCGTTGCACGTGATTTGGTAACCGATCAAAGACCCGCTTGGCCAACAGATTAGTGTTGCAGCCCGTGTCAATGAGGTCTGTTACCGCCTCTCCTTCTACCCTTCCAGGTAGGTAGTAGCTTGATCGATATGGTCGCTCGATCTGGTTGAGTTGGAGGGTCACAGGTCTTGGAATGAATCCTTCTTTCTCCAGTGGGGGCGTCTGGGTTTGCCTGTCATTCTTTCTGGGCCTGGGTGGTTCCTGCTGCTCGAGAGTCCCGTCGCCGTCTGTTTCCATTGCCACAGGGCCACCGGGTATCGACAGGCTGGCAAAACAGTTGTGTAGGGCTATAGGTGGACTAGTCAGGAGGTCCAGAGGAGGAGCTGCTTGCCGCGTCGCCGCCGGTCCACTGGAGGGAGCCTGCGCCTTTTCCTTCTGGTTCAACATTGCCCGTGTGCAGCCAGTCGGTTTCCCTACTGCTGCGAGCGGTAGTCGTTTCTCTGGTGGCTAGGCCAAGGGACGGTTCTACACGCCTTCCGGGTATGACCTACTGCTGGCATCTCCAACATCTCTTGGGGGGCTCGGTCTTCGTCTCCGCCTTTAGACTGGCAATCTCCTTGCTCAGCCCCTCTACGGTCCGAAGTAACTGTGCCAAGGGATCCTGTACCTCTTGGTGTTGAGCCACCTCTTTCTGTTGGGTCGCCTCTTCTTCTAGGGGGTCGGCCTCCACTGTCCTGATGTGTGGTCCGCCTAAGGGTTGATGAGGTACTTGCAGGAACTCGTTTCTTGCCAGGATTGCCTCTTCCAGATTCTGTGGGCGTACTGCCAGCAAGTGCCGTTGCAGGTACGTATGCCCCAGTGTACTATGGAACGTCTGCAATACCAGCTCATCTCAATTCTGTCGTGGCAAGGTGCTGTGGGCGGCTTTGATGAGGTGTTCGACCGTGAGCGCGTGGTCTCTGAGACTGTCTCTGGGGTTTCGTCGGTAGCTCAGCAGTTTTGCTTGTGCTTCCGAACGAGTCATGCCAAAGGTCGCCTGCAGTGTCCGTGTCACTTCTTCTATGGTCTCGCCTTGACCACACCGTTCAGCTTTGCCTATGAAGGCTTTGCGTAGGTGGATCACTGTGTCTTCCGCCTGCCAATGGTTAGCGTCAGCCACCTCCTGGAACCGTTGCAAGAAATAGTCCACATCCCCTGTTCCATTGTACTGTGGTACCCTAAACTTTTCTGGCATTGTGGCTATTGTCATGCGGTCCAAGATGTGAGTGAGCGTACCCATCATCTGCAGGCTGGAAGGATCCCTGTCCGTACTCAGCGCTCTTCTTCTTTGTGCCATCTTCTTGCTGGGAGATGCTGCTTGTGGGTGTCTGTCAATCCCATTGCTGCCACCAATGTGCAGGATTTCACTGTGGGGGTGTGAGTTGGTAGCTCGGCCAACCTGCACAACCTCCCGAACTGTGATGGCAATCTGTGTCTATCGCATGTGCAATACAACCCGCCCACAGGTCGAATAGTATCCTTGGGAGTGGTGCATTACCATCCTAGTTTACTGTCTAGCTGTCGGTTGCGTTAGCTATTTCAGTGTGCAAGCCAGAGGTCGAACTTTTAAGGGCGAACTAGTCAGAGCTAGGTTTGGCCAGCAGAGGTTCAGGCTGATCTGCTTATGTATTACTACTTGAGTAATTGAGCTTTTGTTGTACGAGCATGTACTAGCGCAGTTTGAAGTTATTGTTAGAGAACAAAGAAACTTCTGAGAGTGTGCAAGCTGACTCTGACTTTATTGACCAAAACATTCGCATTTATACAAGTGGTTATGTAATATAAAATGACAAGACAAAGGAAGCCACACCTAGCACAAGTGGTTCGCTAGCGTGTACCAATAAAACATAGTAGGTGGCACCAGAGTAATTGCATGAGTGAGTAGCACATGGCAAACATAAACGATTGCATGTTAAGGTAAGAATATAAATGTACATAGAACAAAACTGCCCTAGAGTGCAAGCATAGAACAGGTTAATGTAGTGTAAATGTATGATGAAATGTAAGTAGTGTCGACGCCGTCCGTCACAATACTTTAGTTAGTAAAAAAAAACATTATTCAAATAGCCAAACATCACCAACTGATAATAAACATTGTTAAAAATGAAAAATAGTAATTAGTAAAACACATAAGTAGCTGGTAATAATTATCAAAATGATTATTTACTTTTTTTTATAATATATAACCAAAAAGCTGTCACCTCAGCAGGATGCATCTTTTACTATTCACTGCGACACTAGAAAAAAAGAAGAAGATAACTCCGATGAAGTGAACTTTTGATTTTGAACGTTCATGCATAGAAATTATGCCAGGAACAAATGTCAAAGTTGCATTCGGAAGCGCTTTCCCGTGCCAATTTTTTCAAGGCATGGACGTTCTTGATCCAAAAATGCCTATTGTTGTATTGTTTGTAATAATTTGCTATTACGTTGTAAGGACTTGTTATATTGGTTTACCCTAATAAGGGAGTGTGCCTTCCTGATCTCTTCCTACAAAAGGAATTGTTGGAGATCAGGGAGGCATAAATCACTGTGGATTGCTGAGAAGTGTTGTGGATGGCTTGTAGCATTAGTGGATTTTCTAGCATACTTATATCTTGCTAAACAGAATGTGTATAATAAATTATTGTTAACAAGGAACTGCTTTATCATTGTCTGGACATTAACTATTGCAAACAGGAGTACATGGAGGCGGTTGTGTCACTGGTGTAAATGCAAAAACACTACAATAGTCACACTGACACCAAACTATACATAACAGGAGTAACAACAGCCATAACTATAATGATAAACACAATTATCATGTTCTGTTTTATATACATATTTACTTTACTGCAGGGTTCCCAACTTTTGAAACTCAGAAATCCTAATAAAAAATGCGTGGCGGAAAGCACCCACATTGTCTCCACTTTCCAGGGAAGCTCCCGGTCTAAAACATACACATATGTACATACATAATATACTATATTGTATTAATTACCAATATACATAATAGTTACTTCAATATTTATCATCCTTTATTGATATTTTATTTCATTTTAGATCAACATGTCAACAAAGACAAAAACCTCACATGTAAAAAAATTTCTACCAGGGATATATCATAGATACCTGAAAAATTGAATGGTTTTTTGTGAGGGATCAAGATACCACGTTACATTTCAAGCAATGATCTCCTGTCCTACACAACATATGCTGAATATGGGCGAATTACACGGAGAAGCCTCTATGAATGAATACAATCGGAGTATGTCTTTGCAAGACAATGCGGTAGAATTGTCTATAGAGACAAGCAATAAAAAATTTGAATCTATTCTGTATGGCAATTATTGTAAATATTTAAAATGAAAATTAAAGGAGTGCTTGGGATAAATACCTGTTCAAGATTTAATTCAATGCAATACTCAAACCCCTCAATCTAAATCATTATACAAACCTTAATAAAAACAATCACTGTTCAATAAATACTTAGTTAATCATACAATTACAAACTAATTTATAGGCAAAAAAAAAATAATGCAAAAAACTGCCCTTTCAGGTTCTCATGGTAACTGGTGCAAACAAAAGAGCACTTGGAACAAGGAGAACCTACTTGTCCTTAGACACCATGCTTGAGATCTTAGACAAAGTTAGGTGGTGGCCTTGGCATTACTCTAGTTTACCATCAACCTAGCTCAAATACTAATGCATTTCTTGATGACCTGGAGCTGTACCTGGATCCTTCCGCATTACCATCTTATCTGTAATCTAGCAGGTGACATCAATATAAATACACTGAGCAACAATGGGGTGATTTTGGAGTATACCAAAATTTTCTTTTTAAAAAATCATGAAAATGTTATTAAAATACCTACAAGAATCAAATCTTGCTTAGACCATATTAGTGTGAATTTCAATGACAAATATTTCTCACCAGGAACAATCTCTTCACACATTTCTGATCATTTGCCTACTTTTCTTTTGGTAGAAGAACTAACTGGCTAATTTAAAACCAATTACAGATTTCTAAGAAACCCCCAACATTTTAAAGAAAGTATTTTTTTGTCTGACTGCTCAAACATTGATCGAAAAAAAATTGTTTACTTTCACAATGATGTGAATGACATGTACTCTTCTTTTGCTGAACAATTCACTAAAGTGTGTGACAAAAATATTCCTTTTAAACAGCTTGCTGTCCAGGATCAAAGGGAACAATTAAAAAATCGTTGGATTACTTCTCAATTACTTAAGACAATTCGCAAAAAAGATTACTTGTATAACCAGGGTTTAAATTCTCCCCTCAATTGAAATCTGCAAGCTCGATATAAAAGTGTGCGTAATGCAGTTACCAAGGAATTGAAGATCGCTAAAACAAACTATTTCAATAAAATACTAGAAGCAACTTCGGACTCGAAAACATACTGGTGTATTATCAATCAAAATCTTGGAAAAGAGTCATACACATAAATTTGTCTCAAATCTCTCAATGTTGAGAATTTGGAAATTACTGACTCCACAGATATTGCAAATACTTTCAGCAAATATTTCGCATCTGTGGGAGAATGCTAGCTAAAACGTTTAATGATTCTGTTAGCCTGGAAAATATGGATAATCCTTATGCGTTACACTCAGAAACGTGTTTCAAATTCAAAGAGATTGATGGGTTATCTATTGATTTTCTACTTAAACAATTAAATACATCCAAAGCTACAAGCATTGATCAATATCCAGCTAAGCTAATTAAAATTGCTGTGCCTATTATTGCTTCTCATCTAGCTATCATACTAAACACTAGCTTATGTGTAAGTGAATTTCCTGATCTCTTACAGATAGCCAAAGTTAAACCATTGTTAAAAACAGTCTCCTCTAAAACTGTGTCAAATTACTGACCTACCACAATATAGCCAGTGTTTAGTAAAATATTTTAAAGAGTAGGATACTTTCAAATAATAAATTTCTCAGATATCAAATCAATTTTAACACTAAAGTAGTATGGGTTTTGTAAAATCATGAATACCGGGCAAGCATTATCTAACTTAACTAACGAAGTCTTTAGTGCAATGGACGAAGGATAAACTATCCTAGGAATGTTCCTTGATTTCAGCAAGGCATTTAATACCATCAATCACAACATTCTTTTGACTGAGCTTCATCAAATGAGTTTTACAGAAGAATCTAAAAGTTAAATAGCAACCTACCTAATTGGACAAAAACAGGCTACCATTATTTCAGATTACTCCCATGTTACATACGGAGCTTCCCATGCTTTCATTCTTGAACGAACCCTTTTCCTACTCTATATAAATGACCTAGCCTTCACAACTATAAAAATTGACCCAATTTTGTGTGCCGATGACACAAACTTGTTTTATGAATCAAAAGCGCTAAATGATGATGCGGAAACTGTGAATTTTGAATAAGTGATAACAGAAATGTGGTGCAAGCGGAACAAGCTAACAATAAAACCGAAAGTTTTTTTTTTTATTTTACCGAATAACTGGCAGAACAACTTTCAGCTTGGAAAACCCTTATGTTTTTGTGGAGAAGAAGTTATGGAGGTTGACTCAATTAATTTTTGGGTATCCACCTTGCTGAAAGTTAGACATGGAAAGTTCAAACTAACCATGGAAACAAACAAATTAGCCATTCCTCATTCTAGGGAGTGTTTTTATTAATTTCAGCTTTTTCTGCATTCTCTGTGGAAAATAAATCGAAGCTCAAACTGAGTGGATTATGGAAACCGTCTTATGGAACTTTTGGAAACATAGATTGAAATAATATAGATAAAGTTTTTCACCGTAATTTTGAAAAGAAATCCACAAGGGTGTTAAAAAACGTGTACCTTATTTTCTTTCTTATATTTTATTACATAGTCTTTTAATTGTTTTCATACAAACATCATTTGCAAAAAGGATACTCATCGAAAAATGGCAGACAACAATCTAAAAGTTTGTAATGCCTAATAGCAATGTTGGTTGCATGGGCCAACAGCATATATTTGTACAATGTATTGTTTGCTACCTCGCTGAGTTCTATCACTTTTACTATTATTGACGACTTATTTTCTCCTTCACTTATTCTAGCAGAAGGAGTTATCTTCCCCATTTCGAATATTTCTGTGATTAAAGGTAGATTTTCACTAGGCTTTTCATACATCCTTTGAACACTGAATATAAATTTGCCATTTTCCACATATGCTTTTCTTATGTGTCCTCTAGTGGATACTTCAGTAGATATATTTCCTGATTGGTCCTCTGTTTCCCTTGATTTGAACACAAGTTTGTCATTGGGAGACAGGAAATTGTTTGAAGCATCCGTCTGAGTAAACCTTACATGTGCTATGACCATTACTACTTGCTTGGTTTGCCCATGTAGTAACTCCAAATATTTAGCTCCATTCCTAACTTGGCAAGATGCCCGAAGTATCAGATGATGTATGGTTGACATTGGCTGCATATCAAACAAACGCTGCCATTGCTGCAAAGTCATAAGACCAGGTATATGAGCTGCTATTGGTCGGAAATGAAGCTTAAAAAAACAATAAAAATGTTTGAAACCAGCCATTGTTAGAGCAAGTATCTCAATCATCGGTAATTCTCCATAAATAGTAACAATGACTGATGAACATTGCTTTTTTGCACGTATCAATGCTCTGACATCCTTGGAACGATCTTTAGTAAATCGAACTTTTACTTCGTGTTCTTTTTCTTCAGCGATATAATAATAATCATAAATCATTTGTTGGTAGTTGACAAAGTACGCACTCTCTAGCTCAACTTTTTGAATGCCGACAGTGAAAAGCTTTTCTCCATTTCTCAAACTTACAACCATGGGCTCATAATGTTGTTTCAAACCACCAGATGCTTTATACTTGTTCGATGGAGATCCCTCTATGCCAAAGTTTACATTGATATCTTCATAAATTTCTAAAATCTCTTCAGTTTCATTCACTCGAAAAGAAAAAACATTGCGTTTCATCGGGCTATCTTCTGTTGCTACGTAGTGTGTTATTGCTCCACCATCCTTTCCTAAAGCTCGTATCGAAATAACTTTGTTTTCACTCACTTTTGCACTGGCCATTATAAGTAATATTTTCTGTACTTCTTTTCGGAATCGAAAAAATGTTTGCAATTTGCCAACAATGGTGGTTTTAGTTTATGAGTTTCCATTGTCTACATTGTGCAAAGAGAAAATAGGTTTGACTTTTAACACAGAGAAGGCAACTGCCTAGTACATGAGTAGTTTTATCATGTCACATGTTATTGGACCAATTCCTGACAGAGCATGACTTTACACCTTCTGAAACTCTGTTGTTTTAGTTGTAGGTACCAATATGGTTAATAAAGCTTTAATGATATTTAATAAAAACGTACAATGGTGATTCTAATAAACATTGAAAAACTATTCAATAAAAAGCTTTGCTCATTATGAAAAAGGAAATGAACCATCATCAAGGTATAACTTAAAAACTTGATCTATAACTAGTTCAGCTGTAATACAAACAAACACTAGACAAAGCATTGCTCTACAATTTTTGTTATAGGTTTTTTAGCATCAAGTACTGTGATGGATTCCAGTCTGGTTCCACGGACATCCACCAAACTCAAGTAGTGTACCTCTCTCCAGAGGGGACACTGTACTGCTCGACAGTGATAACTGTGCAATCAGGCAACCGAATTACCCGGTATAGCTAGAGCCCATGGCTCACACAAACAACATCGAGTGAAGTTTGAATAGTGGCTGAATTCTCACAAGACCTGATAATGAATGCGATGATTGTGGCAAAAGTCTCTCCTTTTATAGGAGGACTCACAGGAAGTAATTAGCATAATTTGTATGACAGTAAGAGCACAGGAAGTAATTGAACCAGTACAAGTGAACATATAAATAGTTAAAGAATGGCTCCGGCCATTTCCATATTTATCTGATATGTCATTGACATGTCCTTATGAGGTGCTTCAAATACCAACTTTGTCAAAATTCAATTTATTTCTATGTTTTTTTAACAACATTAATAACAAGCATGTTGTGAGTGTTGTCTCCCCTTCGGAATCTTTTGGGAAAACATATGATGTACGCAAGGGTTTTCGCGACCCGTCTAAACTTTTGCTTTTACTACCAGCCACAATGTACCGCTACTAGTTATATCCATAGAATTATCTCCCCTCCTATAACGCGAACTATTGGTGAAAAATAACATGAGCCGCTGGTGGCAGAGCGGAGTTTATGTATGTATGATTTATATAATACACAATACAAGACAAAATGGCGCCGTAGAACAAATCAAATCCTCTATTAAAATCGGTTTTATGATACAAGAAAAAAGCCAGTCTATCCTAGTGCAGGCTGGTGACCTCTGCGTTAGTCGTATACTAATCGCGACAGGCGACTCAAATGGCCTGTGATAATTTATTTTATAACCTAATAATTGGATATCCTTCTCAGTATTATTTATCGTCATTGGAATCAACAAATATATATATAATCTGTGATTGGAATATAATTCAAATAAATTTTTATATCCTATATCCTCTAATCGAACCATACAATTTGATTTAATTTAAAAGCTACCTGCAGAAGAAGAAAAGAATAATAGTAATAAAATAATATTTAACATTATTACTATATTAATAATAAATATTTTATTATTATTAATTAATAACCATCATAATAATTAATAATGTTTTTTATATTAATAATAATAAGTTATTAATAATAAATTAATTTTTATCATAACAATAAAACTGCCTGGCAACACTTGAATTTTTCTGTGAACAACTTGTCAACAGTAAACACCGGTAATTTTATAATAACAAACGATAATGAATTGGGGAGACATAGCCTGGCACACAGTTTGGTGATGAAGAAAAGTTTATCATAAAGTCGATAGATATTCGGGGGATAAATAGTGTAGTACGCCATTTTTGATGGTTTCAAATGTCACCAGCCGCTATCAAATGGTTAGCGTTCTAGGAGGGGAGATAATTCTATGGTTATATCAATCAATGAGCAAGGTCACTTGTACTGTTATTTATCAACGATATATTATCGTTGCTGCTATGCTTCAGCAATTTTGGTGATCCAAACAAAAGTCTAGCGTTCGCCAAGTTCGCTAAAACACTTGCGTACATCATAGGTTTTCCCAAAGATTTCGAAGGGGAGACAACACTCACAACATGCTTGTTATTAATGTTGTTAAGAAAACATAGAAATAAATTGAATTTTGACAAAGTTGGTATTTGAAGCACCTCATAAGGACATATCAATGACATATCAGATAAATACAGAAATGGCCGGAGCCATTCTTTAACCAATCATGCGATAAATATGGATTAAATAGAATAGGCGCCAGGTGGCTAGGGGCAGAGTCCTATCTCCCGTTGTCCAATCAGAGTGCCTTACAGGGTCCCAAGGCTCTGGAGAGCTTACCGTCCTGGTTACTGCGGATGTTAGGGAGGGTAGCTTCTGTTCCTGGCTTAATGTTGAATCCTAGCTGATTCCGGAAGCTCTCTACTATAGTAGCAATCTTTGACCGGCCCCGAGTCACCATACCGGCTCTGCAGAGGTCACTACCGGCCCTGCAGGGGGCATTACTGGCCCTGCACACTGTGCTACTGGCACAGTATAGCTTTTCCACCAGTACAGCATCTTATCAATGGCTGTAGGTGGAATGCTGGCGCACTGAGTGGGGATATGGTGTAGCAAACTCTCAGTTTACTATTACTGTGCACCAAAATCTACCACAATGCTGATCATAAAAATAATTGTGGTTTGAGATTTTGCTATTTCTTTGTTTTTTGATACCAGGTGAAACTTTTTAAAAAGGGTACCTTGTCAGACTGGCATGGGGTTTAAAAAAAAATTTAAACATTGAAAGCGTAATATTATACCTAACTTTCGATTCAGTATCAACTTCTTTAAAAAAGTTGATAAAAAGTGCACTTATTCATCTTTCATTGACTATAACAGCTGTTCCAGTTGTTTTATTTACGTTGTACAATGTATTGTGTTAGATCCGAGTGATAGATCAAAAGGATCTTCTAAAAAAAATGTTTCTTGTCTCCAAAGAAAGAAAACCTTCATACTAGCAGTCTTTTTGGTTTCGACTACTCTTTGTTACCGCTCTTTATACTCTCTACCAGTTATATAATTTATCTGCTACAAATGTTAGCCATTTTACCTATGCTTTTTACTTTACTATTATATACTTTATCTACGCTCACTACTACCAATTGTATCCGCAATTTTATATATATTTACCGCCATTACTTAAACCAATTCCTGCAATGTTTGAATGAATTATTATATAGATATGATAACTACTTCCTGTCTTTCAGCCTTTGTAAGGGCTGAATGATCCTATACTCATTGCATTCATTCTCTAGATTATTGCCATATACAGACGCCATACTCTAGGTGATTGTCTCCCTAGAACTCGGTATTAACTTTTTTGTATCTTTCCTTTTCTATTTGCTAGTTCCACTTACTGTATGTTTGATTGGTAGCACTGCTAGGTACGGCATTTAATTTCCTGCCTTCCATCCTGAAAAAGGCTTTATTTTCAGTCTAATCAGTTATTTAGATGTATTGTACTCTTACACTTGCCGCCATGGTACTCAAGTGGACTAACACCTTGGAGCGGTTTGATAAGCAACTACATGTTGCTAAATTGCCCTATTCTACACCAACACCCAATGTCTCAAAGCTTCAAAACTGTTGAGAGAGCTCAAAACGTAAACACGCGTATTAATTTATTATAAATATTGTTTAAATAATGACTGATATAAAATCACGTGTTGTAAAACATTGAACCAAAAGTACATCATGTCTAAAAAAATGAGGTAACTTAGTTTTGTCTGCTCATACTGAGGCTTGACTGCTTCGCTCATTATGCAAACAAAGCCATGATGATAATAATTATATTAATAAATAAGTAAATAATAATAATCATCTTCTATGTTTCAGTCAGTGTTTCAAGTGGGATTTTATACATATTTCAAATAATCTGGTGACAATAGCTTTGATAGAACAAAAGAATAGCATACAGCTTATCTTCAAAGACATCTGAGTATTCTGATAACCATAAAATGATAGAGTTTATGTTTAATATGTACCGACAAGCAACGATTCACAATGCTAATACCAAGATAAATCACTTCTATGATCTCACCGGAAATGTGCAAAATATTAACACATGCGCAGTGAGCCCTGGGGAAATAACGCCTATTATAAGGCTTATTGCTCTCACCCGGCTACCAGTGAAGGCAGAACTCATATGACGAATAAGTGTTCGGTCAATGTGGCCGTCAATACATACGGCTATCACCGTATAGCACCGAGTCTATTGCTTCCTAGCGTAAGTATCAGCCCCAGTCATTTCGACCCAAAAGGTATCAACCGCACTAGCACAGTAGGACCTATTAAGTTAATCAGTTACAGATTAAAATCATACAATATATGCATTGCACTGATTAGTGGTAATTGTAACGGTTGGGAACTGTACAGGTGACTAGTTACCACTCAAGAATGAAATCCTGTATAGTATTCTGGTTATGGTTAAATAAGTGCCTCTACACCAAAAAGTGGAAGCGGAGGCCTTTAAAAATTATAAATTGAGAAAGATCGACATAAAACAATAGTTAAAAAAGCCGTGAACTAAAATGCATGATCAGGATCTCATATTTTTTGCTGTTCTAGGGATAAGCCTGTTGAAACCTGTTCCATTTGATATTGGGGATTTATTGTTTTGATATTTAATAACAAAAAGACTTAGAATCTATCAATAATAATTAATTATTACTATTATGATCATAATCTCATTATCAATTGTTATTTAGGACCATTATTATTACTATTTTATCATAAAATTAAAATTAACTCTGCTTTCTATCAGTAAGGATGATCATTAGTCTTTAGTTTATCTGTTTACTGTAAAAGTACTATTCTACACGATCATAATAATATTGATTAAGAATGAGCAATGTTATCATAATAAATATAATCATTATATATATGGTGTATGTATTATTAATCGTTTTCTCGTAATATATAACATCATCATTTATGATCATGGATAATAACAAGTTTGTAATAAAAACTTTTACTGTTTATATATATATCTTGTTAGCTATCATAATAATAGTTATCTAGGAACACAGTGTTATCATTATAAAAGTAATATTGCGAGGGATGTTAACAACAGCACAAACATTTGTTGTCATAGCAACATTCAACGATATACATAGTTTATCATGAACAATCATATAGTATAAGTTATTTATATTATATTTATTATTTATGTATTTCATGTCTTTTTCGACGGAGTCTTGGATCAATTTATGAAACAAACAAGGCCTGGTTTGTGAATTCTCCGCTCTACATTTGCATGAGTAGCATAATAGGAGCAGATCTGCATCAAACACAGACCTGCCAACATATCAATTTTTTATGTCTGTCAAACTTGCTGGATTGTTTACAGACCTGCCGTACATATATTTGCTGGTTTTTACATGATCTTTGTTAGTATAACATGCATATGTGTAAGAAAAGAGATCTGGTTACATATTACATTGTTGCTTTTTGCGTATGGATATTTTTACAGACCTGTTACAGCATAATTGTATAGGTATGTGAATGTATGTTTGAAAGGTAATGTAAATGATAGTGAAAGTTGCACACACGTGTAAGAAATTTTTTGATTTGTTATTTGTTTATGTTGAAGGTTTTCCTCCTGGTTTTGATCCCAGTTGTCACATTCCCTTTGCCTGCTGACTCATTCTTTTGATAGCAGGTTGGGTGTTACGTTTATTTCATTAAAGCGATGGATATTAGCAACCATAATAAAGTATATAAATTTAGAGTAAAAAGTGTATATTTGATTAAAACAATGGATATAATAGCGAATGTAATAAAGTATATCATAATAGCCCAAAAAGGGTAAGTAACATGAAGAATATGTAAAAATGACTACGCTGATAACTTCACCCTCAAACTCTAATGCTGGACAGTTTCCCAACAACACCAACTCTCATTATACAGTGAGACTGCATAAATACTTGAATATCATTGTCGCGAAATGGGAGATAGCTCTGCTAGATACATTGTACTCTAATAATTGGTAAAATGTGACCGATGGTAAAATGTATCTGGAAAAGACGAATGTCTCCGGCAGAAGCGAAAAGTCATTCATCCTAATCGGTAACGGGAGATGCGATAGTGTGGAAGAGTTGGAGGAGGTTATACGAAATAGAATGCGTGAAATGAGATTGGACAAACAGTTTGCCATCTTCTACGACCAGGTAAGCAACACAAGTTTACTGACTAACAGTGACCCCGATACGACCCTGAGATTTCCCAAAGACTCAGCAAACAAATTTGGTTTCGAATGGAGCGAAAAAACTACATATCCGCGAGGTAGATACAGCAAGGTTGCATCTCCTGATTCAAACTTCGGGCTATGTCAATGATAGGATGGTAGGCGATACGAATGTACCTTTGCTAGGAGTAGTACCAGTGCAATCGAAAAAGAACATCGCCGTGTACCAAGAGTTTAAAAAACCTGCACTACGTCAACGCTTCATCGCTGAATAGTGAACTCATCCAAGTGTTTATAACAAGCGACACTGGTAAGCGAATACCATTTGATGGTGGAAAGGTTGTGCTGACGGTTCACTTCGGAGCACTGTCAGACTCGAAAGATTTTTTTGAACAGTACTTCAAAATGCAAGCTGGGAATGGAATCTGAGTGTATATCGGGCGCCGAGTGGTGCCTAGTATCAGAGGCAACGGTCTCGGTAGTAATTTTTCCACTATACTCAAATCGGCAACACCCCTGCTGAAAAGAGAAGCAATAAGTCTGAGTGAAAGAGCTCTGTCAGTAGGTGTGTGTGTGATGTCATCGGCGGTCTTAGTTTTACATCATCTGCAAAAGAGAGAGGATTGGCGGACCTCAATGATCTTGGAGCAGGTGTGTGCTTGGCGCAGTGCAACCGGATTGCCTCACAGGGAGAATAAAATTGACTCTAGGGAAAAGGGGATGCCCAGGCCAACGTGGTTATTCCATATTTTAGCAGGTGTAGGATCTATAAAGATGCTGGAGGGCGCCACTTGACTTCATTAAGCGATATTGCTTCAAGCAATCATCACTCGCAAAAAATTGGCTCGTTTAAATGAAACAAGGTTCAACAAGTTGGGAGATTCTCCCTACAACATAAACCCTGAGCTGGATGTGTTTGCAATGGAGCCCAAAACAGATCGGTAGAGAGATCGGAATATGCTGTCATTAGACCTGATAGATTGGATTCTTCCGGCTGGATCAAGTTGACCTTGGCGAGAGTAACGGGCATTAAACAGATCTCTACAACTATTTTTTCTTCACATCGAAGCCGTAGTTGTCCAAGTCAATGGAAGTGATAATGCGGGTAACAACGACAACGCACCTGTGTGGATGGGAGACTCGACTTATGCAATGTTCAAGGATTGAAAATGTGTATATGCCAACAATTATGGTTTGCGTTCCTACTTGTCGCAACTTCTCGAAAGTAGTGCCACTGCAAAGAATAACCAGGAACGATTGGGGGGTTGGGGTATGACAATTCCACAGGTAAAGCCGCTGCTCAAAACAGCGCTGATGACAAAAAGAAGAGATGGGGATTAACCAAGGGTGGGAAGATGTTGAAGTTCTCATTCAAACCCCATTTTGCGCTTTCCCATCAGAGAAAATTTATAGGTCCCGGTCCGACTATGCAACTGTGGTTTGAACGGGCCTCCAGAGAACTGACTTTGTTTGCTGCTGACAAGACACCAGCTGGAATAGCGAAGATCAAAATGTACAAGTTTGAACTGCATTTTCGCAAAGTGAAGGTAAACCCCATGATAAAAACTGTCAACTCAGTTTTTCGGTAGAAGGACAGAGCTACATTTATCCGATTGAGTGAAAATTAATAAAGTTATACGGAATTCACAGCAGTGTGGGACAGATTGATATAACATTGGGAGAGAACATGGTTATCACCTTCTACCGGATAACCATGTTTTTTTCCAATGGATTATCAATCTGTCCCACTCCGACACTCCCACTTCCACACTGAGAACAAACAGAAACCCAAACATATTTATCTAGGTTTGATTGATCACAATGCTCTGAGCGGTTATTTCACCAAGAATTTGTTAAGGATGCAAAATGCTAACGTCAAGAGTTTCTTATTTAGAGTTGGTGATTGTCCGGTTGGAAGGAGAATCGAACCAAACTATACAAAAAAAATTTTATACAGGAATATCATCATTTTTTAATCGCTAGTGGATCTTTTCGCAATAGTGAAAGTCTAGGTGTTATGACAGAACAATATCTAGACAGCACCACGATTCACGGTTTCGACTTGACAGATGATTTTCTCAAAGAAGGTTTTCATTCAATGAAACATGTTACGACGTGTGTGCAATTTCAGTTTAGCACCAACACAACCGAACGTTTGTCCCTGGTCACCTACTTTGTAAAGGACGGTGTACTGGAGATATGCAGCAATCTTCAATTAGCTGTTGTGGGTGCCATAGTGCTCTCAACACTAAGCTGAAGATGAAAACCATGCAGATTCGTTCTATATTATGTTCGGATGATATCCGTCATACGAGGGTGTTCACGCTGGAGCTAGAGATCAGTTTTGGCTGGAATTTTGCAATTTTCCAACAAGGTGCTTCAAATTTAACACTCATTATTCTCATCAACCCGGAGAGCATTGGTTAGCTGGGTATGCTGATGATTTTGGTGTGGATCTTTTGACTCATTTAGACAAGCTGTATCTTTTACTCAGGCATAAGCGAGTTGCTGAGGAGATGAAGAGGAAATGGTTTGATACGGAGTAATAAAACGCAGTTGCAAAATTTTTTGTCAAACTTATGCGGCGATTACTGTGTATACTTTTGTTTACTGAGAAGCGGAAGATGGTGTATGAATGAAATTGTGAGTGGCTTGCGAGATGTAGTAGATGATGAGATGAAAGGTCATTCAATATGGAAATTTATCCTACAGACTTATCTTAGCTGCAAGTTTACACAAGACAATATGATAGTAGGAATGGTACACGTACAAGGAACCAGTATGCTAAGTAAGTTGCTGAAGTAAATTATTATGATGAAATTTTATTTGAGATAACAATTAAAATCATCATAAAATACAAACTAATTTAGTATTTGTATTGATTGCTGTGAAACCCATGGAACTAATGTGTAATGTTCATAATTCATGTTGAGCTCATCTCTCACAATATGCAACTAAAACTCTCTCTATCTATTTCTCTGAGGAATCATTCTTTATTTAGATCTAAAAGACGTAGTATCTAATGAGACTGGCATGCGTCGGCGTAGGACTTGTCTTGGAAATTACTTTTGACTATATGGTAAAACAAATAAAACTTACCGTCTTTGAAAAGGAAGGGCCTTCCTTGAGTTGGTGATCAAGTTGTTGAACTGTTGTCTTGGACATTGGTCTTTTTCGGCATCATCGAAGTAGGTGAAAAAGTCACGATGTTTCGTAGCATCTATCAGATTGGGGGCTTGAATGAAGGCTTGAAAAGCTGTGAGTAGGACAATGTTGTAGGAAATTGTGTTGTCTGCAGTTTGATTTAGCCCTTTGAATAGAATAACTTCTCGTTTTTCCGATACAACTGCTGAAACTATTTGAGGGGGGGGGGGCGTAGATATTTCCAATCAGCAGATCTCCGTCTATCAAGCATCGATATTGAGCCACAAGAGTGTCAGCAGACTTGTTACAACAGGTGTCGAATTTATTTAGAATTTTTGATTTTTCAAAACTTATGACACTATCTGGTGGAAAATCGTACAGGTGAACTACTTTGAAGTAAGCCTTGATTTGTCTCATACTCTTGCCTGACAATACGTTGAATACGTCCTTTGACTTTAAACATCCTCCATATCCATCAACAGTGCAGAAAAATTCTTTTCCAATCTTTCTGTCGCCAATGCAGATTAAAACTGCTGGATTTGATTGCTTAGCTTTATTAACGAGCAATCCTACATCGCTTGAAGCATCACTTTTCACTCGAATTGTCTTCTTTTTATTTTGATAGCTGTAAATGATGGTACACATTACTTCATCACGGAGTTCAACGATCAGCACCTGTATAACTGTTGGTATCAGTAGATCTCAAATTGTCGCTCTTTGTTCAATGCTGCTTTGTCGACGTGGAGACACAGTGTTCAGCAGAGAGGCACTCTTGCGTTTGAGGGCACTCAGGTTGTTGATTCTGACATCCTGAAAAGGAATTTTGGTGTGTCAAAGACGTGTGTCGTCTTCAACATCCATCACAGTTCTTTTGTAGTTTGAGTTTTCATCATCATCCATAGTCTCATCATCTTGACTTGTCTTTTTCAAATCGACAGCGCATCGTTTCATCAATTGAAATCGTAGAGTTCTGTTTGGTAGGGAGATGGGAGATGATGGTGAAGAAAAAATTTGCTGGGATTTATTATCACTAAATCATAATCAATTCAAAGATAGTTGCTCTACCGCGTAGCAAGTTGAGTGCTTCAACTAGTGTCAAATAATTGTTTATTATTTTCTACCTTAATGCAGAGAGTCATCCTAATAGTTGTAGTAGATGTTGTTCCTTCAGTCACTGTTGTTGAAGTGAATGCTTTCTGCGTAAAAGCACTGACTCTTAAGTAACTCAAGTTGTACCCATTGATATGAGCTGAAACTAATGAAGGGTCTCGCGTGAAAAGTCCGTTATAACATATAAGAAATCGAACAAGTTTGTTTCTTCACGCGCAACTCCTTATATATCATAAAGGAGTTTTCGCACAAAAACTTTTTGTTTGCTCAAAAGTTTTAATATGTATTATAAAGGGGCTTTCACGCAAACAAACCCATTCTTCATCCGAAAAAAAACAAACATTTTGAGCCAAAATATTTTTATAATATGTATGAAGATTTTTGCATGAATTTTTTTTTTAATTTTTGCAAAAACAATCCTTATATGTTATAAAGAGATTTTCGCGCTAGCTTTCTCATTTGTTGTAGGGTCAATCAGTACAACTTTGACTACTTAAGAAGCACTGTTTCTACACAAAAATCATCCATTTCAGCAACAGCATCTGAAGGGACAACATCTACTACAGTATGTATTACACAACTACTAAGAGTGCTTAAGGGAATAAAGTACGAATTACCAAAAAATCATTTAGTTGAAAGAATAAAAAGAAAAAGTCAGATTTTTATGATCATTATTTTACTTCAATGCTTATTATCTTCAACTAATATTCTTGTTTTTATTTTGGAACAATATGACTTCAAAGACAAATATATTACATATAAGAGGTTTCCTTCCAGATGTATCATAAATACATACAAGACAATATGATCATTTGAGAGGAGCCAATATATCTGGTTACCTTTCAGCCAATGCTACTTTACGCGACACAACACAACACAACCGAATTACATGGCTAAGTTTTTATGACACAATAAAATATTAGTATGTGTTTAAAAGACAATGCTGTAGAATTGTTTATGGCAATGAACAAAAACAATTTCAAATTTATTCTACCCTTGACAAATGTTGTAAATACTAAGAAGTATTTAAAAAAAATTAAAACTGAAGCTTGGAATAAAACTTTTTTTGAAAGACTAATTCAATGGAGATTGACTAAGTATTTTTTGATGTAAAATCCATCCTCAGGTAAGCAAATACCTACGAATGAATGGAGAGGTAAATACTTCTGTACGTTATTCTATGTTAATGATTGAAATTTTTAATGCTTATTTGTTATGTTGCTTCATATATAACTTATGCAATAATACAACACTTCATTTTTATACATTACTCAAACTCCTCAATTTAAATCATCATACAAACCCTAATAAAAAAAACCCTGCACAAAAACTTCTAAGTTAATCATACAATTACAAACTAAAATAAAACAATAAGAACTGGTGCATAAAAAGTGCCCTTTCAGGTTCTCATGGTAACTGGTGCAAACAAAAGGGCACTTGGAACAGGGAAAACCTTCTTATCCTTAGACACCGTGCCAGAGATCTTAGACAAAGTTGAGTAGTGGCCTAGGCATTACTCTAGTATACCGTCAACCGAATACTTAGGCATTTCTTGATGACCTGGAGCTGTACCTGGATCCTTCCACTTTACCATCTTAACATAATCTAGCAGGTGACATCAATATAAATACACTGAGCAACAATGGGGTGATTTTGGAGTATACCAACATATTATCAACAGCAAATCATGAAAATGTTATTAAAATACCTACGAAAATTGAATCTTGCTTAGACCCCGTTTGTGTGAATTTCAATGATAAATCTTTATCATCAGGAACAAACTCTACACACATTCCTGATCATTTGCCTACTTTTGTTTTGGTAGAAGAACTAACTGACCAATTTACATGTAAAACCAATCAGAGATTTCTAAGAGACACCCGAAAATTTAAAGAAATTTTTTTTTGTCTGACTGCTCAAACATTGATTGGGAAAAGTCTGTTTATTTTCGCAATGATGTAAATGGCATGTATTGTTTTGCTGAACAGTTCACTAAATTTTGTGACAAACAGCTTGCTGTCAAGGTTCAAACGGAACAAATAAAAAAACGTTGGATTACTTCTGAATAACTTCGGAAAAATCGCAAAAAAACATTACTGTATAAACGGTGTTAAATTCTCCCCTCAATTCAAATTTGACAGCTCGATATATAAAAAGGTTCGTAATGCAGTTACCAAGAAATTGAGGATCGCTAAAACAAACTATTTCAACAAAATACTAGAAACAACTTCGGACTCGAAAAATACTGATGTTTCATCAACCAAACTCTTGTAATAGATTCATGCACATCAACTTCTCCCAAATCTCTCAATAGTGAAAACTTGGAAATAACTGACTCTACAGATATTGCAAAAAAATTCAGCAAATGTTTTACATCTGCGGGAGAATCGCTAGTTAAAGCTTTTAATGATTCTGATAGCCTTGAAAGTATGGATAGTCCTTATGCATTACATTCAGAAATATGTTTCAATTTCCAAGAGATTGATTGGTTATATATTGAGTTTGTAATTAAACAATTAAATACATCCAAAGCTCCAACATTGATCAATTTCCAGCTAAAATAAATAAAATTGCTGCGCCTATTATTGCTCATTCTCTAGCTATCATACTAAACACCAACCTCCGGGTAAGTAAATTTCCTTACCTCTTAAAGATAGCCAAAGTTAAACCATTGTTTAAAAAGGTCTTCACTAAAACTGTGTAAAATTACAGACCTACCTTAATATTGCCAGTGTTTAGTGAGATATTTGAAAGAGTAGCATAATTTACAAATAAAAAATTACTCAGGGAGCAATTCAGTTTTAGCACCAAAGCAGTATGGGTTTTCGCAAGCACATGCCTACAAGGCAGGCAGTCTTTAACTTAACTAACACAGTTTTGGGTATGGTGAACGAAGGATAAATTATGCTAGGAATTTTCATTGATTTCAGTAAGGCATTTGATACCACCAATCACGACATTCTTTTGAGTAAGCTTCATCAAATGAGTTTTACAGAAGAATCTAAAAGTTGGAGAGAAAAGTACTTAACTGGTCAAAAACAGGCTACCATTACTGAAAATTTTTTTTCAGATTACTCCTATGTTACATGCGGAATTCCCGGGGACTCCATTCTTGGACCAACTCTTTTCCTAATCTATATAAATGACCTAACCTTCACAACTATAAAAGCGAACCCAATTTTGCATGCCAATGAGACAAACTTGTTTTAATAATCAAAACTGCGTAATGATGAAGTGGAAATTGTGAACTTTGAATCAGTGAAGGTAGAAAGTTGGTGCAAGCGGAACAAGCTAACGGTAAATATGAAAAAAAGCAATTTTACTTACTGGCGAACAACTTTCAACTTGAAAAACCCATACGCTTTTGTGGAGAAGAAGTTATGGAGGTTGATTCAATTAATTTTTTGGGTATCCACGTTGATAAAAGTTTGACATGAAAAGTTGAAACTAGCCTTGTCAACGAACAAATTAGCCATCCCTCAACATTATTTCGCAAATGTGCAACGTTTCTTCCAAGCTCTTCTCTGAAAATAATCTATAATGCATTTATTCATTCTAAAATCAGCTATTGCATAGAAACCTTGGGCAATACTCCACCATGCCACATAAACAAGGTGTTAACTGCCCAAAAAATGACTCTTGAGAAACATATTCTATTCATATACTAAATTTGAAGTGCTACCAATAGACAAGATGTACCGTTGCAAAATTTTCCTAATGGCCCATAATAAGTTCTACAAATCAAAGAAAGTATCACTAAATATGAAACAAGTTTTTCATTAATAAGTTCGCCTCTGCCCAAATCTAGCTCCGCTGCAAGCCAAAGAAAAGTTGAGTATCGGCAATCATCATATTGGAACAACTTATCAGAGTATTTGCTCAAAACTTCTAGATTGAGGAAATTTAGGTGTGATGTCAAGGAGTACCTGCGGAGGCTTTAGGGTTGGGAGACAACAGTAAATGGACTATCTAAGCCCAGCGCCTCGAGTAGCTGCAGTGCTACTGCGCACGTGGGCCTCATCATCAAGTTTTTTTACTTCTTTCTTTCTTGAAAATCTTTGTTCTTTCTGTTTTTCCATTCTGTGCACTCAATTTTTTTTGTGATGAAATAAACACACACACACACACACATGCATGCAAGCACGCTCGAGCACACACACACATTACTACTTATGTTTGATTATTTTGCCAGAAATTTTTAGATTTTATCAAACCGACATTCCTGTCATTTTCTTTTTTTTAAGCAAACTGGTTAAAACTTCTAGATTATTCATGAGATAGCTCCTACTATTGACAAGTTTGCACTAAAAAACATTCAAGTTGTGAAATAAACACATGGCAGCTCGAAATATTTTCGGCTCTAAAAAGTTTGTGTCCAACAAACAAAAGATGCTATTGTAACAAACGGGTCAAGGAGTGTCTGCTTTGCAACAGTTATGAAATGATTGCGACTTTTAGAATACTCGTCATTTGTGACCTAGTTTTATTAATAGTTATTTATAATTAATCACTTTGGTGAATTGTTTCGAGAAACAGAAATAGGACTCGCGTGAAAAAGGATCGTGTTTGAAAACGAACCAAAACTTGATTTTGACCACAATAAATAACCCATTTGTTCAGTGAGTTCATTTTGGAGATCGCTAATTGTTTTTTTCAACGTCACATAAAGTTTCGTTACCAGTAAATACTTGATAATTGTTTCTGCCGATACGTAAAGCATAGTTACGGATAAAAAGTATGGTGGATACACACAGAACTAGGGCTGTGCCATGGTTCAAAAATTTAATCAAGATTAATCTTGTTTTAAAATTTATTGATCTCAATTAATCGCAAAATTAATCTCCTGCAAGATATCTATAATAAGCTCCAATTTTCCAATATATAGTTCTGATTTTTCCGCACCTATTAAAAATTATAAGCATGGGATTGCATTATGGTGGATTGGAATTTATTTTCAGTCATAGACAAGGTAAACTTGAAAGAAAAAACAAAGCACATTAATTCTATATGTGTTTATAGTTGTGTTTATTCAGTTTCTGCTTATTAATTATTATTTCTAATTCATATTATTAGTTGCTGATACTACTAGTATATTACTATTTAACATAATCACTGAATTTAGCATTTTTATTGATCACTTATAGAATAGTACTATTTTATTATTTATTTATTATTACTTTGTTCATTTATCATATTATTGTTATTGTAATTTTTTCATCACTTCTATTATTATTGCACAGCCAGTCTCATCATCTGTTACCAATAATACGTGGCGTGGCTCACTCACTGTGTCTTTGTCTTAATCCTTGTGAACACTCCATTCAATTATGTTGAGCTTGCGAATGAGAGCTGTTTGCTTAGACTTGCTGCCACAAATGCATGCTAGAGTGCACGGCTCAGTTGTTTTGTAACTTCTACTGAGTCTGGTGCTTAAAGGGCAGGCCATTACTAACTATTGCCTAGCGTAATGGTAATCACGTAGTAGTGTTTTATTTCCACATTACAAACAATAATAATAAAAAACTTGCCATTATTCAAACGAAATTGCAATTGTCAATTATAAAAAAGTGAAACAAACAAGTCACTGCAAAGGAAAAAATGTTATTGCTGCAAATGGAGATTAATTAGATAATTGTTTTTAATCGCGTTAATCTTTTGGGGAAATTGATCGCGTTAATCGTGAAAATAACGCGATCAAGTCACAGCCCTACACAGAACTATCTAGCATAATGATAATAAAATAGAGCTGTTGGCACTCTTTCTGGGGAGTATTTTTATTGATTTCAGGTTTTTCTGTATTCTCTGTTGAAAATAAATTGAAACTCAGACCGGAGTGGATTTTGGAAATCATCTTATAGAATTTTTGGAAGCGTAAATTGCAATCATTTAGGTAATGTTTTTCACCATATTTTTGAGAAGAAATCCACAAAAGTGCTAAAAGACAGGTAACTTTTTTCTTTCTTACATTTTATTACGTAGTCTATTGTTTTCACACAAAAGTCATTTGCAAAAAGGATATTCGTCGAAAAATGGCAGACAACAATCTAAAAGTTTATAATGTCTAATAGCAATGTTGGTTGCATGGGCCAACACCATATATTTGTACAACATATTGTTTGCTACCGCACTGAATTCTATCACTTTTACTACTATTGACGACTTATTTTCTCCTTCGCTTATTCTAACAGTTGGAGTTATCTTTCCCATTTCACATATTTCTGTGATTAAAGGTAGATTTACACTAGGCTTCTCATACATCCTTTGAATATTGAATATGAATTTGCCATTTTCCACAATTCCTTTGCTAACGCGGTCTCTAGTAGTTACTTCAATAGATACATTCCCTGATCGGTCCTCTGTTTCATTTGATTTGAACTCATATCGCTTATTGGGCAAAAGGAAATTGTTTGTAGCGTCTGTCAAAGTAGACCCAAAATGCGCTACGACCATTACCACTTGTTTGGTTTGCCCATGCAGCAAGTCCAAATATTTAACTCCATTCCTAACTTGGCAAGATGCCCGAAGTATCAGATGACGTATGGTTGGCATTTGCTGCATGTCAAACAAGTCCCGCAATTGCTGTTTGGTCATAAGACAAGGTATATGAGCTGGTATTGAATGCAAATGAAGCTTAAAGAAACAATAAAAATGTTTGAAACCAGCCATTGTTAGAGCAAGTATCTCAATCGTTGGTAATTCTCCATAAATAGTAACAATGACTGATGAACATTGCTTTTTTGCACGTATCAACGCTCTGACATCCCTAGAATCATCTGTAATAAATCTAACTTTTGCTTCGTATTCCCTTTCTTCAGCGATATAATAATAATCATAAACCATTTGTTGATAGTTGATAAAGTATGCACTCTCTAGCTCAACCTTTTGAATACCGACAGTGAAAAGCTTCTCACCATTTCTCAAGCTTACCACCATGGGCTCATAAGACTGTCTCAAACCACCAGATGCTTTGTACTTGCTTGATGTAGATCTCTCTATGCCAAATTTCACATTGATGTCTTCATAAATTTCTATGAAATCTTCAGTTTCATTCACTCGAAAAGAAAAAACATTGTGTTTTGCCGAGCTATCTTCTGTTGCTATGTAGTGTGTTATTGCTCCACCATCTTTTCCTAAAGCTCGTATCGAAATAACTTTGTTTTCACTCACTTTTGCAGTGGCCGTTATAAGTAATCTTTTCTGTACTTCTTTTTTGGAATCGAAAAAATTCTTGCAACTTGCCAACAATGCTTGACTTCAGTTAATGAGTTTCCATTGTCTACATTGTGCCAATAGTTTGAATTTTCACACAGAAAAGGCAGCTGCCTAGTACACGAGTATTTTTTTTATGTTACATGCTACTGGACCACTTTCTGACAGAGCATGACTTTCCACCTTCTGAAACTCTGTTGTTTTAGTTATAGGTACCAATATGGTTAATGAAGTTTTAGGTATATGTAATAGAAACATTCAATGATGATTCTAATAAGTGTTGACAAACTATTTAATGAAAAACCTCGCTCATTACGAAGAAGACAATGAACTTTCATCAAGTTTTAATTTAAAAAATTTACATATAAATAGTTAACATTTTGGTAACTGTAATTACCTACCACTCAAGAATGAAATCTTATATAGTATTCTGGTTCTGGTTAAAATAGAGCCTCTAGATCACCAAAGAGTGGAAGTGGAGGCATTTAAAACTTAAAAAATGAGAGAGATTGACATAATATAATAGTTGAAAGAATTGTGAACTAAAATATATGATCAAGATCTCATATTTCTTGCTGTTTCAGTGATAAACCTGTTGAAACCTCTTCCATTCAGCATTGGGAAACTTATTGTTGTAGTATTTAGTAACAATAAAAATTAAAACCTATTAATAATAATTAATTATTAATGTTATTATCATTATCTCTTTATTATTTATGACCATTGTTGTTACTATTTTATCATAAGAATAAAATTAACTCTGCTTTCTATTATTTAGTATGAAGATTAATATTTAGTTCATCTATTTACTGTAAAAGTGCTAGTCTGCACAGTCGTTATAATATTAGTTAAGAATGGGTAATATTATCATAATGTACTAAATCAATATATATATATATGTATGATGTATGTATTGTGGAGGAAACGTGCCTCGACCCTATGGCAGGTCGACCCCACAAACACTAGTCAATTGCCGAACCACATACATATATGTTTACTTATTATCTCATTACCGAACTGTCTAGTATCTCATTACCGAACTGTCTATGCTTGCTATGTTAACCTGCCGAACTATGCTTTATTCTTACATGTCTATTTTATACTTATTTTATATGTTTGTGTTGTTTGCACTAGTCTTGTTTTTGCACACATGTGCGTGTGTAGCCAGCCGTGCCATGAGGCACCGCCCTGTTCTATGTCTAAACCGTTCTATTGGTGTGAAGCTAGCCAATCTAGTGTACAGGCGGGGCTTTCTTTTGTGTACCATTTTTGCCCAAATTATTATATAACTTTTTAGCATAAATACCCGTGTCTTAGTGAAATAAATCAGAGTTACTGCCTACACTCTCACTTGCTTGTTTGGTCTAATAGCATAAGCGCACTTATGCTAAAGCACAGGTAGCTTAGCAGAAACAACACAAGTAAGCTGGCACCGATTGCGCTGGTGAAAGAACTTGAGAAGTTCAGCATTTGCACAACAAAGTGGACAGGAGCATTGCACTGAATCAGTCGACTAGCAACTAGGATAAACAGTCAGTAGAAAGTGGTCAGTCGATCTCGACTCACACTGCACTTGACCTACGGGCAAGTGATACTGGAACGGTTATTCGAACGGCTAGGTCGACCTACTACACCTACTCCTCGGGATAGGTGGAAGGCGAGATAGATAGGCGTACACTGCACTGTTGTGTTTACTCATTACTGTGGGCCGTTGTACAGGTGGTCGCTACCACTCCTGACGGTAAATTCCTGTACAGTATTATTAATGTTTTTCTCTTAACATACACATTATTATTATATATTTATTATATAAATTACTCTTTATATATAACAATATCAATTTTGATAACGGAAAATAACAAGCTTGTAATAAAATTTTTTACTGTTTATATACATATTTTTTGTTATTATAACAATAATTATTTACCATTATATAAATAACATTGTGAGGGATGTCAACAACAACACGAACATTCGTTGCCATAGCAACATTCCATGATATACATATTTATCATGAACAATCATACAGCATGAGTAAATTATAATATATTGTAATAGAACTTAGTGAGTGAGTGCACGCGATCAGACGTACCAGGAGTTGTCATACCTTACCAGCAGATGAGATGTACCCGCTGCCTAGCAACAAGACGTAGCCTACAGAACCACCGATGTAAGAGCCGATCCAGTTAAGCTTGAAAGACCTCAACTAACAGTTGACATATTTAACTATATCGAGCGTGAGTTACTGTAAGGGGATCGCTTGTCTTGTATGTCTATGAACCAACGCTGTAGTAAATTACTTGTGTATGTGTATGAACCAACGCTGTAGTAAATTACTTGTGTATGTCTATGAACCAATGCTGTAGTAAATTACTTGTGTGCGCCTATTTTATTAATGTTATCTTGTTTGAATTAGCCGATGGAATTGCTACATTATATCGAATCATAGGCTTTTATTTCAACTACTATCATTTGCATTTATTGTCTGTAATTGTTGGGGCAAATCGCCCACTGCTTCAGAGCTCTGGAGTAGTCGTGTGAAAGTTGAACTGTGTAACGTGGTGTAACGTTGTGTTCCTCGCAGTCATTTACTGGAGTGTATTGTAAGTCGTTTTTAAACGTACCAGGACTGTTATCAATACTTCGAAACATCTCTTACCACTATTGTAAGTTTTGTCTCTTTCTCGTTAATGAATATTATTATTATGATCTGAAACTACTCCTTTGCTGAACAACTCGTGAAGTAGAATAAAGCTTGTGAATCGCAATATCCTTGATAGCAACTGAATGCTTAGATATTGTCCAAGTCTACTACATTTGAGTGCCAAAGAAGTTAACCAAGTCAAGCCTAAGTAAGAAAGTCTGCCAATTGTTGCCGTAATACAGCCATGTGGCTGTTAAGTGAAACTGATAGACAAAGGGATCTCCTTATAACGTATAATTGATCCTCTTATTGTGAATATAATTATCCCGTGCTTTGAGGGATCGACTAAGTAATTAATTAAATACTGGTTGTTGGCAGAGCTATACTGCGCAGTAGAAGCCACAACACTGGTCAGATTAGTGCCTGAGGCTACCGGTACGCTACCAACTTACCAAAAGCCCTCAGTAGGTTACCGCAGCTATAGAAGACAGTGGTCCGTTGAAGGTCGTTCACACTAGTGCATGTAAAACCTTTACAATATTTATTATTTATATATTTCATGTCTCTTTTGACGGAATTTTGGAACAATCTATGAAAAAAACAAGGCCTGGCTTGCGAATTCTTTTTTCTACATCTGCATGAGTAGCATAATAGAAACAGATCTGCACCAAACAGAAACCTGCCAACATATCATTTTTTTATGTCTGTCAAACTTTTTTGATTGTTTACGGACTTGCCATACATGTATTAGCTAGTTTTTACATGATCTTTGTTAGTATAACCTGCAGATGCATGATAAAACAGATCTGTCAATATATTACATTGTTGTTTTTTACATATGAACGTTTTTACAGTCTTGTTACAGTCTAATTATATTGGTATGTGAATGTGTGTTTGAACGGTAATGTAAAGGATAGTCGACAGCTGCACACACCTGTAAGATATTTATTGATTTGTTATTTGTTTATGTAGGACGTTTTCCTCCTGTTTTTGATCCCAGTTGGCACATTCCTTCGTTTTGATTCATTCATTCATTTTTAGTAGCCGGTTGGGTGTTATGTTTGTTTGCTTAAAGTGGTGGATATAATAGCGAAAGTGAGAAAGTATATCATAATGGCGTAAAAAGTGTAGCTAAAATTAATAGCAGTAGTAATATATGAGCAGATCTCCCTACCAAGTGTTTTTTTGTGGATTTGATCTTGGGGGGTTATGCAATGGGTTACGACGTTGGATGAATTCGCCGAGTTTATATTGTATTTTATCTGAGGGGTATTTGAGTGGCATTTGAGTGGCAATTAAGTGGCATTTGAGTTTTGATTATTTTTTTACTTAATTTGAACTTATAGATTTTGAATGCATGGCATTCAAGTTTTGATAATTTTTTACATAATTATATACATAACTTTAACTCATAGAGCATCTAGATTTTGAATGTATGGCATTTAAGTTTTGATAATTTTTTGTAATTCGACTCATATGATATCTTGAGAGAGGAGAGAGAAGAGATATATCTACATTGAATAAATACAGTGATTAAAAATGAAACAATATGTGAATATATACATTTATTGTGTAATAAGTCGGGAAAATTTCATATAATATAGCTAGAGTCAGTAAATATTAAATAATACCAAACACTACAACTTGTAATGACAATCAATGCATAAGCTTTTACTAAAACTATCTTGAAAACCTTCAAAACATGATCCCAAATGGAAAAAAAATGGATAAAGTTAGATATTCATCTAGTTGTTTACATCTACAAAAAAGAGGTATTTTGGTGAAATATTTTTTTATTTTATTCAATTTTCATTAATTTTTTACAAAAACAAATCATCCTATAAATGGTTAAATTTCGTCTAATTGTACAAATTTACAAAAAAAACAAGGTATTTGGTAAAATATTCTTTCATTTCATTAAATCTTCATTATTTTTTTTGCAAAAAAGAAATCATCCCTTAAATGGTTAAATTTTATCTGTTTGTATATCTTTACAAAAAAACAGGCTAATTGGTACGCAGTGATTTTAAGGAAAATATTCACTCTGGTAGTCTAGACACCCGACATCTAGCAGCTCTAGTTCCCTATGGAAGTTGCATCGGAAATTGCAAAAAGATGATGAAAATTGTACATGGCCAACCTTGACAGGAGAAGTAAATAACCAAAATGATGTTCTTTTGCGGAAAACCCAAGACTTTGAAAATATCAAACGTCCTTCAGATAAGTGTTGCAGTCTTGATTTTTTCCCTGGATATTTTTGAGACCGAATCATATGTTTTGAGTATAATCTGTTTTGAACACTATTTCAACTATCATCAAGCCATCTTAATTGTTGCAGCAACCAGCAACAAAGTAAGTAATTTAACACACTATTTTAATAATTCAAATCACAAAACTAACACATCATTTTAATAATTCAAATCGCAAAACTAACACATCATTTTAATAATTCAAATCACAAAAGCAGTAAATATAATTTATGCTTCCGATGGCGATGAGTCATGTATAAATAAGAACAGTTCTGGTAATCCAACTAACCACCACATTCAAATATTTTGAAAAATTTCAAATAACTCAAACACTTCTGGTTTTTTGACAAATTCATAAAGTTGTTTAATCTTGATAACAAGTACTACTGTTTGTGTTGTACACAGAGCAACATAAGTGTATATATCGCTAGAACAGCAATGAAAAGTGATGAAAACCAGCGAGCACTGAGAGTTGCTTTCTTTTATTGTAGTTTATTCACTCCCCTGTTTTAACTGGAATAGGAACTGCAAGGGTCTATTTCAATATTCATTTGATCCTGAAAATAGTGAGAAAATGACGATAGTGCTATTCAATATTTATTAATGGTTGATCTGGCTTTATTAAAAAAGCAATATGTTTGTCAATAAACCATTTTGATAAATTATTTAACCCAAAGTTGAAACACTAACTTAAAAACTCTGATATGAAAATTATGTATAAAAAATTATCGTCATACAGTCCTAAAAACATGTCAACATTTAATATCTTCACTTAAAACAGTTATATGCTGCAATTACAGTCTTAACTTGTTCGACTCGTCTTCCCTAAAGAGTTATCATATTTTAAGAGGACAACTGCCAAAAGTTTGTTTATTTAGCCGGGAAAACTTTAGTGACTTCTGACATATGCACTTTTATGAGCAGAGATACAATTGTTTAAAACTTGACCGGATTCCTCAACAGTTATTACAGAACAGCAAATGTTGCCATAAAGCACAATTAGACAACTGGGCAATATATTTGCTAGCACAGATCACCTTGTACTGTAAGAAGGTTTGTTCCGTAAGGACCTTCTGTCAGAATTGCACTGACCAAGGTTCACTGATAGCAAAAAATAGTGTTGCAGTTGTCTTAACATCAAAATATTTTTGCAACATTCATTTCGCAAGCACCTTATCGATGTTCTATCAAGCAACCTGAGTGAGTAATATGAGTGATTATGCGTGATAA
Source organism: Cryptosula pallasiana (assembly GCA_945261195.1). NCBI lineage: Eukaryota > Metazoa > Bryozoa > Gymnolaemata > Cheilostomatida > Cryptosulidae > Cryptosula > Cryptosula pallasiana. The sequence goes on along the minus strand of OX183132.1, from coordinate 40,226,257 downwards.
TTAGCTTCTATTTGTCAGTTATATATCCCCTTGATGCACTGTTTTAATTTACAAGTTTAGCGCAAGGTACAGAATCAGCATACCCAGGATAATGCTGAAAAAGGAATCACTTACATTCAAATTCCATAGTACACACACTTGATCAACTAGTAATCAACGAAAAAGCAGGCCATTAAGATTTAAATATATGTCATTCAAATTTTCCATTATTTTACCGACCCAGTGGTATACGATTTATCATAGAGCAACCACATTATGTGGACAAAAAATAGTTCTACTAGAAAGTTATATTTAAATAAATGAAAAAACTTCTATACCGCATCATTAACTACTTTCCGCCACGCATGGTCATGCGTCACTGATTTCGCAACACTCCAACAATACCATTGTCAGCAATGCTTGATACTGTGACCACAAAACATTGTTTTTTTAAGCAAGGGTACCTTTTTCAATTATTTTTCTGAGACAACGTCTGGTGTGACACAAATAATTTTTGAACCATTGGATGACACAGGTCTACTGGCAGAGAACAGGAAGTCACCGGATTGACAATACCGTGGACTGATTATAAACATACGCATTGGAGATTACTACTCCCGTACCGGCAGCCTTGTATAACGAAACATTTGCCTATACACTTGGAAGCTCACGCTACCACTTGTTTGCTTCGGTGAACCCCGTGTGCTCTGTACAGTACAATAGCTAGCCTCAACAGGTGTCAATGACGGCTCTATTGTTCAATACGGCACAGAAAACCTTTACAATGTTTATTATACTGAAGTGAATCTAGTTAAAAATCTCACATAGGAAACAACTAAGAGTCAAGCTGAGAGGCGGCGAGGTACACGCACCCGCCTATGACCTATATTAAGAGCTAAAATATCAGCCTACCTATCATGGAGAAGACAACTACTACGTTAACAGCCCAGTCAGTTGCATTGAAACTTCACCAACAACCAATCAACGCTGAGTGCTGTGACCTAACTTACGCAACGAAGGAGTGTGAGCAATGGCCAGCTGCTGCGAGTGAACTGATCAGCTCAACAACTTCAATTACTAATTATGAGACCCCTGGATATTGTATGAACATAAATAATAGCGCAAATAATTGCGAGCAAAACTTTCCACCAGCTATTGATGAATTGACTTACAGAGACAAGCTATAGTCTGCAATGAAATGACATTTGTACTAAATTTCTCTGAGAAGAAATTTGTTTTTATCGTTTTTTATTGTGAAAAAATATGTTGTTGTCATGTGAAATATTAATTAATTATATTGTATTATACATATTTTTATGCCTGACAACTTGACATATGTATTACATTTTTCCCACTATGCAATGTGGTTGAAATGGTCGATGAAATATTTTGTTGTTATGTCAAATGGCCGTATTTCACGGCAGTTATGTTTTTTGTACAGATTATTTTGGTCGTCAGTAAGACGCCCGTTTTTCGAGCATAAAAGCTCGCAGCTATGTTGCAATAAATCAGTTAGTAACCGGAGCTCGACTTGTAATTATACTAACTCACTCTTTACATGCTTGATCGACTGCAACCATGATGATCGCATTACCGGCAGGCGATCGGTTGATAGATAGACTGCTGTTATCATTGAGTAGTTATTAGTGTACTCAATGGCGTCTTCATAGCTATTGGTTTAATTATTACTGTAGCTAATTTTAATTATTTAATTATTAAATTATTCTAGTATTATTATACTGCGTTGGCTAGTCTATACTAGTGATAGTATTGACTGAAAGTGGTGCGCTCAGTAGTATATGTGGAGCAGTTCCTCCACATGAATTACTACACGATTGAAACAGGAATTGACGGCAAGCCCTGGTCGGTAGCTGAATAAGCTCAGCCGCTAGGCACTGATACTAGACACCGGTAGCTGAATAAGCTCAGCCGTGTCTATTGCGCTCAAGTCCTGGTCGGTAGCTGAATAAGCTCAGCCGCTAGGCACTGATACTAGACACCGGTAGCTGAATAAGCTCAGCCGTGTCTATTGCGCTCAAGTCCTGGTCGGTAGCTGAATAAGCTCAGCCGCTAGGCACTGATACTAGACACCGGTAGCTGAATAAGCTCAGCCGTGTCGATTGCGAATAAGTCCTGGTCGGTAGCTGAATAAGCTCAGCCGCTAGGCACTGATACTAGACACCGGTAGCTGAATAAGCTCAGCCGTGTCGATTGCGAATAAGTCCTGGTCGGTAGCTGAATAAGCTCAGCCGCTAGGCACTGATACTAGACACCGGTAGCTGAATAAGCTCAGCCGTGTCTATTGCGCTTAAGTCCTGGTCGGTAGCTGAATAAGCTCAGCCGCTAGGCACAGACATAGGTAGCTGAATAAGCTCAGCCGTGTCTATGGTGGTACACCACTAGTTGGTAGCTGGACAAGCATAGCCACTGGTGTTGAGATTGTACACCTACATAGAGAGTTGTCTGCCCTTGGTTGCAGTCCATTGAAGAGTTGTTTCCCCTCTCCACAGAGCAGGTTCATTTCAATACCAAGACTTTACAAAAGAAAATACCAGAAGAAAAAGAATGATGATGATAAAAAAAACTGTGAGGCATGGTGGTATAGTAGAAGATAGATTGGAAGAAAAATAATGTTGTTTTCTAATCATACAATAAGCACTGATTAGGTTTAATAACATATTATATTTTAATTATTATAATAATTCACAATACCAAATAGCAACCATTGATTAATTGATAATAACATGGTTATAATAAAATAATTATTTTAAACAAATATATAATAATGTTGGGGAATCCGGCAGCACAAACATAACAGTCGACCCAGGACATTTCGACCTAACCAGGTTCTATGAACAATCGTTCGGCTTCGGCCTTATTCTACTTACATTATAAACAGTCAGCTAATTAGTAATCACTCATACATTTTATATCTCATATATGTCATATGGCTTTGCGTAGAGGGGCAGCTTTTTAGTCAACAAATGCACATGTGTATATTTAATCAACCATTACGAAGTGCTGCCCCTTCTTTTGTTATCTAGGCCAATCAGGCCAGGTGGGTGTGACCGCCTTTTGTTCTATGTTGGCAGCAGAAATGTTATGTAATTTACCCTGTATAAATATGTGTGTTTTGGATACAATAAATCAGAGTTAACATGGCACTCTCACTGCTTCTTTGAAACCTTTCAATAAGCACCTTGCGCACACAAAAGAATAGCTGATAAGCTAAGTGGACTAAGCAAAGACTCATACAAGATTACTACAGCAGTAGTAGACAGCACATAAAAGATTATTGCAATAGCAGCATTGCATGCTGACAGTGCATTCATACAGATTGAACCAACACAAACATCAACAGCCACTTGGACAAGTCGATTAGCAGAACGAACAATAGTCAGTAGAAGGTGGTCAGTCGAATCGACTTACACTGCACACTACCCTAGGGCGTGTGATACTGGAACGATTGTTCCACCTGCTAATTCGACCCTGCATAGTCATCCTGCCGAACTAGAAATCAGTGGAAAGCAAGGCAGTTGTGACAACTCCTCGCTGTGTCTAGCTCACGAGCTGACAACACTGCAAATCCAGTTCGACCAGTTTAACTTGTGGGCCTTGGGCTCGTTAGTAGACAAGTCGCTGTACTGCCTGCACACACCCAGTACTGTGGGCCGCTGTACAGGTGAATGCTACCACATTAACCTGAATTCCTGTACATTGGTGGCAGCAGTGGGATTGAGAAGACCCACACAAGACGACCCACAGGAACAGTAGCCACAGGCAGGAGTCAGCATAAGACGAAATGGCAAGCAGACGCCGCGCAGTCAGCTCAGATCGAGATGGCTCTCCCCTACAAATCATGGGTACCCTGGCCGACATCTTGGATCGGATGTCCACCAACAACGGGCGCGACAGATTCAGAGTCCCTCAATTTAATGGTGAGGGAGACGTGAACTATTTCATTCAGCGATTTGAAGAGGTCGCTCGAGCAAATCGATGGTTACCCGAAGAGTCCACCATCCACCTACGACAGGCGCTACTAGGGAAAGCGGAACAGTGTGGAAGGGGAGCAGACGCCACAGCCATCACTCAAGCCCTGAGGGCTAGCTTCGGCTTGACCAGAACAGAGGCGCAACATAGACTGACCACCTATCGGAAGGGCCATAGAGAAGGTTTAAGGGAACACGCGCTCCAGGTGGAACGGCTGGTGGAAGCCGCATACGGTGACCTCCCTCTCCGAAACAGGACAGAGCTCACTCTACAGACTTTTCAAAGCACGCTCGGTCACGTCTATTTGCAACGCCACCTACTGGCCATACGACCAGCAGATTTAGAGGAAGCTGTGCAGGCAGGAAACGAATTCCTCCAAGTCCAACATCAGCCCCCAGCACAGTCAAACATACGCACAGTACAAGAAGACGGAGTCGAAGAAAGGAGCCCTGCGTCAGAAGCCACTCTCAAATGCCAGGAGGTAGAGGACCCGCTGGCTAAGTTGCTTAAGACGATAGAGAGCCTAAGCAAGGAGGTGGCTGGCTTGAAGGAAGAGAACTCGAAGCCCGCTCCCCGTCGCTGCTGGGGCTGCCAACGTACGGGTCATGTACGAAGCCAGTGTACAACCGCTCCATGGCAGACACGCCAGGGAAACGAGCACGGCCCGCAGCAGTAGGCACTCCTACTAGCTGCACAAGGGCCCCCTCAGCCAAATTGTCCAAAGACAACTGGGTCAGCCGACCCCCAGAAGAGATAGAAACCCTTCCCTTGAGGAATAGATTCAGTCCGCTGGCTGGTGACGAAAGCGAGGAGGAGGAACCAATGGAGGAGACCCTACCCTTGGAACGACCCCCCTCTGACACTAGGCCAAAGAGACAAATGAGGAAGAAAGAAATCCCCCCCACAGTAAAGAAAGGGACGCCACTCACAATACACCTAAATCAGGTGGAAAGACCATATAAAAGTAGTTACTATCTACCCGGGCGAGTGGAAGGACGACCAGTGACCTACCTAATCGACACTGGGTGTAATACCAACTTATTGTCAAAGAAAGTGTTCGACCAGCTGACCCCACAGAACCAACAGAACCTCCAATCTTATGACTCCCACGGGCTAATGGCCGACGGGACTAGATTGCCATTCTATGGTCTACTGACGCTGACAGGACGCATAAGGCACATAAAGTATGAGGAAACATTCGTTGTTAGCCAGATCAACGAAGATGTCATCTTAGGAATGCCTTTCCTGGCGAAGCAGAACTGTCAGATGGGTTTCGACCGGCCAGTCCTGTGCGTACAAGGGAAAGAGCTCACGTGTACCGACAGACATGGAAGGGATCTAGTATCCAAGGTCCAAGTACAACGCGACACCCACATTCCCCCGCAGACGGAGGCCACCGTACCCTGCCACCTGGCGAGCCGCACCCCGTGCGCACAGGGAGTGATCGAGAGTACAGGAGGAGGCCTGATGTTGGCCACTAGTGTTAACACCCCTGACGAACGCGGACGCGTACTAGTCCGGTGTTTAAATCCTTCCCACACCAGCATCACGGTACCCGCCGGAGAAGTGATCGGCACTTTCACGGGGATAGAGCCAGAGGAAGTACGACCGGTGCACAACCTCTCAGAAAAGAGCACGCCTACAGGAGAAGAGCTGCCACCCCACCTCACGCAAATGTTCGCCCAGGCTAGAAACGGATGCCAGAACACTCGAGAAGAATGCCAGCTCCGGAACCTACTCACCCAGTACCAAGACGTGTTCAGCCAGAATGACGGAGACATCGGCCGCACCCAGCTCGCCGAACACTCCATCCCTGTAGTTCCTGGCACGCGGCCAATCCGGCTGCCACCACACCGACTAGGGGCGGAGAAGGAAGCGGAGGCCGAGAGGCAAGTAAAAGACTTGCTAGCCAAAGACCTCATCGAACCTGCAGAGGGCGCATGGAGCTCCCCGGTGGTATTAGTCAGAAAGAAAGATGGCTCCTGGCGTTTCTGTGTGGACTACCGCAAACTGAATGACGTTACACAGCAGGATGCATACCCGATACCCCGGATCGATGATTCTCTGGACGCTCTCGCAGGGAGCCGGTACTTCAGCACTCTAGACTTGACCAGTGGATACTGGCAGGTTCCGCTGGACGAAGATGCCCAGGACAAAGCAGCCTTCATAACCCGCAGCGGCCTCTGGCGATGGAAGGTGTTACCATTCGGCCTAACCTCGGCCCCTGCCACATTCCAACGGCTCATGGAGCGAGTACTGAAAGGGCTCCACTGGAAAACGTTGCTCCTCTATCTGGACGACGTGATAGTCATTGCTCCCGACTTCACGTCCCACCTCCAGAGGTTAGAGGAAGTACTGCAACGCCTCCAGAGTGCCCACCTTAAGGTGAAGCCCTCGAAGTGCGAGCTCCTGAGTCCTCAGGTACGTTACCTCGGACATGTGGTCAGCGCGAAAGGTGTGGCCACGGACCCAGATAAGGTGGAAGCGGTGAGGAACTGGCAGGCCCCACAAGATGTGAAGGCGCTGCAAGCGTTCTTGGGAACAGCTGGTTACTACCGGCAATACTTGCCAGACTACGCCACTACAGCCAAACCTCTCACCGTCCTGACTGGGAAAGAGATTCCGTGGAAGTGGGGAAACCTGGAACAGACGGCATTCGAGCAGTTGAAAAACGGCCTGAGCCAAGCACCCATTCTAGGGTACCCCGACCCCAAACTCCCATATATCCTGGATACGGACGCAAGTGCCGTAGGAGTAGGAGGGGTACTGTCACAAATCCAAGAAGGGCAGGAACGAGTGATCGCCTACTACAGTAAGACTCTGTCACCCGCGGAGCGCAATTACTGTGTAACCCGGCGAGAACTCCTCGCAGTGATTAAAGCCACTAAGCACTTCCGGCCATACCTCTATGGAAGGGAATTCAAGCTGCGCACCGACCACGCTTCCCTCAGATGGCTCTGCAGGAGAAAGGAACCCTCCTGCCAGATAGCACGGTGGCTAGAAACGCTGGCCGAGTTCAAATTCAAGCTCGAACATCGACCAGGGACCCAGCATGGTAATGCGGACGGCCTCAGCCGCCGGGACCCCTGCGTCGACTGCCGACAGTGCCAAGCTATAGAACAGAGAGATGGGGGACCCACCCATGCTGAACTGACGCTGAGCGGGCCAGCAGAGCAAAAGGGAAAGATGACTGGGGGACCCACCCATGCAGAGCAAAAGGGAAAGATGACTGGGGGACCCACCCATGCAGAGCAAAAGGGAAAGATGACTGGGGGACCCACCCATGCAGAGCAAAAGGGAAAGATGACTGGGGGACCCACCCATGCAGAGCAAAAGGGAAAGATGACTGGGGGGCCCACCCATGCCGAGCAAAAGGGACAGGTGAATGTAACGGTCACCAACCCCACGGAGAACACCAAAGAGTTGGTACAGGCCCAGAGAGAGGGGCGCCACTCCGTGGCCAAGATCTATGCAGCGGTCCAAACAGAGAGGCAGCTCTCCGCCAGGGAATTAGAGGAGGGAGACACTGAGCTACGGACACTGCACGACAGGATCGAGATGATGAGCATCCAACCCAATGGAACGCTGGTCTTGCGATCAGAACACCAGGGGCGAATCAGGATCTGTGCAGTGTGCCCCCCAGCTTGGCGAAGTAAGGTTGTGTGGGATACCCACCAAATGGCGCACGCCGGAATCAACCGTACTCGACACCGCATACAGATAGACTGGTACTGGCCTGGGATGTCGGGACTAACACGCAGACTCATAAAGAGCTGTGAGGTGTGCCAGGTGGCTAAGCGGAGCAACAGACCCACCGCGCCCGACGGCCAGAGACTCTTTGCAGGACGACCATTTCAGAAGGTGGCCGTTGACCTAGTGGGACCTCTTCCCCTCACCAAGCGGAAGAACAAATGGATAATGGTGCTCACTGACCATTTCACGCGTTGGCAGGACGCCATCGCGCTGCCCGACGCTACAGCCCCCACGGTGGCCACGGCGTTAGACGAAAGAGTCTTCAGCTATTGGGGCCTCCCGGAGCAACTACACTCCGACCAGGGAGCCCAATTTGAGTCAACCATCCTGGAGGAGCTATGTTCATTATGGGGCGTACGGAAAACGCGTACCACTCCATACCACCCCCAGGGTAATGGCATGGTGGAACGACAAAATAGGACCCTAGGAGATGCCCTCCGGACTCTAATACTGGGAAAGGGCCAGGACGAATGGGACGGGTTACTCCCACAAATCATGCGTGCCTGCCGAGCCACACCCAACTCGACCACAGGAGAGACCCCCAACCTACTCATGCTAGGGCGAGAAGTACGGCTCCCCGATCAACTGACCGGGTCACCCCCATCCCTCGACCCCTACAGCATCACTGAGCATACCCTCCGTGTGCAGAGAGAGTTGGCGACGGCGCACGAATATATAAGAGACCAACAGGCCAAGATTCGGCAAGAAGAGACCGGAGAACCCCTTCGCTTTGCCAAAGATGAGTTAGTAGTGATAGAAAACAAAAGGCGGACCAAAGGGAGCAATCCGAAACTACAACCCAGTTATGTAGGCCCGTACACAGTAACCGAAACATACCCGAATCACACATATCGGCTGGAAAGAAATGGACAGGGGTGTACACAAAACGGTCGTCGGCTGAAGTCCTACCGAACTTGTAGAGAACCAGTCGGGAGAGCCCCGCCGAGTCGGGAGACCGCCCTCCGGCCCAATATGAGGGGAGCCTACCAAAGGCGGATGCGCCCACCCCCGGAGGAGGCCGTAACACCACCCCCAGAGGTGCAAAGAGAAAGAGTACCAGAGGAACCTCCGACTCCTGAGGCACCCCCACCTGAAACCGCTCCGACACTACTACTGCCAGCGCCACCCCCAATCCAGCCAGAGCCAATGAACGAACCGCCGCCTACTCCAGTGCCCGCACCCGCTGAGGAGACACCCCACAACCCCCCAGTAGGAGAGGAACACTGGCCGCCACTTAACGCAGAACCAAGGAATAGACCAATGAGAGAACGGAGACCTCCGGTGCAGTTTACGGATTATCAATGTTATCAGGCAAGAATAAAACAAGATAATAGTGATATACAGATGCAGGTAAACGGACAGGCCCCCCGAGCAAGAGGGAGGGTAGAAGGGATGGTCTATATACCATGGGCAAGTGCAGAGGAAACAAGAGCTAAGCTAGGATTACATCAACAAGCAAACATTCAGATCAGTAAAAGCAATCGGAAAGAAACACAGCCCGAGCAAGTAGAGGAGCAGGTAACTCCAACTCAGTAGGAGTAAGGTCAGTTAGGCCCGATTTACTGGCCTGGTTCACATATCGTAAGTTATCAGAAGTGATCGCAGATCAGCGTATGATGATCTGCGATCCATGTTCACATAAACTTGGCACAAATTAAGATCTCAAGAAGTATAATCACTCTCTTGTCTGAAAGGTTATAAAATGCTGAAGCCCGCTGTCACTGACCAATGATTATTTATACTAAATGCATTTTCGTTGTTCAACGACCAATGTATTTATTGCATTTAATTTCATTGTAATGTGAGTCAACTCATATGATAATGAATTTTTGTTTTATGTTTTTCAATTCAGTTTATGACAAATTATTATTAAAATGACACATTCTTTTTACCATTATCCTAACATATATGTATACAAGGTAAAGATTGTACACATTTAAAACGACTGGGTGTTATCACTATTCGGGAGAGTGTTGTTATTGTTCAGAGCGTCTAAAGTTGAAGCACAGCTTTAATCCCTTCCCCCTTTTGTTCCCAGTAAAGCAGTGAGTCATAACACTAATGTTAACCACTGTACTGGCTCCTACAGTGTTAACACAGCAAAAGTGGCTGATTTTAGATGTTTAATGGAGAAACAGCAAAGTGATGAATTGTAGGAATAGTAAATTGAATATTACATACAAAAGTACTTTCAACAGTTCCTCTGTGAATGCTGGCATTAGCAAAGGTTTACTAAAGCCTCATATGAACAAGAATTATAACAATTCAGTAACGCAACCCTATGGTGCTCTGAAACTCTCACTCCGCACTCCTGAAGTCAATTTGACCAGTCTCATTTTTATAAGAGGTTTAATCACAGCTATTCACAAACCATTAAAATAATAAGATCTCTAAATTCAGAATTAAAAATCTATGATATATATGTGTATATATATGTGTATATAATTTTTATGAAAATGAAACTTGCTGGAATGCTTATGATGATAATTTTCTCTTAGTTCATTTAGAGACAAGTATTAGTGCAATATGAACATAATAACTAATTATCCCATTTCTTTAGGCTTCCAATCACAAAAGAACTGACTTGCTCTTCTTCACTCAGCATCAAATCAGCAGTTGATACGTGAATGAAAAGTAATGAAGGCTGGAAGTATAACCTTGTGAGCCATATAGTCCTTTATAAGTGATGATATGTTCGTATGTAATAGAAATATAAACCAGGAGAAATGAATAGCTGCTTGAAGGTGCTGCACAAAAATGTATTGTGGCAATCCATGCAAAGGAGTCCACCAGCCCTAAAGTATGCATTGCACTGCACATAAGTATTTGAGCTTCATACTAAGCTCTGTAATAGCCGATTAAATTATTTTTCTTTGTTGCATGGTTAAGGAAAAAACATGATACCTTAACATCTATGGATACTTATAGTGGATATAGATTTTTGAAAATGAAATAATCACACCGTTGAATTTTCAGCCTTTTCTCCCACCCGCCCATAAAACATTCAAATATATAGTGCATCATCAATAACGATTCATGAGCACACACTTAAAAGTGTATGTAATTGATCAACACAGGATTGACAGCAAATAATTTTGTACTCTATTTCTTGTAAATTAATAATTGAGCCAAATAATGTTGCTGCTCTGCTTTACTACACGCTGGTGAGTATCAATGACAAATTATATTTTTATTCCCATTATAGCAATTGAATCTATCAATCTTGCTGCTATTTACTGTACAACAGGCTCATACTAATGTGTCTATATGATAATAATTGTGTACCACTACGACATTCTTGATAAAAACCTGTGTTTTGCTTAAATCAATTGACGAATTGATTTGTTTGCTTTTCCATTTTGTATTTACTGAATGTACTGAGAGCCTTTGCGGGTACTTGCATGCTCAACTGTGACCATCAGAAATTTATTTTTTGAAAAACTATGAAAACAATTTTTATTTGGTTGCAGAATGACTTACAAAGTGCACTACTTACCATCACTTTGTTTAATTGGTTTCGTCAAGCAGTAAAATATAAAACCATCTAGTCAAAGCCCTATCGGTTTTTAGTTCTAAAAAATCTTGGTGTTCAAAGCGAAGCTTTTGTGAATTTTGATTTTGAATGTTCTCTGATGCTATTCAAGGTTGCTACATTCACTGGATCCAAAATCACTATCAAATGCTCGCTTCAAGCTTCTTCATAGGGGATAATTATTAGTGATGGATAGCCAGTTTTATGTGTTGTTTGTTGTATTTGTTTCACACTATAAGCAATACCATGGGTGATGCATAGACATTGGGCTGGCCACTGGTGAACATAACCAAGACATAATCAATGTCCAAAGCCATTCACCTTAAGCTAGTAAGTGGCGGAAGTAATTTTAATTTATTTAGTGAAAGCAGGACACAACAAACAATACCGTTTAATATGGTGGCTCATAACTGGAAACTTTCTTGTTTCCACAAGTGTATAAACACTCGTGAAACAACTAGATCTTTGATTAGATTGAATAGATGAATAGCTTAATGAGCTGCATTACAACTTGAAGGCAATTGGGATTCAATGCCAGCTCTTGCTAAATGCAGCATGTTATGCAATAAGATTATTTCTGGCTAACAACTATAGATAATTTACAACCATCTAAATGCTTTGCAAATCCTCCAAATGCTATTGAAATTCAAAAGGTCAGCAGCAGCTCAAACCTTACATGTATAAACATTTTCAAAGTCAGATGATTCGTTTTAAAGCCCTACAAACTGTTTTTGAAATGGTCTGAACTATGTTGAAATAACCATGCCTGTTCAGTCGTAGCCAATAAACATAATGTTTTTGTAGCTTTTTTTTAAAACATCTGTTACTGGCACAGTCTCCAGTAGACACAAAATGTATCATCCACTTGAGTTGACAGTTGTACGAAATCGTCTCAAAATGAAATAATTAATTCTGCAAGCACGAAACCAAAAAAAGGTAAATAATAAAAAAAATACTACATAACAAATATTGCACTTTTGCATTGCAATATTCATCTAATAGCAAAGTTTACCTGGTCACTAAATCAACCATTCACATCAACACATTTCACTCTTTGGAGCATCCCAGCATTGAACTATATTTTGTTGAGTTTCTGAATTTTCAAGTTTTAAGCAGCAGATTGCTGTATTGACTAACCCTCTAGGCCCCCTCAATGCTGATCTACAAGCCTGCAAAATACCCCTTTTCCAGAAATGCTCGCCAATTTTCACACTGCTTAAAATTGACATCATCTTTGGATCAGAAGTATGTGTACTTCTTTGGCGTACAGTATTTATTTGGCCAATCAAATCCCGCTATTTCTTTTTATTATTTTGTTTATTATTATTTTGACCGCATACTACGGTCCTTTTATGTATGAATACCATTTATTGTTGTCTAACTCACCAAAACAAGCACAATTTTTTTCTACCCTATTGATGGAAAGAATTTAGATGATCCTTGTGATTGTGATCATATTGGAATAGGACCACCTGACAAATCTCGCAATTGTCTCTTGTTGCTATTTCACATATGAAATTTTCGTAATAAACAAGCGTTGATTTTGTTCACTACGCGTGTGCATTATTTGTGTCCATATTGAGAGAAACTACATTCAGATTTTACACGATCAGCATGAAGATTCAAGCCATATGAAAAATGGGGCTTAACTGGAAAGCCCAACATTAATACTTCATGTACATATAGCGATCGTGCTAGCGATGTTGCTTAGCGATTGGGGTAGTCGCTCCCCCAAATTGCACAATTTTTTGTTACTACCTATTCTTCAGCGATTCCGGTCAAACTCGCTGTTACAAAGCACAGCCTTCAATTTATTATAGGATCGTTGATAGATCGGAGCACTGAATATGACAAGGCACTATTGAAAACTAGGGTAAAGTTCTTTTGCAATGTGATTGGCTTGTGATTTTTTTATCCCTATCAAAGCCTGGCGATTACCTCAAATAAAATGCTAGCAATGGCTTAGCGAAAAAAAGAAGTTGCAAAATCATACAATTGCTGAGGAAGTCGCTGAGTAATTGTTATATGTACATGAGTTATTAATCTTAGAATCAAGTTTTTATGGGTTGTCTTCGTAAGGATTCTTTATTCCTGTTGCAATGACCTTCAGTAGACTTAAGACTAAATGAATTGCCCAATCACATTTCATTTCAATTGCATACGATGTAACTTCATTTATAAAAATTTACTATTATTTATTATAACTTACCACTCCCACAATCCAAAAATGACGTACTTGGCAATCAATAGAAGTTATACAAAGCTCAATCTCAGCTTATGCGACGAGCATTTAAGGCTAGTGGGCTTTTGGCAAGCTTGTAAATCATGACTGAGTGGGCATAGAGGGTTATTTAATACATCAATCTGCTGCTTAAGACTTGAATATTCAGAAATTCAACCAAAAAGTGATCAGGCTGGCATGCTTTAATGTCAAAGTTTCTATATCTATGAAAATGCTTCACTTTGTCATATTCAAATTTTTGTATTTGTCAAATTATTTTACTTTGGTCAGCTGAAACTTCCATATCCACAAACTTAGTTCATTTTATCATATTAAAATTTCTAAATGCATAAACACCTTTCACTCTTTCATGCAAAATGATCTATATTCATAAACATTTTCAGGCCAAAATTATCATATCTATGAATCTATTCAACTGCAATGTTCACAAGTATAAATCATTTTTGCCACTCCAAATGTCCACAATAACAACATTTTTCCTGCGTTAGAATTCTTTTTGTTAAATAGTTTTTAATATTACTAATATCAATCATAGGGTTACTCCTAAAATCAAGAAAGTTTTCTCACAAAATTTTAAAAGCCTAGCTTTGGAGCAGATCAATACTCAACAAACTTTTAATCTCTCACTGAGAAATTACTCTATTGCTTTAGCACTTCACTGCCTGTGGGAGACCAGCTAGCCATATGATGCAATTGTAATGATTGAGCAAAACATTTCTACCAACCAACAAACATTAGAAACGTTCTCAAAATACTTCTGACCATTCACTCCTGTTAATTTAATTTACTCCATTGTATTCCACCTTGAAAGTTCTCAAGAGCGCGCTTGCATAGTGGGATCACACTTATCAATGAGTTGGATCACAGCTTATCAACTTGCAACTGCAATAATACTTCAGTTACACACTGGCTAAACTGATCACATCGAAATTCTCATGTTTTAGTATTAGTATGAAAGTGTTTTGTGATCAGAATATATTACTCATTTTAATACCCCCTTAAATGTTGATGATAATTAAAATTAAAGACGAAATTGAATAAACACTGTTTTGTTTCCATTTTAATACAAGTGTGGCGTTTCTTCAGGTTCATTTGTCACCTACCAACATGTTTACACATTCTTTTCATGAGTAAATCTATTTTGATGTTTCAACATGCAAAAACATGTTTCATTTTTTCCCCATCAGTATCCGTGTTAATTTACTTTAGCATGTCCATGTAACTTCTTGGAGTATCAGTGAATGTTCATAATTCATAAACATGGTCCACCGCTTCACCACTAACCTTTTTCAATTACTATATTTTTTGTGTTGAAATGAATAAAACAAACAATAATTTTCTTTGACTTGGATCTCATGTATTAGAAGCACAAACTCTTTTTTACTTTGAAATCTTGTTTTTAATTAACATATTTCCCTTCCATCCATTGGAATTTCCACATTCATTAATATTAATCATTTGTTTCTGTTGGCTTATTAATATTGATAGAACATATTCTACCAATCGATTGTGGAGTTTCCATATTCACTAGCGTGTGTTACACTTTCGTTGTAAAGTTTCCATATTCATAAACATATTTTACTCAGACTTACTGAAGTTTTCGTATTCATGTACGTATTTCACCGATGTCTACGGAAGTTTGTGTATTCATATTCAATAAAATTATTGATATATTCAAGTACTTTTATTCGTGCTTGAAGGTTATTAAAACGCAACCGTTTTATCTTGTCTTCCCTCCCGAATGAGATTTGTAATTTTTATTGAATTGTTCAGCTTAGTCGCTCAGCTTCATTAATGAAAATTTACTGTTCAATAAAATATTTGCTCCAGAGATTTCTCTTAATTTTTGGTACAGTTATTTAGTTGTATTTTGCTGTGAGACCTGGTTAGTTCTAACAAATCAAATTGAAAGGATTGCGGCTGTCAGATAAACCATTAATTTCCCTACCGGCTTACTTGGCTTTTGTACCATAACTTTACTTCTTTGTTATTTTAGGCATAGATTAATCACCAACTTTTCATCATCAGGTTAATACTAACGAAAACAACAACTGTAATCCAGATAATGTAAGAATTGAAGCAATTCCTATTCAAGATATAAAAGAGTTTGTCATCTATGATTTTTTAGAGTTGTCCCCACTGCTTTCCCCATTCTTCACTAGTTGTATGAGTGCCATAGCATTAAATTTCATCATAACATGTGAAACAAAATTGATTATCTGCTGTGTGGCTTCCATTGATGTTCTTTGGTGAGTGTACTAATGCTGAGTTTAACTCTTGATTTGCTACTTGAAGCATTTGTATCAAATGCTATTGCAATGACATCTTGCTATCAGCATACAACAGTAAAAACTATTTAATATCCCAGGTTTCTGTTTTTATTTCACACTCCTAAGCTTAAATAACTTAAGAGCCAGCCATCAAACATTCAATATAACATGTCAGGTAATCTGCAGTGAGAACATTAAGTGAAAGTGGGCTTGCACTGAAATATGAAATGTGTTTGTCTGTTGGCAGCATGACGATATACTTCAACATTTATAAACTGAAGTCAGAGAGTAGTTACAAAAAATTATTCATTTATTCATTTGCGACTTTTGTTAAACCAGTTTTAAATTTTTTATTTACTTGCCTTTAATTGCGTCAAACATTATTTGAGAATATTTTCAGCAGTTTGTTATTTTTTGCTTATTACTGGCGTATATTGAATGATGCTAAAATTATTTTGAAATTTTATTCTTATTTGGCTTTAGCGCAGGTGAAGTGGCGAGGCTGGTCAAGCTACTAAGCTGGATTTTGTCAACTCTCCATTCCACATGTGCTACCTCGCCAACAGAGCAATTCGTTGTTAACCTCGCTACAAATGATCCAACAACGGAACTGTGAACTTCAACAGAAGCGAGATCATTGTAGACTTTTTCAGCAACATTCTCTTGACTCATTCTCTTGCTTTTGCAGTCCCAGTGGCTGGTAAGTACATGTTTATATATAAAACTCTCTTCTCTACACTCACATTAAAATTTCTCCTCATTTTTTGTAACAAGTTCTCTCGATGTATGTGCCTGAGTTCTGCCTCCTGCCATTAGATTTGTCTGCAATTTTGACAGCAGTATACAGAGCCCCTTGTTGCACATTCAGTCAAATCTGGAAGTTTTTACCGTCTTTTTTATAATCGTATTATAGCCATCATATGGTCTCTGTAGGTCTTTTTATCACCAAAAATCGTGATGTAATAGCTAGTGTGTTATTTTATGGAATTGATTTTGTTAAAAAGTGTGGACAAGTAACTAATTTTCTTTCAGTACCAAAATTAACTGCTAGACTGATATGATACATTTTAGCACCATGAATGAATCCTAGGAGCGGAAGCCTCAGCTAGCCATTGCTCAAGATATTTACCCGGAGGGTGTCGTGTGACACAATAATAATTACATGTATGATAACTTGGCAAAATATAAAGCTCTACTACCAACTGATGTAATGAAATTAGATGAGTGACATTGACAGGATCAATCGTTCCCCCAACCCTTATTCCCTTCATTTTCCCTCACTTTTCTTTCTCTCTTTTTTAATGCTGGTAACACCAAACCTTGTTTTCATGTGATTCAGCTTCACCGCCATTTAATTCAATGCTTCTTGTTCATTGATTTGTTAACTTAATCAAATAACAGTGTAATCCTCATCCTTCTACGATGTCATGTAATTCTTTTTGGGTTATTCTCTAAGCGATAATGAATGTTTGTTGTGAATTTACAATTCGCTAACAGTACTGTGCTATAAATGGATTGTACAAACAATGTCATCATGAGTTGTTTCTTACTTCAATTCTTCCATCTTCAGTCTTTTGACATTACAGGAAGTTATTAAAACAACAAGTTTTTGACTGCGCAAAGTTATGTCTAACTATAAATTAATAACAAAGATTAATGTTAGGGACCGTTTTTAGCTGATAACAAGTTTGATTTGGAATTGTCTTTTCCTGACTTCAGTTTCTATGAAAGAATGTTGAAATGCTCAACTGCATATTGTAACACGGTTTTTGAGAAGTTGTGCTCTCTTTATGTTGCCTTGTAGTTATCGCTCAAGTGATTTTAATAGCGTCGGCTAGTTAATTATGTTATTATTACAGGGATGGGTGCTTGGCAAAGGTTCCTGTAGTAAGTAGGACTGAGTTGAAACCCTGGTTAAACATCTGTAGCTATGTGCAAATATCCAGTAAGCAAGGTATGTTCTCTAACCTCACAAACCATTGAGCACAAACTGTGGAGAAACCAAACTAATTTGTACAAACTTGTGATTGGATGAATCTCCAATAAGCAGACTTTGATTGGCTGTTAGTAGCAACTTTTTTTATATAACCAAGAAATGCTGGATCTAGTTCTGTGGAGGTCTTGCAGTCTATGTAGCCTGAACGCTTCACTGATTTTGGAGTTGGATAGCTATGCAAAACTTCACTCATAGTAGTAAAGAACACTAGCCACTGTGGCAATTAAAGTTAACAGCTTTCACTTCAGCTTGTAACAGTTTAATTCTATAGCCAATGCTGTGAATGCTTTGTATTATTATAATTAATTACCACAGTAGTAGGTGATGAATAGGCATCAGTGGTGAGTTGAATTAAGCAGAAGGATGCCAAGCTTCTGGTATAGGTGTTTTTTAGGAGATTCAATGAAGTTAAGCAACAGAACCTATTTTTTAGCAAATAATGACCAAAATTAACATAAAAAAATTAAACTGATCTTAAGTAGTAGGCAGTTGAGCGCAGGTATCATATTGGTGCCAGTGTGTATGATATTTTTACATAAGATAAATGTAAATCCTCTGCAATTCCATGATATGACACCACTGGGGATCAAAAAGAATAGTTTTACACAATCGATTTACATGTTTATGTTGAGACTGTAACTGGTGAAACTGTGGATTATACATTAATAAGCTGCGAAAAACACCCTTATAAAAACCAATTTTTGACATATTTGTTAGAGAACTGAGAGTCATTTCTATTTCTCCACACATTCTATGATATGTTTTGGAGGTTCTATCAGAATATCAGAAGGCTAGCACCGGTAACCAGCCTGTAGGCAAATGGCAAAGGCATCGACTTTTGAACTAGTAATCTGCAAAAAACAGCCTATAAAAACCAGTTTTTGCCATATTTGTCAGAGAACTGACAGTCATTCCTATTTCTCAACACATTCCAAGATATGTTTAGGAAGTTCTATCGAATTCTCAGAAGGGCAGCACCAGAAATCAGCCTGCAGGCAAAAGGCAAAGGCAACAAATTTTTCACTAAAAATCTGCTAAAAAACAGCCTGTAAAAAGCAGTTTTTGCCATATTTAGGGGAAAACTGACAGTTATTTCTATTTCTCAACACATACTATGATATGTTTCAAAAGTTCTATCAAGTTATCAGAAGGCTAGCACCAGAAACCAGTCTGCAGGCAAATGGGAAAGGCAACAACTTTTTCACTTAAAATTTGCGAAAAACTGCCTCAAAAAAACCAATTTTTGACATATTTTTGGGAGAACTGAGAGTCATTTCTATTTCTCAACACAATCAATGTTATGTTTTGAAGGTTCTATCAACGTATCAGAAAACTAGCACCGTAAACCAGCCTGCAGGCAAATGGCAAAGGCGACAACTTTTGCACTAGAAACCTGCGAAAAACAGCTTCAAAAAAACCTCTTTTTGACATATTTTGGAGAGAACTGAGAGTCATTTCTATTTCTCAACACAATCAATGATATGTTTTGAAGGTTCTATCAACATATCAGAAGGCTAGCACAGGAAATCAGCCTGCAGGCAAATGGGAAAGGCAACAAATTTTTCACTTGAAACTTGCGAAAAACCGCCTTAAAAAAACCAATTTTGACATATTTTTAGGAGAACTGAGAGTCATTTCTATTTCTCAACACAATCAATGATATGTTTTGAAGTTTCTATCAACATATCAGAAGAATAGCCCCAGAAATCAGCCTGCAGGCAAATGGCAAAGGCAAGAACTTTTTCACTTAAAATTTGCAAAAAACAGCCTTATAAAACCCAATTTTTGACATATTTTGGAGAGAACTGAGAGTCATTTCTATTTCTCAACACAATCAATGATATGTTTTGAAGGTTCTATCAAAATATCAGAAGGCTAGCACCGTAAACGAGCCTGCAGGCAAATGGCAGAGGCGACAACTTTTGCATTGCTTACAATGAGAGCTGGCCATATTGTGTAACAACTATAGTCTATAGGATGTGCAGGAGGCGTGACTCCTGATTTACAGCTGTCCTTAAGTACACTGAGTAAAATATTTCCTTTATTCTATTCAATTTTCATTAATTTTTTCAATAATTGCTTAAATATAAATTATTCATTATTTTCTTATTATTAGGTAAGCAACCTATCATACAAAATTAGTTTCTTGAGTGAAGGTTTTATCCTGCATTTTCCTTTTGAATTTTTTTCAAAAATTTACCATTTTTTTCAAAAACAATCATTTATATATACAATTTCCATTATTTTTTTAAACAGAACAATTTCTATCTCTGAGAGGTTGGAGATATTGGGGTAGAAAACTTAGACATGATGATGAGAAGGCTATGGATTTTCCCGTTTAAGAACAAACCATTTTCGATGGCAATTTCAATTCGGAAAACTAAAACAATGTAATTTGTTTTTCAAAATGCAATCATCAGAAAGCTTCTGTCATGATGAGGAGGAGGCTATGGATTTACCCATTCAAGAACAAACCATTTTCGATGGCGACTTCAATTCTAAAAACGAATTAGAACTGAAGTATGTGGTATTACGTAATAATTTTTTTAAACAAGAACAAACCATTTTCGATAGCAACTTTAATTCTAAAAACTAAATCAATGTAACTTTTTTATTCTTTGTCTCCCATGAAATTGTTCAAAATGAATTAGAACTGAAGTATGTGGTATTACATGATAATTTTTTTAAAAGAAAAAAACACATCAAAATCGACAATTTACTCCTCTAGATAGTTCAAGTTTACAATATTTGAGAATTAATCACAATAGAAACATTAAGCCTACTTGATAAAAAAGAATTTGACTGTTAAATTTAACTAATTGATTCAATGTTATTATTTGGATCTTTTGAAAATAAACATTTCAATGGAAACATCATATTTAGTCTTTGACACACTTGAAACCATTTTCCAGTAAATTTCACCAACAATATTTTAGAAATGTTTACTAGATATTTACAAGAAAAATGTGGTATTTTGGTAAAATATTCTTTTATTACATTCCTTTTTAATTTTTTATGTTTTTAAAACAGGGTTTTATTACAAAGTTTTTTTGTTTTTTCAACTTTTTAAAAAAATAATCATTATAATATATAGTTTTCGATATTTTTTTAAAAAAATAAATATATATAGAGATTTTCACTTTATATTCTTTTATTCCATTCAATTTTCAATAATCTTTTGAGTGAGGATTTTATCCTACACCTTCCTTTTAAATTTTTTTATTTTTTTAAAAAATAATTATTGAAATATATAGTTTTCGATATTATTTTAAAAACAATATATATATATATATATAGAGTTTTTCACTTTATATTTACAAAACTTTGGTATTTGGGAAAATATTCTTTTATTTCATTCAATTTTCAATAATTTTTTGAGTGAGAATTTTATCCTACACAATCCTTTTAAATTTTTTATGTTTCAAAACAGAGCTTTATTACATTTTTTTGAACTTTTTAAAAAATAATCATTGAAATATATAGTTTTCGATATTTTTTGATTTTTTTGTACTTTTTAACTTTTTTAAAAACTGTCAAAAAATCACCAAATTACCTCTCTAGATGAATAAAATTTACAAGTAAATAATTGTAATAGAAAATACCATATCTAGTTTTTACATTCATAAAACTGTTTTATAGTAAATTTTCTGTAATACAAACTACTATAGCTTACGATATCAATGGTTACAAAGCGCTTTTCTTGAACAATATCTTCCTTGATATTCTTCTGGTATATTATTAGACCCAGGGAGGAACTCTTGTATTCCGTATTCTCTGTGATCCAATAATTGACTAAAATACAAAAGTTATTCATTATATAAATAAATTTTACCGAATTTAAATTTTACTCTTAGCTACATTAGATAGTTTACATTATATATAACAGGAAAATAACTCACTGAGTTACATCATTCAGCTCATTATTTCTTAGGGAAAGTTCTTTACTCTGTTTTCTTTTTACAATATAATGGACTAAAATAAAAAATGATGTATTAGTATAGTATGATTAAAATTAATGTAAAATAAATATAAACTTTTGTTAATTTTTCAACTTCTATGTAAAAGAAATACACTGATTACACACGAAAAAGTCCTTTTTTTTCATTTGGATTCGGAATGTATAAATATAAATATATATATATATATATAATTTTAAAAATGTTTTACAACAAACACTCATGAATAAGCCATTTATGTGATAAAACGTGTTATTTACGTGAAAAATTAAGCATTTTTTGTAAAATAACTATAACCTTTTGTGATTTTTTTCAACTTCTAGCTAAAAAAATACACTGATTACACAAAAAAACCCTTTTTTTTAATCCAAAATATATATAATTTAAAAATGTTTTACAAAAAATGTTTATCAATTGATCATTTATGTGAAAAACTAAACATTTTTGTAAAATAATTATAACCTTTTGCTATTTTTTAAACTTTTATGTAAAAAAATACACTGATTACACAAAAAAGTCCTTTTTTTAATCCGAAATATATATAATTTAAAAATGTTTTACAAAAAATGTTTATGAATTGATCATTTATGTGAAAAACTAAACATTTTTGTAAAATAATTATAACCTTTTGTTATTTTTTAAACTTTTATGTAAAAAAAATACACTGATTGCACAAAAAAGTCCTTTTTTTAATCCGAAATAGATATAATTTAAAAATGTTTTACAAAAAATGTTTATGAATTGATCATTTATGTGAAAAACTAAACATTTTTGCAAAATAATTATAACCTTTTGTTATTTTTTAAACTTTTCTGTAAAAAAATACACTGATTACACAAAAAAGTCCTTTTTTTAATCCGAAATATATATAATTTAAAAATGTTTTACAAAAAAAGGTTATGAGTTGATCATTTATGTGAAAAATTGAACATTTTTGTAAAATAATTATCACCTTTTGTTATTTTTCCAACTTTTATGTAAAAAAATACACTGATGACACAACAAAATCCTTTTTTAATTCGAAATATATAGATAACTTAAAAATGTTTTACAAAAATGTTCACAAATTTATCATTTTAAGGGGTTTTTCATTGTAAGAATACACAAAATTTTCACAAATCGACTTTTTAAAATTATGGTAAAAATTAATAAAACTTACCTATAGTGATATGAATCCCTTGAGTTATAGATTAGCTTCTCGAGAGTTTGTTCTCCACAGCCTTCTTTTTCAGCATCATCGAAGTGGTTGAGAAAATCCTCAGATTTTGGATTATCAGCCAGTTCCGAGGCTTGGACGAAGGCTTGATGAGCTGCGAGTACACTTATGTTGTAGAAAATTGAATTGTCTGCGTTTCGACTCAGACCCTTGAACAAAATCACTCCAAATCTCTCCGATGTCACAGCAGAAGCTATTTGATGAGGAATGCGCATATCTCCGATCAGTAATTCTTCATCTACAACACTTCTGTATTGAACTAGAAGAGTCTCTTCATTTCCATTCCATCGCCTGTCAGACTTTGTTATAACTTCAGGGTTTTGGAAACATATGACACTATCTGTTGGGAAATCCTGAAGATTAGTTACCTCAAAATAAGCATTGATTTGTCGCATACTTTTTTCTGGTAATACATCAAACACATTCTTACACCTCAAAGTAGTTCCTGTTTCTGTAGCAGCACGAAAAATTGCTTTTCCAGTCTTTTCAACACCCATGTAGATCAAAACCAGCGGTCTTATTTGCGAAGCTTCATTGACAAGTAATCCTGCTGCTAATGGAATAGTGCTCTTCACTCTAACTACCTTTCCATCCTTTTTATAGTTGTAGATGATGGTGCAGTTCGTTTCATCATGGAGCTCAACGGTTAACACCTGCATAACTGTAGGTATTGGTAAATCTTCAACTTTGACTATGTTTTCAATGTTTCTTCTGGAAGCTGGAGATAGAGTACTTAACAGAGAGGCGCTTTTGATGATGAGAGTTGCCAGAGTATTCAGACTGGCGCTTTGAAAGGGAATCATAGTGCGTTGAAGAAGTACATTGTCATCAATCACCTTCTTATCTTGTGAAGGTTTTGGTTCTTTATTCTTCAGTTGTTTTGTATTGACCTGTGTCGACATTCTAAAAGATAAAGTAAAAATCCATGTTATGTTTTCTTTTTCAAACCAATTTGGAGATATATATACGTATATATATATATATATATATATATATATATATATATATATATATATATATATATATATATATATATATATATATATATATATATATATATATATATATATATATTACTCAATATCATACCGCTGTTAGTATCTAAATCGATAAAAACTAAATTTATACTCAATCAAGTTGACTTACCTCCAAACAGAAAAGTCCTTCTAGCAGTTGTAGTAGATGATGTTGTAGTAGATCTTGCTCCTTCAGTTGCTAATGTCGAAGTGACTGCTTTCTGTGTAAAAACAGTGCTTATATAGCTGAAATCATGCCATTTATCATAAGGTTAAATTAATGAAACATTGCTTTTACGGAAGAACACCAATGCTTTCGCGGGAAGAAATAATTTATTTTCACGCGAATAGAACCCACTGCTTTTGCGGGAATAAACATTTTATTTTCATGTGTATACAAACCGTTGCTTTCGCGGGAATAAATAATTTATTTTCACACGAATACAAACCATTGCTTTTGCGGGAATAAACATTTTATTTTCACACGAATGGAAACTGATGCTTTCGGGGGAATAAAAAATTTATTTTCACGCGAATGGAAACCAATGCTTTCGCGGGAATGAATAATTTATTTTCACCCGAATACAAATCAATGCGTTCGCGGGAATAAACATTTTTTTCACTCGAATGGAAACTGTTGCTTTCGCGGCAATGAATAATTTATTTTCACGCGAATACAAACCAATGCTTTCGCGGGAATAAACATTTTATTTTCACGCGAATGGAAACTGTTGCTTTCGCGGGAATGAATACTTTATTTTCACGCGAGTACAAACCAATGCTTTCGCGGGAATAAACATTTAATTTTCACGCGAATGGAAACTGTTGCTTTCACGGGAATGAATACTTTATTTTCACGCAAATACAAACCAATGCTTTCGCGGGAATAAACATTTAATTTTCACGCGAATGGAAACTGTTGCTTTCGCGGGAATGAATACTTTATTTTCACGCGAATACAAACCAATGCTTTTGCGGGAATAAACATTTAATTTTCACGCGAATGGAAACTGTTGCTTTCGCGGGAATGAATACTTTATTTTCACGCGAATACAAACCAATGCTTTCGCGGGAATAAACATTTAATTTTCACGCGAATGGAAACTGTTGCTTTCGCGGGAATGAATACTTTATTTTCACGCGAATACAAACCAATGCTTTCGCGGGAATAAACATTTTATTTTCACGCGAATGGAAACTGTTGCTTTCGCGGGAATGAATACTTTATTTTCACGCGAATACAAACCAATGCTTTCGCGGGAATAAACATTTAATTTTCACGCGAATGGAAACTGTTGCTTTCGCGGGAATAAACATTTTTTTTTCAGGGGAATAAAAACCAATGCTTTCGCGGGAATAAATAATTTATTTTCACGCGAATGGAACCCGTTGCTTTCGCGGGAATAAACAATTTATTTTCACACATTCACCTATATAAGAGACAACGGTTTCAGACAGAAAGCATCCAGTTCAACAACAGTGAGCAAAGGAGCAACATCTATCTACTACATCTTCCATTGCAACTACTAAGAGTTCTCTCTTCATAAAGGTAAAACTTAAATTCAATTATTTCCGCTAGCTAACACAACTATCTGAAGGCTTTATGACATATCTATCTTTAAATTGGTTATAAAGAATTGAACCAATTTTTTTCTGTTTTTTAAGAATGAATACTCAAGTCGTAGAAAGTCAACCATTGTATCTAAAGTCGGAATCTCAGCCTGATGAAAAGGTAAGAATTAATAAAAAATACTATTTAACACCTGTTGAACATCTTTAATTATTTTAGTTATCTAATTATCGCTTGTATTTTAGAACAATGCAACAACAAATCCAATCTACTTAAAGGACTTCCTTCCAGAAATGTATCATAACTATGTGATAAATAATGATGTTGTTGAAGAAAAAGCTGTAGAACGTTTGACATTTCAAGTTATAATATTCTGTATAACTCAACACATGATGAGTATGGGGATGTGTTGTAAGAAACGTGATATATCTACAGAACGCTTTGATGACATTATAAAAAACGGTTTCGAAATCGTTTTGTCAATGGTGGAAGTCGTTAATATTAATAATTTTTTAAAAGAAATTGAAAGAAGTGCTTGGAATCAAATAGTTTTCAAAAAATTATATAACATGACATGGAACAAAAAAACTTTTTATAAATTCAGAAAGCATATTTATAATTACGTCCAAATAGATAAAGCTCTATCCTCTTCTGTAGGTATTTTAGAACTAATGTTAGAAGCGTTTCATACATATTTATGAAAAATTTTTAGTTGTTTTTTTATTATTTTACAATATTTTGCTCAAACTATTATATTTTATTTCTTACCAATTGAGATGTTAAAAGCAGTATGATATTAAGTAAATACATCTATATATATTTGAACGCATCCTTTCCTGTTTGTCTCCACATCCCAATAGTTTAATAAGCACATTCTCAATCTACCATAACTCTATGATTTTAACTGCTTTTGGCATAAATACATATATATATAAGACACTCTAAGTAATAAATACACTCTTAGCCACTCATGCAAATATTACCCTTTTATTTTTAGAATGTTATGGATGCTCTTTCTGAAGAGCTCCTTAGCACAGATCCATATCCAACAGAAAATAAAATGAAAAACGGCAAAACAACTCCTAAGAGAAGGAAAATTGCTCCAAAAAAACGAATAGTAAGGAAACGAAAACAAACAGTGAGAAAACAAACTACTTCCGTTGCTAAGCAAACAATGGAGAGTGCAGCTATAACTCATTTAACAGTTGAATGTCTCAATGAAAGGAGAGCTAGGGAATTAGAAAAGTCTAAAGGTTCTCAAGTGATTGACTCACCAAAAGTCCCGATTTGCAAAACATTTGAAGATCTTCCTATCCCAAGCATTATGCGAGTGACTGGTGTGATACAACCATCAAGTAAGGAGAAGTGTAGATATTCTCAAGTACACTACCATGATCCTTCAGATATAAATGAACTCGAACCCAAAATACTCCTCTGTCCAGTTGAAATAGCTAAAAACTTCAACTGTGATAATTACCCCCTCCGTTTAACGTTGTATATTTGGGTAGAAAGGGAAAACCAAAAAATAAAAGCGTTCTTTGGTATGATGTCAGACGTGTTACCAGACATCCTCTAAGCAAAAAGAAAGCTGAAGAGGAATCACTATATTTGAGTACATTGACTAAAGGTCAGCTCAAACGCTTCTTGAACATCAACACCCTCAATAGTTTTCAACCCGGCGCTATTTTTCCTTACCAAGATGTTGTTGATAGATTCGTTCCTCATCGATTTAAAGGAGGACAGTCGAATGTAATTTGTATCCGTTATAGCATTGAACAATGCGGAGAAACGCTGTTGAAGACGCTTGCCATACCAGACAAATATGCTTCAGAAGCTAACCGATATACTCCAGGTGTGATGATCTACAGAGGAAAAACAACCCACGGAAAATGTAAGACAGAATACGATCTTTCATTTTGCTCTCCATACAGCCTCGGTCGAATGTATTGGAAACAATATTGTGATCAAGCAAAGCACAACAAAACAATATTAGAAATTGATGATGCTGATGAACTTGAAGATTTTCTACGTGGAGATTTTGATGATTTTGAGACAGGATATGTTGCTGAAAAAAAATGATGAGATACATGATAAAACTCGGTGAGAGTTTTTCTCTAATCATTGTAAATAATACTTCAACTCGATTTAGATGTAGTTGTAGTTATTTCTATCCCAATAATTTTTTGTTTTAGCGATGGATAGTCTCTAATTCAAAAAAACAAGTTGGACAATGTGACTCGATGAGTCATTTCTATATAATGTAAACTATCCAATGTAACTAAAACTATAATTCAAATTCATGTAATTATTTTGAATTTTTGTTTAATCACTCTATACTAATACATAACTTTTTTATTTTAGTTCATTACGAATTCAAAAGCACATAAAACAGAAATCTCCCTTCTTAAGATATAACATCGCTACATCAAAGACATCATTGTAAAAAAAGACTATGTATTAATTGTTATTACTTAGTATTTACTGACTCTAGCTGAATTAGTAGTAATATATGAGCAGATCTCCCTACCAAGTGCTTTTTTGAGGATTACACCTTGGGGTTTAGGCAATGGGTTACGACGTTGAATGAATTCGCCGAGTTTATATTGTATGTCATTTGAGGGGTATTTGAGGGGCATTTGAGTGGTATTTAAGTGGCATTTGAGTTTTGATTATTTTTTTACTTAATTTGAACTCATATGGCAGCTAGATTTTGAATGTATGGCATTCAAGTTTTGATAATTTTTTTACATAATTATATACATAATTTTAACTCATAGGGTATATAGATTTTGAATGTATGACATTTAAGTTTTGATAAATTTTTTAATTCCTACTCATATGATATCTTGAGAGAGAGGAGAAAGGGAAGCATTAGTTATCTTTAGAGAGAGGAGAGAGAGAGGAGAGAGAGAGGAGAGAGGAGCTACATCTACACTGAATAAATCCGATGATTAAAAATAAAACAATATGTGAATATATACATTTATTGTATAATAAGTAGGGATACATAAAGAGAACATATTAAATATTGTGAGCTTGAAATAGTTCCAATATCATTTCAAATGAAATAGTGGATGATGAGAGATTTTCATCCATTTGTATGTATCTATTGTTGTACTGATGTTATAACTTAGGAAGGAAGACTTCTGTTCTATGTACTTTTGATTCCATAATGAACTAAAATAAAAAGTTATGTATTAGTATAGGATGATTAAACAAAAATGTAAAATAATTACATGAATTTGAATTATAGTTCTTTTTACATTGGTTAGTTAACATTATATAGTAAAGGGAAGTAACTCACGAAGTTATATTGTTCGGTTTGTTTTTTCTTGAGCATAATTTTCATCAAGTGTTTTTGATTCTCTCTCTTCTATCTAAAGCAAAACAAAAAAACAATTACTTTATAAATAAATTCTATCTAATTGGAAGTATTACTTATATCAGTTAGTTTACATTAAATAAAAAACACTCACTAGGTTGCGTTGTCTGACTTGCTTTTCTTGAATATAGTTTTCACCAGGGGGTGTTGGTTCTCTCAAAGATGTAGAAGATGTGTTTCCCGCTCCCATTGAAAGCACTAAGACCTTGTTCTCAACAACGTCATCTGTAGTAAAGTACTTCATCTGGTTGGAATCATCAAGTTTGTTGGATAGGTTTTGAGCCGTTTCTATCGCTTGTAATGCTGTGAATGTGATTATATCATGTCGATGATAACCAAATCTACTAACTTCACGATTTCTTACAAGTATGACTCCTGTTCCAATTCGTTTGACATCGCTAGCATGTTTTTCAGGTATATATAGAGCTCCCATCATCAAACCATCGTATTGCAAACATCTGTAGTTTACCAGTAGCGCATCCATCACCACTTCTCCGTTAGGTAATGTTAACTGAGTTGATATTTGAGGAGATTCAAAACTGATTACACTTCCAACAGCAAATTGAGAGAGTGTTGCGATACGAACCATACTGATCAACTGACTAGGTGTTTTTTTTTTTTATTAATCTACTTAGCTGTTTAGCTTCCTCAAGGGAAATATTGGATGGAAAGTTGATAGGGTGAAAGATTGGATGCTTGTCTGAATCGAATCCCATAAAAACCACCAGTTTTGGAACATCCGGTTGTGTTGGAGCTAATTTGTTATAATCCTCATTTCTCACCATGGATCTCACTTGTCGCCTGTTGCCAAATGTTTCGACATTGTAGCGGATAATGCATAAGTTTTTATATACATCCTCAGCTGGTCTTTCGATGGAGATTATCTCGAGAAGTGATGGTGTTTGATTTAAGTGAAGTGGTTGAAACCTTCCAATCATTACTCTGTCATTGGTATCGCAAGAATTGAGCAAACTAGCAGCATTTTTTGACAAGCAGGAAAGATGAGAAAGAGATGGTGCTTTCAAAGTCCAAGCATAGTCAATCGTTTTATTTCTATCCGAATCCCATGGCTTTGGTCGAACTGTTTTCAGTTTCCTTTTTATTATATGTGAATCAGGAGGGATATTTTCTTTATCATCAGAGTATGGTTCGAATGTTGAGAGAAATGAGGTATTACGGTCTTCATTCATATTCAGAGCGTTCAGTGAAAAGTTCGAACTGAAAAGAGAGTAAAAAAATATGTAACAGATGGTTGGAATTTTGAAAAATATTTGAAAAGAATAAACTAACTAGATATTTATAAAATAAACACATAATCAAAACCAAAAATAATTTTTCTGATGCGTTATGGTGAAACTATTTGATCTTTTATTAATATGTTGGAACTGAAAAGAGAGTAAAAAATATGTAACAGATGGTCGGAATTTGAAAAATATTTGAAAAGAATAAACTAACTAGATATTTATAAAATAAACACATGATCAAAACCAAAATAATTTTTCTGATGCGTTATGGTGAAACTATTTGATCTTTTATTAATAAGAACAAAATATTAAAACATAAAATTAACTTTCTGAAGTATTATAGCAAATCTAGTTGAAGTTTTCTATCAATATATGTTAAAGAATTATTTAGTGATTCTCACCTTATTGACTGAAAGTCTTTCTATAGTTTCAAGTAAATGTAGTAGTTGGTGTGTAGATGTTGCTTCCTTGCTAGCTATTGTAGAACTGGATGCTTTCTGTGTGAAAACCCTGGTTCTTAAATAGCTAAAGCTGTACCAATTAACCCTATGAAACCTTCTTTATAATATATCTATGACTCAGCAGTTTTTTCACGCGATATTCCCGCGAAAGCTTTGGTTTTTATTCGCGTGAAAATTAATTTTTTTACTCCCGCGAAAGCAACGGTTTTATCCCTATTGAAATAATTGTTTTATTCCCGCGAAAGCATTGGTTTCTATCCGCGTGGAAATAAAATGTTCATTCCCGCAAAAGCGACGGTTTCTATTCGCGTGAAAATAAACTATTTATTCCCGCGAAAACATTGGTTTGTATTCGCGTGAAAATAAAATATTTATTCCCGCGAAAGCAACGGTTTCCATTCGCGTGAAAATAAAGTATTGATTCCCGCGAAAGCTTTGGTTTGTATTCGCGGGAAAATAAAATTTCTATTCCCGCGAAAGCAACGGTTTCCATCCGTGTGAAAATAAATTATTTATTCCCGCGAAAACATTGGTTTGTATTCGCGTGAAAATAAAATATTTATTCCCGCGAAAGCAACGGTTTCCATTCGCGTGAAAATAAAGTATTGATTCCCCCGAAAGCTTTGGTTTGTATTCGCGGGAAAATAAAATTTCTATTCCCGCGAAAGCAACGGTTTCCATCCGTGTGAAAATAAATGATTTATTCCCGCAAAAACATTGGTTTGTATTCGCATGAAAATAAAATAGTTATTCCCGCAAAAGCAACGGTTTCCATTCGCGTGAAAGTAAAGTATTTATTCCCGCAAAAGCATTGCTTTGTATTCGCATGAAAATAAAATTTTTATTCCCGCGAAAGCAACGCTTTCCATTCGCGTGAAAATAAATTATCTATTCCCGCGAAAACATTGGTTTGTATTCGCGTGAAAATAAAATATTTATTCCCGCGAAAGCAACGGTTTCCATTCGCGTGAAAATAAAATATTGATTCCCGCGAAAGCATTGGTTTGTATTCGCGGAAAAATAAAATTTCTATTCCCGCGAAAGCAACGGTTTCCATTCGTGTGAAAATAAATTATCTATTCCCGCGAAAACATTGGTTTGTATTCGGGTGAAAATAAAATAGTTATTCCCGCGAAAGCAATGGTTTCCATTCGCGTGAAAATAAAGTGTTTATTCCTGTGAAAGCATTGCTTTGTATTCGCGTGAAAATAAAATTTGTATTCCCGCGAAAGCAACGGTTTCCATTCGTGTGAAAATAAATTATTTATTCCCGCGAAAACATTGGTTTGTATTCGCGTGAAAATAATTTTGTTATTCCCGCGAAAGCAACGATTTCCATTCATGTGAAAATAATGCTGATTCATAGAAGTGCAACTTAAGCTATATAAGAAGCACTGTTTTCATACAGAAAGCATTCACTTCATCGTTAGTAACTGAAGGAAGAAGATCTACTACATCATCATCTACTACAGCCCTCCTTCTTCATCATTTAAGTTACATAGGAAACAGCTGAAGTTCAAACAACTATGTATATAATTCATCTAATTCAAAGAAAAACAAGTCTTCATTTGTGATGTAAGTATTTATATTTCGTTTTAATTGTAATCAATTTAAGCGTGAAGACATTTTCTGAACAAAAAACAAGATTATTCACTATTTAAGATATCAAAAAATGCTGTATGTAAGTTTTAATTATGTTTATTCTTATTATTTCAGGGCTTCAAAATGAAAAAAGTACTCCTTCTTCATCCGAATTTTATAGAAAGCAGCTCTCAAGTTCAAACTACTAGGAATATCATTCATTTTAATTCAAAAGAAAGACAAGTCTTCATTTCTGATGTAAGTATTTACATTCTATTACAATAGTAATCAATTCAAGTATATTGAAAAAAAATTGAAACCTTAGTCTTTTTTTATTTTGTTGCTATAAAGCATTATCATTTTTTTTTTAGAATAACAACGAACTAGATCAAAAGGAAAGAACTTTCCAACAAAACTTCAACTTGAGTAATAACTGAAGCTACTACTTGTATTATATATAAATAATGTGTCGAGTAACAAACAACAGATATGTAGCAAACACTATTTATAATGGAAAAAAAGAAATGCGAAAAACTCGGAATTGCTTTGAAAATACTAAAGACTGCACCGAATGGATAGATGATAGTTTACTCGTTACTTCGTCGTTGTTTTTACAACGAAATTTTCCTGATACCACTGCAATCACTTATGTCGTCGCAACTTATCCGGATAATCACTGTAGTCTTTTGTCATTAAAATTACAAAAAACTATTGCGCAACTTTCCCCAGCGGACTTTTTCAAGTTCATTTGCAATGAAATCTCTTTTTATGAAAGAGAGACTTTAATGCTTGATGAAAGTTATCGAAGAAAATCATTTCTTACAAATTGGAGACGAGTAGGTAAACATTGTGGTGAAAACATGGCTGCAGCTGGTTTCTATAACCTTGAAAAAGACAACGCTGTTCGATGTGTTTTTTGCCAAGGGGTATTACTAAACTGGAAGGATGAAGATGAACATCCGATGAAAGAACACGCTAAAAGTTTTCCGTTTTGTCGATTTGTTAGAGGATTTAACACTCACAATCGTCTGTATAGACCTAGGAAACTACTTGCAGATGAAATGAAAAACATCTCAATTGTCAAAAGTTATACGATGGAAGAACAAAAGACCAGAAGAGGAGATTTAACTGCAGAAGTATTACCTCTAGGTATATCAATTGATCGTGCTGATACACCACGTTTTGCTACTGAAACATCTAGAGAAGACAGTTTCAAACAATGGAAGGGTAAAGTCTCCATGAAACTCCTTTCCAATGCAGGTTTCTACTATACTAAGTTCGGAGATAGTGTAAAATGCTTCTTTTGCTCAGGTGAACTTAAAGAATGGGAAGAGAGTGATCTACCGTGGGAGGAACACTGTCGATGGTTCCCAGACTGTTATTTTTTACTCGGGAGTAAAGGTGAAGAGTATGTTGAGGATGTTTACATGCGAACGGAAAAAGGCAAAAGGTGTAAGCGACGGGTTGAAAAATATCGAGAAAAAGTAAAACAAATAACGCACAACAATGACACCGAAGAAATGAAACTTATTTGCAAAAAACTAGGATACAGTCAAAACTATATCGAACAAGTTTTAGTGTTAAATGGAAAACCTTTTGAGCGAATAGGTTTTATGATTGAAGCCTTACATATTTTTGAAAATGATTTTACAGCTGTTGAGAATTCGTCAACACTGTTAAAAAATGATGCTAAATCAATTGATTCGTTAAAAAAAGATAAAGATCAGACTAAGCAAAGCAAACTCGCTCAATGTGTGTCTGAGACGCATGAAAAAAAAGTAATTGCAAATCATATCTCTCTTCCATGTGGTCATCTCATTTACTCTAGTGAGTGTAAGGAAAAAGCACTTACTGAATGCTCATCAGAAGTAAAACCTTGCCCAATCGATGGTTGTCAAGTTGAAATTAAAGCATTTATGAAGATCTACATGAGCTAGCATAACAATTAACCTCAAAAAAAGAAAAAGTAATGAATGATTAAATAGGTGTTTCAATTTGAAAACGTATCATTCGCGTTTTGTAATTTAACGGAATAACAACAAATATGTTACGTGTTGAAGACTTTGCTCACCAAGAAGCTTCCGATGCTATAGGACCTAAGACTTTTTTGGCTGAGGTTTCTGATGAAATGTTGAGGATTTATTTTATGGAGGAATGTGTATACTGTGTACTAGGAGGAAGTTTTTACAAGCAAGCAACCAATCTATCGCTACTAAACTGTTACTGTTCACACGTTGATGACGAATGTATCACTTGTAAAATATATGCTGAAATGGTTGAAGGTGCTACACCTACCAAAAAAGAATTGGGTGATGCTATCGACTGGATTGATAGAAGACAAGTTTTGAAAAATGCTAAAATGGGTTTTTTGGTGCATGATGAATGGATTATTGCTTTTTTGCATCTTTCCACTGATGATTTGAAGTCTCCCTTTTTGTTAACAAATTTGAGAGCACGATTAAATCCCTACCTATTACCTACTAGTCAGAGCAAACTGGCTTATCAACGACTAAAGGATAAATTACTTGCGATAGCGGAAGGATATCCATACGCTCACACTCTTGATGAAAAAGAAGACTCAGTCAACCCGATAATAACTATTGATTCGACAAATATATCTGAAGACTCATAAAAGACCTGCTACAAAAAAAGTTGCTTCATTTATCTCTGAACTACAGCAGAAACATGAGTGGAAAAACTCAAGGATTCAAGTCAATTGGTACATTGGCTGATTTTGTTCCTAAGTTCATAAGGACTCATTTTGAACACATTCCTTTAGAGCGTTCGAATCCTCTTTTTGTTCAACTCATCACCGAAGAAGTATTTTATTTTGTGTTAGGATTCAATCTAGTTCGTAAATCAATACAAAGCATGCTTTTGAGCTGTAATTGTATTTCAAGAGCAAATCCTCTCGAATGCTTAAACTGTTCTAGGAGCTTTGATCCAAAAGTATGCTGTCCGCAAGCCAAGTTGATAGATTTTGAAGATCTCAAAAGAGCGATCGAACTGATTGATATAAAGCAATGTTTGAAAGATGCTGAACTGGGTGATTTGATAGATATTTCGATTTTAAGAGGTTTGACTTCATTTCGCTGGACAGAAACACATGTTCTTTTGTCTCAATCTCGATTGGAACCATACTTACATTTTGGTAACCACTTTGATGAGATTGTTTCACATCTTCAAAATCGGTTGAGAGAGCTGAACAAGCCGCTAGCCACTTACGTATAAATAGAAAAAACATCAAGAAAGAAACTATTCAACTTTCAACACTGAAAGCGAAAACATTTTAAAAAATGAGCTGCATATTTATCTTGCTACTGGCACTAACATTTCCCAATGTTAGTGGAGTATTTTATACCAACGAAATTGATGAATGCATAGCCGGAGCTATGGATAAAAATGATGTCTTGGTTTTTTCACCTTTCGAAAGGACTATACGATATAAAGATGAAAATGGAAAAAACTGTGTGCAACTCTACCCTCCTGACTTATTATATTGTGGTTTTTTCATCCCTCAAAGCGCTTCTTGGATCTGCAAAGACACAACTTCTACAGATTCTGTGCCTTGTGATACTACAACAAAATACGTTTTGAATCAAGCGGAATGTGAAATGGGTATTACAAATAATACGGAAGGACTTACTCAAAATACAAAAGTATATCGAAATGGGAGTTTATGTGCATTTCAATACAACAGCAGACGTGTGATCTGTCCAATAAGAAGACAGTTTGAGACATTCAAATTTGCATGCATGCAATGCGCTCATTCCGATCATTCGATCAACAAGGAGCCTACAGATACCCTGACCTGCAATACACCAACAAAATACACTCTGAATCAGGAGGAATGCGCAATAGGGGTTAAAAATAATACAGAAGGTCTTAATCAAAATACAAAACTATTTTGGAATGATGAATTATGTGTATTTGAATACAACACCTCACGTTTGATTTGTCCACCAACAGAAGAGTTTGAGACAACCAACTTTGCATGTGTGGAATGCAATCGTTTGACCAACGAGGAGCCAAAAATAGCTACTATCATCACTAACATCAATGGTATTGAAGGTGTAAATTTGTCATTTTCGAGTTTTAAAAGTTTGAAGTCTGTTCAAAACAAGATTATCATCAGTATCACATGCCAAGGAGATACCAAAGACAAATGCAATCCCAAGGTTATATATATAGAGCTTTAGTTGAAGCATATTAACCAAAGACCACCGAAATGCAAGACAGTTAACTCTAGATGATGAAAGCATGAACTAGGTTAAAAGTCTCTCTCTCTGAATAAAAAAATGAGATATCGCATCTATCTCCTATTATTCCCAATCCTAAGCGGTTATTGTCTTGTAACAGAGATTAAACCATTCACTTTATCTCATAGAGCGTCTGGATGTTTTCGGGGAATTCTTAATATGGAAACGGTTGATTCAGTAACTCGTATTTTAAGAAAAAACTTAAAATATCGTATACAAAGACTCACATGTTTCATGGAACCTACTCACCTACGTAGAAGCTGTGACACTCGTGATATGTGGCCTCAACACTACTTTGTTTGCAAAACCGATGAAGCTTTGAATTACATCCGTTTATACGATGAAGGATTACTAACTACGACTCGAAGAACAACTCCAACAACAACCACTGCAACTCCACATACGACAACCACCACAACTCCACAGACAATAGCGACAAAAACTACAAACAAGCCAGTAGTTCCAGCTTTATCACCATCAATTCCATCTCTTCCACAAGCTCTGGGTTTAGTCGATTTAATTTTGGAACAGCCAAGCCCTACAAACTCTACTATATACAATTCTGAAGAAATCGAAACTACTACTGATTGTGTGTGTGATAGATACATCATATGCGAAAACAATTCAGTATCAACTACAAATTCAACACCGTCGATTTATAGAGTTTTTATTTATAATGATTTGGAGGGTTTTTCAAAACTTTCTCTGTCTATATCGGAAAATAGTAAACTTAAGCTTGAAGAAAATCTTCTCATCATCATTGAACCTGAATGTGATGATATTTCTTGTAAAGTCATCAAATACTTTACAAATTAAAAAGTTTTTATAGACTAACTCTATATATTCAACTTATTACACTCTATTATGATATCTATTTTATTACATTCTCCTTTTTTTTGTAAATTTGTACAATTAGATGAAATTTAACCATTTAGAGAATGATTTCTTTTTGCAAAAAATTAATGAAAATTGAATGAAATGAAAAAATATTTCACCAAATACCTCTTTTTTGTCAAAGAAAGGTGTAGAATAAAGAGCTCACTCAAAAATTGATTTCAATACAATGGACTACTGAATTATTATATCATTTTCAATCAGATATATGTAGATACATACAAACCGATGAAAATCTCTCATCATCCACTTTTTCATTTGAAATGATATTGGAACTATTTCAAGCTCACAATATTTAACATGTTCTCTTTATGTATCCCTACTTATTATACAATAAATGTATATATTCACATATTGTTTCATTTTTAATCATTGGATTTATTCAGTGTAGATGTATCTGTAGAATTATCAAAACTTAAATGTCATACATTCAAAATCTATATGCCATATAAGTTCAAAATAAGTAAAAAAATAATCAAAACTCAAATGCCACTTAAATGCCACTCAAATGCCACTCGAATGCCCCTCAAATGAAATACAATAAAATACGATATAAACTCGGTGAATTCATTCAACGTCGTAACCCATTGCCTAAACCCCAAGGTGTAATCCTCAAAAAAACACTTGGTAGGGAGATCTGCTCATATATTACTACTTATATTATATGGAGAGATTTTCCCTACTTATTACACAATAAATGTATATATTCACATATTGTTTCATTTTTAATCACTGTATTTATTCAATGTAGATATATATCTCCTCTCTCTCCTCTCTCTCAAGATATCATATGAGTCGGAATTACAGAAAATTATCAGACCTTAAATGTCTTACATTGAAAATCTAGATACCCTATGAGTTATAATTATGTATACAGTTATGTAAAAAAATTATCATAACCTAAATGCCACACATTCAAAATTTAGATGCCATATAAGTTCAAATTAAGTAAAAAAATTATCAAAACTCAAATGCCACTTAAATGCCACTCAAATGCCACTCAAGTACCCCTCAAATAAAATACAATATAAACTCGGCGAATTCATCCAACATCGTAACCCATTGCCTAAACTCCAAGATCAAATCCACAAAAAAACACTTGGTAGGGAGATCTGCTCATATATTACTACTAATAGCGTTTGCAATAGAAGGTATGTACTAGCATGATATGGAGCTTATAAAAACTTTATTTGTAAAATGTTCGATGACATTGCAAAAAATGTTGTTGCATTCGGGATGAATGATAATGAAAAGATTTTTCCCATTCATCCGGTCGCTATTTTCCAACACGGGCAGACTCCTTCCTGAAAAAGTTTTTATATTGTTATTATTAAGAGTTCTATAAAAAGATGGTGGATTTCTAATTGATATGGAATTGTTTTTGCATATGGCTGGCGTGTTGTTTCTCATACGTACAATCACTAGCTTTCTCTGGAGTTGTGATGTTTGTTGTTGGAGTAGAAGTTCTAGTTACGGGAAGTGGGTTGCTTGTTACAGACGTAGCTGCAGTTCGAGTTGTGGTTGCTTGAATTGCAGTTGGAGGTTATTTATATCTGTTCAATGCGCTATACACGTTTTTATGTGGTATCAAATTATTCTTGAGCAGTGTAAGATACAACATGTGGTGACTCGTGAAATATTGCTCGAAGGGGAATCGTTGATGCTAACTAGATTTTTTCCTTTCATCTTTGATAGAGATGCTCAATCAAAGATTGGTTTACGAGTCGACTGTCACTTTTTAATTAAATGAGATTCCAGGCTGATAATCTAAAATAAAAGTATGCGTTAGTAAAGAATATTAACTATTGGTTAAGTAATATTTATCAAGAGATTTTTCTCTTCTCAACAGGACTACGAACCAATAATTTTAAAACTTTACGTACCCATGAAGACTTTCAGTGATCTTCAGGTGAAGGGAGGTTGGATAAAATTTGATTGTAAAGATGTTATATCATTGTATATGTAAAAAAATATATATATTTTATTAAAACTCAACGAACTACCTAAATACAATTAATTATAAATATTTAGAACTCAGTTGTTGTCTTTCTGACAAAAAGTCAATTTTGTGAAAGACTGTGCAGGAGTGAGAGCAAACCGTCTAGGTTCTAGGAGTCCACTTTCTCCACAACCCAATCCGCCCAACTAAATAATTAAAACCTGGTTGTTAGCTCTCCTACAGAAGGACAATTCTGTCAGCGCAAAAGATTTTGCAGTCTTGAGAGCAAACTAACTAGGTTCATGAAATACACTTTCTCCACTGCGTTAAATACGTAAGTACAGATAATAATAAGTAATTAGAGCTCAGTAGATGTCCCTCTGACAAAAAAATGCAACTGTGTCAACGCTAAATACTTTGCAGTCTTTAGAGCAAGCCAACATGGTTCTATGAGTACCACAGTATGACTAGTTGAGTTCTACAACTAGTGCTAAATAATTACTCATTAATTCTTACTTTATTGCTGAGAGCCCTAGTAGTTTTAGTAGGTGTTGTTTCTTCAGTAACTGTGCTGGAGTAGACGTTTTCTGTGTAAAGACAAAAACGCTTAATTAGTCAATGTTGCACCATTTGACCCAACTTTACAGCCTATGAGAATGCTCATGCGAAAATGCCTTTATAACATAGTGTGTATTGTGCACAAATTTCTTATATAGCATAAAGCGTTTTGCTCATGGAGAAATT
The DNA here is from genome assembly GCA_945261195.1 of Cryptosula pallasiana. Classification (NCBI taxonomy): domain Eukaryota; kingdom Metazoa; phylum Bryozoa; class Gymnolaemata; order Cheilostomatida; family Cryptosulidae; genus Cryptosula; species Cryptosula pallasiana. The sequence goes on along the minus strand of OX183132.1, from coordinate 40,186,233 downwards.
TTTTTATTTGCAAAAAAATTTCTTCTATAGCATGAAGCGTTTGCTCACGGAAGAAATTTGTATCGCAAACTTATTATATATTATAAAGAAGTTTTCACGTAAACTTCTCATTGGCTAAAGAGTTGCAGCTTTATCTATTTAAAGCTACGTTCACACCATCCAATTCTCGGCCAAGTGGAAGGAGCCAAAAATCGGCTTGCAAGTGTGAACAGTGAAACCTTAACGATTTCACAATCGGTGGCAGATTCTTTTTCATTGGGCAGTGATGGAACTCTATACAATTATCGGCCTATCTAGCCAATCAGCATCTACATCACAGCTTTTCAATTTAATACTTTTTAAGAAACTTACGGCTTCTTGATAATTATTATTTAACAACTTTTACAAATTTTTTTTTGTATTTCCCTGATCAATTGCAAGCTTTGTTTACAAGCAAAATACTAATGTGGATATACTAATTATTGTCAATAGAAATAGAAAAAAACTTCCAGCTCCATGATTATAATAAATAATTGCGTTCAAAAGAGTCAAAATTTATTTATTATTAATTATAGTTAAATATTATACTACTTACAACAATTTATTATTATTTGTAATTTATTTCTTATTATTTATGGGTGAAGAAATGGCATAATTTATTGAAATCTCTGGGAATATAAGCTATACCATATCATAATTAATAATAATTTGATGTTCTGTAATTAACAATGAAATGCGGTGTCTTGACAAATGTCAAGGTCATGCGAAATCGGGCACAAAAAATCGCAAGTGTGAACTCTTGTAACTAATCGGGAGAGCAACTACCGACTCCTCCAGATAATTGCTTGGCCGAGAATCGCATGGTGTGAACGTAGCTTAAGAAGTTTGTATATTCACAAAAAACATCCAGTCCAGCAATAGTTACTGAAGGGATAAAATCTACAACGGCTACAAGGATTCTCAACAATAAAGTAAAAACTAATAAATAATTATTTAACACCAGTTGTAGAGCTCAACTAACTGCATTGTGTTGCATCATAGAACCCTGTTGGTTTGCTCTCAAGACTGTAGAGTCTTTTACATAGACAAATTTGGCTTTTTTTGTCAGCGAGCCAACAACTGAGCTTTAATTATTTATTACTAATTATACTTAGGTAATTCACGCTGTTTGAGAAGGTGGACTTTTAAAGCCTAGCTGAGTCGCTCTCAAGGTTGTAAAGTCGTTGGCGTTGACAAATTTTTCATCGTTGTCAGAGAGCTAACAACTGGGTTCTGATTATTTATTATTAATTGTACTCAGGTAGCTCGTGCTTTGGAGAAGGTGTATTCCGTGAGCCTAGTCAGTTCACTAGCAAGAGTGTAAAGTTTTTGGCGTTGACAAAATTTATTTTTTTGTTTGAGAGACGACTACCGGGTTGTAATTAGTTATTATTAATTGTGTTAACGCAGATTGCACTGTAAAGATGGTGTACTCCTCCTGTCTGGTTGGCTCTCTGAAGACTGGGTTTTCATTTGCAATAATCAAAAGAATTTTCACTGGGAGCTAATAAGGTTATGCTAATTGGATAAGATGATAAGATCATACATGTAAAGCTGACCATTATTTTACGATTTAATATCGATTAAGTCAGATATCTGCTGTTACCTATTTTGTTTTTTTGTTTTAGTTCAAATTTTAACTCAACATGATGGCCAAAACTGATGACAGCGAATCAAACAAACTTTCAGCATTTGAATTGTATCATGTCGAGAAAACGACCCTTACAACCGATTCATCTATGACAATGAAAAAATTGAGAAAACTAAGACCAAAACCATGAAGTTGTGATCAAAGTAAAACGTATTGGTGTTCATCCGTCTAGTTCAACCATTTCCTGCTCGGCAAACAAAGCTAGCAGTATGTTGAACTCTTTTCATGTAAATGAAAAAAAAAAGTTGTTTGGAAGGTTTCAATCACTTCATTTGAATCGAACACAGTCGCTTGTGGAAATAACGCCAATTGAAAACCTTTACGAAGAGATCTATAAAGACTTGTCCATTATCCACTACATGGTCAAAAAATTGGGGACAGGCGTCGAGTCGGATCTCTTGTGAATAAACAGGAAACCAACAAGTTAGGACCATTGCAACTATATGTGCCAAAACCGTTGCTCTTCTAAAAGTTTAACAAAGAAAAACAACCCTTCGTTCCTCCAACCATATTTTCTGCAGGTATAACCTCTAAAAACGCCAAGTGAATAACAAAGTTAATAAGAAACAAAACTGCCAACTAGTTGTTAAAAATGATATGCATCTCAACTCTGTCTCAATTTTCTGTAGGCATCGTGATTAGTTTTGAAGCACCCTGGGTAGTGTGTCATTAAGAATTATCAAATGGAGAGGTTGTGATGAACGCTCTGTTACTGAGCTACAGATGTTTGCAATATGACGGATTGGTAATAGGCTCTCTGTACATACCCAAACAGCATACGGCTGGCGTAAAAAAAATTCATACCGGCGTTAGCCTTTTATGAAACTCAGAAGTTAGTGGAATCGGTCCAATTCGGCCTGACTTCATATTATTCACACCGATGAAGGCATTGGAAGAAGTACAAAACATGAACAAAAACCCAATGAGTCTGAAAAGTGCTTCTATGTTCAACAGGAAATATCATCTATACCCGGTTGGAATATCCTAATTTACAAAACAAGAACTGCTATCAGGGAGTTCAAGACATCCGATACAGCTCAGTGAGTGACTTTTCTTTTTTATGCAATGCAACTCTTCATTTTTAGTACACTATTCAAACAAACAATCAAAACCGTGATAAAAACCCCAATATAAGCAAGCAACCCCTGCACAATAAATACTTCGATAATAAATGATCATAAAATACTACAAATACTCACAACTGACATAATCAACACCTGGTTTGACAAAAAGATACCCAAACGGTTCATATGGACCTGGTGCACCAAAAAGACATTTTGGAAGCAGGTGAAATTTATTGTCCTTAAACATCATGGCGTAGATCATTGTTCCAGATTTTGAGATGCATGTGCAAAGACTGGGAGAGGTCCTGGCCTATGTACATCAAGCTGAGAGGTTAAACCCTTCAAGTGTGAGTTGTTGTGCAAGCAAGTGAATTATCTAGAGCACATCATCAGTGCAGAGGGAGTGGCCACGGACTCTGAGAAGGTAGAAGCAATGAGGAAATGGAACGTGCCCAGAGATGTAAAAACGCTGCAAGCATTCCTTGGAAATACTGGTTATTACCGAAAGTACCTTCTGGGCTATGCCACAACAGCTAAACCACTGAAAATACTAACTGGTAGAGGAATCCCATAGTAGTAGTAATGTTAGAGCAGATCTCTGTCATAGTGTCTAAGGACAAGAAAGTTTTCCTGGTTCAAGTGTCTTTTTGTTGGCACCAGTTACCATGAGAACCTGAGAGTTACCTTTTTGTGTGCACCAGGTGTTACAATATAATTTTTAATATTTTTGCTTAAACTAAGTATTCTTTGTGCAGGGGTCGTTTATATTGTGATTTGTATTCTGATTTAGATCATGGGGTTGAGTAATTTATAAACATGGCACGCATGTTTTGTTTATCCCAGCGGTTTGTATTGTGTTTGATTGTTGGATTAACATTGTATAGTTGTTGGTATAGTTTTATTATAGAGTATTGTATAACAATAAAGTGTTGTATTCTTGTATAGCTTTAATATATAAAGAAAATATTGAGGATTTGTAATGCGCTTTTTATAGTTTTTGTATAATAGGTAAATTACAATAGATAGACTGTTTATGGTAATTGTAATAATAATCCCGAGTTTTGATAAAATATTTTTACTACTAAGGGAATAAAGTATAAAGCCTAGCATAGTGTCTGTAATAACAAAGAAAATTTCATGGTTAATAGTAGAATTAGTCCATCTATTATCATCAGTGCTGAATTCCCCTCCAAATTTGATAAATTCCTCATGCAGTAAATCAGCAACATCCCTGTCTGTATCTGATTTTGACAACTCCTCGTTGTATTTTGCTTGACAGCGGCTTTGTTCCCAATCAGCGATGTTGGATGTGGAGAGAAAGACAACATTGAGGGACGAGTTTGCATTTGCACTCTTTTTTTCGTTTGTAAATCACCACACCAGGAGCACAATTTCTAGCTTCTTTGATGGATCTGTTCGGTAACAGAACCGTTCAAATCTTTCTCTTTTCTTTATATTCCAAGGCTTGATGGATGCAAGTTGCAGCAGGTTCTTTTCCAATAAATTGATGAGATATGAATCTTTCAATGACGCCAATTTAGGAGAAAACTGCAACTGTTTGAAACTAGAAAGATATCTGATGTTGAAGCTGAGTTTGAGTTCATCCTTAAAGATCATCCTCAATTGCTTGGCTTCAGCTGCAACTTCTCTTAATTTTAAGTTTAAGTTTTTTGTGCTAATTCGCTTTGGATCGTAGGGAGTAGTATTCTCATTTTTTGGGACTTCGCACCCACCAACTATCAACTATTTTGCTTGGACAAGTTACTCTCTGAAGTTCTCTCACATCAGTCTTACCAAAGTAAGCGTGAACGTAGTAATCACCATATACACCAGTATTGCCATTGACAGCAGCCACCTCCATAATGTTTGGGACAATGAGATTTGTTAGCGTTTGAAAAGTTTCAACCTTTTAAAATTCGCTGGCATTCTGTTCTTCGAGAGTCTTAACCATCTTTCAACCTTTATCCGCACTGGAAAACGCTTCCTTACCATCTTTCTCGTCACAGACTTGATTTGTAGACCTAATCAATTTGGGGAGTGTTGGATAACGAGTTTGTGTGTTATAGGAAGTTCAAAGTTGTAACATAGTTTCTTTCGGTATTGGTGTCCCCAAGGAATACGGATACACACACGGTTACCGGAACTTGGGTTAATTGGAGAAGTTCTTCTTCAGTTGCTAGTTGATGGTGAGTAGACGTATTTTCTGGTGTATCTTCAAACCGTTCATCTAACAGGGAGAGCTTGCATTTTTGCCGGTGATTTTTTGTAATAATTTTTTTCTATTTTTTTACCTGGCTCTCTTTTGAAGTAATGCTAATTAGGGATTCAGAAACTTTTCGAGAGGTACGGCTTCTTGACCAGTTATCCTGTACACCACCCATCCTAAATCAGAAGGACCTAATGGAGCACGCCATTCAGGTACAGGAAAACCTAAAGATACATTCCTTCTACCTCAGACAAGAAACAACAGCAACCGGTGCACCAGGAGGAGACTGAGGAACTACTCCAGTTTGAGGAAGGAGAGTGAGCGATAAACAACAATTCGAGTGCCAAGGAGAGCAACCCTAGGCAGCAAGGCGCACCCAAACCACACTTATCACAGTGAAAAGGATGAAAAAGTGTTCCCACAGAATTACCACCGTTTGAAGCAGTATAAGACATGTCAAGAAGCAGTTGGGCGGGCACCAGAGAACAGATAGCAGGCTGTCTGACCAAACATGCGAGGAGCTCATAGGAATAATCTGGCATCCAATAACATGGGGAGAGAACTTGTCATGGACCAATTCCCAACCAGGAGAGAACAATCCCCAACAGACTTCCGACCACAAACAAGTGGGGGCCCAGAAAAACCTAGGGAAAACCCCTCTAGAAGAATGACCGATGAACTGCATAACAATCAAAGAAGAGGGATAACTCAAGAGAGGGAGGTACACAGCCCCCACAACACACCTATAGAGACCGACCTGTTAAATGAAGCAGAATGGCCACCCCTACCAAATGTGGCCACTCAACCCGGTGGTAATGAGCAATCATAGAGAGCTAGAAAGCCACCATCCAAGTGTACAGACTACCACTGTTACAATACTCAAGAGGGAGGAACAACAAACAGTGGGAAGTGAACATGTTACCAAAGAGACCCCAACAGCAGAAGGAGAAGAAAAAATAATGTATAAACCATGTACCAATACAGAAGATGTCAAAAGCAGCTTAGGAGTAATTGCTAGCGGGAAAATCTCTTCCAGAGACACTTGTGACGAAATACAGCAAAGGCCGGCACAAACAGCAAATATGTTACAGTAGGCAATTCAACAAGAAAAACAACCGGTGAAAGTGAACCAGCTATATCGCAAGGAAAAATTCATCCGGTCAACTATGTTGCACTTCGAAAATTACAGTTGAACTCGAAAGACAAAAAAAGAAAGGGAAACAGTAACTAACAGAAAAGAAGCAAACAGTTTCAACCGCTAGGATGCAAACTCTACTACAGCACGATCTTTTGCATCGATGTCTTCATACCTAACAGAAGTGACATCAACACACTCCAACAACTAGCAAAAAAATTAGAAGAAAGAATGGTGAATGCCAAGGTTAATGGCCAACCCTCAACAGGGACAGAAGCTATTCTAGAAGAGCCGATAAAAATTTTTCCACCGGACTACATTGTTTAAGAATTAAATGAAAAGGAACAAACTAATCAAAGCAGAATTTCACAGACAGTAAGGAAGAGCAAGCCTCCAATGTCCCCCATACAAAAACATAACCTCTCTGTTGCAGGAAAGAATCACAGAGGCATAATGTAGAGTCAGGAAGAAAAAGCAACCAGCACCTGCACCCCCTACTACCGAGCCAAGGGAGACATGCGTATCAATGGGTACGCTACAGGCGCTGAAGAAGGCTGTCAAAAAGCTGGAAGGAGAGGATAATTGGTGGTGTACTGTCTGTCAACTAAAACATACGAAGAAGAGACTTTCATACCACATACAGCAGCATAACGCTTTAGCCAAGAAACCCAAAAATAACCTCAGAAGATTCATCATCCCAGATACCGGAAGCGTCATTCCCTTCAAAGTACTAACCATGAACTACAGGTTAGGAGACAGAGTACAACTCACTGTTGCATTATTGTATTACTTTTTTCTTTATTTATATACATCTGCGTTGGTCTATTTATTTTTTGGGCATGTTCTATTGAACAATAATTTACAAATCATGACAATCGCTTCCTGCCATCCAGCCTATATAAAGGCTGGTTACACTGTTGAGCCTGGGCTACACCATGGTAGACAGTATGTGCTACATAGCGGTCTTTATTATGTAAGTTGACTTATGGACAGTTTTCACTTTCGTCATTATTCTACAGTCAATGGAATCACTCTATATAATCAGTTCTGAGTCTACTCTTGGTTTTCGGTTGGTTACTGCTGAAATTAATGTTTTTTATAATGTTAGCAAATATTGAAGGCAATTCGTTTTTGCTGAACCAACGAAAAGCAAAGGTTTTTATTACTGAAATATAAATCACTTATAATTGCTCAGTGATAGATGCTATGTGGTCACATGTAAATGATATTGACACTAAATTGTAATTGTGGAAACTAGACTCCAAATCCATTACAATACTATTTATGTTAGTGGTGTAAGCACACAAATGGCTTATTGAATGAACATTATCACCTTCTAGAATGAGCTTCAACATATATTAAGTGAACATTGACCGATTTTCTAAGAATCGAAAAAATAGGAAATGTTCTTTCAACTTTTATTCCTGGAAAATTCAACTCGGGAAGTGATAGGAAATGTTAACACTCTGATAATAAATGCTAACACAATTTATTGTGTTTAAGCTATTTAAAATTCACCATTTAAAATTTATTATGCATATTCTGATGATGAACATCTACACCACTGCATCTTGCAGCGAAATCATTTGTAAATGGAATTTGAACCATCGATTCTCGCGTAATTTTCATGCAGAAATGTTTAAGATTACAATTTAATTGTTACAGGGCTGTGACACTTTGTTGAAGTGATATAAAAGAATGATGATAATAATAATCATGGTGGCAACCACCTTTTACATATATGAACTAATAACAATATGTTAATGATTCTATAGTTTTTGCAACCTACTATGTTAGTGTGTACAGGATTTTACTGTTACTATGTAGCCAAGTACCTGTACAGTTCCCACTGTTAGGTTGAACCACAATTAAATGTGCAAATCTTTGTAATTAATTCTGTGAGTTAATTTTGTGCATTAACATGGTCTGCTGCCGAACTTGGCTCTTACAGAAAGTGCCGTGAGGGCGGCTAACTGTACCAACTGTTCAGTGATAAACCAGAGGCTATTGTTGTCGACAGCCGTGAGCGTTATAGGTCGAATCGACCTTGCAGTCTTTCGACTAGGCTCTTCTTTATTCACCGTAGGTTGGGCAAGCTGTAGTTATGATAGCTATGACTGTTTCCTGTGTGTTTTATTCTTTTCAGTAATGTTACTTCTGAGAGTCGGGTTAACTCTGGTTTATTCTGAGATTACGCGAGATTAAATACAGGACTAAGACAAAGGATGTGCACAAACCACGCCTTGTGCTTACATAATAAAAATATTTACTTTAAATATTTTCGTGGAAAACTATTCTGGGTTGTAAATAATAAATATAAGAAAATAAAAAATTGTTAGATATGTAGAATTGCAAGTTAAATGAATGTTCGTGATGTATGTATGATTGTTACTATGGCGATGATCGTCCATATTGTTGATTGGCGTTCCCCACAAGTGTTAACTGTTTATCACTTTCTAATAGCATATATTGTACATTATTATAATTTGGCCTAATTTTTGTATCAAATAATTATAACAAGTATTCATAATGCTGTTATTATTAATATTTGAATAACACTAATGAAAATGATAATATTGGTAATAATAGAAATAATAATAAAAATAAAAATAGCCATAACAATAATAATAAAAACAATTATCATATTTTGTTGTTTTCTCATACTTTACTGTATTAAATTTTAGGTCCAAAAATGTTTTCAAAATGCTTAAATGTATTCTTATTACTATTCTTGTAAATAAATTTAACATGGAAGAGCTCAGTCTTTACAAGTTTTGTAATGAGAGTTTGGACCTGCATATATTTGGATTATGAATTTTGTATGGTGAGTAACCTCTGAATGCTAAAATCTGGGTCGAACGAAACAACATTTTGCACTCACCAGAACACAAAGACTTTTGTTCATTATTACACCAAGGTTTATTAGTTGGTAGTGATCCAAACAGACCCATTATGATGCTGGAAATAAATGTAAACATTTCCAAAAGTAAAAATGAAAATATTATTTGTACTCCAGGCTTGTTGGCACTCGTTCTAAGAAGTAACTCCATTAATTTTGGGTTTTCTACATTCTTCTTTGTTGACAATAACTCCAAAATCAACCAAATTGTGAGTAGATAATGGTAATCCTTAAATGGAATTCGTGGAAGTACAGATTTCTAAACTTTAGGCAATGGGTGTCATCTTCATTTTAATGGAAAATTCGAACTTGTGCTTAAAACACATGCATTGTACTCATTCTTGCATTTTATTGCATAGTCTGTTAATTGCTACCCTAAAAATTTTCTTTACAAAAAGGATATCTATCGAAAAATGGCAGACAACAATCTAAAATTCTGTAATGCCTAATAGCAATATTGGTTGCGTGGGCTACCACCATGTACTTGTAAAACGTAGCATTATTCATGTCGTCAAACTCTATAAATTTTATTATTGTAGAAGACTTATCTTCTCCTTCACTTATTCTAGCAGAAGGAGTTATCTTCCCCATTTCAAATAGCTCTGTGATTAAAGGCGGATTTACACTAGGTCTTTCATACATCTGTTGAACATTGAATATAAATTTGCCATTTTCCACATATCCTTTTTTTATTCGGCCCCTACGGGATACTTCAATAGACACATTCCCTGACTGGTCCTCTGCTTCCTTTGATTCGAACACAACTCTCTCATTGGGAGACAGGAAATGGTTGGTAGCGCCCCCCAAAGTAGATCCAAAATGCGCTATGACCATTACCACTTGTTTGGTTTGCCCATGCAGTAATTCCAAGTATGTAACCCCTTCTCTGATTTCGCAAGATGCACGAAGTATCAGATGATGTATGATTGGCATTCTCTGTTTGTCAAGCAAGTCCTGCCATTGCAGCATGGTCATAAAACAAGGTATACGAGCTGGTATTGAATGCAAATAAAGCTTAAAGAAACAATAAAAATGCTTCAAGCCAGCCATTGTTAGAGCAAGTATCTCAATCGCTGGTAATTCTCCATAAATAGTAACAATGACTGATGAACATTGCTTTTTTGCACGTATCAACGCTCTGACATCCCTAGAATCATCTGTGATAAATCTAACTTTTGCTTCATATTCCTTTTCTTCAGCAATATAATAATAATCATAAACCATTTGTTGATAGTTCATAAAGTAGGCACTCTCTAGCTCAACCTTTTGAATGCCGACAGTGAAAAGCTTCTCACCATTTCTCAAGCTTACCACCATGGGCTCATAAGACTGTCTCAAACCACCAGATGCTTTGTACTTGTTCAATGGAGATCTCATTATGCCAAGTTTTACATTGATATCTTCATAAATTTCCACAAAATCTTCCATTTCATTCACTCGAAAAGAAAACACATTGTGTTGCGCCTGGCTATCTTCTGTTGCTACGTAGTAGGTTATTACTCCACCATCTTTTCCTAAAGCTCGTATCGAAATAACTTTGTTTTCACTGACTTTTTTTCCTGCCATTTTAAGTAAGCTTTTTTGTACTACTTGTCAGAATCGAAAAAATGTTTGCAACTTGACAACAATGTGTGGCTTCAGTTAATGAGTTTCCATTGTCTGCATTGTGCAAAGAAAAAATAAGTTTGAATTTTTACACAGAAAAAACAACTGCGTAGTACATGCATATTTTTCTGATGGACTATGTGTTATTGGACTAATTCCTGACAGAGCATGACTTTACGCCTTCTGAAACTCTGTTGTCTTAATTATAGGTACAAATATACTTAATAAAGCTTTAATGATATTTAATAAAAACATACAATGGTGATTCCAATAAATATTGAAAACTATTTAGTTAAAAACATTGCTCATTACGAAGAAGACGATGAACTTTCATCAAGTTTTTATTTAAAAAAATTATATATAACCGGTTCAACTGCGATAAGAAGAAACACAAGACACCGAATTGCTCTACAATTTTTGTTTTAGGTTTTTTAACATCATTATAAAACTAATTGTGGTTTGAGATTTTCCTATTTATTTTATGATATCGGTTGAAGCTTTTTAAAAAAGGGTACATTCTAAAGACTGGCACAGTTAATAAAAAAATTTTTAAAAGCATAATGTTATGCCAAGACATTGACAACTACAAAAACTTTCAATTCAATATCAAGTTCTTTACACAAGTTGGTAACACATGAGCTTGATTCATTTTCATTGACCTCAACAGCAGATCAAGTTGTTTCATTTATCTGGTAAATTCTCATACGCTTGCCTAATATTTCTTCAGTTGCCACTACTTCATCACAATATTTATCATTGAGATTTTCTCCATTGCTTTTATACAAATAGACTGTGTTAATTCCCACTGGTAGATCAAAAAGATCTACCAAAAAACATTTCTTGCACCAAACCTGCCAAAAAAAAGAAAACACTCATATTAGCAGTTTCTCTGGTTTCTACGACCGCTGAAACGAACAGAGTATTTTCATCAGACAAATCTATACATCGCCTTATAACTTCTGATCGGTGAGATGCCTGAAGTCTGATATCCTTTGTACAGTTCAGGACGTCCCAAATTTCAGGAGTTTGCAAACTTTCAGGCATTAATGCTGGAATCTGTTTATGTATTGGTAATAAATAATAGTTAAAGAAACAGTAATACAATGTAATTGAGGCTAAAATCATTACCAAATGTTGTTTTGGTGTATTAGCACGTATGTGGTGTGTTGGTAGATCTTGGTGTAAGACGTTTGTGCTTGTAATCCTTATTTGCTTTTGCCAAGAAAGCTGTCATGTTGTCCCAGTGCTAACAGACAGTGCATGGATGCTTTAAAGTCTTTAGGGGTGGTGGTGGCAACTGAAGGGATAGTAGCGACTCCGGCTGTAGCGGTAGGCACACTATCGGGTAGGCGCAAGATGGCCGTTATATCAAAAACCCAAAAATAGCCTGAGGAGATTTACCAATCCAGATACTGGAAATACTCTTCTCTGGAAAAAGGCTATCATCAACCACAGGCTAAGTATAGCGTAAGGGAAGTAAATAGACTATTATTGGGCAATGGAGACAGAATTCCAACTCTTAGCCACTTAGTGCCTTGTACATTTTTTCTCCTCGCATTATTATTGGTTAACTCCTTATACAACTGCTTGCATTAGTTGAACCACTTCCTGTGAATGTGTAATTACATAATTATGTAAATGACTTCCTGTCATCCAGTCTACATAAAGGCTGAATTTTTTTCATTAATTACATTCATTCATAGACTTGCCACCACTCAAATGGGTTGCCACCTTAGAAATTTGCCTGAAAAATTGGCGATACTGCTGGCGATAAAGGGAAATTCCTGTTGAAAATACCATTGTCGATAAGTTAGTCGTGAGACTTGTCGGAAAACATTTGTCGCTCTCTGAAAGAGAAAAATCGACGATGAACCAAATTCCAGATGTTTAGTGCTATTGGAAACTCTAATGTTGCTAAAGGGATAAAACCAGGCATGCGTAATAAAACAGGAAGCCACAAACTATCCATTGTAACTGCATGGCATCGTTAGCTTGTATGTGGTTTTATTTAACTAACGATGATCGTTTGTGGTTTTTTACTCCGTTATTCATGAAACAATACAACTGATTTCAAACAAACGAATCTTAGCTGATGGTAATTAATTATTGCGGTAATGAAAAACAAATGGTAGCATTTTTCTTAGCAAAAATTCACTTGGTTCTTTTTTATTATTATTTATTATTACTACTAAATAATAAAAATGATATAATTTATTGCATCATAGCCAATGTGCTACTAAAATCCTTTGTCACCACAAAGCTTCCTTAGCTAGCCAACAACTCTGTGATATTTTTTTCATATATTTATTCCACAATATAAGAGAATAATAAGAAAATCAGCCAGCAATGCTAGTCTACTAAATTGCACTTAACAGCGCACTGACTGCAACTGCCTTTGTGAGCATGGTTTAACCAACTGCGATAACCTTTGAGCCGTGGAAATATATGCCCTTGTTTGTCAGTTATTTGTGGTGGCAAACCACAAAGATTTGGTGATATTTTGTCATGATATGGAAACATAGTAATAGTGTAGTCTGTCTGAGCCTTGGGCTCTGTGTTTTGCAGTTGATCCGCCAGTAAATGATGAATGGTTGTCACTGCCAATACCAGCAGTGTCTCCTCTGGAGAGAGGCATGATACTCAAGATTAGTGCTAGTTCGAGTTAAACCAGACCGAAATCCATAACAGAATTTGGTTAGGGAAGACCTTTATCCATTTTTTTTGGTTAATACTTCATCATGGATACAAGAAGCACTAGGGTACTTTTTTTCAACTAGTGATGCATTGCTTACGGAGTCACACAAACACTTGAAAAATTAATCGTTCTTCGCTTAAGCCTGGTCCACATTGCTACGGTGACAGACGGAGTTTTTTATCGCCAATGGTTTCTCACTAATGTGAACATGGAATACTGTTATCACAGTAGTAACCAGATATGATCGAGAAAGGTTGGCAATGCCAAACCTTTCTGATAATGGTGTAACCACGGCAATGCATGACTGCAATGAGACCCAATGGACACTGCTTGTCAGTGATATGTCTAAGTTGGCTTATAAAAATGAACCGTTTTATTTGTCATAGCCGTCAATGCTTCTCTCAACTACTTATAAATAGATAATTCATCATTGATATATAATTGGTTTATTTTTATAAGTTACGCCAACCAAAACGCAAATTGAGTGCCAATGTAACAGTATTTGGACACTCCGAGGATTGGCAACATGCCTTTATTAGTTTGGTACCCTGAAATGAGATTGCTGACGTTAGAAAATTTATCTTTGGTACAAAAAACAAGATGGAAAAAAAATATCACACCTGTTGTAAGCATATGCAAACACACACAACACTTTAAACTTACAAAATTGTTAGCCTTTTGTTCGGTAATTTTGAACTATTGGGTTATTTTTCAAGTGAAACAAGCCTTTATTATATGACAGCAGTAACACAGAACATCATCAGTGAATACATAGTCAATTGCCTCACCCATACAAGTCTGTCAAAATATAGTATGAGGTTACAAGGTCAACATTTGTGGGCTTGGCTATGACAAAAACAAAATTCTGACTATCACGTGTGTCAATCTTTGTATTAACCACTTTCAACTTTGGTCATTCGCCACTATTTGTGTCAGGCTAATGATTGACAAAGTTACAAATAACGTACAAGAAGACAGATAACTCACATGATGATTAAATGAGCCAGTTGTGTCTCTTGATCTGGTTTTTAACTGACTGTACTACCAGCTCTGGAGTTGAAATGAACCAAAAACTTGTAAGCGATTACAGCTAATGTTGTTATTAAGTTTGCAGTGACAATATACTTTAAGATCCAATTACTTACAATTATGGCCAAATAAAAGTTTTTAAAGGCCTTTCCACTAAAGTATTTCATAATTCCGAAAAATCTACCTAAACAAAAACTCATGATCTCACTTTTTAAAACCTGAGTAATCCTTGAGATTTTCAAGTGCGATATGTTTGGATTAATGCTTTTTAAATTTACTTTATCAAATCCTGTGTTTAAAACCAGTATTTTTTACACTGACTCAATGTAATTTAGATTTTCTTTAAGGGATATTTTCTTATCTAGTAGAACTCTGCGGACTGTGTGTAATATTTATCATTGGTACCATTGATGTCCTTAAAGCACTGAGCATACTTACCTAAAAATTGACACAGGACATCCAGTGAAGAGATTTACCGACTACTGCTACTGTATCAAACTAATAAATAATATAGGTGCTACCTCGGCATCGGTGGCGCCGGATGTCTCAGTCCCGGTTGTTACTCCTGGCCGACATCAAATTAAATGACATAGACCTCAAACCAGAAATAGCTTGATAAACTTTAGGAGCAGTTACCAACAGCATAGCTATCATAACATGTGGTGATCCATGTAAATACGGCTTTCAAAAACCAAGAGTTTGATGAGATGACCAACCACACCTACGCGGTAGCTGGATTGGATACCGTGCCATAAACTCCTTTACTTGCCATAAGGCTCTTTATACTTTTAATATCATACATTGCTTCTATTCGTCTGTAGTCAACATTATTGTAAGCATAGGTTGATCACATGTATGATTGACAGCATGCTATATGGTTTAAGCACTTCCTTCAAGTCAGCCTGTAAGAGGTTGAGTTGATGTGACTTGCTACTCACATTGGTGCTGTTTGTAAAGGAATGGGCAAACGAATGTCTGTCAAACTGAAATATGGAGTACAGTAACCGAGCTCAGGGCTCACCGTAGTGGGGGGGGGGGGGGGGAGGGGAGGGGGGAGGATGGGAGGCTGGAGGTGAAGGCAAACTTCTCGGAATTGTATTTGGAACGATACCAATCAAGTCTAACTTTTGGAGATGGATGGAGAACACCAATCAGGCGCGGAAAGGCTGATCGTGCGAGTGGTTAGTAAAGAGTAGGTTCATTTGATGCTAAATGTTTAATGGAACTTTAATGGACACCACGATTTATTACACTTGCAGGTGGGTAATTTAGGTCTGTGAATTTTTCAGACCTCTTTGTTGATTTTCAGCGGGCATTTCCACTACATTTGGTTTAAAACTTAAGGCTACCAGCCACCACTCAGTCTACTGCAGCTGACTCAATAAAATTTTAGTAACAGTGGTTCAGTAGAATGTTGGCCCACTGCCACCAGCCTGGTGCTTAAACAAGCATCAGTCGTCGCAATAGCTGCTTTTGATGTAGTTTGTAGTATCAAACACCAAAGGCCATGGAAAAGAATGCTTCTCGTTGAGCAAATATGGGACTTTTTTCAACTCTTGCCTTCTCCATTATCATCACATACAAATTTCTGGTTATCAGAGAACACATGGATGTAAGTATATTGAACTAAAGAAGTCTACATAATAGTCTATGGTCAATACAATGTGACAGATTGTAGTTGTATGCCAGAAGCAAGTTGTATAGGAAACAAACCTTATTTTTTTACGCTCCAATGCCTAACAAATTTTTTTTTACTGATTTTACAGACGCTGCAGCAGGTAAACTCAGTAGCTTAAAGTTTTGGAGTCACCCTAAACTGCCTCGACTCATTAGGATGTGGTGGCGTTTAAAGTACACGTATTGATAAAAAAAAAATAACGGATATATGAACCTGAAAGATCTCCCATATTCCTCTGAAAAGGTGAACTGAGAATAAAGCAACTGACGACCTTACAGGGATTTTTTTCCAATGAGCCATTGAAGCTATGTAGGCATTTTTTTTATTAACACCTACATTTGTTTAGTAATAACGGTCTCGGGCTTGATTGATTGCAAATTCTATGATGCTGTGTCATGATTGTTGGTTCTATCAATATAAGCTGATTCTGTTCCTTCACTATGTTTTTTGAGCGATAAACATCTAGCGCATTGGTAGATATTTCATGAAATTATTTAAAATTCACCAGCAGCTAGATTGATAGCAATAAACTGTGGGGACTCTTTTAAAGCTCAGAGGTAGATAGAAAGAGAACTGCTAATCAGTGGAACTTGAGACACCATGTTCTGTAAATGCAGGAGTACGCCATGAGTTTGGTTGTTGCTGATAAGAGCTTGAATCATAGTTATTGTTTAAACTGCACTGAGGCTAGAGAAAGCCTGTAGTACTAGAGGTTTAGAAAAAAGTAGTTATGTTTGTGGAGAGAGAAACGTTTACAACAAAATATACTTATTAGTGCTGTTATCAATCTCTAAACTTTAATCACGATTGATTTTTCATTCATACAGGTTAGTCTAAAAATCTGTCTCAAGTTAATCTTGAAAAACTGATCAAGTTGAATACAAGCTGCAAAGTATCTAATACTTGTTATGGGGGCAAGCCCAGGGCCTGTGGATGCCTCAACTTTTATTCATACAATATTTATTTTTGCTAGCTATTTATGAGCAAAACTATGGCTGATGAAGCAGTGAAACTAAGCATAGGAATGTTTAAGGTATGCATTAGACTACAATTAATGGTTGAAACTGCAGTAATGAACATGAATATCTGCAATTGAGGAGATAATAATTAATTACACTAAATAGTTAAAATGATAAGTTAGCATTATGAATCAATATTAATAATAGATAAATTATTATTAAATTAGTTATTGTAATAGTATATATATCGAGATTATTATGCTATTAATTATTATGACAACTATGCTGTCTATAAAAACACGTATAACCAGCAATATTCTCACTAGAATGAACGTATTGCGTAGTGTAACCAGCATATAAGCTTGCATAAAACTTAATATGGCAAGTAGGCGGAGCCTAATTTAAAACCTTGTTAAAAACAGATCGTTGAGTTTCATATTGTGATGGATTCCGGTCTGGTTCCACGGACATCCACTAAGCTCAAGTAGTGTACCTCTCTCCAGAAGGGACACTGTACTGCTCGACAGTGACAACTGTGCAATCAGGCAACCGAATTACCCGGTATAGCAAGAGCACATGACTCACACAAACAATACAGAGTAGTGCTTGTATAATGGCTGTACTCTCATTAGACAAAGTCCTAAAGGGTAATTATTCCTCTAGGGTATTTGTGGCAAGACATGAGAATGAATGCAAAGAGTGTAAGAAAAGTCTCTTCTTTTATAGAAGGACTCACAGGAAATCATTAGCATAATTCCTATAAGATTAAAAGTACAGGAAGTGATTCAGCCAATGCAAACAAGTATATAAATAGTTATCCAGTCAGATAAGGTAAATAGATTAAATATTAAAGGCGACAAGGGGCTAGACGGCGGAGTCTTATCTCCATGGTCCAAGCATAGGTCCTACAGGGCTCCCAGGCTATAGCTAGAGTGTGGTCCACCCGTCAGGTAATCCGAGAAAGGGTACTTAGGGTTCCTGGCCTTGACTAAGTTCTTTGACAGGTTTGAGGTTCCTCTGCTATGTCGGCCATATTGTGCCGGCCCAGTATAGCTATCCCGGGTCGGTAAGGGGTCACTACCGGCCCTGCACACTATGCCACCCCACAGTATGAATTCTCACCTAATCAGCTGTTAACCGAACGCTGTAGGTTGAAGTCTAGCGCATTGTTATCGAAATGTGGATAATAAACGACCTGTTTACTATCAACTTTCACCAAAATCTTCCACAGTATCATAGTGTGTACAATCACTGATAATCACATGCATGAATTTTTAATCAACAGGAGCCAAAGTGGTTTTTCTCCCATAAACATTTAGTTGGGCAAATTATCAGAGATTATTTGCTACATAAAAATAATTAATATTCTTTACAAGCTTATAAGATTGATTACCCAGCGAAAAAAGATTGATCCAAGTTGATCTTTGAGTAATTTGATTAAAGGGCAGCACTGATATTCATTCTTGGTCGTAAGTTTGAGTTGTTTGCTCCTTAATAACACAATAATATAAAAGGACAACTCCTATTAAAAAGAAAACTGATACCACAAATATACTAAAGGTGTCGTGATATATCACATTGGGTTTCTATTAAATAGATACCGGTGCAGAATGCATCTACTCTGAGCAGTACCATATCCTTTTGATGTTACACCTGTTTTAGCTAAACTGATTCCGTTTTAAAGTCGGAATTTTGATGTAGTGAAGTTCCTGAAAAGGTTCAGCCATTGTCTTTTAGTCAATCAAGTCTATTTAAAATATACAATCTACTCCTGTGCTGTTACTTGGCACAGTACATATGCATATTGTACAAATGTTTTTCTTTCAATCATTGAATGCATGATGGTCCACCATTTATCGCTTTGAATTGCTTTACAATTCTATAGAAACTTTGTTTGGTTAAAATACATAATGAGAGAACTTCATAGAGTTCATAACAAAAGCAGAAGTTTTGCTACTTTAATGGACCAATTTAACTTTATGCATTCAAACTGTGTGCATGTAGTATCTAACAAATCACCTTGTCGCCATTTCATCTCTAATGCAATATATTAGTCTAGCATAATATATCTACTTGTACATACAACTATATACTATACATGGCTGGTACAGAGCTAAAGCAGCTATTGCTACGTTACATTAATGAATACGAAAGTATAGATAGACTGAGAGAAGTGCTACAGACTACCTCAGTAGACGATAGATATGAGGCACTGAGGAGTGTCAAAGGAGACTACCAGTATGCAGCGGTACATAGAGGAGCTATATGGAATGATGTAAGGAGCATCAAGTATATGATGGATGGTTTTACATCAGACCAACACTACAATATAGTAAGTGTGCAGGACGAGTGTAGCAGTACAGCTCTACATAAGACAGCATGCATCCATAATGACACATCTGTGGCTATGTATTTACTGGGTAACCTCTCTGTACAACAGAGATACAACATTCTAAGGATACAGGACAGTATAGGAGACACGTCACTACTTGATGCTGCTGCAAACAAACACACAGATATACTACAAGTAATGCTGTCTTCTGTAACTCCAGACCAACAAAAACTGCTGCTCAAAATCAAGAACAACAACAATAAAACCATCACTAACTTAATTTCACTACCAAAACTCCACTATGATGTTGCTGCATGGAGCAGACTAGGTAACTATATGCATGCTATAATATAAAAGTTCATAGGAGATTGTAGTGGATTTTACTGGTCACCAACTGTGACCACTACTTATCAAAAGTCCCCCTGACAGTCTGTAGACATCATTGGTAGTAAAATAGGAGCAGATCTATGTCATGGAGTTTAAGGAAAAGGTCCTCCTGGTTCCAAGTATACTTTTAGTTAGCCGCAGTTACCATGAGAACCTGTGAGGTATCTTTTTGTGTGCACCAGGTGTTATACTCTTGAATGCTTGATAAGTATTTTTCGCGTAGGGTTTGTTTACATTGTGAGTTTTATGTTGATTTAGATCCATGGGTTTGACAATTTTCATGGGTACTGCTTTTGTGCAGTGGTTTATATTGTTTGTTGTGCAGGGGTTGAGTTTTTTTTATTATAGTATGATGATTTAGATTGGGGGGTTTGGGTATTGTATAAAAATGAAGCTTCTGTGCAGCAGTTTTGATTGTATTAAAATTTTGTTTGCAATTGTATGATTAACTAAGTATTTATTACGATTTGTTTGATGTTCTAGATTGAGCGAATTGAGTATTGTATAAAAATGAAGTGTTGTGCCAATTGCTGGCGCCAGATACCATGAGAGTCTGAAAGGTACCTTTTTGCTAAACCAGGTGTTATCGTTGTTTTTATTTTTTTGTGTAATCGCTTGACTTAAGTATTTATTGTGCAGAGGCTTTATATTGAGTTTTGTATGAAAATTTAGATCAGAGGTTGACTGGTTTAAAAAAATGGTATGTAGGTTTATACTGAGGTTTTTATTGTGAGTTTGATTGTTGGATTAACCTTGTATAGTTATTGTTATAATTTCATTACACAGAACAAAATTTAAGCTATTGGTTTCCATACATAACCATGTACATAACCATGTACATATCCACGTACATATCCTGTACATATCGATGTCCATATTAATGTCCATTCATGTACATATCCATGTCAATTTATGTACATGTCCACTTATGTACATGTCCATTTATGTACATGTCCATATCCATGTCCATATTCATGTTCATATTCATATCTATATTAACGTTGTATAACTATGTACATATCCATATCCACTTATGACTATATCCATATCCATGTCCATTTATGACTACATCCAAATATAAATTTGACTAATGATTATTGTGTTAAAAGTGTGTATACAGTAGCTACTGTAAAAAACTTGAAGTTTATAATGAAGGACTTTTTTTACTAAGCGCTGATAGGTTCGGTTGATACTCTATCGGAACACACTCGTCTTTTAGCCTAAAAATATGTGAGCCCTTGTTTTATTTGTCTGTTCATTAAAACTTTACTTGCTCAAGTCATTAATTGGTTTGTTTAAACCTTTGAAACCAACTTGCTTTCTTTTTCCTCTCAACAGTAGTAGGATTTGGAGT
This sequence comes from Cryptosula pallasiana, assembly GCA_945261195.1. Lineage (NCBI taxonomy): Eukaryota > Metazoa > Bryozoa > Gymnolaemata > Cheilostomatida > Cryptosulidae > Cryptosula > Cryptosula pallasiana. The sequence goes on along the minus strand of OX183132.1, from coordinate 40,165,221 downwards.
TGAGCACAAAAATTCTATCTCCAGTAAACTCCTCTTTGGACGTACCAGGTGTTTTTTTCTATGTTTTAGCACTTTTTTACAGCAATCACGCATGTCCCATTCTGATTCCATTGTTTTAATCCTTAAAAACTCATACCTATGTTTTTCACAGTACGGTTGTGGAAATCAATTGGCGTAATCATTATAAAACTTTCTTTTCATATCTGCTCTTACCTACCTCTTTAAAAACGTAATAGTTTTTGTATTGATTTTAGTTAGTTTTAGAATGTACCATTTGCTTAGCGCTTATGACTTCCTAGAAATCTTCTGCTATCTCCTCCATAGAAAAATTTTTTTTAACTCCGGTACAAAATGAAGCTTCTCTGGTACCATCAACGTACTTGTCATTTGTATGTTTTTCTTTATCAGTGATTGTTTTTCTATAGGCTGCCTTTCCTACCAACTTGCTGGTAGTGGCAAGTAATTCTTGACTAGGATCCATATCTCCAATTCCCCTAGCATCTGAAACCAATGTTCCAAAAACTTTAAAAGCCTTTCTAGGTATATGTTTTATCTGCTGATAGATTTTGGTGATAATTAATCCCACTTTCAAATACCGCTTCGACAACGGGCTCATTAGCAATATCTTTTCTCCAAACATACTTCTAACTAACGAATGTTGAGGGGTTTTTAGGAATCCTTTGGTTCAACCAAGTATCTCATCTCGTCACTCAAGTGCTCTCTGTTTGACATTGTGTTTTTAAAAATCGGGGGCATTTCGGAAAATTTCTCTTTTATTTCCCCAGGAACTTCAATGTTACATTTGACCAATCTTAAAAAATCTTCTCATTGAACTCTCTCCATCACTTCTTCTTGATTTAGTTTTTTTTCAAGTGCTTTGGGATGAAAAGCTTCCATAAAATGTGTTGACAAATTGTTGTAGATTTGTATCAGTTTTCAAGTGAGTCAACCACTCACATTTCCAAATCGAGATGATGGTGTAACCTAGAGTTTAGAGATACTCTTCATTTTCCATCTCCATTTTCCATTTTCCAACTCTATACAATTCCGCCATTGATTTTTGACCAGTAGGCTAAAATTCTTGACGCCTAGCGTTGTTAAAAGAACAGATGTGTCCATGCCAAAAGCATCCATGAAACTGAAAGACTAGTCCGTTTTCAACACAAAATCCATCTACCAGTAGTCCTCATTGTCCCAGAGAGACTTCTCCTCTGTTGATCTGATCTCTGATGTTGACTTTTTTTGCAAACATTTGATACTGTAGCCAACTATGTGCTGACTTGCTAAATTTTACTGGATCGACAATGAAGAAATTCCCCATTTCTCTTTGTCGAGGATATCCAGTTAGCATCGACTGCATCATACACCATAGATAGAGAGCATTTGCATCAACTCCATAGATCTTGTTACAAAATTTTGCTTCTTTTCCGAGCCAATGTTCTCTAATTTCAGTTATACCCTTTTCATGGTATCTGTGCATCACCAGACTGGGTCCACCAACAATATTTTTCGTTATCAGGGACTAAAGAAACGCATTGTATTTGTCAATCAGACAAATTGGGAGTCTCCGTCGAAATGAATTACTGAGTTCATCAGAATCCAAATATGAAAAAGCTGTGATTCGGCTGGTTGGGGAGCTTTGTTAAACATCCATCAATTTGCCAAACCAGGTAAAGATATACCATCTTTCAGCATATCGATCCCGTGTTTTCTGTAGATTGCTCTGTGTCTTTCCAAAGCTTGAATGAATGGTTTTACATCCAAGTTGTTGTACCACTTTAAAAAATCTTTCCTCGTGCTCGTGTTTTCATCTTTTCATGCTTTTTGACAAATCATGTACTCTTCTTCGCTGATGCTTTTTTGTTTTAATGTACTGTAAAACGCTTGTCTCGGATGCAGACTTTTTTGTTTTTGTTGACTCAAGTCTTCCATCAGTTCGTTAAGGAAAAACTTCTTTTGCAGCTTTGCATTCGTATGCTTTGAGACACATTTCATGGCTGTAACAGAGAGCGATAAAGTTTGTACAATCCAAAAACAGAAAATAAATTATACGGATCACAGGCATCTTGCTTCCTTTTTTTCAACGAAACCAAAGTCTTAGCCTGAGATATCTTTTGATTGTCGCAGCAGACTTCCTTTCATCACATTGATGTCATAGCTCTGTGAATTGAAACCTAGAATAGGAAGCTTTTCCGTATACTTTATCAAATCATCCAGATTTCTGGAGGCTCCAGATCTTTGTCTTCAGCTTTTTCCATTTCATGTAACTCACTTTCTCCTCTTTCTATGATTTGTAAAAAGTTTTTTCTCACTCGGATGTACGCTTCTTTGCCAATGCCTTCCAAGTGATTATTGAATTTTTCAAAACATTGTACAACATCACGTTTGTGATAATATATCGAGGGAGCGCAAAACCTGGTACGTTTGAACAAATTGAAATGCTCAAGAGCTTATGTTCGCTAGTGTAGAAAGTAGTACACGTATCTCTATTGTCAACGCAATCAGGTAACAAGCATTCAATATTATACGTGGCAAAGTACAGATAGTATCTCAAATGATCATTCTCGCTGATATTTATTCCAAAATAAATCCTCAGATAACCAAAAAATTGTAGCGCTAGGAGTAGTAATATATGAGCAGATCTCCCTACCAAGTGTTTTTTTGTGGATGAGTGCTCGGGAGTTATGCAATGGGTTACGGCGTTGAATGAACTCGCCGAGTTTATATTGTATTTCATTTGAGGGGTATTTGAGTGGCATTTGAGTGGCATTTAAGTGGCATTTGAGTTTTGATTATTTTTTTACTTAATTTGAACTTATATGGTGTATAGATTTTGAATGTATGGCATTTAAGTTTTTGATAATTTTTTTTACATAAATCGAACTCATATAGCATCTTGAGAGAGAGGAGAGAGGAGTTATATCTAGCTTGAATAAATACATTGATTAAAAATGAATCAATATATAATTATATACATTTATTACATAATAAGCAGGGGTAAATCTTCCCATATAATATAGCTAGAGTCAGTAAAGACTAAGTAATACAAAGCACTAGGTCTTGTAATGATAATCAATGCAAAGTCTTTTCCTTTACATCGCATCTTAAAAAATCCTCAAATTAGGTCTGGTAACACGTCTGACATCATAACAAAGAACACTTTCATTTTTCGGTTTTCCTTTTCTACCCAAATATACAACGTTAAACGGAGTGGGGTAATTATCACAGCTGAAGTTTTTAGCTATTTCAACTGGACAAAAAAGTATTTTGGGTTCGAGTTCATTTATATCTGAAGGATCATGGTAGCGAACTTGAAAATATCTACACTTCTCCTTACTTGATGGATGTATCACACCAGTCACTCGTATAATGCTTGGGATAGGAAGATCTTCAAATGTTTTGCAAACCGGAACTTTTGGTGAGTCAATCACTTGAGAACCTTTAGACTTTTCTAATTCCCTAGCTCTCCTTTCGTTGAGATATTCAACTGTTAAATGAGCTATCATTTTTGGAGCAGTTTTCTTTCTCTTATGAGTTGTTTTGCCGTTTTTAATTTCATTTTCTGTTGGATATAGATCTGTGCAAAGGAGCTCTTCAGAAAGATCATCCATAACACCCTAAAAAGAAAAGGGTAATATTTGCATGAGAGGCTAAGAGTGTATTTTTTAGTTAGAGTATCTTTATATATATATATATATATATATATATAAAGATATATATATATATATATATATATATATATATATATATATATATATATATATATATATATATATATATATATATATATATATATATATATATATACATATATACATATATATATATATACATATATACATATATATATGTATATATATATATGTATTTACTTAATATCATACTGCTTTTAACATCTCAATTGGTAAGAAATAAAACATAATAGGTTGAACAAAATATTGTGAAATAATAAAAGTACTTTACTAGTGCTCGGAAAAACACACAATTTTAATAATGTCAAAGTCTGTGATCTTACAAAGAAATAGCTTAGACATTATTAGCATAAAATTATCTAGTAAAGATAAATTACCTAGGAGTGAATTCTAGTTGAGGTTCGATTTTTTTAATAATAAATAATTAAAACCGCTTGGACAAACAGACAGATTTGTCAATGACACAGCTTGCGTTCTTGCGAGCGAATAGCTTACACACTGTGCATATAAAATTATCAAGTAAAGTTAAAATTATGTCTAGAGGCGAAAATGGAGGACAACTCCGTATCGCAACTAGTTCAACTTTTCTACTAGCGTCAAATATTTATTTATTATTTATTTTAAGAATAAATAATTACAGCTTTCTACTAGTGTTAAATAATTATTGATTATTTTTTATCTTATCACCACTTAGAGCCAGATGATTTAATTAACTAAAGACAAATAATTATTTTAGCATTTCTTACCTTGATGCTCTCCTAGTAGCTGTAGTAGATGATGCTTCTTCGCTTGCTGTTGAAGAACTGGATGCCTTCCATGTGAAAACAGTGACTCTTAAATAGCTAAAGTTGCACTGATTAAACCCTATGAATCAGCATTTTTTCCAATGCTTTCGCGGGAATAAAAACTGTTTATTCCCGCAAAAGCAACGGTTTCCATTCGCGTGAAAATAAATTATTTATTCCCGCGAAAGCAACGGTTTCTATTCGCGTGAAAATAAAGTAATTATTCCCGGAAAAGCAACGGTTTCTATTCGCGTGAAAATAAATTATTTATTCCCGCGAAAGCAACAGTTTTTATTCGCGTGAAAATAAATTATTTATTCCCGCGAAAGCAACGGTTTGTATTTGCCTGAAAATAAAATATTTATTTCCGCGAAAGCAACGGTTTCCATCCGCGTGAAAATTAAGTAATTATTCCCGCGAAAGCAACGGTTTGTATTCGCCTGAAAATAAAATGTTTATTCCCGCGAAAGCAACGGTTTCCATTCGCGTGAAAATAAAGTAATTATTCCCGCGAAAGCAACGGTTTGTATTCGCCTGAAAATGAAATGTTTATTCCCGCGAAAGCAACGGTTTCCATTCGCGTGAAAATAAATTATTTATTCCCGCGAAAGCAACGGTTTCCATTCGCGCGAAAATAAAGTATTTATTCCCGCGAAAAGATTGTTTTTTATTCACGCGAAAAAACAGTTTATATTTTTATCAGCGCAACTTTAGCTATTTAAGAGCCACTGTTTTCACACAGAAAGCATCCAGTTCTTCAACAGCAAGGGGAGAAGCATCATCATCATCTACTACAGCTACTAGGAGACCATCTAGCATCAAGGTAAGAAATGCTAAAATAATTATTTGTCTTTAGTTAATTAAATCATCTGGCTCTAAGTGGTGATAAGGTAAAAAATAATCAATAATTATTTAACACTAGTAGAAAGCTCTAATTATTTATTTTTAAAATAAATAATAAATAGTTATTTGAAAAGCTAGTTGAAAAGCTCAACTAGTTGCGATACGGAGTTGTCCTCAATTTTCACCTCTAGACATAAATATAAATTTACTTGATAATTTTATACGCACAGTGTCTAAGCTATTCGCTCGCAAGAACGCAAGCTGTGTCATTGAAAAATCTGTCTGTTTGTCCAAGCGATTTCAATTATTTATTAATAAAATTATGAAACCTCAACTGGAATTCACTCCTAGGTAATTAATCTTTACTAGATAATTTTATGCTAATAATGTCTAAGCTATATCTTTGTAAGATCACAGACTTTGACCTTAACAAAATTGTGTGTTTTTCCAAGCTCTAGTAAAGCAGCCAACTCTAATTATTTATTATTAACAAAATAATAAACAATTATTTAATGCTAGTTGAACCTAGATATAAATTTATCTCTACTAGATAGTTTTATACTCACACAAACCTTTTCTTCGCTACTTTATGTAGATAAAGCCAATGAAATAAAATGAATCAATTGTAACAATCAATTTTTTGTATTTTGTAGACACGATGTCTACTTTGGACTCTTGTTTGAGACGAAACGCAGCAGTAGCAAAGACTATAAAACCTCTGGTCAAGATCTACCAACACCAACGATAGATGTAACACAGCATGACTTTCTCTCCTACTTATATGATACCAAACCAATGAAGACTCAAACTACATGGATTTTGAAGACAGCACACTTTTTCAACACAGCAAGAATTCCTTTTAAGATCTACCACCTACTTAGATGATGCCAAACCAATGAAGACTCAAACTACATGGATTTTGAAGACAGCACACTTCTCCAACACAGCAAGAATTCCTTTCAAGATCTACCACCTACTTAGATGATACCAAACCAATGAAGACTCAAACCACATGGATTTTGAAGACGACACACTTCTCCGACACACCAAGAATCCCTTTAAAGATGTTATACAACATGACTTTCTCTCCTACTTAGATGATGCCAAACCAATGAAGACTCAAACTACATGGATTTTGAAGACAGCACACTTCTCCAACATAGCAAGAATTCCTTTCAAAATCTACCACCTACTTAGATGATACCAAACCAATGAAGACTCAAACTACATGGAGTTTTAAGACAGCACACTTCTCCAACACAGCAAGAATTCCTTTCAAGATCTACCACCTACTTAGATGATACCAAACCAATGAAGACTCAAACTACATGGATTTTGAAGACAGCATACTTCTCCAACACAGCAAGAATTCCTTTCAAGATCTACCACCTACTTAGGTGATACCAAACCAATGAAGACTCAAACTACATGGATTTTGAAGACCACCTACTTAGATGATACCAAACCAATGAAGACTCAAACTACATTGATTTTGAAGACAGCATACTTCTCCAACACAGCAAGAATTCCTTTCAAGATTTACCACCTACTTAGATGATACCAAACCAATGAAGACTCAAACTGCATGGATTTTGAAAACAGCATACTTCTCCAACACAGCAAGAATTCCTTTCAATTTCAAGATCTACCACCTACTTAGATGATACCAAATCAATGAAGACTCAAACTACATGGATTTTGAAGACAGCACACTTCTCCAACACAGCAAGAATTCCTTTCAAGATCTACCACCTACTTAGATGATACCAAACCAATGAAGACTCAAACTACATGGATTTTGAAGACAGCACACTTATCCAACACAGAAAGAATTCCTTTCAAGATCTACCACCTACTTAGATGATACCAAACCAATGAAGACTCAAACTACATGGATTTTGAAGACAGCATACTTCTCCAACACAGCAAGAATTCCTTTCAAGATCTACCACCTACTTAGATGATACCAAACCAATGAAGACTCAAACTACATGGATTTTGAAGACAGCATACTTCTCCAACACAGCAAAAATTCCTTTCAAGATCTACCACCTACTTAGATGATCCCAAACCAATGAAGACTCAAACTACATGGATTTTGAAGACAGCGCACTTCTCCAACACAACAGGAATTTCTTTCAAGATCTACCACCTACTTAGATGATGGCAAACCAATGAAGACTCAAACTACATGGATTTGAAGACAAGATGATACCAAACCAATGAAGACTCAATGTTACACAACATTACTTTCTCTCCTGCTTAGATGATACCAAACCAATGAAGACTCAAACTACATGGATTCTACTTCGATGATGCTGAAAAAGAAAACTGTCCAGAACAAGAGCTCAAGAAGCTAATCTATAACTCAAGGCAATCATATCACTATAGGTGAGTTTTACTAACTTTTACCATAAATTAAACAAAATGCTGAATATATACATTTTCCAGGTGAAAAAAAGACTTTTTTGGTGAAATTAGTGTATTTTTTTACAACAAAATGCTGAATATATAGATTTTCCAGGTCAAAAAAGGACTTTTTTGATGTAATTAGTGTATTTTTTACAACGAAATGCTGAATATATACATTTTCCAGGTGCAAAAAGGACTTTTTTGATGTAATTAGTGTACTTTTTTACAACAAAATGCTGAATATATACATTTTCCAGATGAAAAAAGGACTTTTTTGATGTAATTAGTGTATTTTTTTACAACAAAATGCTGAATATATACATTTTCCAGGTGAAAAAAGGACTTTTTTGGTGTAAATAATGTATTTTTTACAACAAAATGCTGAATATATACATTTCCCAGATGAAAAAAGGACTTTTTTGATGTAATTAGTGTATTTTTTTACAACAAAATGCTGAATATATACATTTTCCAGGTGAAAAAAGGCCTTTTTTGGTGTAATTAGTGTATTTTTTACAACAAAATGCTGAATATATACATTTTCAAGGAAAAAAAAAGGATTTTTTTGGTGTAATTAGTGTAGTTTTTACAACAAAATGTTGAATGTATACATTTTTCCAGGTAAAAAAAAACATTTTTTTGGTGTAATTAGTGTATTTTTTACAACATATTTATAAAGCAAGTATTTTTTGTTTTGTTTTAGATAGATGAAATAAAGTCAAAAGCACTTGGTGAAAATAATGCTCAAGAAAGAACAAGCTGAACAATGTATCTTGGTGAGTTATTTCCCTTTTCTAATAATGTAAACTATCCAATGTAACTAGAACTATAATTCAAATTCATGTAATTATTTTACATTTTTGCTTAATCATTCTATTCTAATCCATAATTTTTTTATTTTAGTTCATTACGAAATTAAAAGCACATAGAACAGAAGTCTCCCTTCCTAAGATATAACATCAGTACACCAAAGACATCATTGTAAAGGAACAAACTATGCATTAACTGTTATTACTTTGTCTTTATTACAAGTTGTAGTGCTTTGTATTACTTAGTATTTACTGACTCTAGCTATATTATATGGGGACATTTTCCTTACTTATTATGTAATAAATGTATGTAATCATATAATGATTCATTTTTAATCAATGTATTTATTCAATTTAGATGTATCTCCTCTCTCCTCTCTCTCTATGCAGATATAAGTATACCCATAAATATGTACATAATTGACCATATATACATGAATGTATAGAAAACTAAATGATCTCTCTCTCCTCTCTCTCTTTCTCTCTCTCTCTCAAGATACCATATGTATGCATGTATGTATGAATGCATTGATTGTCATTACAAGTTGTAGTGCTTTGTATTACTTAGTATTTACTGACTCTAACTATATTATATAGGAAGATTTTCCTTAATTATTATGTAATCAGGTATATAATCATATAATGTTTCATTTTTGATCAATATATTTATTCAATGTAGATATATCTCCTCTCTCTCTATGTAGATATAAATATACCCATAAATATGTACATAATTAACCATATATACATGAATGTTTAGAAAACTAAAAAATCTCTCTCTCCTCTCTCTCTCCCTCTCTCCTCTCTTTCTCTCCTCTATCTCTTTCTTTCTCTCAAGATACCATATGTATGTATGTATGTATGTATGTATGTATGTATGTATGTATGTATGTATGTATGTATGTATGTATGTACGTACGTACGTACGTACGTACGTACGTACGTACGTACGCACGCACGCACGCACGCACGCACGCACGCACGCACGCACGCACGCACGCACGCACGTACGTACGTACGTGCGTGCGTGCGTGCGTGCGTGCGTGCGTGCGTGCGTGCGTGCGTGCGTGCGTGTGTGTGTGTGTGTGTGTGTGCGTGTGTGTGTGTGTGTGTGTGTGTGTGTGTGTGTATGCGTGTATGTATGTATGTATGTATGTATGTATGTATGTATGTATGTATGTATGTATGTATGTATGTATGTATGTATGTATGTATGTATGTATGTATGTATGTATGTATGTATGCATGTATGTATGTATGAATGCATTGATTGTCATTACAAGTTGTAGTGCTTTGTATTACTTAGTATTTACTGACTCTAGCTATACTATATAGAAAGATTTTCCCTACTTATTATGTAATCAATGTATATAATCACATGTTTCATTTTTGATCAATATATTTATTCAATGTAGATAAAACTCCCCTCTCCTCTCTCTCTCTCTCTCTCCTCTGTCTCTCTTCTCTCTCCTCTCTCTCAAGATGCCATATGAGTTCGAATTATGTAAAAAAATTATCAAAACTTAAATGCCATACATTCAAAATCTAGCTGCCATATGAGTTCAAATTAAGTAAAAAAAATTATCAAAACTCAAATACAATATAAACTCGGCGAATTTATTCAACACCGTAACCCATTGCCTCAACCCCGAGGTCCGATCCACAAAGAAACACTTGGTAGGGAGATCTGCTCATATATTACTACTGCTAGGTTTGTATGCACCTCCAAAAACTCCGCGGTTGTTGTGTCTGAGGTTGAGCACCTGTGTCCTCTCAAATTACCCATTTTGTCAAAACAAGTAGAACATGTTGGACATTTGAAGGCTTTGGCCTGTCCTTCTAAGTTTGTGATGAGACTGAAGTGATCGATATGAAAATCCAGATAAAGTTTTTCTTCGTATCTCGCCTTTGAATTCCAAATAATCGTTGAAGTCATGTCTCCATTTAGAGAACACAACATTATCCTGAGTTGAAACACTTTTTCCAAAACCAGCAAGTCAGACTCTTTTACTCCGTCTTCATCTCTGTTTTTCCGGTAATCTTTTTCCTGTTGGGGCTGCTGTGATGTCACAGCAGATGAATTTTCGACATTCACTGAAGTAACGTTTTGTCAAAAAGTCTGTTGGAACTTTTGTAAAGCGTTTATTTTTCTGCAGTTCTTTGTGCAATGCTAAACATCTGAAAAAACAAAGATTGTCAGTGATTCGTTTCCCATCGAAAGAAGTCAGTATGGCATTTATGTGTTTGTTGTTGAGAATGTGAGAGGGTAAAAAAGTTGAAGGTGAGCCGATTCTTCCCATTCCGTTCAGTTTGTAGTAATAAAATGTAACATTTAAGATCAACATCAGTCTCCAAGCCGTTATCGTTCGTCGTCTCAAACTATTAGTATTATGATCGGTCTCAGCAACGTTGGTAAAGAATTAATCGAGCTGTTCTTCGGCTTCAATAAATCAAGCTCTCGGATATACAGTAGCGTTGTTGGATGATGAGTGAAAGTACCAGAGATCACCGTCATTTTTATTTTCTAGTATACAGCCTATGCTACAGTTAAATTTTGCTCTCGAGCTCAATTGTCTCCAAATGTTTTTCAACAACTCCAACGCTCCTGATCCATGATAGTAATTTTGGTAGACATCAGCTTGATCTTGCAAAATTCCATCCCAAAGCCTTAAGTTTAAAACCTCCATGATTCTACCCATTCTGTGTTTGGTTTTCCTACAACCAAATATTTGGCTATCAGATCATCCCATTGTTCATCATGGAAAGTCGAAGGTGTGCTATCATTGATAATACCTAGAATTGATGTTCAGCTAGGTATTTCAAAAGTTGAATCATTCATTTCTTGTTCTTCTTCTTGTTCTTCTTATTATTGTTCTTCTTCTTTCTAAACATCATCATTATCTTTTGCAATCTTCAATACCGCACCATCTTCATTTTCCATCATTGGACCATTCTTATTTTCTCCGAATGGAACTTCCACAATTGGTTCCATTTCTTCGACTATTCCACAAACGGCTGGTCCTGAACTTTCAATACCTAATCCTATCTGGTTAACTGTTTCATCTGGCATTTAAAAACAGATAAATTTTCTTCGAACCATTCGTAATAAACTGGAGCTCCATCTCTCTCTTTTACATTTACTAACCCCAAACCCCAAACCCCAAACCCCAAATCCCGAATCCCAAACCCCAAACCCCAAACTCCAACCCCAAACCCCAAACCCCCATAATTTGATTCTCGTCTACAAAAATGATGATAACATGTAATAATTCTGCTCTGAATTATGCGTTCTGTACAAAAAACAGCAAAAAATTACTCCAGTACTATTGTTCATTATTTATAAACTCACCAGTTACTAAGAGTCGCAGTATTTTCGTTAGATGGTGAAACTTGAGGAGTAGCTGATTTTTCTTGACAAGAATTTTCAAGTTCAATCTCCATTTCATCTATGTATTTATTATCTATATATTCATCATCTATGTGTTCATCATCCGGAAGTCTGATAACATTATGATTTTTTATGAGCCAATTCCAATCCATCTGTATTTTTACATCATATCCTCCTCCATCTCCACTCTTTGTGCTAAAAATAAAAAAAGACATCAAACTTTTAAAATTGGCAAAAAAGATATTGTATTACAGACTAATAATAATTTTCAATGACTCATTTATTTTCAATTCTGTTTTGTTATTAGCTAAAAAGACATCTGCATATCTATTAGTTTTATAAATAGTTATACATATCCAGGTTTAAATCACATAGTACTGAGAGTAAACCACTAGGGCTAAATTAACGTTTTTTTCAGCGCTACAAGTTGAGTACTTCAACTAGTGTTAAATAATTATTCATTATTACCTACCTTACTGCAGAGTGTTCTCCAAGTAGTTGTAGCGGATGTTGTTGTTTCAGATAGTATTGTTGGAATGGGTGATTTCTGTGTAAAAACAGGAGATCTTAAATAGATGGAGCTGCACCGATGAACCTGAGCTCCAGACAATGCTTTGCATGAAAAAAATATGCTTTTGTGCGAAAATCCCCTTATGATATATGTAAATATTTTGGGCGCAAAGACTTCTTTTATTGATCGAGATTCTTTGTATATACTATAAATGTTTTTCGAGCAAAAATTGTAATTTATATTATATAGGGATTTTTTCACGAAAACACTCTTTTCGCGAAAAAAAAACTGTCAATTTTTATCAGGAAGAAAACAACATTTTTTACGCAAAAATGTTGTTTTCATGCAAAAATCCTTTAATGTTACATATAAAAATTTTACGTGAAAAAACGGTTTTTCCGCACGGAAATCTTCATATATATTATAAAGGAATTTTTGCGCAAAAAAATACATTACACTTTAGCAGCAAAAAAACAACATTTTTTGAGCAAAAAAATGTTTTTTTCGCGCAAAAAATCTCTACTTTTTATGTGTGAAAAAACTTTCGTGCGAAAGAAAGCTGTGTTTTGGGCAAAATTTTTTATATATATTATAAAGGGGTTTTTGCGTAAAAACACTTTTTTCCTGCGAAAAAACAGATCAATTTTTCTCAGAGAAAATACAATTTTTTTCCTGTGAAAATCCTTTTATGTCATATATGAAGACTGTTGCGCTTTTTTTCACTCGAAAATCTTTATATATATTACAAAGAAATATTTCAAAGAGGTATTACAAACATTTTTGCTCGCGTGAAAAAACACATCAATTGTTCTTCGCGAAAACTGTAGTTTTTTGCACCAAAACCCCTTTATGTTACATATAAAAACTGTTGCGCAAAAAAAATTTGTGCGAAACTTTTTGTTATTTATTATAAAGGGTATTTTAGGCAAAAAACAACATTTTTCGTGCGAAACCTTTTTTACATTATATAAAAGTTTTCGCACGAAGGCTACCTGTTTATTTTGAAACAACTGGTCAATCGGGGCAACTTGGACTATTTAGGAAGCATCGCTTTTACACAGAAATCATTCATTCCAGCAACAACATCCGAAGAAGCAACATCCACTACAAAATCTACTACTAATGCTAGAAGAATTCTCAGCAAATACTAGGAAGACTCTCAGTACTGAGGTACTAAGGTAAAATTTAATGAAAGATTCTTATTCTTACTATCAGTTGGTAAAAATCAACTGGTTACATTGTAAAGCGTTGGATCTAAGTTTTAAGTTTTTATTTTTAATTTTACTTGAAAAGTTAAAAATCTAAAACAGATATGTTCATAAATCCTAGATGACACGCTCTCAAGTCTACTAAGATTTTGTAAATGACAACCTCTGTCTTTTTTGTCGGAGAAAAAACTAATTGATTCTAATTAGTTTATTTTTTTTTTAAATTAAGCATATTGTTTTATTTGTTTCTGTTAATACAAACATTACTCTTTGTTTTTTAAATAACTATTGATGAAGTTTTTGAAGCTCTCATTAGTATAAATTCAACAGAAAACAAAGTCGAAACAACCGAATCAATCCTTAAGAAAAAATGGCCTGCTACAAAAGACTCAACAGCAAAAACGCCTGCATTCCCTAAATTGATTCTACCTACAAAACAAGATCGTGAAGAGCAAGATGGTAAGGGAATGCTCTCCGATACAGATAGAGATCTAAAGATGGGTAACTCTCTCAAAAGATGGAAAGCAAGTGAATTGCAAAAGATTGGATCTTTCAAAGGCTAGCAAACCTCGCTGTCCCGACTGTTATGGAGGTTGTTTTTGTCAGTCGCAATACTGGCATATATGGTGATTACTATCACCTACTATGGTGATTCGGAGGTGAGAGAACTTCAGGGAGTAGTTTGCCCAAGTAGAATAGTTAAGAACTTAAATCTTTCTAATTATCCATTACCGTGTAATGTCATCTACTTGGGTGAGGTGGCAAATCCCAAAAAAAGACTTGCTATGATCTCAAACGTTTCAACACAAAACACTTATTGTGAGATAAGTCACTGCTGAAGCCACACAATTGAGAATGATGAGCAAGGATGAACTCAAACTCAACTTCGAGATCCAATATCTCAGTAATTTTAAATGGTGTGCGCCTTTTACTTACGTCAATGTTGTTGAAAGATTCATACTTCATCGATTTAATGGGGAAAATTTTTTCGTAAATCGCACCCTTTGTGTTTTGGAGAAAAATGAAAAGAGAGAAGTAAGAACACTTCTCTTACCAAACAGATATGTTGAAGAAGCTAAAAAATGTGTTCTGGGTGTGATGATTTACAAAGGGAAAAAAAAGAGTGCAAAGTCAAGTACATACCAAATGTCATCTTTCTCTTTTCATCCAGCGGCACTGATTGGAAACAAAATCGCTCTCAAGCAAAATACAATGAGGAGATATCAAAATTAGATGCTGAAGTCGATACTGAGGGTTTAATGCAAGCAGAACTTATCGAGTTTGCAGTGGAATCCAGCGCTGATGATAACCAGTAGACTATTTTTACCGTTCATTCAGAAATTATCTTCATTATTACAAATACTATATTAAACTCTTATATGCTTTATTTCCTTGCAAGTACAAACATCTTATGAAAACTCAAACTTTATAATAATTATTATAAACATTTTATTCAATGTGTTTCACCTATTAGACAAATAAATTATAACCAAACGTGATACAATCCTTTAATATTTTGTCTTATATAATAATACAGCACTTTCTTATTATGGAATATTACTCTGTAATAAAACTATATCAATGACTATACATTGTTACTTCAACAATCAAACACAATACAAACCCCACAATATAAACAAACCCTACACAACAAATACTTAGCAAACATTAAAAATTATAGCACCTGGTGCACACAAAAAAGGTACCTCACAGGCTCTCATGGTAACTGGGGCCAACTAAAAGTACACCTGGAACCAGGAGAACCTTATCGTTGACTCCATGACACAGATCTGCTCCTGTCTTATTACTATCGGGCAAGCCTTAAAAAGCAATTAACAAAGCCCGGAATGAATTGCTGTCAACCTAGTTGCCAAATTACATGCATTAGACTAGAGCCATTGTAATACTATACCGGCACAGGGTATCTACTACCCCAGTCCTGGGTAGCTATGCCGGGTTGGCAACAAGATGGCTGACATAGCCTGAGAGAAGAAAAGTAGCGTAAGACATTTTACTACCAGTATCCAGGAGCTAACTGCCTTCAGAAGTCCAGAAAGCAAAAACCCAAAGCCAAGAAAAACCAAGAACCTGTGGGGAAAAGAACACTTATCTCTTACTGGCTAGAACACCTATAAACTCTGCCCCACACTTCTAGGCGCCAGCTATCTTTAATATATATACTTACATTTCATTGGTTGGCTGCTATAATTATTTCTTGTTCTATTGGTCTGTTAACATTATCGTTATGTGTGATTGGAGTGTTTGGCAAACTAGGCCAAACACTTCCTGTCACTTCCTGTGATTCTGCCTATAAAAGGCAGAGCTTTTGTGTAGATCATTGCATTACCTGACAGCCTTCTGCTTGGATTGTCACCTTTTTATTCTGGAATGAATAAATGTTATGTTACTCGAAAGCACTGAGTATATGTGTGAGCCGAGGGCTCACCACAGTTGAAAACGTAGCACATTCTCTTTACAACCAAAAGCAGGTCACCTACCAATCTGCTGATGTATGGAACTCGCTGCCTGTGGGGCTGCGGGTGATGGCCTCAACATCCAGATTCAAAGCGGCCTTAAGGCAACACCTGCTTGATTTCATGTAGTGGCTTCTTGCTTCTGTATATTGTTTTTTAGCTGTTAACTGGGTCCAGCGCCTCAATTAGCTATGCTACTGCGCACAAGGACCCTCATCACTGCTCAATTTTTGTTCTCACTGTTTTGCAACAATTCATGATGAAAATAAAACAAACAAACAAACAAACCAGTTGTTTGTGCCATCCAGGCACGGGGTCACCTCTGGGCAGAAGTTGACTGCTCATTGTCAAGCCTAGAGAGGCTGACTGTCTCGTTGTGCTGGCAACAGTAGTTTGTGCGGTGACAACGCCTAGTACGTAAAACTCTGCTACAATATATACTTGTCTGTAGAAATATGTAGGTGCATAGATAAAGTAATAATTAATTATGATGTAGAATGTTAGTCTCTAATTGTATACCCTATGAATGCTTTATTGTGCAGGTACTATGTACCACAAGTTTATACAGAGATGTGTAAAGTATTGACCAATCTGTGTATATCCGCGTATATCTATGAATGTTACTTATCAAATTTTGTGAATTGTGAAAGCGAACTTTATTGAGAACCCAGTAATTTGTCACTACTAATTAGTTTTGTGCAATAGATGGATGTTTTCACCCTTCAGGTGAACTTTAAAATGGAGTTAGATGCATGGTGATATGGCATAGAGATACGCACAATGGTGGTCATATGCAAATACCAAGTCTATAAGTGTATGGGTAGTCAATACTGAAACGTATAAAAACATGAGTACAATAAATAGTCTGTAGATATGGAAGATAACATTTCTTAAGATTTGTTGTGATAAGAAATATTTACATCATACCATCATTGTGCACGTCTCTATGCCATGTCATTATGCAATTGATTCTCAATAAAAGTCATTTTCACAATTCAAAAACCTAATATTTTATCTTTGAAAAAAGTCATCAAACACTTTTGTTGACTGATGCACCACATAGTGTGTATAAAAATCATTTAGATATGTTATATTTGAATTTACAGAAATAGACGCTACCAAAGAGTGTCTGTCAGCAGCAAAGAAACATTTTAATGCTGACGTAGTTACTCTAACAAAAAACAACACTGAACAAGCACAAAAACTCAAAGCACTAAATGCAGGTAACATATAACGAGAAATTTATACAGGTCTACAACACATACATGTTTATAGGTTATAAATGCTAACAGTACACATTGAGTGGATATAACGTATGAATTATATGATTTACTAACATCAGGTATTACTTGGTACAGTGTGCGCCTTCTTTTACAGAGTTTAACAATGTTAAGGAGGCACTACAAACTACCAGGGAGGAACTATTGAGTACCACAGATACACTCCACAGTACTATAGAAAAGCTACAAGTTACTGAGAAAGAAGTAGATACTACCAAAGAGAAGCTACACAGTACTAGGGAGGAGCTACACAATACTAGGGTGGGGCTAGGGAGTACCAAAGATGTATTTCTTCTAAGGAAAAACAGCACTGAAATGGCACAGAAGTTGAAAGCACAAAGTGCAGGTAAAATATAACAAGGAACTAGAAAAACGTCTAGAACACATACACGTTCAAAGGTTATAAATGCTGATGGTACGCATTGAGTGGATATAAAGTATTAATTATATCATTTAATCACATCAGGTATTACTTGGTATAGTTTGAGTCTTCTTTTGTAGAGTTAAGTAATACTAGGGAGGAGCTACACAGAACAAGGGAGGGGCTAGACAGTACTAGGGAGGAGCTAGACAATGCCAAGGCGGAGATAGACAGTACTAGGGAGAAGCTAAGCGGTACTAAGGATGGGCTAGACAGTATTAGGGATGCACTAGACAGTACTAAGGAGGAGCTACACAGTACTAGGGAGGGGCTAAGCAGTACTAGGGATGGGCTAGACAATACTAGGGAGGGGCTACACAGTACTAGAGAGGAGCTACACAGTACTAGGGAGGTGATAGGCAGTACTAGGGAGGGGCTAGACAGTACGAAGAAGGTACTAGACAGTACTAGGGAGGAGCTATACAACACCAAGGCAGAGCTAGACAGTACTAAAGAGGGGCTAGACAGTACTAGGGAGGAGCTACACGGTACTAGGAAGGTACTAGGCAGTACTAGGGTGGAGCTATACAATGCCAAGGCGGAGCTAGGCAGTACTAGAGAGGAGCTAAGCAGTACTTGGAAGGGGCTATGCAGTACTAGGGAGGTACTAGAAGGTACTAGGGAGGAGCTACACAGTACTAGGGTGGAGCTACACAGTACTAGGGAGGTACTAGACAATACTAGGGAGGTACTAGACGGTACTAGGGAGGAGCTACACTGTACTAGGGAGGAGCTACATACACAAGCTAATGGTAAGTAAAAGCAATGCTTGTGTACAAGTAATGGCAAATAATGCACCAGAAAATTTACAGAAATCACTGGTGCTGGCCATAGCTGTATATATTCTCACTCTATGGATACGGCATTGACTACGAATATAAGGGTGATTTTACGAGTTGTCTTCTACGATGTTGTTGTTGCTTTATTAACTTGTACTTTAGAGTTACAACAACTGAGAGACAACCAGACTGAGATGTTAAGGATGATATCAGACTTACAGATCTCTCAAGGAATGTGTTTTTCTACTGGAGACTCACCAGATCAAGAAAATGAGAGTTAAATGCACAAGTACTACCTATTGCGTAAATCAGCCGATCAGGTATATGTTTGTTTTTTTTTGACTAACTAAATTATAGTGTATCATACCCATACTCACGGTATATATCGAGTTTGTTTATTTATTTTCAGAACATGGTTATCTCGCCAGAATTCCAGTACATCAATGCACTACATTGCCAAGCCATAGGTGTCTAAATACGAAAGCTTGGATTATTGGAATCAGTAGAATCATAAACCATTTTTTGTCCGAAGCAGGTTCTATTGCACAGCACTGTATTTTTGCAATGATCAGAAACTTTTTACAACTCTACTGATTGACAAATAAAACTGATATAAACAAAGGATTTCTTTTGTGTGGTAATATTCAGAAATTTTACGAAGAAAAACTACAGGTAATGGAAATACTGGTAATGTGTGAATATTTGTCGCCAGACAAGTTTTATGAATATCAGAGTCAACAGCAAGTAATAAACTAAAGCTGTGTACTCACTAGAACGATTTTTGTTAAAGAAAATCGTTCATGTTGGAGTTGTCCCCTTTTTGGCCGATGGTTGCGTACACACTAGAAAAGAATTTTGGCAGAAACGCATTGGCTCTCTGGTCAGAAAGATAGACAAAATTTGTTTTTCAGCATAGCCATAGCATTAATAATGATATTGTAGAAGTTTTACTCCCTCTACTACCGACATAACATTATCCACTCTCAAACTTCTTTGACAATTCGGGGTCTACTTTGAATAGATGCTACCAACTTCACGGGGTCCTCGACCCAGACACATGACAACAGAGTTTCTCTAACAAACACTTTATTATACAATCCGCTTAGCAATACAAATGAAGATACTTGTGCAAGATCCACTAGACTTCTGTCGCTAATGCACCACGAAAGCTTCTTTTATAGGAGGCAAGGAGGAAATCTCACCCCTTTATTGGAGGTTAGCCAATGATAGACAATAATACAAAATATATGCGAATGGCAATAAATGATACAAAATACGTAAATACAGTAATCCAATCGAATGGTAAGCACATGATAAAATAGCGCTGGGCTGTCTTTCCCACTCTTTCTATGGTTTGAAAGATTTCCACTCTATATAAGGGGCTTTTCTTCCTTGATCTATGCTCCAGGCTTTTTAGCTTCAGCCTTTGAATTTTAGAGGTGGGCAACCAGTCTTCCAGGTCCCAGGCCATCTGAATCAGCCATATTTGATATCGGCCCTGAGTAGCTGACCTGGGGTAGACGCGGGGTAACCCAGGGTAGGTTATGTATGTTGTATATGCATTGATGCAGGGTCTATACAGGGCCAGGGTCGTTGGTATCCAATTTACGCGAGACTTTGTGTAGATATTGAGGTGGGAAGGCGAATGGGTTACTTTTACCTTCGTTATTGACAAGGCAAGGGGTGGAGGGGGGTTTTAGGGAAAGAGGGGGTGGAGAGGGTGCCTGGCTTGACTATCTATCATGAAAATCTCCCACAATATTGCTGTCTGTTATTTCACAATTATTCACCATGTCTATGGTTGTCATTAGTAAATGCGCTAGCTGTTGCTGCGTCAATATTAATTATTTGTAACATCTGTTGTTCTGACTACGGGCGGCTCCAACCTACTGGTCTGGCGGTGGGGGAGGATACTTAAAGAGAGTATATGTGAGGAATGAGTGGGAAGGTAAGACACACCAAAATCCGAAAAAAAAACGATGTTTTGTTATTCTAAACCAGTATTTACTGCTATTCAGTGGAACTTGAAGCACCATGTTCTGTAAATGCAGGAGTACACTATGAGTTTGGTTGTTGCTGATAAGAGCCTGAATCATAGTTACTGTTTAAACTGCACTGAGGCTAGAAAAAGCCTCCAGTTCTAGAGGTTTTCAAGAAAGTAGTTATGTTTGTGGAGAGGGAAACGTTTACAACAACATATACTTATTAGTGCTGTCATCAATCTCTAAACTTTAATCACGATTGATTTTTCATTCATAAAAGTTATTTAAAAAATTTGTCTCAAGTTAATCTTGAAAAAACTGATCAAGTTGAATACAAGCTGCAATGTATATAATACTTGTTATGGGGACAAGCCCAGGGCCTGTGGATGCCTCAACTTTTATTCATACAATATTTATTTTTGCTAGCTATTTGTGAGCAAAATAATGACTGATGAAGCAGTGAATCTACACATAGGACTGTTTAATGTATGCATTAGACTACAATTAACGGTTGAAACTGCAGCCCTGAACATAAATGCCTTCAATTTATGAGAAAATAATTAATGACACTAAATAGTTGCAAGGATCAGTAAAAATGATGAGTAAATATTAACAATATAAGAAATTGTTATTAAATTAATTATTGTAATAGTAAATATATCAAGATTATTATGCTATTATTTATTACGACAACTAAACTATATATAAAAACACGAATAATCAGCAATATTCTTACCAGAATGAACGTATTGCGTAGTATGACCAGCATATAAGCTTGTAGAAAACGTATTATGGCAAGTGGGCGGAGCCTAATTCAAAACACTGTTAACAACATATTCTTGAGTCTTGTGTCATGTATAATCACTGATAATCGTGTGCCTGAATATTTAATCAACAGATCCCAAAGGAGTTGTTCTCCCATAAACATTTAATTGGCCCAATTATCAGAGATTATCTGCTACATAAAAGTTATATTATTTATACGTTTATAAGATTAATTACCCAGCAAAAAAGATTGATCCAAATTGATCTTTGGTTTATGTAATTAAAGGGCAGCACTGACATTTATTCTCGGTTGTAAGTTTGAGTTGTTTGCTCCTTAATAATACAATAATAAAATAGGACAACTCCTATTAGATGTAAAACTGATACCACAAATATACTAAAGGTGTTGTGATAAATCACATTCGTTTTCTATTAAATAGATACCGGTGCAGAATGCATCCACTCTTAGCAGTACCATATCCGTTTGATGCTACCTGTATATTTTGCGAAGCTGACTCTGTTTAAAGTCACAATTTTGATGTAGTGAAGTCCCTGAAAGTGCTCAGCCATTGTCTTTTAGTCAATCAAGTCTATTTAAAATATACAATCTAATCATGCGCTGTTACTTGGCACAGTACATATGTTTATTAGTATTTTAGAGAATCTAATTAGTATTTTACAGAATCTAAAATACTATTGTTCTTCCTTCTTTTTTTTCTTCTTCTTCTTCTTCTTCTTTTTCTTCTTCTTCTTCTTGTTTTACGCAAACCTTGCAGAAGAGTAGCCACTTTTTCTCAAGAACCGTGATAGATAAAGCTATCATTTTTTTGCGACGCAATTGATAGGCATCGGGCATTAATGTAAGTTGGTTTTCAAAATCACAGAACATTCCAGAACATCACAATTTGGGCGCAAAAACAGGTGCGGAATCGTTTTAAAATGTACCAAAGTGGCTGAAAAAACGTAGACCTGATTGACGAAAAAATACCAAATTTTGAAAGATGCTGCATTCCGCTAACCTTTTGATTCGACATCATGACACGACGTTAAAAAATTGTTCGGAAGCGGCCATCTTGGATTTTCAAAAAATTCCTGTTTTCAGCATAAAACAGCTTCCCGTTAAAGAACCAACAGGCCAAAATAGCTGAAATTTGCAACAAGCATGTGCCATAGTGTATCAATGTACCATTTCAAACTTCAAGGCAAACGCACAAAACCGCTTCAAGTTTTTTCATTTTCAAACTTGAAAATCTCAACAGAAACAGCACTTTTCAATGCTTTCCGAGACCATAATGGAACAAGTCAGCAAAAAGTAAAATATTAGGCCACATAGCCCTATGCTTTGACTTTCAAAAATTAGATACTACGAGTTCCTCGCAGTACCGCCAACACAGCTATTCCATTTTCAAAAGGGATCTTCCAAATCGAAAAATGACTATAACTCAGGGGCAGTTACTAGGATTTGCATAAATTTTGCATGGTTGTGATCGCATTGTAAATGTCTTTCAGATGAACATCGGTCAAATTTCCGATCTTTGGTGAAAGAGTCAAGGCCCACACAGTTTTCAATGAGTGAGAAAAATGTTCGTTATTTAGTGTTTTCACCGCGGAAAAAATTTTCTGCTTCAAAACTTTAGCACAAACAGTATTCAGGTGACAAATAGAACAAATCTGAAAAAAGTTGAAAATATTCGATAAGTATTCAGCGATGTCCGAACCCAAAATCTTTTTTGTACGTAGGTTGTACCACCTTCTTTTTATGTTAAGCTGTTTATGAACCACATTCAACATCGCTAGATGGCTAAATGGTTAACATGGTGACCTGCTGTTGACAGGGTTTGGGTTTGATTCCCAGGTATGGATTTCTTTTTCGCATAAAAGTAAACATTGTCAGAAGGGAGGTGCCAAGTCAGCACGAGTATATGTAGTACCATGAGTGCAGGTTGTATTGGCAGTTGTGAAGCATGTGCTTGGGTGGCCCCAGCATAAAAAAAGCATCTAGGCACTTCTAAAAGCTGCTTTTTTTTGCAAAAATAAAGCTATTGAAAAACAGTTGTCAATTTGTACTGAATTAGATTGCTCATCAGCAACATGTTTCTATAGCAGGATGGCTAAGGTTGTCACCTGCTGTTTCAAGGGTACAAGGACAATTCCCAGTGGTGGAAATATTTTTCACGTACAACTTTACTGATAAGTATAATGTTTAGGAACAACGACGGTGTTACAATTGTGCTTTTAAAGTGAGAGATTGATGGAGTAGTTGGTGGAGTGTGTGACTTCATGCGGTCAGTACAGGCGTTCAGTTCTCACTTATGAATATCATTTTTTAACATTTATTCCCTAAAATACTCTTGTTTTTGCTCGCAAACACAAATCAATACCTAGGTGTACAAATGTTTTTTCTTTAAATCAATAAATGCAGGATGACTCACCATTTATCTCTTTGTATTGCTTTACACGCCGATAGAAATTTTGTTTGTTGGTTAAAACACATTATAAGAGACTTCATAGAATTCGAGCAAATGCAGAAACTTCGCTACTTCGATGGACCAATTTAACTTTATGCATTCAAACTGTGCGCATGTAGTATCTAACAAATCAGCTTGTCTCTATTTCACTTACAATGCATGTAACTAATAGAATGCATCTACTTGCACACACGACTATATACTAGATATGGCTGGTACAGAGCTAAAGCAGCTGTTGCTACGTTACATTAATGAATACGAAAGTATAGATAGACTGAGAGAAGTGCTACAGACTACCTCAGTAGACGATAGATATGAGGCACTGAGGAGTGTCACAGGAGACTACCAGTATACAGCGGTACATAGAGGAGCTATATGGAATGATGTGAAGAGCATCAAGTATATGATGGACGGTTTTACATCAGGCCAACTTTACAACATAGTACGTGTGAAGGGCAGCATGAGCCATACAGTTCTACATAATTAAGTTTACCCTTACGATGATACATCCGTAGCTATGTATTTACTGGGTAACCTCTCTGTACAACAGAGATATAACATTCTAATGATACAGGACAATGAAG
This sequence comes from Cryptosula pallasiana, assembly GCA_945261195.1. NCBI lineage: Eukaryota > Metazoa > Bryozoa > Gymnolaemata > Cheilostomatida > Cryptosulidae > Cryptosula > Cryptosula pallasiana. Next base: position 40,140,820 of record OX183132.1, on the reverse strand, counting down.
GAGACACGTCACTACTTGATGCAGCTGCAAACAAACACAAACATACTACAAGTAATGCTGTCTTCGGTAACTCCAGACCAACAAAAGCTCCTGCTGACTATTAAGAACAGCAGAATTAAAACAGTCGCTGACATAGCTTTACTACCTAAACTCCATTACGATGTTTCAGCTTACACCAAAGTAGGTAAATATATTTAGCACTATATGGATACTGTGTATGTACATTGTATGCACTACTGTACATCAAAACATAGATATGTATAACATTATGTGCTGTATATAGAAATTATTTTTGAACACCCGATCCGATATTTTCATTGATCCTACTTCCCAAGTCTTTATGCGCTTGTACACATACTGGCACATATGTGCAGGAATGTATTGCTTATACACATGTTAATATACAATAATAGATGAGAATAGTTACAGAAATGCATGCACAAAGTACCAAAAAATTTCACACATTGATGTACACTTATATCCATAGAGTTGGACGCTACCAAACAGAGACTGTCATCAGTAAAAATGAAATTCAGTGCTGATGCAGATGAACTAAGGAAAAAACAACTCTGAAATGGCACAGAAGTTGAAAGCACAAAGTGCAGGTAAAACTTAACAAGTAATTTAAACAGGTCTAGAACACATACACGTTCATAGGTTATAAATGCTGACGGTACGCATTGAGTGGATATAACGTATTAATTATATCATTTACTCGCATTAGGTATTACTTGGTATAGTTTGAGTCTTCTTTTACAGAGTTTACCAATGCTAAGGAGGCACTACAGACTACCGCAAACGCACTCCACGGTACCATGGAGAAGCTTAAAGTTACTGAGAAAGAACTGGACATTACCAACGAGAAGCTACACAGCACTAGGGAGGAGCTACACAGTACTAGGGAGGAGCTACACAGTACTAAGGAGGAGCTAGACAGTACTAGGGAGGAGCTACACAGTACTAGGGAGGAGCTAGACAGTACTAAGGAGGAGCTACACAGTACTAGAGAGGAGCTACACAGTACTAGGGAGGAGCTACACTGTACTTGGGAGGAGCTACACAGTACGTTATAGAAAAGCTACAAGTTACTGAGAAAGAAGTAAATATTACCAAAGAGAAGCTACACAGTACTAGGGAGGGCCTAGAAAATACTGGGAAAATATTAGACGCCAAAATGGATGGTAGGTAAGTGCTGATGTTTGTATAAATATTGTCAGTCAATACACTGTTGCAATTGTTATTATTTTCTTAAATATATTATTATCGCTGATCATGGGCGTAACAGCTACATACTTCCACATGCAAGAACCAAAAGCAGAACGAGATCTAAAAAATGTTGATGAACGTCACAGTAAAAAACTACAATCGAATCTTGGCCAGCCAGTAGGGTTCAGTCAGAAAGGCACCACAACATGCATGTACGTTTAAAAGTTTACTAATACTGCATATTAAAGCTTACGAATACTACACGGTGGCAGCGGTGGGAGGACCTACCTACGGATTGAGTGTAATTTGATTTGGTGACTTGCTGTGTTGTGCTGTGTTGTGCTTGCAAGCACTCTGCTTTATCTGTACTCCTGAGCTGTCATGTGTTTGTCTTAGTATATTGTTCAGTTGCGATGGAAGGCTTGGGATTGTCTCCTCATTCAGAGCTAGTGCTTGATGGGAATCAAGCTGAGAACGGAGATGCTTGGAGACGCTTGTTTGAAAACTATCTGGTGGCCATAAATTTAGTGACAGAACCTGCTGGGCAAGATGGTGCATTCAGCTGCTGAGAATGGGGCATTTTGCCAAGCCAGATTTCCATTCTTCATCATTGCATAGGGGAGGATGCTGTAGAAGTTTTAGATTAGTTTGAGTTTGATGCCACGGCTAACCCTGCTGAGAATAAAGTTTGACTGCCAGATTTCCTGGCAAAATTCGAGACGTACTTCAATCCGCAAAAAAATCTTCCATATGAATGTTACATCTTCATGTCATCGACCCAATCTGAGGGCGACCTTGTTGACATGTTTGTCAAGCAGCTGAGGACACAAGCCGGTATGTGTGAATTTGAAGGAAAGAGAGATATGGTGATTCTAACTTGTTGTGTGTTTGCGATCAAAGAAATACAGCTCAAGGAAAAACAACTTCAGGATAAGAATATCACTCTTGCTAAGGCTATTGACATGTTAAGAGCATCTGGGGTTACCATACAGCAGCTCGCTGAAATATCGACCAAGAGAACGGTGGCCGCTGTAAGGGGCAATGATAAGCACCCTAATACCGGCCAGGTACCCCCACTCCTGCACCCAAAAAGATCGTTGACTGTATGTTCTGTGGGTATGATCACACCCAAAATGAATTCCCTGGCTATGGGCAAGAATGTAGAAACTGTGGTGGGAACAACCACTTTTAGTGCCAGAAGAAGGAAGTCTACCTCCTCTCTAAGTCTTCCGTGATAGGCATGAATGATATGTTTGTTGGGATGTTATCGGACAAAAATGATATTGCCAATGGTTGTTCGGTACAAAGGTTATAGTGTTTCTTGTGGCAGGAAAGCGATGGAGACTAAGTTCAAACTTGATACCGGTGCCCAAGCAAATGTCCTTCCCCTAAAACAGGCTAAGGAACTGCAGGCTGCCATTGCATCGAAGCAAGACTGCTTACATACTCAAGTGAGGTACTGGCTAATGGCGGAAAAACCAAACTCCAGTTGAATTCGAACAATGAAGAAAATAGTCTGTTTTTGAGCTTTTTGATGCAAATTTTGTGCCAGTATTGGACCTGGAAGCTTGTGTGAACCTGGGTATTGTAAAGAGAGTGGACAAAATCAACAATCAAGCGATCATTGATGAATATGTAGACTGCTTTGAGGGCATTGGGTGTCTAGCGCGTGAACACTCTATCAGGACTGATCCAGAGATAAAATCGGTCATTAACTGGGCCGGATGCAACCCAATCACAATGATTGATAAAGTAAAGAGTGAGCTAGAGGGCCTGGAAGAGATTGGCATCATCAAAAGAGTCGACCAACCAGCAGAGTGGGTCAATAGCACGGTTGTAGTAGTGAAATGCGATGGAAGCGTCAGGATATGCTTGGTTCCCAAGGAGCTAAATAAAGCAGTGTTGTGAGAACACCATCATATACCCACTCTAGAGGAAATTTCTTTCAAGTTCAGTGGAATGAAAATGTTCACAACCATAGGCATGAAGAATGGATATTGGCATGTTCCTTTGGACCGCAAATCCCAGCTCTTTGCAACATTCAATACGCCTTTTGGACGATTCTGCTACAACACGTTACCTTTTGGTATCCATTCCAGCGCTGATGTGTTTGAGAAACGTGTTGATGGAGTGTTTGGCCATCTGGATGTGTGTATCTACTTTGATGACCTCATCATAGCTGGTAGAAACCAAGATGATCATGATGAGAAGCTAAGAAAACTACTACAAAGAGTGCGAGAATGCAACCTCAAATTCACAGAGAGAAGATTCAGCATAATCAATCTGAAGTACACTACCTAGGCCACATAGTTTCCAAGGATGGATTGAAATCTGATCCAGCAAAATTTGAGGCCATTATAGACATGCCCTGTCCCACTGATAAAGAAAGCATACAATGCCTGATGGGTACACTAAACTTCTTGAGGAGGTATATACCCAGGATATCGAAGGTTACCCAACCAATAAGGGACCTGTTAAAAGCTAACACGCCATGGAACTGGGACGCCGAACAAGATAAGGCTATGCAGCAGATCAGAGATATGTCGATGAATGAACCTGTCCTCAGGTACTTCGAGGTTAGTAAAAACATTGTGCTACAGGTTGATGCTTTCCAGGGAAATCTGGATGCATTCCTTCGCCAGATTAGTCAACTTGTAGCATACGCATCAACAGCTCTCACAGAGACGAAACAAGGGTACCCCCAAATAGACAAGGAGCTATTCGGCATTGTCTATGGTTGTGAAAAGTTCCACACCTATACTTATGACAGGGAAATAGAGGTACAAAATGATCATCAGACGCTAGTGTCTATAGTACAGAAGGCCCTGAACAAAACATCCCCTAAACTTCAAAAGCTACTGATGAGGTTTCAGCGATATCAGATGAAACAAATAGGCTATGTGCCCAGCAAGTATCTATACATTGGTGATACCCTGTCTCGAACAAAACTACCAACATCGACAGTGAACATAGAATATGATGTGGTCATGATTCACTGCCTCCAATTGGAGGATTCTGCTGTGAGAGAACAAGTGGAGGTCTACAATGAGGACATCACCATTTCCACGCCCAAAACAGCTATGCTAGGTGGATGGGATCGATTCACCAAAAAGCAAGCTTCTCCATAAATTCAACAATACTGGAACTACAGAGTTGAACTTTACATTCAAGGTGATCTGGTATATTGTGGAGAACAGCTGGTGATCCCCAAATCTCAACACTGAGAATATCTGAGAAAGCTGCATACAAGACACTTAGGCATAGAAAATGTACACACAGAGCGAAACAAAGTGTCTTTTAGCCTGGTATGGTGCAAGAGATTCGGCAGCTTGTATCCAAATGTTCATCAGGCCTCAAGTTCTCCAACCAGCAAACAAAGATGCCTCTCTTCCACATGAAGTTCCATCTAGTTGTTGTAGATTTATTCCCACATTACCCGGAGGTGAAAATTATGAATGGTAAAACAGCGAGGGATGTTTTCATGGCACTAAGGTCTATCTTTGCTGTTCATGGATTTTCAGTAGATGTTGCTGTTGATAATATGCCTCTTGGTAGTGAAACCATGCACCAGTTTGCTAAAGAATTGAGCTTCAATATCACCACATCAAGTCAACACTATCATCAATCCAATGGCATGGCGGAGAGAAATGTCCAGACAGTCAAGCAGTTCTTGAAGAAGGCGTCTTACTCTGACTCGGATAGCTACCAGTAATTGTTAGCCTACAGACAGACACTGATAGCTGGTCTATCATTTAGCCTGTCAGAGATGCTTTTCAACAGATGCATAAGAGGCCGTCTACCCTATACCGAGGAGATGTTCAAACCTAGTGTGCTCAATGTAGCAGGATGTGGCTTGGTTTGATGAGAATTAGCTAACGGACTGTATTAAATTGAAATCTTAACCTGAAATCCAAATCTTACATGCCAGTTTACACAAAGTTAAAAATACTAGTCACGTGTTTAGAGTCTTATAAAGTCTGAAAATAAAAACCAACCACTTACTATTTATGACATCAATACAAGTTCCTGCCTGATATAAGTTGTTAACAGTTAGTAGACAGCAAAATAACTCCCGGCATCTTCTCACGGTTATAACATTATGTCAGATACCTAAAAGCTTAAAGATCAGGAAAAGCTTTGTACCTTTAGCCTCAATTAGTTTAAAAAGCTTCACAAGACTGATACATCGGAGGGGTCGAGGTTGACTGAATTTAGTTGAACTTTATCCAGTAAAAGTACAAGATAATATAAACTAGCCTCAATTTTAGTAAAGAGGAGATCAAGTGTTGGTGCTACAGCCTTTAATTTTATTGGAATTTTTTTGTTTTTCTTTATTTTAATTTGTCATGCAACGGCAAACCAAGTCACCACTCATGCCCTCATGGCCTCCTCCGGTTAGCCACCACCAGCCCACTCGCTGGACGCAGGAAGTAATAACACCAGTTTTTGCGCACTGTGATAAATAAAAGTATCTGGAGCTCCACTGTATAGATGTACTTCTTCCCCTACTCTATAGTTTTTTTATAGACCAGTGATGCCTTTCTTACCTTGCCTTCACTACTGGGAAACACCTCTTTGACATATCCAAATAATAGCTTGCCCTAAGCATATTTTGGTCACACGCTGCTACCATATCACCCGGATACAAGTTAGGCAAAGATTTATACCACTTACTTTGCTGCATGATGTTAGGAGCGGAACATTTCCCCCATTTTTTTCCAAAATACACAATAGATTTCACTAGCAAGGTTTGTTCTATAACTAGTACTGTCATACAAACTACCTGGGTGATTGGCTCCAGTTCAGCCTAACAATAAAAGATTTGGTGTTAGTACCTGGACACATGAATTATCATCCTTTTTTACTCCAAGTGGCCTCTCATTGAGGGTATTAGAAATTTGATAGCACAGAGTGTTGAGCTGAGATGGGAAGGCGTAATGATTAGCCATTTAAAACGCAAAACACCGCTTTGTGGACTTGATTACAGCCTCTACTGGCCCTTGCCTTCAGTGGCTGCTGGCAGGAGAAAATTTCCATTCCGTACCATGTTCAGTCGATGTCTTATATATGTCCTCTTTAACCATGAATTCCCATGCGTGTGCAAGTTCCTTCTCTACAGCTACTAGTTTACTCCCTGGGTCAGAATGTATTTTAGCTGGTCAGCCGCGGATACTGGAGAACCGAATAAGCCCCAGAATAAATGCCGCTGCATTGTATCCATAAACTGGTTTGATGTGAACTGCTCTAGAGTAGAGATCTGTAAATGTTCTTCCATAGACCTTCTGAGAGGTTATTTTTTGAACTTCGCACCAAACTAAGTAAGATCCAAATGTATCCAGCATTACTTGATTAAACGGGTGGGGGAGGGAGGGGGGGGGGCTGGACTTGATCAATTTGATGGTAATAACCCAATTTGTTGTTTAGTCTGCTTTACATCTATCCTTTTACATGATGTGCCTCTCCTTCTTGTTGCATCTGCTACTTTAGAACATTGAGGTGTCCAGTAGACCATCTGAATCAGGCTAAAGTAGAATCTCGACCACCATGACCACTCAAAATATGCGCTTGCCTCATTAATAGTCTTGTAAAAGGATGAAGGGTAGGCAATAGTTTTTGGGCCTGGTCCCAAGGATGCTCTCTTATTGGATTTTAACTGCCAATCCTTCCTCAAATAACCCACAACCCTTTTTATTCAACACTGGTTTCAATTGCTTGTACTGCTTGATGTCGTTCAGTCCCTTTTGTGCAATCTTCACTAGCAATTCCTTTGTTTCTTTTCAGACATCTACGAAAATCATTGTTACTGCTCCAGCTCTGAACGTTCTTTGTTTTTAGATATTGAGAACCCTAGCAACAACCTTTTTGGTTTTATTGTGAGAACTGAACCTTCCATATTCCACCAGTTCTAGCCTTCCCTCAGATTTTGCATACAAGAGTCTTTTCTCCTAGCAGAACTACTGAACTGTCAACACTATCTTTAATGTTCTAACAGCCAATCAGAGTTTGAAGGAATGAAATACGATTATGTCTTAGAATAGATAAGATACAAGAATCCAACACTACAACCTATAAATGGATTGATCAAGCCAAAATTATCCACAAAAAAGTCCCATTATTGCACGATACATAAATAGGAAATATTTTAACCAAATCCCAAATAGCCATATTTTAACCAAAAATATACTTGTCACAAAGATGTAGCAAACAAGCGCATAAGAATATCAAATGTAATGGGTTATTACAGTCAGATAGTTCGACTGTGCCAATTTCTCTCCCCAATGCAAAAAATAGCTAGTAGTAGTGATATAGGAACTGACTTCCCTGATGGAGATAAGGTTCTCCTGGTCCCAAGTGTCTTTTTGTTAGCACCAGTTTCCATGAGAACCTGATGGTACTTATTTTTGCGCACAAGTTTAGATTTCTTGAAGATATAGTTTGTAATTGTATGATTAACTAAGTATTTATTGAGCAGGGGCTGTATTTATTATGGTTTGCATGATTATTTAGATTAGGATGATTGAGTATTGTATAAAAATGAAGTGGTGTGCCATGGCAGCAGGTGCAATGAGAGCCTGAAAGGTACCTTTTGTTGCACCAGGTGTAATCGGTGTTGTAACTTTTTGTGTAATTGCTTGAATTAAGTATTTATTGTGCAGGGAGTTGATATTGGGATTTTTATGTCGATTTAGATCATGAGGCTGCCTAGTTTATAATTGTATGGATTATAAGGTTTTCCTCAATATGTAAATGATGCCCATGTTCCCGTGAACCCGGTGAGGTGCCTTTTTGTGTGCACCAGTTGCTTGAATGGGTGTGATTACTATGGTGTTGAATGTTGACTAATACATTGTATGGTGTTGGTATGTGCTGGAGGTTATCCCGGTGGTTATCCCCGAGGTCATCATGGATGTTATCCTGCCATTGGCTGCCTTTTTGTCAGGTGTTGGTTATTGGTGTAATGCTAAATTGTGGGGTTTGAGCATTGTTTGAGTATTGTATAGAAATGAAGCGTTGAATTATTGTATAACTTTATTATATAAGCATGAAAATTTTTAACATAAGCTCTCTTGGTAAAAAAGGACCTAGTTTATACCCCTACAATGTTTTTGATATTTTTACAATTCTGACCAAAGTGTAAATGTTAGTTTTTTTAATTTTTGTTAGTATAATATGTACATAACAACATTGTATAGAAAACATTATAGTTAGTTATGGAGTGTTTCTATAGGCAAGAAAGTATGTACAGAAGATAGCTTTTTATCTATTTATTTTTATTTATAAACATGAAGTTGGATTTTATACCAAGATTATTTTACTTCATTTGTACATAGATTATATGTAAAATTAATATTCTGTGTATTTATAAGCATGATAAACTATTTTGTAGCAAGATTATTGTACTGTTCATGGAGTATATAAGAGTTTAGTATAGTATTTGTAATAGTTTAGATAATTTTACAATAAAAGACAAATATAGTCTACCTATCGTCATCATCATTATGTATTTACATAATAAAACAAATATATATTCAAAAAAATTTACAGTATTTGATATTTGGGAAGTATTTGTAATAGAAAGTAATATATTTGCTCGTTAGTAAAGAATTTGAGTAACACTTTTTTTTTAATTGATTCAATGTTATTATAGTAGGACTTTTTACTGAATATTCGATGAAACTATCATATTTTATTTAGTTCCTCTGTTCAGTTCTATCTTTGCATATCGAAAACAAAAAAATACTTGGTGTATAAGCAACTTCATCTAATTTGAGTTGAAGTATTATTTACAATGGTTAGATTGCATTAAATAGAAAAGTTGTATTGTACGACTTGTACTCTTTGAACACAATTTCTAGTCTACTCATCTTCATCAGCGCTGACTCCTGCTTCAAAATCATCAAATTCCTCAGGGAGAAAATCTTTAAGATCAGCTTCAAAATTCGATTTCAATATCTCCCCATTGTATTTTGCTTGTTCACAATTTTGTTTCCAATCAACGAGACTGAATGAAGAGCGAAGCATGATATCATGCGATGCATTAGAGTTTTTACAATTTTCTTTCCCTTTGTAGATCATCACACCTGGAGCATGTTTTTTAGCTTCTTCAACGTATCTGTTTGGTAAAACAAGTGTCCTCAGCTCTATCTTTCCATCTTTTTGCAAGGCATATCGGATACAATTTACGACAGATTCTTTTCCATTGAATCGATGAGGAACAAATCTCTCAACAACATCTAGTTAAGGGAAAATCGCGCAGTGTTTGTAATTACCAAGGGTTTGGATGTTCAAGCTACGTTTGATCTCATTCTTAGTCATCACGCTCAATTGTCGTGCTTCCTCATTAACTCCCCTGTTGGTTAGATGTTTTGTGGTGACACGTTTGACATCATAGCAAATACTATTTTTATTTTTTGGATTTTCCTTTTTGCCGAAGTACTCAATGTTAAAAAGGTACTGGGTAATAATCACAGTTTGAGTTTTCAGCTATTTCAGCCGGACAAAGAACTTTTTTTGATCTGAAACTTATCTAATTCCAAAGTAGTGGAGTTCGCAATATTTAGAATCCATACAATTACGACTCACAAAAACCACCTGCATAATGCTCGGGACAGGTAGATCTGCAAACGTTTGGTAAGCCTGAGGCTTTGGTGTGTTACATGTTTGAAAAGCTCCAAACCTTTCTGATTCATTCGCTTTCTTTTTTGAGAGAGATTCAAACATTAAACGAGCTTTTTCCGCAAACCCCATTGATTTCTTATCAGAGGGAGTTTGTTTTCTCAATACTCGTTTTCTTACTACTCGCTTTTTTGGAACAGACTTTTTTCTTTTAGGAGTTGATTTGATTGTTTTCTTTTTGCGTCCTGATGGATATGAGTTTGTGCAAAGAAGCTCTTCAGAAAGATCATCCATAATAATCTAAAAACATATAAGAATAATGTTTGCAATTATATAAACAAATAAAGCATTCTGAAGTCATACTGAATACTGTAGGGTTTTTGCATGAATGTTGTGTTTTGTTTTTTTTGAAGTAAAAAGTTTTTCTCATGTAAAAAACAATGTTTCATTTGTGTAAAAAACTTACTCATCCAACTAAAACACATTTTTCCAACTGAAAAAAAATCACTTGGAAAAAACTCTGTAATCAAGCGAATAAATCAATTGCTTCATAAAGACAAATAGTATTTTATTCTCGCGAAAGATCATCCACAATAATCTAAAAACAGAAAAACAATGTTTGTGATAATGCAATCAGAATAAAGCATTCTGTTTAATTTTTACCTACAACTAAAAACAAATAATTGAAACTTAGTTGTTGGGTATCTGACGCTTTACCGCGTTTCCACCCGAGTATTACCAAATCCTGATAAATAATAATATTTTATTAAATTTTACCTTAGTATAATGAGTCTTTTTATTCATTATTGAGAATACTTTTAATAACGCTAGTAGATCCTCTAGTAGACGTTGCTTTTTCGAATGCTATTGCTGAAGTGGATGATTTCTGTGTAGAAGCACTGGTTCTTAAATGGCGAAAATTGTACTGTTGTTTTCGCGCAAATAAACCTAATTGTTCATAACAAAAAATTTTTCGTTCACGCAAAAAAACTGTACATCTTCGCGTGAATGAATGAATATTTCAGTTGAAAAAAATAAATTCTTCACGCGGAGAGAAGAAGGTTTGATTTCCGAGTGACAAAATTAATTTTTATTCGCGTAAAATTGTGTTATTTTTCAGAGTAAAGTAATTTATTTTCAGCCAGAATACTATGACGACAACAACGACGACAACGACGACGACGACGACGATGACGACAATGATGACTCAAACTGCACAAAAGAGATGGAATGGTTGTTGATGAAAATGTACTTCTTCAACGCACTGAGATTCCCTTTCAAGAACCCAGAATCAACAGCCTGTAAGCTGTCATCATCAAGAGCCCCTCTTGTTAAATACTCAGTCTCCAGCTTGCCGAAAAAAACATTAAAAAAACAGTTGAGCCTCGGGATTTACCAATACCGACTGTTATGCATGTATTAACCATTGAATTTCATGATAAAACAAACTGCACCGTCATCTACAACTATAAAGAAGATAAATAGACAGTTAGAGTGAAGAGCACTATTCCATTAGCAGCAGGATTACTTGTTAATAAACCTACGCAAACAAAACCAGCAATTTTGATCTACATGGGTGTTGAAAAGAATGGAAAAGCAATTTTTCCTGCTGCTACAGACAAAGGGAGTTGCCGGAAGATGAATAATGCATTCGATATATTACTGGGGAAGATCATGAGACAAATCGATGCTTATTTTGACGTATTTCACTTCCAGAATTTCCCAACAGATAGCGTCATATGTTTCGAAAACCCGGAAACGCTAAAAGAAATGTGACAAACGTTGGAGTGAGTCTGGTGAGCGTCTTTACGCTCAATACAGATGTATTGTAGATGGAGAGCTACTAGTTGGAGATATGTACATTCCTCCTCAAATAGATTCTGCTGTGACATCAGAAAGATCTGGAGTTGTTCTGTTCAAAGAACTAAAGCAAGCTGCAAACAATTCAATTTCCTACAAGGTCAGTGTACTCACAGTTCATCAAGCCTTAATCCAAGTCTCCAAGCTGACTGATACTCTAAACCCTCTTAATTTTCTCAACTTCTTTGATGACGCTGAAAAAGAAGAATGTCCAAAACAAGACTTCCAGAAACTAATCTATAACTCAAGGGAATCAAATCACTATGAAGAACGGTGAGCTTTATTCGTTTTTAAGCTGAATTATCTACTATCGTACGATTAACTCATTAGTTAATATGACTTTTAGACATAACTAAAGAATGTATGCTGAGAAAGACAGATAGTGACTTGCAAGAGATGAGCTCAACATTAGCTTTGAGCAACATTTTATTTAGCAATTCTGAAAAACTCTTACAGATGGGCTTTATAATATATGCGATTTTCCATATGGAAAACATTTTTTGTGTGAAAACTTTATGAAGTATAAAAAGTGCGAATAAAATAGCCTGACTGAAAAAACATTCAATCCTGGCTATCCTTCATATCATATACAGTTTTCGAGTTCGTGTGAAAAAAAACACATATTTACACGAGTAAAAAATGACTTTTTATTTGTGGGGAAAATAAATGTCTAAAAAACATTTTTTTAGTTGAAAAAAGACACAACCTTCGCGCAGAAAACAACTTTTTTTGCATGAATAAACAAAACTTTTAATAGCGAAAAGAAATTTTCCATTCGCGGGAGAAAACAGTACTTCTTCGCGTGAATGGTGACATTAAAACATAGTTTTCTGACTGAAAACAACACATTATTTCGTGCGAAAATCCTTTATAATATTGTACAGGAATTTAGGGTGGAGTGGTAGCTGTCACCTGTACAGCGACCCAATTCCAGTGAGTGTAGTAGGCAGTAATGCAATCGACTCGAGCTAGCTCCAAGGTCGACACACTAGACTGTTTGAACAAGATTTGCAGTGTTGCAAGCCCGTAAGCTATACACAGTGAGGAGTTGTCACAACTACCTCACTTTCCACTGATTTCTTATTCGGCAGAATAGCTGTACAGGGTCGAACCAACAGGTTTGAACAATCGTTCCAGTATCACACAACCGTAGGTCGTATGCAGTGGTCTCTTGGACTGACCACTTTCTACTGACTACTGTTCTTGCTGCTGGCCAACTTGTCCAAGTTGCTGCTATTTAATTAATTGCTATGTGCATGTGTTTGTCTTGTTTGCTTGCTGGTTATTCTTTCTGTTGCATCTAGTTGCTTGTGCTTTATCAAGTGTTGCTTGTAGTTATTTCTTTGCTGTGCAGAGAGAATCATCAAGAGGTGAGAGTGCCAGGTTAACTCTGATTTATTATTCGATTACATACATATTTATATGATTTACAATACAAAAGAATTGGCAGCAGCATCTTCACACAAAAGAATAAACCCCTCCTTCTGGCCTAATTGGCCCATAAAACATAAAGAGGCAGGAAAAACGTTACAAAGGGGCAGTCCTTTGTTCTAGCTGACTGCACGGCAGCACATGTTATGTTTATAAAAATATAAGAGTAAATACGAATATAAATGTGAATAAGGGTCGACAGTAATAGATAGTGAATAGAAACTAAGTGTCTATAATAATGTTTGTGTCAGGGTCGACTGTGTGTGTGTCAATCCATTTCCCCAACAATATATACATTTTTTCACGCAAAAAAGGGTTTTTTAAGGACTGAAAAAAACAATAATTTTTGCGTAAAAAAAGGTGTTTTTTTACTACAAAAACAACATTTCTCCCACGAAATAATGAGTTTTTTCGTACTAAAAACACGGATTTTTTGAGCTAAAATTTTTTCGTGTGAATTATGCAAAGGAAAAATAGGTATTTTGTGTCATTAAAACATTTTTTTTCACTGAAACAACGCATTATTTTGCGTGAAAATGTTTTATAACATATATATTTTTTTCCGTGTGAAAAGTGTTTTTTTACGGCTGAAAAGCAAAACTTTTCGCGTGAAAAAAAGGTTTTTTCTGACTAGATAACAACACTTTTTGCGTACAAAAGGTTTTTTCTGACTACAAAAACAAAATTCCTCCCGCGAAATAATAAATTTTTTTGTGTACGAAAAGACGTTTTTTGCACAAAATCACAGACTTTTTGAGCTTTTTTTAACTGTAAAAAATACACATTCTCACACGAAAACCCTTTACAACATATATATTTTTTCGCGGGAATAAATTTTTTTTTATCATGCGAATAAGTCATTGTTTTTCGCGCGAACACCAAGATTTTTCCGCGTGAATCAAACATGGTTTTATGCGTGAATAAAACAACATCATTTTCTGTCTGAGAAAACAAACTTTTAATGTAAAATAATTCCATTCTTTGCATGAATAATGTATATGTATTATAGAGGGTTTTTGGGTGAATAACATCATTATACACGGGTTTTTGCGTGAGTATTCTCATTGGATGTAAGGTCAATAAATGGGTGTAGCTTCTAGTATTTAAGAACTGCTCTCTCTACATAGAAATCATTCTCTTCAGCAAGAACTTTTGAAAACTAGCCAATGTAACTAATGCTTCAACTCAAATTTGATGAAATTATTTATACAACAAGTAATTTTTTGTTTTAGATATGCAAAGATAGAACTGAACAGAGGAACTAAATAAAATATGATAGTATCATCAAAAATTCAGTAAAAATTCTTATAATAACATTGAATCAATTAGTTAAAGGTGTTACTCAAACTCTTTAATACCAAATTGATATAATGCTTTCTATTGCAAGTGTTTTCCAAATACTGCAAATTTTAACCGCTTTCCATGTATTTTCTTATGTCTATACATGATGTTACCAGCGAATGATAAAAATGAGTCAACTGTTTTTGCATATCAATGTAAAATGGCTAGAGTATTGTGAATAGTATATTAAACTCCGATATACTCTATGTACAATATGACTAAATACTCCAGCACATCCCAAATAGGGGTGAAACGGGTAATGGACTTGGTCCTGAACATCGGGTATGTATTTTCGGGTTTGGGACCGAATCGTGTCAGGTATGATGTCTTTGAAGTCCCGAATAATAGGTAATATTTTATTTGCACCCAAACAGCCTTGTATTTCAGTCTGTGGTTGATGATAGCTTACTAGTCAACAATGTGACATGCCAGTTAATATAATAGCCTTGTGCAGAACCACATCACCCATCTGTTGGCCCCCTGTTACTGTTAATCATCTGAGCAGAGGCAGAACCTTGCAATGTTTTTACGTTTTTTATTGTTAGTTTGATGTAAATATCCAGCCAAGTAGTACAAGAAAGAAACGCACCAAATGACACGTTGTATAGCCAGGTACGGTTTAGAAGTGATCCATTAGTGCTTGTTGGATTTTTCATGGTTTGAAATCAAAGGTCAATAGTTATAGCAAAAAAAGCAATAACCAGGTAAAAAATCCTTTCTCTAATCAAAGACATAAATTTAACCTGTTACACCATGTAAAGGTTAAGGTTCACCAACCATAGGCAGTCCTGCGAAATGAAATAGTAGGTAATAATAAGAAAACAGGCACCCAATGTTTTCATCAACATAATTTTTACTATTATAGTAATATTATTATTTTTATTATTAATATTTGCTAGGTAATAAATGATAATATTTATTATTATTACTAATAGTATTATTATTTAGTAATGATAGTTTTTATTATGATTGTTGTTGTTATTATAATAATTTATAAATAATAATAATATTTCTATTTATTTATGATTATCACCATCATCATCATCATCATTTATCTTCTTGTTTAAAGTCATTATTTATATTTATTAATGATTATTATTATTATGATACAATAATTTAATTACAAAAACAATTGATGATTATTTTAAGTTATTATTATTATAATAATATGAATGATTATAAATAATCAATAATAATAATAATTGATTGATAATATACTATTATTATTATTTATTTATAGTAGTGGCACCATTATTATTATTATGAATGGAATGAATCTTTCCATATAGTATTTTTAAAAAACTTTATTGAAATTATTATGGTTACCTAGGTTTAATCCAAATGTATTTTACACAGGCCTACAGCAGAAGATTGGTGGGCTTTAGGCCACTTTTGGGAACTTTTCCGTATATTATTTATTATTATACGTTAAATTATAAATACATCAACATTTACAAAGACAATTTATCTTTATAAAATGTAAAAACATCCTCAAAAAATCCAGCATTATCTACATCTTAGCATGTATTAGGAGATGACATCCATATTTTAAGTTGAATTAACTGGGCCGCATGATAGACCACGCTGCAATGTTTGGCCCTACCCAACCCGGTCCTGAAAATTTCAGAAAAGTCCTGGTCCCGAAATTTCCATCCCTAATACCAACACCATACAATGTATTAATCAACATTCAACACCATAGTAATTACACCCATTCAAACAACTGGTGCACACAAAAAGGCACCTCATCGGGTTCACGGGAACAGGGGCATCATTTACATATAGAACCAGGAGAGCCTTAAGATCCATACAATTATAAACTAGTCAGCCTCATGATCTAAATCGACATAAAAATCCCAGTATAAACCCTCTGCACAATATATACTTAATTCAAGCAGATACACAAAAAAAGTAAAACACCAATTACACCTGGTGCAACAAAAAGGTACCTTTCAGGCTCTCATCGTACCTGCTGCCATGGCACTACGCTTTATTTTTATACAATACTCAATCACCCTAATCTAAATAATAACTACAACCCCTGCTCAATAAATACTTAGTTAATCATACAATTACAAACTATATCTTCAAACAATCTAAACTGGTGCACAAAAAAAGTAACATCAGGTTCTCATGGTAATTGGTGCTAACAAAAGACACTTGGGACCAGGAGAACCTTATCTCCATCAGGGAGATCTACT
Organism: Cryptosula pallasiana; assembly: GCA_945261195.1. NCBI lineage: Eukaryota > Metazoa > Bryozoa > Gymnolaemata > Cheilostomatida > Cryptosulidae > Cryptosula > Cryptosula pallasiana. The sequence continues at coordinate 40,124,165 of OX183132.1, read as the reverse complement.
CCTATATTACTACTGCTAGTTAGGCTTTTGTTAAGCATTTTGACAACATAAGCCCAGAGAACAAAGAGATGAGTTATAAACCCATAGACTGAGACTCAAAATGAAGATAACACTTTCTCATCATTGCCTATAATTCACCAGGTATGATATTGTAGTACTTTTTACACTGGCTACTAGACACAACGGAGTCACTCCATCAACTTCTGTATGTTATTTCGGGATCACTCCGAATCAATGCTACTAACTGGCGGGGTCCTAGACCCAAACACGCAATGGCAAAGGTTCAATTAATAATACTTTATTTATTCACAATCCATTTTGCAAGATATAATGTTAGCTAGCAACTCCACAAGACTTCTGCTTCACATCATGCAAGCAAGCTCCTTTTATAGAGAAAGGGAGGGAAACTCACCCCCTTATTTGGGTGAGCCAACCACATAATACAATAGTAAATACAAACAAATCACAAGATAGCATACAAGATTATATACAAAGTTAGCCAATCAGAGTCTTGAGCACATGGTGTTTTGCTTTGGGCACTTGTTGCCGCTCTTTTTCTGTAGCTGATAATATTCCAGTCCTTATTAGGGCATGCTGGTATTTTTCCATTCCTTATTAGGACATGCTGGTACTTAGCTTGCTCTCCTGGGCTTCGTAGTTGTCCGATTGGAATCCTGTTTGGGGCATTAGGTAGCTTAGATCCCAGGCTACCTCTTCCACCCTCTTCCTATACCGGCCTGGGGTAGCTGACCCGGGGTAGGCCTGGGTAACCCGCGGTAGCTTTTTAGGTGTGGAATAACCTTTACACAGGATCTGGGTCTTCTGGGTCCACTCTCGAGGGGATGTTTCGTGTTTAGACCAAAGGGGAAGGATTCATAACTTATGATTAGGGGGACAGGGGACAACAAGGGGTGGGGGGTATGGGGGTGGGGGGGATTGTCAGGTAAATACTTATACAAATCTCTCACAATATGTTAGATTGATGTTAATTAAAACAATTGAACTGAAACCACCAACAAATCTCGCAAATCGCTTGTCACAGAATGAACCCTCATCAGAAAAATGGTGGTCCTGAAAAGGGCCGAGTAGAGATGAAGTCAATACTTCAAGAAAAATGGATATCCTGAGCTGGGTTAGGCATGGTTAGGCGGTCAAACTCATTGCAACCTTAAGGGATTAATGTTTGGGTGGAACTCGGTCTATATCTAGCATTGATATGACCTTGAGAGTGTGCACTGAGTAATATATGAAGAGCAGATCAGCTGTTGCTGCACTACTAATTTGAAAAGTTTAACTTGACAGTGTCTAGTTGGTAGTTGTACAGGCATAGCCACCTATGTGAACATTGGTAGCTGAATATGTACAACCGTGTCCATATTGGGGGTGGCAACCGAGTCCGGCTGAACAACAAGTTTGTTAGCCAGTTGGTTATAGAATACTAGGTAGCTGTCAGGTATAGCCAGTATCTGAGGTGCGCGGTCACTTGATACTCGGCTTTCCAGATGGAGAGTCTGTTGGCTCAGTGATGTATTTTGGGGTTGTGTGGTAGCCAAACGACAATGACGTACCAGTGCAAGAGTGTACGTGACCAGTCTGCTAGAGTGAGATTCGGAGATCAAGATCTTACGGTAGCTGGTTTAGTGTAGCCAAATGACTCAGAGTACAAGTCACTTGTGTGCAGACCTATAGTGGAGTTTGCTAGCCAAGTGTTCTTAGGTTGTGATACAGGTAGCTGTGAAGTGTAGTCATGCCACGAGGTGAGCAGGCTTGCCATAGCAAGTTTGCTAGCCTGTCAGTGATTGAGGAGAGTGGTAGTCCACTGACCCAGTCTTATCTGTCAGAGTTCTTTGATTGCCATTGGACTAGAGTTGTCTGCTCTCCACACAAGATCATCTCAACTAACTAATTTTTGTTGCTGGTTTTTCACTTTTTTTTGCTCTTTAGAATGATTGTTGCTATCTATTTTCTCATTTTTTTTAAACTAAGTTTTTTAATTATAGAAATTATCAGTATGCAGAAATATTCATATTTGTTATTTTTAGGCGATGATGTGTTGTTGCTGTTGTCATTAATGTCACCGTTTTATTAATTAAAAAAATAAAATCTGAAGTGAAAGCAGAAACACAATATACTGTTGATACAAATGACGGTATGGATTTCAGACGTTATTTACAGCGATGAGTTAATGTCAACTGTATTCAAACTTATGCATGTTATTTGATTTAATATTGTAAATCTGCTAATGTATTCGCTCGCCTGTAATTTTCAATATACTAAGAAATGCCAGGAATGTTATGTGAGCTTCCAGTGACTTGACCTATAAAGAGCCAGATTTTTGCTTATGTAATTAACTCATTATCGCCATTGTTGTTGTATATGTCATTTGTGCAGGGACTTGCATAAGACAAATATATGTATAACCATGAAAGCGCCAAGTTCTCTGCCTGAGCTGCGAGCTCATCATCAACTGTGGAGTTTGGTTAAATTATCCATGGCATGTGCTAGAAGTCATACCATCCCAGTGCCCTTACTGGCGAGAGAAAATAGTTGATAGCCCGGCTAGTAAAGGCAGACTGAGTTGCTGTGATGGCAGACAGCGTCTGTGCTTGGTTCAGGTCAGCAGTGGTCAATTAGTGGTAACCACAGAATCCACTACAGTAGTACATGAGTATTTCTTTGAGGGACATAGTATAAATTGAAGGAGTCCTGGCAGAATATAACTCTGCATTCTCAAACTTTTGTGTCTTGATTACGGTGACCGACATCTTTCATAAAACTTCAAGATCATGCACTCAAAGCTGATAATGATGATAATTTTACTATACGCTTCCAGACTAATTAACAAAAGGGTTAATCGTTGCAATAGAAATGGTAAGCGTTGCCTAGTTTTTTATCTCTCGTAAATTGACGGAAAAAACTGGTTTGCTTGTAATTAATGAAATACAAAGCAAAGTATTTTTCTACAATCTTTATTCTAAATTTTTTGTCACTAACTGGTAATAATAATCAGAATAAATGTGAGGTCATTCATTTTTATCTCTTCATTTCTTCATAGCATAGTTTCAAGGTAAGGGTTCTCGAAAAGGGTACCTTCTAAAGACAGGCAGGGTTATTTTAAGAAAAGCCCAAACGCGATAAGAATATGCCAAAACATCTGCAATTATTAAAACTTTCAATTTAACATCCAATTTTTGGTAAAAATTGATGAGAACTGAGCTCGACTCATCTGTATCAACCGCAACAGCTAATCGAGTTCTTTCATTCACCTGGTAAATTCTCATACGCTTGCCTAATATTTCTTTAGTTGCCACTACTTGTGACTGATCATCATAATATTTTTGATTGTCAGACATTCCGATTTCCTTTCCATCACTGTTATACACATGGACTATTCTACTGCCGGCTAATTCATCAACGGGATCTTGTAAACAATATTTCCTGACACCAAAGGTGTCAAAAAATAAAGCTGGCAGGCGATGATTAGCTCCAGTTTCTGCAACCATTAAAACTAACCGAGTATTTTCATCCAAAAAATCTACATAACGATTTCCAGTCTCTGTCTCGCAGGATGCTCGAAGTCTGAAATCATTTGTACATCTCAAAATGTCCGAAATGTCAAGAGTTTGCAAGTTTTTAGGCATCAATGCTGGAATCTGTTTAGGTATTGGTAGAGAGGAATAGTTGAAGAAGCAATAATACAATTTAATAGAGGCTAAAACTGATACCAAGCGTTGCAACGGTGTAACAGCAAGTCTGAAAGTAATGTTTAGTAAAGATCCTTTTTTATAGCCTCTGATCAGGGCTTCGTTAAACGTACTACGAGCAGTAGTGTATGTTATTTCTACTATCTGCTCTTTTCTTTCCGAGTCATATCGGTAGCTGAAACTTAAGGGATGATCAGCAAAATCTCCAGCTGTCCTAAGCTGAATTCCTTTATGATTTATGTTTGCAATCGGTTCTCCTGTAATTTTTTCAATGATCATCTCACTCTCAATATTTTTCAGTCCTCCAGTTGCAATGTATTGTACACCCGTTGGCAAATACTCTTCAGGACTGGTTTTGTTTAAGACGTGTATTAATTCAGTTTCAGGGTTTACCTGCAGGTATAGGAGCACCCTCTTGTTTTCTTTTATTACTGTGTAATGAATCCTTCCATCAGGGTCTCCACCCAATGCTCTGAGCATGAAAGTATTACCTTCAATGAGTGCAAAACATGTAGCCATATTTCAAATTTTGTTTCTAATGGAATTGTTTTTGAAAATCTTGTTTAAAGCAACTCCGTACTTTCAGAAATTGCAATTTGGTATTTAAGGAATTTGTAGAGCCATACTTGAGTACATGTAATAAAAAATTGTGTAGTTCAATTGAAAAACTTTGTAAAATCAAACAATTCAGACCATTCTATTATAGCATATCATATTTTGTGGCGGTAATCATTCATTTTATTTCAGTTGAAATAATTCGATAACCCCTTGACAGTAAAGTGACCAAAAAGGCGATTTAGAAATGCACCACCTAATTTTTTTGTATTAGTTGACTAGAATATGAGATAGATTCTTAAACAAAAACTGATGTCTTTGAGAACTATACGGAACATAAAAAAGTTTAAGCAAGAAATTTTAGATGCTGTTATAATTAGCATGAATGAGGAAAATTTGTTAAAATTTGGAGATGTGTTTCATCTCTGAAAAGAGGCAATCATAATGTTTATGTTAATAGGTTGAAATCATTTCCAAATTTTCAAACAAGCCAATGTCAAAAAAGCTATAACTTAGTTAGACTTGAATTGATTAACAAAACAAACAATAATTAATTGATTATTATAGGTGTATTCGCAACCTGGATTGATGATTAATCATATTTGGGATATACATCAGTTCGCGTCGATCCAGGCGTCTAATTCTTATAATATAATAACGAGAATTATTATCCCCCTGATCCAGATCAATTGTGAGAGCATAATTATCCAATGTGCGTTGTAGCGAGCATAATTATTTTCATGTGTGTTAGCAATTCATCAGCGATGGTTATTGTGTTGTTCAATTTTTTTGGTGCTATTAGCATGATGCATCGGTAGGTAGCAGATAGCGGTAGCGAGTCAAAGAATAAACAGCATTACACTTGTCTGGTTGGTAACGTTTATTTCAGAACAATTCATTCGTGATTAACTATAACATTTATCTGTACTGTTTTAACAAAATAGCTCTGTGTTTCATTATTGTGATCAATGTATTTCCAATATATCAATATTGCACACGGAAATCATAGTAGTATTTATGAATAATAAACAACATGTTTAATAATTAATAATAATTAACAATAAAATAATAATAATAAGTTAAGCCGAGAATGGACTGCTTTGAACCAAACGTCACCCATGTGGGTATGTATTAATTTTTATGTTACGAATCAGTAGTGTTCGCGACCTATGAGTATGCCCAGCAAATTTTTGATTGCTTGTGGAGATGGTATTTTGGGATTCATTAGAAATATTGCTACCGACCCTATCGCATTCAATAAATTGCGAAAACTATTATTTATTAAAGTTATTGTACTACTAATCGATTCCGGTCAGAATATACCTTATTGCTGCAAACATCGGTAACTTAAGTACTTTCAGATCTGGCTCAAACCATTTTTTAACAGCTGGCCCATATCTATGCATGTCCTACTGAAAGTTTATTGATAAGTCAGCCAGTTTTTATTTAAATGGAGATAACAGTTATTGTGTGTAATTGGCCATCAATGATATATTATGAAAAACCAGTAGCTGTATAGCAATTGCACTATCAGCTGTACAGCCTAAACACTGTGGTGGATTTTTGCAGTACACATGCATTGCGCACATATCTTATCCTAGAGGTGACCCTGACTGAGGTATTCTGTCGCACAAACCTTCTTAAGTATTGTTATAGAACACCAGCACTTCAGAAGGAGATGAAGAAGAAACCTTACCGACTTTGCAGATATATACCGACCCTGCAACTTTCCATACCGGTCCAAGAAGTGACCTTTACCCACCCAGGAGTACCATACCGGGCAGGCAACAAGATGGCCACTGTAATTACAGTTCCAAAAATAGCCTGAGCTGCTCCAAAAAGGACAAACCCAAGACCTACCTACCTTTACACTTTACCTATCGTGGACCTGAGGCTGCCAGAGACCTTGCACTAGCCGCTAGGCACATTGTATGTTTAATCTTGTGCGCTATTGTATGTGTTGTTTTATGTATGTTATGTTGATTGGTTCATTTTACTTTCTGTACTGTTTATTGGATAAGTTACGCTTATGCGATCAACTTCCTGCCGCCAGCAAATAAAAGGCTGGTTCTTTGTTTGTTTTGTGCCACTTATCTGCTACTGCTGTTAACTTCTCTAAGCGATTGCCTCTTTAGAGCATGGATATGCGGACAATGAATGTGTTTGTTACTTGAACTCTGTATAGTTTGTCTGAGCCTTGGGCTCATTAGTTGTGAAGTTGTAAGCAACTTTTTTGTTGCACTCTGCATGTCTGACCAATGCTGTGCTACTCCTTGGAGAAAGGTTTGTTTGGTTGTGTCACAAGCTGCGCACTGTGGACAGCTGTTCATTAGTGAACGGTAGTGGGAGCCCTACCAGCTCAATCCATGACAACCATTGCTTTGGAGTTGCCTACCCTTGGATATTTTGCATGTGATGAAACTTTACTTAAAATTGTCTCTGTTATAATTTTTACTTTTTTAGTTACTTCTTACCACACCATACAAACTAAAGCGTATTTTGGCTAGAAACAAAGACGTAGTTTTCCACCAGCGTAAACATGTACAGGAATTTATGTCTGGGTGGTAGCCACCTGTACACTTTCCGAATGTTCTCTGCTTCTAACCAAGTCAGCGTACAATATTGTGCAATTATTGCTAGAGAGCGTTTACTGGTTTGTGCAGTTATGGGTGCAGCCGAATCTGGTGCAGAATAATTGCTGGCAGTTAACAATAATTATGCTGTATTTATTGTTCAGCTGAGTCCGAACCTTATAGTGATCGACAATAATTATACTGTAATTATTGTTTAGCTTGCTTCGACTTTGTCGTGATCGACAATAATTATGCTGCAATTATTGTTTAGCTTGTCTCGAACTGTCTCGTCCAACTTTGGTAGGAGCCGAACTAATAGGGCACCAGGTGCTTTGCGTCCCACTTCTCACCGTAGCAAGGGAATACGCAGTAAGAGGGCGAGCCGTTCTCACTTTCCGCCAAGCCTCGTGCTTGCCAATAGTCAACCAGGTCAGCGCTTGTAGTTTTGTAGCTTATAGCTGTGCTGCTTCTTGTGCAAGAGAATTTTCTGAGAGCTAGGCTAACTCTGAACTTTATTGCTCAAACATAGATATTTATACAAAGAGGGCGGGTAAAATTACGTACAAGCCACGCCTTATACTTACAACATAGCACTAAATTGCAGTTTGCTACTTCGTGGAAAATATTTATAATAATTAATAAAATATCTATTTAGGTACGCAAAATAGAACCGCACTGAATAGACTCTTGTAGTTAGGCATGGGTAGATAATAGAACTGGAATAAATGCGTAGACAATGTACATGTGAGTAATGTAAATAATGGCGGTAAGTGTTGGCGTCCCTCACAAACATATCATTAATTTTTCCATACCGTTTCTTTTCTAGGAAAATGTAAATGGTCGTCAGAAATAAACATTGAAACCAACAGGTCACGAACCTCCATATCATTGCATTTTGTGTAGAAAGCTCTTTGAATCCATATTGAACAACCAAACCTGGCAAAACTTTATTTGACGTGCAATTTTATGCAAAATGCCATAAAGAATCAGGATAATAATAATACCAACTTTTTTGGTTATTTAACGAAATAAAACTATATGTAACAATATTGTGGAGATGTTCAGTGAACTTACGGACATTACGCCCTCTCCCGTTCTTCCTCATCCCTTAGACCTACACTTCCTTCCCTAACCCTTAGTGCTCTTTTTCCCCAGCACACGGGCTTAATCTATTCTCCTTCGCTAGTGGCGGACGACTTAGTGTAGCCAACTATTTGTGGGTCCTAAAAAACACATCTCCTCCTCCGTTACCCTGTTATCTATGACTGGTTGTCAGACTCTTTCATCCATAGTGAAACTGGGATGATGGATGCTCACCTTTTATCAGGATACACTCTTTTGAATGTCCAATAAGCCTTACAATTTCCCTAACAAGCTACTCAAGCTATCCAGAGTTGTGTAAAAGCTAACTGGGTTCTATTAATCCTCCACACAGCTTGTCATATGGACGGAGCAGCTTTCTGAAAGGTAGCGGGTGCAGCTGATATTAATAGAATGTGCGTACATTTTATTAAAATGTGGGTGTACATGAAAAGCAAAGATCATGTAAGGAAAGATGATGCAAGACTTCGCAACGCTTAAACGAGGAGGTAGAGCTTATAGATCAGGACAACTATTGGGTAAATCATCATATGCAAATCTTAGTGTATATGTGTTTGAGTAATTATTGGTTTTCCATTGCATTACTGTATATAATAGTTTGTAGTTATCTCATTTGGTAATCCCTAGGGAAATTTCGAACAGTCAGACCACTTGGGATGATCTGGCAGCAACTGACAGACGGAGTACAGGTATTTTGTATCTTACTAGGAATAATCTTTACTATTGGCTGAAAATGTGTGTGATCTGTTGAGCCCGTTGACTAGTACTGGACAAGGGATTGTGTTTTGATAGGAGATAGGGCAGGAGAGAAGACTACTGATTTATGAAAACTCAGTGGTAGATTCTGTAACATCTGGAAACTTTGAAGTTCAGGAGAACTTGTCCTTGGAGTTAGAGGTGCAGCTTTTGGTTGTTGATGGCAGTTGTTTGGTGTTGCTGACTACCAATACAATTGATTGGGCCCCTGAGGTAAGGATCCAATTTCTTCACGATATTCTAATAATTATTACAAATTGCTAATTTACTGTTTATCATGTTATAACAGTATCTATTATTAATTATTACCATTCCACCGTAAAAATATAGTTACTGACTATTAAAGATTTGCATTGTGGATGTTAGGTTTCCTCTGACTATTTATTTGATGTAAAGTCCAGAACAAAAGATATTGGAACTAAACAAAAATGGTCGCCATACACGGCTTCTCAAAAAGTGTTATCTACAGGAAAAACTGATTAACAAACAGTAAGGACTAACTGCAGAAATTAATAAAATAAAAAGAGCACATAACTCCAAAGTATTATGACACTGACTTTATTAATAAAACTATAAAATGCATAGTTATAGCGATCATAAACAACAATTCATAGTTATATTTGAAAAATAATCATGATGATTATCATGTTTTGTTGAATTATTATATTTCACAATTGTAATTTTGTCCTGAAATCACTTCAAAATGCTTCAAAATCCATTGTTGATCATTATTTTTATTGGTTTTACGGACGAATGAGCAACTTTTTCTCAAAAACGATTATAGATAATGCAACAGATTTTATTCACTGTAAAATTTCAATTTTTCGCAAGTATGCGTTTAAAAATTAAACTTTTTAGAACATTTGGAAACATAGCAATTCAAGTTTAAAAAAGATCTGCAACTAGACTTGAGAATAAAAATGATTTAAAAATGTAGGACTTGATGGATGAAAAATGACCCAAAATTGCTTATGATAGTCTGCTTTACCTAACTTTTAATGTTTATTGATTGAAATCCGTCTGAAACTAATCGATCTATGTGAAACTTGCAAAACAAATGTAAATAGTAATGGCGCATCAAATCACCACTTCGTGGTTCAAAACAATCGCATGCAGCAGTTTTGGCATTTTCAATTCTTTAATTTTCACAATTTCACCATAAAGAGCATTGTTCAATGCGTTCCCATCAAGAAATGAACAAAGCCAGAGAAAAATCACAATTTTTGTCATGCAGCCATCTACATTGTTTGGAAAAAAATTATGAGCAGCAATACAGGTTTTCCATTTTAATGAAAAAGGCTTCAAAACTAAAATGTGGCTGCTGGTTGAGAAAAATACTGGATTGAGAAAACTGCAACTCTTTACAATCGGATAAAGGTAAGATGTTTGAAAATCGTAATGTCAAGAGTCTGCTGCCTCAGAAAAAAATCAAGTTCCTTACAACTGGAAATGAGACTATAAAGGCCTTGGTGGTGAAGTGTTCCAACAGGACTTTGAAAAAGATGATTTACAACCATTTGACGTACAACGATGACGACAGATACATCGATGTATTACGCGAGGTTTTTAGCGGGTACAACAACACTGTTCACAGCGCTACAGGTATAAGACCGAATGATGTAAATGTTCAAACCAGAAGCTTGTGCAGAATGGAGTGTATGAAGGAGGTGAGTATAGTTTGGCTGAAGAACCACAGTTGAATTAGCAGATTATAGGGGTTATGTGAGAAATAGCAAAGCAAGATCGGCATCTGAGAAAGGATACACCCCTAATTGGATTATAAAGATCTTTATAATCACCAATGTGCTAGCCCATGAAAAACCAATCTTATACAAGGTGAAAGACCTGACTGAAGAGATGATTGATGGGACGATTTACAAAACGAATCTGCAAAAAGTAAAAGAACCAATAATTTTCAAAATTGGAAAGATATTGAAAAGAAGAATGAGGAGAGGTAAAAGACAGATACTGGTCAAGTGGTCGGGTTACGGAGAAAAGTTCTCTCTCTCTCCCTCTCTCTCCCTCTCTCTCCCTCTCTCTCCCTCTCTCTCCCTCTCTCTCCCTCTCTCTCCCTCTCTCTCCCTCTCTCTCCCTCTCTCTCCCTCTCTCTCCCTCTCCCCCCCCCCCCGTCTCCCTCCCTCTCCCTCTCCCTCCCCCTCCCTCTCCCTCCCTCTCGCTCTCCCTCCCCCTCTCTCTCCCTCTTCCTCCCCCTCCCCCTTCCCTCCCCCTTTCCATCCCCCTCCCCCTTCCACTCCCCCTCCCCCTTCCACTCCCCCTCCCCCCTCCCCCCTCCCCCTCCCCCTACCCCTACCCCTACCCCTCCCCCACCCCCTTCCCTTCCCCCTCCCCCTCCCCCTTCGAAATCCATCACATCCCTTCTTTTGCAGTTTGAGTCTTCATTGTTTCGGTATTATCAAATCAGGAAAGAAAGTCATGATGTATAACATTTATCGTAACAGAGGCTTGAATGAAGGTCGGAATAGGTGTGAGTGGAGTCTTTTGGGAGTTGGTAGATCCTGAATTGTTGATGTTTCTTACAGCTATTTCACTGGTGTGAGGTCATAGCATCTGGCAGAGAGGCGCTGTTGAGGATGAAGGGTCTCAGGTTTTTGATGTTGACGTCCTGAAAGGATTCTTGGTGTGCCTGAGAAGTGTGTTGTCTTCAAAAGCCATCACAATTTTTCTTTTGCAGTTCAAGTCTTCATCATAATCCATAGTCTCATCATCTTGTCTTCGCTCTTTCAAACCAACAGTATGCTGTTTCATCACTTGAGCTCGTAGAGTTTGGTTTGGTTGGGTTTTGCATTCTTTTATTGCAGACGGGAGATGAAGGTGGAGAAAAAAACTCCCGGGTCTCTGATTTTTCAATCGTCAATTGATTTTCAGCGCCTTGACTATCCAATCTAAAAACAAAAAAATAAAAAGTATATTTATAAAATGTGAGGTATTTATTATTATTTAATCATAATAAATTCAAAGAAGGTAACAATTTTATCAACATTCAAAGACTTTGCATTCTTTAGAGCGAACTGATTTAGTTGTAGGAGACTATTTTCTCCACGGTGCAAGTAGGTGAGTTTTTCAACTAGTGGTAAATAAATATTTATTATTATTTTATTATTTAGATCAATGTTACATAATCCCCCGAAACAAAGTTTGACCTCACTCTTTGCGCTTAGTTATCTTTGTTGTTAGCCTAAAAACAGTTGCATATGGTAGCATATGATAGCATTATAATTTAATAGTGTTTATAAAAATCTTAATAAAAACTAATACACTTCAAGAATTGAACGAAGTTCAATAATCTAATAATGAAAACCAAATAAAATTGTCGTAATAACAATCATTTGATTTTATTTTTATTGTCAGAGCTTGTAAAAATTATTATTCATATTAAATACAATAAATAATAACTGTTTTATGCTGATAACGAAGTAAAATAATACAACATTGAAATTTGTAATTATTTTTTGGCTGCAAAGTTCAAAATCAACCTGTAGCTCAAGACATCATCTAATGCTAACCTGTTTTTTCTCTCCGACAAACGACAATTCTGTCAATCAATGCCAAAAGACTGCGATCTTGAGCGGAAACAGGATAGGTTCTATGAGCAAAAAATTATTTAGGAGAGATACTTCTATGGCCAGGAGAACGGCTCCATATCAAAATAAGAGGACAGATCCATAGTGTAACCAGTTGAGTTCTTCAACTAGTGTTAAATAATTATTTATTATTTCTTACTTTAATACAGTAAATATCCTAGTAGTTGTAGTAGATGTTGATACTTCAGTCACTGTTGTTGAAGTGAATGCTTTCGGAGTAAAATCGGTGCTTCTTAAATACTAAATTTGTACCGATTGACATGAGCTGAGTCCAATGAAAAGCCTCGCGTGGAAAAGCCTCGCGTGGAAAAGCCTTTATAATATATTGTTGGGGACGCCACCGATCGTAACACTTGTAACGGCACAGTAACAATTCTACCAACATCGTTCTAGCATTTTCATGTCATATCCAATATTATTTACTATTTCTCTGTAATCATTATTGTAAACATATGCATGCATTTCTGTGCAACCAACCATGCCACTATGGACAACCCACCTCTACTACTAGACGTTCTATTAGCCAATACTAGCCAATCAATCAGGCCAGGCGTGGCCTGCTTTTGTTACCTTTTATATTTTACCCAATCCTTTGTTAACCTATTGTGTAAATATTTGTGTCAGTGCATAATAGAATCAGAGTTAACCTGACTCTCACAAGCTTCGATGACTCTTACCCTGCACAGATCAAGACAACTAAACTCAAGCAGCAGATAGCAGTCATAACAACCACTTGGTCAAGTTGACTATCGGTACGAGCAATTGTTAGTAGAAAGTGAACAGTCGACATTCATTGCATACGACCCGTGGGTGTATGATACTAAAACGTTGTTCCACTTGATATCTCGACTCCTCGCAGCTATTTTTTTCGGCCAGAAAATCAGTGGAAAGTGCGGCAATCATATCGACTCCTCACTGTGTATAGCTCACGAGTATACAACGCTGCAAATTCTGATCGGCTAGATTAGTCTGTCGACCTCATTACCTGCCAAAACATGCAAAGACATCAACTACACTGAAATAACCATTCACTACATTGTGGGAAGTTGTACAGGTGGAAAGCTACCGTCAGTCTAACAATAAATTCATGTAAAATATAAGAAGGTTTTTTCGCGGAAAACTCAGGCAAATTTTTTTTTTTTATTTCCTCTGTTTTTGCGTGAGTTTTCCGCATAAAGCCTTTATCATATATAAGAAGTTCCTTATGCGGAAAACTCAAGCGTAAAATTTCTTTATTTTGCAGTTTTTGCGTGAGTTTTTGCGTGAGTTTTCCGCTTAAAGGCCTTCTTATATATTATAAAGGCTTTTCCACGAGAGGATTTTTGTTGGACTTAGCTCATAGTAGTTGAGATGGAAAGCCTTGCGTGGAAAACCCTTTATAATATACTAGCAGAAATACCCGGCGTTGCTCGTGGAGATAACATAAAAATTGCGAAAATGATGTTAGGGAGATCAAGAGGGGCTAGTGTTATGAAGTTTTTTTCCAGTTTTGACTTGCCAGTTTGCTTGGGGATGCTCAATTTGTCTACACGTTTCAATCATTATGTAACTGGTTGTATATTTTATGAAATGTGCTGTCAGAGCATCCAACAGTTCTTAGAAAATTTTTGTCTGCACTAACTATAAAAGTAGTAATATATGAGCAGATCTCCCTACCAAGTGTTTTTTTGTGGATTAGATTTTGGAGTTTAGGCAATAGGTTACGACGTTGGGTGAATTCGCCGAGTTTATATTTTATTTCATTTGAGGGGTACTTGAGTGGCATTTGAGTGGCATTTAAGTGGCATTTGAGTTTTGATTCTTTTTTTACTTAATTTGAACTTCTATGGCATATAGATTTTGAATGTATGGCTTTCAAGTTTTAATAACTTTTTTACATAACTCGAACTCATATGGTATCTTGAGAGAGAGGGGAGAGGAGAGAGGAGAGATGGGAGATGAGAGAGGAGAGAGAGAGAGGAGAGAGATTTTTTAGTTTTCTATACATTCATGTATATATGGTTAATTATGTACATATTTATGGCTATATTTATATCTACATAGAGAGGGAGAGAGATCTTTTAGTTTTCTATACATTCATGTATATATGGTTAATTATGGATGTATTTATGGATATATTTATATCTAGATAGAGAGAGGAGATATATCTACATTGAATAAATATATTGATCAAAAATGAAAATTATATGATTATATACCTGATTACACAATAAGTAGGGAAAATCTTCCTATATAATATAGCTAGAGTCAGTAAATACTAAGTTATACAAAGCAATACAACTTGTAATGACATTCAATGCATTCATACATACATACATATGGTATCTTGAGAGAGAGAAAGAGAGAGAGAGGAGAGAGATCTTTTAGTTTTCTAGCAATTAATGTATATATGGTCAATTATGTACATATTTATGGGTATATTTATATCTACATAGAGAGAGAAGAGAGGAGTTATATCTAAATTGAATAAATACATTGATTAAAAATGAATCATTATATGATTATATACATTTATTACATAATAAGTAAGGAAAATCTCCCCACATAATATAGCTAGAGTCAGTAAATACTACATAATACAAAGCGCTGCAACTTGTAATAAATACAAAGTAATAACAGTTAATGCATAGTTTGTTCCTTTACAATGTTGTCTTTGATGTACTGATGTTATATCTTAGGAAGGAAGACTTCTGTTCTATGTGCTTTTAATTTCGTAATGAACTAAAATAAAAAAATTATGTATTAGTATAGAATGATTAAGCAAAAATGTAAAATAATTACATGAATTTGAATTATAGTTCTAGTTACATTAGATAGTTTACATTATTAGAAAAGGGAAATAACTCACAAAGTTACATTGTTCAACTTGTTCTTTCTTGAGCATTATTTTCACCAAGTGGTTTTGATTCTCTTTCATCTATCTAAAACAAAACAAAACATGCTTGCTTTATAAATATGTTGTAAAAAAATACACTAATTACACCAAAAAAGTGCTTTTTTTACCTGAAAAAATGTATATGTTCAACATTTTGTTGTTAAAACTATGCTAATTACACCGAAAAAGTCCTTTTCTTTACCATGAAAATGTATATATTCAGCATTTTGTTGTAAAAAATACACTAATTACATCAAAAAAGTCCTTTTTTCACTTAGAAAATGTATATATTCAGCATTTTGTTTAATTTATGGTAAAAATTAGTAAAACTCACCTATAGTGATATGATTGCCTTGAGTTATAGATTAGCTTTTTGAACTCTTGTTCTGGACAGTTTTTTTCAGCATCATCGAAATATAATATAAGTAATTTGAGTCTTCAATGGTTTGGTATCATCTAAGCAGGAGAGAAAGTAATGTTGTGTAACATTGACTCTTCATTGGTTTGGTATCATCTTGTCTTCAAAATTGATGTAGTTTGAGTCTTCATTGGTTTGGCATCATCTAAGTAGGTGGATCTTGAAAGGAATTCTTGCTGTGTTGGAGAAGTGTGCTGTCTTCAAAATTGATGTAGTTTGAGTCTTCATTGGTTTGGTATCATCTAAGTAGGTGGTAGATCTTGAAAGGAATTCTTGCTGTGTTGGAGAAGTGTGCTGTCTTCAAAATGGATGTAGTTTGAGTCTTCATTGGTTTGGTATCATCTAAGTAGGTGGTAGATCTTGAAATGAATTCTTGCTGTGCTGGAGAAGTGCGCTGTCTTCAAAATCGATGTAGTTTGAGTCTCCATTGGTTTGGTATCATCTAAGTAGGTGATAGATCTTGAAAGAAATTCTTGCTGTGTTGGAAAAGTGTGCTGTCTTCATCTTCTTTGGTTTGGTATCATCTAAGTAGGTGGTAGATCTTGAAATGAATTCTTGCTGTGTTGGGGAAGTATGCTGTCTTCAAGTAGGTGGTAGATTTTGAAATGAATTCTTGCTGTGTTGGAGAAGTATGCTGTCTTCAAAATCCATGTAGTTTGAGTCTTCATTGGTTTGATTCAAAATCGATGTAGTTTGAGTCTTCATTGATTTGGTATCATCTAATTAAGTCGTAGATCTTGAAAGGAATTCTTGCTGTGTTGGAGAAGTATGCTGTCTTCAAAATTCATGTAGTTTGAGTCTTCATTGGTTTGGTATCATTTAAGTAGGTGATAGATCTTGAAAGAAATTTTTGCTGTGTTGGAGAAGTGTGCTGTCTTCAGAATCCATGTAGTTTGAGTCTTCATTGATTTGGTATCATCTAAGTAAGTCGTAGATCTTGAAAGGAATTCTTGCTGTGTTGGAGAAGTAGACTGTCTTCAAAATTCATGTAGTTTGAGTCTTCATTGGTTTGGTATCATTTAAGTAGGTGGTAGATCTTGAAATGAATTTTTGCTGTGTTGGAGAAGTATGCTGTCTTCAAAATTCATGTAGTTTGAGTCTTCATTGGTTTGGTATCATCTAAGTAGGTGATAGATCTTGAAAGAAATTCTTGCTGTGTTGGAGAAGTGTGCTGTCTTCAGAATCCATGTAGTTTGAGTCTTCATTGATTTGGTATCATCTAAGTAAGTCGTAGATCTTGAAAGGAATTCTTTCTGTGTTGGAGAAGTATGCTGTCTTCAAAATTCATGTAGTTTGAGTCTTCATTGGTTTGGTATCATCTAAGTAGGTGGTAGATCTTGAAAGGAATTCTTGCTCTTGCTGTGTTGGAGAAGTGTGCTGTCTTGAAAATTGATGTAGTTTGAGTCTTCATTGGTTTGGTATCATCTAAGTAGGTGGATCTTGAAAGGAATTCTTGCTGTGTCACATAAGTAGGAGAGAAATTCATGTTGTTTTACATCTATCATTGGTGTTGGTAGATCTTGACCACATGTTTATAGTCTTTGCTACTGCTGCATTTCGTCTCAAACAAGACTCCAAAGTAGACATCATAACTACAAAATACAAAAAAATTGATTGTTACAATTGATTCATTTATTTTCATTGGCTTTAGCTTTATCTACATAGAGTAGCGAAGAAAAAGTTTGTGTGAGTATAAAACTATCTAGTAGAGATAAATTTATATCTAGGTTCAACTAGCATTGAATAATTATTATTATTTTGTTAATAATAAATAAGTAGAGTCTGCTACTTTACTAGAGCTTGGACAAACACTTATTTTAAAAATGAATAATTAGAGCTTTCTACTAGTGTTAAATAATTATTAATAATAATTTACCTTATCACCACTTAGAGCCAAATGATTTAATTAACTAAAGACAAATAATTATTTTAGCGTTTCTTACCTTGATGCTAGATGTTCTCCTAGTAGCTGTAGTAGATGATGGTTCTCCGCTTGCTGTTGAAGAACTGGATGCTTTCTGTGTGAAAACAGTGGCTCTTAAATAGCTAAAGTTGCACTGATTAAACCCTGTGAATCAGCATTTTTTCCAATGCTTTCGCGGGAATAAATAATTTATTTTCACGCGAATAGAAACAGTTGCTTTCGCGGGAATAAATAGTTTATTTTCACGCGAATAGAAACTGTTGCTTTCGCGGGAATAAATAATTTATTTTCACACGAATAGAAACAGTTGCTTTCGCGGGAATAAATAGTTTATTTTCACGCGAATAGAAACAGTTGCTTTCGCGGGAATAAATAATTTATTTTCACACGAATAGAAACAGTTGCTTTCGCGGGAATAAATAGTTTATTTTCACGCGAATAGAAACAGTTGCTTTCGCGGGAATAAATAATTTATTTTCACACGAATAGAAACAGTTGCTTTCGCGGGAATAAATAATTTATTTTCACACGAATAGAAACAGTTGCTTTCGCGGGAATAAACAGTTTATTTTCACCCGGATAGAAACAGTTGCTTTCGCGGGAATAAATAGTTTATTTTCACGCGAATAGAAACAGTTGCTTTCGCGGGAATAAATAATTTATTTTCACACGAATAGAAACAGTTGCTTTCGCGGGAATAAGTAGTTTATTTTCACGCGGATAGAAACAGTTGCTTTTGCGGGAATAAATAATTTATTTTCACACGAATATAAACAGTTGCTTTCGCGGGAATAAATAATTTATTTTCACACGAATAGAAACAGTTGCTTTCGCGGGAATAAATAGTTTATTTTCACGCGGATAGAAACAGTTGCTTTCGCGGGAATAAATAATTTATTTTCACACGAATATAAACAGTTGCTTTCGCGGGAATAAATAGTTTATTTTCACGCGAATAGAAACAGTTGCTTTCGCGGGAATAAATAGTTTATTTTCACGCGAATAGAAACTGTTGCTTTCGCGGGAATAAATAGTTTATTTTCACGCGAATAGAAACAGTTGCTTTCGCGGGAATAAATAATTTATTTTCATGCGAATAGAAACAGTTGCTTTCGCGGGAATAAATAGTTTATTTTCACGCGAATAGAAACAGTTGCTTTCGCGGGAATAAATAGTTTATTTTCACGCGAATAGAAACAGTTGCTTTCGCGGGAATAAACAGTTTTTATTCCCGCGAAAGCATTGGAAAAAATGCTGATTCATAGGGTTTAATCAGTGCAACTTTAGCTATTTAAGAGCCACTGTTTTCACTTAGAAAGCATCCAGTTCTTCAACAGCAAGCGGAGAAGCATCATCTACTACAGCTACTAGGAGAGCATCAAGGTAAGAAATGCTAAAATAATTATTTGTCTTTAGGTAATTAAATCATCTGGCTCTAAGTGGTGATAAGGTAAAAAATAATCAACAATCATTTAACACTAGTAGAAAGCTCTAATTATTTATTTTTAAAATAAATATTAAAAACTTGTGAAAATGAACTGGTAACATTACGTCGACTGAAATAATGCCTAAAACGACTCGCATAAATTTTGGTCTGACCAAAAACGGACTGAAAACCTTTACCTTTAGAGCGAGTACAAAATTATCATAACTTGCTATAGCGAATATTCTAAGAAATATTTGTTTTTTCCGTTGCTAACTTAACGTAAATATTTGTAACGGATGTCACATGATCTCAATCGGTTTTTGTCAACTGAAACACTTAGTTACTCGTAAACATTTGATACTCGCTTGATTTTTTGGTTGATAACAGCAATATCCCAATTTGGTTTATCGTAAATATTTCAAAAACGGATATCGAGTGATTTCTGTTAGTATTTTCTACCAAATCGCTTAGTTACTCGTAAACATTTGAAAATCGCTTGATTTTTTCGTTGATAAAACATGTCGCAAGTATCTATTAACAAATATTACCGTGATTTCAATCAGTTTTCCTTACTAGATTACTTAGTTACTCATCAACATTTCATAATCGCTTTCATTAATAGTCGTTGCAAAGCAATGTTGTATTTAAAATTATTACTACGATTCCAATCAATTTGGTTTTAATTATTTATATTTAAAATAATCGAACCTCAACTAGAATTCACTCCTAGGTAATTTATCTTTACTAGATAATTTTATGCTAATAGTAATAGTATCTAAGTTATTTCTTTGTAAGATCGCAGACTTTGACATTAACAAAATTGTGTGTTTGTCCGAGCACTAGTAAAGTAACTGACTCTAATTATTTATTGTTAACAAAGTAATTAATATTTAATGCTAGTTGAACCTAGATATTAATTTATCTCTACTAGATAGTTTCATACTCACACAAACTGTTTCTTCGCTACTTTATGTATATGAAGATAAAACCAATGAAAATAAATGAAACAATTGTAACAATCAATTTAATTGTATTTTGTAGACACAATGCCTACTTTGGACTCTTGTTTGAGACAAAACGCAGTAGCAGCAAAGACTATAAAACATCTGGATAAGATCCAATTGAAGTAACTGCAGATAACTAAAGGAAAAACATGTGCTACAGCATACAGAGTGAACAAGGTGTGTGTAGATTATTACTCAGTCTCATCACACTACTATTACTAAGAATTATTGTAGGTGTTGGTTAAAGGATTGAGTATAACAAAGTCATGTTTGAGCTAATAAGTTGTTGCTAAGATGTTTGAATTAACAACTAGGTAGCTAAAATAAGTTTTTCATGAGGATCTCCTGACAGTTGTGATTCCTTGAGTGGTGAGCAGACTTTTAAATCTACTGTAGTTATCTTTTGTTGATCTTATTGAGTCTTTATTAGTTAGTACATCTTGCAACAAATTCTTTGATAGCTTAGCGCTAAGCCATCTTCCCTTGAGTTTTATCCTGTCAGTATCCAGATCGTATTTTCCAGAATCTCTCAATTGATACAATATTTTTACACCTAACGCTTGATTGTCTTTACTAGCTGTCATGTCGGATACTTTCTTTTTAAACTCTTCTAATTGCTGCATCATTCTCTCCGAATCTCTATTGCTATCATCGTCAATTGTGTTTCTATCAAACGATGATGGTGAGAGCTTTGGTGTTTTAGCAGAGCTCCAGCTCTTTGGTTGCTTGTACTCTCCCCTAATCTTTCCAACATCACTCCGATAGGTTTTTGTGCTTTGAACATTTTACTTTTGTCGTTTTGCGCTCAAGTAACTCGTTTTTGATTCCCATTACTATTTCATTCGTTTCAACCAAAATATTCTGGATTTTCTCGATATCTCTCACCATTTTGTCTTTTGTCGAGTTGTCATACAATGATGACGCAAACTTGTCTTGGTCTGTTGATTTAGCCCCACTGTTCTTTTCCATCAAACTATGATACTCCTCTTCTGGTATAACAAAATAACATTCACCATATTTTAAAGGAGGAAGATTCATTTTGTATTGATATTAAAACCTGTGCAATCAGGATGATTATAGGGTCTAAAAAAAGCTACCTCTCCCAATCTGCATTAAAATTTGTTGTTTGTCAGCAATCAGTGTTTGTACCTCCTTGAAGCGCTACTACCTAATAAACTGAGTTGTGTACTGATTAGTTTTTTGTAGCTCTTTTTTGAAGCCTCCTCTCTCCTCTACCAAATACTCCTCTCTCCTCTCTTGCAGTTATTTCCCAAATACTGTAAATTTTAACCATCTAGAGGACTAATTTGGTGATTTTCCAACATATTTTATAGCATTCAATATAGTTATTATGTCATAGATGTATATTATTCAATCTAGATATAAATATATCCGATATAGTTATTATGTCATAGATGTATATTATTCATTCTAGATATAAATATATCCGTAAATATGTACATAATTATCCATATATACATGGTTGTATAAAAAACTAAAAAATCTCTCTCTCTCTCCTCTCATCTCTCTCCTCTGTACATAGCTATAAAATGTTAATATGGACATGAATTTGGACATGCGCATGTACATAAATATGGACATAGGTATGTACATAAATGGACATGAATATGGACATGTACATAAATGGACATGAATATGGACATGAATATGGACATGAATATGGACATAGGTATGTACATAAATGGACATGAATATGGACATGTACATAAATGGACATGAATATGGACATGAATATGGACATGAATATGGACATGAATATGGACATGAATATGGACATGTACCTATTCATGTCCATTTATGCACATGTACATGAATATGGACATGTGCGTATTTACTGACTCTAGCTATGTTATATAGGAAGATTTTCCCTACTTATTATGTAATAAATGTATATAATCATACAATGATTCATTTTCGATCAATATATTTATTCAATTTAGATATATCTCCTCTCTCATCTCTCTTTGTAGATATAAATATACTCATAAATATGTACATAATCAACCATATATACATGAATGTATAGAAAACTAAAAAATCTCTCTCCTCTCTCTCTCCTCTCTCTCTTTCTTTCTCTCATGATACCATATGTATGTATGTATGCATTGATTGTCATTACGAGTTGTGGTGCTTTGTATTACTTAGTATTTACTGACTCTAGCTATGTTATATAGGAAGATTTTCCCTACTTATTATGTAATCAGGTATATAATCAGATAATGTTTCATTTTTGATCAATATATTTATTCAATGTAGATATATCTCCTCTCTCTCTATGTAGATATAAATATATCCATAAATATGTACATAATTAACCATATATATATATAGGAATGTATAGAAAACTAAAGAATCTCCCTCTCCTCTCTCTCCTCTCTCTCCCTCTCTCCTCTATCTCTTTCTTTCTCTCAAGTATGTATATAATTATGTAAAAAAATTATCAAAACTTGAATGCCATACATTCAAAATCTATATGTCATATAAGTTCAAATCAAGTAAAAAAAATAATCAAAACTCAAATGCCACTTAAATGCCACTCAAATGCCACTCAAGTACCCCTCAAATGAAATACAATATAAACTCAGCGAATCCATCCAACGCCGTAACCCATTGTTTTCACCCCAAGGTCTAATCCACAAAAAAACACTTGGTAGGGAGATCTGCTCATATATTACTACTTATAAATTCATAGCCGCATGGGTGTGCCAACTTCCCTCTTGCTTCATAACATAATTGAATCTTTGACGATAATTACACAAAATCTGCAGAAGTGTAATGGTTGTTCCATGCAACACATTGCTCTCCCTATTGCACACCACCACCACCAATATCAACAGCTTGTCAAAAAGATGACTTTTCTTTTTGAAGAGTTGAGCGTGCAACTCTTTCGTAATAGCTCTAGTCTGGATATTCCATAGGTGTAAAAAAGCATTTTTTTCAAGTTTATTATCCCACCAAAGGAGATCGTCATAAAGCATGGATTATTTTTTCCAAAAAGTCAACTCAAGGCTTTGCTGTAGTTGTGCATTTAGTGAAAAACCAACTCAAAGAATCTGGTGGATATTCAAGTATTTGTATTTTAAATGTCCATATCAAAACATATGCTTAGTGACTGTGCATTGTGCAACCCATCGGTCAATATTTTGAAAACGTATTTTAGAATGCTGCATCAACTGTGTAAGTAAAATCAGCTAAACATGCACTGTGTGGCAATCGCAACGCAATTGTAACAAAAACTCACAACCATTTTTATTTTCTCTGAATTCACGCAAACCTTGTGGAGTTGGAGAAAAGGTGTTTGGAATAATTGAGCCAGTTCTTTTCCATGGCATGCTGAGCAGCAGGTAAAGTCAAATATCATTAAAATAAACAAACTGTACAAATTTTGCACAAATTACGGATTAAGTTCCTCAAATGACTATTTTTGTCACTTTTTACACGCATTTTTTGTATAACTTTGTATAATATTTTGTATCTTTTATCAACCGTCAATACCGATATTTCAACTATGATGATTATTACCCATGTTGTGGAGAGATAGGTTGATTAATTATTATTAAATGCAGGAGTAGTAATAATAATGAAAACTAATTAATAATCTTTAGTCAAAAATATTGCAAGTCTTTAAACCTAGACTTGCTTTGCACTGCTGTTGTAGACCTACTTATAATTATTAAGTATTTTTTGTCATGGTAAATGACTCTAAAAAGCAAAAAAAATCAAATAAGAAAAAGTACTACTGCTGAACAAAGCCAGAGAAATTGAGAAAAACTCTGATACATTGGGTTCCTTCTGATTACTTTTCTTTTTATTGCAGCATATATCATTATTTTGTATGCATTACCAGTATTGCTGATTCATTGATGTTATTGTACAGGAAGAACTGCGAACGATCTGTAACATAGAACAGTGCGATTAACGATTCTACTTATTACATTTATTCTACTTTATCACGTGCATACAACGATCGATTTTTATACCCTCGATGTCATTTATTATTATTGTCACATGTTATTATTTCTCTTGAGGCTATACTTGGCACCGCCTCTCTTGTATATAAGTACGTTTTAGTCTCCTCACAAGGCAGTGTCCCTGAGGAGACTCACTGGTTTTTATTCTGTTAAGAATAAACATTCTGTTAAGAATAAACAGCAGCATACACTCTTTCAAGCTTTTACTTGAAATCTTTGTTAAACGACTATACTATTCTAAAAAGGATAACCGCTCTGACGACCTCCAGGTCTAAGTAGCAATCAGTGTTATCTGACGACAGCAGCCAGGCGACAGGACCTGTTCGGCAGAAGACAGCTTTTAGTGCTCTCCCTCCAGCTGACATGCTGACGGGTAGGTGCCGATAAGCCCCTCTGATCAACAGACTGTCGGGACAAGTAGATAGCTCTCTTGCCTAGACGTAGTACAGGTGGCTACCGGTATAACTAGTCAACAGTTATAGGAAATTCCTGCACATTATTATTGTTATGATACACTGTGACTATGGTTTTTTTTTGTTCATAAGTTTTAATGATTATGGTATTTATTTGTATCAAAGTTGCTTGTGCTTAAATTGAGGAATATAATGATACGGCAGAGATGAGAGTATATAGCAGTACTAATATTAATGAGCAGCATTCAACTACAGTGTTATTAACTAAAAAATATTTTTCAACAAAAAAAACTACTATTATGCAACAATGATAAAAGTAATATTAATAAAAATAGTAATAGCAGTAATAATAGTAACATTAATAATAATCAATGGCTAATATTTAATATTTTTATTGTTTTTAGTTTTACTAAATGAATAAGAACTACTTTTATTATTACTTTTATTATTACTCTATATAGTCATAATAATAATATAATAATTAATAAAAGGAATGAAAACAACAACAAAAATAACCATAAAAATAATAATAAAAATAATAATAATAAAAAAATAATAATAAAAATAATAATAGTAATAATAAAAAAATTTGATACTACTGAACTGATAACAATAAAAGTAAAAACAGTTAATCAAGCATAAAAATAACAATGCAGGAGGAGATGGTGTTTCTTAATTATTATTTCAATTATTACTAAAACTAACAATTATTTATTGTTGTTATATATTATTATTATCATTATATTAATCATTTCAATGATATAGCCGCGGGCTTCAAGAAAATTGCTAAACAACAATATCAGGCTGGCATGAGCAATGAGATAATGTTGGAATCTGAAAGTCAAGTACAGTTGATAGGGGAGTCGGTGGAGAAGCAATTATAAGACCGAAAAAAGCTAGCAAAGCAATTCTGTTTGGTGCACAGATATCAATACTTGATTTGCTGTAGCACTGCTGACCAATCAAAAGGCTGTAGCGTGTCGGAATATAATCAAAATAAATCGAACGTGTCATGAGAGGCAGAAAAACATGGCTGGATATTAGTGTTGCACGATAGGACGATAGTCGATAGCGATAGTCGATAGTTGTCTCCTCGATGTCGGTTTTTCCAATGCTGGAATCCACATCGACCTATCGGATCGGCTATCGATATCGACCCACTACGCATTAGCATTACTGATACGATAGGTAGGTTTTTTTATGGTAAGAGTAACCCATACATTTCGCTGCAGTTTACCCTTTGGTCTGCAGATTACATATCTGCTTCCTTTTTGTCTCACGCTCTCGTCAAAACCGCGGGGAAAGAGAGAACTTCTTAGCAGCTTCGCTTGCGAACAGGTGAGTTTGTTTGCAGAGTTACTATTATTATTATTAACACTAGTGAATTAAGATGGAAAAAGTACTTCCACTAGAAATCATCGTTTAATTAACATAAGTTATTATAATAATTAATCGTTGTAATATAATAATTTAATAATAATAAATAATAAGTAATTAATAACCACCTCCTTACCATAATAATAATTATATAATTATAATATCATCATAATAATAATTATTATAATAAATTATTATACAACAAAACACAACATAAAATTCCGAAAAATGGTCCAAATTCCACCAAATTTTCTGCAGTAGGCCTGTGTTAAAAACTATTTATAATACTAGTAATAATAATAATAGCTTAATAATTTAATAATAATAATTGTATTATTATTATTATGTATAATATTAAATACATTATTATTATTTAATAAAGGTTAAATACTTATATTATTATTTATAATTATTGATTTATTATAATAATAATAATAATTATTATTATTATTATTATTATGATTATTATAATAATAAAAACACTAAGTAAATCAAGAAAAAATAGACAAGGTAATTAATTCCAGTAAAAATAAACAAATTGTACAGCTGGAGTGAATAACTGCAGGTGTGATATCAGGCATAATATTGTCATAATAATCAATAAATAATATAAGTAACTAGAAAAAAATTATTTTCTCTGTAGAAAAAATTAAAAGCCATACAGATACTCATGGTCTGGCCACACACACGACTTTTGATTGGGAGAAATTAGCAATTAAAACAGCAACAGCAGTAAATAATTAAAATAACAAACATTGTTATTATTAATTAATAATATCATTGTTGTTATTAATTATAATTAAACAATACAGGAAGTGATAGTGATGATGAAATAAAAATCAATAAATACATAATAATATGTATGTATGCATGTATAATAATTTTATTATAATAATGATATTAAATATTATAATAATAATAAATAAATTATATCAACAATGAAAAATAATAATAATGACGCTGCTGCAACTTCAATCACTCACCAGAAAAGAATATCTATCCCACAATGCTTTATTCATCCTGTAGGTTTCATGCATGAAAGAGTACATGTTGCGCCAGGGTAAAATCACACTATAGGAGTTTTTGTTTACATGCTGTATTGATATTCGGTTGCATCCTATAGAGGCGCAAGATGAGGGTGAGAAGGAGGATGTTGATGAGAGTGTACATATTATAAAGACAGCCAGGGCCAAAGAGAAAGGCAGAGGTGACCAGTCGAGCTCAAGTATTACGCAGAAGAATATGAGCCTTACACAACTGCTGGCTGACTCAAGCAACGACGAGGAAGAAGATAGTGATGATACATTCACTCGGGCGAGGAAAGAGGTGAGTTTTGGTGGTAAGAATTTTGTTCGCGACTCATATATGCATTACAGAGATCTGTGGTGCATTCATGGCTCAAAATGTATCTTAACGTTGACAAACAATGCTCCATCACAAGGAATGCTCCCCAAGGTTTACAGCCTCAAAATTGGCAGTTTGAGACGATATGTTTGTTTTGTGCGGTAGTCTGCTGGGCACGCTGTCTGTGTGATGTGATGTATACTCCCCCCTCACCCAACTCGGCCTGTGCAGAACCATACTTATGGTTTTCATTGCTATTTTCGTTTCAGTAGTCGTCAGCACACGTGAAGCACACCACTCGTGGTCAAATCAAAAATACATACTCCTAATTGTCGTGACGTATTGCTTTTGACCTGATAATCCCTTACAACTACTGGTACGTTTTATGTGTCACATCTGTTTATCTACATGTATATATATGTTTCTCTAGGTGGATTACTACCGTCAGGTGTCCAGAAAACTTATAGGTGCCACTGAGCCAATACACCTCTGGTGGCACTTCAGAGGGAAGCAGTTCCCAATGCTGCAGCGTGTGGCCAGAAAGTACCTGAGTGTGAATGCAACGTCCGTCGCTTCGGTACGGCTCTTCAGTCTTGCTGGGCAGATAGCTACGAAGAAGCGAAACCGCTTGAAACCGGGGAAAGTTGATATGTATACTTGCCTGGCATATAATCTTAAAAAGAACCCAGGCATGGTTGGTTGAGTGGCTGTGCTGTAAACTGCACAGTAAATTAAAAGTAAAATAAAAACATTGTCATGAAAAATCTGTAGATTCTGAAAAGCATAGCTCAATATTACCTTCTTTTCTTTCTGTTGTGAAAACTGTTTTGTTAGAATTTATAATACATATTGCAAAGACAAGATAATTCACTCCAGTTATTGTGATCTATTTGTCATCTTTTTTCTCTGAATTCCACAATTATAATAAAGTTCATGTTTGTCGCCTCAAATAGAGGCACTCTTTCAAAATCCAGTACTGCGTTGACATGTTTAATGAATGGGATTCTCTAACTAATTACATTTCATTTTTGTTTCTACTCGCATAGCAACATTTCACTGTCGGTGCTGGTTATCATATTAGCTCTTGTTTTACCACTTCCTGTACCATTCCCTCTCCTCCACTCTCCCCGTGGCCCTGCTCACTTACACCCTGACCTGAGGATGAGGGCTGAACTGACTTCTCTCAGCAGCAGCAGCCTTGCTGACGGTTCGGCACGTGCATACTACTGGTGGGACAACAAACTCAACAGCAGCAGAACTAAGTTCATTTCATACGCTTATTAGTACCAGTAATGTTTTTCTTGCTCAGAGGTATATCCCAGAAAGAGGTAGAAGGAAGATGAAAATGGCTCTTTTTGTCTGCAAACAACAGCCATAACAGCCTTTGCAAACATGATTTTTGGTCTTAATGCAGCATTATACATCCATTTTTTCTTCCAAGTTTTCTGCCTATGACTATTTTGTGCTATAATAAAGAGTTGTCCCCTCTCGATAGGTCGATCTATCGTAATGCGGACATGTGATGTACATCTATCGAGCCAATTTGGTTTTCCAAGTAGCAGCTCGATATTTCGCTTAATCGAGGGGACAACTCTCACGATAGACGATGTGCGATATAAATATTCTAGTGCCATCCCTACTGGATATAGCTTGGCGTAATTGATGAGAATGAGGTTTCTATTGGAAATATTGATGCGATCCTCAAGCAAAATAAAAATTCAGGAGTGTTATAACCTAGAGAATGTAATGACGACACTGAATATGTATTTCTTATTAACATTGATTTAGTAGTGCCAGAGATTTAAGCTAACATCGCAAAAACCGACTTACATTTATATATTAGATAAAAAGGTCTTTATGCAGAAAACTCACGCAAAAATTTTTTTTTTCACTTTTCATGTTTTTGTGTGAGTTTTCCGTGTAAAGCTTTTATAATAAATAAGTAGGTCCTTACGCGGAAAACTCAAGCGTAAAATTTTTTTATTTTGCAGTTTTCGCGTCAGTTTTCCATGTAAAGACCTTTTTATATATTATAAAGGCTTTTCCACTCGAGGGTTTCATTGAACTCAGCTCATGTCAATCGGTACATCTTTAGCTATTTAAGAAGTACCGCTTTTACACAGAAAGCATCCATTCCCACAACAGTGACTGAAGGATCAGCATCTACTGCAGCATCTACTACAACTACTAGGAAGTTTTTTGTATTAAGGTAAGAAATAATGAATAATTGTTTTTACCAGCTGAGACAGACAACTCACCCCTCTATGGAGTGTCGATCTTTGAATTAATTATAATAAATAATACAACTTTAGCTATATACGAGCCATTATTTTTACACAAAAAGTATTCACTTTAACAACAGTGACTTAAGTAGCATCATCTACAACTACTAATACAACTACAAGGAGGATTTTCAAAAATAACGTAAGAATGAATAAGTAACCGCTTGAATATAGTTATAATTTGGCTTGAAAAATGACACAGTTTTTGCGTGAATAAAATATTATTTATCACGTGAATGAAACATAGTTTTCTGGTTGAAAAATAAATTATTTTGTCAGTTGAAAAATGAAACAGTTTTCGCGTGAATAAAATATTATTCATCGAGTGAACAAAATATTATTTATCACGTGAATGAAACATAGTTTTCTACCTGAAAAATTCTCGCTGGGATAATGAAGATGGGAGAAGATGGTGCAGAAACGGTTTGCTGAATGCTGCTTCTACATTTATTACTTGGCTTTTCTCATCTTGAGTGTTCATTCTGAAAAAGATGAAATAAAAAACTTTCAGTTTTCGTTTAATTTTTTAAAATTAATTTAAAGATAGATAACGCATAGAGGCTTTGAGTTGGCTGTGTTAGCTAGTAGAATTATTGATTTTTTTATTTTTACCTTTATAAAGAGAGAGCTCCTGGTAGTTGCAGTAGATGTTGTAGTAGTTGTTGTTCCTTGAGTTGCTGTTGTTGAACTGGATGCTTTCTGTGTAAAACCCTCGCTTCTTGAATAGCTAAACTAGCACCGATTGACACGGGTTGAGCCCAATGAAAAATGCTAAAACTCGCGTATATGTGATCAAGAGGTTTTCCCGCGAAGAATACTGCTTTATCGCATGAATAAAGCATAGTTTTCCGCATATAGAATAAAAAAATTTTGCGTGAATAAAGCATGAAAAATAAAAACATTTCCCCGTGAACAAAACAATATTTTTCCTGTGGTTAAAACATGTTCTTTTACGCGAAGAAAACCATTGTTTCCGCGTGAATAAACAATATTTTTTCACGCGAAGAAAACATGAAAATAAACCAATGCTCCCATTTTTTCACGCAAATAAAACCAAATTTTTCTGCGTGAATGAAACAAATTTTACTCGCGGATCAAACATATCTTTTTATGCACATAAAACATCGTGTTTTCAGGCGAAGAAAACCAATGCTTCCGCGGGAATAAAGTATATTTTTTCACGCGAATAAAACATGAAAAAAACCCATTTTTCTTGCAAATAACAATATCTATATAAAAATATTGTACAATGAGAGTGAATAAATATATTAAAAGGAACTGGTGCCCAGTAGTGAGTGGTGGAGTCTATAGGTATTTATCCAATAACAGGTTGGTATATTTCCTTGTTACAGTCCTTGGTCTTCAAAAGCCTTTGATTCAACTTTTCCGTCTTTTGGGGATGGTCAACTCCTGGATATGCTCTTAAAATTTCTCGAGCTATGTTTGCTCCCTCAGGCTATTGCAAACCATATTGATGCCAGCTCGGAATAGCTACCCAGGGCAGAGGTACTAAATACCCTGTGCCAGTATGGTTAATTATTAGCATTATTGCTTAACCAAAGCAATATGTTCACTGCGATAGAGCCCGGTCTTGTTCTATTGTATCTAAGGGAGGCATGCCTGTGGTAACAACTATCAGGGGGACCTCTGTAAGGTAGTGGTCACTGTTGGTGTCCAGTAAAATCCACTACAATAGTTCATAAAGTACGCACTTTCCAGCTCAAAATTTTAAATACCGACAGTAAAAAGTTTCTTGCTAGCTGTCTAGCTTACCACAATACACCCATAAGATTTTATCAAACCACCAGTTGCTTTATATTTTCATGCAGTTCCTTCCTCAAAAATTTCACATTGATGCTTTTATATATTTTCATGAAACTTTAATTTTCATTTACTCGAAAATAAAAATAATTTTTTTAATGAGCAATCTTTTGTTGCTACATAGTGTGTTATTACGGTTGGAATTTGTGCTTTTGTTGTAATGGATTTCACATTTTGCGGCCATTGCGTTCATTAACCTAGTAAGCAGATGCATCTAGTGAGTGTGTTGATTGCAAGCAGTGAATTCTGGGAATGTGCTAGCTGAGCGAGTCCAAACTTGCTCAGCTGATAGCACTTGAGGTGCAGCAGGGGGCTGTAGAAAACAGATGACTGTATCTGTATTATTAGCAGCTGATCGAAGGTCGACTGTACTCTACATGGGCTCTTGCTATTTATGGCTATACAGTAAATTTCCATGATGTCATGTGTCTGTTTGTTCAAAATTTGGTGGTTAGCCAGTCTATACTGTACCAGCCTGTGTGTGTCATTTTTTACTACATTGCGCCAGCTTGTTCTTAACCAATCATATGTCTGGGTTTCAACTGCATAATTTTCTAAAAATAGACAGACATTTCACCCGGCGGGAAGTTCTGTTTGTGCACTTGGGAAGGAAACTGTTCCTGCAAGTTTTTGTTACGTACAAGCTATAAAATATTTGTAATTGAACCTTCTCGTTTTAAGTTTGGCAGGTTTCCCAGCTTACTTTTTGACTCTTCCGAATACGGTAGAACACGGTGTGTTTTTTTATCCACGGACAGTTAATAGAAGCCGTCACTACTGCCTGCAATAGTGCTCGTGACCCGGCACAACTTAGTACAGTCGCTACTATGTGTCACAGTGTGTGGTTCACACGACAACCTTGTCAGTTGTCCAGTAGATCACATGGGGTATACTTCTCTCTTGCAGTCTTCTGGTGAAGTGCATCAAAATCATTTACAGTAACTTACAGAAAGTTCAAAGTCATAAACTATATCCTAAGGGCTCTGACTTGCTAAAGAATAAGTTTACTCCATGCGGCTATGGTACTTGGGCTATTTACAGAATACTTGGATGACTGAGCTCGTCTGTAAGTTAGCAGTCTCTTGGATATTTGATCTAGCGGCGTAGGAGACATTTATTTACTAGCTCTGATCTTTAACTTAGTTCTAGTTGGCATAGGACCTGGGATCATTAGTGTTACTAGTCTCTCTCTACTGTATATTGGTACAAGGGGAGTGTTGTGCCGGTACTAGAAGCAGTGGGTGAAATGGTGTTAGTTCCGAGTGGGTCCTCCACGGTGTATGGTGTATGGTGTATAGTGGTGGTGATATATGTTGTGTCGGTGTTTGTTTGTTAATAAGCGCATTGTTTGTTGTTTGGTGTAGTGTTAATTGCCATTGCAGGTACAGTGTTCAGACGTAATATTTGTGTTGTTAATTAGTTACTAGTGTAAGGGACATGAGGAATATCATCCATGTTACTTCGTACTATAATCCTTGTAATTGTTGAGTAACATATGAATGCCAATAATAATGAATACTTGTGTTTATTTGCACAATGCATGTAATGTGGTAGAGAGGTGTTAATGCAGTTGTACAATAGTACAGTGGAGAGTCAGAGGTCCAAAAGATATTGATAAAGTGTTCTGTATAGAGTTTAAAGCGACATTAGCGCAAGACAAATATATGTATAACCATGAAAGCGCCAAGTTGTCTGCCTGAGCTGAGAGCTCACCATCAACTGTGGAGTTTGGTTAATTCATCCATAGCATGTGCTGGAAGTCATACAAGCCCAGTTACCTTTATGGTCAGAGGAGACAGTTGGTATTCTGGCTAGGAAAGGCAGACTGAGTTGTTGTGGTGGCAGACAGAGTCTGTGCTTGGTTCAGATCAGCAGTGGTCAAGTAGTGGTAACCACAGAATCCACTAAAGTAGTACATGAGCATCTCTTTGATGGACTTGGTATAAATGGAATGAGTCCTGGCAGAATGTAACTCTGCATTTTGAAACTTTTGTGTTTTGATTACGGTGACCGACATCTTTCATGAAACATCCAGATTATGCAATCAAAGCTGATAATGATGATAATTTTACTATACGCTGCCAGACTAATTAACAAAAAGGGTTAATCATCACAATAAGATTGTAAGCATTCATTAGCTTGTTATGTAATAAATTGACCGTGAACACTGGTTTACTTGCAATTAAAGAAATCAAGACAAAGTATTTTTCTACAATCTTTATTCTAATTTTTTTGTCACTAACTCGTAATCATAATCAGAGTAAATGCGAGGTAATTTATTTTTATCTCTTCACTTCTTCATAGACTAAATTTAAAGTAAGGGTTCTCGAAAAGGGTAATTTCTAAAGACAGGCAGGGTTACTTTAAGAAATTCCAAAGCATGATTAGCGTATACCAAAACATCTGCAATTGTTAAAACTTTCAATTTAACATCCAATTCTTTGTAAAAGTTGATGAGAACTGAGCTTGACTCATCTGTATCAACCGCAACAGCTAATCGAGTTCTTTCATTCACCTGGTAAATTTTCGTACGCTTGCCTAATATTTCTCTAGTTGCCACTACTTGTGACTGATCATCATAATATTTTTGATTGTCAGACCTTCCGATTTCCTTTCCGTCACTGTTATAAACATGGACTATTCTACTGCCGGCTAATTCATCAAAGGGGTCTTTAAAAAGATATTTCATGTTACCAAAACTGTCAAAAAGTAAAGCTGGCATGCGCTGAGTACCTCCGTATTCTACAACCATTAAAACTAACCCAGTATTTTCATCCAACAAATCTACATAACGATTTCCAGTTTCCGATTCGCAAGCTGCCCGAAGTCTGAAATCATTTGTACATCTTAGAATGTCCAGAATGTCAAGAGTTTGCAAGTTTTTAGGCATCAACGCTGGAATCTGTTTAGGTATTGGTAGTGAGGAATAGTGAAAGAAACAGTAATATAATTTAATAGAGGCTAAAATTGATACCAAACGTTGCAATGGTGTAACAGCAAGTCTGAAAACCATGTTTAGTGAAGATCCTTTTTTATAACCTTTGATCGTGGCTTCGTTAAATGTACTACGAGCAGTAGCGTATGTTATTTCTACTATCTGCTCTTTTTTTTCCGAGTCAAATCGGTAATTGAAACTTAACGGTCGATCAGTTAAATCTCCAGCTGTTGTAAACTGAATTCCTTTATGATTTATATTTGCAATCGTTTCTCCTGTAACTTTTTCAATGATCATATCACTATCAATATTTTTCAGTCCTCCAGTTGCAACGTATTGTACATTTTTTGGCGCAGACTCTTCAGGACTGGTTTTGTTTAAGACGTGTATTAATTCAGTTTCAGGGTTTACCTGCAGGTATAGGAGCACCCTCTTGTCTCCTGTTATTACTGTGTAATGAATCCTTCCATCAGGATCTCCACCCAATGCTCTGAGCATGAAAGTATCACCTTCAATGAGTGCAAAACCTGTAGCCATATTTTAACTTTTGTTTTTAATGGAATTGTTTTGAAAATCTTGTTCAAAGCAACTCCGTACTTTCAGAAATTGCAATTTGGTATTTAAGGAATTTTTAGAGCCATACTTGAGTACATGTAATAAAAAATTGTGTAGTTCAACTGAAAAATTTTGTAAAATCAAACAATTCAGACCATTCTATAGCATATCAGATTTTGCGGTTGTAATCAATTAATTTATTTCAGTTGAAAGAAAGTAAAGTGACCAAAAAAGACGGTTTAGAAATGCACCACCTAATTGTTTTTGTATTAGTCGACTAGAATATGAGATAGATTCTTAAACAAAAGCTGATGTCTTTGAGAACTATAAGGAACATAAAAAGTTTAAGCAAGAAATTTTAGATGCTGTTATAATTAGCATGAATGAAGTAAATTTGTCAAAATTTTGAGATGTGTTTCATCTCTGAAGAGAGGCAATCATAATGTTTATGTTAAGAGGTTGAAATCATTTCCAAAGTTTCAAACAAGCCAATGTCAAAAAAGCTACAACTGCAAGTTAGACTTGAATTGATCAACAAAACAAACAATAATTAATTGATTATTATAGGTGTATTCGCAACCTGAATTGATGAACATCTGCTATTAATAATATTTGGGATCCACATCAGCTCGCATCGATCCAGTCGTTTAGTTTTTATTATATAATAATAAGAAATATTATCCATTGATCCGAATCAAACGTGAGGGCATAAATATCCAATGTGCGTTGAAGCGAACATAATTATTTTCATGTGTGTAAGCAATTCATCAGCGACGGTTATTATGTTGTTCATTTTTATTGGTACTATTAGCATGATGCATCGGTAGGTAGCAGATAGTGGTAGCGAGTCAAAGAATAAACAGCTTTACACTTGTCCGGTTGGTAACGTTTAGTTCAAAACAATTCATTCTTGATTAACTATAACACTTATCTTTACTGTTTTAAGAAAATAGCTCTGTGTTTCATTATTGTGATCAATCTCTTTCCAATATATCAATGCTGTACATGGAAATCATAAAAATATTTATAAATAATAGACATGTTTAATAATTAATAATAATTAACAATAAAATAATAATGATAAATGATGCCGAGAATGAACGGCTTTGAACCAAACGTCACCCAAGTGGGTATATATTAGTTTTTATGTTATGAATCGATAGAGTTCGCGACCTATGAGTATGCCCAGCAAATGTTTGGTTGCTTGTGGAGATGGTATTTTGCAATCCATTAAAAAAATTGCTACCGAACCATTCTCTTTATAAATTGCAAAAACTATTATTTATTAAAGTTATTGTACGAATCGATTCCGGTCAGAATATACCTTATTGCTGCAAACATCGGTGAACCTAATATTGAAAGTACTTTCAGATCAGGCTCAAAATAATTTTTAACAGTTGGTCCCTCTCTATACATGTCCTACTGAAAGTTTATTGATAAGCCAGCCAGTTTTTATGTAAATGGAGAGAACAGTTATTGTGTGTAATTGGCCATCAATGATATATTATGAAAAACCAGTAGCTGTATAGCAGTTGCATTATCAAATGTACAGCCTAAACACTGTGGTACATTTTAGCAGGGCATGTCTAATCCTAAAGGTGACTCTGACTGAGGTATTCAGGTAGACAAACCTCCTTAAGTAGTGTTATAGAACACCAGCAATTTCGAAGGAGATGAAGAAGAAACCTTCCCAGCTTTGCAGATATATACCGACCCTGCAGTTTTCCATAACGGTCCAAGAAGTGACTTTTACCCACCCAGGAGTACCATACCGGGCAGGCAACAAGATGGCTATTGTAGTTAGAGTTCCAGAAGTAGCTTGAGCTGCTCCAAAAGGACAAATCCAGGACCTACCTTTGCACTTTACCTATCGTGGACCTGAGGCTGCCAGAGACCTGGCACTAGCCGCTAGGCACATTGTATGTTGAATCTTATGCGCTATTGTATGTGTTGACTTATGTATGTTATTTTGATTGGTTCATTTTACTTCCTGTACTGTTTATTGGATAAGTTAAAATTATGCAATCAACTTCCTGCCGCCAGCCTATAAAAGTCCGGGCCATTGTTTTTTTTGTGCCACTTATCTGCTACTGCTGTTAACTTCTCTAAGCGATTGCCTCCTTAAAGCATGGATATGTGGATAATGAATGTGTTTGTTACTTAAACTCTGTATAGTTTGTCTGAGCCTTGGGCTCATGAGTTGTGAAGTTGTAAGCAACTTTTTTGTTGTACTCTGCATGTCTGACCAACACTGTGCTACTCCTTGGAGAAAGGTTCTGTTTGGTTGTGTCACAAGCTGCACGTTATGGACAGCTGTTCATTAGTGAACGGTAGTTGGAGCCCTACCAGCGCAATCCATGACAACCATTCCTTCGGAGTTGCCTACCCTTGGATATTCTGCATGTGATGAAACTTTACTTAAAATTGCCTCTGTTATAGCTTTTACTTTTTCAATTACTTCTTACCACACCATTCAAACAAATGCGTATTTTGGCTAGAAACAAAGACATAGTTTGCAACCTGCGTAAACATATCATTAGTTTTTCCATACCGTTTCTTTTCTAGGAAAATGTAAATGGTCGTCAGAAATAAACGTTGAAACGAACAGGTCACAAACCTCCATATCATTGCATATTGTGTAGAAAGCTCTTTGAATCCAAATTGAACACTCAAACCTGCAAAACTTCTTATTAAAAAGACATAACTTTATTTGGCGTGCGATTTTATGTAAAATGCCATAAAGAATCAAGATAATAAT
The DNA here is from genome assembly GCA_945261195.1 of Cryptosula pallasiana. Lineage (NCBI taxonomy): Eukaryota > Metazoa > Bryozoa > Gymnolaemata > Cheilostomatida > Cryptosulidae > Cryptosula > Cryptosula pallasiana. The sequence goes on along the minus strand of OX183132.1, from coordinate 40,086,750 downwards.
AATACCAACTTTTTTGGTTATTTAACAAAATAAAACTATATGTAACCATATTATGAAGTTCAGTAAACCTTACAGCCATTACCCCTGCTCCTGCTCTTCCTCATCCCTTAGACCTTCACTTCCTTCCCCAACCCTTAGTGCTCTTTTTCCCCAGCACACGGGCTTAATCTATTCTCCTTCGCTGGTGGCGGACTACTCCGTGTAGCCAGCTACTTGGGGTCCTAAAAGACAGATCTCCTCCTCCGTTACCCTGTTATCTATTGCTGGTTGTCAGACTCTTTCATAAACAAAAAAACTGGGATTATTGATACTCGCCTTTTATCTAGACACACCCTTTTGAATGTCCAAGAAGCCTTACAATTTCCCTAGCAAGTTACTCAAGCTATCCCAAGTTGTGTTAAGGCTAACTGGGTTCTATTAATCCTCCACACAGCTTGTCACATAGACTGAGAAGCTTCCTGAAAGAATAACGGATGCAGCTGATATTAATAGAATGTGCGGACATTTTATTAAAATGTGGGTATACATGAAAAGCAAAGATGATGTAAGGAAAGATGATGCAAGACTTCGCAACGCTTAACCAAGGAGGTAGAGCTTATAGATCAGGACAACGACTATTGGGTAAATCATCATATGCAAATCTTAGTATATATGTATTGGAGTAATGAATGGTTTTCCATTGCATTACTGTATATAATAATTTGTAGTTAGCTCATTTGGTAATCCCTAGGGAAATTTCGAACAGTCAGACCACTTTGGATGATCTGGCAGCAGCTGCCAGACTAAGTACTGGATATTTTAATCTTACTATGAATAATCTTTATTATTAGCTGAAACTGTGTGCGATCTGTTGAGCCTGTTGACTAGTACTGGGCAAAGAATTGTGTTTTGATAGGAGATAGGGCAGGAGAGAAGACTACTGATTTATGGAAACTCAGTGGTAGATTCTGTGACAGCTGGAAATTTTGAAGTTCAGGAGAACTTGTCCATGGTGTTAGAGGTGTAGATTTCGGTTGTTGATGCCAGTTGTTTGGTGTTGCTGACTACCAATACAATTGATGTGGAGTTTACATGTATGAGTAATGCTCAGGTAGAAGCCGAGTAGCTTAATGTATAGGAACAAAGGAGCTTATCCAGTATAGCGGCTGTAAGGCTTTATGAAACAAAGAGAAAACCGTGCCATTCAGAGCAGTAAATAACAAGTAAAGCAGCGGCCAGCGCAAAGCAGAGACATCATCCACGATTACAATACAACACCCCATATTTATACAATACTCAAACCCCCCAATCTAAATCATCATACAGACCCTAATAGAAACAACTCCTGTTCAACAAATACTTAGTTAATCATACAATTACAAACTAAATAACAATATAAACTGGTGCACAAAAAGCACCCTTTCAGGTTCTCATACCATGTTAGTAGTAATATATGAGCAGATCTCCCTACCAAGTGTTTTTTTGTGGTTCTGGCCTTGGGGTTGAGGCAATGGGTTACGACGATGGATGAATTCGCCGAGTTTATATTGTATTTTACTTGAGGGGTACTTGAGTGGCATTTGAGTGGCATTTGAGTTTTGATTAGTTTTTTACTTAATTTGAACTTATATGGCATATAGATTTTGAATGTATGGCATTCAAGTTTTGATAACTTTTTTACATAACTCGAACTCATATGGTATCTTGAGAGAGAGGGGAGAGGAGAGAGGAGAGATGGGAGATGAGAGAGGAGAGAGAGGAGAGAGATTTTTTAGTTTTCTATACATTCATGTATATATGGTTAGTTATGTACATATTTATGGCTATATTTATATCTACATAGAGAGAGGAGATATATCTACATTGAACAAATGTATTGATCAAAAATGAAAATTATATGATTATATACCTGATTACATAATAAGTAGGGAAAATCTTCTGGAGAGAGGGGAGAGGAGAGATGAGAGAGGAGAGAAGAGAGAGGAGAGAGAGGAGAGATTTTTTTTAGTTTTTTATACATTTATGTATATATGGATAATTATGTACATATTTATGGATATATTTACATTTACATTGAATAATATACATTTATTACATAATAAGTATATTAAATGCTATAAAATATGTTGGAAAATTACCAAATTAGACCTCTAGATGGTTAAAATCTACAGTATTTGGGAAATAACTGCAAGAGAGGAGAGAGGAGTATTTGGTAGAGGAGAGAGTATGTTGAGAGAGAGGAGAGATAAAAAGAGGAGAGAGGAGAGAGGAGATATATCTACATTGAATAAATACAGTGATTAAAAATGAAACAATATGTGAATATATACATTTATTGTGTAATAAGTAGGGAAAAAATTTAAAATAATTACATGAAATTGAATTATAGCTTTAGTTACATTGGATAGTTTACATTATATAGAAAAGGGAAATAGCTCACCAAGTCACATTGTCCAACTTGTTTTTTGAATTAGAGACTATCCATCGCTAAAACACTCATCATTTTTTTTCAGCAACATATCCTGTCTCAAAATCATCAAAGTCTCCACATAGAAAATCTTCAAGCTCATCATCATCATCAATTTCTAATATTGTTTTGTTGTACTTTGCTTGATCACAATATTGTTTCCAATACATTCGACCGAGACAGTATGGAGAGCAAAATGAAAGATCGTATTCTGCCTTAAATTTTCCGTGGGTTGTTTTTCCTCTGTAGATCATCACACCTGGAGTATATTTGTTAGCTTCTGAAGCATATTTGTCTGGTATGGCGAGCGTCTTCAACAGCGTTTCTCCACATTGTTCAATGCTATAACGGATACAAATTACATTCGACTGACCTCCTTTAAATCAATGAGGAACGAATCTATCAACAACATCTTGGTAAGGAAAAATAGCGCCGGGTTGAAAACTATTGAGGGTGTTGATGTTCAAGAAGCGTTTGAGCTGACATTTAGTCAATGTACTAAAATATAGTGATTCCTCTTCAGCTTTCTTTTTGCTTAGAGGATGTCTGCTAACACGTCTGACATCATACCAAAGAACGTTTTTATTTTTTGGTTTTCCCTTTCTACCCAAATATACAACGTTAAACGGAGGGGGGTAATTATCACAGTTGAAGTTTTTAGCTATTTCAACTGGACAGAGGAGTATTTTGGGTTCGAGTTCATTTATATCTGAAGGATCATGGTAGTGTACTTGAGAATATCTACACTTCTCCTTACTTGATGGATGTATCACACCAGTCACTCGCATAATGCTTGGGATAGGAAGATCTTCAAATGTTTTGCAAATCGGAACTTTTGGTGAGTCAATCACTTGAGAACCTTTAGACTTTTCTAATTCCCTAGCTCTCCTTTCGTTGAGACATTCAACTGTTAAATGAGTTATAGCTGCGCTCTCCATTGTTTGCTTATCAATGGAAGTAGTTTGTTTTCTCACTGTTTGTTTTCGTTTCCTTACTATTCGCTTTTTTGGAGCAGTTTTCCTTCTCTTAGGAGTTGTTTTGCCGTTTTTCATTTTATTTTCTGTTGGATATGGATCTGTGCTAAGGAGCTCTTCAGAAAGAGCATCCATAACATTCTAAAAATAAAAGGGTAATATTTGCATGAGTGGCTAAGAGTGTATTTATTACTTAGAGTGTCTTATATATATATATATATATATGTATTTATGCCAAAAGCGGTTAAGATCATAGAGTTATGGTAGATTGAGAATGTGCTTAATAAACTATCGGGATGTGGAGACAGACAACAAAGGATGCATTCAAATATATATATATATATATATATGTATTTACTTAATATCATACCGCTTTTAACATCTAAATTGGTAAGAAATAAAATATAATAGTTTGAACATAACATCTAAATTGGTAAGAAATAAAATATAATAGTTTGAACAAAATATTGTAAAATAATAAAAAACAACTAAAAATTTTTCATAAATATGTATGAAACACTTCCAACATTAATTCTAAAATACCTACAGAAGAGGATAGAGCTTTATCTATTTGGACATAATTATAAATATGCTTTCTGAATTTATAAAAAGTTTTTTTGTTCCATGTCATGTTGTATAATTTTTTGAAAACTATTTGATTCCAAGCACTTCTTTCAATTTCTTTTAAAAAATCATTAATATTAACGACTTCCACCATTGACAAAACGATTTCGAAACCGTTTTTTATAATGTCATCAAAACGTTCTGTAGATATATCACGTTTCTTACAACACATCCCCATACTCATCATGTGTTGAGTTATACAGAATATTATAACTTGAAATGTCAAACGTTCTACAGCTTTTTTTTCAACAACATCATTATTTATCACATAGTTATGATACATTTCTGGAAGGAAGTCCTTTAAGTAGATTGGATTTGTTGTTGCGTTGTTCTAAAATACAAGCGATAATTAGATAACTAAAATAATTAAAGGTGTTCAACAGGTGTTAAATAGTATTTTTTATTAATTCTTACCTTTTCATCAGGCTGAGATTCTGACTTTAGATACAATGGTTGACTTTCTACGACTTGAGTATTCATTCTGAAAAAAATAGAAAAAATTGGTTCAATTCTTTATAACCAATTTAAAGATAGATATGTCATAAAGCCTTCAGATAGTTGTGTTAGCTAGCGGAAATATTTGAGTTTAAGTTTTACCTTTATGAAGAGAGAACTCTTAGTAGTTGCAATGGAAGATGTAGTAGATAGATGTTGCTCCTTTGCTCACTGTTGTTGAACTGGATGCTTTCTGTCTGAAACCGTTGTCTCTTATATAGGTGAATGTGTGAAAATAAATCTTTCATTCCCGCGAAAGCATTGGTTTGTATTCGCGTGAAAATAAATTGTTTATTCCCGCGAAAGCAATGGGTTTCATTCGCGTGGAAATAAATTATTTATTCCCGCGAAAGCATTGGTTTTTATTTGCCTGAAAAAAAAATGTTTATTCCCGCGAAAGCAACAGTTTCCATTCGCGTGAAAATAAAATGTTTATTCCCGCGAAAGCATTGGTTTATATTCGCGTGAAAATAAAGTATTCATTCCCGCGAAAGCAACAGTTTCCATTCGCGTGAAAATTAAATGTTTATTCCCGCGAAAGCATTGGTTTGTATTCGCGTGAAAATAAAGTATTCATTCCCGCGAAAGCAACAGTTTCCATTCGCGTGAAAATAAAATGTTTATTCCCGCGAAAGCATTGGTTTGTATTCGCGTGAAAATAAAGTATTCATTCCCGCGAAAGAAACAGTTTCCATTCGCGTGAAAATTAAATGTTTATTCCCGCGAAAGCATTGGTTTGTATTCGCGTGAAAATAAAGTATTCATTCCCGCGAAAGCAACAGTTTCCATTCGCGTGAAAATAAAATGTTTATTCCCGCGAAAGCATTGGTTTGTATTCGCGTGAAAATAAAGTATTCATTCCCGCGAAAGCAACAGTTTCCATTCGCGTGAAAATTAAATGTTTATTCCCGCGAAAGCATTGGTTTGTATTCGCGTGAAAATAAAGTATTCATTCCCGCGAAAACAACAGTTTCCATTCGCGTGAAAATAAAATGTTTATTCCCGCGAAAGCATTGGTTTGTATTCGCGTGAAAATAAAGTATTCATTCCCGCGAAAGCAACAGTTTCCATTCGCGTGAAAATAAAATGTTTATTCCCGCGAAAGCATTGGTTTGTATTCGCGTGAAAATAAAGTATTCATTCCCGCGAAAGAAACAGTTTCCATTCGCGTGAAAATTAAATGTTTATTCCCGCGAAAGCATTGGTTTGTATTCGCGTGAAAATAAAGTATTCATTCCCGCGAAAGCAACAGTTTCCATTCGCGTGAAAATAAAATGTTTATTCCCGCGAAAGCATTGGTTTGTATTCGCGTGAAAATAAAGTATTCATTCCCGCGAAAGCAACAGTTTCCATTCGTGTGAAAATTAAATGTTTATTCCCGCGAAAGCATTGGTTTGTATTCGCGTGAAAATAAAGTATTCATTCCCGCGAAAGCATTGGTGTTCTTCCGTAGAAACAATGTTTCATTAATTTAACCTTATGATAAACGGCATGATTTCAGCTATATAAGAAGCACTGTTTTTACACAGAAAGCAGTCACTTCGACATTAGCAACTGAAGGAGCAAGATCTACTACAACATCATCTACTACAACTGCTAGAAGGACTTTTCTGTTTGGAGGTAAGTCAACTTGATTGAGTATAAATTTAATTTTTATCGATTTAGATACTAACAGTGGTATGATATTGAGTAAATATATATATATGTATATATATCTTCAAATTGGTTTGAAAAAGAAATCATAACATGGATTTTTACTTTATCTTTTAGAATGTCGACACAAGTCATATCAAAACAACTGAAGAATAAAGAACCAAAACCTTCACAAGATAAGGTGATTGATGACAATGTACTTCTTCAACGCACTATGATCCCCTTTCAAAGCGCCAGTCTGAATACTCTGGCAACTCTCATCATCAAAAGCGCCTCTCTGTTAAGTACTCTATCTCCAGCTTCCAGAAGAAACATTGAAAACATAGTCAAAGTTGAAGATTTACCAATACCTACAGTTATGCAGGTGTTAACCGTTGAGCTCCATGATGAAACGAACTGAACCATCATATACAACTATAAAAAGGATGGAAAGGTAGTTAGAGTGAAGAGCACTATTCCATTAGCGGCGGGATTACTTGTCAATGAAGCTTCGCAAATAAGACCACTGGTTTTGATCTACATGGGTGTTGAAAAGACTGGAAAAGCAATTTTTCGTGCTGCTACAGAAACAGGAACTACTTTGAGGTGTAAGAATGTGTTTGATGTATTACCAGAAAAAAGTATGCGACAAATCAATGCTTATTTCGAGGTGGCTAATCTTCAGGATTTCATGACAGATAGTGTCATATGTTTCCAAAACCCTGAAGTTATAACAAAGTCTGACAGGCGATGGAATGGAAATGAAGAGACTCTTCTAGTTCAATACAGAAGTGTTGTAGATGAAGAATTACTGATCGGAGATATGCGCATTCCTCATCAAATAGCTTCTGCTGTGACATCGGAGAGATTTGGAGTGATTTTGTTCAAGGGTCTGAGTCGAAACGCAGACAATTCAATTTTCTACAACGTCAGTGTACTCGCAGCTCATCAAGCCTTCGTCCAAGCCTCGGAACTGGCTGATAATCCAAAATCTGAGGATTTTCTCAACCACTTCGATGATGCTGAAAAAGAAGGCTGTGGAGAACAAACTCTCGAGAAGCTAATCTATAACTCAAGGGATTCATATCACTATAGGTAAGTTTTATTAATTTTTACCATAATTTTAAAAAGTTGATTTGTGAAAATTTTGTGTATTCTTACAATGAAAAACCCCTTAAAATGATAAATTTGTGAACATTTTTGTAAAAAATTTTTAAGTTATATATATATATTTCGAATTAAAAAAGGATTTTGTTGTGTCATCAGTGTTTTTTTTACATAAAAGTTGGAAAAATAACAAAAGGTGATAATTATTTTACAAAAATGTTCAATTTTTCACATAAATGATCAACTCATAACCTTTTTTTGTAAAACATTTTTAAATTATATATATTTCGGATTAAAAAAAGGACTTTTTTGTGTAATCAGTGTATTTTTTTTACATAAAAGTTTAAAAAATAACAAAAGGTTATAATTATTTTGCAAAAATGTTTAGTTTTTCACATAAATGATCAATTCATAAACATTTTTTGTAAAACATTTTTAAATTATAACTATTTCGGATTAAAAAAGGATTTTTTTGTGCAATCAGTGTATTTTTTTTACATAAAAGTTTAAAAAATAACAAAAGGTTATAATTATTTTACAAAAATGTTTAGTTTTTCACATAAATGTTCAATTCATAAACATTTTTTGTAAAACATGTTTAAATTATATCTATTTCGGATTAAAAAAAGGACTTTTTTGTGCAATCAGTGTATTTTTTTACATAAAAGTTTAAAAAATAACAAAAAGGTTATAATTATTTTACAAAAATGTTTAGTTTTTCACATAAATGATCAATTCATATACATTTTTTTGTAAAACATTTTTAAATTATATATATTTTGGATTAAAAAAAAGGGTTTTTTGTGTAATCAGTGTATTTTTTTTAGCTAGAAGTTGAAAAAAAATCACACCAAATGAAAAAAAAGGACTTTTTCGTGTGTAATCAGTGTATTTCTTTTACATAGAAGTTGAAAAAATAACGAAAGTTTATATTTATTTTACATTAATTTTAATCATACTATACTAATACATCATTTTTTATTTTAGTCCATTTTATCGTAAAAAGAAAACAGAGTAAAGAACTTTCCCTAAGAAATATTGAGCTGAATGATGTAACTCAGTGAGTTATTTTCCTGTTATATATAAAATGTAAACTATCTAATGTAGCTAAGAGTAAAATTTAAATTCGGTAAAATTTATTTATATAATGAATAACTTTTGTATTTTAGTCAATTATTGGATCACAGAGAATACGGAATACAAGAGTTCCTCCCTGGGTCTAATAATATACCAGAAGAATATCGAGAAAGATATTGTTCAAGAAAAGCGCTTTGTAACCATTGATATCGTAAGCTATAGTAGTTTGTATTACAGAAAATTTACTATAAAACAGTTTTATGAATGTAAAAACTAGATATGGTATTTTCCATTACAATTATTTACTTGTAAATTTTATTCATCTAGAGAGGTAATTTGGTGATTTTTTGACAGTTTTTAAAAAAGTTAAAAAGTACAAAAAAATCAAAAAATATCGAAAACTGTATATTTCAATGATTATTTTTTAAAAAGTAAATTTTATTCATCTAGAGAGGTAATTTGGTGATTTTTTGACAGTTTTTAAAAAAGTTAAAAAGTACAAAAAAATCAAAAAATATTGAAAACTATATATTTCAATGATTATTTTTTAAAAAGTTCAAAAAAATGTAATAAAGCTCTGTTTTGAAACATAAAAAATTTAAAAGGATTGTGTAGGATAAAATTCTCACTCAAAAAATTATTGAAAATTGAATGAAATAAAAAAATATTTTCCCAAATACCATGAAAAACTCTATATATATATATATACATTGTTTTTAAAATAATATCGAAAACTATATATTTCAATGATTATTTTTTAAAAAAATAAAAAAATTTAAAAGGAAGGTGTAGGATAAAATCCTCACTCAAAAAATTATTGAAAATTGAATGGAATAAAAGAATATAAAGTGAAAATCGCTATATATATTTATTTTTTTAAAAAAATATCGAAAACTATTTATTATAATGATTATTTTTTAAAAAGTTGAAAAAACAAAAAAATTTGTAATAAAACCCTGTTTTAAAACATAAAAAATTAAAAAGGAATGTAATAAAAGAATATTTTACCAAAATACCTCATTTTTTTGTTGTAAATATCTAGTAAAAATTTCTGAAATATTGTTGGTAAAATTTACTGGAAAATGGTTTCAAGTGTGTCAAAGACTAAATATGATGTTTTCATTGAAATGTTTATTTTCAAAAGATCCAAATAATAACATTGAATCAATTAGTTAAATTTAACAGTCAAATTCTTTTTTATCAAATAGGCTTAATGTTTCTATTGTGATTAATTCTCAAATATTGTAAACTTGAACTATCTAGAGGAGTAATTTGTCGATTTTGATGTGTTTTTTTAAAAAAATTATCATGTAATACCACATACTTCAGTTCTAATTCGTTTTGAACAATTTCATGGGAGACAAAGAATAAAAAAGTTACATTGATTTAGTTTTTAGAATTAAAGTTGCTATCAAAAATGGATTGTTCTTCTTTAAAAAAAATGATTACGTAATACTACATACTTCAGTTCTAATTCGTTTTTAGAATTGAAGTCGCCATCGAAAATGGTTTGTTCTTGAATGGGTAAATCCATAGCCTCCTCCTCCTCATCATGACAAAAGCTTTCTGATGATTGCATTTTGAAAAACAAATTGCATTGTTTTAGTTTTCCGAATTGAAATTGCCATCGAAAATGGTTTGTTCTTAAACGGGAAAATCCATAGCCTTCTCATCATCATGTCTAAGTTTTCTACCCCAGTATCTCCAACCTCTCAGAGATAGGAATTGTTCTGTTTAAAAAATAATGGAAATTGTATATATAAATGATTGTTTTTGAAAAAAATGGTAAATTTTTGAAAAAAATTCAAAAGGAAAATGCAGGATAAAACCCTCACTCAAGAAACTAATTTTGTATGATAGGTTGCTCACCTAATAATAAGAAAATAATGAATGATTTATATTTAAACAATTATTGAAAGAATTAATGAAAATTGAATAGAATAAAGGAAATATTTTACCAAATAGTCTGTTTTTTTGTAAAGATATACAAACAGATAAAATTTAACCATTTAAAGGATGATTTCTTTTTTTGCAAAAAAATAATGAAGATTTAATGAAATGAAAGAAAATTTTACCAAATACCTTGTTTTTTTGTAAATTTATACAATTATAATAAGAAAATAGTGAATAATGTATATTTAAGCTATTATTGAAAAAATTAATGAAAATTGATTAGAGTAAAGGAAATATTTTACCAAATACCCTGTTTTTTTGTAAAGATATACAAACAGATAAAATTTAACCATTTAAAGGGTGATTTTTTTTTTGCAAAAAAAATAATGAACATTTAATGAAATGAAAGAATATTGTGCAGGATTTCACTGTGGGGGTGTGAGTGGTAGCTCGGCCTACCTGCACAACCTCCCGAACTGTAATGGCAACTGTGTCTTGTATGCTAGCGATACAACCCTTCCACAGGTCGACTTAGTATACTGGAGAATGGTGGTCGACCATCTCAGTAACTAGTGAGCTGCCGGTTGCGTTAGCTGTTGTTTTGTGCGTGCAATGAGTTCGAACTTTGAAGGGCGAACTAGTTGAACTAGATTCGGCCAGCAGAGGTTCGGCTGTCTTTTTGTAGTGCTGTGCAGAGGTCGAACATTGAAGGCGAAGTTAGTCAAAGCTAAGTTTGGCCAGCAGAGGTCCAGACTGATCTGCCTGTATATTACTACTCGAGTAATGGTGCGCAGTGAAGTTGATTGTATGTACAAAGAAACTTCTGAGAGTGTGCAAGCTGACTCTGACTTTATTAACAGATTACATCGGTATTTATGTACGTGATTACATAATGGCAAAAGGCAATACAAAAGAGGCCACACCTGGCACAAATGATTGGCCAGCGTGTGCAAATAAAATACAAGAGGTGGTCCTTAACTGATTGCATGACTGGACTCACATGTTGAATATATAAATTATAATGTTAAAGGAATAATTATTGACAAGACACATAGACTGATTTGCCCTAAAGCGCGGGCATAGAACAAGACAGGTTGACAATAGTTTAGAATAGAACAGGACATGATGTAACACATAGAACGGCGTAAGTGTAATGTTTGTACGAGTACCATAGAGTTATTTGGGTAAGATGGCGTCGGTCCTCTACATACTCCTCTCCATTGGCGATGGTGGCCAATCAAAACGTGCCGACGGCATCGGTTGGTGTATACTAGTCTCTAAATGGTCGGGTAAGCTCCTTTTTTATGTCCTCTGCTCTTAACAAGAGCTGGCATGCTTCATGGGTTATGGCGTGTAGCTCTCTGTCCAGTGCTTCCATTCTGTGTCGATACTCTCTGCGTCGACGGTACCTCTCTTCTTCTGCTGACCGCTCACGGTCGGTGCGCCAGTTGTAGTTGGTTGGCGGCTGTCGTTCTCTAGGTGGTGTTACCGACCTGGGTGGAGGAGTTGTCTTCTTGCGTTTGCGTGGTGGTGACAACTCGGTCGGTTTTCCTAGCCGCTTTCGTATGGGGGTTTTCTTTTCTTCTTTACTTTTCTCTGTCTCAATGATGGGTGTCGGTACTCCAAATGGTGGCGGTGTTGACCATTCCATTGCTTTACAAAACTCCTCGTACCTTGTCTCATCGACTTCATAGAGTGGTTTGAGTTTTCCACCATGCTCTGGCGTGCCTCCCTGGACTCTAATGTGTCTTAATATAGCATCGCGTGATGCACTGCGTTTTCCACATCTGCAGAAAAAGAATGTTAGATGTTGTCGTACATGATATATAACTCTCTTCCTGGCCTGTTGGTAGTTGCACTGTCGGCATCGCCACTCTTCGCTGCCTTCAACTGGTACAGCCATCTCCTTGATCTCTTTTAGTGTCTCTCCACACAGCCAAATCTCTCGGTTGGCTGGTTTGTATGCTGGCAAGGGGGCGTCGTCTACAACATCAATGCGCCTTATGTTGATTGTCGGTGAAGGAACATTTCGTCTCATCACATCTTCCTTATGAGGAATAATTACAGCAGGCTTTGTTTGTCGATCGAGTGCCTTCGTCAGTGAGGTGATAGAAATGTTCGGTAAGTTCTCACCTGTAGTAGTCGATGTTATGTCGATGCTGTCTTTCTGTATTTGAGTGGTTCGAGCCATCGTCGGTTGCAGGGAGTTGTCCAGTTGGCCTACACTTCGAGTGGGTAGTGAACACCCTCGCTGCTGACTGTGAACTGAGCGTTGGCGGCTTCTCCCTCTCTCTTTATTTTGATTGGTTCTGATGCTCACGTGTTCCTTCAGCGTTGCTCCCCACGTGGTTCCGGTTTGGTGACGTAGGGTGGCGGGTGTTTGTTGATGATAACTCGAAGTTATCTCTCCTTGTTTATTAATTTTTTCCGAGACGATTTCACGTTGTTGGGAAGTTGTCCCCTCTTTCTCTTCACTTCTTGCTCGCCCCTTTTTGTGATAATTCGTCTCTCTCTCTTCTATCTTTCTCTTGTTTCTCTTTCGTTTTATTTCTATCCATCCAATTTCGTCCGGGTTTTCGGTTACTTCGTCCTGTGGGGGGGTGCTTGACACTGGTCGTAAGGTGACTTCTCTACTTTCTGTTCTAGTAGACAGGTTGTTGGGTGACTGTAACTCTTCTAGGGTGGTATAGCAATGGTAGTCAGCCAACCTCTTTGGCCGGTGTCTCTCTCTCTGGGGACGATCTAAAGGTGATGTGGGTGCCCGATTTTGGCTCAGAGTTGGCCAATCCTCCTCATCAAGGGGAGGGGGCCTCTGAGGACTGGGTGCCCTTTGGATGACCTCTGGTGGGGGCGTGTCTTCTTCTTCTTCATTTCTTCTTGCTTCGACTTTGATTTTACTGTGTCCGATTGTTTCAGGCCTTCTGGTTGGACTGTGTTGCGCCGTAGGTGGAAACGGGGGCGACAATTCCCGAGCGGGGGGTGTCCTTTCTCGCCGGGGAAGAGTTCCAGGCTCCTGGCGGTGCGGTGAGTTAGGGAACTCCCTGGCCAGCGGTGGCCTTTCTGGTGGGGGTGACGGCAATGGCAATGGTAGTGTTTCTGGCTCGGGCAGTGGTAGGGGTAGTAACTCTAGGTTCTCAGTGGGGGCTGGACGTACCTTGGGGGGTCGTCCTCTTCTGGCCCCTTTCATGTTTGGTTGGAGGGCGGGCTCTCGGCACGGGGGTGCTCGGCCGACTGGTTCCTGGCAGGTCCTATAGTGGCGCAGTCGCATCCCATTCTGAATGGACCACTGCCCATTTCTCTCTACTTTGTAGGTGTGGTTTGGGAAGGCTTCCAGCACCTGGTAGGGTCCGACGAAGCGTGGCTGCAGCTTCGGATTGCTTCCCTTCACCCTCCGTTTGTTCTCTAACACGACGAGTTCCCCCTTCTGAAATACGGCGGGCTCCTCATCGTCCTGACTCCTAGTCTCTTGCTGCTGATGCCTTAGGTATTCATGTGCCTTCTGGAGATTCTCCTGCACTTCTGCTGTATGCTCTGAAACGTTGCGAGGGTCCAAGGAGGGGGGCGTGCCTGTTAGTTGGTCCGGGAGGCGTACCTCCCGTCCCATCACTAACATGTTGGGCGTTTCCCCGGTTGCTGAGTGCGGAGTGCTACGACAGGCCCGCATGATTTGCGGCAGCAGACTGTCCCACTCGTCCTGGCCTTTTGTCAATATCAACGTCCTGAGTGCATCTCCCAGTGTCCGGTTTTGACGTTCCACCATCCCATTCCCTTGCGGGTGATAGGGGGTGGTCCTTGTCTTTTTGATGCCCCATAGGCTACACAGCTCCTCTAACAGCACGGACTCGAACTGAGCCCCTTGGTCGGAGTGTAGCTGCTCGGGCAAGCCCCAGTAAGCAAACACTCGTTCGTCCAGCGCGACGGCGACCGTAGGTGCTGTGGCATCGGGCAGCGCTATAGCATCTTGCCAACGGGTGAAGTGGTCGGTGAGGACCAACACCCAACGGTTCTTTCGTTTTGTCAAGGGCAGAGGGCCGACTAGGTCGACCGCCAGCTTCTGAAAAGGTCGTCCCGCATACATCCTTTGTCGGTGAGGATTCTCTGCCTTCTTCCCATTCTTGGCGACTTGGCATATCTCGCAATCCTTGATTAGTCTCCTGACCAGGGGGGATATGCCTGGCCAGTACCAATCCATCAGGATGCGCTGCCTTGTCCGATGAATCCCTGCATGGATCATCCTGTGCGTCTCCCAGACGACCTGCGTCCTCCTACTTGGTGGGCAGACTACACATTGCTTTGCTCGGGAAGGGTGGTGCAACGTGATTACGAGCACCCCGTCAGGGCGGATCTCCATTGCCTCCTTCCGATCGTACAGTGTCCTCAACTCGACACTTCCTTCGGCCAACTCTCTCTCTGTGACGCTTCCCGGCCGTCTCAGCTCGGCATACATCCGGCCTACCGCATCCTGCCCGTCCCTTTGCTCTTGGGCTAAGGTTTGGGCGGAGTGTACCGGGTTTGTCACAGTGAGGTTGACCCGCTCCTCCTTCTCTCCTTGCTCCGTAGACTCCCTCTTCGCCATCTCTCCCGGCCGTCTCGGCTCGGCGTAAGTCCGGCCTACCGCATTCCGTCCCTTCGGCTGGGCCGAATCCTGGGGGGAATGTACCGGGTTCCATGTGTCGAGGTCGTCTCTAGCCTCTCTCTGAGGTCTCTGTCCAGCTTCTTGCTGCAGCTCTACATGGGAAGGTCCCCCATCTCTCTGCTCGATGGAGCTACACTGCCTACAGTCCGCACAGGGTCCCTGTCGGCTGAGTCCATCAGCATTACCATGGTGAGTCCCGGCTCGGTGTTCGAGCTTATATCGGAACTCAGCCAAGATCTCTAGCCAGCGAGCTATCTGGTTCGACGGCTTCTTTCTTCTGCACAACCAGCGGAGGGAGGCGTGGTCCGTCCGGAGCTTGAATTCCCGTCCATAGAGGTAGGGGCGGAAATGTTTTACTGCCTTGATGACAGCAACCAGCTCCTTCCGGGTGACGCAGTAGTTCCTCTCTGCTGGTGCTAGCGTCTTGCTGAAGTAGGCAATGACGCGTTCCTTGCCTTCCTGTACTTGTGAGAGCACAGCACCGACTCCTACTGCACTGGCGTCAGTGTCCAGTATGTACGGTAAACTGGGGTCGGGGTACCCGAGTACCGGGGCTCGGATGAGTCGGTCTTTGAGCTGGTCAAAGGCTGTCTGCTCTATCTGTCCCCACTTCCATGGCGTCTCCTTGCCTGTCATCACGGTGAGAGGTTTTGCAATAGTGGCGTAGTCAGGGAGGTACTGGCGGTAGTACCCGGCTGTTCCTAAGAATGCCTGCAGCCCCTTTACGTCCGTTGGTGCTTCCCATCTCTTAACCGCTTCCACCTTTCCTGGGTCGGTAGCTACTCCTTTTGCGCTTACTATGTGTCCGAGGTACTTGACCTCTTCTTGTAGCAGTTCGCATTTGGAGGGTTTTACCTTCAGGTTTGCCTGGTGGAGTCGTCCCAGCACTTCTCCAAGCCTCTGCAAGTGTGTCTGGAAGTCGGGCGCGATGATAATCACATCATCTAAGTACAGGAGTAACGTCTTCCAGTGAAGACCCTTGAGGACCTTTTCCATGAGCCGTTGAAAGGTGGCGGGGGCTGACGTCAACCCGAAGGGCAGCACCTTCCATTTCCACAGGCCGCTTCTCGTGGTGAAGGCCGACTTGTCACTGGCGTCCTGATCCAGGGGAACCTGCCAGTACCCACTAGTGAGGTCCAGCGTAGTGAAGTACTTGCTCCCGGCTAGCGCATCCAGCGATTCGTCGATTCTGGGAATGGGGTAGGCGTCCTGTTTAGTTATGTCGTTCAGCCTCCGGTAGTCCACACAGAACCTCCATGTATCGTCCTTCTTCCTCACCAGTACCACCGGGGAGCTCCAAGCTCCGTCGGCCGGCTCGATTAGATCCTTTTCCAAAAGGTCCTTAATTTGGCGTTCTGCTTCCGCCTCCTTCTCTGGCCCCAACCGGTGTGGTGGACATCGGATAGGTCGGGCCCCTTCCACTGTGGGGATTGAATGCTCTGCTAGGGCTGTTCTACCCAGGTCTCCGCTATGGCTGCTGAATACCGTCTGGTATTCGATCAGCAACTCCTTCACTTGCTGCTCCTGCCATGGGCCCTGGCACCCTTTCTTTGCTTGCTGGAAGAGGTCGTGCAGATGGGGGGGCAACTCTCTTCCTCCCGTCTTGCTCCTCTGCTGTCCGTCTGGTCTCGTCAGCTCTTGGACGCCACCCTCTTCCACTCCCGTAAAGGTACCAATAACCTCTCCTGCGGGTAGCCTTAGCATGTCCTGCGTCGGGTTCAAACATCTAACCAGCACGTGTCCCTGAGCGTCAGGCTTGTTGACGCTGGTGGCGATGGGTATCCCACCCTGAATGCTTTCAATCACTCCCTGAGGGAACGTATCCCTGGAGCTCAAGTGACATGGAATGGTCACTTCTGTCTGTGGTGGAAGCTGGGTGTCCTGTCGGACCTGCACCTTGGACACGAGATTTCTCCCGTGGCGGTCGGTACAGGCCAGCTCCTTTCCTTGTATCGCCAGCACTGGGCGGTCGAATCCCATCTGGCATCCTTGGCTTGTCAGGAAGGGCATCCCTAGGATAACGTCCTCGTTGACTTGACTGACCACAAAGGTCTCTTCAAACTTGACGTGTCGTATCCTCCCCTTCAGTGAGAGCAAGCCGTAGAATGGGAGCCTGGTACCGTCGGCCATGATCCCATGGGAATCGTAGTGCTGCAGATTGCGTTGTACATGGTTCGGTAACCGATCAAAGACTCGCTTGGACAACAGATTAGTGTTGCAGCCTGTGTCTATGAGGTGCGTTACCGCCTCTCCTTCTACCCTTCCAGGTAGGTAGTAACTCGAACGATATGGTCGTTCGATCTGATTGCTCTGGAGTGTCACAGGCTTTGGAATGAATTCCTCCGTCAGTGGGGGCGTTTGTGTTTGCTTGTCCTTCCTCCTGGGCTTTGGTTCCTGCTGCTCTGGAGTCCCGTCGCCGTCCGTTTCTTCCGCCACTGAGCTGTCGAGTGCCGACAGGCTGGCAAAACGGTTGTGTAGGGCGATAGGGGGACTGGTCAGGAGGTCCAGGGGAGGAGTCGCTCGACGCACTGTCGCCGGTCCACTGGAGGGCGCCTGTGCCCTTTCCTTCTGATGTGCCGTTGCCCGTGTGCAGCCAGCGGGTCTCCCTACTGCTGCGGGCGGTAGTCGTTTCCCTGACGGCTAGGCCAAGGAACGGTTCTACATGCCTTCCGGGTGTGGCCTGTCTGTTGGCATCCCCAACATCTCTTGGGTGGCTCAGGCTTCTTCTCCATCTTTAGGCTGGCAACCTCTTTGCTCAACCCTTCTATAGTCTTGAGTAGCTGTGCCAATGGGTCTTGCACCTTTTGGTGTCGAGCCGTCTCTCTTGGTGGAGTCATCTCCTCCTCTAGGGGGTCGGTCTCCACTGTCCTGATGTGCGGTCCTCCCAATGGTTGGTGAGGCACCTGCAGGAACTCGTTTCCTGACAGGATGGCTTCTTCTAGGTTCTGAGGGCGTACTGCCAACAAGTGGCGCTGCAGGTACGTGTGCCCTAGAGTGCTGTGGAATGTCTGCATTACCAGCTCATCCCTATTCTGTCGCGGCAGGGTGCTGTGGGCTGCCGTAACGAGGTGCTCGACCGTGCGTGCATGGTCTCTGAGACTTTCTCTGGGGTTTCGTCGGTAGCTTAGCAGTTTTGCTTGGGCTTCCGAACGAGTCATGCCAAAGGTTGCTCGTAGCGTTCGTGCTACCTCTTCTGTAGTCTCCCCTCGGCCGCACTGTTCGGCCTTGCCTGTTAAGGCTTGGCGTAGGTGGATGACTGCTTCCTCGGCCGGCCAATGGTTGGCTCTGGTCACCTCCTGGAACCGCTGTAGAAAGTAGTCCACATCTCCTGTACCATCGTACTGTGGTACTCTAAACTTATCTCTGGCTGTGGCTACTGTCATACGGTCCAGGATGTCGGTGAGCGTTCCCATCATCTGCAGGCTGGAAGGATCCCTGTCAGTGCTTAGTGCTCGTCTCCTGGTTGCCATTCTTCCTCTGGGAGTTGCTTCTTGTGGGTGTCTGTCTATCCCACCGCTGCCACCAATGTGCAGGATTTCACTGTGGGGGTGTGAGTGGTAGCTCGGCCTACCTGCACAACCTCCCGAACTGTAATGGCAACTGTGTCTTGTATGCTAGCGATACAACCCTTCCACAGGTCGACTTAGTATACTGGAGAATGGTGGTCGACCATCTCAGTAACTAGTGAGCTGCCGGTTGCGTTAGCTGTTGTTTTGTGCGTGCAATGAGTTCGAACTTTGAAGGGCGAACTAGTTGAACTAGATTCGGCCAGCAGAGGTTCGGCTGTCTTTTTGTAGTGCTGTGCAGAGGTCGAACATTGAAGGCGAAGTTAGTCAAAGCTAAGTTCGGCCAGCAGAGGTCCAGACTGATCTGCCTGTATATTACTACTCGAGTAATGGTGCGCAGTGAAGTTGATTGTATGTACAAAGAAACTTCTGAGAGTGTGCAAGCTGACTCTGACTTTATTAACAGATTACATCGGTATTTATGTACGTGATTACATAATGGCAAAAGGCAATACAAAAGAGGCCACACCTGGCACAAATGATTGGCCAGCGTGTGCAAATAAAATACAAGAGGTGGTCCTTAACTGATTGCATGACTGGACTCACATGTTGAATATATAAATTATAATGTTAAAGGAATAATTATTGACAAGACACATAGACTGATTTGCCCTAAAGCGCGGGCATAGAACAAGACAGGTTGACAATAGTTTAGAATAGAACAGGACATGATGTAACACATAGAACGGCGTAAGTGTAATGTTTGTACGAGTACCATAGAGTTATTTGGGTAAGATGGCGTCGGTCCTCTACAATATTTTACCAAATACCCTGTTTTTTTTGTAAATTTGTACAATTAGATGAAATTTAACCATTTAGAGGATGATTTGTTTTTGTAAAAAATTAATGAAAATTGAATAAATCGAAAAAATATTTCACCAAATACCTCTTTTTTGTAGATGTAAACAAATAGATGAATATCTAACTTTATCCATTTTTTTTCCATTTGGGATCATGTTTTGAAGGTTTTCAAGATAGTTTTTAGTAAAATCTTATGCATTGATTGTCATTACAAGTTGTAGTGTTTGGTATTATTTAATATTTACTGACTCTAGCTATATTATATGAAATTTTCCCTACTTATTGCACAATAAATGTATATATTCACATATTGTTTCATTTTTAATTACTGTATTTATTCAATGTAGATATAATGAGTCGAATTACAAAAAAATATCAAAACTTAAATGCCATACATTCAAAATCTAGATGCTCTATGAGTTAAAGTTATGTATATAATTATGTACAAGATTATCAAAACTTGAATGCCATACATTCAAAATTTAAAAGTTCAAATTAAGTAAAAAAATAATCAAAACTCAAATGCCACTTAAATGCCATTCAAATGCCACTCAAGTACCCCTCAAGTAAAATACAATATAAACTCGGCGAATTCATCCAACGCCGTAACCCATTGTCTCAACTCCAAGGTCCAATCCACAAAAAAACACTTGGTAGGGAGATCTGCTCATATATTACTACTCATGTTTACAAAATACTCAAACCCATGATCTAAATCAAGATACAAATCACAATATAAACAAATCCTGCACAATAAATAATTAGTTCAAACAAAAATATCAAAAATTAGATTATAACACCTGGTGCACACAAAAAGGTACCTTGCAGGCTTTCATGGTAACTGGCACCAACAAAAAGACACTTGGAACCATGCGAACCTTGTCCTTAGACTCCATGACAGAGATCTGCTCCTACATTACTACTTACGTTTATACTACCTATGTAGAATTAATAATAAATAATTAAAACTCGGCTGTTGGCTCTGTGACAAAAAAGCCATAATTTTGTCAATGTCAGAGACTGCGATCCTGACAGCAAACAGGCAAGACTCTATGCGCATAAAATTATCTAGGAGAGATAATTCTATGAATAGGAGTGTGTATCCATACCGTGATAGGAGAACAAATTTTCCACAGTGTGTCAATTCTTTCAACAACCAAAGACTTCGCATTTTTGAGAGCAAGCCAATTAGGTTGTAGGATGACAACTTCTCCACAGTGCAACTAGTTGAGTTTTTCAACAAGTGTTAAATAATTAGTTATTTTTTCTTACCTTATCGAGGCTAGTCCCCCTTGTAGTTGTAGTAGATGCTGCAGTAGATGTTGCTCATGCAGAGGATGTTGCTGGAGTGGATGATTTTTGTGTAAAAACAGTGATTCTTATATAGTCAAAGTTTTACTGATTGACTCAACCAGAAATCTTACTTGACTGAAAAAATTTTGTTTACTTCGTGCAAAAATCCTTTTATAATATACAATGACTTTAGCGCAAAGAAAATTTTTTTGTGCACAAAATCTCCTTATATATCATAAAGGGATTTTTGCGTGAAGTAGACAACATTTTGTTAGACCAGTAGGATTTCTGCTGGGGTCAATTGGTGCAACTTTGACTATTTAAGAGGCAATGTTTTTTACACAGAAATCATCTACTCCAGCAACATCAACTGAAGGAACAACATCTACTACAACATCTACTACAACTACAAGGAGGACTCTCAACAATAAGGTAAGAGTTAATAAGTAATTACTTAATACTAGTTGAAGAACTCAACTAGTTGAAGAACTCAACTAGTTGAAGAACTCAACTAGTTGAAGAACTCAACTAGTTGCATTGTAGAGGAGAACTCCTTGAACCCAGGTGGTTTAATTTCAAGACTACGAAGTGTTTGTCAACGACAAAATTACTTTTTTTGTCAAAGAGACAACGAAAGGGTTCTAATTATTTATTATTATCAGGATTTAGGTAGTTTGCGTTGTGGAGAAGATGTACTCCAAGAGTCGAGTTGGTTTGCTCTAAAGATAAAGTTTTGGCGTTGTCAAAGTTACATTTTTGTTAGAGAGAAGACCATTGGGTTATTATTACTATTGTACGTAGTTGATTAGTTTTTGTTGCTTTACGTTTTTACTTTGATTTTTTTTCAGGTTTCAATACTATTTTATTTACTTACAGATTCCTACGAACCACTGTTTTTACACAGAAATCATTCACTCCAGCAGTAGCGTCTAAAGTAACAACATCTATTACAGCATCTACTACAACTACTACGTGGACTCTCAGCAATAAGGTGAAAATTAATATATAATTATTTGACACTAGTCAGTAAAAATCAACTAGTTGTATAGTGGAGTGACAGAGAGTTAACACCAGAGTTTTGATTAATTATTATTAATTGTACTTAGGTAGTTTTCACGCTAAAAAAGGTGTGCTCATGGAACCTAGTTAATTTGCTCTCAAGACAACCCAACAAGCAAGTGAATGTTGTACAAACGTTGTCTGGATGTCGGTGAAGGTCCCCCGAACGTTTTGCGCAGCACGTTTACTACACTACTTTCTGTAGACACCCTTGAACGTTATTTAAACGTTACTCCCAATGTTGTGGACAAACATTTGTACAATGTTTATGTAATAATTATTCAAAATGTTGTATTAATGTTTCCTGGATGTCCATTAACATTCCCTAAACATTGTGCACAGCACATTTACTTCACTACTTTCTGTAGACACCCTTGAACGTTATTTAAACGTTTTTCCCAATGTTGTGGACAAACATTTATACAATGTTTATGTAATGGTAATTCAAAATGTTGTATTCGTGTTGCCTGGATGTCCATCAACATTCCCTAAACATTGTGCGCAGAGCATTTATTTCCCAAACTTCTGCAGACACCCTCAAACATTAATCCAATGTTATTCCCAATGTTATCCACAAACATTCGCACAATGCTGAGGTGATGATATATCATAATGTTGCATTGACGTTGCCTGGATGTCAATTAATGTCCTCTGGACGTTGTATGCAAATGTTTATTTCATTACTTTTCGTACACGCCTTTCAATGTTGTTGCAATGTTACACCCATTGTCCTCGCAAAACATCCTATAAATTTTTTTTGAATGTTTTCACTATTCGTCATCTCAAAATGTCCACAAAACATTTATTGAACATGTTACGTCAATGTCGTGATAAAATGTTTACAAAACATTCGCTGAAAGTGTTACATTAATGTCGGTATAAAACGTTTACAAAATGTTCATTAAACATGTTACACCATTGTCATTATAAAATGTTTACAAAACATCCTTTAGACATGTCACAACAACATTGTTATAGATTGTTTACAAAACGTTCATTAAAGAGGTTACACCAATGTCATTATAAAATGTGTACACAATGTTCATTAAAAATATTACACCGATGTTGCTACAAAATGTTTACAAAACATTCATTAGACATGTCACAGCAATGTTGTAATAGACTTTTTACAAAACATTTGTTAAAGAGGTTAAACCAATGTCGTGATAAAATGCTTAGAAAACATTTGCTGAAAATTTTACATTAATGTAGGTATAAAAAGTTTACACAACGTTCATAAAACATGCTACACCAATATCACTAAGAGATTTATCGAAAATATTCCTGAAACAGATTTCACCAACTTTGTTTTAAAATAATTAACAGCCATTCACATAAGCATGTTGTGCCAATTCAGTCATAAAATCTCTACAATACATCATAGCGCACGTTATTTTTTATCAAACATAAGAATAATACTCATAAAGCAACCTAAGAGAAAGTTGAACTCAAATGTCTTCAGCTGGCATGAATTGGAAGCAGCACCAATGAAGCAGCCAGAGTTTGAACCTGCAATAGACAAATGTACAAAATGAGTAAAATTAAATACAAAACATTTCATTAGTTAACTGTGTCCTTTTTTGAAAACTTATATTGCGCTTCAGGAGCGTTAACACAAACAAAAAACTCATCATCATTGGTTTGCAAAGTTAATTCATCATAAACAGGGGAGATATTAGCTAATTTTATAGTTGGAAACAAAAAGATTTAAAAATCTTGTGTGAGTGAATAATACACATGTTCTCATATACTTGAAGCTATTGTAAAATCAGGACTGAAAGTCATTCCTAGAACTTTATTTTCATAAAAACTGAGAGTTTTCTCCTCATCTGAGAATAATACAGGGGCAAACAACTTCTAATTTCAACTCAAGAAATCGGCTGATCAGTTTTGAATTGATTCTCCGGAGGTGATTCTAACAGGCAGGGTTGAAAAAACTCATGACATTTCAAACCTATAAAAAAAATTGAATTCTTCAAATTAATCGAGTTTTTTTATTTGTTCAGAATAATTTTATTTGTTAGGGTGTTGAAGATGTTAACATCTGCAACCTTTATTTATGAATATCCATTTGTAATGATACAAATGTAGCTCTAAAATTCCAAGTAATTATCAGTAATAGATATATTCTATCTATTAAATAGTACTTTTACAGCTCTGGCAACTAAATAATGGGTCAAAAGCAATTGTCTCATTGCGTAAGGAAGCTGATCACGGAAAAGACTATTTAACACAGAAAGACAAAAACTCCAGTAATGTGAAAGTTGTCATAAACCATCACTCAACATCAAAATTATCACTTTTGGCACAATCAATGCTGAACAAGGTGCAATTTTTTCTCCAGATGATTCATCAAGTTGTATAAAGCTTTAAATGAGTTTTAAAAGATTCGGCTAGCTACATAGAACTTGGGTTTTCCACATACCAGCAATATGGGATGATATGCGTATTTGAAAAAAGGAGATTGCAATGAGTTTCAATCTTTTTGGAGTTTATTTTCTGAATCGGCACTTCCTCTCATTTTGTACAAAGTAGTTATTGTGTACACGGGCGGTAACAGGACCAACTTTTTGGTTAAAAGCGTAACAACCCAAGCATATTTATCATTATAGTATTAAAGTATATAGTATAGTATATAGTATTAAATAGGCTTTGAAATTGATTAAGCAATAAGATCAGTTTAACTTTCATAACACCATGAGATTAGAAAGAAATGTTGTGAGAGTCATAATTGTTACGGTGTTTTTTCTCAAGAACATTTTTAATTAAATCTTAAATACTATACATTTCCTTGAGAATAAGTGAAAATCACTAAATGATCAACAAAGTTTTTCGATTTTAGTTTGGAAGTGGAAGCTTCATAAAAAATTCAGTCTTTTTGTTATATAGTACAGAATTGAAGTCACTGACTACAGAGCATCTGTCATGGTCGCTGAAAAAATTATTGTATTTCAATTGCTCTAGTGTGTAACAAATTAACAGGCCTATCATTGAGAATGAAGTTTCTACTGCCATAGACGAAGAAATATCCATTTGACAGAGATATAAATGCAAAAGGTTTAACCAGTTTTTGTCATCGGTAGCCAAGAAACGTTTGTAATATTCTACTCCTGAAAAACAAATTTTCGCATGATTTTTTAGGGTTGCTTTCTAAAATCAAACTAATTTTCACTGATGCAAAACTTGCAAACTGTAAAAATTAGCTTTTTTTGAAGCCGTGTGGTTAGTATCAAAATTCATCATGAATCTACGTCAATTACAAGCATATGTAGATAGTTCAAAAACTTCAAAAATTTGTGCATACTTCTAAAACAGCGGAAAGTTTGAAATATCTAAAAAACTTATCTTCGCAAACTATTTTGACATAAAAAAGTTTGAAATTATCCAAGATATCCAGAAAAATAATAAAATTACAACAAAAGTTGAAATGAATCAAATTTTTTAACAAAATCTCCCAACAATTATAAAAAGTTATTAAAACTATTACTAGACAGTTATATTATAGTTGTTGCGTTTTCAATCATGGAGCATTCCCGTGATAACAAAAACTTCCTCCAAACCATGACTTTTTATCAAAGGTAAAATCAAATAATTGGATGAATAAATACAGTGAAATCTGTATCAATTGATGTTGAAGAGCCAAGAATACACCATCTAATTAAAGATGGGTATTTAACTGCTCGAATTTGCTTTTGGAGGCTATAAATATAAATACAATAGTAATAATGAGTTATTTCCCAACTAACAATGTAATAATACGATGGATTTCATACATTTTTTTCATCGACTCACATTGTGAATAAATTTTAATAGCAATGACAACTTCAAGTGTTCTCAATAATCAAGAATAATTATTAATAAAGTGGTAATTTGTTGTTATTGTGATGCTAACCAAAATAATAACTCGCTGTTATAAAAATAACTAAGTTGGCTTGGTTTAAATTTTCAAATCATTATCATTGGTTTAATGTTTCATCAGTAAATGACAATGATCATTAAAAAAGCTATCCAATAATAAACACTAACTCAATCAACTGGTTTTTTTTTATCTAGCTGAACAAACATGTTTAAAAACCGTTCAATTTTTATCAACCGTGATTGAAATATTACATTCGGTTTTTGGTTAAATTCCAAAAAAAATGAAAAAAATTTAATAATAAAAAACGCATGGGTGGAAGTTGCTCATGCGCCGTTGTAAATGCATTTAAAAAACTCTGTCATTCACAAGAGGAGATAACTGCTTGATAATATATTTTTGATAGCATGCAATCTAGGTTTACGATTGACAAAATTTCTGCTAATCAATCCAACAGAACAAATTTCGATTCCAAACAACATGCAATCTTTAAGAATTTTCACGGAGCTTTCATGAAAAGCTAGTCATGGAGTTGTGGAGTCAAACTAGTCAAGAAGTTGAAAAAAAATTATTGGTCCACCTAGAAATGACAATATCGACTTTTTTGAAGCAATTTTCAAAATGTAAATGCCGGGACTTTAAACTGCGGTATGAATAAAACAAGTTTATTGATTTTTCCATTGTCCATTTATGCGGGTTTCACTGTAAACTCACCCACCACCATTTTTACAATGGTGATCACTATGAACATAAATTGATGCTCTCACAATTTTCAACAGTTGACTAATCGTAGCAAAGCAATTCCAAAATGTGAGATCTTATAATTTTTCAACTCAACATTACATTTAAGAAAAGACAGATAAAGTTTCATATTGGGAACATGAGTTCTTGCAAATTTTGTTGTATCTATCTATTTGATTGCACACACTCACTGCTTGCCGGAACGAAGGAAAATGAATTTACTTATAGTTAACTTCACTTTTGTAGGATGATTGTTACTTCAATATTATACAAAGCTAAAAGTCCTTTAACAATTTGAATTTGCAAATCCAAAGTTTTGACTTACAATATTTTGGAGTTGTCTACTCAAAATCTAAACAGTGAAAAGTATGCAAACTTTGTTTTTCTTGTTTGTGAGAGTTTAAAAAATAAATAAAAATGTAAAAACCATAGTGCCATCCATTTAAAGCCGATCAATTTACCCTAGACTGAACGTACCTCTTAAAGCTTGTCCAGAAGTTTTGGACGCAATGCCACATGCTGACTAGAGCCTGTAAATGAGCTACACCTAATATTAACGGAGAAGCAGGTTTCTTTTAATTTGAGCCAGAGCAGCTACAAAATAAGAGCAAAGAATTGTAATATCCATTAATACCGAAAAGAAATTTGAAAAGTTTGATTAACACCAAAAAACAGTTATGGCTAGTGTTGAAGACAAACAAGTAGGTTATGAGAAAACGTTCCAATAATTACCTTTACAAAGTGCATAATTTTATTGTATAAGAGACAACCTAAATATAACTGTCCATGGAACAAAATATATGGTTTTTGTTGAAGTATAAAACAACAAAATAAAAGAGTTGTCATCTTCAACGAAGGTTTTGTCACAATTTCAAAAGAAACATACTAGAAAAGCGGAATTGCATTCTCATGCGTTATATTAATTTGAGCAGACCAAGTCGTGTTGTTGTGGTTCCAACTGAGCTGGAAAATGTGACAACAATTAATCAGTAAACTAGAGGTACAATCAAAATAATCGATGGATAACCTTCTTATAAGAGTTGAAACGAATGTGACCATGAAGCTGTAACCAAATAAGTGCACCCTGCGCACACTACCCTATTCTTGGTAGCTATACAGAAAAAAAAACACTTACTATAGTGCCTGCCTTTCTGCTGGATATAATACACCTTGGAAAAAACATTTCTTTTGGTCAAAGGACTTCCTGTGTTTGCAGTTCTTCTCTGCATAATGCCAGAATCACTATCTCCTGAAACAGGACAATATTTAGAGATCAAGTAATAATCTTGGAGAAACAAAAGAAAAATTTCCCTCAGAAGTGACAAGCAAATGCTTTCTCCTACGTTCTATTACTGTCTTACTGTCTATAGCAACTGAATAGACTTGGAATATTTTATTACCAATTTATTTTTGACATCAATATGTAAATATCAAATATCACAATAAGCTACACATAACACCTTAGTTATCAGGCACATGCCCTTCATATTTCCAAATAATCAAAAACCCAAAATTTTCAAATTCTTGCCTAATAATTGGTGATCAAGTGATATTAAAAATGATCATTTTAAGAAGAATAAAACTCCGCTTGAAATCAATAGCCAGTCAGGTAGGTAACCATCTAAAAGACTGAATAAGTGTGTTTATGCAGATTACTACCATGAAAATTGCCATAGCTGCAGTTGTAACACACCATATGTTCTAAGCTACAGATTTTTGACGAAAACCTTTTTTAACAACAATAATTTGACTTCAATTTATAACATTTGTGAGTTTTTCTTAAAGGAGATGGGTCAAAAATAAGGTAAACTCTGTCTGATGTGAAAACTTGACTGCTACACACAATTATCTTTGATTCACTTTTTTTACAAATTAAACCAAACTCAAAGTGATTTTATTTGGCACTAGATGCGCAAAATACCGTCAATAGATGAGAACTCCAGAGTTAAAGCAGCCAGAATTCTTAGAAGCTCCTATTATGAAAGAAAATCAGCTTCTTCTACCTTGCAAACAATTCACGGATTTGCAACCAATAAACCATTGCACTTGAGATCAAACTGAGACAATGAAAAAAATGCTAATGACTAAAATCAAACAGACTTACAATTTTCATCGGGTTGGTGATCGGAAATAGCCACCGTCACTCACAATCCAGCATCCCATTCAGTCAACAAGAACTTGATGGTAGCTGCAACACTTGCATCATTACCCTTGAACAGTTGCATACGTGTCAGCATGAAATAACTCCATTTGCTGATACTTATCTATGCATCAATTACATTGCATGGTCAGGTTTATCTCATGCTTATATATAATGTATGGTAGTGTTTTTTACGTGTTTATGGATGAGGATGTGAGACGCTATGCTAACAAATGACACAGAGCAAGCAACTCACAATTTGACTTCAAAAAATGCAGGAGATATTGCCGTGTTATTGCTCCAGTAAGTCACGTCTGTTCTGATATGCACACATCCTGGCATAGTGTGCTTTTTAATCACTCATAAATCTTTTCACTCCTCTCTGCAAGACAAGTAGTATAAATACACAAAATTACAACAACAAAAAGAGTAAAAATGGCGTGAATTGCACAGAGCAAAAATTTAAGTTGGTTAGATTATGGAAAAAATTGTATTCAGTTTGCCGTAAACTGATTATCAAAACCATGCTCTGTGGAACAACTAGCTGTAGATATTATTTGCAATTTACGTAGTTGTGTGATTTTAGGCAGCAGCTGTTGCACACACCACTTTTAACATGAGAAAATAATGGTAAAATACTTTCCATAAAACAGAAGTAAGAGTTTGGCTGTGCACCAAGAACTCAAAGAGTTAGCTCCCTCTTGCTGTTTTAGCTGTTTTCGTAGTAACTGTTATAAAGTGAGTCAGATAAACTTTTGTCAATTTTTTTAACATAATGGTCAAGATTGTGAACACTTGTTGTTTGGAGTACTCTTATCAGTAATTCAAAGTTATCAGCTGACAATGAAACCAGTTTCTGTATGAAAATTAAAACAACTAATCCCATTTGACGTATTTGATTTACGTAAACTTGCCAAACACTTATTTATCATTTCATAATTCGTTACCAATTTGATTGAAGATACAGAACTTACAAATTATTTACAGTCGCACTTTTCTCAAGTTTATTCCTGGAGCCTTGAACTAACCAAAAACAGCCCATTGTTTGCTGTATGAAAACTTAAGTGCCTAACTTTTCACGCCATATCTGGTTGACTTTTCCACCATTAGTCATCTCTGGAGTTAGTTGACACAAAGCACAATGAACATCTCCTAAAATGCAAAGTGTGTATAAATATTTTCAGATCGATGCAGCAGATAAAACAATATTTTTTTACACATTGGATGGCATTATGTGGTGTTGGGGCCTTTATTCAACAGTTAATACTTGCTGTGACAGTTACGATGCTACAACTCTAAACAAAAACTACTGTCACATTCTATGTAACCTAAATAATTTAATTAAAACCGACCGAAAAACGTTATATTGCAACTAACAATGTAATAGTCTTATGAATTTCATAGATTTTTTCACATTGTTAATCAATTTTAATAACAATGAGAGCTTCATATTTGCTCATTATTTAGGATAGTTATTAGTAAATTAGTAATTTAATATTATTTTGATGCGAACCAAATAATAAATGACTAACGAAATTGAATCAATTTGTATGGTTCAATTTTTAAATTCAATATCATAGGTTAATGTTTCAACAGTAAATGACAACAATCATTCAAAAAAATTTCCAATAATATATACTAACTCGTTGATCAACTGTCTTTTCATCTATCTGAATGAACATGTTTAGACTGCTCTATCAGCCAACCTTTTGATCAGCCATGGGTGATAGTTGAGATATTGCATATGGTCTTTGTTACATTCCAAATTGAAGAAAGTTCAGGAATAAAAAACCCACGAGTTGAAGTTGCTCAGGCATGGTTGGAAAGGCAATTAAAAAAACTCTGTCATTAACAAAAGGAGATAACTCTCTGATTATATAATTTTGCTACCGTGCCATCTAGAAACATGCCATCAGCATGCCATTAACGAAATTTCTGCTTGTTTATTCAACAGAACTAATTTCGATTCCAAACTACACGCTTTATTTAACTGTTTTCACAGAGCTCCGGTGAAAAGCTGGTCATGGAGTCAAACTAGTCATGAAGTTGAAAAAAAATTATTGGTCAACCTAGAGATGACAGTATTGACTTGCTAAATGTCGGGACTTCAAACTGGGGCTTGAATAAAATAAGTTTATTGATTTCCCCGGTATCGATTTATGCGGGTTTCGATGTAAACTACCCCGCCACCATTTTTACAACGGTGATCATTATGAACGTAAATTGATGCTTTCACAATTTTTCAACAGTTGACCGATTATAGCAAATGGAACCGAGTTCTACTCAATTAAATAATTCCAAAATTTAAGATCTTATAATTTTTCAACTCGACATTACATTCAAGAAAAGATAGACACAGTTTGGTATTGGGAACCTGAGTTTTTGCAAATGCTGTTGCATCTATCTATTTGGTTGCACCCGCTCACTGCTTGCCGTAAAGAAGACAAATTAAGTTACTTCTAATTAATTTGAATTCCATATGATGATCGTTAATTCAATATTATACGAAGCTAAAAATCCTTCAACAATTTGAACTTGAAAATCCAAAATTTTGGCTCACAATATTTTGGAGTTGTCTACTTAAAATCTAAACAGTAATAAATTGACAAAATTTGGTTCGTATTGTTTGTGAGAGTTTTGAAAATAAATGAAGATATAAGAACCATAGTGCCATCCATTTAAAGTAAATCAATTTACCCTAGAATGAACGTACCTCTTAAACTTCGTCCAGAAGTTTTGGATGCAATGCCACATGCTGACCTACATTAACGGAGGTGCAGATTTCTAAGAGTTTGAGCCAGAGGAGCTACAAAGTAAGTGCAGGCAGTTGTCATATTAATTAGCACCAAAAACATTAAAAGTTTTGTTCAATACAAATAACAATTTATCACTATTGTTGACAAATGCTCAAATTATTACCATTAAAGAGTGTATTATCCTATTGTAAGAAAGACAACCTAAAAATAACTGTTCATGGAACAAAATATATGGTTTTGTTGAAGTAAAAGACATCAAAATAAAGGAATTATCATTTTCAATAAAGGGTTTGTCACTATATCAAAAGAAACAGACTAGAATAGCGGAGCTGCCTTCTCTCGCTCTATATTAATTTGAACAGACCAAGTCGCGTTGTTGTGGTTTCAAGTGAACTGGAAAATGTGACGAATGGTTCATCGGTAAACTAGAGAGGTCTAATCAAATTTATCTATGGGTACCTTATTATAAGAGGCGGAACGAATGTATTCATGAAGCTGTAACCAAGTCAAATAAGTGCACCACGCACACACTTCCCTATTCTTTGTAGCAACACACAGGAACAAACACTTACCAGAGTGCTTGCCTTTCTGTTGAGTATAATTCACATTGGACAAAGCATCTAGTTGCTGTTCTTCTTTTCTGAAACATGGGAATACGTAGAGATCATGTAATGTTTGTGGAGACATAAGAGAAAAAATCCCTCAGAAGTGACAAGCAAACACTGTCCTGTACGTTCTATTACTAACTTACTGTCTATAGCAACTGAATAGACTTGGAATATTTCATTATGAATTTCTTTTGGACATCAATATGTAAATATTAGGCTACACATAACATGTTAGTTATCAAGCACAGGCCTATCAAATTTCTAAATAACCAAAAACCCAAAATTTTCAAATTATTGCCCAATAACTGGTGAGCCAGCGATATTAAAAACGATCATTTTAAGAAGAATAAAACTTTGATTGAGTCAATAGAAATTCAGGTTGGTAGCCATCAAAAAGAAAGAATAAGTGTGTTAGGCAGATTATCACCATGAACATTGCCATAGCTGTGTTTGTAATACAATATATGTTGAGCTACAGAATTTCGACTGGAAGGGTTTCTAACAACAATTGGAGTATTCGCGACCTGTTCATCGAACAAAAGACAAAAAATAATAGGTGTTCGTAATTCACTATGTTGCATATGCAACTGACCATTAGTTTTAGAACAACATAATATTCAATGAAATTTTATAGTTTACCAAACAAATCATAAGGAAGATAACTCCCAATTTTCAAAATAATCGAGAAAGTAATACAATTTGAACTGCTATAAAATGTATTAGTTTGTTAACCTGCCTCTTGCTTTAGTAAATTTGCATAGCTTGCAATTATTTGGAATTATTTTTCAAGGATATAATACCGGTATATGAAACTGAAAAAAATCAACTTGCTCATTATTATTTATCTAGTGTTCAGTTTCATTCGCGCCCTACGAACAACATAAATAAATAGTTGCTGATTTTTTCTTTGTTCAATGAGCCAATTTTTGTTGACCCATGAGTTCCGAACAAAATTATTATTTTTTGGTTAAATATATTGCCGGTCTGATTATTTTTATTGAAATGTGCTCGGCGAACAAAGGTCGCGAATACGCTTATTGATTTGCTTTCAATTATTAATATTTGCTATTTTTTCTTAAAGGAGATAGGTTGCAAATAAGGTAAAATTTGTCTGCTGTGAAAACTTGACTGCTACACACAATTATCGATTATTCAATTTTTTAACCAAATAAACCAAACTCAAAGTGATACTATTCTGCACCAGATCTGCAAAATACTGTCAATAGATGACAACTCCGAGTTAAAGCAGCCAGATGCCTTAGGAGCAGCTATTGTATAAGAGAATCAGCTTCTTTTACCTAGCAAACAATTCAAGGACCTGCAATAAGTAAATCATATGCGCTCAAGATCAAACTGAGACAATAAAAAAATTGTAATGACTAAGATCAAGCAAGCTTACAGTTTTCTGAGGATTGGTGATCAGAAATAGCCACAGTCACTCGCAATCCAGCTTCCCATTCGGTCATAAAGAAATATATAGTAGCTGCGACAATTGCATCATTACCCTGAAACAAGCAGCATACGTGTCAGAATGAAATAAATTTCCATTTGCTGATTGATATTTGTCTATGCATCACTTACATTGCATGGTCAGGTTTATCTCAAGCTTATGCATAATGTATGCTAGTGTTTGTAACATGTTTATGGATGAGCATGTGTGACGGTATGCTAACAAATAACACTGGGTGAGCAACTCACAATTTAACTTCAGAAAATGCAGGAGATATTGCCATGCTATCGCATTAGTAAGTCATGTCTGTTCTGATATGCACACATCCTGGCATAGTATGCTTTGCAATCACTCATAAATCCTTTCACTCCTCTCTGCAAAACAAGTAGTAAAAATGCACTAAATTAAAAAAAAAGTAGTTACAATGGCTCGAGTTGCACAGAGAAAAAATTAAAGTTGATCAGAGTATGAAAATATTTTTTTTCAGTTTGCCGTTTAAAGGGGGTAAAACTATTATCAAACCATGCTCTGCGGAACAACTAGCTGTAGATATTATTTGCAATTTACGTAATTGTGTGATTTTTGGCATCAGCTTTTGCACACACCACTTTTAGCATAATAAAATAGTGGTAAAATACTCTCCATAAAACGGCAGTGAAAGTTTGGCAGTGCGCCAACAAAGAAATCAAAGGATTAACTCACTTTTGTTACTCTTGCAGTTTTCGTAGTAACTGTTATAAAGTGAGTTTGAGAAACTTTGTTACTTGAAGCAGTCTTAGCAACACTTCAACATTATCAGCTGACAATGAAATCAGTCAGTGTATGATAATTAGAACAACTGATCAAATCTGCCGTATTTTTTTTACACAAACTTGTCAAACACTAATTATTATTTCATAATCCATCACCAGTTTGATTGAGGATGCAGAACTTACAAAATAATTAGTTGCACATTTCTCAAGTTTATTCCTAGAGGGTTGAACTTACGAAAAACAGCGCGTCGTTTGTTGTATAAAAACTTAGATGCTAAAGTTTTTACACCAGATTTGGTTGCCTCTACCACCATTAGTCATCTCTGGAGCTAGTTGACACAAAGCACAATGAACACGTCCTGAAATACAGAGTGTGCATTAGCTGTTTTAGATTGGTAAAGGAGATCAAACAATATTTTTTTACATATTGGTGGTATTATGTGGCTTTGTGGCCTTTATTCACCAGCTGATACTTGCTGTAGCAGTTATATGGTGCAACTCAAATAAAATTAAATTAAAATTACATTCTACATAACCTAAATAATTCGATAAAAATCAACCGGAAAGCGTGCATGAATTGTAAAAACAAGCACAGAAAGCTGTGGTACCAAGAAAATAATAAACATGCTTTTGCTGCAAGATTGAACGCTCACTTTTCTTCAGCAACGGGGTCCTAAAACTTTTATA
Source organism: Cryptosula pallasiana (assembly GCA_945261195.1). Taxonomy (NCBI): domain Eukaryota; kingdom Metazoa; phylum Bryozoa; class Gymnolaemata; order Cheilostomatida; family Cryptosulidae; genus Cryptosula; species Cryptosula pallasiana. Next base: position 40,052,157 of record OX183132.1, on the reverse strand, counting down.
AGACCACAAAAACTTGCCCATCACTTTTCTAGGACTTTCTTATGCATTTGTAATGTCTTACACATTTGGAGCCAGCATCTGCTCTGGGGAGTTGTAAATACTCAAATAAGGGGGGATAACTTTGCAACAAAAACCCCAGTTTCGCCATAGTTTACGTACAAAACGCAATTCACTGTATTAATGATAATGCATGTTCTCATAGCACTTCATAAACCTATCAAGAATAAAAAAACAAGCTTTCACTCTAAGTGATAAAACTTCGCAAAAGTTTTAATTTAGAAAAATAGTTATGAATTTCTTGACAACCGGCTCGTAGCACACTATTCAGTTTTGTTTCGCCTCATTTTTACGTCATTTTCACCTTCGTCTTCAGAATTTACTGGGAAATTTATTTATAAGCATTTCAATAAATTTAAGAAGAGCCTCCGCAATTGGTTGACAGCAAAAATTTTGCACACAAAGAGTAAGTGGTCCCTGAATTCTGCCATCCTAAAATGAAGAGATCGTCTTACAAGAAAATACAAAGCAGAGTGACGTAATTTTAAATTTTCAAGTAATAAAAGCTCCTGAGATGGTGCAGAAAGCAGCGATGTAGACAATGGAGTACAAATTAAGCCTACATGTAAATTATGATTTACTGGACATTAAATGAAAGACCAAATGTGTCAAGTTTAACCCTGCAGTCAAAAATAACCATTCGTGTCACTTCTCGTACTGGAATTGTCTTCTTCTTAAAAATATCACTTATTACAGCTACTGCTAAAGCCGTGGCTACACACACCTATGTTTTGTAGGAACATGACGGAAATACGTTTGGTAGCATTGCTTTGGTTGCTACACACACATATGATTGATCACCAAAACGCTGCAGAGTATCCAGTGAGGCAAAGAAGACATTATGAAAACTATCATAAATATAAGTTATAATTAATAAATAATTATGATATTTCTTCATAATAATAAATAAGTTATTTGTTATCTGTAATAAATAGATAACGCCTAGAAATAATAATTATTTGTTTATAAATAAAATATACCCTCTTTGATAGAAGTAACAAATGGTCCGTTGGCGAAGCAATAATGACCAAGTCAATGTTGAATTATAAAAAAAGTTCATTGGAGTCGTCAAATTTCGTCTCTACATTTTATTCAATCGAAAATGGTTTTTCAATAACAATTGTCCAGTCACCGAAGCGTCAGGCAAAAATATTTTCGTAGTGCAACATGTTGGTCTGCAAAATTGAGCATCTCTTTGTAAAAGAAAAACGTCGCTTGCAGGGAAAAAACACGCTTTCAACGCATACTGACAAAAAATATGTGTATGTAGCCACCGATTTAGGTATAGCCTTTTATTGAAATTTAATTTTACCAAATTTCCTGTTAGAATTCGGAGCTTACCATTACTTGGATTAATGAAAAAAGGAAGTAAAAAAGAGCATGCTAATGCCCTTAATCATTATAGCTGAAAAAAAACAAAGTGAGTGAAAGCTAAAATTGAGTGAATACTTTTTTTATTCATTGTAAGATCAAAAAGTAGCATACCTTCTCTTTCATGTCATCATAGGAATAATGCCATCAATAGTGTTTGTTGCTTTACTTGCGGTAGTAGTCCCCACACTCATGTTTACTATAAAAAAATAGGAAAAAAAGTTGCATTTTATATTTCAAGCTCGTATGTAAAAACCATGAAGTGAAATTCCACGCAACTAAAGCCCAAAACATTATAGAATAAAAATAAAACTTTATTACTTGATTTTTTCTAACTACGAAAATGAAAGCCTAGTTGATGTACATTCAAGTATGATTAAAACAAAAAGTGAGGTGTAGGGTTCGCTTCGATTCTTAAAAACCAACACACTTAAATTGAGAATCAAAATCCAAGAAATTGAACTTTGTAAGTTGATAAATGTTCTTCAGTTGGTCAAACTATGGTCTAGAATATGATTCACTCCAATTCACAGAATATAAACTACAAAAAAACGTTCAAAACAAATCCATAACGTTAACCAAAACAAATGCATCAATTTTTTCTAACTACGAAAATGAAAGCCTCGTTGATGTACATTCAAGTATGATTAACACAAAAAGTGAGGTGTAGGGTTCGCTTCGATTCTTAAAAACCAACACACTTAAATTGAGAATCAAAATCCAAGAAATTGAGCTTTGTAAGTTGATAAATGTTCTTCAGTTGGTCAAACTATGGTCTAGAATATGATTCACTCCAATTCACAGAATATAAACTACAAAAAAACGTTCAAAACAAATCCATAACGTTAACCAAAACAAATGCATCAATTTTTTCTAACTACGAAAATGAAAGCCTCGTTGATGTACATTCAAGTATGATTAACACAAAAAGTGAGGTGTAGGGTTCGCTTCGATTCTTAAAAACCAACACACTTAAATTGAGAATCAAAATCCAAGAAATTGAACTTTGTAAGTTGATAAATGTTCTTCAGTTGGCCAAACTATGGTCTAGACCAAGATTCACTCCAATTCACAGAATATAAACTACAAAAAAACGTTCAAAACAAATCCATAACGTTAACCAAAACAAATGCATCAGTTTTAGCTAATGAAAAATGTAAAGATAGTATTGGTTTTATTGCTTTTATCAAAAAATTTGAAGTTTTTGAAATTAAAATCTTTTGTCCCTGTTATAAATACGCCATTCCATTTTTTTGCATCTTGTGCATATAAATGCTTAAAAAATCATTGTAACAACACACAAGTATTTTCATTTCTTTTTCCAAATGCCAATTTCAACATAAATTTGTAAAACGCTTGTGACACTAGCGAGCATTGATAAGATTACCTTTGTCCATGAGAGCTTCAATGTTTGAATCAGCAGGCTTCCATACAGGCTGACTGCAAACAAATGCAGAGTGAAACACTGCAACACTTTTTATCCAAAGCTCGCAGAGTAAACAATAATAAACGACATTTTATTCAGCTAGTACAACAAAACTCATAAGCAGTAGTGACTGTTTGTGAATAACTATCTGCTAGAAAATTGATAACTAACAATTTGAAACTGGAGTGGCCAAACAATCAGAGTTTATAACATATATATATGATAATATTTTGGTACAGGAGATGATAGTTTGACACACCTATTGCAGTGATACTCAACTTTCATTCCCTCAAACATAAATTTATTGACAATTTGGTTTTCCAGAATGAAAATTGAACTCAGCAAAAACTTTATATCTTCCACTTTTCCATAGAAAAACGTTAGGTCTTTTAAACAATGTTCTAAAATACTTAGTCAACAACAGACCAAATGCATCCAAAAGTTCTTCTTTACAATAATTTAGTTTTTTGACTGCATGAGCACATATCTCTTCCATGTCTGGTTTTATTAAAAAAGACTGAAAGTATTGGAAGTTGTCTTGCATTGCTCATTTTCATTATACAAAAGAAGCTGGGACCAAAGTGATGCTTTGTGTTTGTTCATAAGCTGTTAGCCTCAGTAGTTTACCTTTTCCAAGTATGTGTTGTTTTCCTCACAGGTTGTCTTTTGTCACTTGGCAAGTATCGTTGCTTTTAGAATGTCTACAAAAAGGAGAGTTTTGGACTGCAAGACAACATAGGCCGAGTGTGTTTCGAATATAATATGTAATTCACAGTGTTACAAACGATTCACAAAAACGTCATGAGACAAATTTTATACATTAAAAGTTGCTAGATATTTTCAAGTTTTCAGGATGTAAACAAACATACTACAAAATAGACAACATGATTGCAAACCATAGCAGGAAAATTTGTTTCAGATACATTTCTCGGAGGCAACCAATCTACAGGAGACTTTTGTCAAAAAAAAATATATGACCACTATTTCAGCTCTAACCACTAGTTTATATGAGAATTTGTGAGCAAAACTGATTACATACAAAGAAAAGTACTGCTCTTACAATTGTTAAAAAAGCATTGCACAATAAAGTGAAACTATCTGCAGTGCTATAAGTGACCAAAACTGGACAATTTTTCTTCTGATTTCTCTAGCAATGTTTAGTTGTGACTTTTAACATGCAACTGCCGCAATATGGTTTTTCAATAGTTGCAACTAACCTGTCTTTAGTTGACTCTACACCTTCTGTTTACCTGAAGATAGCTTTATAGTCCCTTCAAACTCAGCTTTATTCATGATCAAGTGAAATATCATGTAAATGGTTACTTTTCCATATTCTAGCAATATGGTTGAGCCAGTCCACTTAACACAAATCGCAGCAAGCTGTGGCAGTCAAGTTTACTGCAATGCCACTAACAACTAACTAAAACTCTCAGCCACAACTACTTCATTGTTTAGTAGCTGTGGCTAGTAAGCGCTATAAATGTTTTGTTCTCAGCTCCAGGCTTAGGGCTCGTTATGTAATTCCCTAGCTTTAAGTGTGAGTCATTATATCCCAATACAGTCAACAGAATGAAAACTCATATGTTTTATCCTTATCAACACATTTGGAAATTTTCCGGCTGAGGTGGCTAGTTAGCTGTGTTTAATTAAGTGATTTTGAAATTTTTCAATGTGATTAGTAACTAAAACTACCTTATAGAAGCTAAACAAATGACTCATTTCTTTCGTGCTCCATGGAAGAGAAAACTTGTCATTATAGGACTTCATGGCTTGAAAAACAAAAACTCGACGGATGGAATATATCATTTTTCTGTTGTTGTAAAAACATTAAATGTAAGCCCGGTAACCAATACATCTAATGAGTCAGTAAAGTGTTCAACACAAAGAATGTTGTGGAATATTACATAACCATTTTGTACCCTTGCTACGCTGTAGGGAGTGGAGTAAGCAAATAACCCATCCATCAATGCCATGGATGCAATAGTCACATTTTGCTACACTGTTGAAATAGTTTTGCCACTTTTAAGTTTATGTGAATTACTTTGTTACATTTTCAAAAACTAAGAATTAGATATTGCCGTAACCAGTATCTACACTCAAAATTGTGCTTTTTAAACATTAAAATCAGAATGCATGTCAATAATGACTTGGTTTATGGGAAACAACGTAATTAAGCGGAAAACATGAACACTACAGTAGTGACTTCAGCAATCTTTTGTTGCTATGTGAACGAGGGAACCAAAGTAAATATGGTTTGAACCGGGTTGCTATGCACTACTTTCCCACTGCGCGCAGGCAAGAGTTACATAACGCTTTACAATAAGCTAACCACAAAGCAGTTTAATATGTGGCAAAGGTTGACAAAGGCTGCCAAGCAAGCTTCTGAACTGATGAGTTGTTAGCTATTCAAATCATTTTCTTCTCTAACTGCTGTCTGGCTTGCAAGTAGATGAAATCTCCATTGCACATTAGCAAAAAATATTTTATGTACCAATATCTTCTGTTGCCCACTGCAAAACAGAAAAAAGTTTTTCAATGTTATTAGCTGGATTTTAAATAATCTAGTTTGAAACCAGCTTCATGCAAAGTATATGAACAGAGCAGAGAGTTAGTGGAGATGAAGTACCACAATATTGTGGTGCTTCATCTCTACTAACTTTGTGCTATGCCCATGTACTTTACATCAAAATGATCTCGCTTTACAGTCAAGCAAATATGCTTGACTATAATACAAAATTGTTTAATTACATTTCATGCTTGTTTGCTATTTCCAGCATGGCAAGAACAAAAAATAACAAAAACCACGCACCACAAAGCTAAACTTTTTTCACATTATGCGAACACCATCTATGTTTGTTATATCTCAGAAACCCAACACTTGTGATTCCACTAGTTTCCTATTGAGGCAATAGCTTACATTCATAATCTACCTCCTTGATCACTGTTAACAGTTGTGCAAAGCTATTTAGATTTAAAGCCACTCGCCAAAAACTGAATTTAGCGGCAGGTTCTTTCTCAGATACCAGTAACAGGACAGTAAACGGAATAGACTGCAATAGTCTATATTAAAGTTAGCTTACCTAAGCTGTCAGTGAAATTAAAACTAAATTCCTTTCAAAAATACCATTTCCCAAAGCATTCAAAGATACAAATAAGATCCAACATTTTAAGAAAAAAAAAATGATTTTGGTTTGTTTTTGTCTCAAAGTCAACACAGCCTGTAACAAAAACTTTTGAAAGAAAGCAAATACAATGCCTGTTGCAATATACATTATCAGTCTGAAGCTCTCATAACTTGTCAAAACACGGAATATGTCCTTGAAATGATGTTTCACATCTGCTAGAACCCATTGGTCAATTATCTATTTAGCACATAAAGGACTTATTGTCGATTATGTAATCCTGCATCTGCTTGAAGATACGACACTAAATGTGGTTAGTTAGGTGCATGTAGATGTTTTCGGAGAGTTTAATACTAAAGCAAGAGAACAGAAATTACGCAGTAGCTGTGTCACCATTTTTTTATCCAGAGTGTTTTTCTGTTAATCATTATTTAACAGCATTTACAGAAATTCAGGAATTTATTAGTACCTACTTAGCAGCTTCATTATTTGTACATAAAATAGCTGAGTTGCAAAAACAAACTGATCTGCAAACTAACTTTTTATATTATTCATTGCGATATGGTGCTGATAAAAGTAATATCTTATTTTGTAACTGTTTCAAGTTTTTATTCATAGCGTTTTAATTTTTTGTAATCAGTGTACAAGTAATTGCCTCAGATGAAACATGGTAGAACTTATCGAACTACATTGTCAGTTTGCAGAACACCCTAATCAATTCTCAAGTTACCTTACGCGCTTTGATTTTAATTGGGTTTCATTTTACCAGCATTCAATTTCGAAAAAAAGACCACAGGTAAAAATACGGCTGATAGTTCGGCATTGAAAAAAAATTGAAGAAAAGTGTTTCATGAACAGTTGTTTTTTATAATTAAGAGAGTTTAAAGATTTTTCCAACAAATTGCTTTATTTTAGTACCTGTTTCTGGATTGAATGTTCAAACAGTCTTACAGCACCATCAAATTGCCTCACTTCTGTTTAATCTCTCTCTTATAAACAAATTGAATATGCTCTTATTCCCACTGCTTTGATGTGGTTTAAAGTGAGATAGAGATAGATTAATCTTCCTGCTATTACACAACAGATGTTTGTAGTAACTCCTTTTATACTAGCTATGAGATGTGATAGAACCTACAGTACACTGTTCTTTGATTATAATGTTACAATGAAAGATTTTCTTTACTTTTGGATAGCACCAACTCGAGCACAAAAAGCTTGCAGAAATATTTACCGAAAGTGCAGAGACTCACTCCCAAAAATATTTTCTATTCTAACTACCATATGGTATTAACATGTGATTGGAAAAAAATTAATATTTAAAAATCAACAGCTCAAGCTAATTATGCAACAGTATTTGGAGGCTCATTAATTGACAGTTTTGAAACATCGAAGCTGGAAATAAGGAAAAAAATGGTGAAAACTTCATGTCCGTAGTGTCACTTTTGGCACACAAGACGGATGGAAATGCTTCTTGAGTAACAAGCTCCTGATCTGTTTTTGCTAGCTACTCATAACAGCCTGTGAAACCTAAAAACTTTCGTGGGTTAAAGCCAGGTAATTGTTGTAAGTAGAATAAAACTGAAAATTGACAGGTAATCAACGAAGTAATCAAAAGCACCAAAAACCGTCAATTCAATAACTCTGGGTTAATATTAATGAAATTTTTTTAGTTAAATACAAAGATCAAAATTATTATTCAAAACAAGAAAGCATGTGAGGGTTACCCATCAAGTTATAAAACAGGTTCATTAACCTAAAATGCTTATAATGTCACAAAACAGAGCATCACAGAGCTAAGAAATGCTTGTAGGCCTATACCTTGAGGCTTGTGATTTTTTCTAATTAATTGACGAACAAGACAAGTACATGGTATCCACAAACAAAAACAGAGCTTCTGAACTTTCTACCCAGAAAGCTACTCTCACCTCTCCCTTCTTGCAGTTTATAGATTTAGCGCATTCAAACTATTTTGATTCTTTACCTTGATTGTGACTGCGAAAAAATCTAACAGCTGTAAAACAAATGCTAACCACACTTGGAAAGGTCAATTACATCAGCACATCACTTACAAATTGAAAACTATTAGAGAGTTTGCACCCATTTTTGTCAAGAGCCATTTGTGAAATAGGTTTTTTGTACCATAATCTAGTTCTAGGTCAAGCTCATCAACCTTACATTGGTTATGTAACTAGCTTAAACTACTGATCAAAATAGTTTTATCTCTAGGCACCGCTTTACAAAGGATTACTGCTTTTACAAGATTCTAAAGCATCCAACAAAATAACAAGTTGCCAGGGCTAAACCAGTAGTTATCATATCAGTTAACTTTTCTTCAATGTAGCTGCAAGAAGTATTAAAAACAATTTTTGTTAAATAAGGCGCTAGATAAAAAGCTCCGATCAATAGCGCTGCATTGGTACATACACTAAACTTTGCACTGTGGTTTTCATACCTGTATTTGTGCAAATCCAAAAATCGGTAACTATTTTTTGAAACAGTTGTTTTCTTCATGTTTGTTTGAAAGCAAACAGAGCAAACTTGTTAACTGCACCATCGAAAGTGGGTAATTAATAAAGTCGTGATGGAGAGGTGCTGCCCCAAATAATGCATTTGGAAACGGTCTATAAAAACTGAAATTGATCGATGTTGGAAAAGAGGGTAGCATAATTGACTTGAAATGTGAAACTTATTGGTTAAGGTTGCTTCTAACAATTTTTTGGCCTAGAAATTTTCCTTGTACAGTAATTCGCCCTGATATCTACGATAATTGCTTTATTTTGAAAGGCTTCGCCTAACAATGAAACACCTTCACGTCTGTTCAAAGAACTTCATAACCAAAGCTACTTTGCCATTGTTTCTGAATGCTCTACTAATCAGGTTTTATAGTGGGAGATCAGAAGGATTACATAGTTATATAACACAGACTTTGCGCACGCTTATCAGATATTTCCTGTGAGATCTTGATGGCAACGAATAAAAAAAAACCTAATTTTGTTTATGTAGCACCATGCTAATATTTCACTTACTACGCAATATGACTACAAACAAGTCAATATCAACAGGCTTCAATATACTGCAACCAAATAATTGTTATTCAAGGCTTCACATAAAAAAAAATTGAATTAAAAATGAAAAAATAAATAACTGCCAGTTCAACTTGATTGTATCATTAAATTTAAAGTTAAACACATTGGAAGTCACCAACATGTCAAACTAGTTGTATATTCAGACACTATACTTTTTTATGAGATGGTTTTTACGCATAAAGCATAATGAAATACAGTTTCAGTAACAAATCAATTGCTTTCCTTTCGAGACCATGATGGTGATCTCAAAAAGTTAGAAGAATCAATCGTTTTGAGGCTAAAGGTTTAATGCCTCTAAATTTTGATAAAGCTCAACGTTATGAACTTTTGGTATGGGCCAACCATTTCCAAGAACGTTTGCCATAGAAACATATTTAACTAAAATGAGTATCAAAATTACCAATTGGACATGCAGAAGTCATTTTTTCTCTGTATCTGCAACTCCATGCTTAATTTCAACAACATTGTGTTTCTCAACATTTGAACCAAAGAAAAATCAAACAGCTTGTAAGCAATGCAGGAGTTATCTGCACTCCATCATTCTACCCTTTGGTTTGACAGTGAACTTTCAATGAATTTGAATGAAGATCAACCAGTTGCTTTCACATGAAGAGTATTCAACGGTTTTTGCTTATAAAATACTGTTATTATCCACTGAATAAAAAGAGCTTTAAAATCAAGTTGATAGACTAAAGGCTTCGGCTAATTATGTTGCAATAACTAATTACTGAACATGCAATCGAGAACTACATAGGCTAAAAAAAAGTGATTTCTTTAAAGTTAGTTATTCCACTTAAACAGATGTAGGTCTAGGCAATAGTTTTCATCTAGCTTTGCTTTGTTGACATAATGACTTTCTCGCCTCTAACAAAATAATAGGCCTAAAATAACTAAAATCTGATACACCGAAGAAAAAATTGTAACAATGCTTAATGTACAAACTTGAATCACATTGTAGAGTTTAACCACTTGGCTGAAGCTACTTTATGGTATAGTTTTTTTTACCATGTTGCAAATTAGAACTTGGTGAATATTTCACTCAGCACATGGTATAGCTCAGCAATTCAGAGAAGTTGTGTCCCCATTACTTTCTCTTTCAAAGTAGGAATTTTTGCTAGCAAATAGATTAGTAAATTTCAGCAATCAAGCTTTGGTGCGTACAAACGCATTATGTGGTTCCCTGCAACTATCTGATTTTCTCTTGGATACAACACTGTTTAAATGATGGAAAATATGGTAAACAAAACTGTTCAAATCTCACACAAACTTTTTTTGCAAAAAAATAGCCTGATATAAAGTGATCATTGTCTAGTTTTAATGTAGACAAAAAAGTTTTTTTTGTTCAGGAGTTCATCAACGCTTGACCTTAGTCAAAAAGTTATTCAAGATTTTGAAAAAAACATTCACAAAAAATGTTCAGCAATAGGAGCATAAGCCCTTCGCTACCCTGAAACATAATCACAAGTTTGCCAGAAAATGCTCTTGAGGTAACTGACAAGTAACAACCTCTGAGCGTTCAGTACTTTTAGTATTGTGTCACAAAGTAGCATAAAAAGTTCATCAAAAAAACATGGTCAGAAACAACTTTACTCCATAAAAATAAACATTTGCTGTATGCTACAATTTTATCCAAAATTTTGTCCTACAAGAAGCCTCACAACCATTTTACAATGTTGTGGGGTACTATTAGGGCAAACATTATTTCAACTTTCCACAAGCGTTTGAAAATAATGTTGGATGAAAAACGTTCGCAGTACATTTTTAAAAGCATTATTGTAGTATTTTCGAACGATGTTAAATAATCATTGAAACAGGCGTTTGCTAAACATTACATAGTAACATAGTTACAATATTCTAAAATGGCATTTGCGCAAACATTACTTCAACATTCTATAAAAGTTTGAAAACAATGTTGGCTGAAAACATTCCAAGAACATTTTTAAAAACGTTATTGTAATGTTTTCCAATGATGTTGAATAAAGGTTTAAAACAAATGTTTGCTAAACATTACATAGTAACATAGTAATAATGTTCTGAAATAAAGTTCAAGCAAATGTTATTTGAACATTCTATAAATTTTTGAAAACAATATTGGCTGAAAACGATCCCAGAACATTTTTAAAAACATGATTTTAACGTTTTTAAACGATGTTAAGTAGCAGTTGAAAACAAACGTTTGCTGAACATTACATCGTAACATAGCTACAATGTTCTGTAATGACACTTGAGCAAACGTTATCTCAACATTGCACAAATGCTTGACAGCAATGTTGGCTGCAAAACCTTCCCGGCACATTAGTAAAAACATTGTTGTAATGTGTTTAAAAAATGTTAAATAAAGGTTGTAAACAAATGTTTGCTAAACATTGCCCAATAACATTGTGACAATGTGCTGAAGTAACATTTGGGAAAACATTATGTTAATGTTATAAAAAGGATTGAAAGCAATGTTGGCTGAGAACGATCACAGAATATTGGTGAAAACATTATTGTAATGTTTTTAAACAATGTTAAACAAATGTCAAAAACAAACATTTGCTGAACATTACATAGTAACATAGTTACAATGTTTTGAAATGACGTTTGAGCAAATGTTATCTCAACATTGCATGATTGTTTGACAGCAATGTTGGCTGCAAAACCTTCCCGGCACATTAGTAAAAACATTGTTGTAATGTATTTTAAAAAATGTTAAATAAGCGTTGTAAACAAATGTTTGCTAAACATTGCCCAATAACATTGAGACAATGTGCTGAAGTAACATTTGGGAAAACATTATGTTAATGTTATAAAAAGGATTGAAAGCAATATTGGCTGAAAACGATCACAGAATATTGGTGAAAACATTATTGTAATGTTTTTAAGCAATGTTAAACAAATGTCAAAAACAAACATTTGCTGAACATTACATAGTAACATAGTTACAATGTTTTGAAATGATGTTTGAGCAAATGTTATCTCAACATTGCATGATTGTTTGACCGTAATGTTGGCTGCAAAATGTTCCCAGCACATTAGTAGAAACATTGCTGTAATGTTTTTAAAAAATGTTAAACAAAGGTTGTAAACAAACGTTTGCTAAACATTAGTCAATAACATTGTCACAATGTGCTGAAGTAACATTTGGGGAAACATTATCTTAATGTTGTAAAAAGGTTTGAAGAAAAATGTCGGGTGATAACCTCCCGATAACATTTGCTAAAATGTTAGAACAATGTTCAAAAGCAACATTATTTGAATGTTACATCACGATGTTGAAATAACATCCAAGTGGAACATTCCTGTAATGTTACAAACTAACATTTGCACAACTGTTGTCTGGACATTTTTTAAACGTTTTAAAAGAACATTAGCTTAGTAACATTCTCTTAACATTGTTCCGAATGTTATATAAACATTTTGTCACAATGTTGTTGTAATGTCCGGGCAAACATTTTGAATAACATTTTCTAAACGTCTGAAAAACATTTTCGCCAAACCTTTTCCTGAAACGTTATCTCAAAACGATGCAACAATATTCGGAAAACATTTTGTGCCAATGTTTCATAAAGACAATGTTGTGAAATGTCCCCTGGATGTTATTTGCTTGTTGGGAAAGTCTTTGGCATTGTTAAGTTTGACCTTTTTGTCAGAGAGACAACAACCAAGTTTTAATTATTTATCACTAGGGATATTTGTATAAATCACAATGTTTTTCAAAAGAACTAGACAGATTGTTTTATTATTTATGTTAACACAAACATTGTTGTCTATTTTTAGATTGTTGTGAATGAAATTTCTGAATCACTCATTAGTATAACTACAAGAGAGAGCAAAGTCAAAACAACCAAAACAAGCACTAAGAAAAAACAAGTTGTTGCGAAAGAAACACCAACAGCAAAGTGAGCTCTTCCCAAATTGATTATGCCTACTACACAAAATTGTGAAGAGCAAGAGTGTAAGGAAGTGAACTCTGATGTGGACAAAGCTCTAAATTTTGCCAATACTCTCGAAGGATGCAAAGCAAGCGAATTGCAAAAGATTGGAACTTAGCATTCGCTAAAAATTCTCAATGTTCCACCATTATGGAGATTGTTGCTGCCGATAGCAACACTAGTGTCTTTGGCGATTACTTCGTTCTTTCATATCTGACAAAAAAATGTGAGACAACTTCAGAGAGCTGTTTGCCATAGTAGAATAGATGAAAACTTTAATCTTTCCAAATATCCATTACTCTGCATCGTCGTCTTATTGGGTGTGTTTTAAAACCCAAAAAAGGAAAATAGTACATTAGCACAAAAAACTTGAGCTTGGGAGAAGTTGCTGCTGAAGCTGAAAGATTGGGAACAATGACCAAGGATAAGCTCAATCACAGATTCTCAATTACAACATAAATTATCTCGCTAATTTTAAACAGTGCTCAGTCTTTCCTTGTATCGGCGTCCTTGAAAGATTCATGCAGTATCATTTCAATAGAGAAGATTCTGTCATATCTTGCACCCGATACGCCTTGGAAAAAAATAGAAAGATAGTTGAGAACGCTTTTCATACCAAGAAGATATACCAAAGACACTAGAAAATTACTCCAGGTGTAATGATTTACAAAGGTAGAAAAAAGAGAACCAGTGGAAATACGTATCACAATGTGGTCTTCCTCTTCACATTGAGTGGTACTGCATGGAAGCAAAATCAATGTCAAGCAAAATATGCTGTAGAGTCGACAAAATTGGCTACAAACAGTAAATTGTGGATTTCTTGAATGATGGGTTTGTGGAGATCGAAGGGGATATCAGCGTTGATGATACCCACTAGACTGTTTTTAGTGTTGGTTGTTCAGCTATTCTTTTTAATCACTATTATAAACATTTCATATAGTTTTTTCAAACTTCTTTCATATGTATCGCTAATATGTTACCAAAACTTAAATTTTGTAGTAATTATTATAAACATTTCAACTATTACATTATACCACAAATAAATTCAACAAAACTTGCACCTGAGCAATACAGATGCATAAGACTGACACGTTAACAGGGGCTGTAAATCGGAGGTTAGCTCCAGACGGTAATTTCAATTGAATTGTCAAATAACAAAGGTGATTTGATCTGCTCATCTTATACTGAAACATTCAGGAGAGAAAAATTCCATGTGCCAAAGGTAGGAAAAGAATAGAAGAAAATGACAAGAGCAACAATAGCGCAGCTGTCTTCATTCATTTACACTAATAAGTCATACAATAAATACTGATGTCAAGAGAACATCTCCGATCGCACACCCAATCAAAACTCAGGTGGCTTAACCTGATCTTATTAAACTACTGATGCCCATGATAGTTTTACTATATGCAACTGGACTGTTTAACAGAAAGCTTAATTATTACAATGAAGATGGTAAAAGTTCATTTGTTTTTATTTAATAAATAGACAGGAGATACTAGTTTATTTGTAATTAAATAAATACAAGACAAAGAATGGTTCTACAATCTTTATTTTAAGTTTTTTTCTTATCAACTCGTAATCATCATCATCAGAGTAATTTTGAGGTTAGATATTGTTATCTCTTCACTCTTTCATAGACTAACTTCAAGGTAAAGCTTTTCGAAAAGGGTATCTTCTGAAGACAGGCACAGTTATTTGAAAAAATTGCAAAACATTATAAGCATATGCCAAAACGTCTGCAATTATTAAAACTTTTAATTCAACATCCAATTCTTTGTAAAAGTTGATGGCCACTGAGCTCGACTCATCTGTATCAACCGCAACAGCTAATCGAGTTCTTTCATTCATCTGGTAAATTCTCATACGCTTGCCTAATATTTCTTTAGTTGCCACTACTTGCGATTGAGCGTCATAATATTTTTGATTGTCAGACATGCCGATTTCCTTTCCATCACTGTTATACACATGGACTATTCTACTGTCGACTAATTCATCATAAGGGTCTTTTGAATAATATTTTATGTCACCGAAACTGTCCAAAAACAAAAGTTTCAGACCATGAGTCCCTCCATATTCTACAACCATTAAAACCAATCGAGTATTTTCATCCAACAAATCTACATAACGATTTCCAGTTTCTGATTCACAAGATGCCCGAAGTCTGAAATCATTTTTACATCTAAAAATGTCCAAAATTTCAAGAGTTTGCAAGTTTTTAGGCATCAACGCTGGAATCTGCTTAGGTATTGGTAAAGAGTAAAAGTTAAAGAAGCAGTAATACAATTTAATCGAGGCTAAAATTGATACCAAACGTTGCAATGGTGTAACAGCAAGTCTGAAGTATATGTTTAGTGAAGATCCTTTTTTATAGCCTCTGATCGTCGCTTCATTAAACGTACTATGAGCACTAGCATATGTCAATTCAACTAGCGGTTCTTTGCTTTCATAGTCACATCGGTAGTTGAAATTTAATGGTTAATCAGGTAAGTCTCCGGCTGTTGCATACTGAATTATTTTATTGTTTATATATGCAATCTCTTCCCCGCTAACCTTTTCAATAATCATCTTCTCATCAAAAGTTTTCAGTCCTCCAGTTGCAATGTATTGTACACAGGTTGGCAGATACTCTTCAGGGTTGGTTTTGTTTAAGACGTGTATTAATCCAGTTTCAGGATTTACCTGCAGATACAGGAGCACCCTCTTGACTCGTTTTATTACCGTGTAATGAATCCTTCCATCAGGATCTCCACCCAATGCTCGGAGTGTGAAAGTACCACCTTTAATGGGTGCGTAATTTGTAGTCATATTTCAATTTTTTTCATGTAATTTTCTTTAAAATTTAGTTCAAAGCTGCATGAGCTATGAAAATTTACCATTTGGTATTTGAAGAATTTTTAATACCGCTTGAGTATGAGTAATAAAAAAATGCACAGTTCGACTAAGATAATTTTTTTTGAAACCAGGCAATTCAGACTATTTTAAGCATATGCTGTTATAATTGAAATAAACTTAAAAAACTTGTGCAAGTTCTGAGATATGTATATTTTTCCTTACCATTACAAAGTTTCAAATCTGACTGGATTTAAATTGTTTTGTTGTTCTGTGAAATAATTTTTTGTTTATGTTTGTAAGCACAAGTCAATATCCAGTTATTTTTGTTATTTTTGTAGTTAAGATGTATTTATTAGTGCTCAGTTTTGACAAACATTTTGATTAGAAATTGGAACTGTATGGATATGGATCATGAATTCTATATGGTAAACAAACATTGAATGCTAAAATTTAGGTTGAACATAGCATTTAAAAAACCAGTGTTTGTACTCGCCAGACCACAAGAATTTTGACCATTTGGTCATATACGTGTATCATTTATAATGCAGGTCAGTTGGCACTGATTGTAGGAAGTAATTTATTTGTTTTAAGTTTGTCTGCATTCTTTACTGTTGAGAATCATTCCAAGCCCAAACGTAATTAGATTGTAGAAATCATCAAGTAGAATTTGTTAAGGCGCAGATTGCAATATTTTAGGCAAAGCTTGTCAGGTTCATTTTTAAGAGAAATATTAACTCAAAGTAACAAGTTGAATTGCGTTCAAAACTTGTAAAGTGAACTCATTTTTACAATTTAGTGCATAGGTTCCATAGGGAAACTTTCCTTTCAAAACAGATATTGATTATAAAATGGCTGACACCAATCTAAAAGTTTCTGTCTAATAGCAATATTGGTTACATGGACCAACATTATTTACTTATTTAGTACAATATTTGCAATGTCACTCATTTCTATTAGTTTAATTGATGTAGAAGACTTATCTTCTCCTTCACTTATTCTAGCAGTGGGAGTTTTCTTCCTCATTTCAAATATTTCTGTGATTAAGAATGGATTTTCAATAGGCTTTTTGTACAACCTTTCACTGCTAGTAGCAACTTTTTTCATTTTTAGATATGTTTTTAGTGTTTAACATTCCCTGAGCTGTACTTGGTTTTTTTTCTGATTGGATCACAATTCTGTTACTGATAGTTGGAAAAATTTTTTGGCATTAACCACTGAAAACCCATAATTTGCTACAACCATTACTCTTTTCTGGTATTGCCTATGCAGTAATTCCATGTATTTTACTACAAAAAATGAGCTGCCATTGGGGGCAGATGAAGCTAAAAAAAAAAAAAAGGCTTGGAGGCAGCAATTTTTAGAGCATGTACATCAATCGTTGGTAACAAATCTAACTTTCACTTCACATTTTTTTTTTCAGCGATATAATAATAATCATCAATCATTGGTTCATAGTTCATAAAGTAGGTACTCTCTAGCTCAACCTTTTGAATACCGACAGTGAAAAGCTTCTCACCATTTCTCAAACCTACAACCATGGGCTCATAAGACTGTCTCAAACCACCTGTTGCTTTGTACTTCCATGCAGACCTTTCTTCCCAAAATTTCACATTGATGTTTTCATATGTTTCTATGCAATTTTCATTTTTATTTACTCAAAAAGTGAAAAAAAAATTCTCGGATGAGCTATCTTTTGTTAGTGCATAGAGTATTATTATCGTTGGAAGTTGTGCTTATATCTTGCAGGAAGTTCAAAGTCATTAACTAGCTGCTATGAGCTCTGGCTTGCTAAGGAATATGATTACCCCATGCGGCTATGGGCTAATTACAGGATACCTGGATGACTGACATCGTCTATAAATTAGCAGCATATTTGATATTTGATCTAGCGGGGTAGGAGACATTTATTTACTAGCTCTGATCCTTAACTTGCTGCTAGCGTAGGACCTGAGATCTTATTGTTACTACTCTCTCCGCTGTATAACGGTACAAGGGAAGTATGTGAGAGGCTTTTAGTATTGTATGAGCTCTAGAAGCAGTGGGTGAAATGGTGTTAGCACTGAGTGGGTCCTCCACGGTGTGTAGTAGTAGTGATATGTATTGTAACCTTCTGTGTTTGTTTGCTAGTAAGTGCAGTGTTTGTTATTTGGCCTAGTGTTAATTGAAACAGCAGGTACATGTACATCGTGGTATTTGTGTTATTTATATTAATCAGTTACTAGTGTACTGTGTAAGGGACTTGAGTCAATTCCCGCCATGTTACTTCATGCTACTATCATCCTTATTGCTGTGTAACACATGAATGCCAATAATAATTAACATTTGTGTTCATTTGCACAATGCATGTAATGTGGTAGAGAGGTGTTAA
Source organism: Cryptosula pallasiana (assembly GCA_945261195.1). Classification (NCBI taxonomy): domain Eukaryota; kingdom Metazoa; phylum Bryozoa; class Gymnolaemata; order Cheilostomatida; family Cryptosulidae; genus Cryptosula; species Cryptosula pallasiana. The sequence goes on along the minus strand of OX183132.1, from coordinate 40,033,978 downwards.
TGCTTACAATAGTACATTGGAGTGTTGGAGGTAATAAAGTTATTGATGCGATGTTGTGTATAGAGTTTAAAGTGTCATTAACTGGATACTGAGACAAGTGGGGTAGTGATTTTCTTGCATTGTCATTATAAGAGAGATGAGTGGAAGAGTTGGTCTATCATCGTTTCTTCAGCTGAAGTTAGCGGGTAATAATAATTCTGTGAAGTTCAACAACTGGTTATCCGGTTTAGGTTAACTGCTAAGGTAGCTGCGTTGACTTTGGGCACTGAGAAAGTTGAAGTTAATGGGGATGGGGTTTAAAGGTAGGAAAAACTTCCAGCTTTATTAAAAAGCAGTAGGTAGAGATGGTATAGGTATATTGCAGTCATTGGGCTTTGGCCTTGATGAATAGACAGATGATGGGCAAGACGAGAACTGGATTTTTGGTAGGATATGGGTGAGTTGAGTTTAGAAAACAGTTTTCTGTTGCTCTCTCTTGATGTTAATAGTCTGCGGGATTCTTCTGGTTGTAATCTACTTACGCAAGAAACTACGCTCAGTTAGAAGGAGTTAAGTGCCAAGTTGGCAGTCAGGCAGTCGGCTAATGCTCAGAAAAAATTGTTAAATTTGTCTAAGATTCGCTACTCTGCAGAAGGGAAAGAGTCAGTGGCCTGGGTAAAAGTGGATAGTGAAGAGAGAGTTTGCAATAGTCAAAGTGACTAAGAAGATGAGTAATCGATGTATAGTTCCTTTGATTTTATTGGATAATGTCACAATGTTTATGCAAGGATCAAACAAAGGGTACAACAAAGAAGTAATATAAACCACACCTGATTGTCTGCTATTGTATAAAATCTATGGCGTTTTTAATATAACAGCCCCGAGAAAGATATAAATATATAACTAAGTTTGTAAAAAGTAAACTACAATGACAGGAATATAAGTTAATTAAATAAATGGCTTGTGAGCAAATAGAACTACTACTACATAGAGTTGTCAGACATGAACAGGAAGTAGCTGCGCCATCCTTCGCAATAGGCACTTTCTTGGTCACCTCGAAGCTCACCTACAACTGGTAGAAGGACTGGACGGTTTGGCGTGCTAATAAAAGGAAACAACTGTTTTCAGTGTAATAAAAAGGGACACAATGTTCATCATTGCCCAGAAGTATGGTGTTTTCAATGTAATTTGAGAGGACATGCTTGTAAGGATTGAACCGCTAGGTAAGAAAGTAATAAAAACAGGTCATAGTACAGCCATAAGAACAACAGTGATAGCAGAAGCCCTTCTCGTAGTCTAAGGTTTGCCAGCCAGAGCGAGGATTGAATGGATAGTATTGATAGTATCTTGTGTTTTAAAGGTTAATGATAAGGAAGTTGAGCTGATACTTGACACTGGTGCAGAGATATCAACACTTCAGGAACAAACTAGTGATTTTTTTACTTTGAAATCAGACGAATACTCTAAATGGTTAATTGAGGCTGATAACTTCGTGTTGAGGGCTGATGGTATGACAGAGGTTAGCATCCAAGGTGCAGATAGGTCAACATGTGTGTGTGTGTATTATAAAATGGTCTGACAGGAGCTGTTTAGAGTTGGTTGAAATCAAGCAGTTTAATTTGTTAGCTGTAATTATTGAAAAAAAATGTATTGGTCAATTTGAGCCCGCGGTAAAATATGCTCAGGTTGTCAAAGATTCAAAGTACATTACCAGGTATTATTATGATAGAGTTAAAACCAGATGCAACTCCCAAGTGCTTTTACTCTCCCTGAGTTATAGCGGCCTGTCTGAACGACATGACTGAGCCTGCAATAGAAAGTATGCTGGAAAAAGATGATATAGACTTGGAAGAAAAGACCATTGATTGGGTTTCAGGGTTAACTATAGCCTCGAAATCTTGAGGGTTGATCAGCTTTTAAATTAAAGTGTCGAAAGAGAGGTTCACCCTTCCGTAGGATATCTGTTATGCTCAAATGACTGGCTAAAGTTGAATTGTTTTCAAAGTTGGATGTGAATGCAGGGTTTTGGCAGATGAAATTAGACTTTGGGAGCTAATTGTTGACTACCTTCATCAGCCCATGGAAAAGATTCTGTTTCAACAGTATGTCTTTTGGTATATCATCAGCACCTGAGTTTTTTTAGGGTGCGAGGGAAAACATCCTAGTTAGTTTGAAGTGTGTTATATGTTTCACAAAAAATGTGTTTTCTTTACAGTAAGAACATGGGAAAACTTAAAGGCCGTTTTTGAATCGGTGGAAAGTTGTAGGATGAAGTTGAATAACAAGAAATGTGAGTTTGGCTGCACTGAAATTAAGTTGCTTGGTCACACGGTTAGCAGTACTAGAGTCAAACCTGTCCCAGACAGGGTCAAAGAGATTTACGACATTTAGCTTCTAACTAATAGGTAATACTCAGGCTAGTTGGTTTACGAATACGGTAAGTTGCCTTAGCATGTTTAGTAGCAGAGAGTCGGGTTTTGTGTATCTCAGTCTACGCTGCATCAAGTTTGGTTTCAGAATGGATGTAGTAATCAACTCAACAGGTAGCTTTTGATTGTATAATGAAGGAGCTGTCAAAAGCCCATGTGTTATGTGCCTTTCACCTCAGTAAATGGCATAGAGTGTCTGCGGCTGCCAGTAACAGTAATATAAGTGCTCCAGATGAACAAGGATTGTCGAGGCCAACATGTTGAGTACGCAGCTAGGAAAATAATGGGAGCAGAAGAAAGGTATGCCATGATAGAAGAGCAATTTCTTGTAATTACTTTGGCATGTGAAAAGTTGGACTATTATTTGGTTGGATGTAAGTTCGAAATAGAAATAGACCATAAACCATTGGTTTCAGTACTGGTTGAAAAGGGCCTTTCATGTTTGGTCGTTAAGTTTCAATGCTTTAAGTTGAGGCTTTTAAGGAATGATTATGGCGTATTACATACTTATGGTAATTATATGTACCTGGCAGATGCATTAAGCAAACAAACAATAGTAGCCAATGCTATGTTGACTCTGCTGAGAGTATTAGCACATAAACTTATGTGGGCCTTGTAAACGGTACAATAAATGTTGGAGCGTCAGGAAAAAGATATAGTAGCTGGTACCAGAGAAACTTACTCATGCAGAGATGTTTTTTTAATATAGCTAACGGTTAGCGTAAGCCACCAAAAGGTAATAAGGGAAACTTACTAGGTTTTACACACGTAGGGAAAATTTAAGTGTGTGTAAGGCAGGCCCTGCGCTTTTACAATGCTCAGGTATGTATCCCTAGTACCTTGAGAAAGCGTTACATGGGTAAGTGCCATGAGGGAAACTAAGGCATTTCTTAAATGCATGGCTGGGCTAGTAGGCACTTCTGGTTGCTGAATATTAGTGTAGATATTAAGAGGTATGTGGAAAATTGTGACACATGCATACACCATAGAGCAGTGAAACACCAATTTTTGGAAGAGAGCCGGCTTCTTTACTGCATGTGGGAGATCGTATGCAAGGACTTATTCAAGTTCCTAAGTAACTTTCATTTGATTATCATAGATTATCACTCTAAGTGGATAGAGGCAACTTTTATCCAGGGTTCCACTTTCAAGAAAATCATTGCTGTTATGAAGGCTACCTTTGCTCAGTTTGGGATACCCTTGGTAGTACGCTCTGATAATGGATACTTTTATGACAGCTATGAGTTTAGGAAAATCACTGACGCTTTTGGTTTTGCATAATTTACCAAAAGTCCCAGGTAGCCACAATCAAATGGAATGGCAGAGAGTGCGGTTGAATGATAAAAGAGTTGCAGAGTAAAAACAAAAATAAAAACCTTGCTATGTCTGTATACAGGAATACCCATTTACACTCTGGATACTCCCCAAGTGATTTAATGTTTGAAAGGTGTATCAAGTCTCCTCTGGAAAACTTTCAGGTAGGCCGTACAAATGATGACTTGTTTGGGCAAGAGAAGGCTGAGAGGCATAGGAGGATAATATACCGCTGGGATAAAAATTATCATGTCTCATGGTTACCCGACATACAGGCTGGTGACTGTGTGTGCATCAAACCCCAAACGGATGCTGGTGCAGATGGTATCTTAGTTAGGAGAACAAAACTCCTGAAATTTGCTGGGTTAAAATAGGTTGTAATCAGTTGTGTAGGAACCGCGAATGGCTGGTTTTATTGAGTAGTGGCAAAACAATGTCATCAGAAAAGAGACTTTCTTTAGATACCGACTTTCAATTGACGGCAACACCTAGAAGAAAAGTTGATGATGAGCTGTGGAGCAACGTACTTGAGACTTACAATGTCAGGCCCAGGGTTGAAAATGACAAATTGGATGTAAAAGACAAGGGACAGCCCAGTGTAGTTAGGAAATGAAATACTTGAGGCATATGTTTCCCAACAAAGGCAGACGATGACAATGGGAGGGGAGGGTGCAACATGCAGTGATCGCACAACCGAAAGTCGCTTGGGTTCTTTCAAAATTGTACTTGAAAATTCTGTCGTTGCTAGATCAAGTACGATGCTATAAGCTTCAAGATATATTGAGTAATAAGTGGCAGTGTATTTTTTATACTGTTACAGAGATACACAATAAATGACGATGTGGCTAAATGACTAAAAAAGGTGATGGTAGTGGTGGATATAGAAGTGAGGGTGAGTAACAAAAATTCTGATAGTGAGAAAAGGGTTGTCTAATGACAAGGATGATAATGGTTTCACTACAGCTGTGGGGAAGGAGAGGAGCACTAAAAGTAGCAATAGTGCTAAGAGTGGTAGTTGTAAGGTTTTGAGTAGAATTGGTGGTAGTGTGAAGGATACAGGGAAAGAGGGTGAGAGTAAGAAGAATCTGTTAGAGATGAAGTGTTTGTTCTGTGTTTGACCATGTCGGGGAAGGTTGCCCTGAGCTCATGTCCAATAAATGTAAGCAACGATATCACTGGGCTCAGAGTTGTCCCCATGAGTTATATCAGTGGTGTGGTGCTTGGGGTTACAAAATTAGGTCACTACTGAGTGCGCTGCAGCTGGTACCAGGAGATGTAGCAGTGTGATGGTGCAAGGTAAAACAGTGGGTTTAGTAACAGCTTGTCTAATTTTGTGGTAGGTGAAATTGTACTGGGTGAATAGAATTATGAAAGTAGGCCAAACGCCTTGCAGGTGAGATGAGAGAGGCTGAAAGAGTGCACCGTATGGTACTGCAGAGGTATGAGTAGGGTGTGAGAGCCAAAGGAGAAGAAAGGATTTACTTTGGTAATTAGGCAGGCTATACCTAGGCTGAAGAAGTTGAGGTGGGGTGCTAGTGCAAAAGCCCCACCATGTCAGGTGGTGTGCAACACCTCTTTGAGCTCTACTGTGAAAATGGTACCCACACCTAGAGTGGAAGGTCCTGGCAATCAGAAGGAGGAGTCCAAGACCCCTTTAGGCCCTCAGAGGGGTAACATTTGGGTCAGACAGGTCGATGAGGTTAAGGAGGTAGCTGGTGCCAACCGTAAGATTAAGGTTGAGGAGTCTGATAAGGAAGATACCATAATGGTGGACCTTAATACAAACCAACATAGGAAAGATATCGTGCCGAGAAATGCTTTGTTTGACCTTATATGGGATGGAGTCCAGATGCAGGAGAATGCCGTTTTGATGGATTCGACTACTCCAGACAGTGTAATAACGCTAGTACTACTGGTATTACTAACAAGATTATCTAATGAAACTGGAATTATATATTGAGTGTGTTGAACTGGATAAAGGTATTAAGGCATTATTTACTACTTCCAATCCTTCAATTATATCCATGAGTAATGAATAATTAATCATTCTCAATTACACAACATCATGTTGACAAGGCTTTTCCAAAGTCCAACTAATCATGGCCCCGTGGCTTAATACCCATTGGTGATTAAAACAAGTTTTTGTGGTACACATGAATAAAGGACGTTACAATATTAGAGCAACGAATAAGAATGTTTTTCAACCAGCTATCAAATACTGGTGTACAAAACAAGCTTCCACATGGCTTGCGATGGATTATTTGAATTAATATTTTAGGTGGATTCACAAAAGACATCAAGAAAACTGATGGTTGTGTTAGCTTTTTGATTTCAGACCACCCACAAAGCAAACCTTGAAATAAAAGGCAACTTGACAATGCTAAAACATATGAGAAAAATGAGCTAGATATTCAAGAAAGTACTGAAATAGTTTGCCATAGGCCAATTATAGGAACAAAATGAGTTTAATCACTGCCCAAAGATCTTGTACCTTAGATAGAAAACTAAAAGATGATGGTCACATTTCAAGAAAAAACAACTGAGTAGTGTGGTGGAATTTAGCGTAACCCTTTCAAAGCCAATCTGTTGGCCATTTAGTATCAGACACACTTGCATTAAAACTGGCACAGGCCATAAATTGAGTGCTGTAGCTGGTTATAACATGTAACAGTAGTGGCAATGTACCGGCGCAGTACCTGCCCTATGAAGGATTTGCGAGCCGGCATAGTGCTTTGGGACCCCAAGTTTCATAAAGACTGAGAGCCTACTAGAACATATTGAGACCGTTAGCATCACTTTATGTCAAAAAATCACTCAATAACTCCACCCCGTGCTCTTGGGCACCAGTTGTATTTAACCTTATGCATAATATTGTAACGGTTTTCCCCGTTATGAGGAGGAAGAACGGTTACTGGTATTGCAAGAATGCTTTGTTTACTGGCTTTACTCTGTATTTCGTGGTAGCGATGGCTACAGAGTGTCAAGGCGGTATGGTCTCTCTGATACGGAGAGTACTGAAGGCTGCAAACTAGCATACACGACTAAATGCGGCAACCGGACAAACGGATTCCACAAGTTTAACAGGGTAGCAGTACTTTATTTCTACTTGCTACTGAAACAAAACACACAGAACTGAACACTAAGTACGAGTGTAAAATAAAAAATAAGTGTCTAGATTCGAATTGAGTAATAGTTCAATGTATCAGGCAGTATAGTCCTCTTGGCTGGTCGTTACTACACAGAATCCAGAGCGACTTTTCCAAAGCGCCTTCCACGGTATTTTTCCTGGTAGTTCCAAACGATTCCTCAGCTTCTGGGACTGGTGCTGGCTAGCCTTGAACGCTAGCTAAGACACACGAACAGTAACTAGACAATACCAGTTTGAGACACTAACTCCATCTACTAAGAGTATCTAACTGTATCTGAACTGTTGGGCTGCATGCAGCTCTATATAAAGGAGGTGAAAAATCATGCAGGGCATAAAAATATATGATTGGCTAATATAAATTGAGCAATAAAAACAAGGTAACACGTGACAAGTGTCAAAGTTAATAATAAACTTAGAAGCGGGAAAGTCCTTCCTGCGCTTGGCTTTAGTGAAGCAGTAGGCCTTCTGCAATCTTGAGCATTCAAGCATAACCTCTAGTAGATAGGCTGTAGTAGTCTTGGATATATATATGGTTGATTAATGTATGTGGTTAGCACCGGCTGAGATGATTGCAGCCCTGTGCTATTCCATTACAATATGTAATAGATTTCATATCATAAGTATATATAGCCTAGTGGAGCACTAGCATACCATTCACCTGGACAAAGCATCTTGGGATGTACCGACAAGACAAGCATGAACTAGCCCAATCGACAGCCAAGCCTTACGCCTAACAGATGAGTCAGTCCTTACGTCTCAGTAGATGAGCCAAGCATTATGCCAAACTGATGAGCCAAGCCACTTGTACTTTTATGGACTCTTGGTAATTTTCTATGACATCATGTGTTTTGTATTCTAGCAGAAATTAGTCCCTGTGTGCCAGCCTGCGTTTGTTATACGTCATGATTCTTTTGTTGTGCCAGTTGTTTATTAACCAATCTCAGAGTGAGCACTTTTGACTGCCTTTTGTAACCACTATTATTCAGTATAAATAGGGAAACTTTATGCCCACCGGGCAGATTATACTTACTTTAAACCTTCTGCAGACCCTGCTTTGGAAACCTCCTGTGCCCTTGGCCAGAGAGTTGACTCCTGTGCGAGCTTTTTTGTATATTTATGTAATAAGCGTTATAACTTCAACTTCTCGTAATAAGTTTGGCAAGTTGCCGGTTCATCGGTTGTTCTTTGGCGCTCGGTTGAACAGTACTGTATCTCTATACACGTGTAGTCAGAATGAAAGAATCATTTTTACCCGACTCGATAACGCTTCCGACCCGGTGCTACTGTTACAGTTGCTACCGTGTGTCTTAAGAAGTACAGTTGATAAGATAAGCTGGTATAAGTTGTTGGATTCTCCTGTACAGTATACCTCTCTCTAGCAGGTGTCGGTAAAAGAAAACATAACTCCTATACAACAGAAACCTTTACAATACTTCATTTGCTAGTATTGGTAGTATGCTATGGTAGTTACTTACCTGTATTACTTACAAACACTAATATTGTAGTAGATTTTAGTACAAATTATCAAGTTAGCCTCACCCCTGCCCCCCAGACCCTTCCTGATTACCCCACCCCTTAAGTAAAATGCGCTCCAAACTCCATTGAAGTTAAACCTGAAACCCTGACTCGAATCCCTCAGTAAAATTGACTATTCTCACCTGCGTAAAAAGCTGTGTAAACAAGTGTATAGCAGCCATTCCAATTTCAAATAATCCCATATTCGGAGTAACCCTGACTCGGTTTTTATTCCTGGGGTCTGTCCACAATGCTGTATAATGGCTATATCAAAACTGGGTAAGATTTCGTCCAATTAATTCAGAATTAGGAAGCCGCGAAATTAGAGATAATTGTAGTCAGGTCTTTATAGGTTGACTGAGTTATTATTCCAGCAGGCAGGGTCTCTGCCTGGTTCAGCCGTTTAGTGATCAAGTAGTGGTAACCACAGAATCCACTACAATAATTCATGAGCATCACCACACCCGGCAGAGCATAACTTTCTGCATTCTGATACTTCCAGGTCTTGATTATGGTGACTGACACTTTTCATGAAACTTCAGGGATGTGCAATAAAGGCTGATAATGATCGTTCTACTAAACACCGCTGAACTGTTTAATAAAATGTTAAATCATTTCAATGAAGGCGGTGAACATTCGTTAGTTTGTTATCTATTAAATTTACATAAAGAACTAGTTTGTTTGTAATAAGGCAATACAAGGCAGTATTTTTCTACTATCTTTATTCTTAGTTTTTCATCGCTAACTTATAATAACCATCAAAGTAATTGAAAGGTGAGGCGTTGCTATATGTCCATTTCTTTAACTTCAACACGAAGCATCTCGAAAAGGGTACCTTTTGAATACAGGCACAGTTATTTTAAAAATTTTCAAAACCTTGTAAGCATATACCAAAACATTCGCGATTATTAAAACTTTTAATTCAACATCCAGCTCTTTAGAAAAATTGATGGAAACTGAGCTGGAATCGTCTTCATCGACTGCGACTGCTAACCGAGTTCTTTCATTTGACTTGTAAATTCTCATACGCTTGCCTAATACTTCCATAGTTGCCACTACTTGCGATTGACCATCATAATATTTCTGATCGTCACAACTTCCGATTTGTTTCCCATCGCTGTCATACACATAGACTTTCTTAGCTCCAGCTGATTCATCATAGGAATCCTCTGAGTAATATTTCATGTCACCAAAACTGTCAAAATGTAAAATTTTCATACGAGCAGCATCTCCAGTTTCTACAACCATTAAAACCAATCGAGTATTTTCATCCAACAAATCTATATATCGGTTTCCAGTTTCCGATTCACAAGATGCTCGAAGTCTGAAATCATTCGTAACTTTCAAGATGTCCAAAATACCAGGAGTTCGCGAACCTTTACGCATCAACGCTGGAATCTGTTTAGGTATTGGTAGTGAGGAATAGTTAAAGAAACAGTAATATAATTTAATAGATGCTAAAATTGATACCAAACGTTGCAATGGTGTAACAGCAAGTCTGAAGTAGATGTTCAGTGAACATCCTTTTTTATAGCCTTTGATCGTGGCTTCATTAAACCTACCATAAGTACCAGCGTACTTTACTTCAATTTGCGATTCTTTGCTTTCAGAGTTATATCGGTAATTGAAACTTAGTGGTTGATCAGGTAAATCTTGAGCTCTCCCAAACTGAATTCCTTTATCATTTATATTTGCCACTGCTTCACCTGTAGCTTTTTCAATGACCATCTCACTCGCAATATTTTTTAGTCCTCCAGTTGCAATGTATTGTACACCCGTTGGCAAATACTCTTCAGGACTGGATCTGTTTAAGACGTGTATTAGTTCTGTTTCAGGTTTTACCTGCAGATACAGGAGCACCCTTTTGGTTCGTTTTATTACCGTGTAATGAATCCTTCCATCAGGATCTCCGCCCAATGCTCGAATTGTCAAGCTATCACCTTCAATGGGTGCAAAACCTGTAGCCATGTTTCAAAATTTGTTTTTAATGAACTTGCTTCCCAAAAATCCAGTTCAAAGCAGCTAGTGTTCTCAGAAGTTACCAGTTGGTATGTAAAGAATTTCTAAAGCCACACTTGGCTACATGTAATAAAAAAGTGCATAGTTCCACTGAATTATTTATTTTTGAAAATCAGATAGTGTTTGGCAGTTGTAGAGTATATCAGGCTTTTTGGCAGTGATCATTTGATTCAATTGGGTCAAAATAAGTCAATAATCCCATCACAGCAATGTGACGTGAAAAAAGTTTACGAATGTATCAATTCAATTTTGCATCATACTTGGATGGATTTTTTAATTGACTTTTCTCAGAAAAAAGTGGGGTTTTTTGAGAATAATGCAGAAGAAAAATTGCTCGAGCAAAAAAGATGAGATACTCTGTAACTGATACAGTTATAGAAGTATTCTCCATGTCTGAAAAACAGCAATCGTAATGGATACGTTAGAATTACGAAAATATTTCTACAGTTACAAACAAGCCAATGCCATAGCTTATGAGACCCATCTTCAGGGTTGCCCTCAAGGCACAGTTAAAACAAACAAAAAACAAACAAAAGACAAAAGAACTAAAACCGCCAGTAAAACTTGAAAATAATAAACAGACAATCAATAATTGATTATCATTAGCGCAAATATATGTAAACCTGACAATGAGCTATGTAGCAGTATTTTCAGTTTGCACATAAAAATATTTCTTTAAGAGGTGGTTGATGTTTATACATGTCATAATTTAAGTCAATTGACTAGTCAACTGACTTTCATATAAATGAAGCAAACTACTACTCTTTGTAATTAATTATCAATGCATTATGAATGGCCACTAAAAATATGGCAATGGGGTCCAGGCCGCTTTAAAGGTGGCGCTAGTAATGAAGATACCGGAAACCTGCTGCTTGGCCTAATCCATACAATTAAAATTAAATTTAATTTATTTCAGCACAATAATAAAAGTTTTTTTCTCTTTACGACAGTAGATAGGTATGGGGTGTATAATAATAATTACGATACACCGTTGACACAAATCATAACAGTACACCACCACTGTGGAAGCAAGTAACATTGATTCACCCTCATTAGTTTACATCGGCAAGCTCAACCAAACCAGAAATACAAAACTATAGCTCTGCCCATGAGCATAATATTTAATTATTATTTTTAATTGCAAGAAACAAAATATTTTCAAGAAAAAAGTTGTAGAGACTATATTGACCATCTGGGCTTTCTCAAAAACACCTCATTTGTCATATCAGCTGCTTAAAATGTAACAAATCAGGATCTTAGTAAGCGCATTGTGGTTTCTAAGAACCAATTAAATGATTGACCCTGTTAGTTTCTGTTGCATCACTAGAGGGAAGCTACTCTGCCGGGATCCCATTGTACCAATAGTGACACAGCTTAGATATTTCCTTTGGAGTTGCTTCTCTTGTAGACTCTCTACATGCCAGAAGACCTTACGTAAAGCTCCTTTGTTATACCATTTAAACATGAGCTAACTCAGGTCAGAAAAAATCGCATAACTCGCCACAAGTAAAAATACCACTCGCAATTGTCATTTTTTTCCAGGAAAATATAAATTAGTTTGTTTACACAGCTTTTGCTCATCCGTAAAAACTGAAAAGTCCAAAGACATCAAAAAATCATCATCAATGTGCCTACTAGATAGCACAATGATCACTTACCAAAGGCTTGAAAATCTTTTTTTCTCAGAGCATCAGGCATATTGTGGTAGATTTTAGTGCACACTAGTAGTAAACAGGTCGTTTACGCTTGAAACCTTGCGAGAAAATGCGCTAGACTTTTGCCCACAGCATTTGGCTAATAGCTGTTGGGTAGAAAGTCCTACTGTGCCGGTAGCATAGTAAGCAGGGCCGGTATTGACCCCTGCAGGGTCGGTAGTGACCTCTACCGACCCGGTACAGCTGTACTGGGCCGGCACAAGATGGCCGCCTTAGAGGAGGATCTGCTAAGATGTCTAAGAACTTAGTCAAGGTCGTAAACAGAAAGTACTTACCCTTAAACTACCAACTTCATGGACCTAACTCTACGTACAGCCTGGGAACCCTGTAGGAGCATTCATTGGACAATCAGGAGAAAGGACTCCGCCCTTAGCCACTTGGCACCTCCCTTTATTATTTACATTGCATTGTTGATGGGTTGATTATTTATATAGTTAATGTAATTGGTTAATCTACTTCCTGTGCATTGACTGTTATATGTTTTGTGCTTGTCAGCTCTCCTATAAAAGGAGAGCACCCACTGTTAATCTTTGCATTCATTACAATGTTGCCATGGCATATACTCTTATATTGCTAAACCCTAGAGGAATAATTACCCTCAGGACAGCTTAGAGAATAAAGCCATTATTACACACACTACTCGGTACTGTTTGTCTGAGCCATGGGCTCTTGCCTTACCGGGTAATTCGGTTGCCCTACACAGTTGTCACTGTCGGTCAGTACAGTGTCCCCTCTGGAGAGAGGTAGAATACTCGAGATTAGTGGATGTCCGTGGTAACAGACCGGAATCCATTACAATATGCTGCCAGATATTCATTTACTTGCCTCGTATGTCATTCACTGCCAAGAGCTCAAAACTATACGAATATCAATGCTCAACGTATCTAGTTGCATAAATTATCACATATATTTCAACCACATCATTTGTATATTTTACTATTTGTACTAGTGATAAAAACACACAAGTGGTTTATTGTAGGAATGTCAATGCCTTCTGGAAGGAGGTTCAATAGATGTGAAGAGATTTTTGACCAATGTTTAAAAAATGACAAGATGGAAAAAACTTTTTTATATTTTTTTCCCGCAATTCTTTTCTTAAAAAATGATAGGAAATGTTAACACTCCAACCATGAATCTTAAAACAATATTTATTAGGAATTTACAGAGCGTGAACATCCATGCAACTGCATACTGCGGCATAAGCACAAGTTTCATTTGATACGGAGTTGTGTAATTTTGTTTAAAGTGACGTAAAGAATGATGATTGTAATTGTGAAAGGAATTATAGTTGCAACTTGTTTGTTAGTTATAAAAATATACATAAAATGATATTGTATAGAAATTGAGCAAACTTTGTGGCCATTACACCCTCTACCTTTTTCCCAACCACCTTGACCTACTATCCTTTTCCCAACTCCTGGTGCCGATTTCCCCCTGCGCAAGAGCTAAATATCTTTCTCCTTCACTATTAGTTAACTACCCAGTATAATCAGCAACTTGGGGTCCTAAAAGACAGGTACCCCTTCCTACCCCCCCCCCTTCCCTACCCGCTTATCTATGGCTGGTTCTCATACTCTTTCATAAGTGGAGAAAGTGAGGTGAATGTCCAAAAAGCTTAACACTTTTTTCTAAACAGATTGCTTGAGCTACCCTAAGCTACCAGAGTTGTGTAATAGCTATCCCAATCAAAAACAGGTCCCATTAAACCACTAAACAACTTTTCATACCGATTGAGCAGCTTGCTGAAAACATAGCGGGTGCAGCTGATATTAACGTATTAACGTATTCCGATCTCTCTACCGATATGTTTGTTGGCTCCGTAGCAAACACATCCAACGATGGATTTATGTTGTAGGAAGAACCTCCCAACTTATTACCCGTTGTTCCATTTAGACTAGCCATCTTTTGCGAGTGATGATTGCTTTAAGCGTTATCACTTAATGAATATAAATATCAAGCTCTGATGTCTTTATACCAGACTCTGTCGGTATTAAAATATGGAACGTCTACCAACACCTCTCGTTTTCTTTCCACCTCTTGTTTTTTCTCCTTTTCACACGTATTGCGCAGAGCAAATTGCGCAAATTGCAAATTGCAAATTGCGCAGAGCACATCACCCCCAAGACCATTCAACTCTTCCAATCCTCTCTTCTTTGCTGATGCTGCAAAGCTATGTCCATTGATGACATCGCGCGCTACATTACCACCTACAGAGAGTGCTCTCTTTCCCAGACTAATTGCTCCTCTTTTCAGCAGTGGTGCTGCGGATTTGAGTATACTTGAAAAAATACTACCAAGTCCATTTCCTCCCATCACCCGTCCTCCGCTATACACTCCAATTCCATTTCCACCTTGCATCTTGTAGTACTCATCAGAAAAATCTTTCGAGTCCTCATGGTTGTATCGTACCAAACTCATTATAATTGTTTTTCTCTAAAGTGAACCGTCAACACGACCTTTCCACCATCAAATGGTATTCGCTCACCATCGTCACTTGTTATAAGTACTTGGATCAGATCACTATTTAGTGATGAAGCGTTGACATAATAAGGATTTTTAAATTCTTGATACACAAAACTATTCTTCTTTCCTTGAACCGCAACTACTCTCAGTAAAGGTACATTCGTATCTCCTACCATTCTGTTATCAACAACGTTGAAATAGACATACAGGAAGGTTAGTCCGAAATTTATATCAGGAGGTGAAACATCATTGTATCTACGACGAGGATACGTAGTTTTCAGTTTAAATCCAAAAATATATGCCAGATCTCTGGAAAAGCTCATGGTTGTATCAGGATCGCTGTTAGTAAACCGGTGTTGGTGACTTTGTTGTAGGAGATGGTGAATTTTTTGTCTAAATCCATTTCACTCATTCTCTTTCGTATAATCACCTCCAACCCCTCCAAACTATCATATCTTCCATTACCGATTAAGATGAAGGACTTTTCGCTTCTACCAGAGACATTAGTCTTTTCTAGATATATTTTCCCTTCAGTAACGTTCTTCCAATTATTAGAATAACACATACCTAGCAGAGCCACCTCCCATTTACCGCCATTGATAACCAAATATTTATACAGTCTCACTGTAAAAATTGGAATTGCTGTTATCAGGAAACTCTTCAGCGCTACAGTTCAAGGGTAAAGTTATCAGCATCGACATTTTTTCAACGTATGATGAATATATCAAACGTTCTTTCCTTATAAACTATTCATCTACCCACTCATTGAACTTTTCCTAACCCTAACCACTTAACAGAGTCTGTCTTTTACCCCTTCTCGTTCTTCTTCCCAATATCTTTTCAATTCTGAAACTCATGGTTTTTTTTTACTTTTTGCAACTCTTTTTCGTAAAAGGTGCCATCGATCATCTCCTCAGCCAAATCTTTTACCATATATACAACACGTTTTTCATCGGTAAGCACATCGGTGATTATAAAAATCTCAATTGTCGAATTCGGGGTGTATCCTCTAACAAACGTTCCTCTTGCCGTACTTATTCTCACATAATCCCCAATCTTTAATTTTGCTTCCTGAGTTAAACTATGTTCACCTCATTCATACACACGATTCCATACAAGTTCCTGATTTTGAAAATTCACATCATTTGGTCTCATACCTATAACACTGTGAACAGTGTTGTTGTATGCGTTAACCATTTCTGGTAAAACATCAATGTATCTGTCATCATCTTTATACATCAGATATCTGTATATCTTCTCTTTTAAGCTTCTGTTAAAACGTTCCACCATTGATGCCTTTATCGTCTCATTTTCGGTTGTAAAGCGTTTGATTTTCTTTTCTGCCAGGAGAGTCTTGACATTGACATTGTCAAACTCTTTACCTTTACCAGATTGTAAAGCTTTATAGTTTTCCCCTTCTAGTATTCTTCTCAATCCTCTGGCTACAACCTGTCCTGATTTGGAGATGAGTGGTACGGCCCATCTTTTTCTAGATAGAGAATCAACAGCAGTTAGTAAAAATGCTGTATTATTGTTTTCTTTTTTTCGAGATCGAACATCCATCAAATCTACCTGAATCTGTTCCCCTATTCCAGCTAGAATTGCAGGACGACGCTTAAACTTAGTTACAGCTCTTTTATGTAACGTGTAGGCATCCTCTCCACTCAACCATTCACGAATTCTTTTTTCCCCCTCTCGTTTTCTACGAGCTTTCAGTAAAGCTCTAGCTCCTCGTAGAGATGTATGTAATGCAGGATTGTAATACAGCTCTCTTAGCCTGTTGATGTCCGTGAATTAGTACCGCGAATGACCAAATTTTTCTTCTGACTCTGACGTGTTTGGTGTGGGGATTTTCTGACAGTTGTGATTCCTCGATCAGCGAGCAAGCTTTTAAATTTACTGTAATTGGTATTTCCCGGTTGTATTTTACCTCCTTCGGTTAGAACATCTCGTAGTAAAATTTTGGAAGCCCTAGGATTCAACCAACGTTCTCCGATTTTCACCCTGTTCTTCTCTGAGTCGAATCTACCAATTTTACACAGATCATTCAACATTCTGACACCAATCGTTTGATCACCCTTTTTTGTTGTTAAATCAGATACCTTTTTTTCAAACTCTTCTAAACATTTGCTTTCACTATCATGCTCATCGTCTCCATCAGTAACAATTGTATTTCCAAGTAGGGTTGAGTCTTCACTATCAAACAGCTTGGTTTTTACTGACTCTAACCCGATGTCATCATCAACATTTGGTGAATGGACGTTAGGTTTATCATCAGTAACTGTGCTATTGGCCAAAGGAGAAGTAGGTTCTATCTTTTTTTTCTTAATGGGACTCCAACCAACCACTTGTGTCTGATTTTGATTATTTTTAATCTTTTTGACATCAGACAAATACCTACGTAGGTTTTGAGCATTTTTATCTAACTTTTCGTGTGAGGATAAGTCAGAATCATGAGCTGTTTCCAGTAGAGCATTTTGCTTTCTCTTCATATCTCTCACTGTTATAGCTTCCATAGGATTATAATACAATGGAGGTGTGGTCTTCTCTTCCTTTACCACTGTTTTATTCTCATTATTTTCCATTAATCTATAGTATTCGTTTTCAGAGAGTATAAAAATACGTCTAGAGAATGTTAAAGGTTGACGAGTCATCTTTTTATTGATGATAAAACAGATACAATAGGAGTTATAATAGCGTCCAAAAGATTGCCTCTACCAGTCTGAGGCAAAATTTTACGCTTATCATTAACTGTTCCTCTAGCAGTTAGTTTATGTAGTTCCTTCTTGTAATGCTGCAACTCAATAAACTACTCAAAATCAATAGGAACATTACCTAATATAATACTTTTAACACTTTCTATCAATGATTGAAACAGATCCGAGTTGGCCTTTTCGACTATAGCAATTTTTCCTCTCTTACTCAGATCATCCAGAGCTAAAATTGCCATTCTATTCCGCATCATGCGTGTTGAGACTTTCATCTTTATCTTCTCGCTCCTCCTATTCCTCCTATCACACTTTTCAATATCCCAGGAACTACATTGCTGATAATAGGTCCTAGTAGAGCAGATAAAAATCCTCCTTTTTGCAATACAAATTTCTTATCATCTAACGTTGATCTTCTTACTAAAGCGGTAATATCCTCCGTGTTCCGCTGCAACTGATTATACTGAGATGTTGTCAATGGTATCGTTCCATTTATAATAGGTTTAGCGCATTCCATTAGAGTCATAATAAGCTCCTTTTTGGCTTTGGCTATAACAGACTTTTGAATAGCAAAGGTTGCATTGTTGAGCAATAACAACACAGCTGCATTTCTTTTTAATTTTTTCTCCAAAGCTTTAGTCATTACACAGATTTCGTGCTGCGATGTTGAATAACAAAATATGTATGAGGTGAAACGAATAGTAATTGTATTTACATCCTTTTACTTGGGTACATATAATATCATAGGGAGATCTGATGTAAAGTTTCCCTATAGTTTGTGTTGATCATTCGTTGCTGAGTCGTGTCTATTCGTAGATAAGAGTATGGTTTCTTTGTTGCGTCTTCAAAAGCCTCTTGTACATATTTTACTCTCGAGGGAAAACATTGTCGAGCCAAATAGGAAATAGAAGAACCGTGTCTAGGGATTTTAAAAAGAAAAAAATAATGACTATTCAAGGAAATTGTACGATTCCGTTTTAAAAACAGATTCTGAACAATAAAAAATACACTTATGTTCAAATGATGACTATGTTTTGTATACAGAGCATTGGCATCGGCTTTACCAGAAACTTCATCCATGAGATCATCAATTATCAACCATCGGTTTGTCCATCTCTGGGGAAACTCACTGTTATATCTATCATGCCTTCATGAAAAATCACTCCTGTTACATCATCAAAAGCTTTTTGATAGGCTCCATAACAGTTGTGAATTTAAATCAAAGACTGCGAGCCTACTAGAATATATAAAGACCTTTAGCATCACTTTATGTTGAAAAATCACTCAATAACTCCATCCCGTGCTCCTGGGCACCAGTTGTATTTAACCTCATGCATAATATTTTAACCGTTTTCCCCGTTATGAGGAGGAAGAACGGTTACTGGTATTGCAAGAGTGCTTTGTTTACTGGCTTTACTCTGTATTTCGTGGTAGCGATGGCTACAGAGTGTCAAGGCAGTATAGTCTCTCTGATACGGAGAGTACTGAAGGCTGCTAACTAGCAGACACGACTAAGTTCCGCAACCGGCCAAACGGATTCCACAAGCTTAACAGGGTAGCAGTACTTTACTTCTACTTGCTACTGAAACAAAACGCACAGAACTGAACACTAAGTACGAGTGTAAAATAAAAAATAAGTCTCTAGATACGTATTGAGTAACAGTTCAATGTATCGGGCAGTATAGTCCTCTTGGCTGGTCGTTACTACACAGAATCCTAAGCGTCTTTTCCTAAGCGCCTTCCAAGGTATTTTTCCTGGTAGTTCCAAACGATTCCTCAGCTTCTGGGACTGGTGCTGGCTAGCCTTGAACGCTAGCTAAGACACACGAACAGTAACTAGACAATACCAGTTCGAGATACTAACTCCATCTACTAAGAGTATCTAGCTGTATCTGAGCTGCTGGGCTGCATGCAGCTCTATATAAAGGAAGTGCAAAATCATGCAGGGCATAAAAATATATGATTGGCTAATATAAATTGAGCAACAAAAACAAGGTAACACGTGATAAGTGTCAAAGTTAATAATAAACTTAGAAGCGGGAAAGTAATTCCTGCGCTTGGCTTTAGTGAAGCAGTAGGTCCTCTGCACTCTTGCGCATTCAAGCATAACCTCTAGTAGATAGGCTGTATTAGTCTTGGATATATATATGGTTGATTAATGTATGAGGTTAGCACCGGCTGAGATGATTGCAGCCCTGTGCAGTTCCATTACAATCTCGTAATAGATTTCTGTGTGGACGTTCATTAATTTATCATAAGTATATATAGCCTAGTGGAGCACTAGCATGCCATTCACCTACAAAGCATCTTGGGATGTACCAGCAAGACAAGCATGAACTTGCCCAATCGACAGCCAAGCCTTACGCCTAACAGATGAGTCAGTCCTTACGTCTCGTAGATGAGCCAAGCCTTATGCTAAACTGATGAGCCAAGCCACTTGTACTTTTATGGAATCTTGGTAACTTTTTTATGACATCATGTGTTTTGTATTCTAGCAGAAATTATTTCCTGTGTGCCAGCCTGCGTTTGTTATACATCATCATTCTTTTGTTGTCCCAGTTGCTTATCAACCAATCAGAGTGAGAATTCTGGACTGCTTTCTGTAACCACTCTTATTCAGCATAAATAGGGAAACTTTATGCCCACTGGGCAGATTAGACTTACTTTGAACCTTTTGCAGACCCTGCTTTGGAAACCTCCTGTGCGCTTGGCCAGAGAGTTAACTCCTGTGCAAGCTTTTTTGTATATTTATATAACAAGCGTTATAACTTCAACTTCTCGTAATAAGTTTGGCAAGTTGCCGCCTCATCGGTTGTTCTTCGGCGCTCGGTTGAACAGTGGTGTATCTCTATACACGTGTAGTCAGAATCAGGAAACAATGTTAACCCGACTCGATAGCGCTTCCGATCCAGTACTACTGTTACAGTTGTTACCGTGTGTCTTTAGAAGTACAGTTGATAAGATAAGCTGGTATAAGTTGTTGGATTCTCCTGTACAGTATACCTCTCTCTAGCAGGTGTCGGTAAAAGCAAACATAACGACTATACAACAGAAACGTTTACGATATTTCCTTTGCTAGTATTGGTAATATGTTATGGTAGTTACTTACCTGTATTACTTACAAACACCAATATTGTAATAGATTTTAGTACAAATGATCACGTTAGCTACACCTCTGGCCCCCCAGACTCATCCTGATTACCCCACCCCTTAAATAGAACACGCTCTAACCTACATTGAAGTTCAACGTGAAACCCCGACTCGAGACCCCTAGTAAAATCTAACTAATCCCATCTGAGTAAAAAGCTGTGTAAACAAGTGTATAACAGCCACTCCACTTTAAAGTAATCCCATAATCGGGTGTTTATTCCTGGGGTCTGTCTATAATGCTGTATAACCGCTAAACCAAACTGGGTAAGAGTTCCTCCAATGAATTCAATATTAGGATGCCATGAAGTTGGAAATAATTGTAGTCAGGTCTCTAGAGGCAGACTGAGTTGTTGTGCCAGTAGGCAGGGTCTCTGCCTGGTTCAGCCATTTAGTGATCAAGTAGTGGTCACCACAGAATCCACCACAATAATTTATGAGCATTACCACACCTGGCAGAGCATAACTTTTTGCATTCTGAAATTTCCAGGTCTTGATTATGGTGACCGACACTTTTCACGAAACTTCAGGGATGTGCAATAAAGGCTGATAATGATAATTCTACTAAACACCGCTGAACTGATAATAAAAGGTAAAACCATTCCAATGAAGGCTGTAAACATTCATTAGTTTGTTATTTATTAAATTTGCATGAACAACTAGTTTGTTTGTAATAAAGCAATTTGAGGCAGTATTTTTCGACAATCTTTATTCTTAGTTTTTCATCATTAACTCATAATTACTATCAAAGTAATTGCGAAGTCGGATAGTGCTATATGTTCATTTCCTTATAGACAAACTTCAAGGCAAAGCTTCTCGAAATGGGTACTTTTTGAACGCAGGCACGGTTATTCGAAAAATTTGCAAAACCGTGTAAGCATATACCAAAACATTCGCGATTATTAAAACTTTTAATTGAACATCCAGCTCTTTACAAAAACTGATGGCAACTGAGTTGGATTCGTCTTTATCGATTGCGACTGCTAATCGAGTTCTTTCATTTAACTTGTAAATTCTCATACGCTTGCCTAATACTTCCATAGTTGCCACTACTTGCGATTGACCATCATAATATTTCTGATCGTCACAACTTCCAATTTGCTTCCCATCGCTGTCATACACATAGACTTTCTTAGTTCCAAATGATTTATCATAGTGATCTTCTGAGTAATATTTCATGTCACCAAAACTGTCAAAAAATAAAATTTTCATACGAGCAGCAACTCCAGTTTCTGCAACCATTAAAACCAATCGAGTATTTTCATCCAACAAGTCTAAATATCGGTTTCCAGTCTCTGATTCGCAAGATGCTCGAAGTCTGAAATCATTCGTACTTTTTAAGATATCCAAAATACCAGGATTTTTCGAGCTAGTCATCAACGCTGGAATCTGTTTAGGTATTGGTAGAGAGGAATAGTTAAAGAAACAGTAATAGAATTTAATAGAGGCTAAAATTGATACCAAACGTTGCAACGGTGTAACAGCAAGTCTGAAGAATATGTTCAATGAACTTCCTTTTTTAAATCCTTGTATCGTCGCTTCATTAAACCTACCATG
This sequence comes from Cryptosula pallasiana, assembly GCA_945261195.1. NCBI lineage: Eukaryota > Metazoa > Bryozoa > Gymnolaemata > Cheilostomatida > Cryptosulidae > Cryptosula > Cryptosula pallasiana. Next base: position 40,011,984 of record OX183132.1, on the reverse strand, counting down.
AGTACCAGTGTACTTTACTTCAATTAGTGATTCTTTGGTTTCAGAGTCATATCGGTAATCGAAACTTAATTGTTGATCAGGAAAATCTTCAGCTCTCCCAAACTGAATTCCTTTATCATTTATTTTTGCCACTGCTTCTCCTGTAACCCTTTCAATAACCATCTCACTCGCAGAGTTTTTCAGTCCTCCAGTTGCAATGTATTGTACACCCGTTGGCAAATACTCTTCAGGGCTGGTTTTGTTTAAGATGTGTATTAGTTCTGTTTCAGGATTTACCTGCAGATACAGGAGCACCTGTTTGGTTCGTTTTATGATGGTGTAATGAATCCTTCCATCAGGATCTCCACCCAATGCTCGGAGAGTCAAACTATTACCTTTAATGGGTTCAAAAACTGTAGCCATCTTTCAAAATTTGTTTTTAATGAACTTGCTTCCCAAAAATCCAGTTTATAGCAGCTAATGTTCTCAGAAGTTAACATTTGGTATGTAAAGAATTTCTAAAGCCACACTTGCTTACGTGTAATAAAAAAGTGCATAGTTCCACTGAAATATTTATTTTTGGAAACCAGATAGTTTTTGGCAGTTGTAGAGTATATCAGACTTCTTGGCAGTAATAATTTGATTCAATCGGGTCAAAATAAATTGATAATCCCATTACAGCAATGCGACGCGAAAAACAAAGTTTACGAATGTATCAGTTAAATTTTGCATCATACTTGACTGGATTTTTGAATTGAATTTTTTAAAAAAAAAAGGTGGTTGTCTTTGAGAATAATGCGGAAGAAAAATCGCTCAAGCAAAAAGTTGAGATACTGTGTAACTGATTCGGTTATATAGGTATTCTCCATGTCTGAAAAGGGCAATCGTCATGTGTATGGTAGAAGTTTGAAAATATTTCTACAGTTGCGAACAAGCCAATGCCAAATAACTGAAATCACCAGTGAAACTTGAAAACAATAAACAAACAATCAATAATTGATTATCATTGCTGAAATTGTCCGTGAACCTGAAAATGAGCCACCTAGCAGTATTTTCAGTTTGCACATAAAAATATTTCTTTAAGAGGTAGTTGATGTTTATACATGTCATAATTTAAGTCAATTGACTAGTCAACTGACTTTCATATAAATGAAGCATACTACTACTTTGTGTAATTAATTATCAATGCATTATGAATGGCCACTAAGAGTATAGCAATGGGGTCCGGCCGCTTTAAAGGTGGCGCCAGTAATGAAGATACCAGAAACCTGTTTGGCCTAATCCATACAATTAAAATGAAAGTCAATTCATTTTAGCAAGATGATCAGTTTTTATTTCCTTTACGAGAGTAGATAGGTATGGGGTGTATAATAATTACGATGCACTGTTGACATAAATCATAGCAGTACATCACCACTGTGGAAGCAAGCAACATTGATTCACCCTCATTAGTTTACATCGGCAAGCTCAATCAAACCAGATATACAAAATTATGGCTCTACCCATGAGCATAATATTTAACTATTTTTTTAATAGAACAAAACCAAAATATTTTCAAGAAAAAAGTTGTAGAGACTATATTGACCATTTGGGCTTTCTCAACAACACCTCACTTGTCATATCAGCTGCTTAAAATGTCACAAATCAGGATCATAGTAAGCGCATTGTGGTTTCTAAGAACAAATTAAATGATAGAAGCTACTCTGCCGGGATCCCACGGTACCAATAGCGACACAGCTTAGATACTTCCTTTGGAGTTGCTTCTGTTGTAGACTCTCTACATACCAGAAGACCTTACATAAAAGTTCGTTTGTTATACTTCTCACTCCCCTCAACCATATCTTATAGCACCATTGAAACATGAGCTAATGAGAGTATTCGCGACCTCTGTTCGCCGAACACATTTCAATACAAATAATCAGACGGCAATAAATTTAATCAATAAATAATCATTTTGTTCGGAACTCATGGGTCAACAAAAAGTAGCTCACCGAATAAAAAAAACATAATCAGCAAGTATCTATTTATATTGTTCGTAGGTCGCGAATGAAACTGAACACTAAATAAATAATAATGAGCGAGTTAATTTTTTTCATTTTCATGGACCGGTTTTATAACCTTGAAAATAATTCAAAATAATTGCAAGCGTTCAAAGTGTACTAAATTGAAGGGCAGCTTGACAAACTATTCCAGTTTGCAGCAGCTCAAATTTTATTATTTTTGTGATTATTTTGAAAATTGAGAGCTCTCTTCTTTATGATTTGTTCGGTAAACTATAACATTTCATTGAATATTATGTTGTTCTGAACTAATGTTCCGTTGCATACGCGACATATTGAATTACGAACACCTATTATTTTTTGTATTTTGTTCGAAAAAAAGGTCGCGAATACTCTTAATGCTGGTCAGAAAAAATCGCATAGTTTACCACCAGCAGAAACATGTGTAAACATACCACTTGCCACGGTCATTTTCTCCAGAAAAACATAAACTGGTTTGTTTACACAGCTTTTTCTCATCCGTAAAGACTGAAGAGCCCAAAGGCATCAAAAAATCATCATCAATGTGCAAACTAGATAGCACAATGATCACTCACCAAGGGCTTGAGAATCTGTTTTTCTCAGAGCATCAGGCATATGCTGCCAGATATTAGTTTTACTTGCGTCGTATGTCATTTGCTGCCAAGAGCTTAAAACTATATGAGTATCAATGCTCAACGTATGTAGTTGTATAATTTCTCACATGTATTTTAACTGCATCATTTGTACATTTTACTACTTGTACTAGTGATAAAAACACACAAGTGGTTTATTGTATGAATGTTAATACTTTCTGGAAGGAGGTTCAACAGATGTGAAGTGAATTTTCACCAATGTTTGAATAAAATGACAAGCTGTAAAATTTGTTCCTTTTATATTTTTCCCGCAATTTTTTTTTAGAAAATAATAGGAAATGTTAACAGTCCAACCATAAATCTTAAAACAATATTTATTAGGAATTTACAGAGCACGAACATCCATGCAATTGCATACTACGGCATAAGCACAAGTTTTATTTGATACGGAGTTGTGTAATTTTGTTTAAAGTGAAATAAAGAATGATGATTTTAATTGTGAAAGGCATCATAGTTACAACTTTTTTGTTATTTATAAAAATATAATACATATAATGATATTGTGGAGAAATTGAGCAAACTTTATGGCCATTACACCCTCTACCTTTTTCCCAACCACCTTGACCTACTCTCCTTTTCCCAACTCCTAGTGCCTTTCCCCATGCATAAGAGCTAAATATCTTTCTCCTTCAGTATTAGTTAACTACCCAATATAATCAGCAACTTTAGGTCCTTAAAGACGGGTTCCCCTCCCTACCCGCTTATCTATGGCTGGTTCTCATACTCTTTCGTAAGTGGAGAAAGTGAGGTGAATGTCCAAAAAGCTTAACACTTTTCTTAAACAGATTGCTTGAGCTACCCTAAGCTACTGGAGTTGTGTAATAGCTATCCCAACCACAAACAGGTCCCATTAAACCACTATACAACTTTTCATACCGATTGAGCAGCTTGCTGAAAACATAGCGGGTGCAGCTGGTATTAATAGAGTGCACATACTAATGGAAAGGTTGGTATACACTAGAAGCAAAATCTATGAAAGGGAAGATAGTTCAAGGTAGTGCAATATTTCACAAAGGAGGTAGAGCTTATAGGTCAGGACAAAGACTACTTGTTGATTTATCAAGTGCAACTGTTAGTAAAGGTAACTTTCAGTATTGATTGGTTTTGCATCGTAGTATTGTACACAATAATTGGTAATTATTTAACTAAGTAATTCGTTGAGAAATCTCGCAAAAGTGATACCACTTGCCACGGTTTGGCACTAGTTACCTGGACTCTCATTTAAGACTAGGGTTTGTATCTCACCAGGAATAAACTATTTTATTACTTGAAACTCTGCGTGATCTTTTGAGCTTGTTGTGGACACAGTAGTGAGTATGTAGAATTACAATAAATAAAGTAACAATAAAAATAAATAAATAGCGGGATCTGATTTGGCAAATAAATACTGTACGGCAAAGAAATAAATATACTTCTGATCCAAAGATGACGCCAATTTTAAGCAGTGTAAAAATTGGCAAGCATTTCTGGAAGAGGGGTATTTTGCAGGCTTGTAGATCAGCACTGAGTAGGCCTAGAGGATTATTCAATATATTAATCTGTTGCTTGAGACTTAAATATTCAAAACTTTAACAAAAAATTGTCCAATACTGGCATTCTTTAAAGAGGTTCTGATGGCCAGATAGAATGTGCAATCTTTGAGTAACATGGTTAGAGTGCACTTTTTGCCTCCACAGTCAAACCAAACAGTTTCTGGTATAGAATTTCTGACTATACACAAAAGAGCAGAATTTCTTGACAGCCTTGATGACCAAAAACAGCTCCTTCATGTAACACAATAGTTTTTTTTTGGCTAAATTGAGCGTCTTGCTGGAATGGACAGAGACACGCCCTTGGTTGCTCTTTATCTGCAACAGCGCTGCACCAACTCCTTCATAACTCAAATAAGTGCCCAGTAAATATTTGCTGTTGACACTGTTGTCACCTGCAAATCGTCAGTTTCTAAAAACAAGCTCCAGTTCTTTACCTCATTTTTTAATAAATTTTTTACCAGGAAGTGTGCGTAGGGTTTTTTAGTTGCAGATAAGTTAGGCAATGGCTGCTGGTAATGTCCAATTACCTAAAAATACTGCTGTATTTTGTCCAGATCTTTTGGGAACAAGGACTCTTCAACAACATTTATCCTGAATGCAGTTGGTGGGGACCTGGTGTTCAATGTTGGTGGCTTGAATTATCATACTTCAAGCTGCAACAACCTGCAATTGTTTGGTTTGCACTTGTTATCTTCTCTTTTAGCCTTCTCAATACCTTTAGGCTCCGAAAGTGTCTCATAAAGTCGGAGGCTATCAAAATTGTGTTGATTAAAGGTAAGAGAAAGCTCTGTTTGTGAAGCTTGTGCCAGAATCTTTCCATCAAATGTTAAAAGGTAGCAGAGACAAACATTTTGCAACAAAAGAATTCACTTTCTACTACGGTCAGAATTAAGAATAAATAATGTTACAGGTGAGCACAGACTCTGAGGTAGATATATTGTTTATCAGCTGGCAGAGCTAAAAATATTGTTTACTGTGACAGCAGCTGTATAAGTATGTACAAGTAAACCCATTGAACAAAATAATGCATTTGACTTTATGCTGCTCAAAGTTCGGAAAAACAGAAAATTTTGATTAAGGGTATTTATAAATTCCGTCACCTGTTATCCAATCAAAACTTTATTCACATAATACAAATTAATGTGGAGAGGTGTTCACTACCAATTTCAGGTTTTATACCACAGTTCTAATGAAGAGAAGTACTAAAACACGATAACCGACAGCAACCATTGTGTGGTTTGTAAATGATTGATAATATGAGGGTGGAGCTATTTTAGAAATTTTCCTGTCGTTAGTTGGTTGAGCTATACATCAACCAATATCTTATGCAATCTCCGTCAATATCATTAAATATAGTCTTTTTGTTGTAATCAAATTCACAAATTTGATGTTCTCTCCATGTACTGCATATAGTTCAAAGGCTACTATCAATATAAATTATTGGTTTGTTGCCTCAAAACAAGTTTGCCACTGTTATAGTATAATATTATGTTCGTATGGTCTGTGCAAAAATCGCAGTCTGAGTGCAAATTTCTGTTCCACTTTTTGTCGACCAGTGATGTGTTATGAAGATTATCATGCAATGCCATAGCTTTTACTAAATATCGCGTATCTAGTACATGTTTAACAGTATACATTAGTTATCTATTGCAAGGAACATTGGAATGAATGAATACATAACTGAAATGAACGTCAGCAGACCCGAAATGAATTTCATCTGCGTTCAAGTGACAATCACACTTGGCAGCATTAACACTACCAGTTTGATGTTTGTTTTAGCAAGATGGAAGATTCCCATTTTTATTAGAATAGATATCTCTTGAAACAAAGAAAATCATACGTTATGCTATATTTTATATGTTTCTGGGCACAAATGTCTACATTTTCAAGAATGAACGTCGAGATTTTTTTCTTTGTAGCATAGTCGACATTCCTTCAAGCTCTGTCGACATTCGTTCTTGAAGGTGTCTATGCTCATTCTAGTTATGTCTGCCTTCACTCCTGTCAATGTTCATTAATATCCTGGTTAAAAGATTATCAAGAAAAGGAAGATACATCAATTTCAGTGCATGCTAAATCATTACTGCAAGTCTTAACAGCTGTTAAAATTAAGTTCAATTCAAGGTTTCATACTTATACTCAAATACATAAATTCATTCAAATGTATTTTAAAGTCAACATGTGCTCCAGCATGTGAAGTTTGAGTCCAAGTAAAACAACTTGTAACAAAAAACTTGAAATGATTTGGTTTTGAGTTGACATAATACAGAATGGAATAATTAGTTATTGAAGAAACGTATTTTATGGTACTAGCCTGGAGACACTTGCGTAGCAAAAATTGTTAGCATGCAATGAAAATTCTCAGTCCCGGAAGAAACTCTAGATAATAGAAACTTACAAGAAGCCAGTGCAAACATCTCTGTGGTTGCTACCTTCTGCTACCAAGATCCAGAAATAAATAACAAGATGTAACTTGGATATATGACAACTTTAATTACTCAAATGAGACTTTATATGTAACAAATCAATGTTATATGTTTGATATACTGCTGTCTTAATTTAATGGATGTTAGATCAAAATTGTAGCTTTTCTTACATCATTAATGGTGGTAAAATTTCTGTTTGTTAGAAATACACAAAATGTTAGTCCATGATTTCATGCAAAGTTAACAACTTGTACAAAGTTGGCAAGAAGTTAGTATGCTGATAAATTTGCACAATTTGAGCACACAAGGCAACTATCTGGAAAAAAATTGAACAATACAGGAGTTGAACCAGGGGTTTCTGAAATAGAGAGCTATGTGGAATGCTAGTGTACACACCTGTTTGCGGTAAACCCTACCTCTCATATACAAAATGAAGTGCAATCTAATATTTAAATGTAAGTCGGTTTTTGCGATGTTAGCTTAAAACTCCGGCACTAATGAATCAATCTTAATAAAAAGTACATATTCAGAGTCGTCATTACATTCTCTAGGTTATAACACTCTTGAATTTCTATTTTGCAGAGGATCGCAGCAATCTTTCCAATAGAAACCTCATTCTCATCAGTTACGCCAAGTTATATCCGGCCATACTTTTCTGCCTTTCATAACATGTTCGGTTTATTTTGATTATATTCCGACATGATACAGCCTTTTGATTGGTCAGCAGTGCTACAGCGAATCAAGTATTGGTATCTGTTCGCCAAACAGAATCGTTTTGCTAGCTTTTTTCGGTCCTATAATTGCTTCTCCACCGACTCACCTATCAACTGTACTTGACTTTCAGATTCCAACATTATCTCATTGCTTATGCCAGCCTGATATTGTTGTTCAGCAATTTTCTTGAAGCCTGTGCCTATATTATTAAAATGATTAATATAATGACCATAATAATAATACTAATATGTAACAACAATAAATAATTGTTAGTTTTAATAATAATCAAAATAATAATTAAGAAACACCATCTCCTCCTGCATCGTTATTTTTATGCTTGAGTAAATGTTTTTACTTTCATTGTTATCAGTTCAGTAGTATTATTTTTTTTATTAATATTACTTTTATGGTTATTTTTGTTGTTTTCATACCTTTTATTAATTATTATATTATTATTATATATTATTATATTATTATATATATTATGACTATATAGAGTAATAATAAAAGTAATAATAATAATAAAAGTAGTTCTTATTCATTTAGTAAGACTAAAAACAACAAAAATATTAAATATTAGCCATTGATTATTATTAATGTTATTATTATTACTGCTATTACTGTTTTTATTAATATTATTTTTATCATTGTTGCATAAAAGTAGTTGTTTTTTTTGTTGAAAAATAACTTTTAGTTTGTACTGTACGGGTCGTCCCTTGACGGTAGGAGTAAGTGACCTTTGTTTGAGTGAAGCCTAGTCTGAGAGTAATTGGCAGAACACTGCCTATTTTACACAACTGGGGATTAGCTGAACACAGCTGAATCCGAGAGCAATACCTAACAATTGGATATCTGCAAGGACTTCCGCAAGATATCACTCAATTGTATAGCCCGAGGGTAACTGGCAAAACACTGCCTAATTTACACAGCGGGGAGATTAGCTGAACACAGCTGAATCTGTGAACAATACCTAGCAATTAGATATCTGCAAGAACTTCCGCAAGATATCACTTAATTGTCTAGCCTGAGAGTAACTGGCAAAACACTGCCTAATTACACGACTGGGGGGATCAGCTGAACACAGCTAGATCCGAGAGCAACGCCTTGAGTAATAATGCGGTAATTGACTGAACACAGCCTTTCTACTATTTATAGGAACCTGACTGAACACAGCCTAGGTTGCCTCAGTTGCTTAGGGCAAGTTTTTGCCTACTAGCTAAATATCTGCAGAAGCTTCCGCTAGATATTTATCAAGCTACTTGGTGTTTATGATAATTTTGAACAATATGCCCGTCCAACCCAGACTTTGGCTATAAAGTTTTAGTCTAGCACATGAATAACCCTGTGATTCTATCGTGTAGTTCTATCTATCAGAGCACTGATAAGAGAGAAGGTGTGAGCTGGAGTACAATTCCAAACTGACTTTATTGAGCATGTACATGGCCTTATATATGTTATGCAGGCAGCTGATTGGTTGCAAGGGATGGCCAATCAGAAAAGAGTATAATAGATGACCAATCAGAAAAGAGTATAATATCTGTGAGGCTATGTATGATGCTTTGAGACTACAAACATGGCGGTGCAAAGTGGGCAGCCATCTTGTCCTTCTAAATAATAATAATAAAAATAATAAAAAATGTTTCTGGCAATGTGTGGAGATATTGTAAGTATTATAATGTTGTACTTGCAAAATAGATGTTGTTGCAACTGTTAATATTGTGTAAGGACTAAATTTCGAAGCAGCTATTATATATTCTAATAAAATATGGATAAAATATAAAAAGCACCTGTCTAGCTAATAGTAGATATATATGTATATTATGTTTAAAAAATACTGTCCTCCTCAAGTTAATAACACTGTGGTTGAATACTGCTCATTAATATTAGTACTGCTATATACTCTCATCTCTCCCATATCATTATATTCCTCAATTTAAGCACAAGCAACTTTGATACAAATAAATACCATAATCATTAAAACTTATGAACAAAAAAAAAACCATAGTCACAGTGTATCATAAAAATAATAACATCAATGAATGAGCAATACTGGTAATGCATACAAAATAATGATATATGCTGCAATAAAAAGAAAAGTAATCAGAAGGAACCCAATGTATCAGAGTTTTTCTCAATTTCTCTGGCTTTGTTCAGCAGTAGTACTTTTTCTTATTTGATTTTTTTTTGCTTTTTAAAGTCATTTACCATGACAAAAAATACTTTATAATTATAAGTAGGTCTACAACAGCAGTGCGAAGCGAGTCTAGGTTAAAGGCTTGCAATATTTTTGACTAAAGATTATTAATTAATTTTCATTATTATTACTACTCCTGCATTTAATAATAATTAATCAACCTATCTCTCCACAACATTGGTAATAATCATCATAGTTGAAATATCGGTATTGACGGTTGATAAAAGATACAAAATATTATACAAAGTTATACAAAAATTGCATGTAAAAAGTGACAAAAATAGTCATTTGAGGAACTTAATCCGTAATTTGTGCAAAATTTGTACACTTTGTTTATTTTAATGATATTTGACTTTACCTGCTGCTCAGCATGCCATGGAAAAGAACTGGCTCAATTATTTCAAACACCTTTTCTCCAACTCCACCAGGTTTACGTGAATTCAGAGAAAATAAAAATGATTGTGAGTTTTTGTTACAATTGCGTTGTGATTGCCACACAGTGCATGTTTAGCTGATTTTACTTACACAGTTGATGCAGCATTCTAAAATACGTTTTCAAAATATTGACCAATGGGTTGCACAGTCACTAGGCATATGTTTTGATATGGACATTTAAAATACAAATACTTGAATATCCACCAGATTCTTTGAGTTGGTTTTTCACTAAATGCACAACTACAGCAAAGCCTTCAGTTGAATTTTTGGAAAAATAATCCATGCTTTATGACGATCTCCTTTGGTGGGATAATAAACTTAAAAAAAATGCTTTTTTACACCTATGGAATATCCAGACTCGAGCTATTACGAAAGAGTTGCACACTCAACTCTTCAAAAAGAAGAGTCATCTTTTTTGCAAGTTGTTGATATTGGTGATGGTGGTGTGCAATAGGGAGAGCAATGTGTTGCATGGAACAACCATTACACTTCTGCAGATTTTGTGTAATTATCTTCAAAGATTCAATTATGTTATGAAGCAAGAGGGAAGTTGGCACACCCATGCGGCTATGAATTTATAATTAGTGCAGACAAAAAATTTCCAAGAACTGTTAGATGCTCTGACAGCACATTTCGTAAAATATACAACCAGTTACATAATGATTGAAACATGTAGACAAATTGAGCATCCCCAAGCAAACTGGCAAGTCAAAACTGGAGAAAAACTCCATAACACTAGCCCCTCTTGATCTCCCTAACATCATTTTCGCAATTTTTATGTTATCTCCACGAGCAACGCAGGGTATTTCTGCTAGTGTATTATAAAAAAAAAATTGCATTGTTAATCTGGAAAGTTGTAATATTTTTTTCAGGACAGTTGTTAGAGTTACTTCTGACCAAGGAAGAACTTTTTATTTGGAGTTGTTTGACATCAAAAGCAAAGAGAACCATCAAATTTTCCAAGGTCTTTTCTTTACCTATCACAAATTTCAAGTCAATGCATCCACCACAAGCCCAGTGGTTGACAGCTGACAGCTGGCTGAAAAACATTCCTATTAATTTGCCATAATATCATTACATCACTAATTCCTGTGTTCTACTGAAAATTCTTTGGCTAGCCAATGATAATTAGGCTACCGGGCCATGATTGGTAAGATTTCCAAAGGACAGTACAATAATGCTACCAGCACTAGTTTTACTCACCAGATAACCTAATGAAACAGATATTATACTTTGAGTTTGTTTTTCAATTATCACATTTTTTTTCTTTTATTTTTGTTTTCTCGTTTTTTGGTTTGACCCTTCCCAGTAGTAATATATGAGCAGATCTCCCTACCAAGTGTTTTTTTGTGGATCTGACCTTGGAGTTGAGACAATGGGTTACGGCGTTGGATGAATTCGCCGAGTTTATATTGTATTTTACTTGAGGGGTACTTGAGTGGCATTTGAGTGGCATTTAAGTGGCATTTGAGTTTTGATTATTTTTTTACTTGATTTGAACTCATATGGCAGCTAGATTTTGAATGTATGGCATTTAAGTTTTGATACTTTTTTCACATAATTTGAACTCATATGGCATCTTGAGAGAGAGGAGAGAGAAGACAGAGAGGAGAGAGGAGAGAGAAAGGAGAGAGGAGTTTTATCTACATTGAATAACTATATTGATCAAAAATGAAACATTTTATGATTATATACATTGATTACATAATAAGTAGGGGAAATCATCCTATATAATATAGCTAGAGTCAGTAAATACTAAGTAATACAAAGCACTACAACTTGTAATGATAATCAATGTATACATACATATGGTATCTTGAGATAAAGAAAGAGAGAGAGGAGAGAGGGAGAGAGAGAGGAGAGAGGAAGAAAGAGAGGAGAGAGGAGAGAAGAGATATATCTACATTGAATAAATATATTGATCAAAAATTAATCATTATATGATTATATACATTTATTACATAATAAGTATGGAAAATCTTCCTATATAATATACCTTTACAATAATGTTTTTGATGTACTGTTGTTTGGTAAAAAAACTACATTAGTAGTTTTCTATACATTCATGTATATATGGTTAATTATGTACGTATTTATGGGTATATTTATATCTACATAGAGAGAGGAGATATATCTACATTGAATAAATATTTTGATCAAAAATGAAACATTATATGATTATATACCTGATTACATAATAAGTAGGGAAAATCTTCCTATATATTATAGCTAGAGTCAGTAAATACTAAGTTATACAAAGCAATACAACTTCTAATGACAATCAATGCATTCATACATACATACATACATACATACATACATACATACATATGGTATCTTGAGAGAGAAAGAGAGAGAGGAGAGAGAAATCTTTTAGTTTTCTAGCAATTAATGTATATATGGTCAATTATGTGCATGTTTATGGGTATATTTATATCTACATAGAGAGAGAGAAGAGAGGAGATATTTCTAAATTGAATTAATACATTGATTAAAAATGAATCATTATATGATTATATACATTTATTACATAATAAGTAAGGAAAATCTCCCCATATAATATAGCTAGAGTCAGTAAATACTAAGTAATACAAAGCACTACAACTTGTAATAAATACAAAGTAGTAACAGTTAATGCATAGTTTGTTCCTTTACAATGATGTCTTTGATGTAGTGATGTTATATCTTAGGAAGGAAGACTTCTGTTCTATGTGCTTTTAATTTCGTAATGAACTAAAATAAAAAAGTTATGCATTAGTATAGAATGATTAAGCGAAAATGTAAAATAATTACATGAATTTGAATTATAGTTCTAGTTACATTGGATAGTTTACATTATTAGAAAAGGGAAATAACTCACCAAGTTACATTGTTCAACTTGTTCTTTCTTGAGCATTATTTTCACCAAGTGTTTTTGATTCTCTTTCATCTATCTAAAACAATTACCATGAAAATGTATATATTCAGCATTTTGTTGTAAAAAATACACTAATTACATCAAAAAAGTCCTTTTTTCACCTAGAAAATGTATATGTTCAGCATTTTTGTTGTAAAAAAATACACTATTTACACCAAAAAAGTCCTTTTTTTCCCTGAAAAATGTATATATTCAGCATTTTGTTGTAAAAAATACACTAATTTCACCAAAAAAGTCCTTTTTTCACTTGTAAAATGTATATATTCAGCATTTTGTTTAATTTATGGTAAAAATTAGTAAAACTCACCTATAGTGATATGATAGCCTTAAGTTATAGATTAGCTTCTTGAGCTCTTGTTCTGGACAGTTTTCTTTTTCAGCATCATCGAAGTAGAATCCATGTAGTTTGAGTCTTCATTGGTTTGGTATCATCTAAGCAGGAGAGAAAGTAATGTTGTGTAACATTGAGTCTTCATTGGTTTGCTATCATCTTATCTTCAAAATCCATGTTATTTGAGTCTTCATTGGTTTGCCATCATCTAAGTAGGTGGTAGATCTTGAAAGGAATTTTTGCTGTGTTGGAGAAGTATGCTGTCTTCAAAACTCATGTAGTTTGAGTCTTCATTGGTTTGGTATCATCTAAGTAGGTGGTAGATCTTGAAAGGAATTCTTGCTGTGTTGGAGAAGTATGCTGTCTTCAAAATTCATGTAGTTTGAGTCTTCATTGGTTTGATATGATCTAAGTAGGTGGTAGATCTTGAAAGGAATTCTTGTGAAAGGAATTTTTGCTGTGTTGGAGAAGTATGCTGTCTTCAAAATTCATGTAGTTTGAGTCTTCATTGGTTTGATATGATCTAAGTAGGTGGTAGATCTTGAAAGGAATTCTTGCTGTGTTGGAGAAGTGTGCTGTCTTCAAAATTGATGTAGTTTGAGTCTTCATTGGTTTGGCATCATCTAAGTAGGTGGTAGATCTTGAAAGGAATTCTTGATGTGTTGGAGAAGTATGCTGTCTTCAAAACTCATGTAGTTTGAGTCTTCATTGGTTTGGTATCATCTAAGTAGGTGGTAGATCTTAAAAGGAATTCTTGCTGTGTTGGAGAAGTATGCTGTCTTCAAAATTCATGTAGTTTGAGTCTTCATTGGTTTTCAAAACTCATGTAGTTTGAGTCTTCATTAGTTTGGTATCATCTAAGTAGGTGGTAGATCTTGAAAGGAATTCTTGCTGTGTTGGAGAAGTATGCTGTCTTCAAAATTCATGTAGTTTGAGTCTTCATTGGTTTGATATGATCTAAGTAGGTGGTAGATCTTGAAAGGAATTCTTGCTGTGTTGGAGAAGTGTGCTGTCTTCAAAATTGATGTAGTTTGAGTCTTCATTGGTTTGGCATCATCTAAGTAGGTGGTAGATCTTAAAAGGAATTCTTGCTGTGTTGGAGAAGTATGCTGTCTTCAAAATTCATGTAGTTTGAGTCTTCATTGGTTTGATATGATCTAAGTAGGTGGTAGATCTTGAAAGGAATTCTTGCTGTGTTGGAGAAGTATGCTGTCTTCAAAATTGATGTAGTTTGAGTCTTCATTGGTTTGGCATCATCTAAGTAGGTGGTAGATCTTGAAAGGAATTCTTGCTGTGTTGGAGAAGTGTGCTGTCTTCAAAATTGATGTAGTTTGAGTCTTCATTGGTTTGGCATCATCTAAGTAGGTGGTAGATCTTGAAAGGAATTCTTGCTGTGTTGGAGAAGTATGCTGTCTTCAAAACTCATGTAGTTTGAGTCTTCATTGGTTTGGTATCATCTAAGTAGGTGGTAGATCTTGAAAGGAATTCTTGCTGTGTTGGAGAAGTATGCTGTCTTCAAAATTCATGTAGTTTGAGTCTTCATTGGTTTTCAAAACTCATGTAGTTTGAGTCTTCATTGGTTTGGTATCATCTAAGTAGGTGGTAGATCTTGAAAGGAATTCTTGCTGTGTTGGAGAAGTACGCTGTCTTCAAAATTCATGTAGTTTGAGTCTTCATTGGTTTGATATGATCTAAGTAGGTGGTAGATCTTGAAAGGAATTCTTGCTGTGTTGGAGAAGTGTGCTGTCTGCAAAATTGATGTAGTTTGAGTCTTCATTGGTTTGGCATCATCTAAGTAGGTGGTAGATCTTGAAAGGAATTCTTGTTGTGTTGGAGAAGTATGCTGTCTTCAAAATTCATGTAGTTTGAGTCTTCATTGGTTTTCAAAACTCATGTAGTTTGAGTCTTCATTGGTTTGGTATCATCTAAATAGGTGGTAGATCTTGAAAGGAATTCTTGCTGTGTTGGAGAAGTATGCTGTCTTCAAAATTCATGTAGTTTGAGTCATCATTGGTTTTCAAAACTCATGTAGTTTGAGTCATCATTGGTTTGGTATCATCTAAGTAGTTGGTAGATCTTGAAAGGAATTCTTGCTGTGTTGGAGAAGTATGCTGTCTTCGAAATTCATGTAGTTTGAGTCTTCATTGGTTTTCAAAACTCATGTAGTTTGAGTCTTCATTGGTTTGGTATCATCTAAGTAGGTGGTAGATCTTGAAAGAAATTCTTGCTGTGTTGGAGAAGTGTGCTGTTGGTAGATCTTAACCAGATGTTTTATAGTCTCTGCTACTGATGCATTTCGTCTCAAACAAGAGTCCAAAGTACACATTGTGTCTACAAAATACAAAAAGTTGATTGTTACAATTGATTCATTTATTTTCATTGTCTTTATATACAGCGTTTTGTCTCAAACTAGCATAAAATTTAAAAATAAATAATTAGAGCTTTCTACTAGTGTTAAATAATTATTGATATTGATTAGTTTTTACCTTATCACCGCTTAGAGCCAGATGATTTAATTAACTAAAGACAAATAATTATTTTAGCATCTCTTACCTTGATGGTCTCCTAGTAGCTGTAGTAGATGATGCTTCTCCGCTTGCTGTTGAAGAACTGGATGCTTTCTGTGTGAAAACAGTGGCTCTTAAATAGCTAAGGTTGCACTGATAAAACCCTATGAATCAGCATTTTTTCCAATGCTTTCGCGGGAATATAAACTGTTTTTTCGCGTGAATAAAAAACAGTGTTTTCGCGGGAATAAATAATTTATTTTCACGCGAATGGAAACCGTTGCCTTCGCGGGAATACAAATTTTATTTTCACACAAATACAAACCAATGTTTTCGCGGGAATAAATAATTTATTTTCAGGCGAATACAAACCGTTGCTTTCGCGGGAATAAATATTTTATTTTCACACGAATGGAAACTGTTGCTTTCGCGGGAATAAATACTTTATTTTCACGCGAATCGAAACCGTTGCTTTCGCGGGAATAAACATTTTATTTTCAGGCGAATACAAACCATTGCTTTCGCGGGAATAAATAATTTATTTTCAGGCGAATACAAACCGTTGCTTTCGCGGGAATAAATAATTTATTTTCACACGAATGGAAACCGTTGCTTTCGCGGGAATAAACATTTTATTTTCAGGCGAATACAAACCGTTGCTTTCGCGGGAATAAATAATTTATTTTCAGGCGAATACAAACCGTTGCTTTCGCGGGAATAAACATTTTATGTTCAGACGAAAACAAACCGTTGCTTTCGCGGGAATAAACATTTTATTTTCAGGCAAATACAAACCGTTGCTTTCGCGGGAATAAATAATTTATTTTCAGGCGAATACAAACCAATGTTTTCGCGGGAATAAATAATTTATTTTCACACGGATGGAAACCCTTGCTTTCGCGGGAATAGAAATTTTATTTTCCCGCGAATACAAACCAAAGCTTTCGCGGGAATCAATACTTTATTTTCACGCGAATGGAAACCGTTGCTTTCGCGGGAATCAATACTTTATTTTCACGCGAATGGAAACCGTTGCTTTCGCGGGAATAAATATTTTATTTTCACGCGAATATAAACCAATGTTTTCGCGGGAATAAATAATTTATTTTCACACGGATAGAAACCGTTGCTTTCGCGGGAATAGAAATTTTATTTTCCCGCGAATACAAACCAAAGCTTTCGCGGGAATCAATACTTTATTTTCACGCGAATGGAAACCGTTGCTTTCGCGGGAATCAATACTTTATTTTCACGCGAATGGAAACCGTTGCTTTCGCGGGAATAAATATTTTATTTTCACGCGAATACAAACCAATGTTTTCGCGGGAATAAATAATTTATTTTCACACGGATAGAAACCGTTGCTTTCGCGGGAATAGAAATTTTATTTTCCCGCGAATACAAACCAAAGCTTTCGCGGGAATCAATACTTCATTTTCACGCGAATGGAAACCGTTGCTTTCGCGGGAATAAACATTTTATTTTCAGGCGAATACAAACCGTTGCTTTCGCGGGAATAGAAATTTTATTTTCCCGCGAATACAAACCAAAGCTTTCGCGGGAATCAATACTTCATTTTCACGCGAATGGAAACCGTTGCTTTCGCGGGAATAAACATTTTATTTTCAGGCGAATACAAACCGTTGCTTTCGCGGGAATAAATAATTTATTTTCAGGCGAATACAAACCGTTGCTTTCGCGGGAATAAATAATTTATTTTCACACGAATAGAAACCGTTGCTTTCGCGGGAATAAATAATTTATTTTCACGCGAATGGAAACCGTTGCTTTCGCGGGAATAAACAGTTTTTATTCCCGCGAAAGCATTGGAAAAAATGCTGATTCATAGGGTTTAATCAGTGCAACTTTAGCTATTTAAGAGCCACTGTTTTCACATAGAAAGCATCCAGTTCTTCAACAGCAAGCGGAGAAGCATCATCTACTACAGCTACTAGGAGAGCATCAAGGTAAGAAACGCTAAAATAATTATTTGTCTTTAGTTAATTAAATCATCTGGCTCTAAGTGGTGATAAGGTAAAAAACAATCAATAATAATTTAACACCAGTAGAAAGCTCTAATTATTTATTTTTAAAATAAATAATAAAAACTTGTGAAAATGAACTGGTAACATTACGTTGACTGAAATAATGCCTAAAACGTCTCACATAAATTTTGGTCTGACCAAAAATGGACTGAAAACCTTTACCTTTAGAGCGAGTACAAAATTATCGTAACTTGCTATAGCGAATATTCTAAGAAATATTTTGTTTTTTCCGTTGCTAACTTGACGTAAATATTTGTAACGGATGTCACATGATCTCAATCGGTTTTTGCCAACTGAATCACTTAGTTACTCGTAAACATTTGATACTCGCTTGATCTTTTGGTTGATAACAGCAATGTCCCAATTTGGTTTATCGTAAATATTTCAAAAACGGATATCGCGTGATTTCTGTTAGTTTTTTCTACTGAATCGCTTAGTTACTCGTAAGCATTTGAAAATCGCTTGACTTTTTCGTTGATAAAACCTGTCGCAAGTATCTATTAACAAATATTACCGTGATTTCGATCAGTTTTCCTTACTAGATTACTTAGTTACTCATCAACATTTCATAATCGCTTTCATTAATAGTCGTTGCAAAGCAATGTTGTATTTGAAAAATATTACTACGATTCCAATCAATTTCCTTACTGAATTACTTAATTACTCGCAGGTATTTCATAATTTCTTTCACTAATATTTACAAAGTAATATTGTAAATATATAATGCAGTAGATGCTAAATTGACACGAATTTCATTTATATGATTCTAAAACTTAACTAATGTAGTTTTTTACCAGAAATAATAATAGTTTTTAAACAAAAATCAAAAATTAACGCTGATTACATGTATGGTAAACATAATAAGTGTAAATATATATAACTAAAAGAAGTATTTATGCTCTAGATAGTTTCATACTCACACAAACTGTTTGTTCGCTACTTTATGTATATGTAGATAAAGTCAATGAAAATAAATGAATCAATTGTAACAATCAATTTTTTTGTATTTTGTAGACACAATGCCTACTTTGGACTTCTGTTTGAGACAAAACACAGCAGCAGCAAAGACTATAAAACATCTGGATAAGATCCAATTGAAGTAACTGCAGATAACTAAAGGAAAAACATGTGCTACAGCATACAGAGTGAACAAGGTGTGTGTAGATTATTACTCAGTCTCATTACACTACTATTACTAAGAATTATTGTAGGTGTTGGATAAAGGATTGAGCAGTAATGTTAATAAATTCTAACCATTGTAAATAATACTTCAACTCAAATAAAATTAATGAAAATTGAATGGAATAAAAGAATATTTCACCAAATACCCCTGTTTTCTTTTGGATATATACAAATAGATGAATATCTAGCTTCTTCTATTTTTTTCATTTGAGTGCAATTATTTCCCCTCCTCTGTCCTCTTTTCCTCTCTCCTTTCTCTCAAGATACCATATGAGTTCGAATTATGTAAAAAACTATCAATACTTAAATGCCATACATTCATAATGTTTTCTATTGTAGTTATTTCCCAAATACTGTAAATTTTAACCATCTAGAGGTCTAATTTGACGATTTTCCAAGATATTTTATAGTATTCAATATACTTATTATGTAAATAACTAAAAGAAATATTTACGCTCAAGCCTCCTCTCTCTCCTCTCTCCTCTCTCCTCTACCAAATACTCCTCTCTCCTCTCTTGCAGTTATTTCCCAAATACTGTAAATTTTAACCATCTAGAGGGCTAATTTGGTGATTTTCCAACATATTTTATAGCATTCAATATAGTTATTATGTCATAAATGTATATTATTCAATCTAGATATAAATATATCCATAAATATGTACATAATTATCCATATATACATGGTTGTATAAAAAACTAAAAAATACACTACCATTACTAAGAATTGTTGTAGGTGTTGGATAAAGGATTGAGCAGCAATTTTAATAAATTCTAACCATTGTAAATAATACTTCAATTCAAATAAAATTAATGAAAATTGAATGGAATAAAAGAATACTTCACCAAATACCCTAGTTTTCTTGTGGATATATACAAATAGATGAATATCTAGCTTCATCTATTTTTTTCATTTGAGTGCAATTATTTCCCTCCTCTCTCCTCTTTTCCTGTCTCCTTTTTCTCAAGATACCATATGAGTTCAAATTATGTAAAAAACTAGTAATACTTAAATGCCATACATTCATAATGTTTTCTATTGTAGTTATTTCCCAAATACTGTAAATTTTAACCATCTAGAGGTCTAATTTGACAATTTTCCAAGATATTTATGCTCAAGCCCCCTCTCTCTCCTCTCTCCTCCCTCCTCTACCAAATACTCCTCTCTCCTCTCTTGCAGTTATTTCCCAAATACTTTAACTGTAGATTTTAACCATCTAGAGGTCTAATTTGCTGATTTTCCAACATATTTTATAGCATTTAATATACTTATTATGTAATAAATGTATATTATGCAATGTAAATGTAAATAGATCCATAAATATGTACATAATTATCCATATATACATGAATGTATAGAAAACTAAAAAGTCTCTCTCCTCTCTCTCCTCTCTCTTCTCTCCTCTCTCTTCTCTCCTCTCTCATCTCTCCTCTCCCCTCTCCCCTCTCTCCTCTCTCTCTCTCAAGTAACCATATGAATTCGAATTATGTAAAAAAATTATCAAACTGTAAATTTTAACCATCTAGAGGTCTAATTTGACAATTTTCCAAGATATTTTATAGTATTCAATATACTTATTATGTAAATAACTAAAATTCAATGTAGATATATCTCCTCTCTCCTCTCTCCTCTCTCTATGTAGATATAAATATAGCCATAAATATGTACATAATTAACCATATATACATGAATGTATAGAAAACTAAAAAAATCTCTCTCCTCTCTCTCTCCTCTCTCTCTTTCTCTCAAGATACCATATGTATGTATGTATGCATTGATTGTCATTACAAGTTGTAGTGCTTTGTATTACTTAGTATTTACTGACTCTAGCTATATTATATAGGAAGATTTTCCCTACTTATTATGTAATCAATGTATATAATCATATTATTTCCCAAATACTGTAGATTTTAACCATCTAGAGGTCTAATTTGGTGATTTTCCAACATATTTTATAGCATTTAATATACTTATTATGTAATAAATGTATATTATGCAGTGTAAATGTAAATATAACCATAAATATGTACATAATTATCCATATATACATGAATGTATAGAAAACTAAAAAGTCTCTCTCCTCTTTCTCCTCTCTCCTCTCTCTTCTCTCCTCTCTCACCTCTCCTCTCCCCTCTCCCCTCTCTCCTTTCTCTCTCTCAAGTAACCATATGAATTTGAATTATGTAAAAAATTATCAAAACTTGAATGCTATATGAGTTAGAATTATGTAT
Source organism: Cryptosula pallasiana (assembly GCA_945261195.1). Lineage (NCBI taxonomy): Eukaryota > Metazoa > Bryozoa > Gymnolaemata > Cheilostomatida > Cryptosulidae > Cryptosula > Cryptosula pallasiana. The sequence continues at coordinate 39,990,817 of OX183132.1, read as the reverse complement.
AGAATTATCAAAACTTAAATGCCATACATTCAAAATCTATATGCCATATAAGTTTAAGTTAAGTAAAAAAATAATCAAAAACTCAAATGCCACTTAAATGCCACTCAAATGCCACTCAAGTACCCCTCAAATGAAATACAATATAAACTCGGCGAATTTATCCAACGTCGTAACCCATTGCATAACCTCCAAGGTCTAATCCACAAAAAACACTTGGTAGGGAGATCTGCTCATATATTACTACTCTTCCCAACCCTAACACGCGCCCACACTTTTTCTTTCCCAAGTCTTTCAACCATGCCCCGAATGAGGTACATTTTCCTCCAAGTCACCTCCCCCCCCCCCCCTGCTCTTTGCTATGAGCTGAGCTTAACCATTTTTAGACAGTCCTGCAGCCACAACAACAAAACTCTAACTACTTAAAATCAACAGTTTCTCTCCAATTTCTTTGGTTTCCCACCAGCCGCTCTGTGAGCAGTTAACTCCAGCTATTTTGAACTAAATTAAAAATACATTACCAAATGTTTTGAAAAGATGATTTTGGAATTTAGTCATGACTTCAGATTTTATTCAGTTAAACTTTGATCAAAGTAGAAATCCGATATCTCTAAGGAAACTGGTGATAGCTACTCAAAGGTTATGTAGCGTTGGACGTAGGAAAGAATGTCCCCTTATTGAATAATGGTAAGCTGGCGTTTCTGTGCAAAGGAAAAAACAAGCTGACACCTAGGAGTGGACAGACGTTGGTGTAATGTACAAAAGTTTGTGATCATGCTGTTGTGTTCCGATTTATGTATCTTGTACAGACTGACTTGTATGTTTCTTTCTAATCAAAGTATTTGGATTAGAATCAAGGGGTATTTGGATTTAATATTACACTTTGCACTCTCTGGAAATCCTCGTGTAAGTTGACTTGGGAAAGTGAAGCAGTAATTGAGAAAAATTATTTGTTATACATCCGGAAGACTGCTTAAAGACCTGCGTATAGATCTGGAAGAAAAATAGAAGAGAGTTGTGGTTGGGGAATGATCATTTGAAAGGGAGAGGGTGGTCCAGCTTTTGTTGTTTTCCAATAAAACATATATAAAAACATCTGGTCTTAATCAGTGTATATAAACTTGCTGATTTATTTGAAAGATGATATGACTTTGGTGGTCGGTTAGTTGAGGAATAATAGATATATGTTGAGCTTTTCTAGTATTATCAGTTGTTTCAACTTTAATTGGTCGCTTTCAATGAAAGCGCTATATACCGGTTTTTTCTTCTAGTTGTCACTCAGAGTGACTTGCACTCTAATATTGTGGTGAATTTGCATGCAATTAACATTTCTGGATCCAACCATCTCACTACAACCCTTCAACTTCAGCCCTCTGTTCTCCAATACACTTCTATATTACCTACACCTCTCTTCTAAAAACCTACATATACCTTTGAGTCAACCCAACAACGGAGCTACTGTCTTCACATCAGCAATGACTGGTAATAGTTGAGAACTTTGCAGTTTGTGCCCCTGGGGAGGCTTCATAAACAACATCTATTATTAGGACCCCCGCAGCTTCTTGCAATAATAACTTCCTTCCCTTCCACTACAGTGGTGTGAAGATGAAGCCAGAATAAGTATCAGGGGTAATAAACAGAGTTGTCTTCTCCTCATCTTGTCTCAGAGAAGTTGAAAATTTTAATTTAAAACTTCAGTTCAAAACATTAAAAAAAAACATTTAGCCACCATTTTTCGCAAATGTTTTTTTATTCAGATTTTGGAATTTTTCTCGAGTATTTCCAGAAGACGTTTATTAGAACCCATGGCAGGTGAAAGTCATTTGATTGGACCAGAAAAAACAGGCACCATAGAGAGTAAATGGAGCAACTACTGAGGAGGCAGCTTTTGTATTCATTTTCTTATATTAGCATTTGAGTGTATTATTATTGGACAATGTTTTCGACTGCTAATTTGTGTGTTGATCATTATATTTTAGTGTAGAGGACTTTAATGAGAGTTAGTTCAGAGCTAGTTTAGAGTTTGATCCAGTTGACTTTGTGAGCTCTAGTCAGCAGAATGCACAATAAACTGTTTTATATTATTATTATATTATTATATTATATTATTATTATATTATTATGACTTAGAAGTTGCTTGTGAAAGCCACCTTTGACTCAGGAAATTAGTCCATTATTAAATTCCGACTCAAAGCTTCAGGTTTTCTACTAAGATTTAGCGCTCCCGCTAGTTTGTCAAAATATGAAGATTATTTCTGTGGTGATCATCAATATTGCTAGGGAGTTTCAAAGAGCCCAATTAACATCCTATCAAGTTGTGCTTGTATCATAAAGGTTAATACCATATAAAATTTTTGATTTTAATCACAAAAATAATTACTCTATTGATTTTTGGGAGCTAGACAGGATTTCAACCCATGAATAGTCTGAACACAGCAAAGAGTAACGGGCTGGAATGTTGTTATACCACAATTTTCCACTAGGTTTTTGTGTTTATTTAAAAATACGTCAGCTTTTTGCTGGTTTTGCAGTGTCAGAAAAGTAAACTGTTATGTCTAGTTGTAATGTCATGCAAATACTGGATCTATGCCAACAGGGCTTTGTGTAACCATAATTGTTGGTAAATATTTTGGTTTTGAACCAAAATTAGTATTTCTCAGTATTAAACTTATGATTGAGTCAATCGATCACTCGTTTGTTAGCTGACTAATCCGCCATTTTGTTTTATTATTTACCAAACAATAGAATACAGAGGACTAACAGACAGACATTCACAATACACACATGGCAAGACAACTCTCTCTAAGTTAAATCGTATTATCTAACTGATGGTAACAGTTAAAATTACTTGGCACAAAAAAATAAATATTTTACCACTTACAACAAAAAATGTTAATCGTGATGATGTCTCTTATCCATATAACACAACAATTCAAGGTGGAAGTCCACCATAGACATCTACAGTGTATCCAAACCATAGACCTCAAACTCATAGATGTTTAGTTGAGTAGTAGCATTCAGAAGCATTTGAACAAACTGGCCACTGATTGGCTGGTTACAACCAATCAATGTGTAAAACTCATTGAGAACTCCATCCTGATAGGCACAAAGAGATTGAGGGTTGACATCATAGAATATCTTTTCTTCCTCCACAGATACAGTGATGATGGCGTTTTTAGCTCTTTTCCATTTTGTTCCTTTATCTACATAACATATTATCTGTTGTTTGTTGTTTATTTATTCTATTCACACTTTTTCGAAGAAAAATTAACTAATTCATGGCTACAGAAAAATCACCATGTACTCAAAAGTTTTCATTTTTTAGTTATTAGGTTGTTCCGAAAAATTTACTTTCAGTAAATACTCAGAGAAAAAATAACTTGATTAACTGAAAGAAAAAATAAGCTAGTTTAAAATTAGACCTGATCGGTTGAGAATTCTGACACCCCAAATACAGTGAATGTCAAGTAGGTTGACTCTGAGCCAAGGTTGTACTTCTTTGTTTGTATGAGCAATGCTCAATTTCTCATCATCAACTGGTGGTAGGTAGATTCCATCGACTGCATAAGATCCATCTTGTGGCAACGAATCTACTTTTCTCAAATGTACTGATGACATTGAGACAGGTTTACCTGTAAAAAAGGCTTTATTTGCAACTCAATTGTCACAATGGAATACTTTTTTACCTTTTTGTATGATCAACTTTGTTGTTAGGCATTTTCTGGAAAAAAAAGCCTCAAACAGTTGATTATTTTTCACAGTTTTGGAGACACTAGTATCTGACAGTCAATCAAATGCTTCTAACCGCAAATTTAACGGAACTCAAAAGTTTATAACAGAAACACATTATTTTGTGACGTGAAAATAAACCGTTGAAAAATGTTTCATGATTACACCAAAGAAATATGGATTGGCGTAAAAACCAGTTTAAATTATAGTATTTCAGTTTTATAGTTGGACAATGAGAATTGAAGTTATTATGATATAATTGAAATTAAAAATTGCACCGGATGAAACTTTTTTATGAGTTGGATTAATTAATTTTAAGGAAGTTGCTTGACTGATTTTTTCTGAAGGACTGATGAAGTTTACAGTTTCTTACATTAAACTAATTTATGTAAGTTCTCCAAGAAGCTGACAGAAAGTGTGTAGAAAACAAAAATAATGACTTTTGTTAAGTTATTTGTTTTTAAGGTTTTTAACCCATAACCCATAGTAAACAAAACAACTTTTACTTTAGTTAAAAAATACTGGTTGAAAGCAGCTATTAAATCAACATGTACCTTTAGCCAGCAGAGAGTTTGGTTCCAGTGGATGTTGTACATAAAACTCATCTTCTACCAACTCTGTGGACTTTATCCATAGATTGACACAACTAAATAAACTACAAGACTTCTCTGACTCATTGTACAGATAACCAATACAGGCATTGACTGTATTACACTCAAGTGCACAACATTCAACACTTGTCACTGTACTTCTGTTGAGTATATCATCTGGTCTCACTAATTGTACTTTGTTGTACAATTTACCAATGCTGCACTCAGCGGATAAGATCAGCCATAGACATAGGATATCTAAAGTATAAAAGTACAGCTTCATTTATGCAAAACCGGACACTTATCAATGTCATGGATGGATCATAAACCAGTTATATAAAGAAAAATGTAGTTAAATGGATATTCAAAGCTACTGGAAGAAAGTGAACTTTAAAGTCGCTATAGTTTTGTGTCATATAAAATAGTGAAGTGGGATTTTTATATGTCATTCAATTGATAAAAACATTGAATTGCATCGCTGTAAAACCAAAGATGAGTAACTTCAGCTTAACAAATTATTATATATCAGTGAAATTGACATGTTGGCAAAACCGTGTTTGCTTATTGTTAGTTATGATTAAAATGTACATATAAAATATCACTAACTTCAACTTAGTATTCTATTAAAAACTTACAAGAAGGCCGCACAGACATTATGTTATCCATGCGTTCTGCTGCTAAGATCCAGAAATAAATAACAACATGTCGTACCACTAGAAGTTTATCTGTCACAAATCTATAAGTAAATCTTCTAGCTATTCTTTACTGAAATGAGATATATGCTTATGGCTATATCAGCTTCCTATGTATTTAAATAATTTGAGAAAAATCATTTTTTGATTCAAAACCCACACATATACTTCAAAGCGTCAATTTCAACTTCAAAGTTTTGATTTCAATACCGAAACTCAAGTATTTTGTTGATGCTTTAAATCTGTAAACTCCATTTGCATCAAATAGGCAATGAAGAAATAATCGCTTTATTTTAAACCATCATAGAGGATCAAAGTGCTGACTTCAAAAACAAAAATAATCACTTTATTGATGATTCTCACATGTTAATCAGAAAATATAGCGTAAAATCGACGAGTAAAGGTAGGTTGGTGACTATACCAACTCAGTGATGTGTAAAAGATTGTTGGAGAACAGGTTGTAGCTGTATCTAGGCCCTGCAGTCTCCAATAAACTGCAGTGAAAATGCTGCCATTAGGTATATCTGTTGACTAGATTGATAAACAGCTCCCATTATTTATACTTGGGGACCCCATCGATGGGTGGGGAATGCATCTATCCAAGCTTTTACTTTTTGCCACGTACAAATAAAAATTATGTCCTTCGATCTGGATCAGTTTGTGAAGATATAAAACTCCTGAGTGGATTGCAGAGAGCAAATTCATTTTCATTTTTGTGAGCACTTCTAAAACGCTTAACCTGTCATTATTACTCTATGGTACTGATAGCGTGGTGTTACAGGAAGTAACAGGAAGTGATAGCAAGCCGAAGGAAAAAAATTTTAGCATTTGTCTAGTGGGTGATGTTTGTTTTGAAGCAATCATTAATGATTAACTATAATACTAACAATTGTTTTTATTATTTTAACAAAACGGCTCTGTTCTTTATTATGATGATTAATTTATTTATAACCGATTATTATTGTACATGATTATCGCAACAAGAGTATTCGCGACCTGTCCATCGAACAACGGACGGAAAGTAATAGGTGTTCGCAAATCAATAGATCGCGTATGGAGTTGAACATTAGTTTGGATCATCATGACTATTCAATGAACTGTTATAGTTTACTGAACAAGCCTTAAAAAAGATAATGCCCAATTTTCAAATAATCAAGAAAAAATAAAAATCACATCGTTATAGTCTGAAATAGTTATTTTAAACAATCGTAGTTTTTTGTAACATTACTTAATGATATAAAACTAGTCTATGCAAATGAACAAAGACTCGCTTGCTATAATTTATTTAGTGTTCAGTTTTATTCGCGGCCTACAAAAAATTTAAATAAAAGCTTGTTAATTATTTTTTTTTATTCAGTACGTTACTTTTTGTTGTCTTAAACAAAAGAAGTTTATTGCCAAACCAATTATTTGTATTACAATTCGTTTGGCAAACATGGGTCACAAATACTTTTAGTATGCATTAATAAGAAACAATACTGTTTATACGATTATCAATATTAATGAAAAATAATATAATAATGTCGGAAATGAACTGCTTGGAAATAAATGTCACCTGCATGGCGATGTATGAAATTTATCTTTTGAATTGGTGGTGGTTGCAGTTTATGAGCATGCCTCTCAAACCAGTTTAATATTTCAGTGGGGGGATGGTATTTGGAGATCTACTTAAAATATAGTTACCAACCTGCTTGCATTAAATAAATTGCAAGAAACATCATTCATTGCATGCATCAATCCTACCGGCAAATAGACCGATTGTTATCTCCCTGTGCGCACCTGTGTGGAGTATAGAAATATGCTGAATGAGTAGCCAATCAGAAATAAGCTTGCACACCCAACAGTGTCGTTCACAATAAAATGCTTTTCATCCAGGAGCAATATACTTTTACCCAAAACCACTAGACACATGAACATATTTTACCAATGCGCCTCCTATGGAGCCTCCCCCCCTCACTATATGCTTGCATATATGCATATAAAGTTGTTGAAAGAATATTCATGTCATGTCTCAGTTCCTAGTCAAAGCTATTCAGTGTGAAAGTGGTGACTTTGTTGTAAACTCCGCCTTTTGGTTCTAAATTGATGATAACTTGGTAGTTTTATTATCAGTATTTTTGGAAATCCTACACTAATGTGGTGGTCTCCACGAGGTTTGCATGGTCAGAAAAGATAGTCCCAAAACTGGGAAGTTCTCAAGAGAAGTGTTAGGGTCAAAAAATCAGCACTTTCTTTGGCAAGTTAATCTGAGTAGTCTGTGAGCTTATTCCTAAATGGTGACTTATCCAAATTGCGAGTCACTCACAGGCGTGCAAAAGAAAGTTGCATTAGAGTCATCTCTACTTTAGTTTATGATGGACTGTTGGGACAATTATAAACAGTCCTCCAACACATTTACTCACACTGGTAAGGGGGTATAGTCACCAACCTATTGATCACTGCTTGTTGGTACAACACTATTTACTAGTAAAAATCTGGTCTACATCTCAGAAACGTCAATAAGGTAGTTATTTTTTCTTTCGAGTCGTATTGTAGATCTTATACTTGCTAGTTTGAAGTACAATGAAGTTCTAAGACAAAATATTGATTTTTTTCATAAATTATTTATATACATAAAAAGCTGATATAGCCATATGTATATAAATCAATTCAAGAAAGAACGGCTAAAAAATTTACTTATTTATTTGTGAAATAATTTTTTTAGTGACATGACATTTTGTTATTCAATTATGGATGTAGGTAGCAAAAAAGAGCAATAGCACAATATTTTTAATGCCATCTAGTAATTCTGTGAAACGATTTCTACTGAAAATTAATGCTATTTAATAGATAAATCTTGTAATATTTCTATTTGGCTAAAGAATTGTTAGTTTCTGGTAAAAAGATTTTCTACATAAAATTTGGTGTGTATCTATCATTGACATGGATAAATATTAGATTTTGTATCAATGAAGCTGTATCAAGCTGTACTTTTATACTTTAGATATCCTATGTCTATGGCTAATCTTATCCGCTGAGTGCAGCGTTGGTAAATTGTACAACAAAGTACAACTAGTGAGACCAGATGATATACTCAACAGAAGTACAGTGACAAGTGTTGAATGTTGTACACTTGAGTGTAATACAGTCAATGCCTGTATTGGTTATCTGTACAATGAGTCAGAGAAGTCTTGCAGTTTATTTAGTTGTGTCAATCTATGGATAAACTCTACAGAGTTGGTAGAAGATGAGTTTTATGTACAACATCTACTGGTACCAAACTCTCTGCTGGCTAGAGGTATGCTATGTATTGATTTATTAGCAATTTTCAATCATTAGTTTTAAACCGAGATCAATTTTGTTTTGTTTCTTTAATACAACGAAATTAATGTTTGTTTTTTTTATTGGCTTGAATGTTACTTCTGAAATCCCTAGCAGCTCGAGACGATTATATAAATTATTTTTCTTTTACAAACTGCGAAACCACAAATTTTTTGCTTAGTCTTAGATCACAAATTTGGTTGAAAATTCCATCATTTGATCATTTTAAAGCCATTAAAAAATATAAGTCTTCAATTTTAAATCTCATAACTGTTTGCCAGAAAAAGTTCTATACTATATTTTACATCAATCCATTTGGCTCTGATACAATAGTGGAAGTCTTTTTGCAGCTTTATTCTTATATAATAAAGTAAATTGTCTTGAAAAGTATTTTCAAATTTTGTCAAAATTTTTATATGGCCAATTAGGTATGGCTCTCTCCACACCTATTTGAGGTTTTTTTACCGAAATTGCCTGACAACGAAGTTGATCATATAACAAAAAGTAAAAAAGTATTGCATTGTTATAATTCGCTGGAAATAAAACTGTATCCATTTTTAAGGGTAAACCTGTCACTATGTTATCGACCAAATTGGCAAGTGCAGATTCTTGACTACTAGATGGATCTTATGCAGTTGACAGAATTTATTAGCCTACGGTGGATGAGTAAAGATTGAGCATTGCTCATACATACAGCAGAGTACAATCTTGGCTCAGAGCCGACCTACTTGACATTTATTGTATCTTGGGTGTCAGAATTGAGGCAAAAGTCAGAACATTGTTAAAGTGTTGGTGCTTATTGAACAGGTATCTCCTCATTTTCACATTCCTGTTCAGTTCTTTTAATCTGAGTGCTAAATATCTAAAATATTTTTGGTTCAACTGAATAAGTAAAGGTGGCGACACTTGAACAAAAATTTTCGGTGTGACTCATGAGCGTTTTTCACAAAAAAACCTTTTGATTGCTAACAGAAAATGCAACAATAATAGATAAATATATATTGATATGTCAACTTTGTAGATAGGTGGAATCTGCGAGACAAAACTATAAATGCCATCATCACTGTATCTGTGGAGGAAGAGAAGATATTCTATGATGTCAACCCTCAATCTCTTTGTGCCTATCGTGATGGAGTTCTCAACCAGTTCTACACACTGATTGGTTGTAACCAGCCAATCAGTGGCCAGTTTGTTCAGATGCTTCTGAATGCTATGACTGATGTAAGTATATATGAGTTTTAGGTCTATGGTTTAGATACACTGTAGATGTCTATGGTAAACTTTCAACTTGAACTTTTGTGGTACATAGGCGAAAATTTTAATCATTATTAATATTTTGTGTTGTAAGAGGTAAAAATAATTATTTTTCTGTATCAAAAAAAGTCAGCTGTCACTATGAATATACCCTACCATTTAACTTGGAGAGAGTTGTCTTGTCTTGTGTGTATTGTGAATGTCAGCAAGTTTTCTGTATTTTGGTGTCTTTTCAACAATAAACAAAACTGTTACGTTAGTCAGCCAACGACTTGTGTTAGAGTAACTCAATTATTATTACAATGCTGGGCAATATAAGTTCTGTAAAATATCCGGAATATTTAACCAGATCACAAAAAGTTTGGTTTTTCTATTTTTAGAGTGTGATAAACACTGAATCCCGTTACAACTTACTTATAATATTGGTTCTTTCATAAGTTATCTAAAGACATCAAAAGTTGATATGGCTAGCTTATATGTGTGCAAATCAATTCAATAGAGAATAAGTTGAAAATTCACCTATTGATTTGTGCCAAATAAATTGCTTTGACATCAAATCTAGGTAGCAACGAGAAACAATAGCAGAATGTTTGAAACTTTATTTTATAAGTTTTTGATTTATATTTACTCAAATTAGTGTTATTTAATATGTTATTATCTTACTGTTTAAAACAAACTAAATAATTGTTTGTTTGGGGTAGAAATAATTTCCTGTATAAAACTGGGTGTGTATCTATCATTGACATTGATAAATGTAAGATTTTGTATAAATGAAGCTGTACTTGTAGATACTTTAGATACTTTAGATATCCTATGTCTATGGTTGATCTTGATCATTGGTAAGTTGTACAACAAAGTACAATTAGTGAGACCAGATGATATACTCAACAGAAGTACAGTGACAAGTGTTGAATGTTGTACACTTGAGTGTAATACAGTCAATGCCTGTATTGGTTATCTGTACAATGAGTCAGAGAAGTCTTGTAGTTTATTTAGTTGTGTCAATCTATGGATAAAGTCTACAGAGTTGGTAGAAGATGAGTTTTATGTACAACATCCACTGGAACCAAACTCTCTGCTGGCTAGAGGTATACTGCGCATTGATTTTATAGCAATTCTCATTCATTAGTTTTAAACCAAAACCAACTTTTTTTGTTTCTTACGGTTTATGAGACATGTATTTAATACAATGCAATTAATATTTTTTGATTTTTACAAGCTTGAATGTTATTTTTTTTCAACTCTCTGGCGGCTCGAGGTGGTTATGTAAATTATTTTCCTTTTAAAAACTATGAAAACCAAAATATTTTTCCTTGATATTAGATCATAAGTTTTTTTAAAGCCATTAACAGAACAGAAGTTTCACCACATGATAATCAATCTTCAGTTGAGAATCTCATAATGGTTTGTCGCAAAAAGTGTTATGCTATATGTTACACAGGTTTTTACATAAACCCATTTGGCTCTGGTACAACCATGGAAATGTTTTTGCAGTTTTACTTTTATATAATGAGTTAGATTACCTGGAAAATTAATTCTACATTTTGTCAAGTTTGTTGCTTGAAGCGTTACTTGGCCAGTTAGGTATGGCTCTCTTCACAATTATGTGAGGTTATTTTTACCGAACTTGCCTAGCAACAAAGTTGATCATATGACAAAAGTAAAAAAGCATCGAGTTGTTATAATTGGGTTGGAAATAAGACTGTATCCATTTTTAAAGGTAAACCTGTCACTATGTCGTCAACCTACTTGACGGGTGCAGATTCTCGGCTACTAGATGGATCTTATGCAGTTGATGGAATCTACCTACCACCAGCGGATGATGAGAGATTGAGCATAGCTCATACAAACTCCGAAGTACAACCTTGGCTCAGAGTCAATCTACTTGGCATTCACTGTATCTGGGGTGTTAGAATTCTCAACAGAGGGTCAAGTTAGTTTTGACTAGTTTGCTCTTCTCCCGTAATTTAGGTTTCTTTTATCAAAGCGAACAGTTCAAGTACTGAGGCTTATTGAAACAGTTATCTTCTCATTTTCACATTTCCAGTCCAGTTTTTACAATCTGAGTACTAAATATCTAACAATTTTCTTGATCAACTGAATAAGTAAGAGTGGCGACATTTGAACAAAGTTTTCTAGAGTGACTCATGAGTGCTTTATCAAGAACAATTTTTTTGCTTGCAAACAGAAAATGCAGCTATGAAAGATAAACAGATATTGCTATGTTAACTTTTCAGATAAGTGGAATCTCTGGGACAAAACAATAAACGCCATCATCACTGTATCTGCGTAGGAGGAGAAGATATTCTATGATGTCAACCCTCAATCTCTTTGTGCCTATCATGATGGAGTTCTCAACCAGTTCTACACACTGATTGGTTGTAACCAGCCAATCAGTGGCCAGTTTGTTCAGATGCAGCTGAATGCTACCACTCATATAAACATCTATGAGTTTGAGGTCTATGGTTTGGATACACTGTAGATGTCTATGGTGGACTTGAATCTTGAACTTCTGTGGTATACAGATGGACATCTTAATAATTTTTAAGATTTTACGTTTTAAGTTGTAAAAAATGTGTAGTTTTCTGTGCCAAGTAAAGTCAGCTGCTATTATGAATAGGTACTATTATTTAACTTTGATAGAGTTGTCTTGTCTTGTGTGTGCTGTAATGTTCTGTCTGTTAGTCATCCTTATTTTGGTGTTTGCTAGGTAATAAAGAATAAATGTCATGTTAGTCAGCTAACAATCGGTGATAAAATAACTCAATCATAATCAATGCTGAGAAATATAAGTTTTTTCAAACCAAAAATATTTAACCATGTATGATAACAAAAAGTTTTTATACTTTCAAAGTGTGACAAGCACTGAATCAGAATATCACTATCATAGCAGAAAATTTTTCGTTAACGTTGCACTGCAAAACCAGCAGTATTTTAGCATAGTTTTGTTCAAGACCAAAGCTGAGCGAAAACAGGTGGTACAAGAACGTGCCAGTCTCCTAACATTTGCTGATTCTATACTATTTATGGGTTATTCACATGGTTGTTTCTCTAGATAATCGATCAAGTAATTATTTTTGCAATTAACATTAAAATTTTTCTGTTATATTCACTTTTATGATACAACCACAACGTAACACCATTGCAGCTACGATGAAACTTGTGGCTTGTAAAACTAGCCTTACAGGGCGTAGTGCAAAGCTACAAAACTGAAATATCTGAAGTACTATCCACTCAAAGTAGCAAGTAAAAAGAAACAAACTTATTGATGCTTTGGCCAAGTAAAGTGCAAACAGAACTGGTAAAAAAATATCTATTGGCAGATTACCTTGGTGGGCCATGACGTGGGTCTCCCACACAACTTTTCCACGCAGACTGGGGGGCACACGGTGCACCAGTGAGACCGGGTTTGGCCGGCATGGTGTATCTCCAGTACACCATCCGGGCAGATTTGCATGGAATGTCTCCTCTTCTCCAATTGGCGCAACTCATTGCTGCCAAGCTCAAGCTGTTGAGGGTCTACGGGGGTATTATTTTGGATAGCTTCATATACGACAGCTACGGGGTGACGGTCGGTCTTTTGAGCTTCCATCAGATCTGTTTCAGGGGGTGGTGGACGTGGACGGGCAATGGCAACTACCCGGGGGTCTGAGGGAGGGGAGGGAGTAGACAAGGGCTGGGCAAGGGGGGTAGGGGAGGGGTTTGGGAAGGTCTGTATCACCTCGTCTTTGGTTGGGCCACCATCTCTACTCTCAATGTGGGTACACTGTTTACAATCAGAGGGGCAACGCCTACTCAGTCCGTCTGCGTTCCCGTGCAAATGTCCACTGCGGTGTTCTATGATGAACTTAAACTCTGAGAGGGCTTCCAGCCATCTGGCTACTTGGCTCAAAGGTTCCTTTTGCTTGCAGAGCCACATGAGGGAGGCATGGTCGGTACGGACTCTAAAGGTTTGTCCGTAGAGATAGGGCTTGAAGTGTTTGACCGCCTTAACTACGGCTAACAACTCCTTGCGAGTGACACAGTAGTTTCGCTCTGGGGGGCTCAGCGTTTTACTGTAGTACGCTATCACCCGTTCTTCATTGTTCTGGATCTGGGACAGGACGGCGCCGACACCGTCGTCACTGGCGTCGGTGTCTAGGATATAGGGACTGTTGGCATCGGGGTAGCCTAGAATGGGGGCGGAGACCAGTCCTGCTTTGAGCAGCACAAACGCTTCTGCCTGAGGTTGGGCCCACTCCCAGGGGGTATCTTTACAAGTGAGTCTGGTCAGGGGCTTGGCTACGGTAGAGAACCGTGGGAGGTACTGGCGGTAGTACCCGACAGTTCCTAGGAACGCTTGTAGTTCTTTAAGGCAAGTAGGGGGGGGGGGGGCCAATCACGTACTGCAGCAATCTTTTCTGGATCAGTGGAGACACCTCGCTCGCTGACAACGTGGCCTAGGTAGCGGACTTGAGATTGGAGCAGCTCACACTTGCTGGGCTTCAGTTTTAAACCAGCCGCTTGGAGACGCTGGAGCACTTCGGACAGTCGGTGGAGATGGGTGGGGAAATCGGGGCCTATGACGATGATGTCATCTAAATAAAGGAGGAGTGACTTCCAGTGGAGGCCGTGTAGCACCCTCTCCATGAGTCTCTGGAAAGTGGCTGGTGCGGAAGTTAATCCAAAAGGGAGGACTTTCCATTTATATAGGTCGGAACGGGTGGAAAAAGCGGATTTGTCGCTGGCATCTGCGTCCAGGGGAACCTGCCAGTACCCGCTCACCAGGTCTAGGGTGCTGAAGTAGCGGCTACCCGACAAAGCGTCCAGGCTCTCATCTATACGGGGCAGGGGGTAGGCATCTTGTTGGGTTACGGCATTCAATCGCCGATAGTCGATACAAAATCTCCATGAACCGTCTTTCTTTTTGACGAGTACCACGGGAGAACTCCAGGCACCATTGCTGGGTTCGATCAACCCTCTCTCTAGCAGTTTGGGCACCTGCTCCTCGGCTTCTCGCTCCTTGTGGGGTCCTAATCTGTGGGGGTGTTGTCTTATGGGCTGGGCTCCGGGCTTCAGGGGGATGCTATGTGCCACGAGGTCGGTACGACCCATGTCGTGATCTCTTCTACTGAACACCTCCTCGTAGGAGTGTAAGAGCTGGGCCAGTTGGAAAGCTTCACTGGGGGTGTGGCAGTTGTCCAGGGCTTGGGTATATAGTGCCTGCAAGTGCTCGGGGACGGGGGAGGGAAGGGAAGTGGGGGGATGGAAGTAGGGGGGTTCTCCGTCAATGGCAACTCTATGTCACTGGCCTGTACACCTGTATACCGGCCTATAGTCTTTCCCACTTTCAAATGTAACGGCTGACTAGTGGGGTTAAGGCATCTAACGAGCAGGTGGTGTTTGGTATCAGGGGAGTTGAGACTGGCGGCGAGGGGCGGGGAGTCTGGGGTACCTTCTACTATACCGAGGGGTAGGTGTGAGGGGTTGGTAACTTTACAAAGTACCGTCACCTCGGTATTCGGGGGGATGTGAGTGTCTCTTATGACTTGGACAGAGGTGGAGAGCATTCGTCCCTGTTGGTCAGTGCATGGAAGTTCTTGGCCACCTATTTCAATGACTGAACGATCAAATTTCATGTGACACTGGTGGGCAGTGAGAAAGGGCATGCCTAAGATGGCGTCTTCGTTAATCTGTCTGACTACGAACGTAGCATCCGTCTTTATGTCTCGCAGTCGAAGGGGCAGATGTAGGGTACCAAAGAAGGGGGTATGGGATCCGTCCGCCAAAATGCCGTGGGTGTCGCTCTCTTGAAGGGCATCCCGGGTGGTAGGAGACAGCCGGTTGAACAGGTGCTGTGATAGCAAATTAGTGGTACATCCGGTATCAATGAGTATAGACACCGGCTTGCCTTCAATTCGACCGGGCAAGAAATAACTTGCCTTGTAGGGGCGTTCTGGCGGGGAGTAAAGAATGTCAGTGGGTCTGACGGCTGATGGTCGGGGGGTAGGGGGTTGTCTCTCCTGAGGGCGGGAGGGACGTATTCGGGTTGGGGGAGTAGGGGGGTTTTGGGGGTGAATCCCTCGGCTCAGAGATTGAGCTGGTTCAGAGGGGTAATATAATTTGTGTCCATGACTAACTGGGTGTTGCTGACGAGACGGGCGGGAAAGGTCAGCACACAGGGGGGCCGGGGGGTGATATGGTTGGTTGCTATCCCAGACAGGTGGGGCAGACGGGTAGTAGTCTGTATCTTCCAGCTCTTGTAATGGCGCATACCGGTTGGCAGTAGGTAGCTGCCAGGGCTCTGGGGTTGGCACAGGATACCGTCTCTCTGGACGGGGAGGGGGGATCTGAGTCACAGGGTTATGTCGCTCTAGTCTTTCTATTGCCTTCCTATAATTCCGAGGGGCCCGGGGGCAGTTAGGAGCCGGTCTCCCTATTGCGGGCGGCGCCCGTTTTTTGACGGTTGGTTAGGAAGGGGGGTAGGAGACGGCCAGGGTTTGACAGGACAACTCCTCCGTTGGTGACCAACTGCGCCACACCCCCAACACTGAGGGGGGAGAGGTGTGATGGGGGGGGGGGTAGGAGGGGTGGGGGACGGCCAGTTGGGGGGTTGGTTGCTGCTTCAGTCTATGGAGTTCTTCCGACTGGAGCTTGATGGCGTCGGTGAGCAACTGCATGTTTTGCATCAGAACAGCAAGGGTGTCTGGGGAGGGGGTAGCTGTCTGGTGGACTTGACTGAGTGGGGGGTTGGCTGGGGTTCTGCCACTGAGTGGTTCTAGCATGTCGTCTTCCTCCTCCACTACTCTGACTCGGGAAGGTTTGTCTTCAAATCCTGTCTTGATTTGGAGAAATTCACCGCCTGCTCTGACTGCTTCCTCGACAGTGTGGGGTTGCAAGGCTAATAAATGTCGTTGAAGGTACGCATTGCCTATTGTGCTAGCAAAGGTTTCCAGTACCATTCGGTCAACTCTTCGGGGGGGGGGGGGCAGGGCATCATAAGCAACACGGACCAGTTTTTCAACTTCATTAGCGTGTTGTTGCAACGATGTTTTGGGGGAACGGCGCAGGGTAATCAACTGGGCTTGTGCCTCTTTGGGGGTAAGTCCAAACCATGCACGTAGGGCAGCAAAGATACCTTCTACATGGGGAGGGCGGCCACACTCAAGGGCGTCGTCTCTCAGTGCCTCTCGTAAGTGTAGTAGGGCAGTAGCTTGGCCCCAATCATTTGCATCGGCTACTTCAGTAAATCGAGAGATAAAATATTCCACATCGGCCGTGCCATTGTATTTGGGGGTTTGAAGGGGGTTGGGTTGTGTCTCTGGGGGGGTTGTACCAACCTTTGTAGGGCATCCGTCAGCTCATCTAAAGCGACTGTTGGTGGAGCCACAATGGGATTTCGGCCAGCGCTTCTTGCTCTCAGGGTTGCCATTTTTGTTTACTGGCGAGCTATGGGGTATAAATGATTGCTTGTAACAGAAATTCAGTATTCCGGAATCCCGAATCGGGGTGGGTGGATCCCGAATCGGGGTGGGTAGATCCCAAATCAGGGTGGGTTGATCCCGAATTGGGGTAGCTTCGGGGTAAAGGGGGGATGGAGGTATACAAGGTATACTGGGTCGGAATAACTTCGGGGTAAGGGGGGATGGAGATATACAGGATAGACAGGGTATACCGGCACTGTATAGCTTCGGGGTAAGGGGGAATGGCAGTATACAGGGTCAAGGTAACTTCAGGGTAAGGGGGAATGGCAGTATACAGGGTCAATGTAACTTTGGGGTAAGGGGGAATGGCAGTATACAGGGTCAAGGTAACTTCGGGGTGAGGGGAAGATGGCGGTAAGCAGGGCGAACAGGCTTGGTGTAGTTCCTAGCTCTTTCTTCTGCTTTATTATCTCGCAATCTTCTTACTTCTTACCTTCGTTCTTATCTCTCTCTATCCGTTGTGTCCTTGTTCTTCAGATATCCCACTGCTGCCACCAATGTAATAGATTTGTCTCCTTCTATAAACTGCCACAACGGATTCTCCTTTCTCTCTCTTCCACTCCTTTCTCTCTCTCTCTAACGACGCTAACAACTCATGAGTCCTCGACTCAAACGTAGTAGAAGTGTGTTTCTCAGTATAGATACTTTATTACATTAACAAATAAAAGGGGTGCTTATACTATAACAACTCTACAACAACTGCTTGCCCAAGGCACAGCAGCTCTATTTATAGAGAAAAAGGTGCAACTTCATTACCTTATTAGGCACAACGAATGACAATACAGGGTACAAGGCAATTGCCAATGGTAATACATAATACAATACATAACAAATAAACAGTCCAATCACGTAGCAAAGCACATGGTGTTTTGCCCTGGGCACTTGTTGCCGCTCTTTTTGGTAGCTGGTAACTTTCCAGTCCTTATAAGGGTAGATCATATCCTATCCTGTGATCCTGGGAGAAGGAACGCTCCGATTCCGATTCTGTAAAGTGCATGGCGTTCAGGAGGCCTCAGGCTATCTGAATCAATGTAGCTGGATCCCGGATCGGGGTTCGGGGTGGTTCGGGGTAAGTTCGGGGTAGCTAATTGTGCTATATATAGGGGGATAGTGTTTTGAGACAACCGGTATCCATTTTCCAGGGGATTCGGAGTAATCCCGGGGGGGGTAGGGTTTTGGTGGGGTAAGGACTTATGACTAAGGGCACCAGGGGTGTAAGGGGGGGGGGGTTTGGGGGGGGGGTTAGCACTATCTATCACACAAATCTCCCACAATACGACCATTTCTGGTTGACAAACGGATGTAATTCTTGCTTACAGCGTTGCTGCGGTAACGGCGCCATTTCTATGACGTGTGAAAGGGAAACCAATGACACACCTGATGTTGATAGTCCGTGATCAAATCATTGTGTGAGAGACGCTTACATATAGCATCGCATAACTGTGAAATTCCAACTGCAGCGCTCAGTCGCAAAAAATGTCTGAAAAAGGCAGAAGGCAACGTTTCTGTGCCTCAGCTTTTTGTGATGGGACAGAACATTTGCAAAGTTTTCCCTCTGACCCATCGTTAAAAGATAAGTGGATTAGGTTTTTAAAGATCCACCAGAAGGAAATAAAGATAACATCTGAGTCACGCCTATGTTTCAGGCATTTTCAGCCATCAGACTTCAGCAACTACAGTCATTACCAATTGATGAAAGATGAAAAGATAAGGTAGGTCAGTCTTATTCTGCATCTAATATATAATACTGTACAGGAATTCAGTATGTGCGCCAATGCTTGGCCACCTGTACGCCCTCCGACAGGTTGTCTACTTGCCCAGCTGCCTATAAGACGCCGCTGACAGAGGGTTCGGCGGATTCCACTAGTCAATGACAAATGGTCGTTGCTGAGTGGGCCGAACTGTCAGTCGTACTTGTGATGACAGGGTTGAGTGTTTGACAACTGCTTCAAGTCGACAGTTCACTGATTGCTGTAGTGCATGTGCTGGGTTGACTAATTGCTATTTAGTCAGCCTTTTGTGTGTCTGTCTATTCATTCACTGTGATGCATTTATAATGATATATAAGAGGCACTTGTATGAATAGTTGCGCAAGTTGAGATTATTGTAAGAACAATAGAGCTCATGAGAGTAGGTGCTTAACTCTGCTTTATTGTCAGCATTACACAGGTATATATACAAGGTGTTACATAATGGAATGAGCACACATGATTGATAAACAAAGGAAAAAGGCCGTCCCTTAATACTGGTTGGCTAGTCAGCTGAAAAGTAGGTGTGTTACCTCTACATAGAACTGCCGTAGGCGTGCCTGTAGTAATGTGCACGCCTACTGTTTGTACATAGAACATTACATGTTAGAACAATGGTAGATATAAATGCTGGAATAAATGTTAGAGTAAATGGTAGGGTCGGTATTGTTAGTGCACTTTGTTGCTATCCTTCACATACTCCGCCTCACTGACGGCACTGCGTCAATAATATGATGGCAACGACGTGTGAATGTTTACAGGTCTTGACACTCTCGACGCATCTTTGTCTTGATCTCTTCGGCTTTGCCCAGTAACTCGTATGCTTCTCTTGTTAGTCGGCTAACGTCTTTCTCATATTGCTCGAGTTTCCTCAGGCGTTCCCGCCTTCGTCTTATTCTTTCTTCTTCTAGTGCGGTCCTCCAGTAGGTGTTGGTATGTGCAGGACTCATCCCTCTTTCCCTGTTCGGCTTTTTCTCTCTTGGTGGGGTACTTGTTTGTTCTGGAGTCATCCTTCTTTTCTTTTGTGGGGGGGTCGACTTCTTCTGCTCTCCTAGTCGCTTTTGTATGGGTACCCTTTCGGCCGCCGGCGATCGGTTCTCCTGTATAGGAGTTGGTGTGCCAAAGGTTGGCGGATTCTTCCAGCCGAGGTATTGGCAAAACTCTGCATAGGTCTCTTTGTCGACCTCGTAGAGGGACTTGTTGGCTCCGCCATGTGCGGTGGCTCCGTCTTGACTTCTTATATGCTTCATGATGGCATCTTTCGATGGGCTGCGTTTACCACAAGCACAATAGAAAAAGGTAAAGTGTTGCCTAATGTGATAGATGACCCTTTTTCTTACGTGTCGGAATTCGCACAGGTTGCATCTCCATTGGTCCCCTTCTCCGACTTTTTCTGCTTCTGCTTTGATTGCGCGTAGTGTATCTCCTGTGAGAAATATTTCTCTCAGCTTTGTAGTAGCGCTGGTTGCAATGGAGATGTTCTGTATCCTTACTGGTGTTGGAGCCTCCTTATGGGGTATTCTTACCGACAGTTGCTTCATCTGCGTGTCCAGTGCATTCGTTAGAGATTGTATGGATACCCATGGGAGTTTGTCACTTGCTGCTAGTGTTGTGATTTCGATCTTGTCAGCTAATTCTGGTTCTTTTCCGACAGTCCAAGCCATTGTTTGAAGCAGTTGAGTGAGAAGTGTGCGGTCGTTGTGTTGTAGTGAGCTAGCTCGTGGTAGTTTAGTAACTGATTGCTTTCGGGCCCTCCCTCTTTCTTTATCATCTTTGCCGCCCTCACTCTTGTTTTCATTCTCCCACGTGGTAGTGATGTTGTGACGTATGTGGGTGGCGCCGTTGTTGTCACATGGGCGAGTCTTTTCTTGGGTGGGAGTTGTCCTTTCGCTTTTGGCGGGGGAATAACTCCTAGTTCTTTGTTTTATATTGGTTTTTCGTCTTTTTACTACTATCCAACCGTTTCTTTCCGAATTTTCTTCTTTCTCTGTTGTTTTTTCGGAGGGGTTGGCATGGGTTGGGGCTTCTGCTGTCCCTAGGGCGCTGGTACTCTCTCTGATGCCTTGTTCTATCATTTTGTAGCAATGGTAATCATCCAGTTTCTTTGGCATATTCCTTTCTCTTTGTGGTCGATTGAGAGGCGATGGTTGTCCTGGTCGGCTAGCTAGGGCCGGCCACTCTGTTTCATTAAGTGAACCGCCTGGTTGCCTTAGTGGGTCTGTCTCCATGGTTGGGGGGTTCCCCTCTCCCCCTTCTTGGGTTGTCTCGGGGGTCTTTCTGCCTCTCTTTCTTCGACTTGTGTCTCCACCTCGGGGAGGGGTAAGGGTATTGGTGTAGTTTGTCGCTCTACTCTCTCTTCTTCCCTGGGGGTGTCAGGGGGGAAGGTACTCTTCTACCCTTTACTCTGGTCTAGGTGGTGTCGGTCGTGGTAATGGCAGTGGCAATGGCAAAGGTGGAATCGGCTCCGTATCGTCTTGGTTCTGAGGGCGGTTTTTCGGTGGCCTCCCCCTTCTGTCTCCCTTCATGTTAGGCCGTAGGTTCCTTACATGGTGGGGCCCTGCCCACTGGCTCCTGGCAGGTGCGGTACTGGCGCAGTCTCTGACCATTTTGAATGGACCACTGTCCGTTCCTCTCGATTTTATACGTGTGATTAGGGAAGGCTTCTGTAATCCTATACGGGCCAACAAATCGTGGTTGTAGTTTAGGATTGGTCCCCTTGACCCTCCTCTTGTTTTCGAGGACCACCAGTTCTCCCTCCTGAAATACTGGTGGCTCATCACTCTCCTGTTGGCGTACCTCTTGCTGTTGTTCCCGGAGGTACTGGTGGGCTCTCTGCAGGTTCTCCTGCACCTCAGCGGTATATTCCGCTATGTTCTGTGGGTCTAATGAGGGGGGGTCCCGGTTAACTGGTCGGGGAGGCGTACCTCCCGACCGAGTGTCAACATGTTCGGGGTCTCCCCTGTTGCAGAGTGTGGTGTTCCTCGGCATGCTCTCATGATTTGGGGCAGCAGCCCATCCCACTCGTCTTGCCCCTTTGATAGGATCAGTGCGCAGCGCGTCTCCCAGGGTGCGATTTTGTCGCTCGACGACTCCGTTTCCGTGAGGGTGGTAGGGGGTCGTCCTGGTCTTTCTTATTCCCCAGAGGCTGCACAGTTCTTCTAACAGGGTTGATTCGAACTGGGCACCTTGGTCTGTGTGGAGGGTTTCTGGGAGCCCCCAGTATGCGAAGACCCGTTCGTCCAGAGCGGTGGCCACCGTGGGTGCAGTGGCATCTGGCAACGCGATGGCGTGCTGCCATCTGGTAAAGTGGTCCGTCAGAACTAGCGCCCATCTGTTCTTCCTCTTTGTCAGGGGAAGGGGTCCTACCAGGTCCACGGCTAGTTTTTGGGATGGCCGACCCGCGTACATGCGTTGTCGGTGGGGGTTTTCTGTCCTCCGCCCGCTTTTTACTACTTGACAGACTTCACATTCTCGAATCAGTCTTCTTACTAGCGTAGAGATGCCTGGCCAGTACCAGTCGAGCAGAACCCTCTGCCGGGTACGGTTCACACCCGCGTGTGCTAGCCTGTGCGTGTCCCAGATGACCTGGGTCCTCCAGTTGGTGGGGCAGATGATACACTGCTTAGGTTTGGAGGGGTGGTGGAGCAACATCGTCAGTACTCCGTCTGGACGTATCTGCATGGCTCCCTTTCGTTCGTAGAGGGTCCGCAATTCTGGTCCCCCTTCGGCTATCTCCTGCTCTGTAAGGAGACCTGGTTGTCTGACCTCAGCGTAGATCCTTGCTACCGGTCCTGTCCCTTCTCTTTGCTCCTGAGCGAGGGTGGTCATGCTGGGTTCCGGGCGGGTCACCGTGAGGTTGACCTGCTCCTGGGGGGTGTGTTCTGGTTCTTCTGGCCGGGCTAACTCTGCGTGTGAGGGTCCTCCGTCCCGTTGCTCAATGGTGCTGCACTGTCGGCAGTCCATACAGGGTCCTCTCCGGCTAAGTCCGTCAGCATTGCCGTGTCGGATTCCGGCCCTGTGCTCTAGCTTGTAACGGAATTCCGCTAATGTTTCTAGCCACCTGGCTATTTGGTTGGAGGGCTCCTTCCTCCTGCATAACCAGCGTAGAGAGGCGTGGTCGGTGCGCAGGGTAAATTCTCGTCCCTATAGGTAGGGCCTGAAGTGTTTTACAGCCTTGATTACTGCCAATAGCTCCTTCCTAGTCACACAGTAATTCCTTTCCGCCGGGGTCAGTGTCTTGCTGTAATAGGCGATGACTCGCTCCTTGCCTTCCTGCATTTGTGAAAGGACGGCGCCTACCCCCACGGCGCTAGCATCTGTGTCCAATATGTACGAGGTCTGAGGGTCGGGGTACCCCAGTACAGGTGCTTGTGTGAGTCTATCTTTCAGTTGGCCAAAGGCACTCATCTCTTCTCTGTCCCACTTCCACGGGGCTACCTTCCCAGTCAGCGTGGTGAGAGGGTTTGCTATTGGTTTCGTAGTCGGGGATGTACTGGCGGTAATACCCGGCCGTCCCTAGAAAGGCTTGTAGTTCTTTTACTCCTTAGGGGGGCTCCCAACGTCGCATTGCCTCTACCTTTTCCGGGTCCGTTGCTACCCCTTCAGCGCTGACCACATGTCCCAGGTATTTCACCTGTTTTTGTAGTATCTCACATTTGGAGGGTTTGACCTTGAGGTCGGCCTGTTGGAGTCGTCCCAACACTTCTCCGAGTCTCTCCATGTGTGTCTCAAAATCTGGCGCGATGATAATTACATCGTCCAGGTACAGTAACAGGGTTTTCCAATGGAGGCCCTTTAGCACTTTCTCCATGAGTCTTTGGAAGGTGGCGGGGGCTGATGTTAGCCCGAAGGGGAGCACTTTCCATTTCCAGAGCCCGCTTCGGGTGATGAAGGCGGACTTCTCTCTGGCGTCGGCGTCTAGCGGGACCTGCCAGTATTCTTTGGTCAGGTCTAGGGTGGAGAAATATTTGCTCCCTGCCAGGGCGTCCAGAGACTCGTCGATGCGGGGGATGGGGTAGGCGTCTTGTCTGGTGATATCGTTCAACCTCCGATAGTCCACGGAGAACCGCCAGGAGTCATCCTTTTTCACCAATACCACTGGTGAGCTCCATGCGCCATCCGCGGGTTCTATTAAGTCTTTATCCAGGAGGTCCTTGACCTGCCGCTCCGCCTCAGCTTCTTTCTCGGGGCCCAGCCGATGTGGCGGGCACCGGATGGGTCGGGTGCCTTCCATCGTGGGGATGGAATGTTCAGCCAGGGTTGTCCGTCCTATGTCTCCGCTGTGTTTGCTAAACACGGTTTGGTAACGGAGTAGGAGCTCTCTCAACCTTGCTTCCTGCTGGGGGCCCTTGCATCCCCGTCTGGCTTGTGCGAATAGTTCCTGTAAGTGGGGTGGAACTGCTCCGTCATTCGTCCTTGTCCTATCTTGGACTCCTGGATCCTTTAGGGTCTGGACCCCGTCTTCCTCTATGCCGGTAAAGGTATCGATTACTTCCCCTGCGGGAAGTCTCAGGGTGTCGCTGGTGGGGTTTAGGCACTGTACTAGCACCCTTCCTTGTGCGTCGGGCTTGTTGACGCTGGTGGCAATGGGTATTCCACCTTGTATGCTCTCTATTAGGCCTTGGGGATACGTCTCTCTGGAGCTGAGGTGGCACTGAATTGTGGTCTCTGTCTGGGGAATAGTTGTGTGTCTTGTCGGACCTGTACTTTGGACACTAGATTCCGTCCCTGTCGGTCGGTGCAGTTCAACTCCTTCCCTCGTATGACTAGCACCGGGCGATCAAACCCCAGTTGGCATTCCTGGCTAACCAGGAAGGACATACCCAGGATCAGGTCTTCGTTTATCTGACTCACAACGAAGGTCTCACTGAACTGGATGTGCCGTATCCTTCCTTTCAATGCGAGGAGCCCGTAAAAGGGAAGCCTCGTTCCATCGGCCATAAGTCCGTGAGAGTCGTATGGCTGTAGCTGCTGCTGTATGTGGGTGGGTAAGCGGTCGAACACACGCTTGGCCAACAGGTTGGTGTTGCACCCGGTATCTATGAGATATGTCACAGCCTCTCCTTCTACTCTTCCAGGCAGGTAGTAGCTGGAGCGATACGGTCTCTCTATCTGATTCATTTGGAGGGTGACTGGTCTGGGTAGACGTTCTGCCCTCTCTAAGGGAGGTGCAGTCTGCGTCTGCTTGTCCTTCCCCCTGGGCCTTGGGCTTTCCTGCTGCTCAGTGGTCCTTGATTTCCTTTCGTTTGCCATGTCTGGGTCGGCCATGTTGGCCAGGCTGGCGAAACGATTGGAGAGGGTAATCGAAGGGCCGGTCAGGGGGTCCAGGGGGGTCTCAGCTCGCTGTGCGTTGCTCTGGTACGCCTGGTTTCTCCTCTTGGTAGTTGCCCGTGTGCAGCCAGTGGATTTCTCTACTGCTGCGGGCCGTACCCGTTTCCCTGTCAGCTAGGCCAGGGTGAGGTTCGGCATTCCTTTCGGGTGTGGCCAACCCGCTGGCAGCCCCAGCATCTCTTGGGGGCATCTGTTCCTTTCTCTGCTTTTAGACCTGAGATTTCCTTTCCTAGTTTCTCCACGGTACGGAGGAGTTGAGCTAGGGGGTCCTGGACTTCCTTGCACCTGGTCTCTCCCTCTGTGGGAAGTGGTCCTTCCTCCGTGGGGTCGGTCTCTACCGTCCTGACTTGCGGTCCTCCCATAGGCTGATGCGGCACTTGTAGGAATTCGTTGCCGGCCTGGATGGCTTCCTCCAGGTTCTCAGGGCAAACGGCTAGCAAGTGCCTCTGCAAGTAGGTGTGACCAAGCGTACTGTGAAAGGTTTGGAGCGTCAGCTCGTCCCTGTTCTGCCTGGGAAGGTTGCCGTGGGCGGCCTCAATGAGGCGTTCCACTGAGATGGCATGTTCCCGCAGGGTGTCTCTGGGGGAGCGACGGTAGCTGAGTAGCTTAGCTTGGGTTTCTGATCGTGTCATCCCAAAGGTCATTCGTCGTGCTCTCTCTACGTCTTCCATCGTTTCTCCTCTACCACACTGTTCGGCTTTTCCGGTCAGAGCCTGGCGTAAGTGGATGACAGTGTCTTCCGGTTGCCATCGGTTTGCTGCTGCCACCTCGTGGAACCGATTTAGGAAGAAGTGTACATCCCCATTTCCGTCAAATTGTGGCACTCTGAATCTGTCTCGGGTATTTGCCATGGTCATCCGATCAAGGATGGTGGTGAGGGTGTCCATCATTTGGAAGCCAGTTTGGTCCCTGTCACTGCTGACTGCTCTTCTTCGCTGGGCCATGCTCTTCGGTTGGTGTCAGAGGTGTCTTGTTTAGTGGGCGTTCAAATCCCACCGCTGCCACCAATATACAGGAATTCAGTATGTGCGCCAATGCTTGGCCACCTGTACGCCCTCCGACAGGTTGTCTACTTGCCCAGCTGCCTATAAGACGCCGCTGACAGAGGGTTCGGCAGATTCCACTAGTCAATGACAAATGGTCATTGCTGAGTGGGCCGAACTGTCAGTCGTACTTGTGATGACAGGGTTGAGTGTTTGACAACTGCTTCAGGTCGACAGTTCACTGATTGCTGTAGTGCATGTGCTGGGTTGACTAATTGCTATTTAGTCAGACTTTTGTGTGTCTGTCTATTCATTCACTGTGATGCATTTATAATGAATTATAAGAGGCACTTGTATGAATAGTTGCGCAAGTTGAGATTATTGTAAGAACAATAGAGCTCATGAGAGTAGGTGCTTAACTCTGCTTTATTGTCAGCATTACACAGGTATATATACGAGGTGTTACATAATGGAATGAGCACACATGATTGATAAACAAAGGAAAAAGGCCGTCCCTTAATACTGGTTGGCTAGTCAGCTGAAAAGTAGGTGTGTTGCCTCTACATAGAACTGCCGTAGGCGTGCCTGTAGTAATGTGCACGCCTACTGTTTGTACATAGAACATTACATGTTAGAACAATGGTAGAAAAAAATGCTGGAATAAATGTTAGAGTAAATGGTAGGGTCGGTATTGTTAGTGCACTTCGTTGCTATCCTTCACAATACTACCTGACCTAAATGGTGCCGAAAATAATATACATCTACAAATAATTACTTTATTAATTTTATTTTTTATATTTAATTAATTTATTTATTATTAATATAAATAATAAATATTATTTTTATACTGGTCTCCACCATTGTTGTGTTGCAACGTTGACAAAGAACTGTAGGGGCCTCTACATGGTCAGAGATAAATAATGATCTCTACATATACATACAAATGAGTAACTGATTTTTGGATTGTTCAGTTCATAGTAGTATTTTATTTATTTACATATTATAATAATTTTTTATTTATTTGTTATAATAAATATATATATTATGGGCGGAGATAATAGTAATACTGTGGAGGATCGGCGCCATCTTGGACATTTCTTAGTACTGAGTTCTATTGGTTAGTTCTATGTAACACTCACTTACCGAATCTATTAGTCTAGTTCTATGTAACACTCACTTATCGAATCTATTAGTCTACATTCTTATTTCTATTGTATACGCTTCAGAGCCGATAGCTCTATGTACATTTTATTTACTATCATTTTATCTTGCTTTACCTTTTAATCTTATATGTGTACCATGTGAGCTCAACCATGCATTTACTCTAGAGCGACCCCTTTTACCTTATTGGCACACTCTAGCCAATTGCTGTGCTAGGTGTGGCCACCTTTTGTTGGTCACTTATCAGTTTTATCAGTTATGTAATCATGTACATAAATATGGATGTTTTGCATCAATAAAGTCAGAGTCAGCTTGCACACTCTCAGAAGTTTCTTTGTTCTCTAACAAATAACTTCACTGCGCACCATTACTCGAGTAGTAATATACAAGCAGATCAGTCTGAACCTCTGCTGGCCGAACTTAGCCTTGCCTAATTCGCCTTCAATGTTTGACCTCTGCCCTGCACTGAAATAGATTAGCCAAACCTCTGCTGGCCGAACCTAGCTTGACTAGTTCGCCCTTCAAAGTTCGACCCTTGCTTTACACACTGATAACAGCTAACGCAATCGGCAGCTCGCTAGGGACTGAGATGGTTAATCACCATTTCTCAGGCTACTAAGTCGACCTGTGGGAGGATTGTATTGCTAGAGCATTAGACACAGTTGCCATCACAGTTCGCGAGGTTGTGCAGGTAGGCCGAGCTACCACTCACACCCCCACGGTGAAATCCTGCACAATACTTGTTATTATTAAAATTTTCTACTAATACTAACTACTACATATTACTACTATATATAGCTCTAGTCTAGTTTTTAGATGTTGATTTTTCACTGGGTGCCAGTGTTGTTCATAAACTCTCTGATTAATAATGACTGTCTATGTGATTGATCATAGCTTTGATAACAGATCCCTTTCATCTGAATTTTTGCAGCTTTTTTTCCTAGTGGCTCTTAGCTTGTGCTTCCTATAATATGCCTACATCACAGTTTATCAGTAAAGTATGTCGCCATCAATTTGTCTATTGAAAGACACAAAACAATCACTCAGCAAGACACCAAACAATTTTTAGTTTGATTTTTTTTATTGAACATAAAGGGTTTAATGTTGATACTGTGCTACAAATCTATCATAGCACAGTACACAAATCAACCATAGTCCATAGCACAGTAGGCCTATATGTTTATTTTTTTATAGACTAAGACTCATACCAAGATCTATTCCTTCCAATGCAAGAGCTACCCAAGATCAGCTAACCCCAAGAGAGGCCAAGGTCATTACAACCCCGCCAAAGCGTCAGCGAAAAAGGATTGTTCGTGACTTGGTCAATCAGTGTGATGAAAGGTTGGTCGAAAACATGGTTCAAAATTAATAATGATAATCGGCCAACTGCTGTTCATGTTTTTAATTTTCGTAATTTATTTATGATAATTACTATTGTTTTAGTATTTATTTATATTCATTTCATTATTTTGATTATTTATTGTTATTAATAGAGACTTATTTATTATAGTGTTAAGGTTGCTGTTATTATTATCATTTTTATTATTGTATTGGTAATAACATACTTTGAATGCTTCAAATTATTAACTTTTATTTATATTTTATAACAATAATAATAATAATAATAATAATAATAATAATAATAATAATAATAATAATAATAATAATAATAATAATAATAATAATAATAATAATAATAATAATAATAATAATAATAATAATAATAATAATAATAATAATAATAATAATAATAATAATAATAATAATAATAATAATAATAATAATAATAATAATAATAATAATAATAATAATAATAATAATAATAATAATAATAATAATAATAATAATAATAATAATAATAATAATAATAATAATAATAATAATAATAATAATAATAATAATAATAATAATAATAATAATAATAATAATAATAATAATAATAATAATAATAATAATAATAATAATAATAATAATAATAATAATAATAATAATAATAATAATAATAATAATAATAATAATAACAGCAACAGCAACAGCAACAGCAACAGCAACAGCAACAGCAACAGCAACAGCAACAGCAACAGCAACAGCAACAGCAACAGCAACAGCAACAGCAACAGCAACAGCAACAGCAACAGCAACAGCAACAGCAACAGCAACAGCAACAGCAACAGCAACAGCAACAGCAACAGCAACAGCAACAGCAACAGCAACAGCAACAGCAACAGCAACAGCAACAGCAACAGCAACAGCAACAGCAACAGCAACAGCAACAGCAACAGCAACAGCAACAGCAACAGCAACAGCAACAGCAACCGCAACCGCAACCGCAACCGCAACCGCAACCGCAACCGCAACCGCAACCGCAACCGCAACCGCAACCGCAACCGCAACCGCAACCGCAACCGCAACCGCAACCGCAACCGCAACCGCAACCGCAACCGCAACCGCAACCGCAACCGCAACCGCAACCGCAACCGCAACCGCAACCGCAACCGCAACCGCAACCGCAACCGCAACCGCAACCGCAACCGCAACCGCAACCGAAACCGCAACCGCAACCGCAACCGCAACCGCAACCGCAACCGCAACCGCAGCCGCAGCCGCAGCCGCAACCGCAACCGCAACCGCAACCGCAACCGCAACCGCAACCGCAACCGCAACCGCAACCGCAACCGCAACCGCAACCGCAACCGCAACCGCAACCGCAACCGCAACCGCAACCGCAACCGCAACCGCAACCGCAACAACCACAACCACAACCACAACCACAACCACAACCACAACCACAACCACAACCACAACCACAACCACCATAACCACAACCACCATAACCATAACCATAACCATAACCATAACCATAACCATAACCATAACCATAACCATAACCATAACCATAACCATAACCATAACCATAACCATAACCATAACCATAACCATAACCATAACCATAACCATAACCATAACCATAACCATAACCATAACCATAACCATAACCATAACCATAACCATAACCATAACCATAACCATAACCATAACCATAACCATAACCATAACCATAACCATAACCATAACCATAACCATAACCATAACCATAACCATAACCATAACCATAACCATAACCATAACCATAACCATAACCATAACCATAACCATAACCATAACCATAACCATAACCATAACCATAACCATAACCATAACCATAACCATAACCATAACCATAACCATAACCATAACCATAACCATAACCATAACCATAACCATAACCATAACCATAACCATAACCATAACCATAACCATAATCATAATCATAATCACAATCATAATCATAATAATCATAATCATAATCATAATCATAAAGATAACGATAACGTTAACGTTAACGTTGCCATTGCTGTTGACATTGACGGTGACGGTGGCGGTGACGGTTACGATGGCGGTGGCGGTGGCGTTTGCGGTGGCGGTAGCGGTCGTCGTAGTCGTCGCAGTCAACGCATTAGTCCCAGTCGTCGTAATTGTCGCAGTCGTAGTAGTCGTCGTAGTCGTCATAGTCGTCGTAGTCGTTGCATTCGTCACAGTCGTCGTAGTCGTCACAGTCGTCGCAATCGTAGTAGTCGTCGTAGTCGTCGTAGTCGTCGTAGTCGTCGTAGTCATCGTAGTCGTCGTAGTCGTCGTAGTTGTCGCAGTCGCCGCAGTTGTCGTAGTCGTCACAGTCGTAGTAGTCGTCGTAGTCGTTGTATTTGTCGTAGTCACAGTAGTCGTCGTCATAATAATAATCATAAATTAAATCTAATGATTATAAATAAGAGTATTAGTGAAGTGAGGAAAAATCCAATTATTATTAATTATAATAATAGTTACAGTAGTAGTAATGATAATTTTAACCACCAAACCACATACAGACAGTTGTTAGTTGTTGTATAGCAGTTTCATTTGCATGTTGTTTGATAACGTAAAGAAACATTTCTTCTTTTGAACCCTCTGTGGTAAAGCTGCCTCTCCACTTTTATCCAAAAGCATGAATATCCCTTTATTTGATTGGTCAACCATATCTTCATGAGCCAATGATGTGCCTTGTTAGTTTACTGATATTTTTATTGTTTTATCACAAGGGTGGGTCAATGTCAATCCACAAAAGAAGTAAAAGCAGGTAGTTGGGCTAGGTCCCTGTTTCCTGTTGATTATTCAAAACAATCGTCTGGAGAAAAAATCAATCCCCGCAAACCAAAACAATACTCGACAAATTTCAACCCCCTAACGTTATGGGGTTGGGAGTTGTACCCCAAATGTTTGGGGTGTCAGGGGTACTCAGCATGCCTCTGATTCAGAGCTCAGGAAAAATGTAAGAAATCATGAAAGCTGACTTTTGTTTCAGAAATTACACTTTCAATTGTTGAGAAAAAAAATTACATAATAATTTGCGGTTATTACTAAATGAATATTAGCATTTTTATATTGATAGGAGAGCAGCAGCGTGTGAAGGAGTTATGCATTAGACTCCGTCATACTGTTGGGAACTCAGGCTATCACTATTTATAAGTAAACGACCTGTCTGTTTTCTTTAATAAAACTTACAGTGACTATTGTTGTAAGTAAAATTACAGCTTTGATCTAACACCCATTTCCTTAAGACAGCAGTACTGATCTAACATCCATTAACTTAAGACAGCGGTACTGATCTAACATCTATTTCCTTAAGACAGCCGTACTAATCTAACATCTATTAACTTAAGACAGCAGTGCTGATCTAACATCCATTTCCTTAAGACAGCGGTACTGATCTAACATTCATTAACTTAAGACAGCGGTACTGATCTAACATTCATTTCCTTAAGACAGCGGTACTGATCTAACATCCATTAACTTAAGACAGCGGTACTGATCTAACATTCATTAACTTAAGACAGCCGTACTGATCTAACATCCATTAACTTAAGACAGCGGTACTGATCTAACATCCATTAACTTACGACAACGGTACTGATATAACATCCCTTTCCTTGAGACAGCGGTACATCAAAGGAATAACAATGATTTGTTAGATGTAAAGTCTCATCTGTGTAAGTAAGGTTGTTATAAGTCCAAGTTATATCGCGTTATTTACTAAGGCTGTCAAAGATTAAGAATTTTTGATCCTAGTATTTTTCATTAATCTTAAATTAATCTTATTTTTTAATCTTATGTACTCATGTGATATAAATGCAATGATGGGGCACTAAAGTCATCATCCATCTACTGCATGCTTGTAGAATGAGATTAGCAAACCTCAATTTGGATTTGTCAGTCCAGGAACAAATAACAAATGTAATATCACAATAGTGTAATATCACAATGATAAACAAATATGAATGTATGTATGCATTTATGTATGCAACAGTGAAAAAAGATTTTTTTGAATGCAGAACTGAAAAGGAAGGAAAAAAACTAAAACTAGTTGCTATTTAAAGTTTTGATATTTACAGGACATGTTCAGGTAGGTACAGAGTGTAGGCACACATGATTGGAAGTAAATAAGATTGTTGGATACACAAGTTAACGGAAACTTGAATATTGAATGTGAACAATAGTTTACTTTTATCTCTGGCATAGAAAACTATTATTTTTTTACTTTCTCACAAAACTGCTACTCTCAAAAAACCTCTATGGAGAAAAAGGAGGAAACCCTTGGATATACCAGGACAAATAATAACAACATCACAAATGAACTTGCTTTAGGTGTTCTTGACAACCTGATTAATTGATCGTGATATATTTTGGTAGTGTAGCTCAATAGCTTATAGTTAAATAAATAGCTTTAATCAGAATAACAAATAGATAAAACCACGAAAATATAGTAACAAATAATCGTTTATTGCTGTTATTCAATTTTATTGTTATAATTAATAGACACTACACTAAAAAAAATGATATGCCCGGTAAGTTTCAATTTTTTAAATAATAATTATAATATGTTATCAATTAATTGTATTGTTTGTGCTGAATAATAACAACAGTAACAATAAAAACAAGAGTTTGATAAAAAAAATATAATTTTTTATTCTTAGAATGAGTAAAGGCAGTTATATGAAAACTGTTTTAAAGGATAAACCATCTTACATCGTATTACATGTTATTATTATATAAGATATTTGTTAACCATTACTATTGGTCATTTTTACATATCTATTACAGTTTTTTTATTATTATAATTACCAAAGATCATCATTTTGTTAGGAAGCTTCAATTATTATTTGTTTATTGCATTCCAGTTGTTTTATAAGCATTACTTAGCAGAAAACTTTCTATTGGATGGAGAAAATGTGGACCAAAGTAATGATGACAATATGGATCACTAAAATAAAACAGATCTCAAAACTAATCTCGTTTAGAATCATAACAACATTCAAGGTCTCTCCATTGCACTCCGATTGACAGGAAAATAATAGCCTGAGAACTAGTGATAGTTTACTCGTTTTGCAACAACACTCACCTACAAATGTCTTGATTCTCATCAAGTTAAATTGACTTGTTTAAAGTGAAAATATTGATATTTTCATAATTTTTCCTCAGGATAGCATCATTGAAATTTAGTGACAAAGGTAAGGTTATGTGACGAAACACACAGAAAAGGAATCTCCCTCTTCATATAGACAAACTGATACATGTGTTCAGCATAATAAACAGTATTATAGTGACGTAACTGGGGTTTTTTTTATCAGACTAACTGAGTCTTAAAAGGTTAATCTGTTTGATCTTAAAAGTCAATTAATCTGGTTAATCTTTAAAATAACTCGATTGATTGACAGCCTTATTATTTAGTTCTGGATCTTGGTAGAAGAAGGTAGCACCACAGACATGTTTGTTCTGCCGTCTGGTAAGTTTGTGATTTCATAAGCTTATCATGTCTATAACTTGTCTGTAGTCAGTGTTTGGTTATTTGTAACACAACGTCATTTGAATTGATTTCATGATCTCCTGCAGGCCTGTACTGAATGTTCTTTTTCATTATTGGTTACCTAAAATACATATGGCCCATTTCCTAAAACACTCGGGTATATTTGACTGTTGTGTTTGTATCTGCTGGTTTGAGCTGACTTTCAAATGTATGATAATGTCAAAACAGCGAAACAACCTGTTTTGGCAACAAGGGCAGCAAGAAGTTGAGAATTTATCTATCACAGAGTTTGCATCAAGAACTAGCAAATATTGTTTGCGTAATCATCTAGTTTTACACTGCAGGTTTCCTATGTCTATGGTTGATCTTGATCATTGGTAAGTTGTACAACAAAGTACAATTAGTGAGACCAGATGATATACTCAACAGAAGTACAGTGACAAGTGTTGGATGTTGTGCACTTCAGTGTAATACAGTCAATGCCTGTATTGGTTATCTGTACAATGAGTCAGAGAAGTCTTGTAGTTTATTTAGTTTTGTCAATCTATGGATAAAGTCTACAGATTTGGTAGAAGATGAGTTTTATGTACAACATCCACTGGAACCAAACTCTCTGCTGGCTAGAGGTATACTATGTATTATGCAGTTAGATAGCTTTGCACTGTCTCTGGTTTATTCAAATATTGGACTTGATAAGAGAAACAAATGAACTTTTATTTTGATGTTTTACTCTTCCAATAGGGAAACCTGTCACTATGTCATCAGTCTACTTTCTGGCTAGACACTCTTGGCTGCTAGATGGATCTTATGATGATCTTATATGATCACATATGTTATAGAACTCTTCAGACAAAAAGTAATACATAATTGTTAAAAAAGCTTTAACTTATTAGCTAACTGTAACTAGTAGGCATTTTCGGATCGAGAACGCTCATGCCAAAATGGGCAAATTTTTTGTTTTTCGGCGAGTACAAAACCTGTTTTTTTGGACTCTATGCTGAACGGTGGTTTTACCGTTCAGGGAGTTGTCCACCCTATGACGTGCTTGATCCGAATGCGTAGAGTTCTCCTATAATAAATATTTTTGCAAATAATGATGAGCCCTTTTACGTTAGTTACAATAACAAGACAAGAGTGATGAGGCCTCAAGTTTCATTTCTAACAACAATAATAAAATAAATAATAACAAGTCTTGAAGCATGTTTATGTTGAAATTATTCTTGGACACTTTTACTGCGGATGGTGAATTAAAATAAAATTGTAATAAATGATTATAATATAACAAAAATGTATGATAATGATTATTAATATTACTGTTATTCAAATGATATCATCATTAATATTATTATAAGTTCTTATAGTTTTTTTAATTATTTTATTATACTTTAGTTAGTAAGAAAAAACAATTATTCAAATAGACAAACATCACCAACTGATAATAAACATTGTTAAAAATGAAAAATAGTAAAACACATAAGTAGCTGGTAATAGTTATCAAAATGAATATTTACTTTTTTTATAATATATAACCAAAAAGCTGTCACCTCAGCAGGATGCGTTTTTTACTATTCACTGCGACACTAGAAAAAAATAAGAAGATAACTCCGATGGAGTAGACTTCTGATTTTGAACGTTCATGCATAGAAATTATGCAGGAACGAACGTCAAAATTGCATTCGGCAGTGCTTTCCCGTGCCAATTTTTTCAAGGCATGGACGTTCTTGATCCAAAAATGCCTAGTGATTGAACTGATGGTTTATTGATTGCAAAATGTGATAATGCCACAGGTTTAGATTGTTTGTGAATTCGTTTCTGTTGCAACCTTACGTTTCTAGTAACAATAATGTTGTATAGCGCGATCACTCACATTTAACTCAGTAAAATTTACGAAGCTTTTAAATGTGAATAAGATCGGTATTTTAGTTCGATCAGCAGAAAATCTTTGTTAGAAACTTGATTCTCAGCATCACCATTGCCATTGTACCAATTGTATTATAAAAACAAACTATTTTTTTGTGTCATTTACAGTTCATATAAAAATTTTAAAAACCAATTAGCTTACACCTATAAACATTAATAAGAGCCAAAAAGCAATCATAGAGTTACAATCTCGAAATAATTTAAATGATAATAACATAAACATTTCCAAAAGTATTTGTTTTTTTTCGGGGTACCAATGAAATCAATCAACTTTTTTTCAAAATGGGCATACTACTTCTTTGACGTTATTCATACTTCAGTTCAGAGTAGTATAGTACGGGTTTTTGTTATTCAGTCAGCTGCTTTTGAAAAAAAAAACTACTAATTGGCATGTAAAATAAATAAAAAATCAGATTAGCTTGTTCGTTATTTCAAATCATACATTGCTGATTCACATCAGCAGCAATACATTAACAACAAACAGTGGTTTCAAAGAGTAAATATTGTACTTTTAATAATATTAGCTTCCAGTATCTCAGTATCTCAGTGTCTGTCAAATTATTCCACTTATTTTATTATTATTTTGTTTTTGCCACAAAACCAAGTGGCACTTTGATACTTTAGGTGTCTGCCATATACATGGTAACTAACGCAACTGTGCGCCCTGTATACAATTATAGAGGTTCACTCACCGGCCTGAGAGTGAATATCTTTGCAGTAAAGGGCACGCAATCGTTATTAGACATATTGGCAATCATCTCAATGTGCGGTACTGCTCAATACGGAGTTATCCTTCCGAAGGGGAGATGATATGTGTGTATTTCTGGCTCCAGTGACGTTTAAAAGTTTTAAACAAAGTTTTGCTACAAAATTCAGCTTAATAAAACAAAAATTTGTGCTGAAACCAAAGATGTTCACACAGGTATTTTTGCAGAAAAAACTTCATTTATGCATCAAATATTGAATACAGGCACAAAAACTATTTCAGCCCTTAATGATTTACGTGAGCTTTTGTGAAATTTGGCTCCATTGAAGTTGTCCTTATATAAAATAGCTCTGGAAACGGCTGATCACACTTTGATTTGTACCAAACATGTTACTCAATAAACACTTGTGCACTATTTGAAATGCGCCCTAGCACTCAATCATTTATTAAGTAATGTACAATAATTAGCTACATAACCTAAAATATGTGTGATTAATTTACCTTCTAGAAAACTGGGTGGCATGGAACAGAGCTAAGAATGTCATCATCACTGTATCTGTGGAGGAGGAGAAGATATTTTATGATGTCAACCCTCAATCTCTTTGTGCCTATCATGATGGAGTTCTCAACCAGTTCTACACACTGATTGGTTGTAACCAGCCAATCAGCGGCCAGTTTGTTCAAATGCAGCTGAATGCTACCACCATGTTAAACATCTATGAGTTTGAGGTCTATGGATTGGATATGGTTTAGATGTCTATGTTTGACATAGTCTTAAACATCTGGAGTTTGTGGAGTGTAATTATTATCAGTGTTAAGATTGTCAACTTGTCAGCGATAAAAGTATTTAGTTTTTGTGTGAAGTAAGTGAACTGTTATTATGAGTAGACACAAGCATTTAACTTGTAGAGGGTTGTCTTGTCTTGTGTGTATTGTGGATGTCTGTCCGTTAGTCTTCTGTACTTTGGTATTTGTTTGGTAATAAACAAAACTGGTATGTTAGTCAGCTAACTAAAGGTGATAGATTAACTCAATCATAATTTTAATGCAGACAGATATCAAATTTGGTTACAAATTGAATATATACCCACTTAGGTAAATGAGAAGCCCGCTCTGTACAAGCCAAAGTCTGATAAATACTGAATCTCATTAAATTTGGGCATGAATATTTGGTTTTTTTTTTACATTGCAAAACCAGCAATAGGTTAGCATAATTCTGTTAAACACTAAAACATGAATGCAAACGGGTGGTATAACAACGTACCAAACTCCCATCTTTTGTTGATTCTATACTATTTATGGGTTATCCACCTGCCAACTTCTCAAGAAATCAATAAAGTAATTATTTTTGTAATTGAAATCCAAACTTTTGTGTTACATTACATTCACGTTCAAGATAAAAACACAAGGCAGCACCAACAAAGAAGCATTAATACTTTTGTCAGCATGTTAACTTCAGGTGTGTAAAACATGATCAGTTCTATGAAAAATTGCCAAAACAAGCTGTTTGAAGTTCTAGCTTCTCTCAGTGGCAACTGGAACAAAGAAAACAGGCTTTAATTGGGCATTTCAGTGAGTGGACTTATATGACAGAATTAGTACAATAAAATCTTACAATTAGGTGCCAAGCTGTAATGAATGTTTATCAAAACCACTAGAGGGCACTGTCACCAGTCAACGCCTCATTGTTGGCTCATTAAGTAGGTATGAACTGTTGACCTTGCTGCCAAACTCTGCCTTTCTCCAAGAGATTATTCAATCAACGATGCAATGGGGAAGTCTTGCTCAACTCCACAACTACAATGAGCCCACAGCTCAGACTCAACACCCGGTGCTTTTGGGTATTATACATGTATAACTTTACAACACTTGTATCACATAACAGTGATACAGTGTCTCGCTAACTAGGTATTGTAGTAGAGTTTGGTCTGTTAGCCACAGAAACTTACTTATCTCAAGTACTCTACCTCTCTCCAGAGGGAACACCACGAGTATGGTTTGTACCACCTGATCAATGGGTTGTAACAACTAATGCATAGCCTGTGACTCAGACAAATCAGTTTGGTTGTCGTATACGGCAACATTTATGATTATACTGTACAGCTTTAGGGAGGCCACCCACTAGAGTATAATGGCAAGAACATGGGGCTAGACAAGAACAAGTGCGATGAATGATGAATAATCTAGTCCTCTATAGGCTGCACCACAGCAAACTCAATAAGGAATGTAACCAATAACATGTACAGGAAGTGATTTAGACAAATAAAAATGCATGACTAAAAAGAACAACGAATAAAGTAATGAGACAAAGTCAAATGTTATAAGTGCCAAGGAACAAAGAGTAGTTAATGAGTAGATTGTCCATAGGTATCTTGTCCCATCTCCTATTAAGCTAAGCCCGTGGACCTTTTATAGCCTAATGCTTGACTTTTTTTAGGTCTGGAGGCGGACAAGTCCTGAATTTGATCCTCTGAGGCCCCACATCTAACTTTACACTTCCAGGCTAAGGCAGCCATCTTTAGCTGGCTCAGTAGGTCACAAGAGCGGCACCATAAAGGGCAAAACCGGTTCTTCAAGGGTCAATACCGGTCCTGTAAGGGTCAATACCGATCCTGTAAGGGTCAATACCGATCCTGTAAGGTGTACAATAATGAATTGGTATTGTGACAACTTCTGTGTTGGTAAAAGAGACTACCAGTAGCCCGTCAGTAACTCGGTTTAATACAAGAGAGCATCTCTGAACCACAGAGACAATCTCTAATGAAGCCCTGACAGAGTAGTTTTTCTTTAGCGATAAAACTGGAACTAGCATGGTCTCTCGTTTAACTTATCATTAGAAATCACAACCCGTTTGACTATCATCCTGATTTGTGACTTTTCAAGCAGTTTATATGACGAAACAGATGTTATTGAGAAAGTTCAAGGGATCAATTACGCTTTTGCAAAGTTTTTCCTTGAAAAGGTTTTGGTTTAGGTACATAAAAAAACAATTGAATATAATGCCCATATGTAAAGCCATGGTTTCGTATTTTTGGGTGCGACTAAGCTCGCCAATGTAAAACAATGAAAGTGCGCCCTTGATAAATTACTATGGCTTGCGTTTACAGTGGCGATGTACCATTAAAATTGTGTGAATGGTACATTATCATTATTATACACTCCATCCCTATCTACTGCTGTAAATGGAAAAATAGTTGGATTATCTTGTTGAAACGAGTCGACTTTTGTTTTACTACTATTGGTCATAGCAAGCAGGCTTCCAGCACCTACATTACTAGCACCACCTGTAAAACTGTCAAGGCCCCAATATGTAGGTACTTGCAGAGGTAGGTTTCCACTGGTTATTATTAATAATAAGCTGCCAAAGCATAATCACAAAGAGAATCTTGATATAGTAAAAAGACACACCACAAAAGCTCTGCCTTCAATAAGCATAGACAGAGGAACTAAGTGTCCTTCTTGCCTATACAACCAATAACATATAAAGCAATTACATAACAAGCCCTAAGCCTGAAGATGAGAACAAAACATTTGTAGTGCTTACTAGCCACAACTACTAAACAATGAAGTAGTTGTGGCTGAGAGATTGCTCATTAGTTGTCAGTAGGCATTGCAGTAGACTAGGTTATCACAGCTGGCTGTTATTTGTGTTACGTGTACTGGCTCAACCATATTGCTAGAATGAAGAAAAGTAACCATTTACATGATATTCAATCACAAATAAACCTGGGAACCACAAAGTTATATTCAAATAAACAGATGATGCAGAGTCAAGTATAGACAGGTTAGTTGCAAATTTTTAAGAATCAGCTTGCGAGAGTTGCATATTGAAAGTCGCACCTAAACATTTCTAGAGAAACCAGAAGAAAACTGTCATGCCCAATTTTGGTCATTTCTATTAATTATGGTTTGTTGGGTGACAGACGTTTCGGCGACAGTCACATTGACGACAAAATCAGTTCCGTAGGCGACAACCTCAGCCACTAAGGCGACACGGCGGATCGACCGTCGACAACGAGTTGGCGCATCACCATCACTGCAAAATTTATTGTTCAAGAGCAGCATGTTGTTGTTGTTAGTACCCGGCTGACTTGTTATTTTTACCCGTTCAAATGTCAATAGCATGCCTGCTTGGCTTGTAGGATTTTTCCTGATCAAAATACGAGTGAGAGAGATCATAAAAACAAAATATTTTTAATGATGACAGTGAAATCAAAGAAGAAGTGATGATAGTAATAATAATTTATTTATAATATTATTTATAAAAAATAATATTACTACTACTACTACCACTGTCACTATAACTATCATTGTTATTATTATATTTATATGAAAAACGAGCCTTTTTTTAAACAATGTTGTGTCCCCAAATGTTATTACCATATTGGAGGGTATGTGGCTGGATAAAATAGGAAGTTGCATAAAGATATTATAGAAGGAATTTGGAAAGCGAGAGGAAAATCGATGAAGTTTTTCCAGTGTGAGTAAAGAAGTTTATAGCCTTCATTTGTGCATGTTGATACCGGATTCTGTAAGACTACTCTACTTATTAAACTGCAAAACACTAAACCTGACTGTCTAAACTATCAATGTTACAAAAAACTAGTTGAAAACAAGATTTTATTCAAGAATGTCACTTTTTATTTAAATTATGATTTCAACGGTCAAAATTGTTTAAATAATTCATTGGATTTGGTAACTACTTGACGATGCATGAAAATTTTTTAAAATATCAAATGATTATCTAAAATTAATGTGCACAACGACAGTGCATGTGTTTTGGAATAGTGTGTAACCTTGATTTAGTTTGATTGAATAAACTTCTGGTGATACAATATTTCAAAGTTCTTAGAAATACATACATCACAAATATTTAATTTTTTAATTGTGAAAGCGATCTTTGTTGAGAATCAAATAATTTGTCACTACTAATTAGTTTGATGCACTAGATGTTTGTTTGTACTGTTCAAGTAAAATTTAAAATGAAATTAAATGCATAATGACATTATATAGAGATATACACAATGATGGTATGATATAAATAGCAGGTCTATTAGTGTATGATTAGTGGATACTGAAATGCATAAAAATTAAAGTTGTTGTTTATGTGATATTTCCTAACAAATGTTTATTTTATGCCTGCAGGCTGACACTAGCTCATTACGACTATTCAACGTACTCATTTTTGGATGGCGAATGATGTAAAAATTTTCTGTAAGGTATAAGTTGCACCGCTTTGTTGCTGTATTAAATGCGGTATGATGTAAATAGCAGGTCTATAATAGACCTGCTATTTACATCATACCATCATTGTGCATATCTCTATGTCATGCCATTATGCATTTAATTTCATTTTAAATTTCACTTGAACAGTACAAACAAACATCTAGTGCATCAAACTAATTAGTAGTGACAAATTATTTGATTCTCAACAAAGATCGCTTTCACAATTAAAAAATTAAATATTTTAGCTCTGAATATGTTCATCAAGCACTTTAGTTGGCCGATGCACTTCATAGCGTGTA
The DNA here is from genome assembly GCA_945261195.1 of Cryptosula pallasiana. Lineage (NCBI taxonomy): Eukaryota > Metazoa > Bryozoa > Gymnolaemata > Cheilostomatida > Cryptosulidae > Cryptosula > Cryptosula pallasiana. The sequence goes on along the minus strand of OX183132.1, from coordinate 39,948,545 downwards.
TACATCACAAAATACTTTTCCAAGGAGAAAATGCAAATAACTATCTTCTTTAATTTCGAGACAAAAAATAATGAAAAATGACAGTTAAGTCTTCTATGGGCGTTTTAAGGTTGAGATCTTTTTCTAAGTTTAAATTTTAAGACTTTCGTTTTCAGAAATTGAGAATTTTAAAGAGACACAAAATTTGGTAAAGATAATGTCAGCGGTTATAAACGCCAGATGTTAGATAATAAGCTTCACTGGATAGACTTGCTAACACTATTGAGTTTGTAATATACAGCAGAAGTTGCTTATATAAGCAGGAGTGCAGCAGACGACTGCAAACTATACATTTATTTTGATGACTAACTACTTCAAAGTCTGGTGCTCTCCCTACTATTTATCAATGTTGTGCTTACTCCAGCTAGCGGTAGTGACTCCAGCTTTACTTGTAAGAGACTGTCTCAAAGTTCTATCTCCGTCTAAGCCATTGCGTCTCTCAAGTGTCTGAGAACATAAAAGGATTTTAAATGCAACCAAATAGTAACAGTGAGAGAATTAAATGAGGATATAACTAAAGTTTTAGACGTCTCGGGTTAAAGATTTTCTCTTCAATCGGATAAAAAAGAATTTCGGAGTGATTGGAAAAATACTTTGTAACTGCATTCAGTGAGGATGATGCTACCTACCCTAAAACAGCTTGAAGCATTTTTGGTCATTCATTACTAAAATAGTTATACATGTATATCATGACACAAGCTATGGAAAACACAAGGGACTATTGCCGACACTGTACACGTGTTGTGTCAAAAAGACATAGAGCCTTTGGTTGTGATAGCTGCAATATCTGGGTACATTTCAAATGTACAACGCTTTCACCAAAGATCTACAAAGAACTAGTAAACGGAAAAGAGGATGTAGATTTCTTCTGTAATAAATGTTTGGTAAGTACATATGAACATGATTGTTTGTACTAGAAGGGTTGTAGACGAGAATAATTGCTTAATGACTTGAATTTTGTTACAGAAACAGCTTGATGTAAATTACTTAGACAATTTAATGTAGATTAAAGCGAGTTCCTTGAGTCATACTATTAATGCATGCAACTACTTATACATCAATATCGTATGGAACTAAAATCTAGAATTTCATATGAGCATTAGTTTCAAAATTGGGGTCGGCAGTATTGTAAATATGTGAACTTTATAAACATGGCATTATTAAAGCTGAAACAGGAACAAGTACGATAAATATTCATTGATGAATATCTAACAAACAAGATGTAAATTTTCCTATGGAAAATGCTAAGACTTTTCACTTTTGAAAAAGTTTATGTGGCTGTTTTTCTTTATTGCTAAATTTTACTTGCTTCATGTTTTTGATAAACTCAACTTAATCTAGTGGCTATTTATTATATTTCTTGGTTTAATTAAACGATGTGCTAAATTATATGGCATTTTTCAAGTTGTTTAGCAATGGCAATGATTTCAAAAACATGTGACAACTGTATTAATTAAACCAGCCATTTACGCACTTTTTACAGGGGTAGGGGGGGTTGGTTTGCACCAATATTGCGTAGTGTAAGAGAACCCCGTCAATTGCTAATGACATTGGTAAAATAAAACTTAAAAGCTGGCACTGGTGATCACAATATTTTGAAACTTTAAAGTCTGGGAAGAAAACGAAGGAATTCGTCAATGCACATGGAAACGACCAATTTCTTTAAATCTTTGATATTGTTAGAACAGAACTCTTATCAATTCAGTTGTCTGCATTGGTTAATGTAGCATTGAATTGCTTTTGGTGGTGATAGAAGTTATATACAATAACACATGGCTACGGTGTCAGCTGTCTTTTTTTTTAGAGCAGTATGCTGATTATTGTTCCATGCAACAATCACAAAAAAATACAGCTATATGGTTCAACAGTGTGTTTATTCATTGGGCACCAACTAATGATGAGGGATGGGACAGAGGATGCAAGAAACAGTAATCAGATGGAAGTCGACACAGGAGTTGCCACCACTTCAGGAGCTGGATTGGAAGACATTGAGGAGATGAAAGATAATAGCCATGTGGCATGCCATGATGAAATCGACCATATTAATATGGATAACGATATTCAAGAAGAATTGTTAAACAGTTTAGATGATTTTTTAAGAACACTTGACCGGTAAGTAGTGTTTGATGTTAGTATATTTTGCTCAATTTTTTGCTCTCAGTCCTCGTAGAAAATTAGACAAAAAAATGATTAATTTTCATTTATTTCACTCTGTTATTATAAATTCTCATGCTGTAGACCAGTCGCACCAAGTTCTGTTACAGATTTGATGCCAGTTTCAGCTCCGAGAAGATATTTTCATGATGGTGAAATGTCTAGCTCAAATTTTGATGTTACCAGCAGTTTTACACAGCCTAACAATCAAGAAGAAAGGTATAACTGGAATGTACAAAATGTGTTTTAATATTCCTTCTCCACTACAAAGGCTTATAATCAACCATGTTCAAGTTTTATGGCTGATAATTGTTCCCTAGCTGTTAATTACAATGTTTTACGTACACTCCTTTTTATACTATAACTCAAAACACAAAAATCAAACGTTCTACAGTCCACTGCTCAGTAACAGTAAAGACTCAAGAGTACGCTCCATGCTGGAACAAAGCTGGACCGCTGAAATTATAGAAAGAGCTAGTCTTTCACCTGATGCACTTCCTCCCCTTCCACTTTCAGCACTCCCAGTGCCAGCTCCTCAAAGAATTGTAATCTCTACACGCCCAATACCAGCTCCTAGAGCAATGCCAACAGTTCAGGTGCCAGAGCTAAATCTAGAAAGTGAACCAAACAACTCAACAAGGTACCTAAATGATGTTTGTTGATAAAACTGTTCAGTTAAATTTTGAGTACAAACTAAGTTTTAAATGTGTAAACCTTACTTGAAATGGTATGTCGATTGAGAGAAACTTTCTCTAGCTCACTCACCAGCTGACAGTTTCTAATCAGATGAATCTTCACTGCTACATTTCTTTATCTACGATTAACAGGTTGATTTGAGATTGGACTAAACAATGTTTATGAACAACCAACCTATTTCAAACTTTTCCATAGATTTGGTTTGGCAGATCACTCCTGAGATGAAAATGTGTGCTTTGATGATTTAGCAACTAGCTGAATGTACTTCTGCTGCGATTGTATTTGATTTCAACATAGCACTGCGAATATCATAAGTTACACAACTTTATCTCATAAAAAAGTTCCACGAGGCATTGTTTGTGATCTATGGTTTGCAAAGATTTTATTTTTATTTTATATATTTTATCACAGACTTCTACCAAAAAACTAAGAAGCGAATATAAATAGTTCTCTCATAGAACTATAAAATGATGGTATTTCCAAAATGAAATCAGTTTTTCTTAAAATAATCTAAATCCTAAAATGATAATTTTTTGTCCTCTATCAAGTCAATTAAAAGAGAACATTAATTTGTTCGTTAAATGCAGAAAGCTTCTTATGTAAACTATGTTTATTAAATAATAAAACATCAACAACATCTGCTTACAGCTTTGCTGAGACAGTGCAATATCACCTTTGTGACAAAAGCAGTCAAACAGGCAAGAGTATGCTGAAGTCGAGTGAGGGCTATTTGTACATGGTAGACCGCCAAAGAGAGTCCACTCTAGGAACAAAAACATATTGGAAATGCGCCAACCGAGCAGCAAAGTGTAAAGCTGCGTACACACTAGAACGATTTTTGATCAAAAAATCGTTCATGTTGGAGTTGTTTCCTTTGTCGGCGGATGGTTGCGTACACACTAGAAAATAATTTCGGCCGAAAAACATTTGCTCTTTGGTGAGAGAGATAGATAAATTTTGTTTCTCAACATAACCACAGAATTACTGTTGATATTGTTGGGGAAATGTGGCCAGCACACTCCAAGTCGACCTAGAACAATACACTACCGAACTACCTATGTCTATTCTCAACCTAATCCCGAACTCTATGTACATTATATTCACTCCTATTTACTCAGCTATTAAGACACATACATATTCACTTTATTTTTACCTTGTCTAATTATTATCTTACCTTGTATTTGCCAACCATGTGCTGCTGTGCAATCAAGCCTATCTAAAGACAGCCTCTTAATTAACCTTTTAACCTTTTATACCGCCTCCCTTTGTCTATGGGCCAATTAGGCCACAAGGCGGAACTACCTATTGTTTTGTTTTGACTGCTGCCTGTGGCAGGCCCGCCTTTCATGTATTTAAACTTGTGTAAGTGTGACAATAAAGCAGAGTTAACCTGGCACTCTCACTTCTTCATGATTCTCTCTACACAAGACATAAAGAACAAGCTACTAGATGCATGCACAAGAATAAGCACACAAGCAAGCAAGCAAAGCACAAGCACTTAGTAAATAATTAATTGACAGCAACTGGGACAAGTCGATCGACAGCAAGAACAATAGACAGTAGAAAGTGGTCAGTCTACGAGACTTACACTGCACACCACCTTCGGGAGTGTGATACTGGAACGATTGTTCAACCTGTCGATTCGACCCAGTGTAGCTATTCTGCCCGAACAAGAACTCAGTGGAAAGTAAGGTAGTTAAGACAACTCCTCACTGTGTACAGTCTTCGGACTTACAACGCTGCAAATCTTGCTCAAACAGAGTAGTCTGCCGACCTTGGGGCTAGCTGAGGAGCACTTGCATTACTGCTATTACGCACACACTGGAAGTGGGCCGCTGTACAGGTGACAGCTACCACTACCCCTAAATTCCTGTACAATATTGCTGATATTGCTGTCTGTTATGTGGCTGTGGCATTATTAATTATGTTGTTCTGAACAGAATTTTTTTTAGCTTTACCAAATACTTATTTTAATTAATTAAAAATATTTCTAAATTATTTAAACTTATGCTTATCAATGATTGATCAACCATATTAAAATAAAAATGGTAATACATAAATAATAAATTTTCTTGGTGAGATTTAAGATAATAATTATTATTATTATTATTATTATTATTATTATTATTATTATTATTATTATTATTATTATTATTATTATTATTATTATTATTATTATTATTATTATTATTATTATTATTATTATTATTATTATTATTATTATTATTATTATTATTCGGGAAGTAAATTTCACAACCTGACGGTTGGTGTAAAGTGAGCCCGGGCCCTAGCTAAGGGCCAGAGGGTTATCACTATTCTGTTTTACTGTAGAGCCTTTCGTAGAATCTGGGCCGTACCCAACAGGGCAGTCTTTTGAATTGTTTCAAATGATAGCTGTACTCCAATCTCAGCCATGTAAGATATCAAACGGCTGGATATTGTCCCAAGTGCTCCTATCACTATCGGTATCACCTTAGGTTTCACTTTCCACAGTCGTCCAATCTCAAATGCTAGATCTTTATACTTATCAATCTTCTCCTCTTCTTTCTTTATCACTCTCGTGTCCCCAGGTATTGCTATATCTATAATCTGACATTCGCTGGTCTCTTTATTTTCTAATATGAGGTCCGGTCTTCGCGCTTCTATCACTTTATCTGTCTGAACGTTAAAGTCCCATAGCAGTTTTACTTTCTCGTTTTCCATAACTGGCTCAGCTCTATGATCATACCATTTCTCTGTGTGTGGTAAACCGTGCTTTTTGCATATGCTCCAATGCACAGCTGCAGCTACTTTGTCATGTCGGTGTTTGTATTCTGTTTGTGCGATTTTAGGGCACTCACTGACTAAGTGACTTATCGTCTCATCCCGGGTCTTACACAGTCTGCACTTTGCGTCATCCGAACTCTTTTCTATCCTGGCCTTCCTGTAATTCGTCCTCAGTGCCTGATCTTGAGCGGCGACAATTAAGCTCTCCGTTTCTCTTTTCAAGCTCCCTCGTGTCATCCATTTCCACGTTTCTACTGCCGTGTGTTCTTTCGTTTGTCTGATGTATTGTCCATTCATCGGTTTCTCAACCCATTCGTCTATACGTGTTGTTTTCTGCTTGTCTCTATATCCTGATTTTGTCATGTCTTCCTCGTCTGATCTTATCACTCTTCCTGCATTACGTATCTCTTCCACTTGACTTTCTTCTGTGTATTTCTTCAGACTGTGGCTTTCATACTTCACTGTGTCCTCAATGCTCATGAGGCCTCTTCCTCCCTTTCCCCTTTCAACATAGAGTCTGTCTACATCTGATCTCGGGTGCATTCCACGATGCATTGCAATCAATTTCCGTGTCCTCCTGTCAATCTGTTTCAGTTCATCTTTTGTCCACTCTACAACTCCTGCTCCATATCTGTACAAAGAAACAGCCCAAGTGTTTATAGCTTGGAACAAATTTCCTGCATTCAACTTCGACTTCAGAACCCTTTTCACTCTATCTGAGTATTCCTTGAATATCTTGTCTTTCATTTTCTTATGTTTGATATCATCTGCTTCTAATATTCCCAAATATTTATATTCTTCATTATCTTCCATCTGGTGTATTGCATCTCCTTCAGGCATTTGTATATCAGTTCCTCTAGCTAGTTTCCCTCTCTTTAGTATGATGGTGGCACATTTATCTAGTCCAAACTCCATTCCAATGTCATTGCTATAAATTCTTACAGTATTGATTAGTGATGTTATGTCATTTTCTGATTTCCCATACAACTTCAGATCGTCCATATATAGGAGGTGGTTTACGCTGTTCTTTTCTTTTGTTGTGTATGATGGTTTCATCTTCCTCAATACATATGTCAGTGGTATCATGGCTAGCACAAACAACAGTGGTGACAAACTATCCCCCTGGAAGATGCCCCTCTTGATATGCACTTTTCCTAGTTCTTTACATTCACTTTCAAGAATTGTGTTCCACATTTCCATGCTGCCTTTGATGAATTTCATTGTGTTTTCCGCCACTTTCACAATCTCAAGTACAGATGTAATCCAGCTGTGTGGCACCATGTCGTATGCTTTTTTGTAATCTATCCACGCCATCATCAGGTTTGTTTTTCGGTTCTTACTGTCTTTCATTATATACTTATCTATAATCAGTTGGTCTTTAGTTCCTCGGCTTCTTCTTCCACAGCCCTTCTGTTCCCATGGTATTAAATTTTTCTCCTCCAGGTGTCTGTATATACTTTCCGAAATCATTGCAGTGAGCGCTTTATACATGATAGGTAAGCACGTTATCGGTCTGTAGTTTGATGGTATGTTGCCTTTGCTCGGATCCTTGGGTATCAACACTGTGCGTCCTGTAGTCATCCACTTCGGTGGTTTCCCTTGTCTCACAACATCACTGAGTTGAGTCACTATTCTATCGTGTAGGCTAGTGAAATTCTTTACCCAGTAACCTTGTACCCCGTCTGGTCCAGCTGCTTTCCATGGTGCTAACTTCCCCAGGACTTTCTTCAAACTCACTGCGCTAATTTCCATGTCTTCTTGTTGGTTCACACTTCGCATCTCCATTTTAGTCTCTTTTATCCATCCAGCTTGTCTGTTGTGCTCATGCTCTCTTCCCCATATTCCACTCCAGAATTCTATTGCGGCTTCCGGTTCAGGAGCTGGCACCTCATTCCGATCTTCGCCCTTCAGCTTTTGGTAGAATCTCTTCTGATCAGTTTCAAACAGATGATTTGCATGATACTGATTCACCCTGTCACTGTATCTTTTGATCTTTGCCGCTGTGCTTTTCAATCGTTGTTTCAGTTCTTCTATCACGGTCTCAACTCCTTTTCTTTTCAGTCTGTATTTATATGATATTGATCTTGTAGGTTGTTGGCGCCCTTCTTTGATGTTTATCATTGTTCCCAAGTCTTTTCTTATACTTACAACTTGTTTCTCTAATCTTTGCTTCCAAGGTGGTTCCCTTTCAGTCTGTGATGTTCCTTTCGCCTGTCTGCCAGCATTCAGTCTCTGAAATACCAGTTGTGCTCCAGCCAGGATGAGATTGTTTGTCTGTGTAATGTCCGTGGTGTCCACAAAGCCAATGACATGATTGATTTCTGCTGTTTCTTTTCTGATCTTTGCCTTCGGTATCTTTTTCGCTTTTGGTATTGTCCTCATTGTTTCGATGTTTGTCATTATCTCTTTTAGTTTCTCTATTATTTCTTTTTCATGTTCTGTCTGCACTCTTTCTCTCTGTTCTGGTGTTGCTTGCCTCTCTTCCTCTTCCGCTTCTGCCATGTTGTTCACATTCTCATTAGGATGTTCTTCTGTCTCAGTTGTTGGTGGTTCATTCATAACTCTTCTCTTTACCTCTTCTATCTCCAGCGTTGACATAAGTCCATTTCGGTTGATCACTCTGATCTGGTCTGCTATCCTCTGATCGGTGATGCTAAACAGCCTTCTCTCTTTCCAGATCTGATGCATTCTCTTCATATATCCCCGTTTCTCTGGTTGGCTGAGAAAATAGCACTCCATTGCGTTGATGTTGTCTTGCCGACTCCAACACTTTCTGGTTTCTACAGTATTACGGGTTCCAGTAGCAGATTGACGACCGATCCCTGCCTGGTTTCCCACAGGAGAACTGCCGGGCAAGAGTTGGCCAGACTGGCTGGTCCGCTCCACGCCGTAGTGGTTTCTGTTTCTTTGTGAATTCATCATAATTGTATGAGTGGTTGATTTTCTGTCAGGATTCTCTTCCTTAGCTGCTGGTTCTCACAAGAACCTAACCCTTGCACCAGAGGGGTTCACGGTCCAGTGAAGCGCCGGGCACCAAGCCGGTATTAGTGATGTATTCACTACTGGCGCTATTATTATTATTATTATTATTATTATTATTATTATTATTATTATTATTATTATTATTATTATTATTATTATTATTATTATTATTATTATTATTATTATTATTATTATTATTATTATTATTATTATTATTATTATTATTATTATTATTATTATTATTATTATTATTATTATTATTATTATTATTATTATTATTATTATTATTATTATTATTATTGATATTGTTATTGTTATTGTTATTGTTATTGTTATTGTTATTGATACTGTTACTGTTACTGTTACTGCTACTGCTACTGCTACTGCTACTGCTACTGCTACTGCTACTGCTACTGCTACTGCTACTGCTACTGCTACTGCTACTGCTACTGCTACTGCTACTGCTACTGCTACTGCTACTGCTACTGCTACTGCTACTGCTACTGCTACTGCTACTGCTACTGCTACTGCTACTGCTACTGCTACTGCTACTGCTACTGCTACTGCTACTGCTACTGCTACTGCTACTGCTACTGCTACTGCTACTGCTACTGCTACTGCTACTGCTACTGCTACTGCTACTGCTACTGCTACTGCTACTGCTACTGCTACTGCTACTGCTACTGCTACTGCTACTGCTACTGCTACTGCTACTGCTACTGCTACTGCTACTGCTACTGCTACTGCTACTGCTACTGCTACTGCTACTGCTACTGCTACTGCTACTGCTACTGCTACTGCTACTGCTACTGCTACTGCTACTGCTACTGCTACTGCTACTGCTACTGCTACTGCTACTGCTACTGCTACTGCTACTGCTACTGCTACTGCTACTGCTACTGCTACTGCTACTGCTACTGCTACTGCTACTGCTACTGCTACTGCTACTGCTACTGCTACTGCTACTGCTACTGCTACTGCTACTGCTACTGCTATTACTATTATTATTATTATTATTATTATTATTATTATTATTATTATTATTATTATTATTATTATTATTATTATTATTATTATTTGGTTATTGCTGGGAAAAATTTTGATTTTTTATTATTTTATCATCATTGTTTGTGACCACAAGCTACTTTTGAACTGATTTTGTGTTGTGGTTTCCTTGATAATCTGCTAAAAATCGTCGGGGATTTTTGAGCAGTGCTCAAATGGCAATAACGCCGGCCGATGTGATACAATACCGGCCGTTATTGCATTCACACTAGGCCGTTTTGTAGTTGCGCCGATTTCGGGCACAAAATCGTTCTAGTGTGTACGCAGCTTTAAGCTAGAGTGATTGGTACCAACTACGAATACAGTAGTAGAGGCAAGCATAATCACACTGCAGACAAGGGGATGCTGCAAAAAGAGAGATCAAATCTAAGGTATTTGGTTATAGAGCTATGCTGGATTGGTGTACAGAAATTGACGAATTTTGGGGAGATAAAATGAGGCAAGGCGCAATTTGGCTTGTTTCAACCTCACAATGATAATTATAATGCCTACAGAGTCCAACTCAAACTATATAAGAAATCAATTTGTGCTCAACCATTTGCCTGTTTTTTCTACTTTTGTTTCTCTGTGGCAATTTAATTTTTCACCTTCTTTACAGTTCATTTGGCTTTTCAACGGGCGTTAACCACTCCTTTTCAATACCACCAGTGTTTTACTTCAGTTTATATTCTAATTAAATTAGTCCATGTAAATAATTTGGTTATATCTGATACTCATTTTTTATAAAATGTTTACCACTTGGATGGTTAATTTGATTATAAATCCCATTGTTAGTATCCAGTCTCATAGTCACTTTTATTGCCAATTGCAATGGCCAATAAACAACTTATCAATTTGTTCTTTGTACTTGTATTAATAAAAATGAAATGCCGTAAGTTTTACCCCCTCATCCACAATGGTATCAGTAAATTTTACCATTCAACACAAGCAAGTTCAGTACGATCAAATTACTTTAGATTATTTTTAGATATAAAGTGCAAAAAAAGTTTGTTTACATGATATATCTTTGCAGCAATTGCACATAGTTCCAAATATTATTTATTTTAAAGCAAAATATCATAAGTTGTACACATTTATGCTTCTACACATTTAACTTGCTATGGTCAGAATGGATACTTATTTACATTTACCTTACAGATAAAATCTAAAGCTAGAGACAACCCTTTTAGAAGCGGTGCAGCGGTTGTGGATGACCAGCTGCTACAGCGGCAAGGGCTACTACCAGAAATAAAAAGAGATAGTCTGGTGAGGCTAGCCAATCGAGCGAAACAGGACTCCAGGCCAACTCAACCAAAGGATTTGGATTTTGACGTATGTAATCCAACTTAATGCTACTTCTGATACTTATCATCTGGCAAATCTGAAAAATTGCAATAGTTTTTTATTTATCGTATTAGAATGATGATTTCAGTGTACGCATTCTAACTCACTTGTGTAACCATGCAAGCACGGATTATGTCAAATGAGTAGCATTGATAGTGATTTGTTTCCTGTTTGACATATTATGAACACAGGCATGGTAAATTTGGTGTCAGTAAGTCAGGGCATATTATTTGAGTCAGGTTTCTAATATTTTAAGGTGCAAGAAGATTGCATACCAGCAGGATTTAAAAGAAGCAATGTGAGGATAGGAAATGATAGAACTATACTCTTTGCTAGAAAAATCAAAAACGTGGTACATGGATGGGACTTTTAAAGATGCCAGGAAGCCGTTTTACCAACTATTTGCCATTCATGTATTTGTCAGGCAGGAAGAGTCACATAAGCAGGTACCAGTTTTGTATGCATTCATGTCCAAGAAAAGAACAATCTACTATCGTCAGGTTTTAACTGAGGTTAAAATTTTAGTTCCACACACAGCTGTAACAACATTTGAGGCGGATTTTGAGGCAGCCCTTTGGAATGCTAGTAAGGAAGTTTTCGACATTGAAATGCATGGCTGCCTCTATCATTTAAACCAAGCTATTTTCAGAAAAGCCCAAGAGCTTGGCTTGCAATGCCTGTATAGTGAAAATGCAAATGTTTGAAAATACATCAGACGCTTAATGTGGTTGTCTTACCTGCCGCATAACCAAATTGAAACTACTTTTGAGACATTGCAAAGGTACGCAGAAAGAGTAAATGTTGATGAACTTGATAATCTTTATGAGTAGGTATTATCAAGCAACGTGGGTGCAATCTCTTACATGGCCTCCATCAAGTTGGTCCGTTTATAGGCACCACATCCGAACGAACAACAATGTTGAAGGTTGGCGCAATCGATTAAATGGCAGATTAGGTAACAACATCAACCCAAACTTTTATTTGGTTGTCAGTAAGTTGTATGACGAGTCAGAGCTTAGTAAAATATACACAGAGTGTCTGTCAAAACATATGTTGTCTCGAGCGCAGTCAACAAAGGGAAAGTCAAAAGAAGCTAGTTTGTGCAGATTATGGACAGCGTACGAAGCAAAAGAACTAACCACAAAAGAGCTCCTAGTACAAATAAGTGAAGCACTCAGGGTAAATTTTTGATGTAAAATATCTTTTCACTTCTGGCCTTTATGAGCTTTTTCACCAGACATCAGTGAGTGGTCATTTTTGTTGTGTATTTTTTGTATATATACTTAGGTCACTGTCGTTTCATTCTTCTCAAGTTGCTCAGCACACGTCCACCACTTTTTGTTTTAAAACAAATTGTTGCTGTTGCTGTCAGTACCAATTTTATGAACATCCGAGGTTTTAGAACTGCAGTAACCTTTACAGTCTTGTAATGGCGTGTATACATAGTATAACTTTCGTGTAGGACACAGAAATATTTATTTTGTGGCATTTTCACTTGTCAGCTAACGCTCATGTTGCTATTAAATCAGTTCACCCATGTTGCAGGGGGGGGGGGGGAAGTAGGGGTGGGGTGTATGCTTATAATGCTTTTTTTGTATGTTAAAACAGAACCTATGCCATTTGTTTTAAGTTTTTTAACTCTTTAGTTGCAAAAACTTTACTACGGTCTTTCAGAACCTTGCATCTAGATAAATAGACACTCTAATTTTATTGTAACTTTTCAAACTACGCACTCCTATAAATTAAGCATTTTTTGGTGGTGGCTCTCCCTGCTTGTTGCATAAGTCTTAAACAAATTACACATCTCATATACATGATTTCTATTTATTTGTTTTACATGCTGTTGGCCATTTTGAATATAAGTTTCCTTTAACAATGTATGTACATATTTTATTTATTTTTTCGCGTTTTTTCAATGTACATACAGGCCATTATGTTTTATAATTTTAAGTATAATTCTCTCAAAGGTAATGTAATCTTATCCTGATAATTCAAATTATGAAAATGTATGATATATTTTATATATTTACCAGCTATTGGTAGCTTTTCATGCTTGTTGTAAAGCTTTTTATATATATATATATTATATATATATATATATATATATATATATATATATATATATATATATATATATATATATATATATATATATATATATATATATATATATAGAAGCAACTATGGTCGAATAGGAGGCGTACACTATATATAAAACCCTAATAGGAGGTGGAAGGATTATAGGAGGCTGCCAATAGGAGGCCTGCACAAAACTCATCCAAACAGACTCAAAATGAGCCATTATGGAGATTGGTCAAATTTTCAAATGCGCATTTTTTCACTCATGGAAAGATGACTCCCAATTTCATGAACATTAGTTTTCCAACAGTAGGAGGTTGCACTAGTATACGTTTTTCAGCCTCCTATTATGGTTTAAACAACTATGTTTGTACGCTGAAACATCTCTATTGGAGTTGCCCTACATATGTTGGTTGTTGAAGCAACTCCGGTTTAAGTCACAATCTTCCTGTGAATTTTCAAAAGCAAAATTGAACTCACATACAAATTCAATGGTTTATTGTTCTAAGCTTTCGTTTCTTGAGAAGGAGAAAGAAAGGAGTAGCTGTTACACTTATAAAACTTTATGTTGTTAAGGTTCACACACAAAACTATATCAAGTTTGCCCGTTTTATTGCTCATAGGTTGTACTGTTTTATTGTCAGAAAAATTGGAGAAATAATGATAAAACTCCTCTAGAAACAAGTTTTCACATGTTTATTAAATACTTTCTTGAAGACCAACTTGCAGCCTGAATGAACTTGCTCCTCTAAAAATTCTATTACTAACAGTTAAATAAATGAGAATATTGCCGCAGAATTTTTTAAATGAGTCCATTATTCAGCTTTGCTAATTTATATAGTTTTCCCAAGCAAGAACAGTTAGCCCATACAGTTATAATGTTCAGTCTAGTAACACAAAGCTGTACATTAACACAGTGCAGTAAGAACAGCAATAAAAAATCTATTGCTTTTTTAGCAGCGAGTTGCTATATCTGGTTCGAATATGTGCTGCTGTTCGATTCGGCAGCAGTTGCTGTAACTCGTTCATAGACTCTCCGATGGGTTTTCTCTCTTGCAGCAAGGGCTTAGCAATTGCTGAAAACTTTTCCACTTCATCTTCATCCCAACGCATTTTTCAGCTTTTCCCTGTTTAGACCAAAAGATGAAGTCTTTGAGATCGAGTGATGGATTGTGACAACAAAATGTTAATCCCAATTTTTTCTAATATTGCTTTGAAATATTCTATATACAAAATCACCGCGTTGTTCTAACAAAAAAGAGAACAGGGCGATTCTAGGAGATAGAATTAATTTGGTTAAAATGTGTTTTAGCAAACAGTCATCACTTTATCACTTATTACAAAAACTCTGAAGGTTGCATTTCGTAAAATTAACAGCTTTCAAATACATGAAAACCAGCCATATCCTTAATACTTGTGATTGCTCATTCAGATTCCAGTAGCATATGAGCAGTTGTAAAGTAGAACAAGCACTTATTAGCGCTTTTTTGTGCATTAAAAATATTTGAGTAAATGCACTAAATGGCGTAAACGACTGCACCTCACAATGAGCTTCATGTTTGCTTGTTTGTTCATAGCTAAATATCAGCCATTTGTAGCGATGGGATTTTACTTAAAACTATTATTTCTTAGTAAAATTCATGAAAACTGTCTAAATCTCCATGTGATACAAAAATTTCTTAGAGTTTTAAAACAATTAAAGTGACTTGAAAAGTGCAAATGGTAAGAAATTTTCAAGATTAGCGTGAACTACTTACATATATTGAAACTTTTTTGAATTAGTTTAAACAGTAGCAATACTGATAAATGTTTTTTGGAAGTTTTTTTCATGTTGGCAGGGTGCGTTACTCGCAAACCAAACTTTTATACAAAATTTTCACAAGCATGAGACAGTGGATAACCAGTTATTTAAGCAGAGAGTCATTTGTTGGATTAAGCCTCAAAACTGACTTTTAATAATAAAAGGTATTTTTGTTAATCAATTGGGAAAAGACCATTAAAAGATCAAAAAAATTTTAAAACTTTGACACCGCGGATAGATTTCAGAAATTTTGAAATGCAAAACACACAAGTTCTGTGCGATGATAAACATTAATAAGAAGGTTGAAATTATTGTGAGGCGATTAACTCGAAATAACCAAGAATGAAAAAAAATTGAAAGCAACAAACAGTACAATAGCAGTCGTACAATTTTGCTTTTCTTTTAATCTATGTGGATACTCTTTTAACGTTTTGTGTTGGAAACTAAAAAACATGATGAGTAAACAGAGGTGTTTTCCTAGAGCATATACTTACGTGAGTGAGACGCTTGTGTTGTTGAGCAAAGTATCGTTTCATTACAGCTAGAAGCTGTAACATAAAACAATGTTGTGGGCAAAAAAATTCCTACCGGCAAACTGGCGAATATAACGCTGTTATACGCTTTCAGGTAATAGCTGCAAAAGACACAAAACTTATACAAAAAACAAAACGGATCTCAAATTACAAACAAAAAACAGTTGTTCTAAATTCTAGAAATAAACTAATATGGCTAAAGATTTCCGTACTCTCATAGAAAAGTTTGTCGATAAAAGCGTTGCCAATTTTTGGCTTATCAATAGTAGTTCAGTTTCTAAGGTCATGAAATGCTCTATCTGTAATAAATCTGGTTTTATTTGGTTTTCTAAAGTTGGAAAATTACAAAAGTGTTTTTATTGAATTAAGGAGACTGCTTACATTTTGTGGGTAGTTCAGCATTCTTGCCATCAGCCAATGGAGGGACTGCTTTCTGGCCAGAAATGACAGTTTCTGTACTGTTGCCTGAAAATAACGTTAAAAATAAAATCTCAAATCTTCGAGCTAGACATTGAAGCAAACTTTTTTAGACTCAGCAATCCCTATGATGTATTTGTTCAACTGCACGGTGTAAACTATTTTTAGCATCATGGCAATGCCTTGACTGTCCGCTGTTTAATGTTTACTGCATCAAGCTGCGCTGAAACTTCTTGAACTTCAAATCAAGATATGGCTGGTTGCTTTGACTGTAGGTACCCTCTACACCTATTGTGATTTTGTGTAAAAAAAACAAAGCAATATGTTTTTAATTGAGCTGATGAAATGAAAGCAATAGTAAATAAAACTCTCCGTAACAATTTGTAACATGAACAGCTTACATTTATGCTTGAAAGTATTGAGCGAATCAAGTTTCAAATTTTCAAAGAATTAAGAAGCAAATTCAACAAAGTCAACTGGGCAAAAAAATTTTCTAAAAAAATGTTTGCTACATATTATTTACCATCACCCCTCCCCCCCCCCCCCCCCCGCCCCTTTAGAAGAATACATAAACTGAAGCCATTGAATTTGTAAGATATTAAGTTTAAAATAGCGATGTTATATTTTAGGTATCTGCACAAGATACCTTTTGCAATAATTTATGATTAGCTACCATGCTTCAACCATAGTATTTATTTTCTGTAATTTATGAAAAGAATGTGAAAATTGTTCTGCCACATGGGTGGAAAGACTGTTTTTTGGTCGGGAAAACCAAAGCGCGAAAACGACAGTCGCACTTGTCTATTTTTTACACTCACTTTGATTTGCTGTTTCTTTTATTACTGAAGTAATCCCAGTCATATCTGAATAATTTTGGTCAATAAGCTGTTGTGGATCATCTGTAATTATAATGGCAATCCCAATGTTTTACAACATTATTCATTAGATTTTTAATTTTATACTTGTATGCTGAGGCTCCATGAGTATACAAACACTTGACGGTTACATACCATAAATAATTATGTCATCAGTGTTGATGCATTCCAGTGTCGCATCTTTCTGGGTGTGTAGCATTCCTTGCTCTGCAGCCATCAGCACCTTGGCCATCTTGGAGCGCTCCATGAGGTTCTGCTGTACTCTATTGACATTCATGTGGATGCTGAGGTTGTGTCCCATGTGGCTAGCAATCAGTCTCAATTACTCTTCATCCATATCCATCACCTGCAAACACCCCATAAAGTTAAACACCAATACATTTATATAAATAAACTACTGAATGCACGTGTCAAGGTTTTCTATTTGCATTCACCTGGCAAGTTGTAGCAAGATATTTCTAAATCTTTGAGCATGCAACAACTCAGGCTTCATCAAGCTAGGATATGCTTTCACAGCTTCTCTCACTGCAGCTGTCCCATTTAATGGTTAGTTTGAACAAGGTCTGCACAAGTAAAAAAAGAAGAGGGTTACTTGTGAGAAGAAATAATCTAGCTGTAAGCTTCATACTTATCGGCACCTACTGTTTGTAATCTAATTAAAAGTATCAAAGCATGCTGTGAATTATTTATTAATTTGGAAAATCTTTTTTCTTTCCACGGAAAATTAAACCTTATTTCTACTGCACAAGATCTAAAATAATAATTTCAAAAATTAACTCTAATTACATTTCATATGATTTGAATTGTGAATTTCGATGCTGTTGGGATAGAGGCAGCTTTTTTGTCTATTAAACCTCTAGTTTTTCAATTTTATGAAATTTGTTTGTATATGAGCAATATTTGTTTTTCAGAAACATGTTACCATCAAGGTGAATAGTGAATTTAGGTCACTTTCAACTACTATCTCTCTAAAGATGGCTGTATAAATATTATTTCTTATGATAAACCCACCTTTGAAATAAAAAAGTCTTGCTTGGCTTTGTCAGAAAATGTATAGCCGGCAGTAAATAATCTGGAATCACCACTAAGACCTTTCTCAACTCCCTTGTCGACTTGCCCCTTACCTCAACTGCTTTCATTCTAAAAACTTGACAAGCATTGTAATGAAAAAACTCAAATCACTAAAACTACACAAAAAACCACAACTTGGTTAGACTGACTATATTGCAACTCAATAAACCGCTTTAGAGTAACCTTGAGAATTTGAATTACAGTGCTTTCAGTAACTAAGAGAGTCACAAAAGTTGTAAAAGAAAACTGCTCAATGTATTATTGCTGCTACTTTTAACTACTTTTTAAGTCATATTGTGGTAAGCCCATTTCTTATTTTGAACAAAATTTACTGTGAATGGAATACTGGAACTGTTAAACTTTGGCGTTAATAATTGTATAATTTCCAAAATAGAATCCCGCATGAGTCAACAATTAGGCACACGTTAAACCATCAACCAGCCATACCTTTTTGTTAATGCCTTTTCAGTAGGATCAAGAGAGGCTGTTATTTGTTCGTTGTCTATGATGTCTCTGCGCATTTCCGCCAAGAACTGACTGACTTTGAGTTCAGCAACCTCCATAGGGCGCCGCTTATTAAATAGAACCAAATATGCCAGTGCATACTTGACCCCCATGCCTGCATCTTTTTTGCTGGAAGTTTCCAACCTTTGTGCGAAGAAATGTAGATGGCTGTTTCATGTCTTGGGTCAATGGGAGGTCTTGATCCGTACTGTTGGTTTTTAAGCGTTGCCGCTTGCCAGCGACACTAGTAATGTTATTTCTCCAGTGAGTGTCAAAGAGAAATCTAAAGTTTTGCTCAAGGTGCTGTCGATCACTGTAATTATTATTTATGGCTTTGCTGATCACGTGCAGATTCAGCTGCTTAACAAAGCCGCCAATAGTTGAACCGGTTTGAGGACATGTTTTTGAGATTTATCTTGCTGATTGCAGCAACAAGTCGAAGTTGCTTGGCAACAGAAGCTGGTTATACGGCAGCTGCCTACTGGAGTTTCTGGCAATAGCTAGCAAGCGTGCAACACTCCGTACATTGCTTCGAATGTTTGATATGTCTGTGGTACCAGGTCGTCTAAGCTCTCTTTCTCCTAGTCGCAGCAATAGTCCTTTGGCAAAAGCAGCTATAGTTTCATCATTTCTTATAAGCTTCACTAAACCTGAAAAATTGTATAATACATCATCATTACAGTGAAATGTTCTGTTCACATTTCCAGGGTAAATTACATTTATAGCTTCTTCTGATCAAAGTATAGAGATATTTTTATCCCTGAGAACGTTTTAGTCAACCCATACTTTGTTTACTTTTTCTCACGATTCTCATTATGAACCTATATTTTATTACAAACATACTTGGGGCAAGTGCTATAATGCATACAACAGGTCACGATTAGAATCGCTAAATCAGCTTTAAAATTTATTTTTCGAAGTTCTCCATTAATTTTATTCAGAGTTTTTTAAACAAAGGTTTTACTAAATATTTACAAATAGATAAAGCGAGAACAAAATAGTTAAGTTACCTATCACCTGAAACGAGAATTAGTGAAACTAGAATAATTTTCAGGTAATTTTACACGTAAAAAAATTTTGATCTTGAATAACTAAAGTTTAACTGATTTCCCAATAACAATGACTTTGAAAAAGTTGAAAAGCTAACAATAACCAAATCAACCGAAGCAAATGGCGTGTTCTGGCTACAAATGACAAGTCTGAAACTTTTCCAGTGATGTTCACTCTATATATTTTGGGTTGAAGGATTCCACATTACACCAGTTTTGCTGCAGCTCCGAGAGCAATGGGATTTTACGAGCGTTTCCTCCTAAGTGAACTAAGGACAGGGAATAGCCACATACCAGGATTTGCTTTGGTCTCAGCTAGCCCTCCTAGCAGTTCTTGAAAGTCTTTATCATCATCTGTAGAGGCATTCAACAGTGACCTGATATACACTTTACTTGCAGCAATTGAATGACTGTCTTTATTTGCAGCTGTTCCAGCAGGACAACTGTTCACATGTGTATTCAGTGATTTGACAGCATAGAACCCGTAGCAATATGTACAAGGCAGTACGTTGCTTGCTAGGGTAGGCTTAGCTCGCCTTTTTACTACCACTAGTTCACCTTCTCCAGCTGAGAGCACCTATGACGAGTAACCTTTTTTTTCAATTCTATGATAAAAGCAATGTCAAATGTACTTCAGTACAAAAAGTCAACTAAATTGAATGCAAATGAAAAATGATGCCAAAGCGTTTATTGGCTGGAAATTTAAATTCTGGGTAAGTGTAACTGAAATAAATTCACATATGCCATTTGATACATGATCTAAATTTTCTGACCTAAAATTTATGGACAAAAAAGTCTATCAAGTGTCCATGTAACAAAATCAAAGTTAGGAATTTCACAATCAATTGAGAAGCGTAGCAACTTGCGGTTAGCAAAGAAACTCAACTACTCTAATCAAATGTAAGCAATATACATAGCAGGTTATAACATAATAGTTTTTGTTGGAGTATTTCAGCGTTTTTTAAAACAGACATATTACTTCAAGAATTTTGGTCCCAGAAAAACGTTTATTAATAAGTTACTAACAAGTTCATTTAAAGTTTTTATCTGACCGCTGGTCAACATGCTGGGAAGATTCTTGAGGAAGTTACTGGTCTTAGTAAAAACAAAATAAGACTTTTACAGAAAAAGTGTAACTAGCTGAGCTGATAAACATGCTAGCTCTTTGATATTTTGGGCTCATACTAGAAATAATCTTACTGCGTATTTGAGATTTTCTTAATAATCATAATGGCCTGGTGTGAGTGCACTTGTAACATACACATGCTCAACAATCAACTCAAAATAATTCCATTTGGCTGGTAATAGTTGCTTAGCAAGTTACTATTGAGAGTATAAGGAAGATTTTCTGGGACAATAGATTCTCTGCTGTCTCTAGATTGTCTCACTCTATTCATTGTGTATGAGAAGAGAAGGTCACTAAATAAGATAATGTTACATAACATTCAACTGGATTTTGAAATTTCCCCAATTACCAGTGAGAAGTTGCCAACTGTTCTTGAAAACTTTGGCTGTGAAAGCTTTGTTACAATAAAGTAGTGGATGTGGAATCTCATCCTATGTTAGAAGGATCCAGGATCCAAACCACCAAATGGGCAATCTTTTGGAAGCAATTTAGAAAGGGTTTTCAGCACATTGCCTACTATACGCTTTTCAGGGTTTTTTTGCGAAATTATTCAGTTTTTATCCGTCAACGCGAAGATGCTCCAGTAATGAAATGTAAATCAGAGGAAAGATAAATTTTTGCTCAGCAAATATATGGGCATTATTTACTATGTTTCCACGTCATGACAAAATATCGCCAAATCTCTGTGGTTTGCTACCACAAATAACTAGCGACAAGGGCATATATTTCCACGACTCAAAGTTTATCGCCGTTGGTTAAACCACGCCCACAGAGGCAGTTGCAGTCAGTGTGCTGTTGAGTGCAATTTAGCCGACTGGCGTTGCAGGCTGTTTTTATTATTATTTTCCTTTATTGTGAAATATATGAATAAAACATCACTGAGTTGTTGGCTAGCTAAGGAAGCTGTGTGGTGACAAAGAATTTTAGTAGCACACTGGCTATGATTCAATAAATTATATTATTTATTATTATTAGTTAGTAATAAATAAATAATAATAATTCTAATAAATAACCAAGTGAATTTTTGCTAAAAAAAATACTACCATTTGTTTTTCACCACTGCAATAATTAATTACCAGCAGCTAAGATTCATTCGTTTCAAATCAGTTGTATTGTTTCATAAATAACTGTGTAATAAACCACAAACGATCCTCGTTAGTTAAATATAAACACACACTAGCTAACGATGCCATGCGGTTACAATGGATAAATTGTGGCTTCCTGTTTTATTACGCATGTCTAGTTTTATTGCCTTTGGCGACATTAGCGTTTCCAATAGCAATAAACGTCTGGAATTCTGCTTATCGCCAATTTTTCGCTTTCAGAGAGTGACAAATGTTTGTCGACATGTCTCACGACAAATTTGTCGACAGTGCTGTTTCCAATAGGAACTTCCCTTTATCGCCGGCAGTATCGCCAATTTGTCATGATGTGGAAACATAGTAATTGTGGGCATAAATAGAATCGACAAAATTTTGTTTATGCTTTAATTGTGATGTGGTCAGAACCCACCACATAATACTTTCACTGTTCCCAGCCAAGCGTTGTTAGCAGAGTTCTTAAACTTTATTTTGTCGACAACAAAACATAGTGGAATTCATTCAGCACTCAGGTGTCATAACTGGTTGCTATGGGACTGACACAGATAGAAGAAATGTAGATCTCAAACTTAATTTTGTGGAAAAACTCAAAATTAAAGCAGCAACCGCTGATCAGAATGATACCCGAATTACAGGATTCGTTTTGTTGTACCGACCAAGCAAAATATGAAACTTCAGTTACAAGGATGGGGTGATAAGGATGGAGAAGTTATTAAACTTTCTATTATAATTTTTTGTAATATAACATGGAATGCAAAATGAATATTTTACGCAAATGTAATTCTCAGAACTAAAGTAAAATAATTTGCTGAGAGAAATACACTATAGGCACATTTAGGTTCAAAAATTAATGGTGTTGACATCAAGCAAGTAAGCATCCATTTCTGCTAACATTTGTTTCAAGTTCAAAATTTCGGACTAATACTTGTGTGACAAAAAAAAACAGCGAGTTTTGGATTATTACAGCACTAATTTTTCTCAGAAAAGTTAAGTTTTACATCAAAGATACAAGCACGCTCACTCATAAAGAATTTTAAACCATCTTATACTCAATTTTCTTCAGAACCTCGAATGAAACTAAATATGATTATCCAGGTAACAGCTTACCAAGTTTTTACGAAAAAGTATAGTTCCGTCAGTTATTACTATGTTCAGCAGGATGGTCTGCTTAAACTTGTCCAGCTCATCAATGAATTCAGAAAATGAAATAAATGTCTATATCACAATGCAATAGTAGCTGCACTTTGTTTGCTGCATATGAAACTATGAATATAAAATTACAAGTTTTAAGTTTGAAATGAATTTTTTCTCCAACAAGTTCCATCACATACCTTTGTATTGTGTTTCAGGTTGCCAAGGTTCTGAAAAGAAAACAACTTGTTTTGCCGTTCTTTTCCAGAGCACTTCAGTATCTCTTTTACTGCTTGTTGATCGGCATGCACCCCAGTATAGTGCCTGCTTACTTTTGACTTGATACATTTTTCACAGAAGTAACAGTAATCCAGTCGTGTGTAGTTTTTCTTGCCTTCATTACTTTCGTATACAGGGACTGTCACTGCAAAATAAGGAAATAATACATCAAAGGGGTAAAACTTTGATCATAGAATTGGAACCAATATAAGCATGAATTTTTACAAGCCTTAATGCAGTAACTTTGATGTAAGAGTGCTTTGCTAGCAGTGACTCAGTCTGTCAATTTATATGCAGATATTATAATTAACAGTAGTAGTACTACTTACCATTAGCCATGCGAAACTTAATTTCAGTGTCTGCAAAAGAAGAGTTAATGAGTAGTATTAGTGGCAACTTCACAAATAACAGTGAACTGCAACTTGTTTTTCATTTTAACCTAGACCGATAGAATGGAAATAACAAATTGCCTTTGAACATCCAACTGCTCGACTTCAAACAAATGGATTTTAAATGCCCATAACTGAAAGGTTCAAGTTACAATGATTTGATTTCAGGTAATTATTTTTGTTAGGAACAAGAACTAATTTGTATGGTACTTTTTTGAACAGCAAATTGTCATCACCGAACGGTTGTTTATTGGTTCATTCACATTATCATTTTGATTATGCGCAATAATGTGAAAGATTCCCATTTCAAGACTAAGTTAAGCAGATTTTTGTAGAAGCGAGAGGATAGCTGTAAAATGCTTGAACTCAAATAAATTCACAGATTGTGTGCAAAATTTTTTGCTCAGACCGGATTGTTTACAAAATCTACTTGTATTTAGCCATCATTAGGGTGAGTGTCAAGGTTACCAAATCTACCTCACAGATACTCTCTACTTAATAAATGTAAATCCTATTCACAACGTAAGTACATACATCTCAAAGCAGCTGGTACAGCCAGAGTATTGCATTCAGTAGGAGCGAGTGAGCGATGAAGGCTATAAGCAAATGAAATGACAGAAAAAGTTATCTTTTGGATGTTCAGCCATAGCATATGTAGGCGTATGATATGTTGGGTATTGAACCAGCAAACTTAATTTGACATATTATATGTCATGCATTGAGTCCTGGGGGTTTAAGTTGGCACGTTATATGCTACATATTGAGCCTGCAGATATAACTAAGTATACAACAATTTTGGTATTGATTTTTTGGTATACTTTGGTACTTGAAACAGTAAAGAACGACAAGTTTGCTTTATAAAATATAGCCGCAAAATTTTTTTTTTGGCTTAGAGTCTAAAATATTTTTTTTTTTTTACTTTTTTCAGTATAATGATCACTTGCGGCTTACTTTTAAAGTCATCCTCACTGTCAGAGGAAGGCATCTCGCTCTCCTCATATGGTGGGTCTAAGTCGCTGTTATAACCTTCTTGATGTAAGTCCATTTTTTCTAAGATACGCACATGCGAGTTGCTGTCAGAATTGATCACTAAAACAAACGCTCTCTCATTGTTTATAGTGCTTGTTAACAATTGAGGTGCCAACCACACAAATAAAACTTATACGAGTTCCATAAATATTATTCTCATCAATTACAAAGTTTTTTTGTCATCAATCATCATGCGGAAAAACTCAATTTTGATGTTCTCTGCAGCACTCTGATTTCTTCCTAGTGATAGTGATTTTAGTGTAACTTGTTACTTACATGTTGCGTTGGGTGAAACCATGATCACATCTTGCAATACCGAGTCATGAGCAGTTTCCAGTCTGACTTTTACTGCAACCAAACCACTTGCAAAATATAATTGAAACAGATATGGCAAATATTTATTTGACTCTATTCAACTGTAGCCAATGCCTAAAAAACATATCTATGTATTGAAGGAGCTCAAAGTTTTATTGTCTGAATGTTTATAAGCGTTAGTTCATTAAATCCTAAAGATGATCTTCAGTTTTTACATTACTTTGGTATTTGAAGTTGATAGTAGAAAATTGATCACCATTAATAAGATGCTATCAGCACTAATATAGTACTTTTACATAAAAGCATGATTATTGGCAGGTGCATGGAACAATGTGTTGATGTTTTTTTAATGATGCGGTACTTGTTTTCAGGTTTTTAAAGGGACTGAGACCAAACACATGCAACTTACTATGCTTTGCTTTCAGTCTCGACCAAATAGTATGAGCATACTTGTCACACACGACCAATCCCCCTTGAAATTTAGGCTCTTCATCTGAAATCAGAATGACAAGTTTTCTTAGAATAAATGACTCATAAGCTGTAATTCTGTCAAGCATTGGAAACAGCAAAAATATCTGATGGCACAGAGGCTTAAGTGGTTGACGATTGAAAGCTTTTGCAAAACCTACAGCATGTAGCTTGAAGGCATTTACATGTGTTTTTTCTTTCAAAATGCTTGAGACCAATACCTTAATTAATTGGTACTCTGCATTTATTTCATTTCATAACCAAGTTTTTTTGTAAGCAATTGAGACACACTTAAATAAATTCATGTGTTACTATCTTTTTAGTACAATTAAGAGACATTCTAAACTCATGCTAACAGTTCCTTATTGTTTTTTCTATATGCATCGGTATTCGATCTAACAGCGGCATATCAGGTTATCGCTTATTTAAAATTCAAATAACAATTCCACAACACAAAAATATAACTAACTCATCAGGTCTGATCCAACTTACCCGCAAAGCATGTAGTGTAGGTGATTTGTGTCACCGGAATCACTGGATTATGCTTCTTATTGCGTTCTAAAACACAGTAAATAACAACTAAGTTGTCATTGACATCCACGTACCTATAAATTTCAACAGGTCAATGTCAAGAAACAGATGCGGAAAATTAATGTGAAGAGTCTCAAGCCAACAAAGTATGATTTAGTGAGAAAAATTGTTTTATCAAAACTTGTTTTTATGGAAACATATAGTTATAGTCTTTCATTTATTTGTGATTGAATGGTAATACTGCCTAACAATTCTCATAAATAAAATTGGTCTCAGAAAACTGAGTTTCTCGTCACTGCGAATTTACCTTTGTAAGTCCTGGAGCACTTGATGGTAACCGTTGAAATATCATCGCATGCTGATAACCTTACATCTATTGTAGAAATATAGTCATCTGCAACAGCATTAAAGACGCTTCAACAAGACATTAGGAGTAATCCCCAGAAGGATTGAGTCATACAATAAATTAGATTGAGAGTATTTCTTGCAATCAATTTAATGCGGATAGGTCAGTGGCAATATTTTAAGCCAATTGCAAAATACCACCCCGATGGAAAAAATAAATTGACTGGCGGGACATTATCATAGCTCAAAAACACTAACAACCCATCACATAAAATGTCCACATAGCCCTGTGAGTGACGTTTAATTCAAAGCTCTTTATACTCAGTATCATTATTTGTTAATAATATAACTTATATTTATTGTTTTTTATCACTATTTCTAACTATTATATACAATAATTCATTAGTATAAATAACTTGATCATCACAATGAAATTGAGGGTCATTTTATTCAAACAACGAAGACGATTGTTATTTTTATTGTTAATCAATCATGAGTTACTTTGAAATATATGTTAGCACCCAGGCAATTGTAAAATTATCTTTTGATTTGTTCTCATTACCTGCTACTTCCCATAGCATCATGCTATCAGTACCAGTAAAAAATTAACGAAATGATAAGCGTCCATGATGAAACGCTTTCACATGTGAAAATAACTCTGCTCTCTATTATGCACACATAAATGTAATGTCCCCACAACTTGATTCACATCGAACGATATAATGCTTTATGATAATAATAAAATATAATAGCACACCAATGTGGTCTTCACATGTAAATGCTAGTAGCTGTTCATCGATTTGACCGGTGAATACACTTTTTGTCTCTTTTATGTTAGGATTGTAAAAATTTATGATGGTACAATTGAATCAAACACCAATTACCTCATCACAACTACAGATGAAAAATGTTTCTGCTGAATGAGTGTGAGGCTTTAGAAAAAAAAAAATATTTGAGCGCTTACTTTGATGTTCCAATCACAATATTTTAGCATATACAACAAAAATTCTACATTTTTGTTCTCAAATTAAGGCCTTTGTATCTCAAACATAATCTACAGACAAAAATTATTCGCAATCCTCGCCTGTATGAAATTTTCCACATTCAATATTGAAACTTGAATGCAACTGAAGAGCAGTTGAATCAAAAAAATTACACATAAGAAATGTTTGATTAAAACTTAGAGCATTAAACGTAACGGCATAACCAGTTGTTACATGCACCAGAAAGTTGAAGTTTTAAAGTTTGAGTGAGCCGAAACTCAGCTTGTTTCACGTTCATTGAAGGCAAAAACCTTATCAATATGTGTCTCACCCATCCAAACATCATCGTCATTCCACGCGAAAATTGCAAGGCCACTCGTGTCTTGTCGCAAAGCTCCCTGAACTCCTCTGCTAATAAGTGCTAAAAATGAAACTGAACCATTTAGGTGAGCTGAGCAAACTCACAAAAAATAAGCATTTCTTTCGATATCGTTTCACTAGTAAAAACGAATTATAGCAAACTTGAATAATTGTTTTATAATTTTTACATGTCTCAACCACATATCACCATTAAATGATAGTTCAAGGTGAGCTTTGACAGTTACAATGCCTCGAACTCAAAGATAAGTTGATGTGTATTATTAAAATCTTTTTTATAATACTGTGTGATATGAGAAGAAAATTTGTCTTGCACAGAATAGAACCGACAAAGTGTTGCACCTATTTCTTATATATCTAGAGCGCTGTGTGTCAGACCAGATAAAAAAAAACATTTTATATCAGTTATTTTTTTTTAAAGCCGTTGCTCATAAAAGTACACTCACTGTTGATCTCTCGTGTTGTAATGTCACTTGCTGAACGGGTGTGTTCCACATTGTCCAACTCATACTTGACTCTCACTTTGTTCCCACGAGATAAAATAGATGTGATAGTTGCTTGGTAAAAAACTCCATCGAACCATTTTGCAGCAACACTCATCCCCACTTGCAGTTCCTATGTGATGCACATGAATGTTGAAGAATGACAATATTTGAACAATGATTATTCAAATGCAATTGGGGCAGAATCAAGTTAACAACAATTTTTGGATATTAAAAGTTTGTTTCCTGAATCTTCTCATACAACAAGAAACAGGAAAAGGTGTGCTACAGAAACAGGCAACTTGCTGTTCAAAATACTGTAATTTCCAATCTACACGCACAATGCAAACTTTTTGAAAGTTAACCAAAGCTTCAAAATTAAAACAATCAAAATGGTTAAGTAACAAAAATACTAGCAAGTACTGCTTCAAGTTAAAATTTTTTAATGAGAAAAGTGTGAATATGTTGAACAGATTCCAAAAGAGTCACTGCTTTGGAGATCAGTTAGTCCTCAGAAGCAATGCATATTCTGATAAAATGGACACTTTTGAGTAAACTATTTATAGCAAATAAAAAATTGAGCAGAATTCAGAATGTTTAGAAAAAACTGGGCTCAAAAATTCAGCTCAGTTCAAAAAATGAATGTTTACAAACTGTGCGGCTTGAAATAGCTTGCTCAAGGGGAAGTGATTCATTAAAAATTAAGTAACATGTCTGAAAATTTCATTCGAGGCTAATGTAATCCTTCACTTTCTCTACATTTATGGAGCCGTCAGCCTAAAAAATCTGGGCTGCTAACAAAAGCAACATACCGTTTCATTTGCGCTTTCCTGCAGTATCGTGACATAGTGGTAGAAACCTACAACAGTTATAAGCCTACGAAAAAGATATTCAGCAGCACAAGTAACCGCATCTTGTTAGACAACCTTAGCTATTTGAACAATCTCTAACAACGTTTTTACCTGATGGTAGATAAAAAACCACATTTATATGATTTCAAGATCTCTAAACTTCGAAGATATATCACACTAAATTGTAATACAAAACTAAGAACCTACATAAAAGTTTTGGAACAAAGAATTGACTACTTACCATTTTATACCGCACTTGAAAAATATTTTTAGGTGCTCACAGTGCCATGTTCTCCTGGTCTGACTAAGGTGCAGACTCCTTTCTCTTCAAATTGAAAATGTTTTCCACAATGATACTTCATTGTGAGCTTTTGTATTGAGGCATTGCTTAGTTCTGTCTTTTGTTGTTGTAATTTGAGGAGATTACAGTGCAGTGTAGTGAGACATCTCAATGTTTAACACCTACTACAGCTTTTGTAGTTGGAAATGAAAAGTTGCATAATTGTCTATGGAGTAAACAGATTAGTAGCTAGAAGACAATAGTGTATCTGCTTCAGTCAGAAAACTAAACTACAATTGTACAACAAAGACACTTTTATAATTTTTTATGGCATAAATAATTGATTACTTACCCTTCTACACTTATTTTCTTAACCCCTGACAGTTGACTTTAAAAAGCTCATACTGTGGTGCTATTGGCATGCTACTCAAATGCAGAAACTTTATCCCCAAACTGGACTACATGGTTTTGTTCTTGACTTGACACATTGCTGAGTTTATTCTTTTGTTGTTGTAAATTGAAGAGATTACAATGGAGCTTAAGTGAAACATTTCAGTTTCTAATGCCTCCAACTATTGCCATTACCATTGAAGTTGCAAGTTGGTCTATGGAGTAATCAGATTAGTAGCTTAAGGACAATAGTACAGTGACTTTGATAAGAAAAGCATAGAAACACTAAATTCTATTTTGTATGGAGGTTGTCCTGTAGCTGTTTGTAAAAGCGACTAAAACCTGAATAAAGCTTTTAGAAGGTGGTTGATTAACTGGAAGCAGAGAATCACTTGATTAAATGCGCTGCAGAAAAGTAAAATGAACTTTTCAAGTAAAGAGCTCTAAGAACGCAACTGGTGTTATGCCATGTGTTTTATAGTTTAAACAGAAACTTGTCGTTCGTTGACTTTTTTTATAAAGGGTGCATGCCATCGAAGGATGTAGAGTTGTGCGTGATATGAGATTAACTTATGAAACAACATTTGATAGACGGTGTAACACAGGAATGCACATGATTGTATGTTTTTTGATGAAAAGTACAAAATAACAGATGAAATGAGGCATAAAGTAATATAGAAAGGAGGGTCTTCTGTTGGCTCTGATTATTGCACCGTACAAATATTTATACATTTCATTGGTTTAGCTGAGTAATTGCTGATAGGAGGTGTAAAGTATATATAGATACCATATAGGGGGCTTTTGTGTGGGCTTTGTTTGTTGTAATTTACAAAAGTCTATAAATTTCATTGGTTTAGCTAAGTTACCACTGATAGGAGGTGTAAAGTATATATATACCATATAGGAGGATTTTGTGTGGGCTTTGTTTGTTGTAATGTACAAAAGTCTATATATTTCTTTGGCTTAGCTAAGTAAGTGCTGATAGGAGGTGTGAAGTATATAAATATATACCGTATAGGAGGATTTTGTGTGGGCTTTGTTTGTTGTAATGTACAAAAGTCTATACATTTCATTGGTTTAGCTAAGTAACCGTTGATGGGAGGTGTAAAGTATCTATATATACCATATAGGGGGCTTTTGTGTGGGCTTTGTTTGTTGTAATGTACAAAAGTTTATACATTTCATTGGCTTAGCTAAGTAACTGCTGATAGGAGGTGTAAAGTATATATATATACCAAATAGGAGGCCTTTGTGTGGGCTTTGTTTGTTGTAATGTACAAAAGTCTATATATTTCTTTGGCTTAGCTAAGTAATTGCTGATAGGAGGTGTAAAGTATATGTATATACCAAATAGGAGGCCTTTGTGTGGGCTTTGTTTGTTGTAATGTACAAAAGTCTATACATTTCATTGGTTTAGCTAAGTAACTGCTGATAGGAGGTGTAAAGTATATATACATACAATATAGGAGGCTTTTGTGTGGGCTTTGTTTGTTGTAATGTACAAATGTCTATACATTTCATTGGTTTAGCTAAGTAACTGCTGATAGGAGGTGTAAAGTATATATATACCATATAGGGGGCTTTTGTGTGGGCTTTGTTTGTTTTAATGTACAAATGTCTATACATTTCATTGGTTTAGCTAAGTAACCACTGATAGGAGGTGTAAAGTATATATATATGTCATATGGGAGGCTTTTGTGTGGGCTTTGTTTGTTTTAATGTACAAATGTCTATACATTTCATTGGTTTAGCTAAGTAACCACTGATAGGAGGTGTAAAGTATATATATGTCATATGGGAGGATTTTCTGTGAGCTTTGTTTGTTGTAATGTACAAAAGTCTATACATTTCATTGGTTTAGCTAAATAACTGCTGATAGGAGGTGTAAAGTATCTATATATACAGTATAGGAGGCCTTTGTGTGGGCTTTGTTTGTTGTAATGTACAAAAGTCTATACATTTCATTGGTTTAGCTAAGTAATTGCTGATAGGAGGTATAAAGTATCTATATATGTCATATGGGAGGCTTTTGTGTGGGCTTTGTTTGTTGTAATGTACAAAAGTTTATACATTTCTTTGGTTTAGCTAAGTAACTGCTGATAGGAGGTGTAAAGTATCTATATATACCAAATAGGAGGCTTTTGTGTGGGCTTTGTTTGTTGTAATGTACAAAAGACTAGACATTTCATTGGTTTAGCTAAGTAACCACTGATAGGAGGTGTAAACTATATATATATGTCATATGGGAGGCTTTTGTGTGGGCTTTGTTTGCTGTAACATGTACAAAAGTCTATAAATTTCATTGGTTTAGCTAAGTAACCACTGATAGGTGTAAAGTATATATATACCATATAGGGGGCTTTTGTGTGGGCTTTGTTTGTTGTAATGTACAAAAGTCTATACATTTCATTGGTTTAGCTAAGTAACCACTGATAGGAGGTCTAAAGTATATATACATACAATATAGGAGGCTTTCGTGTTTGCTTTTTTATTTCATGTAAGAAAAAAAAACTGAACGTGTCATGTTTTAATGTCGAATAGGAAAAAGGAAAAAAAATGTGAAGTTATGAGACCATTAAGTAAACTATTCTTTTCAGTATCTATTTGCTATCGTTGACATATGTGTGTGAGTTTTAGTTGTTCTACATTTTATATATTGGACTTAATAATGCTGTGTGATCTGCTCAAGATTTGACTAGTTTTTCTAATACGTTTCATCAATCAACTAACCAATATTTACAAAATCGTAAGGTTGTATGTATGAAGTTTTTGTGTGACATCTTCAATACGGTTGAGGGTGATGGTTTGAAGCACTTATCGAACTGGACAATTAAAAATTTTTACGAGTTCATGTGAATCCCTGTATGATAACTTTGCGAAGCCTGCACTAAATACTTGCATAATTAAAGCTCATTAGAGCAGCTCTGATCAATAATCTGTCTCTCGATAGAGTAACAGCACTTGTGAAAATTCAATGTTTTAAATTGATTCTGTGGATGAGTTTAATGACTAAGAAAATGATGTCGAACGGAAAAAATATCTTATAATTAGGAATCATTCAATAAGATTTGAGATTAAAAAATGGGGAAGCAACTTCAATGCTGATTTTACACCTGTTGTCTCACTATTTCTTAACGAACAAGAGGCTTCGGAACCGCCTCCTATCGAATGATACATTACCAACGATACACTATATGTACACGCCTCTTATAAGGCCAACAGCAACTCGCACTCCTATCAATAAAAATCTCAAAATATATATATATATATATATATAAGAAAAAGAAAATAATTCTTTTTCCATCTTTTTTCTAGCACATGAAACAACTTGTAGTCAGCCAATAGTTTTAACATCTTTTACTATTAGTAGTAATATATGAGCAGATCTCCCTACCAAGTGTTTTTTTGTGGATTAGATCTTGGGGTTGAGACAATGGGTTACGGCGTTGGATGAATTCGCCGAGTTTATATTGTATTTTACTTGAGGGGTACTTGAGTGGCATTTGAATGGCATTTAAGTGGCATTTGAGTTTTGATTAGTTTTTTACTTAATTTGAACTTATATGGCATATAGATTTTGAATGTATGGCATTCAAGTTTTGATAACTTTTTACATAACTCGAACTCATATGGTATCTTGAGAGAGAGGGGAGAGGAGAGAGGAGAGAGGAGAGATGGGAGATGAGAGAGGAGAGAGAGAGAGAGAGGAGAGAGATTTTTTAGTTTTCTATACATTCATGTATATATGGTTAGTTATGTACATACTTATGGCTATATTTATGGGATACATAAAGAGAACATATTAAATATTGTAAGCTTGAAATAGTTCCAATATCATTTCAAATGAAAAAATGGATGATGAGAGATTTTCATCCGTTTGTATGTATCTACATATATCTGATTGAAAATGATATAATAATTCAGTAGTGCGAATCAATGTATGGCTATATACATTTATTACATAATAAGTAGGGGTAAAATCTCCTCATATAATATAGCTAGATACATAATTCGAACTCATATATACATTGAATGCTATAAAATATATCAGATGATAAAGTTAAATATTCATCTATTCTTTATCGATATTTATAAGGATGATGAAAGATTTTTTGTATTTTATATACATATATATAGTTATAGTAACTGTGGTAAAAGAAGTCTATTATGAAGGTTTTTATTTAAGCCAAAGTAGGCTCGGTAGATACTCCATCAGAACACACTCGTCTTTTAGCATAAAAATATGTGAGACCTCGTTTTATTTGGTTGTATGTCAACATTTTTTGATCCTTTACTACAAATCCTCGATTTTTACCCATAAACGACTTTTTTGTGTTCAATACATTTAGATAACTGTCTTTGTTCAATTGATTAATTCGTTTGTTCAAACCTTTTGAGCTAAACTTGTTTCCTTTTTCTCCCCAGCAGTAATAGGATTTAGAGTTAAGTGCAACAATTCCATCTCCGGTAAATTCCTCTTTAAACAGCCCAGGTGTTCTTTTTCCGTGTTTTAGTACTTTTTCACAACAGTCTTGCGTGCTCCATTCTAAACCCATTGTTTTGGTTCTTAAAAACTCATCCCTATGTTTGTCACAGTATGGGCGTGGAAACCAATCACCATATTCATTGTAAAACTCTTTTTTCATACTTGGTTTTACCAGTGTTTCTAATGTTCCGCTCAATGCCATGTATGCGCTATCTGTATCCATTTCAACATATTGGAAATCACTTCTGTCAATATATCTATAAATAAAAAGTTTGTTTCGATTTCAATTATTTGGAAGTTTTACTTACTTACACATAATAATGGTAGGGAATTAGGTTTCACTTACTTATCCATAAAGTCGTAGTAAAACTGTAGCATTCTCAGTTTAGCATACTGTAGCACGGAGAAACCCAAGTGTACTGGAACATTCATAGTTAGCTGAAATGATGGTGATACTGATTAGCAAAGTAAACTTGTGGAATATAAATTTTGAATTGCAAAATAATTGTTTTAAAACTTACTAGCTGTTTACAGGTTACGATTTCATAAAAATCATCTGCTATCTCTTCCATGGAGATAAATTTGTTTCCTCTGATACGAAATGAAGCTTTTCTGGCGCCTTCGATGAACTTGATGTTGGTATGTTTTTCTTTATCAGTGATTGTTTTTCCATAAGCAGCATTTCCTACCAACTTGCTAGTAGTAGCGAGTAATTCTTGACTAGGGTCTACATCTCCCATTCTCCTAGCGTCTGAAACCGATGTTCCAAAAGCTTCAAAAGCTTTTCTAGGAATATATTCTATTAGCTGATAAACTTTGGTGACTTTCAATCCTTGTTTCAAGTACCATTTCAACAAAGGACTCATTAGCAATATCTTATCTCCGTACATACTTCCAACTAATGAGCGTTGAGGAGTCTTTAAAAACCCTTCGGCTTCAGCAAAGACTTTCATTTCATCGCTCAAGTGTTCTCTGGTTAACATCGTATTTTTAAAAATCGGAGGCATTTCGGAGAACTTTTCTTCCTCTTCCTCAGGAACTTCGATGTCACATTCAACAAATCCGAAGAATTCTTCTGATTGAACTCTCTCCAACACTTCTTCTTGATTCAGCTTTTTTTCAAGTATTTTAGGGTAGAAAGAATTGTAAAACGTGTTGACAAATTTTTGTAAATTTGTATGAGTTTTTACACGCTTCATCCAGTCACACTCCCAAATCGAGATTACAGTGTAACCTAATGCTCGAAGATATTCTTCATTTTCCATCGTAGTTTTAAACAGATTTGCTTTTGATTTTCTTCCAGTAGCTTGAAGCTCTTGTTCTTTAGCGTTGTTATAAGAGCAGTCGTGTCCATGCCAAAAACATCCGTGGAATTGAAAGACATGACGATTTTCAACACAGAAACCATCAACTGGTAATCCTCGCTGTCCGAGAGTAACTTCTCCTCCATTGAGCTGATGTCTGATATTGATTTTTTTTGAGAACATTTGGAACTGTAACCAGCTATGAGCTATCTTGCTAAATTTTACTGGTTCAGCGACAAAAGAGTTTTCAATTTTTCTTCTTCGAGGATAGCCAGTAGGCATTGATTGCATCATACACCATAAATAGAGCGCATTTGCATCAACTCCATAGATTCTATCACAAATCTTTGCTTCTTTTCCCAACCAATGTTCTCTAATTTTAGTTATACCTTTTTCGTGATATCTATGCATCACTAGACTTGGTCCACCAACTATATTTTTCTTTATTAGAGGATAAAGTTCTGCATTGCAGTTGTCAAGCAGACAAATTGGGAGAGTCTGACGAAACGAGTTACCAAGTTCATCAAAATTCAAGTATGTAGAGAGGTATGGAGGGGGTGGTTGAGGTGCTTTGTTAAACATCCATCGAATCGCTAATCCTGGTAAAGATATACCATCTTTTAACATATCAATCCCATGCTCTCTGTAGATTGATCTTTGTCTTTCCAACGCTTGAACAAATGGTTTTACATCCAAGTTGTTGTACCATTTTAAAAAATCCCTCAATGTCTTCATGTCGTTATTTTTCCATGCTTCTTGACAAATTATGTACTCTTCTTCACTGATATTCTTTTGTTTTAAAGAACTGTAAAAAGCTTCTCTTGGAGGTAGATGTTCTTGATTAAGTTGTTCCAAGTCTTTCATCCATTCATAAGGAAAAAATCCTTTTCCGGCTTCACATTTGTATGCTTTGAGATACATTTCATAGCTATATCCAGGAGCGATGAAGTTTGTACAATCTAAAAACAAAAAAGATCCTATTCCGATAACAGGCATCTTGGTTCCTTTTTTTATAACAAAATCAAAATCTGTGTCGGAGACATCTTTCAATTTTTGAAGCAGTTTTCCTTTCATCACATTGACATCATAAGTCTGTGAATTGAAGCCTAGAATAGGGAGTTTTTTCATATAGCTGTACAAATCATCCAGAACTTTTTCAGCTCCTGTTCTACGTCTGAAACGATTTTTTTCAAAATCACTACGAAACTTTTCTTCAGCTTCTTCCAGTCGTTGTAATTCACCTTCTATCTGTTTTATGATTCGCGAAAATTGTTTTTCCAATCGGCTATATGATTCTTCACTAATATCATCCAAATATTCAATGAACTTTCCAACGCATTCATCATCATCCCCATTATTGACAATACAACGCGGGTTGTTGAAGCCTGGTACATTTGAACAAATTGAAATACTTAAAAGTTTATGCTCATTCGTGTAAATGGTTGTGTCTGTATCTCGATCTTTTTCGCAATTAGGTAACAAACACTCTATGTCAAATGTTGCAAAAAATGGATAGTATCTCAAGGAATCATCTGACCCGATATCTATCCCGAATTGAACCTTCAGTTTGTCGAATATTGTAGCAGTAGGGCTGTATTGTCCTCCAGAAAACTGCATAGTTGTTGCCTCTGAGATTGAACATCTGTGTCTTTTCAGATTCCCCAATCTATCATAACAAGTAGAACAGGTTGGACATCTGTAGGCTTCGACATATCCTTCCAAGTTTGTAATAAGACTGAAGTGATTGATATAAAGATCCAAATATAGATTCTCCTTATAACTGGAGTTTGAATTCCAAATAACTGTTGAAGTCATATCATCATTTAAAGAAAACACTGTTATCTTCAGTTGAAATGCTCGCTCCAAAAGCAATAAATCAGCTTCTGTCACTCCTTTCCCATCACACCTTTTACCACTATCACCATAGATGAAACTATGATATTGTTGTTGGTACTCCTTCACCTCCTTAATTATCGGATCTTTTGCAATTCCACCGTTTTTTTGTAGTTCTTTGTGTAATGCTAGACATCTAAAAAAACAAAGATTGTCGGTAATTCGTTTTCCTTTTGTGTTTTTTAACATGGTTCGTATGTGTCTGTTGTTAAGGAGGTGAGAGGGTAAATGCTCTGGTGGTGATCCAACTTTTCCCATTCCGAGTAGTTTGTAGAAATAAAACGAAATGTTTGTGATCAACATCAATCTCCAAGTCGTATTTGGTCTCCGTCTCAAGCTATTTGTACGATGATCAGTCTCCATAACATCAACAAAGAAGTCATCAAGATCTCCTTCAGTTTCAATCAGTTTAGCTTTTGGATATACAGTAGCATTGTTTGATGATGAGTGAAAGTATCGGAGTTCACCATCATTTTTATTTTCTAGTATACAACCTACGCTACAGTTGACTTTTGCTCTCGAGCTCAATTGTCTCCAAACTTTTTTTAGCAATTCTAACACTCTTGAATCATGATAGTCATTTTGGTAGGTATCAGCTTGGTCTCTTGGAATCCCATCCCAAAGTCTTACATTTAAAAGTTCTATGACTTTTCCAGCTCTATGTTTCGTTTTCATAGCTCCCCAATATCTAGCTATCAAATCATCCCATTCTTCATCTTGAAAAGTTGGAGCTGTGCTATCATCAACAATACCTAGGGTTGATGCTCGGGTAGGTCTTTCAAAATTTAAATCTTCCATTTCTTCTTCTTGTTCTTCCTCTTGTGCTTCTTCCTCTTCTTCTTCTTCTTCATTTTCTATCATTGGATCATTCTCATTTTCTTCAGCTATCTCCTCCACAACCGGCTCTATATCTTGAGCTATTATGCTAGTCTTTAGTGGTGAAGGCTCAGCACCAAATCCTATTTGATTGATTGTTTCATCGGGTAAACGAAAACAAATGAGATTTTCTTCTAACCATTTCCGATTGGGGGAAATTTCAGGGTTTTTTTCTTCTACATTCTCCTCCTGATAATTTAAACTTTGTCTACAATAGAAATGTTAACACATAATAGTTGTTCTATAAAACATTCACATACATTTTATATAAAATGTAACAGAAGAAAAAAATGACTTAAACACCATTATCAATTAATTTTTAAAATGGAATTAGGAAAAAAGTCTCAAACATTATTATTAGTTAAGTTTTTAAAAACTTACTGTGTACTATGACATGAATTCCTAACTCCCTCTTTTACATTAATTCTCTGATATTCTGAGTCCTGTCTACAATAAAGAGATAACGCATTATTTTTGCTGATTCATGAGATGAGTATAAGAAAAAAGCAAAAAAATTATTCCACTAATGTTATTAATTTATGATTTTAAAAACTTACTGCTTATCAAAGGCTATTGTATTTTCAGTAGTTGCTGAAACTTGAAAAGTCGAAGGTTTGTCTTGAAAAGCATTTTCAAGTTCCATCTCCATTTCATTTTCATATTCAGCATTGCATTCATCATTCATGTATTCATTATCAGCGTTTGAAAAACCGATATCATTTTGATTTTTCATGAGCCATTCCCATTCC
Organism: Cryptosula pallasiana; assembly: GCA_945261195.1. Taxonomy (NCBI): domain Eukaryota; kingdom Metazoa; phylum Bryozoa; class Gymnolaemata; order Cheilostomatida; family Cryptosulidae; genus Cryptosula; species Cryptosula pallasiana. The sequence continues at coordinate 39,909,806 of OX183132.1, read as the reverse complement.
TTATGTATGTCTACATCAGTATCATCCTCTTCTGTTTCCATAGCACTATAATAACAATAAAATCATTACTTTTAATAGAAGTGACAATAGCACATAAAAAGGTAAGTTAAATGTCTCAGCTAATAAATTTTACCTTGTGAATAAAACTCCTAGTAGTCAGTTGGTATATTATATAGTAGATGTTGAGGCTTCAGTTACTGTAGTTAGAACGAGTGATTTATTATGTGAAAGCATTACTTTTTAAGTAGACAAAAACTTAAGTGAGACAATTAAGGCGGATAATTAAGTCTTAGCTTCAATGAAAATTTTCAAATTCACACAGAAAAACTTTTAATAGTCAGTGGATGTAGTAGTAGATGTTGCTCCTCCGATCACTGTTGTAGAACTGGATGCTTTCTGTGTGAAAACAGTGGCTCTTAAATAGGTAAAGCTGCACTGGTTGAACTCTATGAATACCAACCTTCTTTATAATATAACTATGAATCAGAATTTTGTCCACGCGAAAACCAATGCTTTCGCGGGAATAAATAGTTTATTTTCACGCAAATAGAAACTGTTGCTTTCGCGGGAATACAAATTTTATTTTCACGCGGATACAAACCAATGCTTTCGCGGGAATAAAAACTTTATTTTCACGCGAATGGAAACAATTGTTTTCGCGGGAATAAATACTTTATTTTCACGCGAATGGAAACTGTTGCTTTCGCGGGAATAAATCATTTATTTTCACGTGAATAGAAACTGTTGCTTTCGCGGGAATACAAATTTTATTTTCACGCGGATACAAACCAATGTTTTCGCGGGAATAAAGACTTTATTTTCACGCGAATGGAAATAGTTGTTTTCGCGGGAATAAATAATTTATTTTCACGCGAATAGAAACTGTTGCTTTCGCGGGAATACAAATTTTATTTTCACGCGGATACAAACCAATGCTTTCGCGGGAATAAAGACTTTATTTTCACGCGAATAGAAACTGTTGCTTTCGCGGGAATACAAATTTTATTTTCACGCGGATACGATCCAATGCTTTCGCGGGAATAAAGACTTTATTTTCACGCGAATGGAAACAGTTGTTTTCGCGGGAATAAATAATTTATTTTCACGCGAATAGAAACTGTTGCTTTCGCGGGAATACAAATTTTATTTTCACGCGGATACAAACCAATGCTTTCGCGGGAATAAAGACTTTATTTTCACGCGAATAGAAACTGTTGCTTTCGCGGGAATCCAAAATTTTATTTTCACGCGGATACAATCCAATGCTTTCGCGGGAATAAAGACTTTATTTTCACGCGAATGGAAACAGTTGTTTTCGCGGGAATAAATAATTTATTTTCACGCGAATACAAACTGTTGCTTTCGCGGGAATAAATACTTTATTTTCACGCGAATGGAAACAGTTGTTTTTGCGGGAATAAATAATTTATTTTCACGCGAATACAAACTGTTGCTTTCGCGGGAATAAATACTTTATTTTCACGCGAATGGAAACTGTTGTTTTCGCGGGGATAAATACTTTCATGCAAAAGCATTGGTTTGTATCCGTGTGAAAATAAAATTTGTATTCCCGCGAAAGCAACAGTTTGTATTCGCGTGAAAATAAATTATTTATTCCCGCGAAAACAACTGTTTCCATTCGCGTGAAAATAAAGTCTTTATTCCCGCGAAAGCATTGGATTGTATCCGCGTGAAAATAAAATTTGTATTCCCGCGAAAGCAACAGTTTCTATTCGCGTGAAAATAAAGTCTTTATTCCCGCGAAAGCATTGGTTTGTATCCGCGTGAAAATAAAATTTGTATTCCCGCGAAAGCAACAGTTTCTATTCGCGTGAAAATAAATTATTTATTCCCGCGAAAACAACTGTTTCCATTCGCGTGAAAATAAAGTCTTTATTCCCGAGAAAGCATTGGATTGTATCCGCGTGAAAATAAAATTTGTATTCCCGCGAAAGCAACAGTTTCTATTCGCGTGAAAATAAAGTCTTTATTCCCGCGAAAGCATTGGTTTGTATCTGCGTGAAAATAAAATTTGTATTCCCGCGAAAGCAACAGTTTCTATTCGCGTGAAAATAAATTATTTATTCCCGCGAAAACAACTATTTCCATTCGCGTGAAAATAAAGTATTTATTCCCGCGAAAACAACTGTTTCCATTCGCGTGAAAATAAAGTTTTTATTCCCGCGAAAGCATTGGTTTGTATCCGCGTGAAAATAAAATTTGTATTCCCGCGAAAGCAACAGTTTCTATTCGCGTGAAAATAAATTATTTATTCCCGCGAAAGCATTGGTTTTCGCGTGGACAAAATTCTGATTCATAGTTATATTATAAAGAAGGTTGGTATTCATAGAGTTCAACCAGTGCAACTTTAGCTATTTAAGAGCCACTGTTTTCACACAGAAAGCATCCAGTTCTACAACAGTGATCAGAGGAGCAACATCTACTACACTTTCCATTGCAACTACTAGAAACTTTCTCTTTATAAAAGGTAAAATTTAAAACTTATTATTCCCTACCTAACAAAGATCAAAATTAGTTTAGCTATAATGTAAAGTATGAAATAAATAATCTTTTAGTTCCACATGAAAAGCTGAATTATATGTTATTTCTTTCTTTTTTAGAACACTATGGAGGGTTTTTCTGCTTCTTACACGGATTTAAAGTCAATCGAAAACAAACAAAAAACGTTCAAAACACCCAAAAGAAAAAACTCTAACTCTGTCACAAAAGAAGCAGCGATAAAGAAACGAGCTCTTCCAAAACTGGTTTTACCCACAACATCAAACAATATGGAACAAAAAGAGTTGCTCACTGATGCTGACAGAGCTCTCCAGATGGCCAAATCTCTCCAAAAATGGAAGGCATGTGATTTGAAAAAGATTGGAGGGTTTCTTACACTAGCATCACTTCCTGTTCCATCAGTTTTGCAAATCGTTTCTATTGAGCAGAGTACTGGTGCATACGGAAACTACTACATTCTCACTTATCTTGATAATTCAACTGGAGCGAATTTTCAGAAAGTCGTTTGTCCAAGTAGAGTAGTTGAAAGCTTCAATGTTGATAACTACCCATTACCTTTCAACATTTTGTACTTGGGTGAGATGGAAAACTCAAAAAAACCAGAGACTACTTACTACAATGTCAAACGTATCAGTACAAAACCATTAACCACAATGGAAGCTACTGCTGAAGCTGAAAAACTGAGAAAAATGAGTGAAGAAGAACTCAAACTCGCTTACGACATCGACTATCTCAGTAATTTCAAAGATTGTTCCATTTTTGCTTACATCGAAGTTGTAGAAAGATTCATTCCTTTCCGATTCAATGGAGAAGAATCCATTGTAAATTGCATTCGCTATGTCACTGAAAAGAATGGAAAAAGAGAGACGAGAACGCTTTTACTACCAATCAGATATAACGAGGAAGCTAAAAGATGTGCACCTGGTGTGATGATTTACAAAGGAAAAAAACAGAGTAAGAATGGAAATCCTATTCCATACCACAATGTTGTCTTCATTTCTTCAACCAACGCTAGTGATTGGGAGCAATATTGCACACAAACAAGTTCCAATGAGGTGCTAACAAAAACGAATAATGAGGATGAAGTTCTTAAGGAATTCCTAGAAAACGAATTACAAGATTTTGATGAACCACTTGGTGTTGATGGTATGTAAACTCAATATCAAATGCTGACAACAGGTAGTCTCAAGCGGATAATGAATGAATAAAAAAAGCCTGTGTATTCATTGACATTACAAGTTGTACTATTTTGTATTACTTACTATTTACCGACTCTAACTATATTATATGGAAAGATTTTCCCTACTTATTATACAATAAGTCTATATAATCATATAATAATTCATAGAAAAGTCTAAAGGTTCTCAGGTGATTAACTCACCAAAAGTTCCGGTTTTGCAAAACATTTGAAGATCTTCCTATCCTAAGCATTATACGAGTGACTGTACTTTTTTATCCAGTTGAAATATCTAAAAACTTCAGTAACTTAGTATTTACTGACTCTAGCTATATTATATGAGATTTTCCCTACTTATTACACAATAAATGTACATATTCACATATTCTTTCATTTTTAATCACTGTATTTATTCAATGTAGATATATTTCCTCTCTCTCCTCTCTCTCAAGATATCGTATGACTCGGAATTACAAAAAATTATCAAACCTTAAATGCCTCACACTCAAAATCTAGACATCCTATGAGTTATAATTATGTATACAATTATGTAAAAAATTATCATAACTTAAATGCCATACATTCAAAATCTATATACCATATAAGTTCAAATTAAGTAAAAAACTAATCAAAACTCAAATGCCACTTAAATGCCATTCAAATGCCACTCAAGTACCCCTCAAGTAAAATACAATATAAACTCGGCGAATCCATCCAACGCCGCAACCCATTGCATCACCCCAGATTATGACCCCACAAAAAAACACTTGGTAGGGAGATCTGCTCATATATTACTACTACTATTTTACCTTTTAGTATCTAGCTCCTCGATTTTTTCTTGTTGAGCACTGTTTTACTTGCTTCAGTCTTGACTGGTTTTTCCATCTCTCGGGCAACTAATATTAATAATTACTTATTTATTATTTATTTATTTGATTGTTTCTATTTAGTCTAAGCCCCTGTGCACATCTTGTGCCCCAGTCATACTTTTACTTATATATATATATATATATATATATATATATATATATATTTATATATATATATATATATATATATATATATATATATATATATATATATATATATATATATATCATTTTTATCAATAGCATTCCTTTTTTAGTTAATTGCATTACTGTTCATGGCTGATTTTAATATCGAGTTTCTCTCATATTTATATACATCCACATATGTCTACATGTATATAATATATCTACTGTATTTGTTTTGTTGAACAGCCATATATCATATAGTTTCGTAAAAAGACGCAGCTTTATCATTTTTTCTTATTCACTTTATCATCCATTTATACAATACATGCACTACAATAATGCTGACATCATTTGTTGTGATGACCATGGCTGAACCTTATAACAATATTTAGGTCATCGTGAAAAAAATGCTACCAGAAGTTTACAATTCACTTCTTTCTCGAACATTTAGAAGCCATTAACTAACTCATGCCTTGCAGCAAGCAGTTTGAGTAAATTCCTTGCTCGCAATCAATAGAGATTTGAGATACATGTAGCTGAGCTTACCAGTACATAACCCAATAATACCATATTTGGTAATAATACCATATTTGGTAATAATACCATAGGGCCACCATATTTGTTGATCAGATGACTAGTCTGGACAACCTGATGCAGCTTGGAGTTGTCAGCACATATTGACACACTAAGGAAAATGACGCTGCACAAGTGAAACTACGTACATTGCCTATGATATGACGAGACAAACTGGCTATTTTCTTATTTGGGCTAACTTCTTTGTATAGGCGTTCACGAGTTGTCGCCCGTTGATCTGCAGCGTCGCCCTAGTGTACGCGAGTGTCGCCGTAAAAACCGAAAATGTCGCCAAAGTGACTGTCGCCTTTCCGTGTGTCGCCGGATAGTCTATTCACCATTTTTAGCACCGGATATAATTTCACTTTATTGTGCAATGCTTTTATAACAATAATTAGAGCAGTCTTTTTCTTTTTATGTAATCATTTTAGTTCACAAGTTTCTTATATAATCTTGTGGTTAAAGCTCAAATACTGGTCATAGAGTTTTTTTGGACAAAACCTTCCTGTAGATTAGTTGCCTCCAAGAAATGCATTTGCAGCAAATTTTCCAAACAAGTTTTTTCTGTAGCATCTTTGTTAACACTCTGTAAACTTGAAAATATCTAACAACTTTTCTTGTTTAAAACGTGTTTCATGATATTTTTTTGAAATGTCTGCAACACTGTAACTTACATATCATGTTTGAAACACACTTGGCTGATGTTTTCTTGCGGTCCGTAACTCTCCTTTTTGTAGAAACTCTAAAAGCAATGACACTTCCCAAGTGACGAAAAAAAAACCTGTGGGAAAACAGCATTCACACTTCGAAACAGGTAAAATACTGAGGCTAACAACTTATAAACAAAATAAACGTATCTTTGGTCACAGCTTTTTTGTATATTAAAAGTGCACAATGCAAAACAATTTCAAATACTTCAGTATTTTCTAATAAGCCCAGACATGGAAGCATAATGTGCTTTCCAGTCAAAAAACTTTATTATCGTAAACAAGAAATCTTGGATGCATTTGGTCTGTCGTTGACTCAGTTTTTTGTAGAACTTTGTATAAAAGCCCTAAGCATTTTGCTAGGCAAAAGTTGAGTAAATAAATTTTTTTGCTGGATTCAAATTTTATTTCGGAAGACAAGTTATCAATTAATTTATTTTTGAGAGATTGAGCGTTGAGTATCACTGCTATATGTTTCAAACCATCATTGCCAGTGCCAGAAAATTATAATAGATATGTTATAAACTTTGATTGTTTGGCCACTCTGGTTTCAATTTGATAGTTAACCATTTTTTAGAAGAGAATTATTTACGAACAGTTACCCTTGTCCCTGAGTTTTGTAGTACTAGCTGCATTAAATGTTGTTCATTTTTTCACTCTGCAAGCGTTAGAGAAAAAGTGTTGCACTGTTTGACTATGCCTTTCTTTGTAGTAAACCTGGATGGAGCCCGCTACTGCAAACATTGAAGCACTCATGGACATGGGTAATCTTATCAATGCTCGCTAGTGTAGCAAGTGTTTTACAATTTATCTCAACCTTAATATTTAAAAAAAGAAATGAACATTCTTTTGTGGTGCTCTCATGCGTTTTTAAGCATTAGTGGGGCTCCCTGCACATGAGGCTGTCTTCAGAATCTTTGGACTTAACAGAGCAATCTTCAGATCTTCAATCTTGAGCAACGAAAAATTCTTTAGTCTTTTCGTTGAAAAAACTTACATTGAGGACTGGTATATTTTGGTGTTATATGCAGTTCAAAACCAAAATTCAAAAAATAATTGAGAAGTAAGTAACGGTAAAAGTTGGGCAGTGTTGAAGCGAAGGGTAGTGTTATTGTTATTTTGATATTATTGTTATATTGATCTGCCATGTTGGTTCACAAGGAAATGTGGAAGAATTTAGTTTAAGAGCTTTTCACTGCGGTGTGCTCAGATTTTGTGACATTAAATGATCCAAAACACATAATTTTCCAATATTATTATTATTATATATCTACATATAACTTATTGCTTGCTGTCATTCATGAGCCATATTTTTGTAAAATAAATACATAACACTCAAAATGGTATATACAACAATTAATAAAAAATAATAACAATTAATTCATTTAATTATTAATAATAATAATTAATACTAATAATATAATAATAATATATTTAATAATAATACTAGTTATTATTATTTATTTATTATTATTTATCAAGCTTGATAATATAAATGGCAGAGGTGTTGCAAATCACCATTTTCGCAAATCAATTCAAGTACAAATCATGAACCTTGAAGATCAAATCAAATCAAGTCCTAACTGGGTCAGTGGCAAATCAAATCCAAGTCAAATTGCGATGTAAACAATTCAAATCACTTCAAGTATTTGAAATGATTTGAAATTGATTTGCAAATCAGGAAAATAAGCGTTACCTAAACAATCTTGGTGGTGCAAACTAATTTGCAGCCCCCGTCATATGTTATCCAATTACTGTAACACCTCCAGCATTAACTCAAACAGCTCTGGGAGGAGCACTCTACTGGTTGTCACCATACACCTATGTATTTATTGTAGAAGGCTCGGTCATGGCTTACAATCTGATTTCATTTTGAGGAACTAATTTTACCATGATCAGCAATGGTTTTGTTCTATGATGCATCAAAATGTCAGCTGATATTATAGTTATTACAGTATTGCTCATTTCATTATCATTAGATGTGTGCAACATAACAAATATCATGTCATTAATGCATTATTAGGGTAACATATCAATGCTTTTGGTATTCTTATTAACATGTCACATGATTATCGTGCGGCATCTCTCTAATCCAGCTGATGTGGCCGTAATAGAACGGTCTTCCTTGTTACTCTCACACAACGTTTTCACACACGAATTTCGCAAATGTTTACAAAAATTGTTTGCACTCATCACCCACCATCATGGTAAGCTTCTGATTGTTACACACCAGTTTTAGCTTAATGCGATTGTCAAATAAAACTTCTAGTAAAGCCTGAAACTTTAATAAGAAATTGCCACTCAAAGCATACACATGGAGCAAAAGTAAATTTAGATGGAAACACAAATGTCCATCAGTGATACTGATTCGAATTCTTTCACCATAAGTATTGGGGCAGCTTGCTAAATAAACTATTGTATCGCGATTGATTGGTACATCATTTATCTTAATAACCCATCGCAATTAGGGGTAACAAGTGATAAGCTCTTGGTCACCAAACAGAAAAATTATATTTATCAAAAATATTGAACTGGTTTAATAACATAATTAAAAATATTGTTTACATTATTGCTATTAATAACTTGTAAATAATAGTTGATATGCAAAAAAATTACTATATTTGAACCTGATTTAAAAAAGAATAGCAACAATTTTCATCAAAAGGCTTTTTGTTATCAAAAAACCTTCTGTTTGAATTTGTTAAAATCAATATAATGATTAATTCTTCATCTTAACAAAGTTGTCAGATATAGAAATGATTCTCAACTGCTAAAAGTTACATTGGTAAAAACAAACAGCAAATGAAAACAATGTTTGAAGGATGGATAATGGTTATTAATAATCATAATATTAATAAAAATAATAATTAATAATAACAATAACTAACAATGATCAATTGATAATAATGATAATAATTAACCATAGTTGACTAATAATAATTAATGGTAATTGAATTGACAATAAGCAATAATAATTGGAAATAATTAAAAATAATAATAAATGATAATAATAAAAAACAATAATAATAACTAATAATAACAATATTTAATGTTCATAAATAACAATAATTAATGATAATAGATAATAATAACGTATGGTAATATATATATAATAAAAATAACAGCACAAAAATAAAATAATATAAATAAGTTGACTAATAATATTATCAGTGTTGGTAATGATTAAATATTATTATTATTTATTACTTAGTAGTTTGCAATGACAATTTTTTTTATGAAATAAAATTGATGACAAAGATTTTACAATAATAATGGTAATAATAATCAAGTTAATACCATTATTTTGATTATCAACAATAATTATAACATTTTATTCTTATTGCTTCTGATTTATCTATCTATCATTAATCATAATAATATAACTATTATTTATTATTATTTATTATTATAACTTTAATCAATTTTTTAAAAAAAAACAGTAATTAGTTAGAAGTGGACAAAAATCAAAAATAATGAGTGAATGGATTGCATTTTTTCTGTAATAAATATTCATTTATACAATAAAATTAATTCAGCACAACAATAGTGCAGCAATTGAGTTCTGCAATTAAGATTTGATTGAAATAATATAATAATAATAATTATAATGTGTTTACTCGTGATCATTATTATTATTGTGGTAGTTACGGTTCGCTTCTGCTGAGCTGGTTGGATCGTTGTTTTTGTAGACTGTGAATCATAGTATCTTAGCAATGGGGGTGGTATAACATTTCCCCTTACAACATAAGTCTAAGGGGCCAATTAACAGCTGTTATTATTAGTGATTTTTTTATACTTTTTGTCTGAAGACACCGTTACATCAACGATACTTTATCGTTAGTGCCATTGTTTATCATTATTTTAGTATAAAATGTGAAAACTATATAAAACTAGTGACTTGATTTGATTTGAAACCCCCATTTTTCAAATCAATTTTTTTTAAGACACAAATCAAATCAATTCAAATCAACTGATGTTCAAGTCAATTATTTGAAATCATTGAATAAGCTGAATAGACTGCAAATCAATTCACAAATCAAGTATTTGCAAATCAAAGTATTCGAATCACTAGTGATTTGCAACACCTCTGATAAATGGAAGGGTACTGATGAAAAACTTTCAGTTGGTGAACTACAAGGAAATAAAAAATTCATATCTATGTCACAAACAACAATTCCGATTTGTATTGTATAGCTGATTAATACATAATATCAACATTACACCACGGTGATAATAAAATTTACCTTAGCATCATCTTTTATAGAGTCACTATTGCCTGCACCCACTATGGCCTTGACACCCAAAATAACCTAAGTTTTAGCATATGGTTCGAACATGAGCAGTTATCAGCCAATCAGACTTGTTTATTTCATTAGCCAGCCAATGATATCAATCAAACCACCGTACACTCTTTCTGGGTACTGGGTAATCATGCTATAGGCCATAGCATTTGTAGTGAAAGTAATTTGTAAACGACTAATAAATAATAATGGGCTAATAATCTAACACCTGCTTTCAACTCACTGATCCTGAATTATGGTAATTATGGACACACTACTCAATGCAACTGTAAATTAAATCTCCATCGTCGACAATAACCACTAATCTTCTTGTCTTCAGTCTTAACAATTAGATCCCTATCAGGGTCGGTGAATCGTCACGTCAAACTTGAGAAACCGCAATCGTCAGTCTTCAGAAAAATACGCGGGGAGCCCCATTAGTACGCACAAGATGCAGAAAATGCAATAGGAGGGTCCCTATCAGGGACAAAAGATTTTTATTTCAGAAATTTCAAATTCTTTTGCAATAACAATAAAACCAATATTATATTTATATTTTTGATGAGCAAAAATTATCAAATGATACATCAGTTTTGGTTAACGGTCTCGATTTGTTTCGACTTTGTTTTTCTAATTTACATTCTGTGAATTGAAGTGAATTATATTCTACACCGTAGTTTGGCCAACTGAAGAGCATTTATCAACTTACAAACTTCAACTTCTTTTTTTCAATTTGAGTGTGTTTCTTTTTAAAAATCAAAGCAAACCCTACATCTCACTTTTTATGTTAATCGTTTTTGAATGTACATCAACTAGGCTTTCATTTTCAGAGTTGGAAAAAACAACCTTTAAAGTTATATTTTTGTTCTATAATTTTTTGGGTGTCAGTTGCGCTGAATGTCATTTCATGGTTGTTTTTACATATAAACTTGAAATAGAAAATACAACTTTCATTTACATTTTCTTCATAGTTGACACAAGTGTGGAGACCACTATTGTAAGCAAAGCAACAAACACCTTTGGCAGCATTATAGTTATGATGATGTGAAAGAGAGGGTTTGTTACTTTTTGATCTTACCTCTGGGCTGCCAACAGTGCTGCTTGTTTCAGCGAAGTATATTTCAATTTCTATTTAAAAAACTGAATGAGATGCTTTTTGTGGTGTTCTTATACTTGCAGAAGTGTCTTTATAAGCACTGGGTACAAAGTAAGCAATCTGCTGTTTATAATCAATTATTTTGCTTTATGTCAGTTAGATTATGACCAAAAAAATACCCATTCAATTTTATTTTCCACTCACTCTTTTTTTGGCTATAATGATTAAGGCCATAGGCAATCTCTTTTTACATCCTTTCATTTGTAAATCTAAGTAATATTAGGCTTCGAATTAGCATTGGTTTCTTGCCGGAAATTTAGTAAAAATCAATTTCAATAAAAGACTATACCCAAGCAATAGCTATAACAAGTAGTCTTCACAAGAAGAAGACAATTTCGGAACAAGATACTTTCATTGCAAAAAGTGACATGAATGGTGTTGTGTGACTGCAGAATTAAACTTTACACATTTGGTCTTTCATTTAATGTCAAGAGAATCAAACTTTGCATGTAATTTGTACTCCATAGTTTACATCGCTCCTCGCTGCACCATCTCAAGAGCTTTTATTACATGAAAGTTTTAAATTACGTTGCTCTACTGTGTGTTTTCTCGTAAAACGTTCTCTTCTTTTAAGGAAGACAGAATTCAGGGACCACTTATTTTTTTGTGTACAAAATTTGTGCTGTCAATCAATTGCAAAGGCTGTTCTTAAATTTATTGAAATGCTTATAAAAAACTACTCAGTAAACTCTGAGGACAAAGGGTAAAAATAAACTGAAAATGGGAAGGAACAAAACTGGATAGTGTGCTAACAGCCGGTTATCAAGAAATTTAAATATACTTTTATAAACTTTGCAAAGTTTTATCACTTGAAGTAGAAGCTTGTTTTTTTTTTACTCGAGGCTATAACTTTTAGCAAACTAGAAATATTTTGGACAAATTTCATGAAGCACTATGAGAACATGCATGATCAACTTTATACAGAATTGCAGTCTGTTTGTAAACGATGGTGAAACTGGGCTTTCTTTTGCAATGTTATCCCCACTAATCTAAATAGGTACAACTACCCAGAGCAGATGCTTACTCCAAGTGTGTGAGACATTATAAATGCATAAGAAACTCGTAGGAAGTTATGGAGAAGGTTTTTGGGGTCTTAGAAATGTTTTAGGACAGAGTTGTTGAAGAAAATTAAGCATCAAATCTTGCAGCAAAAATAAGTTGATTCCTTTTGTGCAACCAGAACTTTCTATGCGTGCTTTGACGATTCATGAACGTTTTTGGTCGGTTTTTATTGAACTATTTAGGTTAGATAGAATGTGACAGTAGTTTTTTTTATTTAGAGTTGCAGCATTGTAACTGTACAGCAAGTATTAACTGGTGAATAAAGGCCCCAAAACCACGTGATGCCATTAATACGTAAAAAAAAAGTTGTTTGATGTGCTGTACCAATCTGGAAAAATCTTACACACACTTTGTATTTCAGGAGATGTTCATTGTGCTTTGTGTCAACTAACTCCAGAGATGACTAATGGTGGTAGAGTCAACCGGGTTCGGATTTAAAAAACTTGACACCCAAAATTTCATACAACAATCATTGGGCAGTTTTTGGTAAGTTCAAGGTTCTTGGAATAAACTTGAGAAACGCGCAACCGTAATTATTTTGTAAGTTCTGTATTATCAATCATATTGGTAAAGGATTATGAAATGACAATTAGGTGTTTTGACAAGTTTGTGTAAAGCAAATAGGGCAAATGTGATTATTTGTTCTAATTTTCATACAGAAACAGGTTTCATTGTCAGCTGATAACTTTGAATTATTGATGAGACTACTCCTAGTAACAAACACTCACAATCTTGACCAATGTGCTAGAAAAAAGTTGACAAAACTTTTTTTAACTCATTTTATAACAGTTACTACGAAAACAGCTAGAACAGCAAGAAGGAGTTAACCCGTTGATTTCTCGATGCACAGCCAAACTCTCACTGCTGTTTTATAGAAAAAAGTGTTTTACCATTTTCTTACTCATTGTTAAAAGTGGTGCGTGAAAAAGCTGATGCCAAAAATCACCCAATTAAGTAAATTCGCAAATAATATCTACAGCTAGTTGTTTCACAGAGCATGGTTTTGGTAATCATTTTATGTCCTTTAAACTTCAAACTGAAGTCAATTTTTTTTTCATAGTGGGACCAACTCAACTTTTGTTCCGTTCAACTCGTGCTGTTGTTATCATTTTCAATTTTCTTTAATTTTGCGGATTTATACTAACTGTCTTGTAGAGAGGAGTGAAAGGAGTGAAAGGAGTTATGATTGATTACAAAGCACACTATGCCAGGATGTATGCATGTTAGAACAGACATGACTTGCAGGTGGAATAGCACAGCAATGGCTACTGCATATTTTGAAGTCAAATTGTGAGTTGCTTGCCCAGTGTCATCTGTTAGCATACCGTCACACACACTCAGCCATAAACATGTAACAAATACTAACATAGATTATGTATAAGCGTGAGATATATCTGACCACGCAATGGAAGTGATGCATTGACAAATATCAGCGAAAGGAAATTTATTTCAGTCTGACACGTATGCAACCTGTTTCAGTGTAATAACGCAATTGTTGCAGCTATTATCTGTTTCTTTATGACCAAATGGGAAGCTGGATTGTGAGTGACGGTGGCTATTTCTGATCACCAATCCTAAGAAAATTCTAAGTTTGATCTTAGTCAGTGGCAAGTTTTTCACAGTTTCAGTTTGATCTCAATTGCATAAGATTTATTTATTGTGAATTCTTAAATTATTTGCAAGGTAAAAAAGCTGATTTTCTTTTACAATAGCTGCTCCTAAGGTTTCTGGCTGTTTTAACTCTCGATTCATCATCTATTGACAGTATTTCCCGTATCTAGTGCAGAAAAGTAGTACTTTTGAGTTTGGTTTATTTGGTTGAAAAGTGAATAAAAGACAATTGTGTTTAGTAAAATATTTTTCACAGCAAGAAAAGTTGACCTTATTTGCGACCCATTTCCTTTAAGAAAAAACTGTAAATGCTATAAAGTGAAGGCAAATTATTTTTTGTGGAAAAACCTTTCAGTCGAAAATCTGTAGCTCAGAACATATAGTGTACTACAAACGCAGCTATGGTAATGTTCATGGTGATAATCGGCATAACACACTTATTCAGTTTTTTGATGGATACCTAGCTGAATGTCTATCGATTTCAAGCACAGTTTTTTTATTTTTCTCAAAATGATGATTTATAATATCACTTGATCAACAGTTATTAGACAATAGTTTGGAAATTTTGGTTTTTTAGTTACTAGGAAATATCATACGCATGTACCTTATTGCCAAAGTGCTACAATGTAGCTCATCGTGATATCTGAGGTTTGCATATTGATGTTCAAATGCGATTGACATTAAAATATTCTAAGTCTAGTCAATTGCGATAGACAGTAAGATGGTAATAGAAGGTATAGAAAAGCATTTGCTTGGCACTTCTGAGGGAGTTTTTCTTTTGTTTATCCAAGATTATTACTTGATCTCTACATATTTCCCTGTTTCAGGAGATATTCATTCTGGCGTTATGCAGAAAAGAACAGCATCTAGAGGAAGTCCTTTGATCATGAGAAATGTTTTGTTCAATGTATATTATAACCAGCAGAAAAGCAGGTACTCTGGTAAGCTTTTATTTTTGTAATACTACCAATAATAGGCTAGCGTGTGCATGGTGCACTTATTTGGTTACTGCTTCATGATTACATTCGCTGTACCTCTCTTATAAGAAAGTTACCCATTTTGATTATACCTCTCTAGCTTACCGATTATCCAGTGTCTCATTATCCAGTCCAGTTTGAACACGACACCACTACTTGTTCCGTTCAAAGCAATATAAAGCAGGAGAATGCATTTCCGCCCTTTTAGTCCGTTTCTTTTGAGAATGTGACAAAAACTTTTTTCAAAAATGATAACTTTTTTATTGTGATGTTCTATACTTCAACAAAAACTATATCTTTTGTTTCGTAAACATTTCTTTTTAGGCTGTCTTATTTACAATATGATAATAGACCGTGCAATGGTAATCATTTAAGCATTTTTCTCATAATCTACTTGCTTGTCTTCAACAATAGCGATAAATGTTTTTTGTATAAAACAAAACTTTTAATATATTTTTGGTATTCATGAATATTACAACTGCTTGCTCTTATTTTGTAGCTGCTCTGGCTCAAGTTAAAAGAAACTTGCTTCTCCGTTAATATTAGGTGTAGCTCATTTACAGGCTCTAGTCAGCATGTGGAATTGCATCCAAAACCTCTGGACAAGTTTTAAGAGGTACGTTCAATCTAGGGTAAATTGATCTACTTTAAATGTATGGCACTATGGTTCTCACATCTTTTTTTTTTTAAACTCTCATATACAAAACAGAACAAAGTTTATTTATTACCATTTATATTTCGAGTAGACAACTCCAAAACATTTCAAGCCAAAACTTTGAATTTGAAAGTTTAAACTGTTACAGGATTTTTAGCTTTGTATAATATCGAAGTAACAATCATGAATGAATGAACTAGAAGTAAATTTGTTTGCCAGCTTTACGGCAAGAAGTGACCGGGTGCAATCAAATAAATAGATACAATAGCATTGGCAAAAATTCAGGAACCCAATACGGAACTGTATCTATCTTTTCTTAAATGGAATGTTGAGGTAGAAAACTATAAGATCTCACATTTTGGGATTATTTTATTGAACAGAACTCGCTTCCTTTTGCCACCATCAGTCAACTGCTTAAAAACTATGAAAGCATCAATTTATGTTCATAGTGAAAATGGTTGGCGGTGAGTGTACAGTGAAACTCGCATAAATCAACACCGGGGAAATCAATAAACTCATTTTATTTATGCCACAGTTAAGTTCCCGACCTTAACATTTTAAAAAATGCTTTAAGAAAGGCAATATTGTCATCTCTAGGTTGATCAATAAATTTGTTGTGTTTTTTAATTTCTCGACTATTTTTCACAAGAGCTTGATGTGAAAAGCCTTAAATAACGCATGGTACTGGCAATCAGAAGTTGTTCTGTAGATTTGACTAGCAGAAGTTTTGGTAATCGTAAATCTGGATCAAATGCAATCAAAATTATATAATCAAAGAGTTATCTCCTCTTGTGATTGACAGAAAACTTCTGAATGCATTCACTACAGTGTATGAGCAACTTTAACTTGTGAGTTTTTCATTAGCGAAAATTCTTCAATTTTACGAATGTAACAAGGACCCAAAGCTATCTCTCAACTATCATTCATGGTTAATAAAGACTTACCGCTATCTAAACATGCTTGTTCAGCTAGATGAAAAAAAAACAGTTAAGATCAATGAGTGAGAATTTATTGTTGAAAATGTTTTTGAATGATCATGGCAATTTACTGATGAAACATTACATAAACAATGAAAATTTTAAAAACTAAACCAAGCAAACCTATTTATTTTTATTACAATCATTTATTATTATGGTTAGCACCCAAATACCAATAACTTGTCAATTTAATAATAATTTTCATCAATTAATGATCAAGTTTCAAGTTGCCATTATTATTAAAATTTATTCACAATGTGGAAAAAATGTATGAAATCCATAATATTCTTATATTGTTAGTAGCAATAAAACTTATTATTACTATTGTATCTATATTTATAGCCTCTGAAGGTATAATCGAGTAATTCAATACCATCCCCAATTAGATGGTTTATTCTTGGCTCGTCAACATCAATTTATGCAGGTTTCAAGGTATTTATTCATCCAATTATTTGCATTTACCGTTATTAGAAAAGTCATTGTTTGGAGGAAGTTCTTGTTATCATAGAAATGATTTGTGATTGAAAAGCTATATAAGTGTCTGTCTAGTAATAGTTTTTAGTAATTTTTTTTATATTCATTGAAAGGCTTTTTGAAAAAATTTGAGTTTCTCCAGTTTTTGTCTTAAAGCATGTCAGCCCTGAACACTTTTTTGTTGAGGTTCTGCTTATTGAAGTTTCAACCTGTAGATTGATTTATTAAATAACCCTCTAGGTCTACTCAGTGCTGATTCACCAGCTTGCCAAAAAGCCTTTGGCCTCAAATGCTCGTCGCATCAGCTGAATCTTAGCTAACTATAACTTCAATTGATTGCCGAGTGCATCATTTCAGATTGTGGGCGTGGTCAATTATAATAAATAATAAGAATATTTTATAAATGGAGTTACATAGTCTGCGTTTAAAATGAACTTTGACAAGGCCAGTCATTTAGCCTTAGGTCTACTGAGGGTTATTGCGACAGGAATAAAGAATCTTTATGAAGACACCCCGTCAAAAATTGGTTCTAAGAGTTAATGTTGGGCTTTACTATCACGCGCCATTTTTCATCTGGCTCGAATTTTTACGCTGCACGCACGCACAAATTCTGAATTAGTGGTTTCTGTCAATATGGTCGAAATTAGTGTATACGCATTGCATCGTAAACCGATTCAACTCTTGCTTGTTTTGGTGAGTTAGGGAACAATAAATGGTATCCATACAAGAATGGACAAGTAGTGAGTGTGCAGAATAATAATAAACTAAATAATAACAAAAATAATTAGCTGGATATGATTGGCCAAATAAATACTGTATTTCAAAGAAATAGATATACTTCCGGTCCAAAGATGACGTCAATTTGAGGCAATGTAAAAATTGGGGCGCATTTCTGGAAGAGGGGTACTTTGCAGGCTTGTAGATCAGTACCGAGTGTGCCTAGAGGGTTAATCAATACATCAATCTGCTGCTTAAAACTTGAATACTAAAAAATTCAGCAAAGATATGTTCAATGCTGACATGCTTTAATTTCATAATTTTTACAGAAATCTCCAGACATTTCTAAACTGCTTTTTATCCAAAAGAGTTAGCGAAGATAATCTCATCTTACTTTCCAAACTTCTCATTGTCTTAGGCATATGCACAAAACTTTCGAAGTATCCAAACTGCTTAAACATGCTTGTTATTGACTTAAATTTGCAACAAGTTTTTGATGCTAACCACACAGCTTCAACAAAGATAATTTTTACAGTTTGCAAGTTTCGCATGGGTGAAAACTAGTTTGATTTAAGAAAGAAATGCGGAAACATCATGCCAAAATTTGTTGTTTGGGAGTTGAATATTACAAAAATTTCTAGGCTACCAATGAGCAAAACTAGTTAAAGCCTTTGCATTTTCATTTATATCTCCGTCAAATTGAATATATCAATTAATGATAAATACTTATTTTTTTTACAGCTGCATTTGTATCATTACAAAGAGTTATTGATAAAGAGATAAAACAGTTGTGAAAGTCTTCAACATTTGATCAACTGAAAATATTTTGAATAAATCAAAAAACTCTCGATTAATTTGAGTAATTCAAAGTTCATTTTATAGTTTTTTAAAAATCGAGAGTTTTTTCAACCTGCCTGTTAGACTTCCAATTGCCTTCTAATAAATCAAATCAAACACGATCAGATGATTTGAAATTAGAAGTTGTTTGCCCCTGTATTTTTCTCAGATGGTGAGAAAACTCTCCATTTTAAAAAAAAAACAAAGGACTAGAGATTACTTTCAGCCCTGATTTTACAACGGCTTCAAGTGTATTAGAACTTGTGTATTATTCACTCACATATGCAAAATGTTTAAATATTTTGATCTCTAATTATAAAAGTAGCTAACATCCGGCGCAAAGTTTTCTCCCCTGTTGGCGATAAGTTAACTTTGCAAACCAATGTTGATGAAATTTCTGTTAGTGTCAACATTCCTGAAGTTCGATATAACATTTCATTAAATACACTGTTAGTTAATGAAGTGTTTTGTATTTATTTTTATTCATTTTGGACATTTGTCTATTGCGGGTTCAAACTCTGGATGCTTTATTGGTGCTGCTTTCAATTCATGCCAACTGATGACTTTTGACTTCAACTTTCTCTTTTATTGCTTGATGTGTATTATTCTTTTATTTGCCTGAAAAATAACATGCTCTGTGATGTATTGCAGAGATTTCATGACTAAATTGGGCTAACATGCTTATATGAATGGTTTTCAATCATTTTAAAACCAAATTGGTGAAATATGTTTCAGAAGTATTGTCCTTAAATTTTGTAACATTATTTGTGTAACATGTTTAATGGACATTTTGTGCACTTTTTATAACAACATCGGTGTAACCTTCTTTGATGAATGGTTTGTAAGCAATCTACAACAAAGTCACTGTGATATGTCTAATGAATGTTTGTAAACATTTTATAACGACATTAGTGAAACATGTTCAATCGACGTCTTGTGAAAGTTTAGAAATATCAGATAGTGAAAACATTAACAAAAAAATTGTAGGATGTTTTGGGAGGACAATGGGTGTAACATTTCAACAACATTGAAAGGTGTCTACAAAAAGTCATGAAATAAATTTTTATGCATACAATGTCCAGAGGACATTGTTTGACATCCAGGCAATGTTGATGCAACATTATAATATACCATTGCCTCAACATTGCGCGAATTTTTGTGGATAACATTGGGAATAATGTCGTATTAGTGCTTGAGTGTGTCTACAGAAAGTTGTGAAATAAACGTTCTGCGAACAATCTTTAGGGAATGTTGAATGATATCTAGGCAATAATAATGCAGCATTTTAAAGTATCGCTATACAAACATTGTATAATATTTTGTCCATAACATTGGCAATAACGTACAAATAACATTCAATAGTGTCTGCAGAAAGCTGTGAAATAAACGTTCTGCGCACAGTGTTGATGAAGATCCAGGCAACACTAATACAACATTTTGAGTTATCATTACACAAACATTGTGTAAATGTTTGTCCATAATATTGGGAATAATGCTTAAATAACGTTCAAGGGTGTCTACAGAAAGTAGTGAAGTAAACGTTTGCGCAAAACGTTCAGGGGATCTTCAGTGACATCCAGACAATGTTTGTACAATATGCACTTGTTTGTTGGGTGGGTATGTTGTTTAACGTTTATTGTTGTTTTTTTTATTGTTTATTAATAAATAACTAGTAGTCAAGTCATAACAAGTATATACTAGAAGTCAAGTCATAACAAGTATATACTAGAAGTCAAGTCATAACAAGTATATACTAGAAGTCAAGTCATAACAAGTATATACTAGAAGTCAAGTCATAACCAGTATATACTAGTAGTCAAGCCATAACAAGTATATACTAGAAGTCAAGTCATAACAAGTATATACTAGTAGTCAAGTCATAACAAGTATATACTAGAAGTCAAGTCATAACAAGTATATACTAGAAGTCAAGTCATAACAAGTATATACTAGAAGTCAAGTCACAACAAGTATATACTAGGCATCGATTTGTGTTTGGAAGCAAAAACAAAAGTATTTTAAAGAACGAAAGTTAAAAAGTGATGCTGAATGGACTTAAACACCTGTACTGATTGTGGTGAATATAGCACAACACCAACTACACCATCAACTTTGACCAAAATGGCGCATTTTTCGCACCCTCATCATTTCTAAACATTATACTCTGCAGTAAGTTGTACTTGCAGAGCTGTTTCAAGTGAAAAAAATTTCCGCCCCTGGGATTTTTACCTGGACCACTAAACAGCAGATATGAACCTTAGCCATTGAGCTAACAAGACATGTTGCTGATGCACAATCCAATTTTTGTACATAATGACAACCGTTTTGCGATTGCTTCAATTTTGCAAAAAGCAGCTTTTTCAAGTGCTTAGATGCTGTTTTGTTCTGGAGCCACACAAGCACATTCTTCACAACTGCCAATGCAAAATGCACTCCTGTTACTGCATATACTCATGCTGACTTGGTTCCTTCCTTCTGACAATAATTATTTTTATGCAAAAGAAGTCCCTACCAGTAGTAATATATGAGCAGATCTCCCTACCAAGTGTTTTTTTGTGAATTAGATCTCGGGTGAGACAATGGGTTACAGCGTTGAATGAATTCGCCGAGTTTATATTGTATTTTATTTGAGAGGCATTTGAGTGGCATTTGAGTGGCATTTAAGTGGCATTTGAGTTTTGATTATTTTTTTACTTAATTTGAACTTATATGGTATATAGATTTTGAATGTATGGCATTTAAGTTTTGATAATTTCTTACATAACTTGAACTCATATGGTATCTTGAGAGAGAGGAGAGAAGAAAAGAGGAGAGATGGGAGAGAGGAGATATATCTACATTGAATAAATACATTGATTAAAATGAATCAATATATGATTATATACATTTATTGCATAATAAGGAGGGATACATGAAGAGTAAATATTAAATATTATGAACTTGAAACAGTTCCAATATCATTTCGAATGAAAAAATGGATAATGAGAGATGTTCATCCGTTTGTATGTATCTACATATATCTGATTGAAAATGATATAATAATTCATTAGTGAATTGTATTGAAATTAATTTTTGAGTGAGCTCTTTATTCCACGCCTTTCTTTGAATTTTCTTCAAGTAATCATTAATACTGACAGTTTTTGACATTTTTACAACTGTTTGAAAATTGTTTTTAGTCATGAGCTTAAATACTTCTACTGGATTGTCAACGTCTTTATGTGTAGTGTATGGTCGGTATTGTACTGGTGAAAGTTCTCCATATAAAGAAGCTACAGTTAGCAAATGTTGTGTCATACATAATAATATAGCTTGTAATGTCAAGCGATATCCAGCCTTTTCCTGTACTTCGACATTTTCTTTAATATAGCTATGATATATCTTTGGGAGGTAGTCTTTGATTGTATATCTTTTTAAACTCATAATGAACTAAAATAGAATGTTATGTATTAGTATAGGATGATTAAACAGTGTTGTAAAATAATTACATTTTAACTTCCATTAAATAGTTTTTCTATTAATTCTTACCTTATCACCAAGAAATCAGTTGTAGTAGTTGACGCTCCTGAGGTTATTATCAGTTGTAGTAGTTGATGCTCCTGAGAATATTGCTGGAGAGAATGATTTCTATGTAGAGAGAGCTGTTCTTATATACTATAAGTCACTCCTACTCATTTAGCTTATAACCATTAAAAACACTCACGTGAAAACTTTATCATAATAGTGTTATTCGCGTGAAACATTCCTGTTTTATTCGCGTGAAAATAATTTTTTTATTCCCGCGAAAGCAACGGTTTCTATTCGCGTGAAAATAAATTATTTATTCCCGCGAAAGCATTGGTTTGTATTCGCGTGAAAATAAAATGTTTATTCCCGCAAAAGCAACGGTTTTTATTCGCGTGAAAATAAATTATTTATTCCCGCAAAAGCATTGGTTTGTATTCGCGTGAAAATAAAATTTCTATTCCCGCAAAAGCAACGGTTTCCATTCGTGTGAAAATAAATTATTTATTCCCGCGAAAGCATTGGTTTGTATTCGCGTGAAAATAAAATGTTTATTCCCGCGAAAGCAACGGTTTCTATTTGCGTGAAAATAAATTATTTATTCCCGCGAAAGCATTGGTTTGTATTCGCGTGAAAATAAAATTGTTATTCCCGCGAAAGCAACGGTTTCCATTCGCGTGAAAATAAAATTGTTATTCCCGCGAAAGCAACTGTTTCCATTCGCGTGAAAATAAATTATTTATTCCCGCGAAAGCATTGGTTTGTATTCGCGCGAAAATAAAATTGTCATTCCCGCGAAAGCAATGGTTTGTATTCGCGTGAAAATAAAATGTTTATTCCCGCGAAAGCAACGGTTTCCATTCGTGTGAAAATAAATTATTTATTCCCGCAAAAGCATTGGGTTGTCTTCGCGTGAAAAAAATGCTGATTCATAGGATTTAATCAGTGCAACTTTACCTATTTAAGAGCCACTGTTTTCACACAGAAAGCATCCAGTTCTACAACGGTTAGCGGAGAAGCAACATCTACTACATCTTCTATTGCAACTACTAGGAGCTCACCTTCTTTATAAAGGTAAGAGTAAAAATATTTATTTTCTGTTAGCTAACACAACTAGCTGAAGGCTTATGATCTTTATGATCTTTTAAAATTAATTACGAAAAATTAAACAAAATGTTTTGTTTTTTTAGAATGAATACTCAAGACGAAGGAAGTCAACTGATGAATGAAGAAGCAGGACCCCAGCAAACCGTTGCCCCATCACCTTCTCCTATCTTTGATATGGCAGAAAGTCAATTGGTGGTTGATAAACCAGAATCCCAACAAGATTTTACTTCATTCACATCTCCTACTAACAAGCTGCCTTCAAAAAGAACATCAATGAGGAAACGATCTTTCATTGATTTGACAAAAGATGATAATGAAACTGGCTCGAAGTGCAAAAAACTAGTTTTGACGGATGTTGGAGACGAAACGCTTTTTCGTCACACCAGAATACCCTTTCAAAATGCTGGAAGTAATGAACTAACCACTCTCACCTACAAGAGCGCCGGGTTAATAAACTCTCTTTCTCCAGATTCTCTAGAAAAACTTGAAGAGTCCATGGAAATCCGCGAACTACCAGTACCAACAGTTATGGAGGTGTTGTCTGTTGAATTTCGTGATGAATCAAAGTGCGCCATCATTTACAACTACCGAAAGGATAAAAAGAGAACTCGGGTGAAGAGTGATGTTTCAACCGAAATAGGACTGCTTGTTAATAAAGCTAAGCAAACACGTCCAATTGTTTTAATTTATATGGGAGAAGGAAAGACAGGAGATGCGATTTTTCGTACCGCTGATTCTCAAAGATGTAATCGAAAGATCAACGATCCGTTCAACTCATTGTACGGCAAAAGTATGAGACAAATACAGGCTTATTTCAGTGTTGCTCACCTACACGATTTTCCGGCAGGAAGTGTTATATCTTATGAGAATCCTGGAATGCTAAGAAAATGGGATACTCGTTGGAACAAGACTGCCGATACTCTAGTGGCTAATTACAGATGTATGGTGAATGGAGAGCTATTGATTGGAGATATTTCCATTCCTCCTCAAATAGCTTCATCTGTGGTGTCGGAAAAAAGCGGTGTAATCGTATTCAAAGGACTAAGTCAAAATGCGAACAAAATGATTTCCTACGATATCATTCTACTCTCGGCTCTCCAAGCTTTCATTCAAGCCTCAGAACTGTTTGATATTTTTCCGCAACACACTTTTCTCTCCTACTTTGATGAAAATAAAAAAGAGAATTGTCCAGAACAGCACATCGAGGTCTTAATCGATAACACAAAGGACATGTCTCGTCTTCTATGATGGTAAGTTTCATATCTATTTAAAGTAGGTTCCGAAGTATTTTTGTAAAAATTAATTCATATAACTATGTATGATAGAGTCATTAGTTACTATGTCTTTTAGATATATCTAAAGAGCGCTCCTGAGGAAGAAAATGAGAAGAACTTATTTACTTCTTGCTTGGAACATTACAAAATAATAGTTTTTATAGGTTTTGTAGTGTTCAACACAAATAACTAGATAAGTTGTATTTTATTCATTTTATTTGTTATAACAAATAAAAAATCAATTATAATAATTTATTTTAACAATTTACTTAGTAAATTAGTTCCTTGTATATGCACTCCATCTATTCCTTCTACTGTATTATCTTGTATGAACTTGAAGTTAGGGTAAGTCTGTATGATAAATCTTCGTATCGAGTGATCTCTCATCTCACTATCTCCTATATCTCGTAAACTTCTAACAATTTCATCCATACTCCACCCTCTACTTCTCAGTAAACAAAAGTATACACAATAATCACCACATACAGTTGACAAAAGATTTTGTAGTTGTGTTTCATTACTTTGTATTGTTTCATATCCCCTATGAATACTTAGTATTTCATTGACATCTGGGTAAAAGGAAACAGAACGTCCAAACGAGTCAAAAAAATCCACCTCTGAATCATTAGCGTACACAGCCAACCAATGCTCTCCAGGTTGGTGAGAATAATGGGTGTTGAATACGAAACATCCTGTTGGAAAATTGCAAATTTGCTTCCAAAACTGTTCTCTAGCTCCAACGTGAATCCCTACGCTTTGACATAAAACGTCTGAAGATAAGATCGAACGAATTTGCATGGTATTCATCTCTAACTTTCTGTTTAAAGCACTGCGTCTCCCGCGATAGTTAATTGAAGAATGCTGTCCATCTCCAACACACCGTCTTTAACAAAGTATGCTACCAGGGATAATCCATCAGTCGTATTAGTGCTAAAGTGAATTTCCACACTTGTTGTGACATTTTTCATAGAGTGAAATCCTTCTTTAAGAAAATCGCCAGTCAAATCAAATTCATAAAGTGTAGTACCATCAAGGTATTGTTCATTCGTAATACCAAGACTATCACCTTTGAGCAAAGTTCCGGTAGTGTGTAGAAACTGATGATAATCTCTTCCAAAAATCCCTCTAGCATAATTTGGCTCAAATCTCCTTCCAATTGGACAATCACCAACTCTCAATACAATACTATCAACATTAGCGTGTTTCATTCTAAATTGGATTCAAGGCGAAACGACCGTTCATTGCATTGTGATCGATTAAACCTAAATAGATTTGTGTAGGTTTTTGTTTGTTTTCTTCCAAAGTGACGTCGACCTGCGCAACACCAGCACGAATTCCATAAAGTTTTATCCGTTTTCGATCAACTGGATAAATGTAGTTGTGACCTTCCAACGCCAAACTGAGTTGGGAGTTTTGTATTGTAGGATTCACCTTCACTTTACAAAGATGAAGTTCAAATTTATCAATTCTAATTTTCGCTCCTCCATTAGGCGCCTCATCTGCAGCAAACAAAGCTAGTTTGCTGGAGGCACGCTCAAACTCCAGCTGCATGCTAGGACCTGGATGTATTAGTTTCTTTTGTTGAAATAATGCGAGATGAGGTTTTCCAGTTAATTCTATTGTCTTTCCACCTATGATTAGAGCTCTCCTCTTTTTCTTATCTGCAGTTTTGTGTTCAGCAGCGTCTTTGCTAGTTGAATCATCATATAGCCATCCCTCCATCTTACCTTGATATTTCTTTCTGTCTGCACTGTTTTCGAGTAGTTGTGAAAAGTAGGAGCGTAAACCATAGTTGTTAGCGTATTCAACAGTGGTTCATTCTATCGACATTTTCAACTCGCTGAATAATGTATGCATTGAATCCCCCATCCACACAGCTGCATCATCATCATTACCTGCAATATCGGCTCCATCATTTTGAACAACCGTGGCTTCAACTTGCAGAAACGAGTTGTAGAGATCTGTGTAATGTTCAGTGCTCCCTGACAAGGTTAACTCAATACTACCATAAGGATCTAACCTATCAGGTCTGATGACAACGTATTCCGATCTCTCTATCGATATGTTTGTTGGTTCCGTAGCAAATACATCCAATGATGGATTTATGTTGTAGGAAGAACCTTCCAACTTATTACCTGTTGTCCCATTTAAGCTTGCCATCTTTTGCAAGTGATGATTGCTTGAAGCGTTATCGCTTAATGAATACAGATATCAAGCTCTGCTATCTTTATATCGGATTCTGCTGCTATTAAAATATGCCACGTTTACCAACACCTCTCCTTTTCTTTCCACCTCTTGTTTTTCTCCTTTTCATACTATCTAGACGGACTGCATTGAGCACATCTCCCCCCAGATCATTCAACTCTGCCAACCCCCTCTTCTTTGCCGATGCTGCAAAGCTTTGTCCATCGATGACATCACGCGCCACATTTTCACCTACAGACAGTGCTCTTTTCCCCAAACTAATCGCTCCTCTTTTCAGCATTGGTGCTGCGGATTTAAGTATACTTGAAAAAATACTACCAAGACCATTTCCTCTCATATTAGGCATCACCCGCCGTCCACTATACACTCCAATTCCATTTCCAGCTTGCATCTTGTAGTACTCATCAAAAAAATCTTTCGAGTCCTCAGAGGTGTATCGTACCAAACTCATTATAATTGTTTCTCTCTAAAGTGAACCGTCAACACAACCTTTCCACCATCAAATGGTATTCGTTGGCCATCGTCACTCGTTATAAGTACTTGAATCACATCACTATTTAGTGATGAAGCATCGACATAGTGAGGATTTTTAAATTCTTGATACACAACACTATTCTTCTTTCCTTGAACCGGAACTACTCTCAGTAAAGGTACATTCGTATCTCCTACCATTCTATTATCAACAATGTTGGAATAAACATACAGAGATGTTAAACCGGAATTTATATCAGGGGGTGAGATATTATTGTATCTACCATGAGGATACATAGTTTTTGGTCCAAATCAAAAAATATGAGCTATATCTTTGGAAAAGCTTATGGTAGTATCACGATCACTGTTAGTTAGTAAAGTGGTGTTGGTGATCTTGTTGTAGGAGATGGTGAACTTTTTGTCTAAATCCATTTCAGTCATTCTCTTTCGTATAATCTCCTCCAACTCCTCCATGCTATCATATCTTCCATTACCGATTAAGATGAAGGACTTTTCGCTTTTACCAGAGACATTAGTCTTTTCTAGATATATTTTCCCTTCGGTAACATTCTTCCAATTATTAGAATAAGACATATCTAGCAGACCACCTCCCATTTACCACCATTGATAACCAAATATTTATACAGTCTCACTGTAAATTCGGAATTGCTATTATCAGGAAACTCTTCACCGCTAGAGTTTGAGAGTAAAGTTATCAGCATCGACATTTTCCCAACGTATGATGATTATATCGAGCGTTCTTTCCTTATAAACTATTCATCTACCCACTCGTTGAACTTTTCTCCGTAACCTAACCACTTGACCAGAATCTGTCTTTTACCTCTTCTCGTTCTTCTTCCCAATATCTTTTCAATTCTGAAAATCGTGGGTTTTTTACTTTTTGCAACTCTTTTTCGTAAAAGGTGCCATCAATCATCTCCTCAGCCAAATCTTTCACCCTATGTACAACAGGTTTTTCATCAATAAGTACATCAGTGATTATAAAAATCTCAATCGTCCAATTCGGAGTGTATCCTCTTTCAAACGCTCCTCTTGCCTTACTTATTCTCACATAGTCCCCAATCTTTAGTTTTGCTTCTTGAGTTAAACTATGTTCACCACCTTCATACACACGATTCCATACAAGTTCCTGATTTTGAAAATTCACATCATTCGGTCTCATACCTACAGCACCATGAATTGTTTTGTTGTATGCATTAACCATTTCTGGTAAAACATCAATGTATCTGTCATCATCTTTATATGTCAAATATCTATATATCTTCTCTTTTAAAGTTCTGTTAAAACGCTCCACCATTGATGCCTTTATCGTTTCATTTTCGGTTGTAAAGCGCTTGATTTTTTTCTCCCCCAGCAGAGTCTTGACATTGACGTTGTCAAACTCTTTACCTTTATCGGATTGTAAAGCTTTATAGTTTTCCCCTTCTAGTATTCTTCTCAATCCTCTTGCTACTACCTGTCCTGATTTGTTGATGAGCGGCACAGCCCAACCCTTTCTAGATAGAGGATCAACAGCAGTCAGTAAAAATGCTGTATTATTATTTTCGTCTTTTCGAGATCGAACATCCATCAAATCTACCTGTAACTGTTCCCCTATTCCAGCTACAATTGTAGGACGACGCTTAAACTTAGTTACAACTCTTTTATGTAACGTGTAGGCATCCTCACCACTCAACCATTCACGGATTCTTTTTTCTCCCTCTCGTTTTCTACGAGCTTTCAGTAAAGCTCTAGCTCCTCGTAGAGATGTATGTAATGCAGGATTGTAATACAACTCATTTAGCGTGTCGATGTCCATGAATTAGTACCGGGAATGACCAACTTTTTCTTCCGACTCTCACGTGTTTGACGTGGGGATTTCCTGACAGTTGTGATTCCTTCATCATTCAGCAAGCTTTTAAATCTACTGTAATTGGTATTTCCCGATTGTATTTTACCTCCTTCGGTTAGAACATCTCGTAGTAAAGTTTCGGAAGTTTTAGGGTTCAACCAACGTTCTCCAATTTTCAGTATGTTCTTCTTCGAGTCGAATCTACCAATTTTACTCAGATTATTCAACATTCTGGCAGCAATCGTTTGATCACTCTTTTTTGTTGTTAAATCAGTTGCTTTTTTTCAAACTCTTTTAAACCTTCGCTTTCACTATCATGCTCATCTTCTCCATCAGTAACAAATGTATTTCCAAATAGGGTTGAGTCTTCAATATCAAACAACCTCCCTTTTATTGATTCTATCCCAATGTCATCATCATCATCATCATCATCATTCATTTTTACTGATTCTAACTCACTGACTTCATTGAAATTTGGTGAATAGACAGTAGGTTTATCATCAATAACTGTGCTATTGGCCAAAGGAGAAGTAGACTCTATCTTTTTTTTCTTAATGGAGCTCCAACTATCCTTTTGTGGCTGATTTTGATTATTTTTGATCTTTTTGACATCAGACAAATACCTACGTAGGTTTTCAACATTTTCATCTAACTTTTCGTGTGAGGATAAATCAGAATCATAAGCCGTTTCCAGTAGATCATTTCGCTTTCTCTTCATATTTCTCACTGTTATAGCTTCCATAGGATTATAATACAATGGAGGTCTGGTCTTCTCTTCCTTTACCACTGTTTTATTCTCCTTTTTTTCCGTTAATCTATAGTATTCATCTTCAGTGAGTATAAAATTACGTCTGGAGAATGTTAAAGGCTGACGATTCATCTTTTTATTGATGACAAAACAGATACAATAGGGTTTATAATAGCATCCAAAAGATTCCCTCTACCAGTCTGAATCAAAATTTTACGCTTATCATCAACTGTCCCTCTACCACTAAGTTTATGTAGTTCCTTCTTGTAACGCTGCAACTCAATAAACTGCTCAGAATCAAGAGGAACATTACCTAATATTATATTTTTAACACTTTCTATCAATGATTGAAACAAATCTGAGTTGGCCTTTTCGACTATAGCAATTTTTCCTTTCCTACTCAGATCATCCAGAGCTAAAATCGCCATTCTATTTCGCATCATTCGTGTTGAGACTTTCATCTTTATCTTCCTCCTCCTAGCACACTTTTAAATAACCCAGGAACTATATTGCTGATGATAGGTCCTAGTAGAGCGCCTAAAAATCCTCCTTTTTGCAATACAGCTTTCTTATCATCTAACGTTGATCTTCTTACTAAAGTGCTAATATCCTTCGCGTTCCGCTGCAATTGATTATACTGAGATGTTGTCAATGGTATCGTTCCATTTATAATAGCTTTAGCACATTCCATTAGAGTCATAATAAACTCCTTTTTGGCTTTGGCTATAACAGAATTTTGAATAGCGAAGGTTGCATTGTTGAGTGATAACAACACAGCAGCATTTCTTGTTAATTTTTTCTCCAAAGCTTTAGTCATTATAACTCTTTCGTGTTGCGCCGCTGAATAACAAAATATGATTGAGGTGAAACGAATAGTAATTGTATTTATATCCTTTTACTTGGGTACATATAATATCATAGGGAGATCTGATGTAAAATTTCCCAATAGTCTATGTTGATCATTCGTTTGTTGAGTCGTATCTATTCGTAAATAAGAGTATGGTTTTTTTGTTGCATCTTCAAAAGCCTCTTGTACATATTTTACTTTTGATGGAAAACATTGTCGAGCCAAATAGGAAATAGAAGAAGCATCTCTAGGGTTTTTAAAAAGAAAAAAATAATGACTATTCAAGGAAATTGTACGATTTCCTTTTAAAAACAGATTCTGAACAATAAAAAACACACTTATGTTCAAATGATGACTATGTTTTGTGTACAAAGCATTGGCATCGGCTTTACCAGAAACTTTATCCATGAGATCATCAATTATTAACCATCGATTTCGACCATCTCTGGGAAAACTCACTGTTATATCTATCATGCCTTCATGAAAAATCACTCCTGGTACATCATCAAAGGCTTTTTGGTAGGCTCCATAACAGTAGTGAATTTCTGTTGGTGGGGGGTGCGCTATAGTCTGACTAGCTTCAATCATTCGAAAAATCGCTTGTGTCTTTCCCGATCCAGTTGGTCCTGCAATCATTGCTGTAAAAGGAGACCGCATCCTTGTGTCATAATTTTCAGATTTCCCATTCATCATAAAAAGATGTTCATCAACCAACAGTAGTTTCATTTATGATTCCAACAGGAGAGTTTCTCGCTTTTTGTATTTTTTCCATAGCTTCTTCATACATACTAAACTCAGTAACACCTCCAAAAGTGGAAAATCCTACGACAAATACCAAAATCATCATAATTATCAACGCTTTACGCTTCATACTCGGTAAAACATCTATCATATCACATGTAGTACCATCAACAGTATCAGCTTCATTCATTGGTCTCATCTCAACATCATCCTCTGTCGACATCTTAACTTCCAATAACAATACAATCATATCACGTTCCATTTTCATACAATGTAAAAAATATCAAAAAAATCAAATGCCATACATTCAAAATCTATACGCCATATAAGTTCAAATTAAGTAAAAAATTAATCAAAACTCAAATGCCACTTAAATGCCACTCAAATGCCACTCAAATGCCCCTCAAATAAAATACAATATAAACTCGACGAATTCATTCAACGTCGTAACCCATTGCATAAACCCGAAGTGTAATCCACAAAAAAACACTTGGTAGGGAGATCTGCTCAATATATTACTACTCCTACCTGGGAATCGAACGCAAACCCTGTCAATAGCAGGTCACCGTGATAACCATTTAGCCATCTAGCAATGTTGAAAAGGGTTCATAAACAGCTTGAGATAAAAAGACGGTGGTAAGGCCTACATACAAAAAACTATTTTGGGGTGCGGACATCGCTAAATACTTATTAAATGATTTAAACTTTTTTCAGAATTGTTCAATTTGTTACATGAATACTAGTTGTGCTAAAGTTTTGAAGGAGAAACATTTTTCCGCGGTGAAAACAGTAAATAACGAACCTGTTTTTCACACATTGAAAATGGTGTCGACTTTGACTATTTCACCAAAAATCAGAAAATTGGTAGATATTCATCTGAAAGACGGTTACAATGCGATCACAACCATGCAAAATTTATGCAAATTGGAGTAACCATCCCGGAGTTATAGCCATTTTTCGGTTTGGAAGACCTCTTTTGAAAATCGAATAGCTGTGTTGGCGGTATTGCGAGAAACTGGAAGTCCCAATTTTTTGAAAAAAAAATTATGGGGCTATGTTGCCTAATATTTTACTTGTGGCTGACTAGCTCCATTCTGGTCTCGGAAAGCATTGAAAAGTGCTATTTTTATTGAGATTTTCAAAATGGAAAATGAAAAGACTTGAAGTGGTTTTGTGCGATTGCTTTGAAGATCAAAATGGTATGTTGATGCACTATGGCACATTTTTGTTGCAAAGTTCAGCTAATTTGGCCTGTTGGTTTCTTAACGGGAAGCTGTTTTATGATGAAAAATGTGATTTCCATCTAAATACAAGATGGCGGCTTCCGATCAATTCTTTTACATCGTTTCATCATGTTAAATCAGAAGGTGAGCGAAATGCACCATATTTCAAAATTTGTTATTCTTGCGTCAATAGGGTCTACGTTTTTTCAGCCAATTTGATGCTTTTGAAAACAATTTTTTTATCTGTTTTTGCACCTGGATTATGATGTTCTGGAATGTTCTATAATTTTGTAAACCAACTTACTTTTTGTCCCGATGCCTGTCGGTTGTGTCACAAAAACCTTAGTAGCTCTATCTATAACGGTTCTTGAGAAAAAGTGGTAACAGTTTGTTAAGGTTCGCCGTAAAATAAGAAGAAAAAAAAAAGAGGGCAGAACAATAGTATTTCATATTCTCTAAAATACTATTAATGGTATACTTGTCTACCTAAAAAAGACTAATAGAGCTATTCAAATGTAACTTTATTGCTAAGATATAATGAGTTTATACAAAAAGAACAGGATAATTTAGCATTACAGGATACAATAAAGCCCAAGTGGCACAGCTTCTTAACTTGATAAATCTTGAAACACACGACTTTGTCTAATTTACACCGCTCAACCAGTAATAAGTTAGCATATTTTTGTTTAGTAACAAAAGGGACAAAAATGGGTAGTAGAACAACGTGCCAATCTTTTATTATTTACTGATTTTATGCTATTTATGGGTTATCAATCTGTCTACTTCTAAAAACTAAAAAAATTAGGGATCTTGTAATTATAACTAAAATATTCACATTGTAATCTTTGTGTGATATAAAAACAACAGAGGATCTACGATCAACAACTGTCATTGTTGTTAGCGAGTTAATTAAGGTCAGTGAAACGCACCTTTCACAGTTTCATACCAAACTGCCAAAATGAAGTATCAGAAATACTCACAACCCTCAGTAGCAAGTGGAAGACAAATTTGGCTTTACCAAAGCGTTATCAGACATAACTGGTGCAATAACCTCTCATTTCCGGCTCCAAAAACAGCCATTAGAACTTTTCGAATCGCAAACATCCATGCAAAATGTTAAAAAACTGAAGGGGTGTGGAGAGGGTGGAACCAGGATGACAAAAGAAAAACGACAAAACAAAATTCTACTCAAATCCATCACACCAACTTGTTTCACAAACAATTCACTATATACACCAATGAATGCATAATATCATGTAAAGAGTGTTATGTATCACTTGTTGATGGGTGTGTCAGCTGGGAAACATAAACACAGGTTGGGGAGGGGGCTTGCACTAACCTCAAGCCAACCTGGTTAGACTAGTTGGTTCTTCACTAAATCACAGGCTAACATCTTGTCTACAGTAATTACTGTTGTAAGTAAAACTACAGCACTGATCTAACATCCATCAACTTAAGACAGCGGTACTGATCTAACATTCATTAACTTAAGACAGCGGTACTGATCTAACATTCATTAACTTAAGACAGCGGTACTGATATAACATCCATTTCCTTAAGACAGCGGTACTGATCTAACATCCATTAACTTAAGACAGTGGGACATCAAAGATATAACATTGATTTTTTAAGATATTAATTTTTATTAGAGTAAGTAAAGTTGTTCGTTATATTAGTTTTATCTGGTTATTTCCCTCTAAATCTTGTCAGAAGAAAGAACAACCATATATATGTTTTTTCCGTCGTCAAACGCTGTATGTTGCTGCACATTTAAATCTTTAGGTTGAACAATTATTGAGTAGTTCTCATAATCTATATTTAAACGAAACAAATTTCTCTATATCTTGTGAATAAATAAATGCAGCCCACTATGTATTCTTTTATGACTCATTACACTTTGACTTCAGAAAGAAATTACTTCAATCTTCAATTCCAAAGAAATAAATCACACAAACTTGTGTTGAAGAAATTCTCCTGCAATAAAAGACGACACCATGTTTTCCTGCAAACTTCTGCTAGCTAATATTTTGCTTTTGATTTTTTTGATGAATGAACTGCCCATTTTTCAGAATTGTGTCTTCTCTTATAATTCTTATCGTTTAATAGTTCCATAATTTTTCTTTCTGCTGGTTTCAACTGACTTTTAGACGTAAGAAAATATCAAAGCAATGAGGGTAGATAAAACACTGCCTTTAATTATTCCATACTTTCAGCAAGAAATACTAGATATGGTTAACACAATTATGCCCTTTATATTGTATAAACTTCTGGCAAACACTTACTGTATTTATAACATAATTAAGGCCTGGCTACACGATCGCAAATCCCTTGCGCTATGCAATGTGCAATTTCGGCGCACTGAAAGCTAGGTGCTACACGAACGCAAGTTCTGTGCATTGAATGACATTGTGTCGAGGAGTTATATTACTTTAGCTCAGGTAGTAACCAATAGCAGTAGCGAGTTAGTTAGCAGCAGTCTTGTTAGTAGTTTTTGATAGTAGCGGTTGGATCAAAATCACTGAAGCGTGCGTAACTGCATTCACTGTATACCGCTTTAGCCACTCACAATCAATAGTGCATGGTCCACTGGACAAAACACGCCCCATAATTTAAACATATTAAGAGTTTGCAAAACGGACAAAACTGAGGGCAATTAGCAAAATGCGTTGACCTTTCGAAACTATGGTGCAATAACGCACTGAATTTGCGATCGTGTAGCCAGGCCTTTAGGTAAGGAGGCTGCTACTGTTCAGAGAATGCCAAGTTATTGGGAAGAATATTATTAAAAGCACTTTAAAGCATCAATTTTAAATGTTTTAGAAAACTCCACCAACTTCCGAGTCCACTCGACCTTGACCTACTACAGAGTCCTTGCACCAACCGATACCAAAAGTAAGCAATAGCAATCGGCCAGGCAAAAATGCACTAGAGGATAAGTTAACCAAGCTTTATCTGCTCTCCATAAAAAGTACAAACTGTATGCGTTCTCTGTCACAGCTAACTCATAACTAACAAAATATAACTGGGTCAAAGTTTAAATAGAGAGTGTATAAGTTTATAATACAATGTTTCCATTGGCTCCGTGGAAACAGGTGTATTAGGAAAATTTAAGTCAATTTACAAGCATCAGCTTGTTCAGTTCACTTTTCAACTTTGTACATCTGCACTCTAATTGGAGTCTCCAGTGATCTGGATGTAAATATTCCAGGAATTGTTTCCTATCCATCTTGTATAATGAGCCTGTCTCAAGGGTTGTATAGGTAGGAGGCTTGGGTTGTCTGCAATATAAAAGATGGTTGTAACCTATGAGGAAAGGAAGGGGAGGCTTTGACAGGCAAGTTAGCATGATCAAGAGGCTGGTGGACAGGATCTTTGTTGATAGGATTGGAAGGGACGTTTGTAGAGTGGCTCAGCATTGGAGGAAAAGAAAATGAATGTCTGGGAAGATGGAATGGGGTGGGGAGTGAAGGTGGGGGGGGTGGAGTGATGGAAAGGATAATGGGAAAAGAGTCCATGGAAAGTCACCAAGCTGTTTGTTCCGTAATTTCTATTACAATGCTGTAGATGCCTTTTGTGTACATCTGACATGCAATATTCCGGGAGCTCTTAACAGAAAGATTCAATTTTATTCCTTTCCTCTTTCACTCCTTACTTTTTATTCCTTTCCTTTCATTTGCCCCCTTCATATTTTTTGTGCCATCCCAATAAATCCCTTTGTTGACTAACTAAACAAACAACTGTCTGTTTCAAGGTGCTGGCTTGATCCTTCCTTCCTCTTAAATAAAACGTAAATCTTCCACCATCTAAGTCTTGAGTGCCTTTAAAGTGACTATCTCCAGGTTTTTTGCTAATGAAAATCTCTAAAGATGACCAAACTTTCATTCTGAAAGTTAAATAATACGGCACAGAAACTTTTATTGAATAGAAAAAGCTGGAGGTAACTGCGTAGAGGGCCGGTGGTGAGAAACCAAGCGTAGCATAGACCAACTATCAAAAATGAGGTAGTTTGTTTTTTTATTATGGCTGTAGGGTGGTGAAAGGAAGAAGGGTCAGTCACAGGTCACAGCAAAGGCAGTGGGAGCTGGTGAAGTTTTTATTATAACATGCCATGGAGGGAGTGGGGGTGTGAAGATAGAAGAATGCATGGTTATTTAGCTCTGTTCTTTACTAGCTTATGTGACAACCCCAACTATGGGGGGGGGGTGGGTTCTCTTAAGATAAATGCAGACCCTTGCAACGGGAGATGGAGAATGGGGACAAGGGGGACAAAAAAAAACAACAGGTTCTCAAATACATCAAACATTAAGCTAGAGAAATGGCACACACAAATGAATAAATGGGAATTGCTGTCTGCAACATATTGGTTAGTTTAGTAGTTGAGAAACAGAAAACCTAAATGCGGGTAGGGAAGGGGGTGTATTACCATGCAACCAACGCGTAAACTTGCTAGTTCTGCACTGAATTATGGGCTAAAACCCGGTATCTTTTAATCAGCATAAAACGCCGAGTAATTATGGTAATAGGTAAAACTACAAGTATGATCTAACATCCAATAACTTGAGACAGTGGTACATCAAAGAGATTGTAATGATTTGTTAGATATAAAGTCTCATTAGTGTAAGTAAAGGGATCATATATCTAGGTTACATCTCGTTATTTAGTTGTGGATCCTGGTAGGAGAAGGTAGCAACCACAGACATGTTTGTTCTGTCTTCTTGTAAGTTTGTGATTTTATTAGTTTATCATGTCTATAACTTGTTTGTAGTCAGTGTTTGGTTATTTGTAACGTAACATCATTTGAATTGATTTCATGATTTCCTGCGAGCCTATACTGAATGTTTTCTTTCATTATTGGTTACCTAAAACACATATTGCCCATTTCCTAAAACACTCTGTTATGTTTTATTGTTGTGTTTGTATCTGCTGGTTTGAGCTGACTTTCAAACGTAGGATAAAGTCAAAACAGCAAACCTGTCTGCTTTAGCAACAAAGAGTAGCAAGAAGTTAAGAATTACTGTTTCCATAATCAGATTTTTTTATACTTTAGATGTCCTATATCTATGGCTGATCTTATCCGCTGAGTGCAGCATTGGTAAATTGTACAACAAAGTACAATTAGTGAGACCAGATGATATACTCAACCGAAGTACAGTGTCAAGTGTTGAATGTTGTACACTCAAGTGTAATACAGTCAATGCCTGTATTGGTTATCTGTACAATGAGTCAGAGAAGTCTTGTAGTTTATTTAGTTGTGTCAATCCATGGATAAAGTCTACAGAGTTGGTCGAAGATGAGTTTTATGTACAACATCCACTGGTATCAAACTCTCTGCTGGCTAGAGGTATATGATGGGTTATATAGCTAACTTGTTCTCTGTTATTCAGTAACAATGGAATATTATAAAACTGTTACAAAACAACATTTTATTTAAATACATCTTTCCTGATGTTATTGGATAGAGAGAAAGCGAAGGGGAAGGGTATTTATTGCTAAAAACAGCATATACTTGTACCATATAGTTACTTTTACGTAAACAGGCTAGATATAATTTCAATTAATAATGCTGTTGGCAGTGTGGACAGGTTTTATTTATATAACACGTCTCTTTACAGGCAAACCTGTCAAAATGTCATCCATTCATTTGAGATATGGAGAAAATGTCCCACAAGATGGAGTTTATGCAGTTGATGGAATCTACCTACCACCAGCGGATGATGAAAGATTGAGCATAGCTCATACAAACAATGAAGTACAACCTTGGCTCAGAGTCAATCTACTTGACATTCACTGTATCTGGGGTGTTAGAATTCTCAACAGAGCATCAAGTTAGTTCTATTAAAAACGATTCTTGTTCAGAGTTCGAAACTTTGCTCGGATCAAAAACATAACAAACTGGCATTTGGAGTCTGTTTCTTACAA
The DNA here is from genome assembly GCA_945261195.1 of Cryptosula pallasiana. NCBI lineage: Eukaryota > Metazoa > Bryozoa > Gymnolaemata > Cheilostomatida > Cryptosulidae > Cryptosula > Cryptosula pallasiana. The sequence goes on along the minus strand of OX183132.1, from coordinate 39,871,200 downwards.
AACTTGTCAAAACTGTCTATGTTATCATAAGCTGTGGGTGAGCAAGTTTTTTGATGGTCTAAAATTGAAAACTTGGTAAAATTCAGTTCAATTTAATCTTTTTAACGTTGTTGGGTGATAATGAAACATCTGGAGTTGCCTTTTTACATCTCACATAAGAATGCTTAGAAATAAAAAGTTTCATACTCAACTTTGCGAAAATTCAAGGACACTCCAAATTGTTTTATACGGAACTTTCAGAATTCAGTTTTGATTGAACTAGTTCGCAATACTTCAACAAATAATCGTACCAAACATCTCTTTGATGCACTTGTATGTACGGTTTCGTGCGCCTGTAATTATTCAATAACCTAATAAGGGAGATAAAACATAGTACGTCTGAATAATTTACTTTGCAGGCTCCTCGTCATTGTGGGAAAGAACTAAAAATGCCATCATTACTGTATCTGTGGAGGAAGACAAGATATTCTATGATGTCAACCCTCAATCTCTTTGTGCCTATCATGATGGAGTTCTCCGCCAGTTCTACACGTTGATCAGTTGTAACCAACCAACTAGTGGCCAGTTTGTTCAAATGCAACTGAGAGCTACTGACTATTTGAACATCTATGAATTTGAGGTCTATGGATTGGATATGGTCTAAATGTCTATGCTTGACATAGCCTAAAACATCTGGAGTTTGTGAAGTGTATTAATTATCAAGTCAAGTCAAGTTGTCGGTGATAGAAGTATTTAGTTTTTGTGTCAAGTAAGGCCATCTGTTATTATGAGTAGACACAAGCATTTAACTTGGATGCAATTGTCTTGTCTGGTGTGTATTGTGGATGTCTGTCTGTTAGTCATATGTATTTTGGTATTTGTTTGGTAATAAACAAAACTGGTATGTTAGTCAGCTCACTAAAGGTGATAGAATAACTCAATCATAAGTTAAATACTGACAGTTATTAAACCTGGTTACAGAAGTGAATATATACTCACCTAGGATAATGAGAAGCCCTATCTGTACAGGCCAAAGTCTGATAAATACTGCATCTCAGTAAACATAGGCATGCAAAATCAGCAATAGGTTAGCATAATGCTGCTTAACACCAAAAAATGAGTGCAAACGGGTGGTATAACAACGTGCCAAACTCCCATGTTTTCTTGATTCAATACTATTCATGGGTTATCCACCTGTCTACTTCTCAAGAAATCAATAAAGTAATTATTTTTGTAATTGAAATCCAAACTTTTGTGTTACATTATTTTCACGTTCAAGATCAAACACAAGACAGCACCAACAAACAAACATTATTACTTCTGACTGCATGTTAATTCAGGTGTGGAAAACATGATCTTGCTGATTTTTATGAAAAATTGCCAAAAAAAGCTACTTGAAGTTTTAAACACCCTCAGTGGCAACTGGAACAAAGGAAACAGGCTTTAATTGGGCATTTAGCGAGTTGATTTATATGACGGAGCTAGTACAATACGATCTTACAATTAGGTGCCCATAGGTATCCTTAGTCAGTGTTGCAATTCTTGTCTTCACTAAAGTGGTCTTTGTTACCTTCTTCTTCCATATCATTAATTACCGTGGGTAATACAATGAAGATGGTGGGTCTTAGTAGACTGGTGAGAACTTTCTCTTTCTGTAGTACCAAAACATGTAAGTTGTTAACATTTTGTAACAGTGTAACAACTGACTTGGTGTAAATCTGACCTAGCAATTTATACTAGCCTTTGTGCACTCTAACCTTGCCAACTTTAGATCATTTTAGCGGGTGACATCACCATCATTGTAGTGTTAGTCAACAGATGTGATAAAACTTGTTAAGTGTGAGCATGCTTAGTCACTTTGTACATGATGATGGTGACAGCTGTGATGATGACGAGAATGACAATGAGGAGCGATTGGTTTCTAGCGAAATGTGGTGACGATGACAGGTTTTTTTACCTGCAGCAAGAGGTGGATCTTCGGCAAAGATTACAACGCTGTAAAAAGTCCTTATCTACCAACAACAATGATAAGTAAAAAGTTCTTATGTACCAACAATAATGATAAGTAAAAAAGGTTAACACAAAGACATAATTTTATGAATTGCTCATTCAGTTCATGCATATTTACATGGTACTGCTGAACTATTAATTCTGTTCATTTTACAACCTTGAGAGCTTTGGAAGACTTGATAAACATGGTATCTACCATATGGTTATTTTTTACCTGTAAAGCTCTCTTTTTTCCATACGACCAACTGAAGTAATGTCTGTCTGGCTGATTGTATTTTTATCACAGAGTTTTAAATGCATTAAACAAAGGGAGGGATTGGCTGTTTCCTGGACTGTAGCTAGCTCAAACTCTTACTTATTATACCACAAATTGTTCATTGCGTTATAGTTCATCATTAACTAACCATGTATTATATCATTTTCTCATCGACTTCGGCATATTTATTGGTAAAGCCTGGTTCACATTGTCAGTGATGCATCAGGGACTGTCAGTGACCAGTGTCACTGATCATCACTGATGCATCACAGAAATGATGTTCACATTATCCTAATTCAACGCCGAATGCAGCCCACTGACAATCGGGAGCAGTCAGTGATGCTATCACTGACAACACCGCATTCACAATAAGCTCGACCTATAAACCACAACAACCAATAGAACGTAGTTGAGTGATAGTGACTGCAGTCAGTGATTAACCGTGATATAGGAGCAATTTCAACTAGTATATTTATAAATAATAAAAAAAACTATAGTACAATTTAAGCTCAATATTATTTATTGCTTATTTGGTACAGCAATGATAAAATATGTGGATAAATTGATTTAGTTTAAAGTCGAACAGTGGCTGGTGATAGTCACAGAGATATTTCTGGCAAATGTGGTAAAAGCTGAATTGAGTGGAGCACAGAGATCATCATGATGATATATAGAACCGTTGATTAGGCCAATTCTCTTCACCACCTAAAACCAAAATAATAATTAATAACATTGACTGAAGTGAGTGTTAAACTTATTAATAATAAATATTTATTATTACAATAATAATGTTGTTTGTATTTATTTTTTATTATTTTCTTAACAAGTTTCAAAGATAATGAATTTCAATATTTTAAATGTTAAAAAATTTACAATTGGGTGTCATCATTATTTATGCACTGCACTCAGTTGATAGCAATTATTATAAATTATTATTTATTATGATAATTAATAATTACTATAATAATAATAATTATTATTAATTGTTGTTACATCATTCATTTTATTTTTTATTAGTAGTTATGATAATTAGTAATAATTAACAACAATGATGATAATAAAAAAACAGATAACAGTTACAGTCAATTCAATCAATAAATAAATCGGCAGCAAAAAGAATAGAAAATGGCAAACAACAAGTAATAAGTATTAATAGCAATAAATAAATTATTACTTTGTTTATGTTTATTTTTTTTTTAATTAAGATCAATCTAATCTGACATCTCTTAGCTGGCAATGGTGTGTAGATATTATCTTTATTTAGTTAGAGTCTCAACTAATTTTCTTTTTAAATATTATAATTTATGAAAACAAACCAATAAAAAGTCAATGAAATGACGGGTTATTATTTTATTTATTATCCGACGAGTGGAAGGTTATGACATTAAGAGCGGTTAAATTTTTATAGGTCAACTCAGACCTATCGCTGACAAACGGCGTTCATTGGTTCACATTGCAATAATGCATCGCCGTAATGTCACCGATGCTCAGTAGGAGTAAGGTCAGTTAGGCCCGATTTACTTTTGAGGGCTCACATTTGGAGTTGTGCTCTCTCTTATTTTCGGTCAAAGATAGCCTCTATTCAAATACTTAGCATTTTAATTCTTTTTGTCATGGCTATTTCTCCATTAGGTGTTCATGTAATCATTTTTTTGGTAATAGACCATGAAAAACTTTTTTTTCAAAAGTGGCAACTAGTGTTTTTTTCACATTTGTTTTTCTTTTCTGTTTCTAATCCACTTCTTATCACACCCTCATTGTGCTGCTTTTCAAGTTGCAACCATCATTGTTGAGAGAAGTGTTTTGTTTATTATAATTTTTTCTTCGTGAGTGTTTTGGCAACAATGTCATTTGTGTGTATTTTTGTACATAGCAGGCCTACACAATACAGGCTAATAAACCAGCAACAGTTCCATTATTTTTTCAGCCAAAGCCACGGTGTTATGGGTGAGCTGATTTACATAGCGATATTTTTCACCAAGCTGTTGCCATGTTTTTTTTTTCTATTCATTTCACTGAAATTTTCCGTTACTCATTACCACAACATTGTAAAATCAATTACATGTATGTTATAATATACACCTAATTATTGATCAAGTTTTTTTCTTGCTTCAACAGACACTAGATGTGTTTTTTCTAATTGTCAACTCTGTTTTGCGGTTCTTTTGCCAACAATGCATTCCGATCCGGTGGACATCTTTCTTTGTAATAAATCTGGTGAGGTCAAATGGTCCAAGAGTTATCAACTCCAAAAGCTATCTATCTGTTCCAGTTATTGTTGAAGTTATCTGCTCTCCTTTCATTCAAGTACAATGGGCAGACAACTCCATAACTACTTCCAAAATGGATTTCGTCTGCACAAAACTGGAAATATTTTGCGTTGCAATAATATAGGTGGAGCTCATGGCTTACAAGCACCGTAAAAACATTTTAAGTACACAGCAAAGAAATCACAGAATTGTTTGAACTTTGGATACTGCATTTCAGAAACATTACTAACACTTGGTTAGCTAAATAAAACAACAATTTGTGCAAAAGTTATTGTTCAAAAAGCACCACCTCCATGTCATCTCCCAAGAGGCAGGTGCAACATGACGTCGTTATCCGTTATTTATGGTGGCGTTCCCCAGTTGCAGCAGGCAGCTTTTCCATTAGTTGCCGGCGTTTCATTGGGAGACAACTCTTCAACCATTTTACTAACAAATTTGACACTAGGCCTATACCACACAACACAAGCTAATAAACCGGCAACAGTTTCAGTCTTCTTTCACCAAAGTCATGGTATGCTGGGTGAGCTGAGTTACCTGCAGGGTGATCTATCGGTAGGTTAAATGGGTGGCTGATATGATGAGTCTTTTCCATATTTGTTGTTGTCTCATCCATCTTTTTTGTTGTCTCATCCATCTTTGTTACTGTCTAAATCAGCATCTGTCTACCATCTTTGTCTCTACTGCCTTTGTCTGTCTACCATCCTTCCGTGCTCTTCTTTTTCTTTTCTAGACCTTTCTCATCTCTACCTTCTTCCATCTCTCTTTCTTTACTATCCTTGTCAACCATGAAGTGCTACTCATTCACTGCTGTTCATCAGCACATTACTTTCAGTAGTCCACTGCGTCCTCTATGCTATTGCAATGGTGACCGTCATAACATCATTTTGTGGTGGCTTTCTCAACTGTCGAAGATTACTAGTGTAAGCGATGCCACAATTGAATGCATTCTCATTCGCTTTACATTTAGTTTGACGCTACACATACTGCAACAAAAAGCATGCAAAGTCTGAATAAAATTGTATCTATTATGCAAAACGCCCAAGTTATCAGCAGTTTAAAAGCATCAGTAAACAATTCTTCATCGGTATTTTGAAGTACAAACAAACATCACAAGATAAGTATAAAAAGATTGAACTACATATGCCTAGAGCTATTGACTGTAACGTTAACTAAAAAAGTTGGCTATCAAGTTTTACACGGTGTTTTTGTGGGGAAAAAATGGGTGTTTACAATTTTCTGTGACAGCAATAGCAAAAACACTCTCACTGTCCAAGTAAAACCCTCACCTTTTATCCTTGGCAGTGGTTGATCTGCTATCAATCCAGATGAAGAAAATGTAACTTGAAAGTTGAGGCGCCGGCAGTTCTTCATGCTCGTCTCCTAAAAGTACAATAGAACAAAGCAGTACCTGACAAATACAACAGTTTGTCCCATCACATAGAGACAGTGGTATGCTCATTGCAAGTCAAGGGACAGGTGGCTACATGACTGTGTCGATAAGAACTTTCTACAGAGCTGCCACAAAAACGCGCATTAAATATATCACACAAATAGAGTAACTGTGTAACTATGGTTGATATGAATTCAAAACTCCACCACCTGCACATTAGTGTTGGAAAAATGTCTCACAACTCCTTCTTTTGACTTACTCTCGATCTTTTTACTTTATCTGTCCCTCCATCTCTTTCTACCATCTCCATCGGGACACCACCTCTCTGCCATCTGTTAACTTTAAGTATTGGATTAGTTTGCTGCTTTTTAGTTTGATATGAAGTTGGCTGGCTCATCTGGTTGCACTCTTTCAACGCTTGGTCCACAAGAATCCCTTTGGTCTGTATCTAGTATAGAATGAAAGCTGGATAATTAAACCATTGAATGCCTAAAAAGATACAATCAACATAATTTAAATTGTTACAATTTAAGAGCCTGGAAACGTAATATGGAGGAGATTTGAATTAACTTAAACTTCTTGGGTCGAAATGTGCCCAACAAAGTTATCTGGAGTTGCCCCCTCACCAGTAAGGTGATTCCAGTAAGATGCAGTCAGCAATCACCAACACGCAATTTTTGTTTTATAAATATTCAACAAGTTACATAATTTTTATTGAAAAATTTTACAAAATTTTGGCTGGTTAGTATAGAAGAAGGGGTCTCTTAAATATCAGCATTGTGTAGAGACTTTTGTGATTGCTAAAATGAGATTGCAACAATTTTAAATCGATGGAGCTGTTTTTCTTGAGTCAGCAATTTTTTCATCTTAAGAATGCGAGCTATTATGCATACACTGGATTTCATGTGACAGTGTTTGTGAAAAAAATCAAAAAAAATTGATGAAATATTTTTAACAAAATGATAATTTTCATGTGAAAAATTAGCATTAGCACAATTTCGTAATAATATCAGACAAAAAAAGACATTTCTGTAATTATTTTCTGGCATTGTTTTTTCACGACAAAAATAATAAATAAATCTGATATACTGGCTATCTTTCTAAGAAAACAATTAAAATGCACTCAATAGTAATACTTGAAATTTGTAAAAGTTAATTTTAAACTAAAAACTTAATAAGAAGGGTTAAAACTATTTGTTGGAGAGTACTATATAATAGCATAAAGGAACTACCGCTAGGAGATTGCCCCTTCTACAACGTTGTCATAAACTTCCATAAACTTCTACAAACTCATTGCACTTGTGTTGCTGCAATTGAGTTTTTCCAATGCTTGATAAGAAAATAACTTCACACAAAGTGCATGTTGCAAAGCCTGTCCGAAGCCTTTTAAAGGTGGCAGGTAAGCAACTGACAGGCAATCCACTAGTCGGAGTTGCCATTTCTTTAAACGGCCTAGGACGCCTAAGTTGAAGAGGATTTGATTTAATTTAAACTTTTTGAGGTTGGCATGTGTTCAGAAAAATTACCTGGAGTTGTCCTCTCACCAGTAAGGCAATTCCTATAGACACAGTCAGCACTCGCCAAGACGCTATGTTTTTTCCAAGTAAGGCTTCCTAAGTATTGGCATTGTGCAGAGACTCTTTTGGTTGCAAAAAAGTGATATTGCAACGAAGTTTAATTTTTTTGGAGTTGTTTTTCTCAAGTCAGCAATTTGTTTTATCTTTGGTAAGTTCGCTTTAATGTATACACCGGCGTTCAGGTGATAATGTTTGTGATCAAATCAACAAAACTAATGAACATTTTTTATCCAAACAACAATTTTCATGTGAAAAAATAACCAAACAATAACCTTTGTTTAATTTTATATTAATACTAGGTGAAAAAAAATTACAGAAATTGTATTTCCGGCGTTGTTTTTTTTTACTATAACAATAACGATTAAACCTGAAATACCGGTTATTCTTCAAAAAAAAAAAAATTAAAAAGCACTAAACAATAATAATTCAGAATTTTAAAAAGTAGTTCTAAACTTAAAAAGTACCAAAAATGGTACAAACTACTTGCTGGAATTTACTATATAATGTACTAATACAGCTAGTCCCTTCTACCGTATGCGTTGTCATAGACCTCCATAGACCTATACATAGCTACTTCACTTTTGTTGCCGCAAGGAAGTTTTTTCATTAGTTTACAATGTTTCATGAGAAAACAACTCCACACACAAAGTGTGTCTTGAAAAGCCCGTCATCAGCCCTTTAATGTCAAAGAGAGTGTGCTAAAAAAAGGCTCAACTCCAAAAATATAATTAATCATAAAATATTTCTCATCTTTTAACCTGTACATCTGAAAATCACTATTTGTCTACAATTTATATTGTCTAATTTGTTTCAAACAAATAATCAGATTTGAAAATAATTGCTGTTGTTACGACAGCAATGTCCCGTACAATAAAAATCTGGCAGTTTTTACAGCAAAAAATACATTGTAAATAATGATAATTTTAGTTTTTTGATATCATTTGAATGAAAAATCTTTGTTTTGCAGGTGCAAAAGTTCTCTAGTTTTGAGGTAATTGGCCATCTGATTTATCCCAAGAACGCCAGTGTGTACATAACAAGAGTATTCGCAATCTCTCTTCGCCAAACAAATTGCAATAAAAATAACCAGACCGGCAATAAATTTAATCAATAAATTATTTTGTTCAGAACTCGTGGGTCAACAAAAAGTAACTCAATGAATAAAGAAAATAATCAACGAGAATTTATTTATATTGTTCGTCGGTCGCAAATGAAACTGAACGCTAAATAAATTATAACGAGGGAAGTTATTTCTTTTATTTTCATAGACCGGTTTTACATCTTTGAAAAATAATTCAAAATAATTGCAACCGTTCAAATTTTACTAAGTTGAATGGCAGCTTTACAAACGATTACAGTTAATAGTAGTTCAAATTTTATTATATTTTTGATTATTTTGAACACTGAGAGTTATCTTCTTTATGATTTGCTCGATAAACTATAACAGTTCATTGAATAATTATGATGTTTTAACTAATGGTTTGTTGCATACGCTCATATTGAATTACGAACGCCTGTTATTTTTTGTACTTTGTTCAACAAACATGTCGCCGGCACTTTCAATGGCCAACCTATCAATAGCAAAATTCACTGGCTGACTAAACGAAAAAGCCATCCAAAAAAACAGAAAATAATTGCAAACCTAATTTTCCATGCTCTTGAAAGTCTGTGTACAATGACTACTACTAGGATGCTCTCCGCTCCTTCTATCCAAACAAGCCAAATTTTTGCAGCTCTGCTTCATAGCCTTATATGAATTGCTGCTTATCAAGAAAAAAATTGCATAAAAGTCAGAATCATAGTCATGCTGTAGATGGCACTAAAAAGAGCACAAGTCCAAAAAAATTTTTTTTATGTAGTTATCATCAGAAATAGATAAATCATGTAGGTTTAATTCAGCCTATGAGCAAGATTATCAATACTAAAACACCTACCTTTGAATTTGAGGCCCGTTTTTTTTCGGCTTGATATGTAGTTGACTCATCAGGTTGCGGGATTTCAGAGCTTGTTCCACAACAATAACTTTGGTCTGGATCTAGTATAAAATAAAAGCTGGATAATTAAACTATTTAATGCCTAAAAAGCTACAATCAACATAATTTAAATTGTTGCAATTTAAGAGCCTGGACACCTAATATGGAGGAGGTTTGAATTAACTTAAACTTCTTGGGTCAAAATGTGCTCAACAAAGTTATCTGGAGTTGCCCCCTCCCCAGTAAAGTAATTCCTAAAGATGCAGTCGGAACTCACCGACACGCAATTTTTGTTTTATAAAAACTCGACAACCTATAAGATTTTTATAAAAAATTTACAAAATTTTGGCTGGTTTGTATAGAAGAAGGGGCCTCCTAAATATTGGCATTGTGCAGAGACTTTTGTGATTGCAACCCTTTTAGAGCGGTTTTTTTTCAAGTCGGCATTTTTTACTTCTTGGGAAAACTCGCTATTATGTATACACTGGCCTTCATGAAGCAGTGTTTGTGATCAAAATCGAAAAAAACTAATGAAATATTATTTAAAAATGATAATTTTAATAAAATTTTGATAAAAGTAACATTAGTACAATTTCGTAATAAAATTAGACAAAAAAGACATTTCCATAATTATTTTTCGGGCATTGTTTTCCCACAACAACAATAGTAATTAAATCTGAAATACTGGCTATCTTTCTAAGCAAACAATTAAAATGCACTCAATAGTAATACTTGAAACTTGTAAAAGTTAATTTTAAACTAAAAACTTAATAAGAAGGGTTAAAACTATTTGTTGGAGAATACTATATGATATCATAAAGGAACTGCTGCTAGGAGATTGCCCCTTCTACAACGTTGTCATAAACTTCCATAAACTTCTACAAACTCATTGCACTTGTGTTGCTGCAATTGAGTTTTCCCAATAGTTTCACAATGCTTGATAAGAAAATAATTTCACACAAAGTGCATCTTGCAAGCCTGTCCGAAGCCTTTTAGAGGTGGCATGTCAGCAACCGACAGGCAATCCACTAGTTGGAGTTGCCATTTCTTTAAAGGGCCTAGGACGCTTAAGTTGAAGAGGATTTGATTTAATTTAAACTTTTTGAGGTTGAAATGTGTTGAGAAAAATTATCTGGAGTTGCCCTCTCACCAGTAAGGCAATTCCTATAGACATAGTCAGCACTCGCCAAGATGCAATTTTTTCCCGAAGACGCAACAAGTTATACAGAGTTATAAGCGAGTTTTCAAAATTTTGGCTTGTTTGCATAGAAGTAGGGCCTCCTAAGTATTGGCATAGTGCAGAGACTTTTGATTGCAAAAAATAAATGATATTGCTCAAAGTTTAATTTTTTTGGAGCTGTTTTTCTCGAATCAGCAATTTGCTTTATCATTGTTAAGCTCGCTATTATGTATACACCTGTGTTAACGTGATACTGTTTGTGCTCAAAATCAAGAAAATTATTGAAATTTTTTTTAATCAAAATAACCATTTTAAAGTGAAAAATTCATCAAACAATAACTTTAGTAAATTTTATAATAATACTAGTTGAAAACAAAAAACATCGCAGAAATTGTTGTTTCGACGTTTTCTTTTACAACAATAATAATTAAATCTGAAATACCATTTATTGAAATAAATTTTAAAAAGCACTAAATAATAATAATTAAGAATTCAAACTGAAAATGTACCAAAAATGGTGCAACTACTTGCTGGAATATACTATATAATATACTAATGCAGATAGTCCCTTCTGTTGAACGCGTTGCCATAGACCCCTACATAGCTATTGCACTTTTGTTGCCGCAAGTGAGTCTTCTCAATAGTTTAACAGTGCTTGATAAGAAAACAACTCTACACACAAAGTGTGTCTTGAAAAGCCCGTCCTAAACCCTTTAATGTCAAAGAGTGCGCTAGAAACTCTCAACCCAAATAATAAAAATAATCATAAAATATTTCTCATTTTTTAACCTGTACATCTGAAAATCATTATTTGTCTACAATTTATATTGTCTAATTTGGAAAAGTAACAAAAATAGTACAAACTACTTGCTGCAATATACTATATAATACATTAATGCAGATAGTCCCTTCTGTTGAACGCGTTGCCATAGACCTCTACATAGCTATTGCACTCTTGTTGCCGCAAGTGAGTTTTTTCAATAGTTTTGGAATGCTTGATAAGGAAACAACTTTACACACTAAGTGTGTATTGAAAAGCCCGTACTAAGCTCTTTAATGTCAGAGAGAGCGTGCTAAAAACTCTCAACCCAAATAATAAAAATAACCATAAAATACTTCCAATTTTTTTCCTGTCCATTTGAAAATCATTATTGGTCTACAATTTATATTGATAATTTGTTTCAATCACACAATGCGTGAATCATATTTGAAAATAATTGCTCTTGTTAAAGGGCCTATGATGCCTAATTTGAATAGGATATGATTTAATTTAAACTTTCTGAGGTTGAAATGTGTTCAGAAAATTATCTGGAGTTGCCCTCTCACTAGTAAGACGATTCCTATAGACACAGTTCACACTTGCCGAGACGCCTTTTTTTCCCCAAGACGCGCCAAGTTATATAGAACTATAAAGCGAGTTTTCAAAAATTTGGCTTGTTCGTATAGAAATAGGGCGTTATAAATATTAGTTTTGTGCAGAGACTCTTTTGATTGCAAAAAAATGATATTGCAACAAAGTTTAATTTTTTTGGAGCTATTTTTCTCAAGTCAGCTATTTGTTTTATATTCGGTAAGCTCGCTATTATGTATACACTGGCATTTACGTCATAGTGTTTGTCATCAAAATCAAAAGAAATGATGAAATTTTTTTTAACAAGATAATAATTTCATGTGAAAAATTAATCAAACAATAATATTAGTATACTTTTATAATAGTACTAGGTGAAAAAAACATTGCCGAAATTGTATTTCCGGCTTTGTTTTTTTACAACAATGATAATAATTAAATCTGAAATACCGGCTATCTTTCCAAAAAAAAATTTCAAAAGCACTAAAGAATAATAATTAAGATTTTTAAAAAGTAGTTTGGAACTGAAAAAATAACAAAAATAGTACAAACTACTTGCTGTAATATACTATATAATACCATAATGCAGATAGTCCCTTCGGACGAACGCGTTGTAATAAACCTCCACATGATACCTATAGCTGTTTTGTTGCCGCAAGTGAGTTTTCTCAATAGTTTTACAATGCTTGATGAAAAAAACAACTCTACACACAAAGTGCATCTTGAAAAGCCCGTCCTTTTATGGAAATCTGGCATGTTTTTCAGCACAAATACATTGTAAATAATAATAATTTGATTGAAAAGTCTTTTTGTTTTGCAAGAGCAATGTTGCTCTATCTTTTTAGGTATTTGCATCTGATTTATCCCAAGAACACCATTGAGTACATAATAAGAGAATTAGCAACCTCTCTTTGCCGAATAGATTGCAATAAAAATAATCAGACCGGCAATAAATTTAACCAATAAATCGTTTTGTTCGGAACTCATGTGTCAACAAAAAGTAGCTCACTGAATAGAGAAAATAATCAACGAGAATTTATTCATATTGTTCGTCGGGAGCAAATGAAACCAAACATTAAATACATAATAACGAGCAAGTTTAATTCTTTCATTTTTATAAACCGGTTTTAAATCTTTAAAAAATAAGTTCTAAATAATTGCAACTGTTCAAACTTTACTAAATTACAGGTCAGCTTTAAAAACTATTCCAGTTTGTAGTAGTTCAAATTTTATTATATTTTTGTTTTTGATTGTTTTGAAAACTGGGAGTTATCTTCTTTATTATTTGTTTGGTAAACTATAACAGCTCATTGAATAATTATGATGTTCTAAACTGATGGTTCGATGCATACGCTCATATTGAATTACGAACGCCTACTATTTTTGTACTTCGTTCAACAAACAGGTCGCGAATACTTTCAATGGCCGGCCTATCAATAATAAATTCACTGGCTGACTAAACTAAAAAGCCATCCACAAAATCAGAAAATAATTGCAAACCTATTTTTCCTTGCTCTTGAAAGTCTGTGCACAATGACTATAATTACTAGGATGCTCTCCGCTACTTCTATTCAAACAAGCCAAAATTTTGCAGCTCTGCTTTATAGCCTTATATAAATTAATGCTCATCAAGAGAAGAATTGCGTAAAAGTCAGCATTCATACTCATGCTGTAGATGGAACTACCAAGAGCACAACTCAAAAAAAAAAATTTTTCATGCAAAACTCACCAAAAGTAGGCTGAATCAAACCTACATAATTTATCTATGAGTAAGATTATCAATACTAAAACGCCTACCTTTGGATTTGACGCTCGTTTTCTTTTCTCAGCTTGATATGTATTTGACTCATCCGGTTGTGAGATTTCAGAACTTGGTCCACAAGAATCCCCTTGGTCTGTGTCTAGTATAAAATAATAACTTAACAATCACCACTGCATCCAACTAAGAACTGCATCAGAGAAAATTCCCAAAATAAAAACTTGTGCATCATTTGTTGCACTCTGGAAGAGTTCAGCTGGCCGATCTGCAGCGGAAACAGGACCCCACTAAAAAAAATAACGACTTTGACAATATATGGATATTTGACTGACTGTACCATAGACATGGTATATATGGACTGGTACAGGGAGGGAGACTTTGTCCCAGCTATGAAATCATAACTGAGCACGACAATAAAGCCGCATGATTCAAACTGCAGTTGTTGCGATAATGCCAGATGTCTAAATGCCACTGTTGATAAAACAATATCAAATTCAATATTCAATTCAAATATCGATTCAACGATAAATCTTCCAAAGTTTTGTTGTTTTCTGTAAAAACATATATTCCTTTGCTCTGTCTTCCATTTTCCATAAAAAAGCTTAATAAATGTTGTTAGTCGATTTCCTATTACTACATAATATTAAATTATTCATTTATCATTATTGTTTAATAATTTGATATTACCAACACATGATGATTATTATCAATTGTAGTTTATAATTACATACAGTTTTCGAACTTGCCAACCTAAAGTGAGGGGTCAAGAGTGATGCTTTGAACTAAGGGGAAAAGAGTGGGTGAAATCAAGCCAAATGAGAAAGATGTGTTACTGAAGCGATTTTCAATAAAATGCTGGAAAATAAAATCTGATACCGTGTTAGTTGCAGAAACATCAAGTAATGAAATGAACAAAGGGATATAATGGAGGAAAGGCAGGAAATGATGAATTGAGTATGTAGGGCAAGAGATGGTGGATGGAGAGCAGGATGTCGTAGATGCAGAGAAGGGGAAGGTGGACGGAAAGCAAGATCTGATGATCAAGAGCATGGATGGTAGATGAAGAGCAAGGGACTATGGATGGGGAGCAGGAGATGGTGGGTGGCTAGTAGGAGATGACAGATGAAGGGCAGATGATTGTGGATGGAAAGCAGGAGATGGTAGACAGGGTTGAAAAAGATCATGGTTTTTAATGAAAAAAATGAAATAAAATTTATAACGGTTTTTATGGTGTAAATTGTTTGAGTGTAGTCCATGCAGTCTACAAAAAGACATGATGATCTACTGAATAGTTAAAGGAATGGTTGTCGATATGTAATCAGGTTGTTAAAAACAATATTCAACGTTTACCTCCAAACAAGACAGCTGCGTGGTATGTACAACATGGTATTGGTATCTAAATAAATGACTGATTGTATAATAAAACCAGATAACTAAAACTTCAACAACGAAATGGCATTACTGTAGCCGGAGACAAGATCATTGGTATTCTTTTTTAGTATTACGCATTGGAGAGGAAATAAATAACTATGTATTGTTTTTTTAGCGCCAAGTCGATTTCACAGTTTAGAGTGTACCATCCCAAATGTGAAGTTACATTAATTATATATACATGTGGCGCATAATTTTTCAATAAAAAAAAAATAATCTCTGTCATAGTGAATACCTGAAACTGAGCTGAAAAATTGGATTTATAATTTTAGATTTTTAGAATAATCAAGAAAATGAGACCGTGGTATGAATGAATGCTGTGAAGCAGATAACATACCAGTTTAGCTTTGGAAGAATGGAAACATTTGATGAATAAAAAAAAACATAAAAACCAATATAACCTCAGAAAGTTGGCTAGTTTAAACCGAGCCAACTCTGGTGGATGGACAGTAGGAGATGATAGATGAATAGCAGTGGATTGTGGATGGAGAACAGGAGATGATGGATGGAGAGTATGAGATAGCGAGTGGAGAGCAGGTGGAGGTAGATGGAGATGAGGACCTGGTGAATGGAGAGCAACATATAGTGAATGTAGAGTGTATGTGGTGGATACAGAGCAAGAGATGATGGACAAAGACCAGGAGATGATGTATGGAGAGTGGGATATGTTAATTAATAAATTTAATAGCTATTTAATAAATAATTATAACATAATAATAATAATAAATATAACATAATAATAATTATAACATAATAATAACTATAACATAATAATAATAATAATTATAACATAATAATAATAATTATAACATAATAATAATAACAATAACAACAACAATGACACTGATAATAATAATAAGGATAACATATCCACAATCCGCAATAATAATAATAACAATAATAATAATAATAACCAATATTTATTTTTTTGATGATTTTTGATTTATAGAATTATAAATAATAAAAATTTTGAAAAGTCTTTCAGCAATCAAATCATTATTATATCATATTATAATAATTAATAATAATGATTATCATTATAATTATAATTAATTACAATAAATAATAGTAATTTATTTGATTGTTTGCTAATTATTATTATTATTTCAATTATACCACGCACTGCTGCTGTGACTACCATAATACTATGATTATTATTAAATAAAAAATTATTATTATTTGACTACTACTAATAATATATATAATAAGAATAATATTAATAAAACATAACTGGAAGTACCAATGACATGAAATCCTCTAGCTTATTTCAGAGACCAGGAACATTTGAGTGCCAACAACATAGTAAAAGAGGTATAGTAGTACAACTATCTATGGCACCAAAATGATAATGCGATGTTATTACTGCCTTTTCCATTTAGCCTAGGGTCTATACTCTGTACCATCCTAAAGTTCTATGCATTGCACTCATAGGTCCATCATTGCACCGAATCACAACGGGTTAAAGTGTGTATATAGTTTGCGTTGAAAACTAGGAACTTCGGCAAAGTATTTTGACATTGACCCGTTGAGTTGACTCCATGGAGTTATCCCCCCCCCTCATATCAGGGGGAGATAATTCTATGGTTGACTCCCACCGACATTGGGAACAAGTGGAATTGCCACTGCTTTATTATTTTGGATGGCGAGATCGTCATCACCTCTTCTCCCTACAGGGTATGTAAGTAGTACAACAAGAGGTTTGAACTCTACTGTAGAGGGAGCGTTTGCTGTTGTGAGTATGTCAGGCTGTTGTTATAAACTTGGTGAATGGAAGAATTATAATAAATAATATATATAATAATTAAAATAATAATAATATACTACATGTATAATTATAATATAATTATATTAATAATAATTATATTGGTTGTTGTTGCTACGTTTTTTTCTTATAACAGCAGATTTAGTTTTAACAAACAAGACATCATACTACTACTTACTTAGTATGTATTATCCTACATACCGACTCAATAATACCACATTCGTTGTGACTGTTGTTCAAGGTTTTTAAATGGCTTAAACATAATAATAATAAATAATAATAACTCATTAAAATTAATAAATAATAATAATAAACTTACACTAGTAGTTAGCAACAAAACTTTGTTATAACTGGTATTAATTATTATTATTATTGTATGATGATATATGACGATAATAATAATTATTATCATTCATTATTATTATTATTTTTAATAGTAATATAATAATAATAAGTAAGTATTATCTATTATTGTTGTCATTATTATTATAATTATAATCGATATTGTATTGTTAGTAATAATTAATAGTTACAGACAGTAGGTAGTATTATTTTGGTTCATAGTTATTCTTCAAATGTTATTGGTTATTTGATATGTATCTATGATAATGATATCACTTCTTTTTATAGCAATAATAATGATAATCATAACCAATATTATATTACACTGACTCGATTTTTGAGCTATAGATTAGAGGGCAAGCAAGATGTCGACTGTATGTTGTATCTACTACTACTTTATATTATATATATACTATTCTATATCTGTTACTAGTAATGTACATATATCTGTGATGTCTAGTACTGGTAAAATATTTGTTTTTCCTATGCTTGTAATGTCTCTGTTACACCTACTACTAGTAGTATAGATGTTATAGCTACTACTAGTAACATATGTTAAATCTACTACTGAAAATGTACATGCATATCTACAACCAGTGGTATATATGTTATGTCTACCACTAGTAACGTGTATGCTATACACAATACTAGTAGTACATCTGTGATCTCTACCACTAGTATTATTTATTCTATCTCTATTACTAGTAGTACATAAGTTATATTTACTACTAGTAGTCTGTATGCTAGATCTACCACTAGTAATGTATATGTTATTTTTACGACCAGTAGTGTATATGCTATATCTACTGCTCATAGTGTACATATAATATTTATTAATGGAACATTATCTGGTATATCTACAATAAGTAGTATACACGATATATCTGGTTCTAATAGTGCATATGTTATATATGCTACTAGTGTTGTATATGCTATATCTACTACTAGTATCATATATTTTATGTTGATTCCTAGTTTAGTGTAGTGAATATGCTGTGTGTACTACTAGTAATACATCTGCCACATCTACTACTAGTCGTATATAAGTTATATCTACTTCTCATCCTAAATACGTTATATCTACTACTAGTAGTATGAATGTTGTATCTATTATTAATAGTGTGAAACTTATATCTACTACTAGTAGTATGAATGTCATATCTGCTACTTGTAGTGTATATGCTATATATACTACGAGTAACATATCTATGCTACGTTTAGTACTGGTAGTGTATATGTTATATCTACTTCCACAATGTATATTATATATCTGGTATGTGTAGTACATCGGTGACCTCTACTACAAGTAGTACATCGGCTATATCTACCACTATTAGTGTATCTGTTACATCTACCACCAAAAATTTGTCTGTTTTAGCTGCGTCTAGCAGTTAATCGGTAACAAGTAGATTTTTATTCACCTAGTGATAATACTTTTATATTACTATATGGAACTAGCGTCTTTGCCGATGTTTCAAATTTTACATCACGCATATCTTTCTTGCAAAATGAAAACCATAAGGTAGTAGCAATCTTGATAGTCAACATATTTCTTACCTTTTAGTTTTAAGACCACTCGTAAAATGTTCATAATACTCAAATTTGGTTCCTCATTTCCGTTTGTGATATCTGGTAAAAAAAGTTACAGAACTGTCGTATATGAAATGGATGGCATATGAAACATGGAAAATGTGCTTCACACACCCAAGAGACAGTTTGTATTTTGATTGGTAAGGGTGGGGATTGATGCCCTCTTTTTCATGCTCAATGAGACAATGACTTCCCACCCAGAGTATGTCTCACAAAGCCTGCTCTAAGCTTTTTAAAAAGGTACTTCACATCTCAGCTAAATAAAAGGAAAAAGACTGTTTTATAAAGCGGCAAATGCATAACATTCAAGTACTTTTGCACTTGTTTATTATCCGCTCTAGTAAATAATTGAGATGTTTCACTCACCTTTGCTTAGGGTTTTCTCAGTTTCAATAAATGCTTTGCCACAAAGATTTCATGATTCTGCCTTTCTCACATCGCCTGAAAGAAGCAATTACTAGTCTTATTTAGAACAAATATAGTTTCAAAAATTCTGTTGTCAATCAATTTTAAGCAAGGCTGAAACAAATCTATACAATAATACATGCATACAGACTTGAAATGAGTGTAGGCACCTAGAATTAATGCTGATCAACCTGAAATGAATGTCTAAAGTAGTTGATAAAAAATGTCTCAAAGTTTCCCTTGAGAGTGCCGGCATTTAGTGAACATAAACACCGGTTGGAGATTTGGTCCAGGAGTTGTCTGCTTTCATTAGAAAACAGGTATTGCTAATTCCTGGAACCTTGTTTATCGGAATAACCATTGAATCCCTAATCAGTTCTAGTGACCTGTACCCTGTTGTATTAGTGTCTCATTGGAAAACATTTAAGTCTGAATTTTTCCCATAGTGCTAAGCTCTGGTGATACTGCAGTACTGTAACTACTATAAAACTGACTTGACATAATATGCTACTCCTAACATACCAAGTGTGACCAACTCATGGATTATAGGTATGTCCATCTTGAGGCACGTCATCCGATCGTTCTCCAGCTTCAGCGCAGTTTTCTTGAAATCTGTAGTCCTTTAAATAGTAACAAATTATTTTTGGACACTCATTTGTCGTTGTTATTTTGATGACATTTACAATGCATTACATAGCCCAGTATTTTTTGGACCGCTCACTGTTATCAGGCTATGGTTTGCTTGAAATATTATTGTCAATGACAAGCTTTGGCTAGTAAATGTCAATTTAACAAGTAGCGACAGGAGAAAATTGTTTTTCAAGTAAGCACTGTTGTAAAAAATGTTTTATGAAAACCCTTGCATTTGATTAGAGCTTAAGTTGTTTTACGCTATACCTGCTCATAAGGTTTTGTGAAGCAAAATCTAAAACACACACTAAAGCTACGTTCACACTAAGCAATTCTCGGCCGAGTGGAAGGAGCAAAAAATAGGCTCGCAAGTGTGAGCAGTGAAATGTTCAAGATTTTAAATCGGTGGGCGATTTTTTTTCATCGGCAGTGATGGTTCTCTGTACGATTATCGGCCTGTCTAGCCAATCAACATCCACATCACAGCTTTTCAATTTAATGCTTTTCAAGAAACTTGCAGCTGCTTGATAATTATTATTTACCCAATTTTAGAGTATTTTTTAATATTTCCCTGATCAACTGCAAGTGTTGTTTACTAGTAGAATAATAAGGTGGGTATACTAACTATTATCAATATAAATTGAAAACAAGTACCAGCGCCATGATATTGAAAAATAAGATAAATTTTTACTAATTTTAGGAACCATTTCACAAAAGATAAAAAAAGATCACTGTAGTTCACTGTTTGTTTTTTTTTGCAGAATGGTACAGTTGTTTTTATCCAAAATTATGTGATTTTAATGGAAGCATTTAATGATAGAAGTTGATGTGAGTTGAGTAACATTGTGTGGTTGTGTTTTTAAGTTTTTTGCTGTTCCATCAATTGTGCAAATCAAAATTAGGTGAATATTAGAAATGATAAATTAGAATCAAAGCAGGGTGGTTTGGTCAAACAGCAAAAAGGGAAATATTGCAGTTTAACTTTTGTCGACAAACATTTTTGTTTGGATTTTTTGTTACGGTAAACTCTCACTTTGGTCGTCTGCATAAAGTAAAGTTTTTATAACTGATTTAGGGCATTGTTTTATCACAGAAGAAATTGTGTTGATTTGTAAATCTGCAAACTAAGCTGCTTACCGCATTAAAAATCTCAAATTTATGACAAGAAAAAAACTAACATTTTCTGACAAGAAACTTCCACTATTCACACATTAGTTAAAGTACAGATAGTGCCAATGACTGTTTGCATACCTGTAATTTTCTGTGATAGCATGTATTTTAGCTCATCGCCCTTCTCATCAAACTTCTCTTCTCATCAGCTCTTCCAGCGAGTCATCTTTCTACCATACAAATTAAAGAAAACCCGATTGATTTATTTACAGAAATTTGATTATCGTCTCAACAGCAACCAATCAATTGTTTCCCTTCTAAATGACAATTTAGTCACTCTCTGAACCTAATCCTGATGCTCAAAGTGGTGCTAAACCTATTGCAAGCAAGTTTCAACTTTTTGATTTGCCTTAGCTAATCAGGTGATGGCCAGTCTTATTTGGAAATATTTCAAGTTTCAACGACAATCATACTATGAAAACTTGTTGGATCAGATGAGATATACCTAATACAATGTTTTGGTTTGGAATTGCACTTTCTATTTTAGGTTTTGAAGAAAATTTTGGATTTTGTAAAGAAAGTTTCTTAATGGGTTGGCAGTAAAATTATTATGCATTTATGAATTTTTCAAAATGATTTATTAGTCAAAAGAAATCTTCAGATAAGTACAATCGGAATCAATGAAATTGATATTGAAACTTTTATTTCAAATTTATCTTTCCCATCAATGATAAAAAAAATGCTGGTATATTTCAAGCAATAAAGGCATGGTATTAAAGCACTCTTATGATATAAAGTCATCGGCAACTTATTGGATCATTTTGAAGGGCCTAGGATGCCTAATTTTAATAGGATTTGAGTTAATTTGAACTTTTTGAGGTTGAAATGTGTTCAGAAAAAATATCTGGAGTTGCACTCTCACCAGTAAGACGATTCCTATAGACACAGTCAGCACTACCCAAGACTCAATTTTTTCCCGAAGACGCAACAAGTTATATAGAGCTATAAATTCTGGCTTGTTTGCATAGAAGTAGGGCCCCCTAAACATTGGCATTGTGCAGAGACTCTTTTGATTGCAAAAGAATTATGTTGTAACAAGTTTTAACTTTTTTTGGAGGTGATTTTCTCTTGTCAGCAAATTGCTTTATCTTTGTAGTCTCGCTATTATGTATACACCAGCGTTCACCTGATAGTGTTTGTGATCAAGATCGGAAGAATTAATTACAATTTTCAAACAATACCATTAGTATAATTTTACAATAATTCCAGGTGAATAGAAACATTGCCGAAATTGTATTTCTAACGTTGTTTTTTACAGCAACGATAATAATTAAACCTTCCAAAAAAACCCCAAATAATAATAGTTAAGTTTTTTAGACTGAAAAGTAACAAAAATGGTACAAACTATTTGCTGGAAGATACTATATAATATCGTAATCCAGATAGTCTCTTTTGTCGAACGCGTTGTGATAGACCACCATAGACCTCTACCTAGCTATTGCATCTTGTTGCCGCAAGTGAGTTTTCTCAAAAGTTTTACAATGCTTGATAGAAAACAACTCTTCACACAAAGTGAGTCTTGAAAAGCCCGTTTTAAGCCCTTCAAAGCAAACTTCTGTAAAATTGTAAGATTTTTATAGAATGAAGCAAAGCGAGATAAAGATCAATATTTTTTGTGGCTTTTTGTATGAAAACCTGTCACTGTGTCATGGTCCAATAAATTTTCATGACTTTCAAAGGTTGAGTTTTAAATAATTTTCTCCTTGTTTCAATTAAAATTTGAGAAAAAGTTAATCCCTGCATGAGGTGTTGCATGATACATACCTTCATTCGGCTGACATTGTAAGATAAATTGTAGCTTTTGCGAAAATGCCCTACCCGGTCATCAATAATCAGAAAATTTGGCATAAGAAAGACCTTTTCCTCATCAGGCAAGTGCTCAGCTCTTGCACCACATTGGCAGGGGAGGAAACTGCTTGGTCTTGCCAGACCTGCCTCAAATTCTCTTGCTGGTAAATCTCCTGAATTGTTTGAGATAGAGCATTTATTACACATCCTGATTAAAGTGCCATACTCTATCAAACAAATCCATAGCAATGAAATGCTTCATGTTTTGAATGTGACTTTTGTGGTAAGCAGTTCCTTCACAAATATTAATTTCGGTAAACAGAATTCAAAATGTTTATCTAAGTCTGTGAGGCTAGAAAGATATCTGTGAGCGACGCTTTCACTATAATAATATATCACATTTTAATAGGTAATTTTATTATTTGTAAAAACTCTACATGTTCAAATTAAACAATAAAAACGTTAATCATTTTCATTTAGTGATTTTCCCCATCTGTGTTGGTAAAATAGCACGTATTTCAGATTTTATTATCATTCAGTGTAGTCGAAAAACCACAGCTAGAAATATAGTTTTGACAACACTTATCTATCACAAATTATTATAGAAGCATATAAACCTACAAGCCTGTTTTAAAGCATTCCCGTAAATGCCATACCAAAAGGCACCGGAAGCATCAAAATAAAAACCTGTATATTGATTTCTACCTCTTATATCAGGAGCCGCCATCAAAATTACTACTTTAAACTCAAGCCCGTTGTTTAATAAACATTGACTACTTTTTGGGTTACAAATAGTTGTTTAGCAACAAACTATTTTTCATCAGGATGTCGTGTTATTTCTGAAATTGAGAGACGGCGTGGTTTGCACTTGGTTAAAAAGTATTATTTTGCACAGAGCACAATTGTTATTGATAATTTTTTGTCTCCAAATATATTTTCAGCGTTTTTTGTAAACCAGTTGATCGAACCAATCCGTCAAAAAACTTTTTTCTGGTTTCCCACCTATGTTTAAATGGACCAACACACATTGAACAATGATCCCGTTTTCATTGTCAGAAAATTATGGTTTAGTTTGAATCACATATTAACAACAAATAGACACTCCAAAAAGTAGTTTTTTTCTAAATATGATAAGTAGAAAACTAAAATATACCTATCAAAGATTTGGAATTACTCAAAACCATAATAAACAACAGCTCAGAAGCTCTTCCACCTACCTGTGTACAGTCGTAGTTGGTTGTGATATTCTCTGCCATTGCAGATAATTGGCATTGCGGCTGTTTGTAGCTCAATAGCCCGAGCCTCCACTTATGCCAACTGGTGGACCGTCCAATCATATGCAAGTACGGTCTCTCAACGATGCTTTGTACATCAATACTAAAAGAAAGACAACTGAGTTACGGATAAGCATTCGCCAACTGTCCACGACAGAGTCAATGTGTTAACCTAGATGTAGAGAAGTAAGTTTCCTGTTTGTTAATATAAGACTAATGGCAGTTGGCAACAAAACATGAAGTATGTCAGAGCCAGGAAAACTAACCAACGACCAAAACATAGTTACTCCTGACATTTAGGAGTGCTCAGCCCTACATGTCACCTTGGTCATCAAATATTCAAATCAAAGTAATCTTGGCAAGTGTCACACAGCTGATTGTTGAAAAACCAAACAGTCATTACATAATAAGAGTGGGAGCATATGTCAGAATGATCATGTCAGCACACAAAGTGGTGGATGGTTTCTAACTGTTAAACTTGTTCTCTGAGCAGGTGTTGAAAATCATCTACTTTTGTGGGCACTACACCAAGATAGGGTAAAAATAGACAACTGTGTTACTTTATCCCACATTAATTAATTTATTATTTAGTTATTATTAATTTATCCCAAAGTGCCACATTCTGGGACTTTATAATCAAGCAGTTTTAATTTTATAATGTCCATGATTTTTATTCAAAAAAAATTCCGTCCAAAAGTAATTAACGCAAATCCTAATCTTTCTTAGGTCTGTACCTTGGCTTTTCTCTGGAATAGCTCTGCATTGCTCAACCGTAAGAACTACACTCTTGGAGTCTCTCATGATTCTTTTTATCTATCCAATGACTCGATATTGTGCTCTCGGATGTTTTGTAGACTCACCACCCTGCCATAGCTTCACTTTCCGATTGTAGCAGCTCCTCTGCGAAGCTCTTTAGTAATTAGGCATATAGCCCTGCCAATGTTGACCTCTCCACTCGCTATCTGTCTGTTTCTTTCTACCACTGTAAAATTCATCAGCGTTTGTGAGACTATTGTATTAACCTGGTATTCACAGCTGACTAACATACAGTTTTTACTTGGTTAATAGTTTAAAAACAAACCATAGTAATCCGTTCTGTCATTTCAATGTTTTAATGCAAGCACTCATATTCCATGCTACCTGTTGTGAACATGTTAACATGACTTTTGATCACTGAAACTTACTTTAATATTCTAAATACTAGCTCAAAAATAAAACTATCTAAAAGTGCACAAGCATTGGCAGATGCCATTAATGTAATATACCTGAGAGTCATTGTTGATGTTGCCACCGGTAGTTCTTCAGAGTCCACAAATTCGTGTCAAATGCCTCCACTTGAGATTAGATGATTTTTCAAAGTCCTTTGCACCATCACGGAGCTTTGTGACTTTCCTCTCCAGCTCATTTTTAAGCGATCATTGTTTATCTCGTAGCTGGCTAAACTACCGACATGTGACCGGATTTGACTTGGTCCGTGTTGGCTGTACCGTCTTATTCTTCTTCTATTCCATTCTCTGATAGAATATCTCCCACTATAAAAAGCACATGTCATATTTCAGACAAAGACGTTTTTGTGCCATTTGGTCTCTTTGAATGATTTTTGGCCTTATTTTCGGAGGCACTTGAGGCATTTGATGCATAATTTGTACAAAATGGGTTTTATTCTGTTAGATAAGTTATCACTAATTAACTTTTAATAAAGAGTTTGGTGTAGCTATTCTTGAAAAAAAACATTCGTGCCACGACTATCAATTGAGTTAAGTTTAAAAATGAAATCATTGCAACGTAACAAGAATCAATCTTTCACTGGTTTGTTAAATAACTCATTCCTTATTAGCAACGGGACAAAGATGATTTCATACAGTCTAAAATGCTCTAATTTAAATTTTTTACGGAAGCAAAAACTAACCTGTCCAATACCAGTTCTCTGCCTTTGTAACGAAGTTTCTTCCATAGCTCTTTCTCCACTTTCATTCGAGGATAGTGTTCAACTTGTTCTCTATTATATACTTTCAACTCATTTTCTGAGTTGAAAGTAACAACTTGCAAACCCACAGTAAATTTTAGCAAATTTAGGCATATTGAGTACTAAATAATCTAGGTTTAAGTAGTGATGAAGTAGCAAAGTTTGCTGACAAACTCACGAGCTGCCAGTCACAGTTTAGTAACCAATGAAAGTTGCACCATAGCCCCTTTGTTCACACA
The DNA here is from genome assembly GCA_945261195.1 of Cryptosula pallasiana. NCBI lineage: Eukaryota > Metazoa > Bryozoa > Gymnolaemata > Cheilostomatida > Cryptosulidae > Cryptosula > Cryptosula pallasiana. Next base: position 39,844,861 of record OX183132.1, on the reverse strand, counting down.
CCAATGCAGGATTGCTCGTTATGTAATACATCACCACAAGTTTGTTGGATTTGGTTGCTGCTCACAAGCCAGTTATTGTCATGTTTCACTGATTCTGGCTTGCCAATTTAACACCATTTTCTCCATACAACTTTAATACCACGACAACAAAGTCAATGCTAAAGTGTGACTTGGGTTCACAAACGTAGTCCTCTGTTGGAAATCTTTGTTTTCTCTGAAGTGTATTAAATCATAAAACACTGAAATTTCCTGATTTTTCCAGCAAAATTGCATATTATTCTACGGAAACTATACATGGTAGCAAAGATCATACATTTAAACCAAATCGATTGACTTTATATCTCAAACCCGTCAAAAATACATACTGTATTAATTGTTGCACTACATTCCTTGCTTATACATAACAGCAGCGCATTCATTGCTGTTTTCTATGGAACTCAAAGGAATGCACTAGTAATCATCAAAGTTGGGCAAAAAGTTTACATTTTTCTTGCCAGACAGATAAAACAGAATTGTAATATGTTTTGTCGTTTGTTGTCAAAGATATTCAATAAGTTCGAATGCATGTATTCGGCCAACATGTTATTAGGTTATACTTCACTTTTATAACTTAAACTAATTTTGAACAGTTTCACTTGTTAGCTAGTTCACTTGTTAGCTAGTTAGCTGTTAATCCTCTAGCTTGTGAAATGGCAGTTTAGCATATTGGTCTTTGTTCTCAGAAGAGCAAACTTGTTATAGATTACATAACTAGCTGCTTTAGCTTTAGCTGCTTTAGCGAACGGCCTGCTAATTGATCATCAACATGCGAAACTTCCAAACAAACTTGTTTTGCAATTTGTTCTGCTCAAACATTTGCTTATAAATAAGCGTTGGGGCAAGCAAAGTTTCACAAACTGGTTTGTTTTTTCCACTTTATCATTTTGTCTCCTTTGCTAAATGCGTATTTGTTATTTGCTTGCACAGCCACCTTGAGTTTTCTGTGGGAGCAACACCATGCTATCACCCATCAGTTTAGTTAAACTTGGCAATTGATAAATGAGACAATGAAGCTGGCTGTATGATAAAGCCTGGTTCACATATCGTAAGTTATCAGAAGTGATCGCAGATCAGCGTATGATGATCTGCGATCCATGTTCACATTAACTTGGCACAAATTAAGATCTCAAGAAGTATAATCACTCTCTTGTCTGAAAGGTTATAAAATGCTGAAGCCCACTGTCACTGACCAATGATTATTTATACTAAATGCATTTTCGTTGTTCAACGACCAATGTATTTATTGCATTTAATTTCATTGTAATGTGAGTCAACTCATATGATAATGAATTTTTGTTTTATGTTTTTCAATTCAGTTTATGACAAATTATTATTAAAATGGCACATTCTTTTTACCATTTTCCTAACATATATGTTTACAAGGTAAAGATTGCACACATTTAAAACGACTGGGTGTTATCACTATTCGGGAGAGTGTTGTTATTGTTCAGAGCGTCTAAAGTTGAAGCACAGCTTTAATCCCTTCCCCCTTTTGTTCCCAGTAAAGCAGTGAGTCATAACACTAATGTTAACCACTGTACTGGCTCCTACAGTGTTAACACAGCAAAAGTGGCTGATTTTAGATGTTTAATGGAGAAACAGCAAAGTGATGAATTGTAGGAATAGTAAATTGAATATTACATACAAAAGTACTTTCAACAGTTCCTCTGTGAATGCTGGCATTAGCAAAGGTTTACTAAAGCCTCATATGAACAAGAATTATAACAATTCAGTAACGCAACCCTATGGTGCTCTGAAACTCTCACTCCGCACTCCTGAAGTCAATTTGACCAGTCTCATTTTTATAAGAGGTTTAATCACAGCTATTCACAAACCATTAAAATAATAAGATCTCTAAATTCAGAATTAAAAATCTATGATATATATGTGTATATATATGTGTATATAATTTTTATGAAAATGAAACTTGCTGGAATGCTTATGATGATAATTTTCTCTTAGTTCATTTAGAGACAAGTATTAGTGTACGGTAGCAATAGCATTCGCAATATGAACATAATAACTAATTATCCCATTTCTTTAGGCTTCCAATCACAAAAGAACTGACTTGCTCTTCTTCACTCAGCATCAAATCAGCAGTTGATACGTGAATGAAAAGTAATGAAGGCTGGAAGTATAACCTTGTGAGCCGTATAGTCCTTTATAAGTGATGATATGTTCGTATGTAATAGAAATATAAACCAGGAGAAATGAATAGCTGCTTGAAGGTGCTGCACAAAAATGTATTGTGGCAATCCATGCAAAGGAGTCCACCAGCCCTAAAGTATGCATTGCACTGCACATAAGTATTTGAGCTTCATACTAAGCTCTGTAATAGCCGATTAAATTATTTTTCTTTGTTGCATGGTTAAGGAAAAAACATGATACCTTAACATCTATGGATACTTATAGTGGATATAGATTTTTGAAAATGAAATAATCACACCGTTGAATTTTCAGCCTTTTCTCCCACCCGCCCATAAAACATTCAAATATATAGTGCATCATCAATAACGATTCATGAGCACACACTTAAAAGTGTATGTAATTGATCAACACAGGATTGACAGCAAATAATTTTGTACTCTATTTCTTGAAAATTAATAATTGAGCCAAATAATGTTGCTGCTCTGCTTTACTACACGCTGGTGAGTATCAATGACAAATTATATTTTTATTCCCATTATAGCAATTGAATCTATCAATCTTGCTGCTATTTACTGTACAACAGGCTCATACTAATGTGTCTATATGATAATAATTGTGTACCACTACGACATTCTTGATAAAAACCTGTGTGTTTTGCTTAAATCAATTGACGAATTGATTTGTTTGCTTTTCCATTTTGTATTTACTGAATGTACTGAGAGCCTTTGCGGGTACTTGCATGCTCAACTGTGACCATCAGAAATTTATTTTTTGAAAAACTATGAAAACAATTTTTATTTGGTTGCAGAATGACTTACAAAGTGCACTACTTACCATCACTTTGTTTAATTGGTTTCGTCAAGCAGTAAAATATAAAACCATCTAGTCAAAGCCCTATCGGTTTTTAGTTCTAAAAAATTTTGGTGTTCAAAGTGAAGCTTTTGAGAATTTTGATTTTGAATGTTCTCTGATGCTATTCAAGGTTGCTACATTCACTGGATCCAAAATCACTATCAAATGCTCACTTCAAGCTTCTTCATAGGGGATAATTATTAGTGATGGATAGCCAGTTTATGTGTTGTTTGTTGTATTTGTTTCACACTATAAGCAATACCATGGGTGATGCATAGACATTGGGCTGGCCACTGGTGAACATAACCAAGACATAATCAATGTCCAAAGCCATTCACCTTAAGCTAGTAAGTGGCGGAAGTAATTTTAATTTATTTAGTGAAAGCAGGACACAACAAACAATACCGTTTAATATGGTGGCTCATAACTGGAAACTTTCTTGTTTCCACAAGTGTATAAACACTCGTGAAACAACTAGATCTTTGATTAGATTGAATAGATGAATAGCTTAATGAGCTGCATTACAACTTGAAGGCAATTGGGATTCAATGCCAGCTCTTGCTAAATGCAGCATGTTATTCAATAAGATTATTTCTGGCTAACAACTATAGATAATTTACAACCATCTAAATGCTTTGCAAATCCTCCAAATGCTATTGAAATTCAAAAGGTCAGCAGCAGCTCAAACCTTACATGTATAAACATTTTCAAAGTCAGATGATTCGTTTTAAAGCCCTACAAACTGTTTTTGAAATGGTCTGAACTATGTTGAAATAACCATGCCTGTTCAGTCGTAGCCAATAAACATAATTTTTTGTAGCTTTTTTTTAAAACATCTGTTACTGGCACAGTCTCCAGTAGACACAAAATGTATCATCCACTTGAGTTGACAGTTGTACGAAATCATCTCAAAATGAAATAATTAATTCTGCAAGCACGAAACCAAAAAAAGGTAAATAATAAGAAAAATACTACATAACAAATATTGCACTTTTGCATTGCAATATTCATCTAATAGCAAAGTTTACCTGGTCACTAAATCAACCATTCACATCAACACATTTCACTCTTTGGAGCATCCCAGCATTGAACTATATTTTGTTGAGTTTCTGAATTTTCAAGTTTTAAGCAGCAGATTGCTGTATTGACTAACCCTCTAGGCCCCCTCAATGCTGATCTACAAGACTGCAAAATACCCCTTTTCCAGAAATGCTCACCAATTTTCACACTGCTTAAAATTGACATCATCTTTGGATCAGAAGTATGTGTACTTCTTTGGCGTACAGTATTTATTTGGCCAATCAAATCCCGCTATTTCTTTTTATTATTTTGTTTATTATTATTTTGACCGCATACTACGGTCCTTTTATGTATGAATACCATTTATTGTTGTCTAACTCACCAAAAAAAGCACAATTTTTTTCTACCCTATTGATGGAAAGAATTTAGATGATCCTTGTGATTGTGATCATATTGGAATAGGACCACCTGACAAATCTCGCAATTGTCTCTTGTTGCTATTTCACATATGAAATTTTCGTAATAAACAAGCGTTGATTTTGTTCACTACGCGTGTGCATTATTTGTGTCCATATTGAGAGAAACTACATTCAGAATTTACGCGATCAGCATGAAGATTCAAGCCATATGAAAAATGGCGCTTAACTGGAAAGCCCAACATTAATACTTCATGTACATATAGCGATCGTGCTAGCGATGTTGCTTAGCGATTGGGGTAGCCGCTCCCCCAAATTGCACAATTTTTTGTTACTACCTATTCTTCAGCGATTCCGGTCAAACTCGCTGTTACAAAGCACAGCCTTCAATTTATTATAGGATCGTTGATAGATCGGAGCACTGAATATGACAAGGCACTATTGAAAACTAGGGTAAAGTTTTTTTGCAATGTGATTGGCTTGTGATTTTTTTATCCCTATCAAAGCCTGGCGATTACCTCAAATAAAATGCTAGCAATCGCTTAGCGAAAAAAAGAAGTTGCAAAATCATACAATTGCTGAGGAAGTCGCTGAGTAATTGTTATATGTACATGAGTTATTAATCTTAGAATCAATTTTTTATGGGTTGTCTTCGTAAGGATTCTTTATTCCTGTTGCAATGACCTTCAGTAGACTTAAGACTAAATGAATTGCCCAATCACATTTCATTTCAATTGCATACGATGTAACTTCATTTATAAAAATTTACTATTATTTATTATAACTTACCACTCCCACAATCCAAAAATGACGTACTTGGCAATCAATAGAAGTTATACAAAGCTCAATCTCAGCTTATGCGACGAGCATTTAAGGCTAGTGGGCTTTTGGCAAGCTTGTAAATCATGACTGAGTGGGCATAGAGGGTTATTTAATACATCAATCTGCTGCTTAAGACTTGAATATTCAGAAATTCAACCAAAAAGTGATCAGGCTGGCATGCTTTAATGTCAAAGTTTCTATATCTATGAAAATGCTTCACTTTGTCATATTCAAATTTCTGTATTTGTAAAATTATTTTACTTTGGTCAGCTGAAACTTCCATATCCACAAACTTAGTTCATTTTATCATATTAAAATTTCTAAATGCATAAACACCTTTCACTCTTTCATGCAAAATGATCTATATTCATAAACATTTTCAGGCCAAAATTATCATATCTATGAATCTATTCAACTGCAATGTTCACAAGTATAAATCATTTTTGCCACTCCAAATGTCCACAATAACAACATTGTTCCTGCGTTAGAGTTCTTTCTGTTAAATAGTTTTTAATATTACTAATATCAATCATAGGGTTACTCCTAAAATCAAGAAAGTTTTCTCACAAAATTTTAAAAGCCTAGCTTTGGAGCAGATCAATACTCAACAAACTTTTAATCTCTCACTGAGAAATTACTCTATTGCTTTAGCACTTCACTGTCTGTGGGAGACCAGCTAGCCGTATGATGCAATTGTAATGATTGAGCAAAACATTTCTACCAACCAACAAACATTAGAAACGTTCTCAAAATACTTCTGACCATTCACTCCTGTTAATTTAATTTACTCCATTGTATTCCACCTTGAAAGTTCTCAAGAGCGCGCTTACATAGTGGGATCACACTTATCAATGAGTTGGATCACAGCTTATCAACTTGCAACTGCAATAATACTTCAGTTACACACTGGCTAAACTGATCACATCGAAATTCTCATGTTTTAGTATTAGTATGAAAGTGTTTTGTGATGAGAATATATTACTCATTTTAATACCCCCTTAAATGTTGATCATAATTAAAATTAAAGACGAAATTGAATAAACACTGTTTTGTTTCCATTTTAATACAAGTGTGGCGTTTCTTCAGGTTCATTTGTCACCTACCAACATGTTTACACATTCTTTTCATGAGTAAATCTATTTTGATGTTTCAACATGCGAAAACATGTTTCATTTTTTCCCCATCAGTATCCGTGTTAATTTACTTTAGCATGTCCATGTAACTTCTTGGAGTATCAGTGAATGTTCATAATTCATAAACATGGTCCACCGCTTCACCACTAACCTTTTTCAATTACTATATTTTTTTGTGTTGAAATGAATAAAACAAACAATAATTTTCTTTGACTTGGATCTCATGTATTAGAAGCACAAACTCTTTTTTACTTTGAAATCTCGTTTTTAATTAACATATTTCCCTTCCATCCATTGGAATTTCCACATTCATTAATATTATTCATTTGTTTCTGTTGGCTTATTAATATTGATAGAACATATTCTACCAATCGATTGTGGAGTTTCCATATTCACTAGCGTGTGTTACACTTTCGTTGTAAAGTTTCCATATTCATAAACATATTTTACTCAGACTTACTGAAGTTTTCGTATTCATGTACGTATTTCACCGATGTCTACGGAAGTTTGTGTATTCATATTCAATAAAATTATTGATATATTCAAGTACTTTTATTCGTGCTTGAAGGTTATTAAAACGCAACCGTTTTATCTTGTCTTCCCTCCCGAATGAGATTTGTAATTTTTATTGAATTGTTCAGCTTAGTCGCTCAGCTTCATTAATGAAAATTTACTGTTCAATGAAGTATTTGCTCCAGAGATTTCTCTTAATTTTTGGTACAGTGATTTAGTTGTATTTTGCTGTGAGACCTGGTTAGTTCTAACAAATCAAATTGAAAGGATTGCGGCTGTCAGATAAACCATTAATTGCCCTACCGGCTTACTTGGCTTTTGTACCATAACTTTACTTCTTTGTTATTTTAGGCATAGATTAATCACCAACTTTTCATCATCAGGTTAATACTAACGAGAACAACAACTGTAATCCAGATAATGTAAGAATTGAAGCAATTCCTATTCAAGATATAAAAGAGTTTGTCATCTATGATTTTTTAGAGTTGTCCCCACTGCTTTCCCCATTCTTCACTAGTTGTATGAGTGCCATAGCATTAAATTTCATCATAACATGTGAAACAAAATTGATTATCTGCTGTGTGGCTTCCATTGATGTTCTTTGGTGAGTGTACTAATGCTGAGTTTAACTCTTGATTTGCTACTTGAAGCATTTGTATCAAATGCTATTGCAATGACATCTTGCTATCAGCATACAACAGTAAAAACTATTTAATATCCCAGGTTTCTGTTTTTATTTCACACTCCTCAGCTTAAATAACTTAAGAGCCAGCCATCAAACATTCAATATAACATGTCAGGTAATCTGCAGTGAGAACATTAAGTGAAAGTGGGCTTGCACTGAAATATGAAATGTGTTTGTCTGTTGGCAGCATGACGATATACTTCAACATTTATAAACTGAAGTCAGAGAGTAGTTACAAAAAAATATTCATTTATTCATTTGCGACTTTTGTTAAACCAGTTTTAAATTTTTTATTTACTTGCCTTTAATTGCGTCAAACATTATTTGAGAATATTTTCAGCAGTTTGTTATTTTTTGCTTATTACTGGCGTATATTGAATGATGCTACAATTATTTTGAAATTTTATTCTTATTTGGCTTTAGCGCAGGTGAAGTGGCGGGGCTGGTCAAGCTACTAAGCTGGATTTTGTCAACTCTCCATTCCACATGTGCTACCTCGCCAACAGAGCAATTCGTTGTTAACCTCGCTACAAATGATCCAACAACGGAACTGTGAACTTCAACAGAAGCGAGATCATTGTAGACTTTTTCAGCAACATTCTCTTGACTCATTCTCTTGCTTTTGCAGTCCCAGTGGCTGGTAAGTACATGTTTATATATAAAACTCTCTTCTCTACACTCACATTAAAATTTCTCCTCATTTTTTGTAACAAGTTCTCTCGATGTATGTGCCTGAGTTCTGCCTCCTGCCATTAGATTTGTCTGCAATTTTGACAGCAGTATACAGCACATTCAGTCAAATCTGGAAGTTTTTACCGTCTTTTTTATAGTCGTATTATAGCCATCATATGGTCTCTGTAGGTCTTTTTATCACCAAAAATCGTGATGTAATAGCTAGTGTGTTATTTTATGGAATTGATTTTGTTAAAAGGTGTGGACAAGTAACGAATTTTCTTTCAGTACCAAAATTAACTGCTAGACTGATATGATACATTTTAGCACCATGCATGAATCCTAGGAGCGGAAGCCTCAGCTAGCCGTTGCTCAAGATATTTACCCGGAGGGTGTCGTGTGACACAATAATAATTACATGTATGATAACTTGGCAAAATATAAAGCTCTACTACCAACTGATGTAATGAAATTAGATGAGTGACATTGACAGGATCAATCGTTCCCCCAACCCTTATTCCCTTCATTTTCCCTCACTTTTCTTTCTCTCTTTTTTAATGCTGGTAACACCAAACCTTGTTTTCATGTGATTCAGCTTCACCGCCATTTAATTCAATGCTTCTTGTTCATTGATTTGTTAACTTAATCAAATAACAGTGTAATCCTCATCCTTCTACGATGTCATGTAATTCTTTTTGGGTTATTCTCTAAGCGATAATGAATGTTTGTTGTGAATTTACAATTCGCTAACAGTACTGTGCTATAAATGGATTGTACAAACAATGTCATCATGAGTTGTTTCTTACTTCAATTCTTCCATCTTCAGTCTTTTGACATTACAGGAAGTTATTAAAACAACAAGTTTTTGACTGCGCAAAGTTATGTCTAACTATAAATTAATAACAAAGATTAATGTTAGGGACCGTTTTTAGCTGATAACAAGTTTGATTTGGAATTGTCTTTTCCTGACTTCAGTTTCTATGAAAGAATGTTGAAATGCTCAAGTGCATATTGTAACACGGTTTTTGAGAAGTTGTGCTCTCTTTATGTTGCCTTGTAGTTATCGCTCAAGTGATTTTAATAGCGTCGGCTAGTTAATTATGTTATTATTACAGGGATGGGTGCTTGGCAAAGGTTCCTGTAGTAAGTAGGACTGAGTTGAAACCCTGGTTAAACATCTGTAGCTATGTGCAAATATCCAGTAAGCAAGGTATGTTCTCTAACCTCACAAACCATTGAGCACAAACTGTGGAGAAACCAAACTAATTTGTACAAACTTGTGATTGGATGAATCTCCAATAAGCAGACTTTGATTGGCTGTTAGTAGCAACTTTTTTTATATAACCAAGAAATGCTGGATCTAGTTCTGTGGAGGTCTTGCAGTCTATGTAGCCTGAACGCTTCACTGATTTTGGAGTTGGATAGCTATGCAAAACTTCACTCATAGTAGTAAAGAACACTAGCCACTGTGGCAATTAAAGTTAACAGCTTTCACTTCAGCTTGTAACAGTTTAATTCTATAGCCAATGCTGTGAATGCTTTGTATTATTATAATTAATTACCACAGTAGTAGGTGATGAATAGGCATCAGTGGTGAGTTGAATTAAGCAGAAAGATGCCAAGCTTCTGGTATAGGTGTTTTTTAGGAGATTCAATGAAGTTAAGCAACAGAACCTATTTTTTAGCAAATAATGACCAAAATTAACATAAAAAAATTAAACTGATCTTAAGTAGTAGGCAGTTGAGCGCAGGTATCATATTGGTGCCAGTGTGTATGATATTTTTACATAAGATAAATGTAAATCCTCTGCAATTCCATGATATGACACCACTGGGGATCAAAAAGAATAGTTTTACACAATCGATTTACATGTTTATGTTGAGACTGTAACTGGTGAAACTGTGGATTATACATTAATAAGCTGCGAAAAACACCCTTATAAAAAGCAATTTTTGACATATTTGTCAGAGAACTGAGAGTCATTTCTATTTCTCCACACATTCTATGATATGTTTTGGAGGTTCTATCAGAATATCAGAAGGCTAGCACCGGTAACCAGCCTGTAGGCAAATGGCAAAGGCATCGACTTTTGAACTAGTAATCTGCGAAAAACAGCCTATAAAAACCAGTTTTTGCCATATTTGTCAGAGAACTGACAGTCATTCCTATTTCTCAACACATTCCAAGATATGTTTAGGAAGTTCTATCGAATTCTCAGAAGGGTAGCACCAGAAATCAGCCTGCAGGCAAAAGGCAACAAATTTTTCATTAAAAATCTGCTAAAAAACAGCCTGTAAAAAGCAGTTTTTGCCATATTTAGGGGAAAACTGACAGTCATTTCTATTTCTCAACACATTCTATGATATGTTTTAAAAGTTCTATCAAGTTATCAGAAGGCTAGCACCAGAAACCAGTCTGCAGGCAAATGGGAAAGGCAACAACTTTTTCACTTAAAATTTGCGAAAAACTGCCTCAAAAAAACCAATTTTTGACATATTTTTGGGAGAACTGAGAGTCATTTCTATTTCTCAACACAATCAATGTTATGTTTTGAAAGTTCTATCAACGTATCAGAAAACTAGCACCGTAAACCAGCCTGCATGCAAATGGCAAAGGCGACAACTTTTGCACTAGAAACCTGCGAAAAACAGCTTCAAAAAAACCTCTTTTTGACATATTTTGGAGAGAACTGAGAGTCATTTCTATTTCTCAACACAATCAATGATATGTTTTGAAGGTTCTATCAACATATCAGAAGGCTAGCACAGGAAATCAGCCTGCAGGCAAATGGGAAAGGCAACAAATTTTTCACTTGAAACTTGCGAAAAACCGCCTTAAAAAAACCAATTTTGACATATTTTTAGGAGAACTGAGAGTCATTTCTATTTCTCAACACAATCAATGATATGTTTTGAAGGTTCTATCAACATATCAGAAGACTAACCCCAGAAATCAGCCTGCAGGCAAATGGCAAAGGCAAGAACTTTTTCACTTAAAATTTGCAAAAAACAGCCTTATAAAACCCAATTTTTGACATATTTTGGAGAGAACTGAGAGTCATTTCTATTTCTCAACACAATCAATGATATGTTTTGAAGGTTCTATCAAAATATCAGAAGGCTAGCACCGTAAACGAGCCTGCAGGCAAATGGCAGAGGCGACAACTTTTGCATTGCTTACAATGAGAGCTGGCCATATTGTGTAACAACTATAGTCTATAGGATGTGCAGGAGGCGTGACTCCTGATTTACAGCTGTCCTTAAGTACACTGAGTGTCGGAAAAGTTTGACACTGCCAAACTTTCCCGATGAAGAGGCGTTATGGCGGCGACAAAGGTATTGCATGTTCACATTATTGGCGATAAGACAATTCCCACTATCGCCGTAGCAATCGGTGACAATGTGAACCAGGCTTAAGAATCAGATGTAACTACAGAAAAAGAAACAGACAAACGACAGAAAATATTTTTCGATGATTCAGAACTCAGGAAAAATGTAAGAAATCATGAAAGCTGACTTTTATTTCAGATATTACGCTTCCAATGGGGTTGTGACTGGGGTTATCCCCCCTTATAGGGGGCGCTGGTGTAAGTCCAACCGGAAAATGCCGAAAATTTTATATAGAGTACAATGCAGAAATACGAAGTTGAGATGTTAAACTAGAATAAACATGCTATTGCAATGCGATTGATAAAATTGAACAAGCCACGGAGCTCACAGGGCTATAGCAGATTACACGTACATGAGTTTTTAATCACACAAGTGTAGCTATAGCATAATAATCATTAAATAACCACGATGCGGTCAGCGATTATATACGATTGTTGGTACAGTAGTTAATAAATAGGATGAGGCACCAACGATAATTAACTTATTTAACGCAACGTTTATGTGTAAATGGATTGTCTGGTATCTGTGCGGGAAATAATAATAATACAAGTAATTAATCATTAGCATCTATCTACACCTCTATGAAACTATTATTATAAATGACAATAAGAATTTAATGTGGTGACAATTTTTTATAATAATAAAATCAATTATTCACTTTTTTATCATAATTGATTTATTAATATAATAATTATAAATTATAATAATAATAATAAGTTGTTACTTACTACTATAATTATTGTTTATTATTATAAAATTATAAGAAGCATCATTTATAATAATTATTATTATTTAATAACAATTCAATAATAACCTTAATAATAACAATAGCAATCATAAACAGTAGAATCATAATTATAAATTATTATAATAAATAAAAAAAGATTTCACTAATAACTATATAAAAAAAATAGTTAGAATAATGATAACACGGGCATCAGAGGCTTGCCAAAAAAGAGAAGGAAGACGATGCGCCCGTTACTAAATGTGTTAGTAATAACCTAGCTTTTTCGCTCAGTTTCAATGAATCGGGTTTGTGATATTGAATTTTTTGCGACCAACCGGATATTGCTACGAATAGTTTTTATTACAGGACGCATCGTCTCTGTTATTTTTTTCGGCAAGCCCTGGAGTTTCGTGGATAACAACTGTAATAAATAATAATTGAAAAAACTGTAAAAAAAATATAAATCTTTGTTGCTGCAGGTAGATTTGATGCTGCTGTCTTTAAAAATAGTCTAAGTGTTTTTAGAAACATGTCATTATAGTATACAATTGACAGCATGGAAGCTATCAGGGAAAAACTGTCACGAGTCTGCACGAAGTAACTATATTTTATACTACGAACCATGGTAACTTCCGGTTGGATGTAGAAAGGTCAAAGAGAGATAACTCTTAATGTCACAACCCCATTGTCGAGACTAAATGTTACATAATAACTTGTAGTCATTACTAAAATGATATTAGCATTTTTATATTGATAGGAGAGTAGCAGCGTGTGAAGGAGTTATGCATTAGACTCTGTCATACTGTTGGAAACTCAGGCTATCACTATTTATAAGTAAATGACCTGTCTGCAATAAAACTTACAGTAACTATTGTTGTAAGTAAAATTACAACTTTGATCTAACATCAATTTTCTTAAGACAGCCGTACTGATCTAACCTTCATTTTTTTAAGACAGCCGTACTGATCTAACCTTCATTTTCTTAAGACAGCCGTACTGATCTAACATCCATTTCCGTGAGGCAGCCGTACTGATCTAACATCCATATCCCTGAGACAGCGGTACATCAAAGGTATATCAATGATTTGTTTGATATAAAGTCTCATTGGAGTAAGCAAAGTTGTTATATATCCAAGTTAAATCTTGTTATTTATTTCTGGATCTTGGTAGCAGAAGGTAGCAACCACAGAGATGTTTGTTCTGTCTTCTTGTAAGTTTGTGATTTCATAAGTTTATCATGACTATAACTTGTTTGTAGTCAGTGTTTGGTTATTTGTAACGTAACATCATTTGAATTGATTTCATGATCTCCTTCATGCCTGTACTGAACCTTTTCTTTTCATTGCCCATTTCCTAAAACCATCTGTTGTATTTCATTGTTGTGTTTGTATCTACTGGTGTCAGCAGGCTTTCAAATGTAGGATAATGTCAAAACAGCAAACTACCTGCTTTAGCAACAAGGGGTAGCAAGAATTAGCAACAATTGTTTTCATAATCATATACTTTATACTTTAGATTTCCTATGTCTATGGCTGATCTTATCCGCTGAGTGCAGCATTGGTAAATTGTACAACAAAGTACAATTAGTGAGACCAGATGATATACTCAACAGAAGTACAGTGACAAGTGTTGAATGTTGTACACTTGAGTGTAATACAGTCAATGCCTGTATTGGTTATCTGTACAACGAGTCAGAGAAGTCTTGTAGTTTATTTAGTTGTGTCAATCTATGGATAAAGTCTACAGAGTTGGTAGAAGATGAATTTTATGTACAACATCCACTGGAACCAAACTCTCTGCTGGCTAGAGGAACATGAGGGTTTATATAGCTAACATGCTCTCTGTTATTCAGTAACAATAAAATCCAACTAGATCTTTACAAAACGCAACATTTAATTTAAATATATTTTTCCTGATAATATTGGATGAAGAGAAAACGAAGGGGAAGGGTAGTTATTGCTAAAAACACAATATAGTTAATTTTGCGTAGAGAAAGATAATACAATTTTTTTAATAAAAATTGGCGGCGTGGACAGCTTTCATTTACATAAAGATTTTTGCAGGCAAACCTGTCACAATGTCATCAGTTCATTTGAGAAAAGGAGATTCGTTGCCACAAATTGGAGCTTATGCAGTTGATGGAATCTACCTACCACCAGTTGATGATGAGAGATTGAGCACTGCTCATACACAAAAAGAAGCGCAACCTTGGCTCAGAGTCAATCTACTTGAGATTCACTGTATCTTGGGTATTAGAATTCTCAACAGAGCATCAAGTTAGTTCTATTTAAACTGATTATTGTACAATTTTCAAAACTTTGCTCGGATGAAAAGTATAACGAGCCAGCATTTGGAGTCTTTCTCTTCCAAAACTTTTTTTAGATTGTCTATGTTATCATGAGCTGTGTGTGCGCAAGTTTTCTAATAGTCTAAAGCGCGAAACTTGGAAAGATTCAGTTCAATTTGATCTTTTTAACATTTTTGGTGATGATGGATTATCTATGTTGAGCTGCCTTTTAGTACGTTGCATGATTTTTTTAAAAACAAGTTTTGTATCTTGCATAAAAATGCTTAGAAACAAAAAGTTTCATACCCAACATCGAAAGAACCTCGTAAACTTGAGCATTTTTTTGCAAATATCAGGGGTAATTCAAATGCTTATATACGCCTATTTAAGAATTCAATTTTGATTGAGCTAAATTGTAATAGTACAACAATAATCGTACCAAACATTTCTTTGAGGCACTTTTATGTAAAGTTTGGAAAGCCTTTACACATTCAATAACCTCATAAGGTAGATGAAAAATAGTTTGTCTGAATAATTCACTTTGCAGGCTCCTCGCTAATGTGGGGTCGAACTAGAAATGCCATCATTACTGTATCTGTGGAGGAAGAGAAGATATTCTATGATGTCAACCCTCAATCTCTTTGTGACTATCATGATGGAGTTCTCAACCAGTTCTACACACTGATTGGTTGCAACCGGCCAATCAGTGGTCAGTTTGTTCAAATGCAGCTGGATGCTACCACCATTTTAAACATCTATGAGTTTGAGGTCTATGGTTTGAGTCCAATGTAGATGTCTGGGGTGTACCTACGCCTAAAAAATCTGTTGCTTACAGATGGTATAAAATGGTCATGAGTAAAATTTTGGAATAAAGTTCTTTCACTTCCTGTGTCCAGTAACTTCCAATGTATTTTTTTTTATTTAGAGGCTGGCTAACTCAATAGAAGTTGCCTCGCCTTGCATACATTGTGATCACATGTTTGTAAAGCCGTGCGTACATATAGTCAGTGCCTCTCCAATGGGCTCAGCGATTGAAGATTTCCCTTCTCTCCATTTTCACTTTCATTTGTTGTAATTTTATGAAATTATCACAAAGTTTGATTAAAAAATTGCCAGCCACTTTTTTGATTGACAAGCTTAAAGACAGAAGTGTTGTATTGCCATTTTCAATAGTATCATTTCACTTGCAACACCTCAATCTATCACCAATAATGTAAAAACTCGTAGGCTACAGCTTGTAACAATGATTTTTACTGGAATCGCTGAGGAATGAATCTTGTTTTGAAATTGTGCAACTTTTGTGTGGAGTTTTGTTAATCGCAACGATTGATTGCTAACTCAATCACTATATTATGTACATGTTGCTTTAACAGTCTGTAAAACACTCTCTACATGTTATATAACATTTATTGTAGTTTTCTTTATTATTTCATGTATTAATAAATAATAATGGTATATTTGTCTACCAACTAAAACCGATAGAGCTATTCAAATGTAACTCTATTGCTTAGATATAATTAATCTCACCAAAATCCAAGAGTGCTTACCCTTGTGTGATACAATAGAGTCCAACTGGCATAGTTTTGTAGGTTTGTGAATGCCAAAATGTATGACTTTCTATAGCAAATTATCTTCCTTCAACTTTACGCCGGCAGAAATAAGTTAATGCATTTCTGTTTAGTACAAAACTTATGTGAAAAAGGGTGGTATATAAACGTGCCAATCTCCTATTTGTTGATTCTATGCTATTTATGGGTTAGCGATTTTTCTGCTTTGCAAAAATTCAAAAAAGTAATTGCTTTTGTAATTAAAAATCGAAGTTTCACATTGCAATCATTTTTCATGTGAACACAACAGAGCATCTACAGACAACAACTTCCATTGCTGTTAGCGAATTAATTTAGGTCCGTGAAACAAACCCTTCAGAGTTTCATTCTAAAGTTGCCAAAGTGAAGTAAAAGAAATACTAGCATTTCTCAGTTGTAACTCGAAAAAAACTGGCTTTACCAAAGCGCTTTAGCAAATAAAATTATCAGACATAATTGGTGCAATAATATGATATCTCTAACTGAATAGCTAGATACCCCAAGAGTATCCATTGTCTACATTACCAACACTTTGTATGCAGCAATATGAGGTTATGTAACAACTCCAGGTGCAGGTGGAAAGTTCTTTAAAGGTAAAATGGCCCTTTGAAAGCGTGAGGGGGTTTGTACTATTGAAGCAATTGTGGAGTGTGTGAAAGGGGTGGAACCAGGATGAAAAAGGAAACCCAAAAATAACAAAACAAAATGCTACTCAAATCCATCACACCAACTTGTTTCAGATACAATTCACTATAAACACCAATGAGTGCATAATGTCATGCAAAGACTGTTATGTATCACTTGTTGATGGGTGTGACAGTTGGGAAACATAACACAGGTTGGGGAGGGGGTTTGTCCTAACCTCAATCCAACTTGGTTAGACTAGTTGGTTCTTCACTAAATCACAGGCTAACATCCTGTCTACAATAATTATTGTTGTAAGTAAAACTACAGCTTTGATCTAACATCCATTAACTTAAGACAGCGGTACTGATCTAACATCCATTAACTTAAGACAGCGGTACTGATCTAACATCCATTTCCTTAAGACAGCGGTACTGATCTAGCATCCATTAACTTAAGACAGCGGTACTGATCTAACATCCATTAACTTGAGACAGCGGTACTGATCTAACATCCATTAACTTAAGACAGCGGTACTGATCTAACATTCATTTCCTTAAGGCAGCGGTACTAATCTAACACCCATTTCCTTGAGACAGCGGTACTGATCTAACATCCATTAACTTAAGACAGCGACTGCGATACATCAAAGGTATATCATTGATCCGTTAGAAATAAAGTATCATTAGACTAAGTAAATTTGCTATCTATCTTAGCTTTATCTGGTTATTTTCCTCTGAATCTTTCAGAAGAAAGAACAACCACATATATGTTTTTCCGTCGTCAAATGCTATATGTTGCTGGAAATTTAAATTGAAATAAATAATCTTTTGTAGTTTGTAGAATAGCAGCTTGTAATAGCTGATGTCAACTTCTGCAAATTGCTTGCCAATGCGGCTTTCGAAGAGAAAAAACTGTTGGAGCACGGTAAGAAAATATTAAAACATTCTGAAGTTGTGATCATTCTTAAATTTTATTGCTTGCTGTTTATTTTTAAAATTATCCATAAAAACCTTCCGTACAGTAAGGATAACGATCGAAAAATGGCAGACAACAGTCTAAAAGTTTGTAATGTCTAATAGCAATATTGGCTGCGTGGGCCAACACCAAATATCTATGCAATAAGGTATCGGCTGTCTCGCTGAACTGTAATGCTTTCAATATTATTGAAGACTTATCTTCTCCTTCACTTATTGTAGCAGAAGGAGTTATCCTCCTCATTTCATATATTTCGGTGATTAAA
This sequence comes from Cryptosula pallasiana, assembly GCA_945261195.1. NCBI lineage: Eukaryota > Metazoa > Bryozoa > Gymnolaemata > Cheilostomatida > Cryptosulidae > Cryptosula > Cryptosula pallasiana. Next base: position 39,826,704 of record OX183132.1, on the reverse strand, counting down.
GGTGGATTGTCGCTAGGCTTTTCGTACATCCGCTGAATATTAATGAAAAACTTTCCATTTTCCACACATCCTTCTTTGACAGTTCTTATTATTACATCAGTAGAAACATTCCCTGATTGGTCCTCTGTATCCTTTGTTTTAAACACAAGTTTGTCATCAGGAGTTCGAAAATGGATAGTAGCATAGTCCAATAAAGATCCAAAGTATGCTACGACCATTACTACTTTCTTGGATTGCCCATGAAGTAACTCCATGTATTTAGCACCTGTTCTATCCTCACAAGATGGCCGTAGTATCATGTGACTTATAGTTCGCAGCCCTTGGTCAAAAATTTGGATTCGCAATTGCTGTCTGGTAATAAGACAAGGTATATGAGCTGACATTGAATGCAAATGAAGCTTAAAAAAACAATAAAAATGTTTGAAACCAGCCATTGTTAAAGCAAGTATCTCAATCATTGGTAATTTTCCATAAATAGTAACAATAACTGATGAAAATTGCTTTCTGGCACGTATCAACGCTCTGACATCCCTAGAATCATCTGTAATAAATCTAACTTTTACTTCGTGTTCTTTTTCTTCAGCGATATAATAATAATCATAAACCATTTGTTGATAGTTGATAAAGTATGCACTCTCCAGCTCAACCTTTTGAATACCAACAGTGAAAAGCTTCTCACCATTTCTCAAGCTTACCACCATGGGCTCATAAGATTGTCTCAAACCACCTGTTGCTTTGTACTTCCATGCAGATCCGTCTTTGCCAAATTTTACATTGACATCTTCGTATATTTCTATAAAGTTCTCAGTTTCTTGTACCCGAAAAGAAAAAATATTTGCCTTTGATAGGCTATCTTCTGTTGCTACGTAGTGTGTTGATTCATCACCATCTCTTCCTAAAGCTCGTATTGCAATCACTTGGTTTTCACTCGCACTTTCTGCTGCCATTATGAATAATATTCCCTGTTCTTCTTGTAGGAGCGAAAAAAAATGTTTGCTACGTAACAACAATGTATGGCTTTCTACAGGAATGGCAAAGATTTTGATTGTCTGCATCATGCATTGAGAAAATGAGTTTGAATACATTTTGAGCATTTTGCTCTTGTCTCCGATGGGATTGAGTTGCGCACCTCTGAGATTAAATGGTTTTTACTCTAATTCAATTTTTGAGTTTGACGAACAAGGAATTCAGATGCATGTCTGATTAACCTGTGTTCTCAAGAGCCAAACACACATTTGAGGAAGGTAATGCACCACATCCATAAATGATGCGGCCAAAGACACCAGCAAAATCTTAACTGCATTTTTATGACAGGTTCTTAAGAAGTCTGACGAACTTCATTCAGTTTGGCGGCACCTCTGCCAATTCTACAGGGACTCTTCCAAAGTCATAAAAGCAAGTTCCTAAAACATTTAGCCATAAAAGACCCTAAAAGTCACATAGTGAAACCTGATGACAAGCTCAAGGTAGCTTATTTCAGAATTTAACGCCTATTAATTGGTTGGCTTGCAAGCACTATTGTTCATTAAAGGTAAGCATTTGTAACATTTTCATTAGACTTTTCGTTCAGAACGGTGAAACACTGGAACGAAAGTAAAAACTGGAAAAAATGTATTACAATTTTCTGTTTATTGCAAATGGAACTGTTGGTGCCATATGAAATGTAACGCTGCTTGTGATTTGGTGAAGGAAGCTTAATAAGTGTTGCTCTATTTCTCAGACGCTGGGTTCCTTAGCGTACATTTTCCTCAAACTCTGTGCACATTCCATGATTACTGCTACTTGGGATCTCTATCCTTCCTGGGCCAGTTCAATCTATCCTTCCCGGGCCAGTTCAAGCTATCCTTCCCAGGCCAGTTCAAGCTATCCTTCCCAGGCCAGTTCAAGCTATCCTTCCCAGGCCAGTTCAAGCTATCCTTCCCAGGCCAGTTCAAGCTATCCTTCCCAGGCCAGTTCAAGCTATCCTTCCCAGGCCAGTTCAAGCTATCCTTCCCAGGCCAGTTCAAGCTATCCTTCCCAGGCCAGTTCAAGCTATCCTTCCCAAGCCTGTTCAAGCTATCCTTCCCAGGCCAGTTCAAGTTATCCTTCCCAGGCCAGTTCAAGCTATCCTTCCCAGGCCAGTTCAAGCTATCCTTCCCAGGCCAGTTCAAGCTGTCCTTCCCAGGCCAGTTCAAGCTGTCCTTCCCAGGCCAGTTCAAGATATCCTTCCCAGGCCAGTTCAAGCTATCCTTCCCAGGCCAGATCAAGCTATCCTTCCCAGGCCAGTTCAAGCTATTCTTCCCAGGCCAGTTCAAGCTGTCCTTCCCAGGCCAGTTCAAGCTATCCTTCCCAGGCCAGATCAAGCTATCCTTCCCAGGCCAGTTCAAGCTATCCTTCCCAGGCCAGTTCAAGCTATCCTTCCCAGGCCAGTTCAAGCTATCCTTCCCAGGCCAGTTCAAGCTATCCTTCCCAGGCCAGTTCAAGCTATCCTTCCCAGGCCAGTTCAAGCTATCCTTCCCAGGCCAGTTCAAGCTATCCTTCCCAGACCAGCTCAAGCTATCCTGGTTGTTTCACATAAGCTGCTCAACATTCCTCACAGCTAAGAGGTTCCGTGGAAACAGAAATGGTGTCTAACGAAGCCTTGTGTAAATCAAAAGCTGTTGATGTCAATATTAGGTCCCAGTGATTGTCAATGTAGATGTGGAAGTGCTTCCAAATTACACCAAATGACACAAGTAGTTTGTAGCAGTAGTTGGGTCTCTGCTGCTAATCATAAGGTCGATGCTTTCAATTACCTAACCTGGTCTTACAAGGCACCCTCGCACTCATTTGACAATTCAATGTCTAAGCTTCATCATCAGATTTATGCAGATAGCAGAAATAAATGCATGAGACGAAAGTATGGAATTCGTACTCCTACGAGTTTTAAATGAGATGCATTTGAGTATGGAGAAGTCTTTCTCTCTTGTCAGCAATATTTGCTGCCTTCTGAGCAAGATTTGACTAAATGAACAGAGAGACAATGTTTAAACTTGGCAATCTAAAAACTGCTTCAACTATGGTCCGTCTAGAACGGCTCTGAAACAACTATTACTGTTGACGTATGACAGTTTGCCTGGGCATTCTACACAAAGAATAGCACTGAACCTGTTTATTACTGCCAATTAATTTGGTACTTATGCTATCACCTATTGACTGTCCGACTCATAGACCTTAAATGCATTACGTAAAACTGAAAAGTTTTTGCAAGTAATGATGCCTTATCAGGAGCACCTTGCACATCTACGAGTGGGAGGAGATGACTTAGACAATAAAGAACATGACAGAGGTTGACATTTACATTTCCCAAATCTATTCAAGATGGTGCTGGTTTATCAAATCCGTAGATCATGCTTAAGGAAGAGTTCGACCTATGCCTTACTGCATTTGAAAACTACGATCAAGGTGGCAAAGTAAAGGTTGCACTTATGCTCAGTTCTATTGATTCTAGAATGTCTTCAAGGGTTTCAACGTTACTGAATTGTTACTGTTGCGATCTACCAAGAAAAGGAATATATTTGCAGAAAAGCACGTCATGATTCCTCCTCAAGTTTTTACTGCTCAACATCAGCGACAAAGGAGTAAAAAAAAATTTATTGGAGGAGGATTTGTGGTTAAATTAAGTTATCGGAAAATGCAGAATATCGGAGACTTTCACTTGTGACCTGAAGGCAATCAAAGCTGAGTTTGGTGAATCTGTTTTTAGCAGATTCATTAAAATTCAGAGGTGAGTAAACAAGTGCATCTAAAATATTTATGCGTCTGAAAACTCGGAAACAATGCAAAGTCCAAATATGGAAACTGTGGAATGTCATATCCGTCAGGGAAGTGCCCAGCATATGGTCAGCAGTGCCATAGCCGTATCAAATACAATCACTTCTGTAAACTATCTACAAAGCAAACCAACTAAACAACTAAAGATTTCAAAGACAAACCTGAGGAATCTTTGTTCAGTGTTTAATTCATACCATCAAACAAGAAGATGCCAAGACAATACAAACCAAAAGAAATATATAGCTCTGCATTAGGAGCTGGCTACCAAAGCTTCATACATCATATTCATTTTCGAAGATCACTGCATTTTAGGAAAACAATGACAAGAAGATTGGGTGATTGATTTCCAAAGGTAGCAATACCTCATATCATTTATTAATGACTTGATCTTGACAGCGGAAGGAGGCAGCAGCAGAAAAAAGCCCTCACAGGACGTTCGCACAATCTTTTTGTGAGTTTGTTGAACAAGTTTTTAGTATTAGTTTCGATTTAGTGGCAGAAACTCGCAAAAATGTGGCATAAAACAACTTTTACACGAGACTTATTCAGGGTTGCTTTGAACATTGTATATTTTCAGTTATGCGGTAATGAACAGAAACAAATAATCGTTTGATATTTTTTAATTGTGAAAGATTTTGGTAAAAACATACCTATAGAGTATTTCAATGTGTATATTCTATTTGTTATCTCTCACGAAATAAATATGAAGAACCAATGAATACTGTTTTCATAATCATATACTTGTATACTTTAGACATCATGTGTCTATGGCTCATCCTATCCGCTGAGTGCAGCATTGGTAAACTGTACAACAAAGTACAATTAGTGAGACCAGATGGTATACTCAACAGAAGTACAGTGACAAGTGTTGAATGTTGTACACTTGAGTGTAATACAGTCAATGCCTGTATTGGTTATCTGTACAATGAGTCAGAGAAGTCTTGTAGTTTATTTAGTTGTGTCAATCCATGGATAAAGTCTACAGAGTTGGTAGAAGATGAGTTTTATGTACAACATCCACTGGAACCAAACTCTCTGCTGGCTAGAGGTATACTATGTGTTATGCAATTAGATAGTTTTGCACTCTCTCTTGTTTATTTAAATATTGGACTTAATAACAGAAAAAAATGAACTTTTATTTCGATCTCTCATCTGCTCTTCCAATAGGCAAACCTGTTACAATGTCATTAGCCCACTTGAAAACTGGCAATCCTTTGCCACTAGATGGATCTTATGCAGTTGATGGAATCTACCTACCACCAACGGATGATGAGAAATTGAGCATTGCTCATACAAACAAAGAAGTACAACCTTGGCTCATAGTCGATCTACTTGACATTCACTGTATCCGGGGTGTTAGAATTCTCAACAGAGGATCAGGTCAAGTTCTGCTTAACTTATTTTCTAGTTCAAGTTTTAAAGATTCACCAAAAAAAGAAACTAAAAAGACTGTACGGAGTTCACTGATAATCTAACCGAACGAAATTGAGTAAACTCAGTTCCAGTTAATGTTGTGGGGTGATGAAAAAAACATGGATGTGTAATTGTTTTTTACTCCGCCATACAATACCGGTAAAAGCGATCACATCTGTTAAAGAACTCTTCAGACAAAAAGTAATACACTACTGTTAAAAAGCTTCAACTTATTAGCTAACTAAAGCTAGTGATTGAACTGATTATTTATTGATTGCAAAATGTGATAATGCCACAGGTTTAGATTGTTTGTATAATCGTTTCTGCTGCAACTTTGAGCTTCTGGTTACAAGAATGTTGTATTGCGCAATCACTCATGTTTAACTCGTAGATTTTCATGCTTTTTGTTCAACGTTTGATTCCCGGCATCACTTATACCATTGCAAATACAGTGCTTGTATTACCACTTGTATCATAAAATCATGAAATATAAACCACTTTTTGTGCCATTCACCGTTCATATAAATTTTTAATTACCAATTAGCTTATAAATATTAATGATAGCCAAAAGTTAATCATAGAGTTACAATCTTGAAACAATTTAAATTATAATAACACAAATATTCCCAAAAAGAATTGTTTTTTTTATGGTACCACTAAACTCAATCATTTGTTTGCAAAATGTGCACACAACTTATTTCAAATCCTTCATACTTCACTTCAGAGTAGTCTATTACAGGTTTTTTTTATTCAGTCAGATGTTTATAGAAAAAAAAAAAATAATACTGGATGGGATGTGAAATAAATAACAAAGCAGATGAGCTCGTTCTATTTTTTTAAATCACGCAGTGCTGATTCTTATCAGCAGCAATACACTAACAACAAACACTGGTTTCCATGATTAAATACTGTACTTTTAATAACGGCCCCTTCAGCCAATGATGCCTATATGAAAGTTTGTGAAGTTTGGCTCCAATGGAATTGTCCTTGTATAAAATGGCGCTGGAAACGGCTGACCACACTCTGATTACTTCACTTAGGCTATACCAAACATTTTATTCAATACACATTTGTGCACTATTTGAAATACGCGCAAACACTAAATGATTAATTTAGTAATGTACAAAAATCAGCTACATAACCTAGAATATGTCTGATAAATTTTTTATTTTTAGAAAACTGGGTGGCATGGAACAGAGCTAAGAATGTCATCATCACTGTATCTATGGAGGAAGAGAAGATATTCTATGATGTCAACCCTCAATCTCTTTGTGCCTATCGTGATGGAGTTCTTAGCCAGTTCTACACACTGATTGGTTGTAACCAGCCAATCATTGGTCAGTTTGTTCAAATGCAACTGAAAGCTACTGACTTTTTGAAAATCTATGAATTTGAGGTCAATGGATTGGATATGGTCTAAATGTCTATGGTTGACATAGCCTAAAACATCTGGAGTTTGTGAAGTGTATTAATTATCAGTGTTAAGATTCTCAAGTTGTCGGTGATGAAAATATTTAGTCTTTGTGTCAAGTAAAGTCAACTGTCTGGTCTAGAGTGTATTGTGGATGTCTGTCCGTTGGTATTCTGTATTTTGGTGCTAGTTTAATAATAAACAAAACTGGTATGTTAGTCAGCTCACTACAGGTGATAGAATAACTCAATGATAATTTAAATGCTGACAAATAATGACTGCATCTCATTAAACTTCAGCATGATAGTTTATGTTTCTCCCTTTTACCTTACAAAACCAGCAATAGGTTAGCATAATGCTGCTTAACACTAAAACATGAGTGCAAACGGGTGGTATAACAACGTGCCAAACACCCATCTTTTGTTGGTTCTATATATTTATTGGTTATCCACCAGCCTACTTCTCCAGAAATCAATAAAGTAATTATTTTTGTAATTGAAATCCAAACTTTTGTGTTACATCACTATCACATCCAAGATACAAACACAAGGCAGCACCAACAAACAAACACTATTACTTCTGACAGCGTGTTACTTCAAGTGTGTAAAACATGATTTTGCTGAATTGCCAAGACAAGCTACTTGAAGTTTTAGCCACCCTCAGTGGCAATTGGAACAAAGAAAACAGGCTTTAACTGGGCATTTCAGCGAGTTGATTTATATGACAGAACTAGTACAATGAAATCTTACAATTAGGTGCCCATACTTATATCATTAGTCAGTGTTGCAATTCTTGTCTTCACTAAAGTGGTCTTTGTTACTTTCTTCTTCCATCTTGTAATGATCACCGTGGGTAATACGGTGAAGATGATGGGTTTTAGTAGACTGGTGAGAACTTTCCCTTTCTGTAGTACCAGAACATGTAAGTTGTCAACATTTTGTAACAGTGAAACAACTGAATTGGTGTAAATCTGACCTAGCAAAATATACTAGTCATTGCGCACTCTACCAGAGCCATATTTAGAGTTTGTTAGCGGGTGACCTAACCATCATTGTAGTGTTAGTCACAAATGTGATAAAACTTGTGAAGTGTGAGCATGTTTAGTCACTGTGTACATGATGATGGTGACAGTTGTGATGATGACGAGAATGACAATGAGGGGCGGTTGGTTGCTGCAACAAATACTGATGTACACACACAGAAAAACGTGGAGGAGTTTTAATCCTGTTTCAATCAATTCTTACTATCCACGAACGTAATCACCTGAGCGATTGAAATGTGATTAAACAGGGAGTGATTTATTACCACAGCCAATGCACTGGTTAATGGTCCGTATTCAATCACTTTAGGATTAAAATTTGGATTGAGTTAGTCTCCCAAGGATTAAAAAAAAGAGAATTTCTGATCACTGTATATGCATATTGTTAATCGCATGATGATTGTATTTGGAGCATTGCTAGTCCAGTCATTGATTAAAGTTAGGATCAATATTAATCTTCATTGAGTGCTATGTCTGTACGGTTTTTCTTTGAGAGCGATTAAATATTGGAAGCGATTTAAATTGGAGGTAATTCTTTTGTATTGAATCTAGATGGTAGAAAATGACAAAGCTTATTTCAGAATGTAATGGCAACTTGTATTGAACTAGGAAACTGAGATCAGTACAACACCATTAAAAAGGAAATACAGCGATTACAACATAAAACCAACTAAGAAGATAGAAAAGAATTCGATAAAAATAACTGGCTCGATTGAATGATGATTAGTATAGTATAGTCTATTAGGACATAGATCCACTGGGGTACACCTCGCGTACATGCAATAGATTCCAAGTTGAAACTGAGAGATGATGGCTGATTTTGATCTTCAAGCTCCTAAAATAAGAGTGACATCATTAGGCACATTTTACAATAAGAAGGTAGCCCAAAATAAAAAATAAACCGAATCCAACAAACCTTCAGAAGTTGGAAATGAAGGTTGGGCCACATCACAGCTGTTTGTTCATCACCTGTGAGCTCTTGACTTCATGTATATTTAATTTTCGTTTAAAGAAGGACATCTGTAGTTGGTGACTGTTCTAAAACGCAGAATTGTGATGTAGTAGCAACTTTTATTTGCAGCCACTTCAAGTTCAAAAGTTTTGAATGTGACAAAAAAGAAAACAATCAATTAGTTACTAAGCAACATTCAACATCATTTGTTCAGTTTAGTATTTTAACTTAGTTACTAATCAATACACAAACAATTGTGTGTTCATAGTATATCTTATTTACCTGCTTCTGTGTCATCATTAACTTAGAGTTTTGAGACAGCTGTGTAAGCCTTCATCCTCGTGTGCTCTCTTTGTTAGTGATTGAAGCGGGAAAATAATAGCCTATTCAGAGACAATAAGACTGTATGCTTAGGCGATCATTGACACCCCCCACTTGCTATTAGGTAATCATACTATAAATGCCAAGGCTTTTCTCCATTTTAATCATATCAGGAGTAAAATCCAACTTGAAGATAAGAGCCAGAGTTCAATCATTTCGGGATTAAAGTTCTTACTTGGTCAGTAAAGCTAACAATTAAGGACTTGTATAATAACAACACTGTAGAACCACATTGTAATCGCTTGAGGAGTAAAGTTCTTACTAGCTGATTAAAATCAGAGTTTAATCCCCTGAGAGTGATTTATTGACCTACCCACAATTTCTGGCAAAGTTATTGTCTGGTTTTAATCCTTAATTACTCCTTCCAGCAAACACTCCCAAATTTTCTACTGAAATACCAGATATCACCCCTAATGATGCCGGATTGTACTCTTATATTAATCATTAGTGTTTAATCACCTGTTTAATCCCAAATGTTCCACTTTTTTCTGTGTGTGTACCAACAACAATGATAAGTAACAAAGGTTAACACACAAGACATAATGTTATGAATTGCTCATTCAGTTCATGCATATTTACATGGTACTGCTGAACCATTAATTATGTTCATTTTACAATCTTGAGAGCTTAGGAAGACATGATAGACATGATGTCTGCCATATGGTTATCGTTTACCTGTAAAGCTCTCTTTTTTCAATACTTACACGACCAACAAAAATAATGTCTGTCGATCTGACTAGCTGATATTTTTATCACAGAGTTTCAAATGCATTAAACGAAGCGAGGGATCGGCTGTTTCCTGGACTGTAGCTAGTTCAAATTCTTACTGGCTATACCACAAAGTTTTCATTGCATTATAGTTCATCACTAACTAACCAAAAAGATGAATATCCATTTATTTTATTATTTCTTCATTTACTCCGGCATGTTTATTGGTTAGAATCATATGTAGCTACAGAAAAAGAAACAGAAAATTAATAGATGACATTTTTCGATGATTTGGAGCTCAGGAAAAATGTAAGAAATCATAAAAGCTGATTTTTATTTCAGAAATTACACTTCTAATTGTCGAGACTAAATGTTACATAATAACTTGTAGTCATTACTAAAAGGATATTAGCTTTTTTATATTGATAGGAGAGAAGCAGCGTGTGAAGGAGCCATGCATTAGACTCTGCCATACTGTTCGGAACTCAGGCAAACACTATTTATAAGTAAACGACCTGTCTGTTTTCTTTAATAAAACTTACAGTAATTATTGTTGTAAGTAAAACTACAACTTTGATCTAACATCCATTTCCTTAAGACTGCGGTACTGATCTAACATCCATTTCCTTAAGACAGCAGTACTGATATTACATTCACTTCCTTAAGACAGCCGTACTGATATAACATCCGTTTCCGTGAGACAGCGGTACTGATATAACATCCATTTCCTTGAGACAGCCGTACTGATCTAACATCCATTAAATTAAGACAGCGGTACATTAAAGGTATATCATTGATTTGTTAGATATAAAGTCTCATTTGTGTAATTAAAGTTGTCATATATCCAAGTTACATCTTGTTACTTACTTCTGGATCTTGGTAGCAGAAGGTAACAACCACAGAGATGTTTGTTCTGTCTTCTTGTAAGTTTGTGATTTCATAAGTTTATCACGTCTATAACTTGTTTGTAGTCAGTGTTTGGTTATTTGTAACGTAACATGATTTGAATTGATTTCATGATCTCCTGCAGGCCTATACTGAATGTTTTCTTTCATTATTGATTACCTAAAATACATATTGACTATTTCCTAAAACACTCAGTTATATTTGATTGTTGTGTTTGTATCTACTGGTTTGAGCTGACTTTCAAATGTAGGACAATGTCAGAATAGCGAAACTACCTGTTTTAGCAATAGAGGTAGCAAGAAGTTGAAAATTTATCTATCACAGAGTTTGCATCAAGAACTAACAAATATTGCTTCCGTAATCAGATATTTTTATACTGTAGGTTTCTTATGTCTATGGTTGATCTTTTCCGCTGAGTGCAGCATTGGTAAATTGTACAACAAAGTACAATTAATGAGACCAGATGATATACTCAACAGAAGTACAGTGACAAGTGTTGAATGTTGTACCCTTGAGTGTAATACAGTCAATGCCTGTATTGGTTATCTGTACAATGAGTCAGAGAAGTCTTGTAGTTTATTTAGTTGTGTCAATCTATGGATAAAGTCTACAGAGTTAGTAGAAGATGAGTTTTATGTACAACATCCACTGGAACCAAACTCTCTGCTGGCTAGAGGTATACTATGTATTGATTTAATAACAATTTTCAATCATTAGTTTTAAACCAACATCAATGTTTTTGTTTTTTTGGTTTATGAGACATGTGGTTAATACAACGCAATTAATAATTTTTTTATGAGCCCGAATGTTATTTTTTCAAGTCTCCGGCAGCTCGAGGTGGGTATGAAAAATTTTTTTCTTTTAAAAACTGTGAAACCACAATCATTTTGTTTGATGTTAGATCATAACTTTTTTTAACTCCTTTAACAAAATAGAAGTTTCATCACATGATAATTGGTTTCCAGTTTTTATTCTCATAATGGTTTGTCACAAAAAAGTGTTATACTATATGTTATACAGTTTTTTAAATAAATCGATTTGGCTCTGGTCCAACCGTGGAAATCTTTTTGCAGTTTTATTTTTGTACATTGAATTAGATTGCTTTGAAAAGTAATGCTAAATTTTGTCAAGTTTGTTGCTTGGAGCATTATATGGCCAGTCAGGTATAACTCTCTCCACAACTAGTTGAGGTTCTTTTACCGAAATTGCAAAGTTGATCATATAACAAAAGTAAAAGAGTATCTCATGGATATAATTGGGTTGGAAATAAAACTGGGTACTTTTTTAAAGGTAAACCTGTCACAATGTCATCAGTTCATTTGAGAGATAGAGATTCTTTGCCACAAGATGGATCTTTTCCAGTTGATGGAATCTACCTACCACCAGTTGATGATGAGACATTGAGCATTTCTCATACAAACAACGAAGTGCAACCTTGGCTCAGAGTAAATCTACTAGGCATTCACTGTATCTGGGGTGTTAGAATTCTCAACAGAGGATCAAGTTGAGTTCTAATTAGTTTGCTCTTCTTCCGTAATTTATGTTTTTTTTATCAAATCGAAGAGTTGAAGTTTTGGTGCTTATTGAAACAATTATCTCCGCATTTTCACATTTCTTGTTCAGTTCTTTCAATCTGAGTACTAAATATCTAAATTTTTTCTTGATCAATTGAATAAGTAAGAGTGGCAACATTTGAACAAAATTTTCTGGAGTGACTCATGAGTGCTTTATCAAGAAAAAACTTCTTGCTTGCTGATAAAATGCAACTATAATTGATAACTAGATATTGACATGTTAACTCTTCAGATAAGTGGAATCTGTGGGAAAAAACCATAAATGCCATCATCACTGTATCTGTGGAGGAAGAGAGGATATTCTATGATGTCAACCCTCAATCTCTTTGTGCCTATCATGATTGAGTTCTCAACCAGTTCTACACACTGATTGGTTGCAACCGGCCAATCAGTGGTCAGTTTGTTCAAATGCAGCTGGATGCTACCACCATTATAGGCATCTATGAGTTTGAGGTCTATGGTTTGGATACACTGTAGGTGTCTATGGTAGACTTGAATCTTGAACTTCTGTGGTATACATATGGACATCTTAATCATTTTTAAGTTTTTGCGTTTCAAGTTGTAAAAGTATGTGGTTTTCTGTGTCAAGTAAAGTCAGCTGTCACTATGAATAGATACTATCGTTTAACTTTGATAAAGTTGTCTTGTCTTGTGTGTACTGTAAATGTCTGTCTGTTAGTCATCCTTATTTTGGTGTTTGCTAGGTAATAAAGAACAAATGTCATGTTAGTCAGCTAGCAATCGGTGATCGAATAACTCAATTATAATTTAAATGCTGAGAAATATAAGTTTTGTCAAAAACAGAAATATTTAAATACGTATGATAACAAAAAGTTCGGCTTTTATATTTTCAGAAAGTGACGAACACTGAAGCGGAATACCACTATCATAGCAAAATATTTTTCGCTGATGTTGCGCTGCAAAACCAGCAATATTTTAGATCAAAGCTGAGTGAAAACGGGTGGTACAAAAACGTGCCAGTCTCCTAACATTTGCTGATTCTATACTATTTATGGGTTATTCACATGGCTGTTTCTCTAGAAAATCAATCAAGCAATTATTTCTGCCATTGAAATCCAAACTTTTCTGTTACATTCACCTTTATCATACGACCACAACACAATACCAACAAGCAAAAAGTTTCATTGCAGCTATGATGAAACTTGTGGTTTGTAAAACTAACCTTACAGGGCTTAGTGAAAAGCTACAAAAGTGAAATATCTGAAGTACTATCCACTCCAAGTCGCAAGTAAAAAGAAACAAGATTATTGATGCATCGGCCAAGCAAAGTGCAAACAGAACTGGTAAAAAAACTCCTATTGGTAGATGACCAGTTGCAAGGGTTTCAATTGACTACGTTAACAACACCTTCTATGCACCAGCTCAACAGAATAACTAAATGTTTATAGCTGCATAGTGCACCGTGTTCTACCTTTATCAACACAAATGAAATAAAGCAAACTTTTAACTGCAAACACAAGCTCTAACATAGGGTCACCATTCCTGAGGTAACTGACGACCTGGGTGAAATCTTTTCTCAGCTATCTCTACTTTTCTGCAGTCCCTCACGCAGCATCAATGACCACCACTGCGTGAGATCTTTGTTTGTTTCTTCTCTCTAACCACTATCAGGTTTTCCCTCTTTCCTTATCTCTCAAACAACCTCTAGATCTGAACTCTTCTCTATCTTCTCTCAAACCACCACCAGATCTGAACTCTTCTCTGTCTTCTCTCAAACCACCACTAGATCTGAACTCCTCTCTATCTTCTCTCAAACCACCACCAGATCTTAACTTTTCTCTGTCTTCTCTCAAACCACCACTAGATCTGAACTCCTCTCTATCTTCTCTTAAACCACCAGATCTGAACTTCTATGTCTCATTGCAAAATCACCACCAAGTCTGAACTTCTCTCCCTTCATTCTCAAACGATGATCAAGTCTGATCACCCTTCTCTACTTCTTGAACCACCACCAGTTCATATCTCCTTTCTCTTTTCTCTCAAACAATCCCAAGATCTCCACTCTCTTTCTCTCTGAAATGAGCACCAAGTCTTTACTCTTTCTCCACCTTTAAATCACCACCAAGTCTCCCATCGCTTTGTCCTTTCAAATCTTCAATTAGTCTGCACTCTTCTCTTTTCTCTCAAGCCAACAGGAAGCTCTCCATGTCAGACAATGTACCAATGAATTGGCAGAAAACCCTGTGTGTACAACCAAACAATGTTTTGGTTCTAACACCATATTCAACTCTTTAACCAACAGTACTGTAGTGAAATTGCATGACAACTTACTTTTTTGTTAACGCTTTTGGATCCATCCCTACTCCGTGTATCTACCACTGGCCACCCACAACCCCATAGTCTGTGGTAGATACCTAGCCTTCCCTTCGGAGTGTCTAGTCACTTGATAACTTGTTTTACTTTCTCACCAATAATAATAGACGGAATAGTTGCACAACAGAGCAAAATTTTATTTCTTCCCTACCCACCCCTCTCTTTCCTACAAACCCCCAACTTTCCTCAGCCTATCACCCAGGACCTTCCACTTATTTCCTGTAAGTTTGAAGTTTCTGCATTAAAACAGGTAGGCTCCAGTCCTTTTTAGCTGAGTTGTGCAGTGGATGATTTCTATTCGGCAATAACCTTGAACGTGACTGGAAGACAACTCCCCAATAAATAACGAGTGCTGAAAATGAATCGAGACTGCAGATGGACTTCGGACCTCTAAAATTCGAATGTAAAGACAAACTGAGACTTCTCATATGCGCAAAGGTTTGTAATGGTCATACTTATTTAAATGGACCAATGGACAGAGACTATTTCAACTCATGTTTAGCTGAATGTGTTTTGTATATGAGTAGGGCCAGGTTACATGCTAATTATTTATTAGTGGGATGCATCACTGAGTACATTCACAAAGTCTCCATCTCACGTTAAACTAAAGCCAGGTTTTTGTGGTGTATTGGCACCAATCATTGGCCACAACAGCATGCATTTCCATGAGTGAAAATTTTATTGGCCATTATTACTCTAAACAAAAAGACGTCACGGAAACAGATGCATTTAATGTGCTGTTTAGTGCAATACAGATTTGCATTGCTGTCTGTGGTTATTTGCTTTTTATTATCTATTACAAATTATTAAAGTTATTAGTTTAGTTTCTCATACTTTTTTAAACCATGTATAAAATAAAGAGTAAATAATTTTTTATTTACTGAATAAACAAAATTATAAACAAGTTGGCTGCTAGCAGGAAAATCTGTGTGATGACAACGGAATTTTGTAGCATGGTGATTGTTGCCATTATTAATAATGTTGATAATAATAATGATAATAATAATGATAACTTTAACGGTAATGGTAGTGATAATGGCGACAGTGAAGATAACGATAACGATAACGGAAACAGTAACAGTAACAGTAACAATAATAATAACGATAATAATATTAGTGGTAAGACAGGAGCAGATCTCTGTCATCGAGTCTACAGATAAGGTTCTCCTGGTTCCAACTGAACTTTTAGTTGGCCCCAGTTACCATGAGAGCCTGTTAGGTATCTTTTTGTGTGCACCAGGTGTTATAATTTTTAATGTTTGCTAAGTATTTATTGTGTAGGGTTTGGATATATTGTTATTTGTATGCTGATTTAGGCATGGGTTTGACTATTTCCATGGGTACTGTTTTTGTGCAGCGGATTTTATTGTTTGCTGTGCAGGGGTTGTTTTTAATATCTTATGATGATTTACTTTGGGAGGTTTGAGTATTGTAGAAAATTGAAGCGTTGTATTATTGTATAACCTTGTTATATAAGAAACCTTATGCATAAGCAGTAATTGCTCAAAGAGGGGTTTTTGTTGAAAATTTAACTTCTCTCCTCTTTGGTAATCTATAATCTAAAATGAAAAAAATGAAAAACTAAAAAAAACAAACTAAACTTTCAATTTTTTCAATGTACATTTGAATAGATTACAATTAATATGCTTATAAAGGCTTACGATATAAATAACCACTTTTCTTTTGATTTAGATGAATGATACGTATCGTTGTTTGAATATAAGCTGTTTTCTGTTGAAGAAGAAGCCAATTCTCATTGAAAACTTAAAATAAATAAATAAATAATGTTTGTGATTTAAAAGCTTAACAACCTACGTAAATACAGGAGACAATAAGTAACTAGAGATTGACTGTTAACACTTTTTCCAAAAGGTAATTTTGTCGAGTAGCAAAACTATGTACTTCTGAGAGCAAATCAGATAGGTTTATGAGTAAATCTTTTTAGTATGTAACTAGCTGAGTTTTTCAACAAACTTACATTAAATCTAGATAAAACTAATTATATGATACCAAAACACACATTCATTAAAAAGTAATTGAATTAAAATAGACGATTTTTATTTGGGAAAGAAATCCTCAATAAAATTTTTAGGAGTTAAATTTGACAAAAATCCATCTTGGAACTTACAAATTGAAAAATTTTGCAAAAAACTAAGACCTAACATAGAAATGCCATTTAAATGCTCAAGATTTTTACCAAAAAAATATTGCTTTTAATTTATAACTGTTTCATTGATTCAAAAGTTAGTTATTGTGTTGAATCCTGGGGTAACGCTGGAACCTCCTATCTTAACCAAATCCACCTTTTGCAAAAAAAGTTAATTCGAATAATATATAAAAAGTCTGTTACTACTCACACAATACTCTTTTCCAAAACTCATTAATTTTACCTGTTCATTCAATATACAAATTCAAACTACTAATACTTGCTCAAAAAACTTTCTACTCTACCCAATCTCACTTGCATCGCAATTACTTGACTCGTGCTTCCCAACTTAACCTACCTCTACTAAAATCAACCACTGCTTCAAGACATCGCAGAGTGAGTTACCGGTGTGCTTCTATGTGGAATGGGCTGCCGAGTTCGATTCGATTTATTAGGGGGGAGAATTGCTTCAGGCTAGCTCTGAGGCGTCATCTACTCAACATGATGTAGAGACGCTGCTGACTGCCAAAGTACCAGGCCTGGCGCCTCGACTAGCTGCAGTGCTATTGCGCCTTGGGCCCCGAAATTCCCTCTGCTGCCTACCTTTTTCTATTACTCTTTTTTCTATTGAAATAAATAAAACAAACAAACAAACAAACTATTAGGAGGACTCTCAGCAGTAAGGTGTAAATTAATAAATGACAGTTTAATACTTATTTGTAAAATTCAACTAGTTCACCGTGAAGTGCCAGAGAACTATCTTTCAGGTTTTAAGTATTTAGTATTAATAGTGCTTGGTTAGTTTTTATTTTAAAAGATAACTTTTTACATTGCTCAATCTATCAAATCAAAACTCTATTATTAATAATTTTTGTTGTTTTGTTTCCAGTTCAACTTCTCACTCAATACTATAGATATGGATGAGGATATCCGAACAGAAAAGTTCCCAACATTCTAACCACATACCTATGAGAAGGAAAAAATTCCAACAGAAAGGTCTATATGAAGGAAGAGTCCAAGAAGGCCTAGACCGAGACCATGGGACTGCGATAAAAATAAAACACTCAACTGCGGATTTGTTCCGAAAGATCTTTCTACTTCGCATCTTTCCTGCTTGGCAAAGAACGCTGCCAGTATACTGAACTCTTGACACATAAATGAAAGAATAATGATTGGAAGACTTCAATGCCCTCATCTAATTCAAACACCATAGCATAACATGTAATCTAGTCCTCAGTCCTTGGTCCGGTGGGTCTTGAATGACAGTGAATGTATAAGTTGTAGCATTTTTGTGTACTTCGAGCGAACATCCCTTTACAATATACAAGGATTTTTTCGGGAAGAAAATTTTTTTCTGTGCAAAAAATCCTCATATATTATAAAGGAATACAATCATTAAGATTACCACAAGTTCTAGAGACGATTAAGTCTGTGGATCAGAGACCCATCCCACAATAGTCTGCTGATAGACTTATGGTGCCTTTATCACTCGTAATTAGAAGAAGGTGATTTAACGAAAGTCAGGCATCGTAATTATGAAATACATCAATAAAGGTTATTATTATTCTAGCTTTGGTTTTGCCTATCTGAAGTTGATGGAGTTTATCTTCAAACCATTAATAAGGTAACTGGTTTAGTTTTCGAAGTCAAAACTTTGATCGTAAATTGCTTTTCATTGATTTTGAAGTAAATGCAAGTTTGAAATCAAAAAAATTCATTTTTGTCAAGCTGTTGGGAAAGAGATAAAAAGGGATGCTGACGTAAAATAATACATCTCATGTGAGTAGAGAATAGCAAAAAGTTGTCCAAAAATTGTGGCAGTAATATAATGATTTATTTATATTTATATTCGGCGCTGGATTTTGGGAGCAAAAAGTCACACCAAGAAATGTTTTGCAGGCATTTTTAGGGAGTTGGCGGTCGAAATGTTATGCCTCAATATCAAGTCTTAATTTTTCAATGTGAAACTGATGGCATTGTTGCAGGCTTTGCCTTTTGGTGGCACTTGGTGAAACTTTGATGTCAACTTTGTCGCAGCTCGACGGCAACTGGTTTGCAACCTGAAAGCAATATTGTATACGCGCATAATGTAGCTATTGAATTAGTGAAGGTTAAGGGTAGCTAAAGGATTGCGGATAGCTTGAGGGGATTGGAAAGCTGGGGAGACCCTTTTGGAGTGACCACACTGGGTGGTGGTTGTGTTGTGCTGGAGCTGATATATGGCGTCGTAGGCAGGATTCGAACCTGCTCGGGGCACAATTATCTATATAACGGTAGTTGCTATATTGGTGGTCAGAGAGAAATGGTCACAAGTCTAGAGAGTTGATGAAAGGGAATTTAGGGTTCTAATTGCAGCACTTTATCTTACTAGTTACCCTGAGAAGTCTGATAGCTAAGGAATGTTATAACCAGTGATCCCTCAAATTTACTACCACCGGTAAGAGGGTATACTCATGAACCTACTCATCATCGCTTGTTGGTCCAACACTAGTTACTGTTGAAGTCTGGTTTAGATATCAGGTTTTATATTAGCTTCTTTGAAGCAAAGAAAGCATTTAAATAATATTGATTCTTTCATAAGTTATCTAAAGACATCAAAAGTTGATATGGCTAGCCTATATGTGTGCAAATTAATTCAATGGAGAATAAGTCAAAATTCACCTATTGATTTGTGACAATTAAATTGCTTTGACATCAAATCTAGGTAGCAACGAGAAACTATAGCAGAATGTTTGAAATGTTATTTTATAAGTTTTTGATTTTATATTTACTCAAATGAGTGTTATTTAATATGTGATTATCTTACTGTTTACAACAAGCTAAATAATTGTTTGTTTAGGGTAGAAAAATTTCCTGTATAAAACTGGGTGTGTATCTATCATTGACATTGGTAAATGTAAGATTTTGTATAAGCGAAGCTGTACTTGTATACTTTAGATTTCCTATGTCTATGGCTAATCTTCTCCGTTGAGTGCAGCTTTGGTAAATTGTACAACAAAGTACAATGGGGTTGTGACTGGGGTTATCCCCCCTTATAGGGGGCGCTGGTGTAAGTCCAACCGGAAAATGCCGAAATTTTTATATAGAGTACAATGCAGAAATACGGAGTTGAGATGTTAAACTAGAATAAACAGGCTATTGCAATGCGATTGATATAATTGAACAAGTCACGGAGCTCACAGGGCTATAGCAGATTACACGTACATAAGTTTTTAATCACACAAGTGTAGCTATAGAGCATAATAATCATTAAATAACCACGATGGGGTCCGCGATTATATACGATCGTTTGTACAGTAGTTAATAAATACGATGAAACACCAACGATAATTAACTTATTTAACGCAACGTTTATGTGTAAATGGATTGTCTGGTATCTGTGCGGGAAATAATAATAATACAAGTAATTAATCATTAGCATCTATATACACCTCTATGAAACTATTATTATAAATGACAATGAGAATTTAATGTGGTGACAATTTTTTATAATAATAAAATCGATTATTCATTTTTTTATCATAATTGATTTATTAAAATAATAATTATAAATAATAATAATAATAAGTTGTTACTTACTACTATAATTATTATTTATTATTATAAAATTATAAGAAGCATCATTTATAATAATTATTATTATCTAATAACAATTCAATAATAACCTTAATAATTACAATAGCAATCATAAACAGTAGAATCATAATTATAAATGATTATAACAAATAAAAAAAGATTTCACTAATAACCATATAAAAAATAGTTAGAATAATGATAACACGAGCATCAGAGGCTTGCCGAAAAAGAGAAGGAAGACGATGCGCCCGTTACTAAATGTGTTAGTAATAACCTAGCTTTTACGCTCAGTTTCAATGAATTGGGTTTGTGATATTGAACTTTTTGCAAGCAACCGGATATTGCTACGAATAGTTCTTATTACAGGACGCATCGTCTCCGTTATTTTTTTTGGCAAGCCCCGGAGTTCCGTGGATAACAACTGTAATAAATAATAATTGAAAAAACTGTAAAAAAATATAAATCTTTGTTGCTGCAGGTAGATTTGATGCTGCTGTCTTTAAAAATAGTCTAAAGTGTTTTTAGCGACATGTCATTATAGTACACAATTGACAGCATGGAGGCTATCAGGGAAAAACTGTCACGAGTCTGCATGAAGTAACTATATTTTATACTACGAACAATGGTAACTTCCGGTTGGATGTAGAAAGTTCAAAGAGAGATAACTCTTAATTTCACAACCCCATTAGTGAGACCAGATGATATACTCAACAGAAGTACAGTGACAAGTGTTGAATGTTGTACACTTGAGTGTAATACAGTCAATGGCTGTATTGGTTATCTGTACAATGAGTCAGAGAAGTCTTGTAGTTTATTTAGTTGTGTCAATCTATGGATAAAGTCTGCAGAGTTGGTAGAAGATGAGTTTTATGTACAACATCCACTGCAACCAAACTCTTTGCTGGCTAGAGGTATACTATGTAATATACAGTTAGATGTCTTTGCATTCTCTACTGTGTATTCAATTATTCAATTTAATAACTGAAAGAAACAAACTTTTGTTTTGATCTCTAATTGTCTTCCACTAGGCAAACCTGTCACAATGTCACCAGTCTGTTTGAAAAATGTCAATTCTTTGGGGCAAGATGGATCTTATGCAGCTTATATAATCTACAACCAACAAATGCTTTCTCTGATGTACCACAGATGGGACCTGTAGCAGTTGATTCCCTCCGTTGAAGGGTTAAACTGCTCAAGTGGTAGGAATAGTAAAGAGCTTCCTGGAGTCCTTTGCAATTTGTGCAGAGCCTCAAGAGCTATTTTTGTTTGATTGAGGCACCATTGAGTGTTGGTTGACCCACTTGATACTAAAACTGAACCAAACTGCTCGAGTAAATGGCAAAATGGAAAAAGATGGTTGTCAAGGTTAACAGACAGAAAAAGGTCATATTGACCAGTTGTTAGGGCTAACTGGTTTCGGAGTTTGATTTCTCTTTCATGCTAACACAGGACTGTCTTGAGAGAGTACTTGTTTAGGCGACCAGAGAGCTAGAAACTGGAACCAACCATTCAGAAAGTCTACATTTTGCTTAATTCCTATTGATTAATCAATCTACAAATTAAACTGTTCCAACTGGCCAGTAAATATGCAAAAAAACAGTTGTGTCACAATTCTTGTGATCAAAAGAGAGTTACTTACCTGAAGACCAACATATACAGTTACAACATGCCTCAATCAGTGTAATTACTTTTGTTTGTCTTTCTGTCGCATTTGGCTATTTGAAGTAAAATTGAGTTAACATCTTGGAAAAAGGCTATAAAGTGATTATTTATATTCTTGAAATCAAAACTTTGATCTCAAATTGCTCTTTCAAACTGAATGAAAACATAAAATTAAAAAATTGATTTTTATAAGTTATTTGGAAACATGAAAAGCTAGTGTGGAATTAGACCAATTTATTCCTTTTCATCAAAGAATAACAAGAAGATTGTGTAATTGATTTCTGAAATTAGAAACAACGTATAACCTATTAATTGACCACTGGATCTTGGCAGCAGAGAAGGGCAGCAGGAAAAAGAAGCACTCGCAGAATGTTTGCACAGCCTTCTCGTAAGTTTTTGTAAGAATTTTTAGGTAATGGTTTCCACGTAGAGGCAGAAATTGAAAGATGGATTCTAACTGGTCAAACGACATGGCATAAACCACTTTTTAAACCAGACTTATTCGCGTTTGCTTTGGATACGGCATACTTTCAATTATTTGGTAATGAACACAAATAAGAAGTGTTTGGATATTCTTTGACTTGAAAAAAACCGTTGATAAGTTACACTTATAGAGTAAAATAGAAAAATAATTTGCCTAATTAACCATATTTAGTTTTATATACTTCACTTCTGTTTTTTCTTGAAACAGGCATGAAGAACTAAAGAATGCTGTTTTCAAATTCATACATTTTTTCACTTTAGATATCCTATGTCTATGGCTGATCTTGTCAGCTGAGTGCAGCATTGGTAAATTGTACAACAGAGTACAATTAACGAGACCAGATGATATACTCAACAGAAGTACAGTGACAAGTGTTGAATGTTGTACACTTGAGTGTAATACAGTCAATGCCTGTATTGGTTATCTGTACAATGAGTCAGAGAAGTCTTGTAGTTTATTTAGTTGTGTCAATCTATGGATAAAGTCTACAGAGTTGGTAGAAGATGAGTTTTATGTACAACATCCACTGGTCCCCAACTCTCTGCTGGCTAGAGGTATACAATGCATTGATTTTATAGCAATTCTCATTCATTAGTTTTAAACCAAAACCAACTTTTTTTGTTTCTTATGGATTATGAGACATGTACTTAATGCAACGCAATTAATATTTTTGATTTTTACAAGCTTGAATGTGATTTTTTTCAACTCTCTGGCGGCTCGAGGTGGTTGTGTAAATTATTTTCCTTTTAAAAACTATGAAACCAAAATATTTTTCCTTGATGTTAGATCATAAGTTTTTTTAAAGCCATTAACAGAACAGAAGTTTCACCACATGATAATTGATCTTCAGTTGTGAATCTCATAATGGTTTGTCACAAAAAGTGTTATGCTATATGTTACACAGGTTTTTACATAAACCCATTTGGCTCTGGTACAACCGTGGAAATGTTTTTGCAGTTGTACTTTTATATAATGAGTTAGATTGCCTGGAAAATTAATTCTACATTTTGTCAAGTTTGGTGCTTGAAGCGTTACTTGGCCAGTTAGGTATGGCTCTCTTCACAATTATGTGAGGTTTTTTTTACCGAACTTGCCTAGCAACAAAGTTGATCATATAACAAAAGTAAAAAAGCATCGCATTGTTATAATTGGATTGGAAATAAAACTGTATCAATTTTTAAAGGTAAACCTGTCACTATGTCGTCAACCTACTTGACGGGTGCAGATTCTCGGCTACTAGATGGATCTTATGCAGTTGATGGAATCTACCTACCACCAGCGGATGATGAAAGATTGAGCATAGCTCATACAAACTCCGAAGTACAACCTTGGCTCAGAGTCAATCTACTTGACATTCATTGCATCTGGGGTGTTAGAATTCTCAACAGAGGGTCAAGTTAGTATTGACTAGTTTGCTCTTCTCCCGTAATTTAGGTTTCTTTTATCAAAGCGAACAGTTCAAGTACTGAGGCTTATCGAAACAGTTATCTCCTCATTTTCACATTTCCTGTCCAGTTTTTTCAATCTGAATACTAAATATCTAACATTTTTCTTGATCAACTGAATAAGTAAGAGTGGCAACATTTGAACAAAGTTTTCTAAAGTGACTCATGAGTGCTTTATCAAGAACAAACTTCTTGCTTGCTGATAGAAAATACAACTGTAATTGATAACTAGATATTGACATGTTAACTTTTCAGATAAGTGGAATCTGTGGGACAAAACAATAAATGCCATCATCACTGTATCTATGGAGGAAGAGAAGATATTCTATGATGTCAACCCTCAATCTCTTTGTGCCTATCGTGATGGAGTTCTCAACCAGTTCTACACACTGATTGGTTGTAACCAGCCAATCAGTGGCCAGTTTGTTCAGATGCAGCTGAACGCTACTACTCATATAAACATCTATGAGTTTGAGGTCTATGGTTTGGATACACTGTAGGTGTCTATGGTGGACTTGATTCTTGAACTTCGGTGGTATACAGATGGACATCTTAATAATTTTTAAGATTTTGCATTTCAAGTCGTAAAAAATGTGTAGTTTTCTGTGTCAAGTAATGTCAGCTGTTACTATGAATAGATACTATCATTTAACTTTGATAGAGTTGTCTTGTCTTGTGTGTATTGTAAATATCTGTCTGTTAGTCATCCTTAGTTTGGTGTTTGCTAGATAATAAAGAACAAATGTCATGTTAGTCAGCTAGCAATCGGTGATAAAATAACTCAATAATAATCAATGCTGAGAAATATAAGTTTTGTCAAAACCAGAAATATTTAACCACATATGACAACAAAAAGTTTGGTTTTTATATTTTCAGAAAGTGACAAACACTGAAGAAGAATACCACTATCATAGCAGAATATTTTTTGCTGATGTTGCGCTGCAAAACCAGCAATATTTTAGATCAAAGCTGAGTGAAAACGGGTGGTACAAGAACGTGCCAGTCTTCTAACATTTGCTGATTCTATACTATTTATGGGTTATTCACATGGCTGTTTCTCCAGAAAATTAATCAAGCAGTTATTTCTGCCATTGGAATCCAAACCTTTCTGTTACATTCACCTTTATGATACAACCACAACACAATACCAACAAGCAAAAGTTTTCATTGCAGCTATCATGAAACTTGTGGCTTGTAAAACTAGCCTTACAGGGCTTAGTGCTAAGCTACAAAAGTGAAATATCTGATGTACTATCCACTCTTAGTTGCAAGTAGAAAGAAACAAGCTTGTTTATGCATTGGCCAAGTAAAGTGCAAACAGAACTGGTAAAAAATATCTATTGGCAGATGACCAGTTGCAAGGGTTTCCATTGACTACGTTAACCACATGTTCTATGCACCAGCTCAACATAATAACCAGGGGTGGGAGAAAATGACTTTAAAGCCAAGTCATGAACTTTGTGAGTCAAGTCAAGTCGCAGCCATTCTGAGGTTCAGCTGAGTCAAGTCAAGTAAAGTTACAAACATTGTTGAGTCAAGTCGAGTTGAGTAATGAAAAATGTTTAGTCAAGTCTGACTCAAATGGCTTACAAGTCAAATATCAAGTCACTTGAATATCTCAGAGTCTATTGGTCGTAGAGCATTATCAGAGACATCATCGTGATCGGCAGATTTCGGAGGGGGTAATTTAGATGTCCAATAGATGACTAATACAAAACTTTCACAGAAATCAGACGATTTTTATTGAAGGATTTCCCTAACAGCAACAGATGACATAAATATTGGCAATGATAAATCAGTGGTTCAGAACAATAGTCTAGCAGTAGAGCATTTGTACTTATGGAAAGCCAGAACCAGTAGAATGTTGCAGCCAATAAAATATTCTGTTCACAGTTCAAGCAGTAGACACTTCACAGTGAATTAAATGGTTTAACCCTATTCCTTGCATGGCAGTTGTTTTTCCTCCTTCCTTACTTGAAAAAAAGGTCACCATTTTATTTTAGTAACTTAATTTTGTAAAATTACTTGTTCTTTGTTCATTTTCTGTTAAAAAAATCTCTGCAGTAAAGTTTTGCAATAAATTTTGAAACACATGTTTAATAAAGTCAAAAAGCATTACGAATTTTACAAGTTGCAATCAACTTTTTTTTCCAGCAGGAGTTTGACCTACATGCAGTTGACGAGAAAGCGCATTAAAAACAACAACCCTATTGAAAAAAAAGTCTTCCCCATTTCACAAACTTTCGTAATCAGAGTGCACTAATTATTTTTAATACATTTCTAGTAGACAAAACAAACAGTATTCTGCATATGCACCTTCTTCTTGTCTTCGTATATTTTTAAACGGTAGAAAATCATCTACTATTCTACCTTTTTTTCTGGTAGAAAACATTTGAATGGAAGGCGTAATGTAATTTTCTGATCACCATACTCCAGCAAGCATACAGTTGGCTAACTATTAGCTAGGTTGTGCACTAAATAACACCTCTGGTTCCGATAACCAAACAGGAAATACAAACAGCAATGACACACGGGTATTGTTCTCTTAGGAAATTGTGGTAGGAGCAGACAACTCTGCGAGATTGACTCCAAATGACTTGATGATGACTTTAATAAAGTCATTTGTATTATGAAGTCGAGTCAAGTCAAGTTATGAAACTTTTCGAGTCAAGTCGAGTCGAGTCAGATGAGGCATCAAGTCAGAGTCAAGTCAAGTCACTGCTCAACTAAGTCAAGTCAAGTTATGACCTATGACTTGACTTGACTCTAAGATGACTTGACTTAGTCTGATTTATTCCCACCTCTGATAATAACAAAAAGCTTATAGCTGCATAGTATACCATGTACCACCTTTCTCAACACAAATGAAATAAAGCAAACTTTTAACTGCAAAAACAAACTCTAACATAGGGTCACCATTCCTCAAGTAACTGATGACCTTAGAGAAATTTTTTCTCTGCCACCCTACTTTTCTTCACTTCCTCACTCAGCATCAATGACAACCACTGCGTGAGATCTTTGTTTGTTTCTTCTCTCAAACCACTATCAGGTTTTCCCTCTCTCTCCGCTCTCAAACCACCACTAGTTCTGAACTCCTTTTCTCCCCTCGCTCAAACCACCACTGGATTTGAACTCCTCTTTATTTTCTCTCAAACCAACAGATCTGAACTGCGATGTCCCATCTCACAAACCACTGCCAAGTAAGTTTGAGATCCTCTCCCTTCACTCTCAAACGATGATCAAGTCTGACCACCTTTCTCTACTCTTTGAACCACCACCAGTTCAGATCTCCTTTCCTCTTTTTCTCTCAAACAATCACAAGATCTCCACTCTATTTTTCCTCTCTGAAATGAGCACCAGGTCTCTATTCTTTTCTCCACCTTCAAATAACCACCAAGTCTTCCATTGCTTTGTCCTTTCAAATCACCAACACGTCCAAACTCTTCTCTTTCCTCTCAAGCCACCAGGCAGCTCTCCGTGTCAGAGAACTTACTATTGAATTGACAGAAAACCCTGTGTACAACCAAACAATATTTGGATTGTAACACCATATTCTACCCTTTAATCAACAATACTGTAGTGAAATCTCATGACAACTTACTTCTTTTTAACGTTTCAAGATCCATCCCTGCTCCCTGTATCTACCACTGGCCACCCACAACCCCATCATCTGTGTTAGATACCTAGCCCAACACTCTACCCTTTGCAGTGCCTAGCCACTTGATAACTTGTTTTACTTTCTCACCAATAATAATAAATGGAATAGTTGCACAACAGAGCATAATTTTATTTCTTCCCTACCCACCCCTCTCCTTCCTACAAACCCCCAACTTTCCTCAGCTTATCACCCAAGACGGTCCACTTCTTTCCTGTAAGTTTGAAGTTTCAACATCAAAGCAGGTAGGCTCCAGTCCTTTTTAGCAGAGTTGTGCAGTGGCTGATTTCTATTCGGCAGTTACATAATCTTGAACGTGACTGGAAGACAACTCTCCAATAAATAACGAGTGCTGAAAATGAATCGAGAGTACAGATGGACCTCGGACCTCTAAAATTTGAATGAAAAGACAAGCTGACTCTTTTGAGATGTACAAAGGTTTCTAATGGCCATACATATTTAAATGTACCAATGGATGGAGATTATCTTGACTCATTTTTTGAGGGCCAGGTTATATGTTAGTTATTACTGGGATGCATCACTGAGTACATTTACCAAGTTTGCATGTCATGTTAAAACAATGCCAAGTTTTTGTGGTTTATTACCACTAACATTGGCGACAATGGCATGCATTTCTATGACTGAAAGTTTCACTGGCCTTGATTACTTTAGACAAAAAGACTTCACGGAAACAGATACATTCAAGGTGTTGTTTTCCGCAATACATCCTTGCACTGCATTGCAGTTCCGTTTTACTATCTATTACAAATTATTGTGACTGACGGCGGCCATATTTAATCGATATGACACTCTATACTCACACTCTAGGACTATTCGATCTATGCTTATTCTATTACCATCGCAGCAATTCTAGTTTACACACAATTATATATGTAACACATGTGAGTGCATCCAGCCGTAGCTGTGAAGCCAGCCTATTTTTCTGTATACCTATTCCTATTTGTCTAAACCTTTCTTAACAGGCGTGTCTTATAATATTCTTTTGTCATGTCTTGTTTACCTAATTATTATTATATAACCTTTTGTATAAATAGCCGTGTTAAGGCAGCAATAAATCAGAGTCAGCTTGCCCCACTCTCAGAAGTTTCTTTGTTCTCTAACAATAATAACTTCACAGCGCTAGTACAAGCTCGTACACCGAATGCTCTATTACTCGAGTAGTAATATATAAGCAGATCAGCCTGAACCTCTGCTGGCCGAACCTAGCTCTGACTAGTTCGCCTTCAAAGTTCGGTCACTGAACTGCACTCTGCAGAATAGTGCGAACCTCTGCTGGCCGAACCTAGCTCTGACTAGTTCGCCTTCAAAGTTCGACCTCTGCCTTGCACATTGAAACAAGCTAACGCAGCCGGCAGTTAGACTAGTAAAATAGGAATGGTGACACACCATTCCCAAGGATACTAGTCGACCTGTGGAAGGGTTGTATTGCTCAGCGATAGACATAGTTGCCAACTCAGTTCGGGAAGTTGTGCAGGTAGGCCGAGCTACCAACTCACACAGTGAAATCCTGCACATTGGTGGCAGCAGTGGGATTGGAGACACCCACAAGCGGAACCCAACTGAGCGATGGCACAGAGAAGAAGAACGCTCAGCATCGACCGAGATGAACCATCCGGCATGCAGATGATGAACACCCTCACTCACATCTTGGACAGGATGACCATGACCTCGACCAGAAGCAAGTTCAAGGTGCCGCAGTTCGACGGCACAGGAGAAGTCGACTACTTCTTGCAACAGTTCGGAGAAGTGGCCAACGCCAACCAGTGGCAACCAGATGACCGAGTGATACACTTGAGGCAGGCCTTGACAGGCAAGGCCAAACAGTGTGGAAGAGGAGAGACAGTGGAGGAGGTGACCATGAAGCTGAGAGCTACCTTTGGGCTCACACGTTCCGAAGCACAGGCGAAACTACTGAGCTACCGACGGACGACCAGAGACAGCCTGAGAGATCATGCGACCACCGTGGAACGCCTCATCAAGGCAGCCCACAACAACCTCCCCAGACAGAACCAAGAGGAACTGGTACTCCAGACGTTCCACAGCACGCTGGGACACACTTATCTACAGCGACATCTGCTAGCTGTTCGCCCTCAGAGCTTGGAGGAGGCGATACAAGCAGGCAACGAGTTTCTGCAGGTTCCACACCAGCCACTAGGAGGACCACACATTCGAACAGTGGAGACCGACCTCTACGACTTAGCACCGACCCCATCGGGAGAGACTGCTCATTCACAAGAGGTGCAAGACCCTCTTACGCAGCTCCTCCGCACGGTGGAAGGACTAAGCAAGGAGGTAGCGGACCTCAGAACAAGGAAGAAGGAAGAGGTTCCCAAGAGATGCTGGGGTTGCCAGCAGGTTGGACACCATCGGAAGGCATGCAAGACTGCTCCATGGCCCAGCCACCAGGGAAACGATTACCGCCCGCAGCAGTAGGGAGACCTGCTGGCTGCACACGGGCACCTCAAGAGAAGGCGCAGGCACCTCCGAGGAAGCGGGACCAAGCACGACGGGTGACTCCTACTTTGGACCTCCTGACCAGTCCTCCGATCGCTTTACACAACCGATTCTCCAGTCTGTCGACACTCGACAGCCCTGTCACACTGGAATCGGAGAGCGAGGAGACTTTCAAGCAGCAGGAACCAACCAGGCCCAAAAAGAAGGACAAGCAGACCCAGACGCCACCACCCAAGGAGGAACGGTTCACACCCAAGCCTGTAAACCTTCAGTCAAACCAAGTGGAGCGACCTTACAGCTCCAGCTACTACCTGCCAGGACGGATAGAGGGAGAAGCAGTCACGCACCTCATCGACACGGGATGCAACACTAACCTGTAGGCAAAACGCGTCTTTGACCGACTACCCTCTCACCTACAGCAGGCTCTACAGCCGTACGACTCGCACGGTCTCATGGCAGATGGAACAAGGCTACCCTTTTACGGATTGCTAACCCTGAAAGGACGAATACGGCATGTCAAGTTCACCGAGACCTTCGTAGTGAGTCAAGTCAACGAGGACGTCATCCTCGGGATGCCATTTCTGACGAGCCAGGAATGCCAGCTAGGGTTCGACCGACCTGTATTGATAATAAAGGGGAGAGAGCTGGCCTGCACAGATCGGCATGGAAGGAGCCTTGTCTCGAAAGTACAAGTTCGGCAAGACACCAGTCTACCCCCACAGACGGAGGTCACCATACCCTGCCACCTGAGTGCCAGGGAAACTGTCCTCAGGGAGTGATAGAGAGCCTGCAGGGTGGGTTGCCGATCGCCACAAGCATCAACAGGCCGGACGCAAGAGGAAGAGTGTTGGTACGGTGTTTAAACCCAACACAGGACACGCTGAGGCTGTCGGCAGGAGAAGTGATTGGCACCTTCACCGGAGTAGATGAGGGTGGAATCCAGACGCTGAACGAGCCCAGGAAGACGGACGAGCGAGCGGCGGCAGGAGGAAGAGTACCCCCCCACCTGCAAGAACTCTTTGACAAGGCCAAGAGAGGGTGTCAGACACCCCAGCAGGAAAGACAGCTCAAAGGGTTACTGCTCCAGTACCAGACGGTGTTCAGCAGCCACAACGGAGACCTGGGCCGAACCACACTGGCCGAACACTCCATTCCCACCATAGAAGGAGCTCGACCAATCAGGTGCCCCCCCCATCGGCTGGGACCCGAAAAAGAAGCAGAGGCGGAGAGGCAAATCAAGGACCTTCTGGAGAAAGACTTGATAGAACCAGCAGATGGAGCGTGGAGTTCTCCCGTTGTTTTGGTCAGGAAGAAGGATGACTCGTGGCGGTTCTGTGTCGATTACAGGCGACTGAACGACATTACTAAGCAAGACGCTTACCCTATTCCCCGCATAGACGAGTCTCTGGACGCCTTGGCCGGCAGCAAATACTTCACCACGCTGGACCTGACCAGCGGGTACTGGCAAGTGCCTCTGGACGCAGACGCTCGGGACAAGTCGGCCTTCACTACCCGCAGTGGACTGTGGAAGTGGAAGGTGCTTCCCTTCGGATTGACGTCGGCTCCCGCCACCTTCCAAAGGCTGATGGAGAAAGTGTTGAAGGGTCTACACTGGAAGACGTTGCTGCTGTACCTCGATGATGTCATCATCATCGCACCGGACTTCGAGACACACCTGCAAAGGCTCGGAGAAGTATTGGGACGCCTACAGCAAGCCAACCTGAAAGTGAAACCCTCCAAATGTGAGTTGCTTCAGAAGGAAGTGAAGTACCTGGGCCACGTGGTGAGCGCCCAAGGAGTAGCCACCGACCCAAGCAAGGTCGAGGCAGTAAGAAAGTGGGAAGCACCTAGAGAGGTGAAGGAACTGCAGGCATTCCTCGGGACGGCTGGATACTACCGACAGTACCTACCAGACTATGCAACCATAGCCAAGCCATTGACGGTACTCACCGGAAAGGAGATGCCATGGAAATGGGGAGGAGAGGAGCAGGCAGCGTTCGACCAGCTCAAGGCACGACTAACGCAGGCTCCTGTGTTAGGATACCCCGACCCCAGTCTACCCTACACTCTCGATACTGACGCCAGTGCAGTAGGAGTCGGCGCGGTGTTATCGCAAGTCCAGGAAGGAAAGGAGAGAGTGATAGCTTATTTCAGCAAGACCTTAGCGCCTGCTGAAAGAAATTACTGCGTCACTCGGAAAGAGCTGTTGGCAGTGATCAGAGCGGTCAAGCACTTCCGCCCCTACCTCTACGGACGGGAGTTCAAACTCAGGACTGACCACGCCTCCCTACGCTGGCTATGTCGACGGAAGGAGCCGTCAAATCAGATCGCCCGTTGGCTGGAAACGCTAGCTGAGTTTCGCTACAAACTGGAGCACAGAGCAGGAGTACGCCACGGGAACGCTGATGGGCTCAGTCGTCAAGGCGTATGCACGGACTGTCGGCAATGCAGTTCGATTGAGCGGAGAGACGGAGGACCCTCCCACGCAGAGCTCGCCCAGGAGGTCCAGTCAGCCCCGCTGAAGAGTGAGAGAGTCAACATTGCGGTAACCAACCCAATGCAAACCACCAGGGACTTGGCCAAAGAGCAGCAGGAAGGAGGAGGACCGGTAGCTCGGATCTACGCCGAAGTAAAGCGGCCAGGGACCATATCCGAGAGAGAACTGGCAGAA
Organism: Cryptosula pallasiana; assembly: GCA_945261195.1. Lineage (NCBI taxonomy): Eukaryota > Metazoa > Bryozoa > Gymnolaemata > Cheilostomatida > Cryptosulidae > Cryptosula > Cryptosula pallasiana. The sequence continues at coordinate 39,794,080 of OX183132.1, read as the reverse complement.
GGAGAGCTGGAGCTGAGGACCCTGTATGAAAGGAGGGAGGCCATGAGTATTCGGCCGGATGGCATACTCACCATCAAGCTCGCTCACCCCACCAAGCCGAAGCAGTGCGTGATCTGCCCCCCCAGCAGGAGAACCCAGGTTGTCTGGGACACACACAAGATGGCTCACACAGGGATACACCGAACCAGACAACGAATCCTTTTGGATTGGTACTGGCCGGGTATCTCTCCGTTGGTGAGGCGACTCATCAAAGATTGTGAGGTGTGTCAGGTGGCGAAGAATGGCAGAAGGACAGAGAATCCCGGCAGGCAGCGCATGTACGCGGGACGCCCCTTTCAGAAGTTGGCAGTCGATCTGGTCGGCCCCTTGCCACTGACGAAGAGGAAGAACCGCTGGGCCCTGGTCTTAACTGACCACTTCACCCGCTGGCAAGACGCCATTGCACTGCCAGACGCGACAGCCCCCACGGTTGCCACAGCGCTCGACGAGCGAGTATTCGCATACTGGGGACTACCTGAACAGTTGCACTCGGACCAAGGAGCGCAGTTCGAGTCGGTGCTCTTGGAGGAACTATGCAGTCTCTGGGGAGTAAAGAAGACCCGTACCACACCATACCACCCGCAAGGAAATGGAGTCGTGGAAAGGCAAAACCGCACTCTGGGAGACGCCCTCCGCACACTAATCCTGACGAAGGGGCAAGACGAGTGGGACAGCCTACTCCCCCAGATTATGCGGGTATGCAGAGGTACCCCCCACTCAGCCACTGGAGAGACGGCCAACATGATGATGATGGGACGAGAAATACGCCTTCCCGACCAGCTGACAGGAACACCCCCCTCTCTGGACCCCCAGAACATTACCGAGTATCCAGAAATCCAAGAGAATCTGCAGAAGGCTCACAACTATCTGCGGGAACGCCAACAGGAAATAAGGAGCCAGGAGAGCGAGGAACCCCCCGTGTTCCAGAAAGGAGAATTAGTGGTGCTGGAGAACAAGCGCAGAGTCAAGGGAAGCAACCCCAAGCTCCAGCCACGATTTGTCGGACCATACCAAGTCGCCGAAGTGTTCCCAAATCATACGTACAAACTAGAGAGGAATGGGCAATGGTCAATCCAGAACGGCCAACGACTACGGTCCTACCGCACCTGCGAGGAGCCGGTGGGACGGGCGCCCACGTGTCGGGAGCCAGCTCTGATGCCAAATATGAAGGGAGCCAGGAGAGGTCGGCCACCCAAGAAGAAACGCTTCCCAGCAGGGCCAGATGAAGCGGTCGCCCCATTGCCAATGCCACTACACTGGATAGAGCGGCCACCCACCCATGAAGAGCGTGCGCCAACACCTCTACCCACGTATGAAGAACGTACGCCGACACCACCACCCACCAATGAAGAAGAACCCCCAGCAATAGTCACCGAAGAGAGGAGGATGCCAGAGAGCACCGACACTATAGAAGAAGAAACGTTGCCAATAGAGGAGCAGCAGCCAGTAAAGGAAAGGAGAAACGAGACCCCTCCCCCCGAGGTCGCCAGAAGGTCGACAGTGACCCCTGACCTAGATGTCAACGAGTGGCCACCACTCAACCCCACAGGGACGACGACCTCTCCATTAAACCGGCCTACAAGGGAAAGAAATCGACCAAAGAGATTCGATGACTATCAGTGTTACCAAACAGAAGATCATCCTAGCCAAAAAACACCAACTGGCCAAGCCCAGGGAGGAGAGAGGGAAGAGACACCAGGAGACACCAGCCCAACCGTCAAGACTGCAGAAAATTGCGAGGAGAACGGTTGGGTGCTGGTAAAAAGGAAGAGAAAACGGAGAAGTGACGATCAGAAACAACAAAAGAGTGTAGACGAAAAAATCAACGAAACACATGGGGAGATAAAACCCACTGACGATTTAACCATCAACCCCGCCGTACTACGTCACGAAGAAGTGATACAGGAGGAGGCAACCCCCAAGGAAACCACCGGTGAAAGCTCTTTAATAACCGCGGAGTTACGTCACCCAGAACTCGTCACGTGGGAGGCGGTACTAAGGGAGCACGTGGAAAACCAAGCCAATAAAGTTGAAGACAGGACCCGCCATCATTCATTACTCAACCAGCCGCAGGAAGAGCAACACACAACAAACAACGAACCGCTGAAATTATTATTCGCAAGGATGACAATGCTAGCCGAACAGTACCACCAGTTCGACGTTGTATCCACCACGGAGGATGAACTACTAGAGGGTTCGATGCAGACGCTGACGCAGGCACTCGAGGACACAGTTAGACTAAACCAAGTCGACATCACAGACGAACCAACCGAGCCAATAACCGCCAAGTCAAGAGAAATCTGGGTCAGTGGTACAACACACTGGAACATCAAAGCGGCAATAGAAGAGAGAGACGAAGGAATATGGAGATGCAGAGAGTGCGGATATGAGGAAGACAGGAAGAAGGTAGCGGCCCATGTACGACAACACTATACGTTCTTTTTCTGCCTGTGTGGTCAGAAGGACTCGTGCATGGACACCATCCGCCAGCATGTCCACGCCCAAGGAAGAACAGTCGAACATGGGGGAAAGAACCGACCTATATACGAAGTCGATGCAGCCAGATATAAGGAGTTCTGCAGCACCATGGAATGGTCGACGCCCCCACCATTCGGCATACCGACCCCCCAACTAGAGGCAAAACTACCTTCCCCCCAAGCACAGAGACGACTAACACCGCCTAGGCGAGTCTCCCCCATAAGAAGGAGGAACGAAGGGAAGAGAACTAGCCAAGGGAGGTCGATAAAGATGCGAGAGAGCAGGAGACAGAGAGACCGAGCTAGACAATTACACGAATACCGGAAGGAGTTCCACCGCAGAACATACGACGCCTTCAAGTTACTGAGACGAGCAGAGGCTATCAAAGAGAAGGTGAGAAAAGAACAACCATAAGGAAGCACACCAACGCCGCCGACCTCGTTTTATTGGCCACCATCGCCAATGGGGCGGAGTGTGTGACGGACGGCGGCCATATTTAATCGATATGACACTCTATACTCACACTCTAGGACTATTCGATCTATGCTTATTCTATTACCATCGCAGCAATTCTAGTTTACACACAATTATATATGTAACACATGTGAGTGCATCCAGCCGTAGCTGTGAAGCCAGCCTATTTTTCTGTATACCTATTCCTATTTGTCTAAACCTTTCTTAACAGGCGTGTCTTATAATATTCTTTTGTCATGTCTTGTTTACCTAATTATTATTATATAACCTTTTGTATAAATAGCCGTGTTAAGGCAGCAATAAATCAGAGTCAGCTTGCCCCACTCTCAGAAGTTTCTTTGTTCTCTAACAATAATAACTTCACAGCGCTAGTACAAGCTCGTACACCGAATGCTCTATTACTCGAGTAGTAATATATAAGCAGATCAGCCTGAACCTCTGCTGGCCGAACCTAGCTCTGACTAGTTCGCCTTCAAAGTTCGGTCACTGAACTGCACTCTGCAGAATAGTGCGAACCTCTGCTGGCCGAACCTAGCTCTGACTAGTTCGCCTTCAAAGTTCGACCTCTGCCTTGCACATTGAAACAAGCTAACGCAGCCGGCAGTTAGACTAGTAAAATAGGAATGGTGACACACCATTCCCAAGGATACTAGTCGACCTGTGGAAGGGTTGTATTGCTCAGCGATAGACATAGTTGCCAACTCAGTTCGGGAAGTTGTGCAGGTAGGCCGAGCTACCAACTCACACAGTGAAATCCTGCACATTATTATAGTAATTAGTTTAATTTCTTATAGTTTTTTAAAACCATGTATAAAGGGTGAATAGTTTTTTAATTACTAAATAAAAAAATTTGTAGCAAAGTTGGCGGTCGGCAGGAAAATTTGTGTGATGACAATGGATTTTTGTAGCATTTTGGTTGTTGCCATTGAATTAATGATGATGATAAAATTTCTCATTATAAATAATAATTAATAATAATAATAATAATTAATAATAATAATAATTAATAATAATAATTAATAATAATAATTAATAATAATAATAATTAATAATAATAATTAATAATTAATAATAATAATAATAATAATAATTAATAATAATAATAATAATAATAATTAATAATTAATAATAATAATTAATAATTAATAATAATAATTAATAATAATAATAATTAATAATAATAATTAATAATAATAATAATAATTAATAATAATAATTAATAATTAATAATAATAATAATAATTAATAATAATAATTAATAATTAATAATAATAATAATAATTAATTATAATAATTAATAATTAATAATAATAATTAATAATAATAATAATTAATAATAATAATTAATAATTAATAATAATAATTAATAATAATAATAATTAATAATAATAATTAATAATTAATAATAATAATTAATAATAATAATAATTAATAATAATAATTAATAATAATAATTAATAATAATAATAATTAATAATAATAATTAATAATTAATAATAATAATTAATAATAATAATAATTAATAATAATAATTAATAATTAATAATAATAATAATTAATAATAATAATAATTAATAATAATAATTATTAATTAATAATAATAATTAATAATAATAATAATTAATAATAATAATTAATAATTAATAATAATAATTAATATTAATAATAATTAATAATAATAATTAATAATAATAATAATTATTAATAATAATTAATAATAATAATTAATAATAATAATAATTAATAATAATAATAATTAATAATAATAATTAATAATAATAATAATTAATAATAATAATAATTATTAATAATAATAATAATTAATAATAATAATAATAAATAATAATAATAATAATAATAATAATAATAATAACAATAACAATAATAATAATAATAATAATAATAATAACAATAACAATAATAATAATAATAATAATAATAATAATAATAATAATAATAATTAATAATAATTAATAATAATAATAATTAATAATAATAATAATAATTAATTAATAATAATAATTAATAATAATAATAATAATTAATAATAATAATAATTAATAATAATAATAATTAATTAATAATAATAATAATAATAATAATAATAATAATAATAGTAATAGTAATAGTAATAGTAATAGTAACAGTAACAGTAACAGTAACAGTAACAGTAACAGTAACAGTAACAGTAACAGTAACAGTAACAGTAACAGTAACAGTAACAGTAACAGTAACAGTAACAGTAACAGTAACAGTAACAGTAACAGTAACAGTAACAGTAACAGTAACAGTAACAGTAACAGTAACAGTAACAGTAACAGTAACAGTAACAGTAACAGTAACAGTAACAGTAACAGTAACAGTAACAGTAACAGTAACAGTAACAGTAACAGTAACAGTAACAGTAACAGTAACAGTAACAGTAACAGTAACAGTAACAGTAACAGTAACAGTAACAGTAACAGTAACAGTAACAGTAACAGTAACAGTAACAGTTACTGTTACTGTTACTGTTACTGTTACTGTTACTGTTACTGTTACTGTTACTGTTACTGTTACTGTTACTGTTACTGTTACTGTTACTGTTACTGTTACTGTTACTGTTACTGTTACTGTTACTGTTACTGTTACTGTTACTGTTACTGTTACTGTTACTGTTACTGTTACTGTTACTGTTACTGTTACTGTTACTGTTACTGTTACTGTTACTGTTACTGTTACTGTTACTGTTACTGTTACTGTTACTGTTACTGTTACTGTTACTGTTACTGTTACTGTTACTGTTACTGTTACTGTTACTGTTACTGTTACTGTTACTGTTACTGTTACTGTTACTGTTACTGTTACTGTTACTGTTACTGTTACTGTTACTGTTACTGTTACTGTTACTGTTACTGTTACTGTTACTGTTACTGTTACTGTTACTGTTACTGTTACTGTTACTGTTACTGTTACTGTTACTGTTACTGTTACTGTTACTGTTACTGTTACTGTTACTGTTACTGTTACTGTTACTGTTACTGTTACTGTTACTGTTACTGTTACTGTTACTGTTACTGTTACTGTTACTGTTATTGTTATTGTTATTGAATAACAATAACAATAACAATAACAATAACAATAATAATAATAATAATAATAATAATAATAATAACAATAATAACAACAACAACAACAACAACAATAACAATAATAATAATAGTGAATCATCCTAGTTTGGGATGAGGTACTAATACTATTTCCATTAAACTATAACAATTCATTATCAGCAGCAAAAGTTAATTAGTTACAATTCAGTTGTAATGCACCATAAAAACTTGTACACCAAACCACAAATGCTCATAGTTGGCGTTATCACGACACAGCTTGCTGCCATGTGCTAACCACTAATGGATAATTAGCGACTTCCTACTTGATCACTCATGCTTAGTTTTATTGACTGAGCAATAAAATCTTGGCGGTTCACTCGTCGCCAAAGAAGTCACTAAATCTTAGCGACTTCTTTGGTGACGTATGTAGCTAAATCTTAGCGACAAGTCTTAGCACTAAAATTTGGCGACAGGAGTAGCGAGAAAAGTGTTCCCATGAAAAATATTTGTTGGTGTCACACTTATCGCTAAATTTGTCGTGACATGGAAACATACTAATTGATTGTATTTTTGTGTCGTTACTACCTTCAAATTTTTGTCAACTAAATACTTTTGTGAGGTGCGTCTACACACTGATTGGTTGTAACCAGCCAATCAGTAGTCAGTTTGTTCAGATGCTTCTGAATTCTACTATTTTAAAAATCTGTAAATTTGAAGCCTACGGTTTGGATTTGCTGTAGATGTCTAAAGTGTACATCTGTGGTTTGCGGATGGGAATAATTATCCTAGATAGGGTTTTCTGGCAAAGCGCAAAAATCTATTTGGTTTTTGTGTCAAGTAAACTTAGCCGTTACTGTGAATAGATAATAACAGTTAATTTGGAGAGAGTTGCCTTTTCTTGAGTTTACTGTGAATGACTCTCTGTTATTCTTCTGTACTTGGTGTTTGTTCGATAATAAACAAAGCTGGTATGTTAGTCAGCTCACTACAGGTGATTCCTCACCTAATAAACTGGCAATAACTACTAAAATAATAAGTGATTGCTATACATCATCTTGTAAATTTGGTTTTTTGTGTGGTTTGTAACTCCTTCTGGCCTGATATTGTAACGGTTTTCTGCGAGAAAGACTGCCACAGGTACTGCAAGAAGCTATTGATTTGTGCCTACTCTGTGCTCTTGTGGTAGGGTGGCTACAGAGTGCAAAGTTTAGTATCTCTCTATACGAGACGAGATAGAATGCTGCTTAACTGCAGTCACAACGATGGTTGGCAACCGGCCAAACTGATCTCAAGTGGTTGAAAGTGTGAACATAAACTTTATTCCTCATTTCCTTAGAACGCACAAAATTACTATAATGGTGATTGCAAAAGTAGTAGCAAGTAGTAATGTCTCTTAAATACTGTTGCCTGTACGGGTAAGTGGGTGTCTTTTGGCGTGGTCTTGAGCTGGTGTGGATTCCTACGAGAGTTCAAGCGTCTTCCTGGCTTGTGGGATCTTCTTTATGATAGTGTGAATCTCTCAGCTGTCTTGCCAACGCACAGCACGCACGAGTACTATACAGTCGCTTGCAATACCTCAGCGCTACTGCTATCTAAACAATACTGCCCAGCTGGGCTGCATGCAAATGCTTAAATATGAGCAATAAAACCACATAAGTGTATAAATGTTTGATTGGCTAGAAAAGAGTTAACAACACCGCATGTGTCACATGTCAATGCTATAATTAACTAAAAGAGCGGGAACGTCTCGTCTGCTGGCTGTGGGCGCTCAAGCGTATGAGTCATTCTCGGATAAGTAGTTGATTAAATAGTTGAGTAAATCGATGTAGTGCTGGCTGCGGATAAATGGCAACACTGTGCATTTCCATTACAATATTACGCTTTGTACATTTATCTAATCACTTGCTTTACTCGCCTTGCCACTTATAACAATTTCTAGCCGCAGGCTTGCCACCCAGTTGATAATGCACCAAACACCTGGTTTCTACTATGACCTTTAGATCAATGTAGACCAATTTTAGATTTCTTTTAGGTGAAACTCTATCAGCCGTTAGTGCAGTCAAAAAAAACCACAAACAAATCATGTTTTGAGTTTGCCACTAGATTGACAAGGTTTTCATCCACTTTATTTACAGAACATAGAAATAGAAACAACCAACACACTATTTACATTGACATAGCCAAAGTTACAGTCTTTAAGATGGTTAACAACAATCACTTGCGCGAACTTGAAGGTTATAGCCAAAAATTGACACTCTTACTTATTGTAACAGAGTTATTAAACGGGCAAAAATTTTCAGCAGTTGCACAGCACGACTTTATATCAAGCATCATGATCCTCCGCCACTACTCTACTGCTACGCTTGTTGCCAAAAATATTGCAGCAACTGTCGACTAATGAGTCAATTCATTGTATAATAATATAGTCTCTGACTATTTACTTGGCATAGGTGTGTGCATCGTTAAGTACCTGTCAGTGTATGCATCCCTAAGTAAATTATGCCCCTACAATTATACATTGTACTTTATACAGCCCTACCACATGTACCATCTGACCAACTGAGCCGGGGTTAACAATTCCATGAGCTAAACTGAGCAATCTGGTCATGTTGTAGAAGTCTGGTCTCCGGCGAAAAGGTGATTGGTTGAATTGAGGTAAAAAGCATTGTGGTGATTAATTGAAAAGTAATGGCTGCCAGTCTACCAATCGGCAATACTGTTAATGTTAATTGTAATTTCCATTAGAATAGATAATTTCCAAGTTTTTAAAAATATACAAAAATTAGGAGTTGTTCTCTCGTGCAGAAGTGCATTCATCTAAAGTACCATTGATTTAGCTTTGCATAAGATGCAAAAAACAACACAGTTAATGAGTGTGTACAATGTAGTTGTGCAACTATGTTCTGTGACGTTTACTACCAATGCCCTCAGTCCAGACTGAAATCTTTTGAAGTGTGCATTCTCAAAATAAAGCATGCTAATAATTTATGTTGCACCTGGTTGGCCCCAGGTAGTAAATAATACTAGTTCACTGTGGTCAGTGTGCCATGTGTTTGGTTGATTGTGTTCACTAATAAACAGGCAGCCAGCACTCAGTTATTGCATCACCCACACTTGTTGAACTCATTGCTGCTGTGGCTCATAGACCATTATCTAAATATGACAGGTTGCGACATCACAATATAAAAAATCAGTAACAAATAGCTAGCGGCTGGTGCTTACACAAATACATGGCCATGTGAGTTACACAAGGGCTTTTTTATCTAGCTGGCAAACTGCGTTAACTAGCTTGTGTTATCAAGCCAAGTTTGTTTTGATGGATTATATGTAATACTCATCCAGATCATGTACAATGATTTACCATATTGAATATTGAAGCATAATGTAATATCTATGAAATATGTGATTGAGGAATGTGATAAAAATTGGACATCTGTGACGAACTCGCTACTGAGACAATGGTTGAATTTACAGGAGACAGACATGAGAAAAAGCTTTAACAAACTTATGCTCTCTTATATTGTTTGGGGCAGATGGTGAATTCAACATTTCTGTTACAAGCTGGTCGAAAAAGAAGTATTGTAAATTGTACATGGCAATAAAAAGTTCTCTTACTGGTGTAAGTAACAAAGTAAATTTGCTCTGTGTGTGCCATCTCACCGTCATCTGTCCCGATACTCGGTTATAGTAGGTATGTTTTAGCTATTGATTTTTTTCTGGTCCAAATGCGACAAAATATTGGTCCTCAGTGATTAACATTTTGCTTCCCAGCAGAACTGGTACTTTGCTGCATCAAAATTTCACAAAACCAACTGAGCTTGTTCCGAGGTAGCGCTTTCGTAGAAGAAGGCAGAGTGAGCCACTGGTGCGCTTTGCTCGATCGCATTGTTTTTATTTTTATCTCCGAGGAGTGAGAGGAGGAAGAGAAGGGAGAGGAGGGAGAGAGAACTGTAATTCTCTGTCATTGGGGCAGAGAAATGCATCCTCCAGGCTCATCCAAGTTCTATCACTGGTTGATGAGTTGGGTCTTATAGTTTCCACTTTTGGTATACACTCAACTCAACATAATTCCCTTGCTGTCAGGCAAGCCGAGTGTCTAATATAGTCCACACACTTTGTTTCTGCTGGCTCTCAGCAAGGAAGAGTTGTTTATACATTTTGAATGGGGCACAAACAGCGCTATGTGTCTTTTTTTTCAAATAGCAAATACAGGCATGCTAGTCAAACAACGAATGATGGACAGATGAACGAACAGAATATTATTCGTTTACATGCTGTGTTGGCCTGTATATCGTGATGCCGCAACCTGTCGTACTCAAATAATGGTCTATGAGTCACAGCAGCAATGAGTTCAACAAGTGTGGGTGATGCAATAACTGAGTGCTGGCTGCCAGCTTATATGTGAGCACAACCAACCAATCACATGGCACACTTACCACAGTGAACTAGTAATATTGTTGGGGAAAAGGATCGACCCACACACAGTCGACCTATGAACATTGTTACGAACATTTATCTCAGTCTTATTTACTCATATTCTTATATTCCTATTTACTCATATATTTTTGTAAACACAAACACATGCTGCCGTGAAGTCAGCCAGAACGAAGGACTGCCTCTTGTAATGTTTTGCCTGCCTCTTTTAGTTCTATGGGCCAATCAGGCCAGAAGGCGGGGTTTATTCTTTTGTGTGAAGATGCTGCTGCCAATTCTTTTGTATTGTAATTGTATAAATATGCATGTAATCGAGTAATAAATCAGAGTTAACCTGGCACTCTCACCTCTTGATGATTCTCTCTGCACAGCAAAGAAACAACTTCAAGCAACACTTGATAAAGCACAAGTAAATAGATGCAACAGAACAAACTACAAGCAAGCTAACAAGACAAACACATGCACGCAGCAATTAATTAAATAGCAGCAACTTGGACAAGTTGGCTAGCAGCAAGAACAATAGTCAGTAGAAAGTGGTCAGTCCAATTGACTTACACTGCATACGACGTGTGATACTGGAACGATTGTTCAACCTGTTAGTTCGACCCTGTACAGCTATTCTGCCGAATAAGATATCAGTGGAAAGTGAGGTAGTTGTGACAACTCCTCACTGTGTATAGCTTACGAGCTTGCGACACTGCAAATCTTACTCAAACAGTCTAGTCTGTCGACCTAGGAGCTAGCTAGAGTCAATTGCATTACTGCCTACTACTCACTCACTGAACGTGGGCCGCTGTACAGGTGACAGCTACCACTCCACCCCAAATTCCTGTACAATATTTACTACCTGGGCCAACCAGGTGTAACATAAGTTAGTAGCAAGCTTTATTTTGAGAATGCACCCTTCAAAAAATTTCAGTCTGGACTGAGGGCATTGGTAGTAACATGTTACATGATATAGTTGCAGAACTATATTGTACACACTCGTTAACGGTGTTGTTTTCGCATTTTCCGCACAGCTCAATGGTGCTTTATATGAAAAGTGTAGCTTTACGAGAAGACAACTCTAATTTTAAAAAAGGTTTCCAAAGGCTTGGAAGTCAAATTATTTACTTTGGTGTTGGTGGTTTGTTCCCCTGATCCGAGTGACTATCTGAGTCAGGATCTGGTATGGGTGGCAAAACCCTAACAGGTTTGTGATAATTGCATTAGTCAGGAAGGTAAAATTAGTCAAACCGGTTTCAAACCTACTATATTGCTGACTTGTCATACACAAGCAAATTTTCCCACAAAAAGTCGTTAACAGACAACTATTAGTTTCACTTGTGTACAGTGTACAAGGCTATTATTCATGCAGAGTTTAGCCAAAGTTAAGTGTTATGATGAACATCTTCAGTTGTTTTTCTTCGTAGCATCTTTGAAATTTTTAAATCATCCACTTTCAATAACCGTACCAAATAAACAAAAATTGGCTGTTATTTCTTTGCCAAATATCATTGAGTGAGTGAGTATAAAAATTTGTTTGATGATGTATATCAAGCTGATATGCCATCCCATCTGTTCAATCGAATCTAGATCTAGCAGCTGGCCATTGTTCAAGATGTACGCAGGCTAACCGGCAGTTCTAAAATTATATTGCATCTGAAGTTGATAAACATGTAATCACTAAACACACTACCTAAGCCAAACCTCAATATCTATGGGACAGAGAAAGTAGTGTAAATGAATCGAGAGAGAAATGATTTACCGATTGATAAATAAATACAGAGCTGGTGTTAAGCTATTACTGTAGATTCACTTTTAAAAGTTAACGAATGATAACTGAGCCTAACTAGTTGCGGTAGTAATACTTTGCGTGAGCGTGAGTGGCGTGAGCGTAAATGGCGTGAGTGGAAATACGGATTTTTCGTATATTTTCACCAAGGGTAAACAACTCCCCATTTAAAAATGCTATTATTGCCATGTCATCTCAGGAAGATTTTAAAGTGAATAAATAATCTTTCTTTGCATTAGTTTGGTTCATAATACTAACTAATACAAAGAAAGGTATGGTACTACATATAATATGAGTGAAATAATAATTAAAACAAGCTCATGCTACCAAACATTTCATTGAAGTATGTGAGTGACTTTATTTTGTCAAAAAAATATTTTTCATACATACACCATTGACCACACACGTAGTATGATTCTTTTTATTTAACAAACTGTTGTGATCACACAAATAAACAAAGATCATAACTAAATTATGTAATATAATAATTACAATAATAAATAAAACATGAAAAAAATTGAAACTCCTGTGAGCATGTCCTGAATGATTAATGCTTGTTCGCAGCTCATTATGTATAGTCTACATATCTTTGTTTCAATTGACTTCCTTTGATACAACATTGTGGGCATCATTATCACTGCTAGGTTTTAAAATGAGTAAGGATTGGTGAAAAAAACTGCTAATAAATTCGGTTTGTGCAGAGCCGTGTATGGGGAGAGTTGTGTCCCCTCGTTGCAAGGTGCCATTTTTAATCCAAATGTCGCCATAACATTTATTACCCAGTCAGCTGGGTGATGGAATGAATTGCCCAGTTTGGACACTTTGCAATTATGTTAGAGAATCTTTGATGTTGTGGATGCAACATAATCAGGTGTGCTTACACACAAACAGTTAATGGAGAGTGGAACTCTTAAATCAGGAGCTCAACCACTCTTTCAAATCATTAATCTCAACTTGAATTCATTTTACCACAATATTATGTAGTAAAAGAAAATACAATAAAATGACAATATACAAAAGCAAGCCATGACAATGAAGGTTGGGATTTCCCAGTGTGGTACCTAGGCAACAATAATATACACCACAGGTTCCAAAGAACCAAAACAAATAAATTATGAAAATTCAATCAGTATTATAATGGAATCAAGTGAGCAGGAAACTGCAGTCAAACACGACATAATTGGCTACAATATTTGCTTCTATATTAGTTTTAATACAGTGAGGAAAATGAATCTTGAGACAAGCTGAGCCTTCATGACATAGATCAATCGCAATCTGACTAGGACGACCAAGCTTCTTGATCACCGGCTCCAACTATGGAGGTATCAACTCAGCAGCATGGCAGATGTGGAGAACATCCTATATAACCCGAGTGGCAGGAGCATCGCTAGTGTCAAAATCCTTCACCTGAATACCTGTTAATACAAATGTGAACAAATTGATCAAAAATGTTAACTAAGAAAAATGGTAGACAAATACATCTTAAACTATCCAATCTATGAAACTCTAGAAAACAATACCGTCACGTCAGCTTCCAGATCAAACTTTGAGACTAGACTCAAAAAGTTCAGCGCTGTGAAACTTCTTCAGCCATGAGCTCTTTTGATTCAGGCTCTACATATGCAAACATTCAATGTATACCAACTACGCTCATAAATGTTTCATCAAAATTGAAATGTAGGTCGGTTTTTGATGCATTACCTGTTATCAGCATTGAGTATAGAAAACTGATGAACGCAAGGAATACTTGCAGAAACTTCAGCAAAAGCCTCAGCAGAACTTATGGGTTTCCATGGCACTTTCAACACCTTGTGAGCAAATGATGTCGGCAGTGAATTGTGTTCAAGTCTCAGTTTTCCATCTTCCTGTACCTTCTCAATTGCGTCATCCTCAAAATGATCCTAACAACACCACTTTACGGTAAATAATATAAACCACCAACAAATTAATTACAACATGAACAATGATAAGATGTTTATCTCATGAATTTCATTCTTACTATTCGAAACCTAATTTTGTTTTAAATATCTAGTAGTTGATGCATTTACGCCATGACAGTAGACCAATTTAACTATTTTTCCACTAGCGACTTCTTTGACAATGTACATGTGCGACCTAATTATACTTAACATGGACTAATATATTTTTTACAATTCATTGTTGGTCTCAATCAATTTTTCAAATAAATAAATTGGTTGTTTCAGCTGGTTATGAAAAAATTAGCTTACATGAGACACAATTTACTTGAAACCTCTTTACGTAAAACAATATTTTACAATTAGGATGATGAAAACTCCGGGATGATCTGGTCTGAAGTCACTGGGTATAAAAAGTGTAAATTGTGGTTTATTATGGTTTGATACTAAAAATGTTTTATTATTTCTTGATCGACAAAATAGTAATTGTAATAAAAACAATAATTTATAGCTTACTATTAATTCATAACAGTTTATTAACCATTTAATACAATTATATGTTGATATCATAATTAACATAATTATAATATATATATATATATATATATATATAATAATTAATAGCTAATTAAATATGATGATGACGCTAATAAAAAATATGAATAATAAGAATCTTTGAATCAATCATTAACAGTTCAGTCATAATCATCATCATTTATTAATTAATAACAAACAAATGATCAAAAAACACTGATATGGTGGTTGGTAAAAAATAATAGGTTAGATGATGATGGACAATGAAAATAAATATTAATAAATAATAATTATAATTAAAAGTAGCAGCAGTTGATGATGAAAATGAAGGATAATCCATAACGAGGATATCTTAATAATAATTAATAATAATTATTATTTATAATAATATCAATTGTTATTATAATAATTATACCGTAATATATAAATTGAATAACATTATTATATGACTATTATTATTATTTATTTCCAACGCTCTTCATCAATTTGAAACCATGACGATGATGATGATAATAATAATAATAATGTTTGCAAACTAATGTAAAATTAACACTGTGACTAAAAGAATAATTTCAAGACACTATTAGTTGGTGAAAATTAATATATCAAACAACAGTAATAATTAATAATAATATAATAATAATCATAATAATAAATGAGGTATTTTATTTATTATTATAATAATACCACCTTGCAATAATTATAATATATTATGCTAAGCAACAACAAGGGGATAACTTTCGCAACAACAATTTATTTGTTTTTCTTCTCGCCACTACTGGCACATCATCATCATCATGACGACGATGAATGACGACGACAGGTTATTTATCAATAAGCAATTATTATTAGTTAGTAGTAGTATTATTATTATTTATTAATCATTATAATAATAATAATAATAATTAATAAGCAATTATAATAATAATTAATAATTATTACTCACTCACTGCCTCACCTGCAGTTCCTGCTCGCTGTAGCTCACAAGCTAAAACTTTGACTGATGAAAATGAGATCATTAAAACTCCCTTCCCATAGCAGTAGATACAATCAACAGGCCACAGCCAGGCATAATTTTTAATTAAAGAAGCCGCTATAGGACTTGTAGTAACAGACAGCACAGCTAGTAAGTAGCAAGTCAGTAATTGGATTGGAAATGGCTGAAATTGTAAACTCTCGCCTTGTAACGCAATAATTCGCAATGTGTAGATGACAAAGCCTCTAAATCTACGGCCCTGGGTTTGCAACTTTTTAAAGGAAGATATTAGTTCAAAATAATTCAAAAGTATTTGACCCCATAATAATCATATACTATTTTTGAAATTGTTACTTTGTATTGTTTTCATTCCATATGCAAAAGCTGTTTTTTCAGGTTCATGTAGCTATTCTTTTGTCTGTTAGAGAAGTTGTTTACCCTTGAAAAATCCGTATTTCCACTCACGCCATTCACGCTCACGCCACTCACGCTCACGCAAAGTATTACAACCGAACTAGTTGTGCAGACAATCCCATAAAATTACCCATACTAATACACTATTGTGAACATTGTACCTACCTTGAGAAAATGACCGTACAATTAACCGAGTTTCAAACAAACAGGAAACCTAAGATTTTATACAATTTCATCTATACGGAAATGTGGAGAATTATTCCTTCACCTTTCACCTTGTGATCGGTATTCCCTCAGAATTAGGTTCCAATGTAGCCGAGGATAAATGTTATTCTCTGGTTAAGTGTCTATGTAGTAGCTATCAGCTGCTGGTAGGTATTAGCTCCTGTAGGCACAAACTACAATACCAAAGGTAGGTAATCCTTTACTTTATTTCTTGTGTTTGTAGATAGTATTGTCTCTATCTTCCACTCCTGTATATACACTTTGCTCTAGCGCCTTGATGGTTGTAGAAGCAGGTAAGGTTGTAGAATATCTGTGTAATTTACATGCTAGCAGATTCAACTATACTGAAATATATAGAATTGAGTGTTTTGAGAAAGATGTCTGTTCAATAGCTATGCCTAGACTAGCTGTATAAGCATCTGTAGTTACTATCGTTTAAACTAATAACGTTTGTGGGAGTTATGCTCTCAAATTAATCCAGTTCAGCATTAAGGAGACAACCCCAATATGATAATTTAATAATCTGTTCTTCGGAGTGAATCCGTTAATATCAGCATCATAAGTAGAAAACTTGGTAAAGAAACTCTAGGTGCACTTCTTTGGTAAAAGAATACATTGTTATCGCGTACTTATTAAACATTTTGTTGACCAAAAGTGGAGCTTGATTTGCTTTGTTAGTAGTTGCTACCTCTCAACTTTGGCTTCAGAGCGTGAGAACGCAACTTTCGTTTTCTAAACGGCTCTTAGGCTGGCTGGTAAATAACGATGAAAAGAGGCGTCTTATGAGACTACAGGTTGTTGTATGCTCTATTTACAAATGAGCCTGTCGCTTATAAGTTTCGTCTTTTATGTTCTTGTTAAAATTAGGTAGGAAAGGAGCGCGCCCTATAAAGTGGGCGGAAGTGAAGATATTTGTAATCAATCAAAATCCCGTTGGTCTCACACACTTACCGCGCGTATTATCACTCTTTTTCTTTTGATTTTGTTCATGAGCGTTTTCTAGCTGCTGAAATTTGCTTGCCTTATTTTTTTAAGGAAACATGCAGCATCATGTACCTACACCCAAGGTAAGTAATATGTGTCACTTTGCATCAAAGCCATGATGATGATAATAATAATTAATTAATAAAATAAATAATAATAATAATATCTCTTTTATTTTTACTTGTTATGCTCTGTCTGTTGGTTAAGCTATTGTAGTCAGAAATAGATAGATACTTTTGTTCATTTTTATTTTCCATCTGCTTTTGTAGTGTAGATAGAGGTCAACAACAAGTTATTTTCCCCTAGATTATATACCTTATTGCAAACCTCTCGAATATAAATAAATAAGTAGTAATAATAATAATAATAATTAATTTTTTTTCATTAAAAAAAGATGATAATAATAATCATAATGATAATAGTAATAATAATATATATACTACATGATGTTTGGAATACTTTCATTGTTGTTATTATTATTTATTATTTATCTTATAATAATAGTTGTTATTTGTCATTATTATGATGATTATTATTTGGTATTTAGCATTATTATTATTATTATTATTCGATTAGTTATTAATTAGTTATTATTATTATTATTTAATAATTTATTCATCCTATGACCACCGACCAACAGACTGGTAGTGATGAAGGTGATGGGGATTGAGAGATAGATAGTAGTAGTAACAAAAGCGATAATAAAAAAATAGTAAAAATAAAACTAATAGCTATCACAACACATACACAGACTTAGCTAACGTTTTTTGCAAACAAAAACTGTGAATGGTATTAATAATAACTAATGATGAATGAAGACATTATTCAGGCAGTGAAGCTCAATTTTTCAACTTAAATTTCAGGTGATAAATTTAGTATCAACTTGTAGAGCTGGAAACGGTTATCCCTAAGCCTAAATTTATAGTTTAATAATAAAAGATTTAATAGACGCAATTGTGGTTTATTTTTTTTTAGTGTATCTACCACTAATTATAGCTTGAGAAAAAAACCCGATTTTGTGAATATGAGTATGTAAATACTGAATTATGTTTTTGAGCTATGTTGTCTCGTATTTATAAACTGCTCACAAATTATTAGTAAGCTTTGGAAATAAATTCTAATTAATTAGAAATACTAGACTGAATCAACAAAACAATATGTCAATGAGTAGATAAGATATTGGTGTTTCATTTGTAATTTTCAAAAATTACTAAAATGTTCGGGGGAATTTGCATAGTTGCGACAAATTTGTGTATTCTTAATGACTAGTTATTAGTGGATAGTGCATATATCAGAAGTCTAATAACAGATAATCAGATGCGAAGTTGTATTGGCTGCTTGGAGAACAAATTTTTTTCTGATTGGTGGATTAGTTGCCAAGTTATTACCAAAACAGTAGTTGGACACTGAAATCTGCGTGGAAGGCAAATTCATGTATCAGTCCTATTACCGCGTCACGTGATGCTGCACTATCGGTTGAGCTGCACTAGCTATTTATTATCAGCATTATTTAGCTAGCACAAGTGCAATTTTTATTTTTACAATTTTTTCTCAAATGGAGCATCAGTTTTTAGAAAAATTTGTTGCCCATCCATTGGTGCAGAAATTATTTGTGTCGCACCAGTGGTTGTCTCAGAAAAATAGTTGAGAAAAAGTACCCTTGCTTAAAAAAGCGATGCTTTGTGGTAACACTATCAAGCATTGCTGACAATGGTATTGTTGCAGTGAAGCAAAATCAGTGATGCGTGGCGAAAAGTAGCTAATGGTGCAGTATTGAAGTTTTTTTTATGTATTTGAATATGGCTTTCCAGTAAAATTGTTTTTTGTTCACATAATTTGATTGCTCTAGGATAAATAGTATACCACTGGGTCAGTAAAGTAACGGAGAATTCGAATGACATATACTAAATTTTTAAGGGCCCATGGTGCAATAGGAAATTGCAGATTTACAATGCATTCTCAACCCATTATTTTTGAAGTCCACAGCTATGTAGGCAGTGCAATGATTGGCTAAGCCAATGCGGTAAAGTGTGTTTACTTTATACCTTTTTAAGTTTTGCTTCTATCAGCTTCTGGCCCCAAGTTATTGAAAAATTAGCCACGCACGAGTATTTTGAAGCTTCAGAAAACTGTGCGTGACAAATTTATATATAAATCCTTTGTCTTAATACCCGTTACGCTCGTATGAGTTTTGTACACGCTACATTATTATTTTTTTGTTATGATGATAAAACTTTAAATACGGTTATTGCTTGTTGTTGTCGCCTAATTACAACAGTGGTCAGGTGTAGCCGTTATTTTTGCTTTAATGGAAAACAACGATGAATGATAATGAACCAGCATCAGAATGAACAAATTCATTGATAATTAATAATGATAAAAAATATAATTATGTTGTTATGAACACCGAGAGTTGTTCGCTGTGTGATTTCATTTTCGTATAATGTAGTTTTCAATAATACGTTATTAATTGACATTAAGGAAAACTATAATATTGTGTGCAAATGAAATTACACAACCAGCACCTCTCCGGGGCTATGAATGGTGATGATTAGTCATTTATACTAGTAGTAACAACAATGATATAAAAAATGAGTAGCATTGAGTACTATATTATTAATGCTTCATAATAATAGTTGGCAAATGATGACTACTGACTGCTTACAATATTCTTTTTATCAATCGTCAACGCCAATAAATAATAGTAATAATCGGAAAGTGGCATTTTTCATGATGTGGGCCTATTTAATTATTCATAATTATAATATTATTTTTTGTTCTTACAATGAACATATCTAATCGTATGATACTAATAATTATTATTGTGCAGGAAATATTCGGCACAACTTCCTGTGACCATTAATCTAGAAATAAATAATCACGGAGTTTTATTATTATTATTATTGTGTGCAATCACGATCTTACTAAACCACATTATATATGTATTTCCAGTATTATTTCTTTATTATACACAATCATTTTTATGGCTCCCTTTTTCATCACTTATGTTTTGAGGCAATAACTTTTGGACCGCCTCAAAGGCAATAGTCAATCCCTGTATAAAACCAGCTGCTGAGCACCTCATCAATGTAACTGGAAAGGCCCAGCTGGTGTATTTTTCTGAATACAGACAGCATACACTTACCACAAGTATTATCTTGAAACACTGCTCACAAAAATCAAGCATACTTACAAGTACAGCAGCCACTTAGGAAGACAACCTGCTCTAACGACCTTACAGGTCTGACAGTAGTGTTGTGTGAAGAGTGGCAGACAAGAAGGACAGACCTACCTGTCAGACACCAGCCTACCAAACTCATCCTTTAGGCAGACCATGATGAAGGGCAGACTTTGACACGGCTTGTCTGACAGCTAGCTTGTCTGGCCCAAGCAGACGTATTTGCCTAGAGGTAGTGCTGGTGACTACCAGTGATAACTTATCAGAGTAACCATAAAATTCGGCACATTATTACTATTACTAATTCAATTGTTTATATGATAATTAGATAATTCTAATTGGTATATTGTTCTCAGTAATTGTGTTCCCAAGTATTTGTGTAAACCTTGTATGATCTAGTGGGAAAATATCTTATTATATAGTCGTCATATTTGTGTATATATTAATATTGTTGACACTCGTTTGTATTTACAGTGATTATTCTGTGGTAATGATAGTTTGTGATAGGTTATCGCTAGGTTATCGTTATTAGCTGCTACGAAATTAGATAATGCATAATACAATTAGGAGAGTATTACAACACTATCTTTTTTATTAACACATTCATAACCGGAGGCTTTCTGTGGTTTTCGTGGTTTTTTGCTCATTTTTATTATTTTCTAGCGGCCCACTCGACGCAGCTACAACAATGAAACAAATACCAAAAGAAATATAAGATTCTCCTTAAAAATTATATGGCATTATCATGGACACAAAAAAAACCAAAAAATTTTTCCCTATCTACCCTTTTGGGCCCTTACTGCGACATAGCGAGTAAACACGAAGCGAGGCCGAGGGGAGGCCGATGTATGGATTTGCATTTTACACGAGAAATATTTGTCCTAGACACAAAAAAAATGCAGCAATGAAAAGGTGGCAAAATTTTGTTCTAACATGATTATTTATTTGCTAGGTTTGGCTTTGAAAAAAACCTCAAGACCTCAATCAAAAACCACAAGAATGCCATTGCGCAACATCGGCAATGGCTTATTAATTGGCTTTTATGAACTAGACAAAAAAGACTTATAATGCTTGAAAGTCAACAAAAGACTGCCAAGACAATGTTGTAGTGGCTATCTTTCAAATTTACTTTTTATTTTGCCAATGGAACCCTCTTAAATACTTTAATTATTTGTCCTAAAATGATGTTGTGGGTGATGATAATAAAAAACAAAGGCGACTATTGATAAATAATTAACAGCCTTATATTATTTTGATATTCACAGAAACTAGTGTAAATGATCAAGAGACCATGGGGATTTCGAATATGATACTTATTTTGACAGTCATGGCCGTTTTGGTGGGAAAAATCAGCTCTGAAAATACTTTCGATTTCGGTAATAATTATTATAAATAACGAAAAGTTAAAAAAATTCATAAGTGAGCCAAAACTTGTCCAATCGTTATGAAACTTTGTGAATATAAGCGCTAGGCTGTGTATTTCCTTTGTTTTGAAAAAAAATTGTGCTAAATATCTTGAATAAGAAACATAATTACAATGAAAAAAATGACGATTTTGGTAATAATAAATAATTATTAATTATTACTACAATGGGTGAGAAACTACACTTACCGTGCTCGAAATTTCACCAAAACTGGTCACTGTGCTTAAAACATGGTGCTTTAAATATCCTTATATTTAGTTTTTTGAAAATGCATCTATAAAAATAAAAATTCCAAAAAACAAAAGCAACCGCATCCACCAAAAATCTGTGCACCATTGCTGGTTGCTAAAGAACAAAAACCAAAAATAAAAAATTGTAAAAGTCAAAACAAGCCTTAGGCCATATTTTAAAGATAATTTAGAAATATAGAGCACATGATTCTCCATAGAATGATACCAAAATGTAAGACCTTACTCTTACTTTGCTCACATGGAAATTGTGAACAGACAATTACCGGTTTACTGTACTCATTCCGAGCGTGCTCGGGGCACGTAAGAGATGTGTTAAAAAGTTTGCAGGCCATTTCAACTTTTCACTAATCAATTGGGCTATAAATTGAACTTTCCTTTTCGAAATGGTGACAGTTTATATTTGCAAAGTCAACTGATGCATAGTATGCTTATTTAAAGTTGATTGCTTTTGAATAAAAAAGTCTGCCTTTACATAGAACTTATGAGTCGAGCTGTTGCTACACAGCAGAAAGGTTTGACTTAACCAAACAGTTGGCTGATATTGTCTGCCAAATTTATGTAGCCATGGCTTTAATGAAATTGAAATTATTAACACAGTTGTCTGATTGTATTATATATGACATATCCAGGGTTCTCTGCAGAGGGGCGGTAGGGGCGTCCCGCCCTAGTGACTTTCATGCTCACCCTAGTTTTTTCAAAAACATTAAAAACATTTTTTTATCATCAATATTATGATTGCTAATTTTCATTGCCTTGTGATCTAATTAATATGTAAGTCTTGTGTGTGCGTGTTTATGTGACAAGCAAAGATCATGATACATCAGCAGTTGCAAAGAATTTGCATTTTTGTTAATGAAGAAAAACTCATTTTGACTGCTTCAGCGATAAAATGATAGCTTTCAGACGAAAGAACTGTACTGAGTGCGGATGCACTTTCAAAAAACCACAAACCTAATAAAATCTCACCCAACCATGGACTGTGCAGTTGCCTTAGTCTCCACACCATTGCAGTTTAAATTACACGGTTACACAACAAAGACTGCAATCATATAGTATACCAGTTTGAGTGCGTGCAGTGTATTAAGCCCGGCTAATCATTCTGCTCTCGCAAGTCAATAATAATAATGAGCCAATGACTACGTTATCATTATCATCATGCCAAAACGATATAATTAAAATTCTTACCATGACTATGTTTTGGCTCCAGCTGCTTGTTTTGTTTGATTAGTTTTTTTAGCTCTTCTTTTTTATTATTATTATCCTTGTTATTACTAGAAATAATAAATTGGATTTCTGAGTTAAACTATTATTTCTGTTGAGCAACAAGTTTCTTATTATTATTATTAATTACTATTACCATCATTTTTCTGTCCGTTCTGTATTATTGTTATTATTCATCAGCTATTATTTATAATAGTTATTTTAAAATTTTTCAACTCAAGTATTGGAGCATAACTATGATCACATCCAATGTTGCTCTAGCCCATCACCATAATCAAAAACGAAGAACAACCATTATCATTATAATAATTAATCACTACGATTATTATTACAATCATCGTTAAATCATCATCAATGCTGAAGTAGTTTGATTAGCCTTGTGATGGTAATAATAATGATTATCTATTATATTTTTTATTAACTAATTATTATTTATTAATAATTTTGAACTGTAACAATAACTATATTTTATAATTAGTGGTACTTACTATTGTTGTGAAATTTTATTATTATTAATATTATTTATTTAATAAGCTACGAAAATTAATTGTTATTGTTAACTACCACAGGTGGCAACAAACAACGATGAATGCCTAACATTCATTCAATATGAAAATAAGTCATAAATAGATATACCGGTTATTTAGTAAATAATAAAAATGTGATGTAGCCCTATAAAATTGTATTTTTACAGATAACAACAACCACCTACTTACATAAACTGACTAAATGACGTTTCCCACAATAAATGCTATTATTTAGGCTTGCCAGGGTCCACCATTATAACATTTATTCACTGTTGTTGATCACACACTTTGTTGTTTTAACTAATTATAATTTAACTGATTTCATCATCATATATTTGTTTTGCAGGAATCAATTCAAACTGTCATGTAATTGTTGATTTTAATTAAAAGAGGTAGTTGCCAATACTAATTTTCTACTATTTAAGAGCTGTCAGATCATTTTTTTTGTACTTGAAAGTGGTTACAAAGCTTGTTATTATATTCTTGATATCATATAATTGGAACTCGATAAAAGGCTGTTGCTATCCTTGAATATATTTTATTATTTTAACAAAATTATTGAAAGGCTTGTTTGTCATATCCAAAATAGTTTGGGCTAATATACCACATTTATTTTTGTCATTTTGCAATACCGTGTGTTTTTAATACTGTTTAAGAGCAACCCCCCCCCCCCCCCGACACTATTTCCTCCCTCTCTGCAAAAAAATATCGACTTGGCGGCAAAGTTCAGATGACTCATATTGATCAAAATTTACAAGATGCAAGTATAGCTAACATAAAGAATATTGATGCCTTATAAAAATACATTTTAATTCGAAATCAACATACCCGCAGTTGAGGGAGACTGATGTTTGGAAGTTATTGCGAAATTTTTGTTGCTTATTTTAACAAAAGTTCCTCAAATATATATGTAACGAGCATTGTATGTAATAAAAGTTGTAGTTTTTTCTTACCGAAAGGTATTAACTTTTAAATCTCCCGGAGGTTAGCTATTTTACTTACAGCTCCTTTGTTTTTTAAGTTTGCTTTCTATTCTCCCTATTTCAAAAGTAATTTTACAAAATTATCTGAAATTATTTCATTTTTCACTAGCATATATGCATTTTTTAAGGGTCTGAACCAACTAAACTGAACATTATTTACTGTTTGGTTTTGATTTTGAAGAGTCCACAAGATGATTAGCTGATTCATTCTAATCTTCTTTTTTTGTACTCACCATAGCTGAATAATATTTGTTATGGTTTATATAGTTTTATCCTAAGTAGATCACATTTTTACAGTATCATGAAAACAATAACGGACCGTACTCAAAGTACAAAAAGGTCAAATCACCAAACGTTTATTACCACTTGACCACCTTACTTTTCATTTAATGTAGTAATGGATCCAAAATTATTATCTCTCTCCTCAATAAGCAAATTAGTTTTACATTTTGCATATCATTAAAAAAATTTCAGTAAGCTACCATTATGGGTGTACAAAAATTAAAGCCATCCATCAAGTAACGTTTAGCTAATATTGAAAGTATTTTGATCTTTGTTGCAATTGATTCATTCTTGCGTTAAAATCTTAAATCTTAAAAAAACTTGTTATACAGTGAAAAGAAATGATGTTGTCGCAAAGAGGAAGCTGCATCTGTTGAACATTAAGCTGTGCAGAAGGTGTATTTTAAAAAGTCAACGAGAAAAATGAGCTGAAAACTTGAGTTCGATAGAAATCGATGTAAGAGCCTAGATACAATAATGCCCCAAGTGCTGCCGCAAAAAAGTCAATGCTAGCTTGTATATCATTAAATTTTTTCAGCTCTCAAAGTTTTTGAAATCGGATCAGCAGTAGTAAGATTGCTCTCGATCAATATGCCTAATTGAATCATTAATTTTTTTGTATTGATCACAAATTTCATTACTTTTAGCCATCTTTCAGGCGTATCAATTTGGTCTGCGAATAGATAACTTGACAATCCTTTCTTTTTAAAACAAAATTACCAAGTTTTATTTACACACGCTAACATTTGTGAAAAACAGCACATCACATGATAATATATAAAAAAAATAGGAAGAGTAAGGCATACCATTTTGCTCTCATAGATTAGTTAGTTACTGATTTCATGTGTTCCTACAGAGATATTGCTATGTATATTCTCAAGTCCCGGGATTGTAAAGGAAAGATTTCTAGTTTGATTACCTTGAGCACCCTAATGCAGGGTTGGGGAATAGCTGGTGCTAATCGCTAGTCATGCATCAGCGATTGTAGCACATCCCCTAGTTTGATTTAACATTCAGCGAAAAGCCTAATTTCTAAAGTACCAGTAATGGCTGATTTATTTGCCAACAATGCCCAAGTCACTCATGCATGCAAAAATGTTAGTTATCTTGGAAGCATTGCATTTTCCTGCAAGTTTGTTATATCATAATAGAGGCATATGTATATGCGTATAACTTTGAAGCGTTACTGCTGCTGGCTGCATCACTGACACCTTAAAAAATAGATAGACTACTGTAGACCCAATCTGCTCTGCCATTATTAACCTGTACTTAAAATTTTATATGTTTTTAGCCAACTTTTCATACCCTGTTTGCTGTGTAATAAAATGTGGTTTGTGTGTATGTAAGTCTTCATTGTTATAAGATTATATGCAGAGTTATCAAAAACTTGAAAATTTTATCAGCGGTCTCATCAACAGAAATGATGGTATCCCCTAGTTTGAAATAACTTAGCATGGACACCAGCGGAAAGCCCTATTCCCTAGTTTTTAACAGCATTAGCGAAAGCGATTTAATCCCTAGTTTAACAATCAGCAATTCCCAACCCTGCCCTAGTGATTAGGCTAACAAGCTTTCTATTTACTTCTGTCAAGTAGTTTGCTTTAAGTAATTGTGTCTGAGGAGCTCTGTCTGTCAGTCATTTATTATCATTAATGCAAATAATTAAGTATGTGTGTTCATTAATTTTGTATAAATAATTTAACTGATTTGTAATATTCAGTGTCTTCACTGCAAGCCGTAGCTGTTAGATTTTGGTTAAAGAGGCAGATGCAAGAATTTTTATTATTTCTTATCCTAGATGATGCAGTTTTTGACGATGCTGATTTCAAAGCTAAACCTTTGTTATCATTAGTAGTTGACTTTATAACTGGGTATAAGTTTCAGAACTCGCTTTTTCGGTTCCTTCAATGGAAAGAGGTTTTTTATTTGTTAAGAACTTGCTCTTGTCTTATCATTTTGAAAGCAACATCCAGTTGCTGCCTGGTTTATAAAGTATAAGTAGTTTCAAATAAGCGTGAAACAGTTTTTGCTATTTATAGAATAATAATGATAAAATTCATTGGCGAGTATGTAATATAATACTGCTTGCTTTGGGTATAATACTAACACATGCTGTAAACAGTTGATAGGTATTAGTAGGTTGATAATTCTCTGTTGAGGGTTTGGTGTGATGAAATTCTGGTCTTTGCGCTTGATATCTCTACGAAGTTTATTCTACACAATTTACGGTTTGTCATCGTAAATCAAAGGATAAGATTACTATCATTGGAGGTAAAGTTTGTCAGCATGACATTTCTACATTTTTTTCAAATACTGCCATTCACACAAGCTTGATGGTTGGTCTGATTTCATGCGAAGAGAAGGCAATCGCTTATAACTGTTTAATAATTATGTGTGGCAGATAGCAATGACCTCATTGTGTATGAGGCAGTAATCATCTGTCCAATCATATCAATGTGCACATCAACAAACACGATCAATACACACAAAAAGTCTCTCTCAATCAATAAGCCATTCAACGTTTGCCCATAGCGAGGGCTTGTATTTGACTGCTGAGCCCATGCTTGTCATTCTCTGATTCAAAGACACACAAATCAATATATTCTTAGGGTAGCAAGCATCTGTTTGTCATGCATTGGCTTTCAATCTTCTCCGGTACTACGGGCTGTCTACAGCCTACAGAATATGACGGCTTGCCACTCGTTTCTGCACAATCATCCGCATTTGATTTGTCCAGCAGATTGAATTAAATATAATCAATATTACACGGTGTGAGTGCAGTGAACACTGCTGACGCTTACATAATGTTCCTGAACGATCTTCTAAACTCGACCAAGTATCAAGCTGGGAACATGATCGACATGGTGAAAAGTAAAGTGGAGTCATTTTCTGAGGTAGTAGTTGATTCTGTGAATAAATTTGAAAGGAAAATGAGCACGGTTAGTGATGACGCGCGTGTTGTGACAGTAGCAACTTCTGCCAGTTGTCTGGATCGACATTTAAAGCGTCGAGTCTTATCAGAAGTTGCTTTACTTGAGGTGAGCTGAAAACCACTCTTTGCACATCTTTAAAAATTATAGTATATATTGTTGTTTTTTACTCCACATGTTTTCTATCCTCAAGAAAATTTATTTTAATAATAAAGTGCTTATTTATTGTTACACAATTGTATTTCCATCATCCTTTTTAACGCTTCAAGGTTTTCTCTAGTTTAAAGTTAATCTATAGAAGTTTTCTTTAGCTTGCTTGTAATTTTATTTGTGACAATAGGTGGAGTTCATGATTGCAATAATTTATTTCATCACGCAAACATGACATTTCATCACGCAATGACAATGTCGAATATCCATTCAATCAATAGCACATATAGCCATGTACTAGTTTCCTCTGAGCAGCACATTGTCAACTATAGCCTACCATCCTAAGGTTACAATAATTGCATTAGTACACCTGGGGAATTGCCTGTACCGCTCATTGCTAGCCTTTGACGTGTATATGTGTGTGTGTGCCTTAGTGCACATTTCAAGCCGTTCTCCTACATATTGCTATATTTAGAGATAAAATCTAGGCATGTTTTTGTTGTTTGTAACAATTATTGTGTATTTGGTTCATACTTAATTAATTTCAACTGTGAGATTCTTATTTCTATCTAAAGTATCTACAGCTACATAGAGAAGTCCAGTGATTTAAAGAATGCTACAAGGTTGTTACTTACCTTATCGATGAAAGCATTGCCATCAGTAATTATTGAATTCTTTCTCATTTACTGGCAATAAATAAGATCAATGATAAAACTCAATTATGAAAAAGTTTCAATCGATATATTTCTAAAAAAAAATATTTTGAAGCTCATGTTTAGATGAATTTTAGAATATTGTTTCGTTTATTGTAATTACTCGAAAAAATTGTCTCAAGTTTTATTTATTTTGCTCTTGCCAGTTTTTAAAGATGTTGAAAAAAAATCAACCAGTACATAGCATTCTGTTTTCATACAGGCATCTAGAATTGTTTTTTGTATCGAAAGGAAGCTTATAGAACATGATGGGGGCAGTATCAATAAACTTTATTGAACAGAATTAACCTAGTTCTGTCCAGTAATTACCAGTGTGGATATCATTACACAGCTGAGCTATTACACATCAAATATATGCTATTGATCTTTTTGTGCTGATGTTAGTATAACCTAACATTACAAAAACATGGCCTGTGTGATAGACAGTTCTGGTATGACCACTCACTCTCTGCTGTTTTAGTCTATGGTACTATTGTCCTCATTGCTATAGCCTAGTATCTGTGTTCATCAATAACAGTTAACAGCTAGTAATTATCTTTAAAAGTTTCACAAATCTCAATCGCACAAGAAGGCAATGCTTAAAACCTAATTGGACCCAACTGTTGTATTACCAGTCACATTGTAGTCATTGGTGCTTGTGCGTAGGTGAAATAGATCAATTTGAATTCTCAGTGTGGAATCATCGATGTGTATGATTGAAAGTGTATATTGTCTGCATGAAGCGGCTGCTGCCAAGTCCTTCTACACTGCTGTATTTAATTATTGATCAACTTTATAATTTACATTTATTTTTGTCCATTGATCACATTATCAACTACTAATCACCATATTGATCCAATTACATAACCTAGTTAGTGTCAAGTTAATGCACTTTAGCCGATCTCTATTAAACAGTGATTGTGCCCTGCTACGCAGTATCACTTGTCATGCAGTGTCATCATAATGCAATGTCACTTGTCACACGGTGTCAATTGTAATACAGTGGCGCCTTTTAACCACTGTCACATGTTACTCAGTGTCGCTTGCCAGACAATCCTGCTTGACATGCAGTGCCACCTTCTATTTAGTGCCGAATGCAATGAGCGTCTTTCATAAACCATGTTGTTTTTCATGGGGTGTCATTTGTCATGCGGGTGTCACTTGTCAAGCTGTGCTTTTTGTTATGCGGTATCATTATTTCTGCTACTATTCATATACTATTGTCGTTTATTCTCACACTACCCCTGTTTCTCCACTCTCTAGCCTATATAAAAATATTTTTTCGAAATGGTATCATTCAAGTCATTCCATCTCATAAAGAATAAAAATACATAACTATTCTTCTCGTTCACTCATTTGTCTTTGATGCGACAGAATCTCAACCCGAGTGCTCTTGCCATTTTTGTTTGCATTTTTTAGAACAATTTGCATTTTTTTTATCACTGGACATGTCTCCCACAGATTGCTTTAGGAAAAAATATATCTCATTTTCTGTTTAAATTGATAATTTTTATGTGAGTTTTCAACCGATGCTCTGAGTTTTTATGATGATATTATTGATATATCCATCAACCTTTCTTTGGAATACTTGTTACTGTTACAATTTGTTGGCTATGTTCAACAGCATCTTATATAGTTATTTTGTATGTGACCTTTACCAAGCTGATTACATCACTGCGACATTTTCCTAATTCTCTTGAGGTTTCACTAGTAATGATGACATTACAATCATCATACCCTACACAATTAATAACATATAAGCATTTGCCTTAAGCCTGGTTCACATTGGTCACTGACACTCCCTGATGCATCACTGTTAGTGTCACTGATGCATCACCGAAATGATGTTCATATTATCATAATTTAACGCCGAATGCAGCCCACTGACAATTGGAAGCAGTCAGTGATGCTATCACTGACAACACCGCATTCACAATAAGCTCGACCTATAAATCATAACAACCAATAGAATCATAGTCGAGTAGTAGTGACTAGCAGTCAGTAATTAACCGTACTATAGCAGCAATTTCAACTGGTATGTTTATAATAATAAAATAACTATAGTACAATTTAAGCTGAATATTATTTATTGCTCATTTAGTATAATAATAAAAGATGTGGATAAATTATTTTAGTACAAAATCGCACAGTGATTGGTGATTGTCACAGAGATATTTCTGGCAAATCTGGTAAAAGCTGAATTAAGTTGAGCAGAGAGATCATCATTATGATATATAGACTCATTGATTAGGCCAACTCTCTTCACCACCTAAAACCAAAATACTAATTAATAACACTGACTGAAGTGAGTGTTAATAATAAATATTATTACAATAATAATTAATAATACTAATTATAATGTTGTTTGTACTTATTTTTTATTATTTTTTTTAACAGGTTTCAATGATAATGAATCCCATTGGCTTTATTATTAAAAAAATTACAATAGTGTTTCATCATTATTTATGTGCTGCACCCAGTTGATAGCAATTACCATAAATTAACATAATAATTATTGTTACATTCATTTTATTTTTTTTATTATTATTAATTAAATGCTATAATAATTAATAATAGTTTAATAATAATTAACAACAATAATAATGATAAAAAACAGAACACAGTTACGTCATTTCATTTCAATCAATAAATGAGCAGCAGAAAAAAATAAAATACTAACAAGTAATTACTTTATTATTTTAATTAAGATCAATCTGACATCTCTTACCTGGCAATGGTGAGTAGATATTATCTTTATTTTGAGTCTCAGTAATTTTGCTTTTTGAACCTCTTAACTTGTGAAAATAAACCAATAAAAAGTCAATAATGAATTATTATTTATTTGTAATTATTTGAAGCGTAAAAGGTTATGACAAATAGAGCGGTTAAATTTTATAGGTCAACTTAGACCTATCGCTGACAAACGGCGTGCATTGGTTTTCATTGCAGCGATGCTTCGCCGTGGTTACGTCGTCATCGGAAAAGTTTGGCAGTGCCAAACTTTCCCGATCATACAGCGTTGCTACGGCGACAATGGTATTCCATGTTCACATTAGCGGGAAACCATCGGCGATAAGACATTTCCAACTATCCCCGTAGCAATGTGAACCAGCCTTCACCAGTAATGATGACATTTATAATCATTATACCCAGCATAATTAATAACATATAGGCATTTGCCTTACTTGTTACCATCAATTCATCAAAAAATGGCAGTATTTTCAAGCGCAGAGTTGCTGCTTCACATTTTACATGTTTTTGTGGAGAGGAGAGTTTTAGTTTGGGAATATTGTAGGATAACTCATATCAGAATTTGGTTGATATCATGTTGAATTGAGTTTAATTCACTGGCATGTGTCTCTAGTGGTTTATCGCTGTCGTTGCGGGATATTTTATCTCACTAAATTGTCTCTATTGTCTCACTAAATGTTTCTATTGTCTCACAAAAACGTAGGAGTATGCAGTAATAATATTTGTTAATCCAAATTCAATCGATTCAAATTTCTTTTTCCTGATATAATCATGAAAACTGTGAAACTTTGTTCTACAAATAAATATGTTATGTTGAAATGGGACTGTACTAAAAAATGCTTGAATTGTAGGGCTGAAAGTATCGAGGGCATTCATAACCGCTGTTTGCTAAAGAAAATGCAATAAAAATAATTGAACTAGCAATGAATTTAATAAGTAACCACTTTATTCGGGACTTTAGCATTAACAAAAAGTAACTCACGGAGTAAAAAAGAAGTCGACTAGCATTTAGTTATATTGTTCATGGGTCCTGAATAAAACTGATCTCTAAGTAAATTACTCGGCTGATCTAATTTGTTGATTTTACTAGATTGGGAAGCCGTGTATGATAGTAGATATTGCAAGTTTACAACGAAAACCAGGGCGTATTCATTTACTGTATTTTGCTGTTTTACTTTTTTTTCTCGAATAGCTTGCTAATCTTGAGTTATTATTTTTATAGTTGGTTCTGCAATCTATACCATATTGATGTTTGAAACTGACTTTCCGTCTGTAACTCATCCTGTTTTTTTTCATTGTTTGACAAACAAAACGCAATACTTTTGTTATTATGTGATATTTTTTATTTGGCCAATCTTTTTTGTTGCTTGGTCAATTTTCATGATCAATCAGGCATGAGAGTTTTGACCTAGCAATACAAAAAATTAGTACTCATATCATTATGTTGTATAATATAGTCTGTCTGTGTGTTTAGGTTGAAAATGTGAAGCTGATGGACAGATGGGCTGACCGAGTGCAGGTAGTCGGTACGATATATATAACTGACAGCCATCTTATATTTATAGACCCACATTGCCGACAAGAGAAATGGGTAAGTTGGAAACATTAAATAATGGCCATATATAGTTGTAGCTTTTGCTTCAAACAACAAAAGCTGGTACTCACCCCGACTGTTTTTAAGAAAAACTACTATTGATATGGTTTTGGTAAAAGTGCAACTGTTGAACGGAGTTGTCTGCCCAATACTTCTATTAAAAGGTATTCTGTAATATTGACATGACTCATTAATTCTCTACATAACTCACCCTGTGGAGTTGTTTTTTCTTTTATTGACAAAATGTGCTAGGTAGTCAATACCAAATTACTGAAATTAATCATAAATCGGTTCTTTTTTTCGTTGATTTTGAAAATAATTATTTTTGTCTTATGCCGCTTCAACTTTTTTTAGTTAAATCACTGATAATTCATATTTGATAATTATTGTTGCTCATGAAAACTACCAGGACGCTTGAAACACATGTCTATCGATGAGTTTTTGTTTACAAATGAGTTTAAAATTATGATAATCTTAATTTCTTGATGATTTTAAACCTGTAAATAGTTTTTCAATTGTAAATTTGTATTAGCTTTTGAGATATTGGTCATATAACAAATCACATGGTCATTTGTGTGCAGATAATACCGGATTTACCAACGATAAATTAAAATGGTTACTCAATTAATACTCTGCGAAAGAAGCTAAAAACAATTGCAATCGTAATTTTTGATACTTGAAAAACTGCGCCTGTTGATATTCTCGGGAGACCCTCAAACAAGCCAAAGTTTTTTGCGTCAGTGCTTCATGACTTTCTATAAGTTGTTGGGTACTGAACGAAGAACGGTTTATTAGTCAGCATCTATTAGACTTACACTATGAAAGGAGCTAATGAGAGCACAACTCCGTAAAAGTATTTTTGCTAAAATGTCACGTGGAATAGAGATGTAATCAAACGTTCATGGCTCGGCGCGTTCATTTTAAGAGTTGTCACCCGATGGTAGTAAAGGATAACAAAATGGTACATTGTTTTCTTTAATTTAGCGGTCTTTTACTACACGTTATTTCCACAAGATCAAAGGCAGTATAACAGCAATACTCAGTGGACCAACACTTGCAATCTGATATATATGTAGTTATTTCAAGCTTCAAGTTCCCTTTATCTTCAAGAAGCCGAGGTCAATGTAATACTGTTGATTTGGTAATAATACACCATTTACTTCTTTAATTTTTCGATCAATGAAGAGTTGTTTACTCACTAAGCGTTTATCTCGGATATATTTCTAGATTATCTACTCTCAGATATCTTCAGTAGAGAAGTTGCCCCTCACTGCCAGCGGCTGTCCACTCAAGGTCAAATGCAAAACGTTTCATGTGCTCACTTTTGTCATTCCAAGGGAGAGAACCTGTGTGGATTTGCTCTCAGCGATTACTAGGCTTTCTCAGCCAGGTATTAGATTCTACAGGACACTTTTTTAGCTAGTTTTTTGTTCATACTACCCGGCGCTCACCTGCCCAGTGTAATAGTGATTTATATATACATTACAAAAAATGCGCAAGCTGAGAAAGTTTTCAAACAGTGGGGAATACCCAATTAATTACGGGGGGGGGGGGGGGGAGTTTTCGAATTTTTTCCATTGCTTATATAAAACAATGGACAAATTCTAGAAATCTCCGTAATTAATTGGGGTTTCCCCACAGTTTGAAAACCTTCTCAGGTTGAGCGTTCTCTATTGTCAACTCTTTTTTTTATCAGGGTTTGTGTATTATCAAGCATGGTCTATTTTTTCATGTCAATTTTTCGGATTTATAAACATATTTCACCTTCGAGTATCCATAATCATGGATGTATTTCATTTTTTTATTTCTGAGCTGTCATACTCATAAACCTATTTTTTATCATTTCAGAGGTTCCATATTCATAATTATTAAATATTACTATTTTTACCTTAATTTATGTTTCATTGATACAAAAAAACACCCATATAGTCTTTGTTTTTCCCAGATTCAATTTTTCCATCGCTATGTACCTAAAACGAATTTTATTGATGTCGCATTTACCGAGTGATTTTCCCACCCGTTTTGTACCCAAATTAATTTTTCTCAGACTATTACGAATATATAAATGCACTAATACATTCAATATCTATGTGTTGTATGTAGAACGAATGGAAGACTTATTTGCATTCAAATACAAGAACCCGGAATTACTCAACAACAAAGGTCTCGGCTGGAACTTCTTCGATTTAGAATCCGAGTTTCTCAGAATGGGAGTCCCTAATGGCCACTGGACTCGGAGTCCAGTCAATCAGAACTATGAGGTACATTTGTAACTTATTTTGTCATTTTAAGGTCACATGAACACATCCAGTCTCACTTCTCTATATGATACTTTACACCTGTAGCTATGTGACACTTACCCCAAACATATCTACGTACCCACCTGTGCCAAGCAAGTGCAGGTGATTGGTAGCTCCAAGTTTAGAAGTCGGGGGAGACTACCTGTACTTAGCTACCTGCACCGGGACAACCAGGTATGTTTGCTGCTGTTTCCAAAATGTTTGTTGTTTTATTTGTGCAGGGTAACTCTTCAGGTAGATATGAGAAGCGCGTTCAAGTCATCAGGCAATCCCAGTTTTGTGATTAGCTTTCTAAATGTCACACCAATCGTAGAGAATTTTCTCTTTCTCAATATTTGAATTTATAGTTAGGTGTAACATGAAGGAATGTATGTAAAATATATTGCTGAATGTGAAAATCAATGAATATTATATGAATGACTTATATAACCTTTTTATAATCTTTATAATAATTTATTGATGTAAATAACAAAAAACATAAATCAGCTAGTGATAAATTGATAGATAGGTGCATTCTAGTTTCGTTGTATTTTAACTATCAATAATATGTATTTAGTAATAGTTGTTAAGCTATGTTGACACTATACGATTCTCGGAAATGTGATTATCTGGAGGACTGAAGAGTTGCGCTCCCGATTATTTACAAGAGTTTACACTTGCGATTTTTTGTACCTGATATCGCATGGCCTTGACAGTTGTCCATTCACCGCCTTTTATTGATAAATACGAAACATCAAATTATTATTAATAATAATAATATAATATAGCTTATATTACCAGAGGTTTTCGATAAATTATACCGTTTCTTCACTCATCAATGATAAGAAATAAGTTACGATTAATAATAAATAATTGTAATTTTATTCAATTATAATTGATAATAAATAAATGATAACAACTTTTTTCAATGCTATTACTTATTATTATCACAGAGCTGGTAGTTATTTGTATTATATTGACAATAATTAGTATATCCACATTAATATTTTACTTGTAAACAAGGCTTGATCAGGGAAATATTAAAAAATGTTTTATAATTGGTTAAATAATAATTATCAAGCAGCTGCAAGCTTCTTGAAAAGTATCAAATTGAAAAGCTGTGATGTGGATGCTGATTGGCTAGACAGTCCGATAATCGTACAGAGCTCCATCACTGCCCGATAAAAATGTCTACCACCGATTGTAAAATCGTCAAGATTTTACTGTTCACACTCGCAAGCCGATTTTAGGCTCCGCCCACTCGTACGAGAATTGTATAGTGTGAACGTAGCTTTAGCAATGTGTTTAAGTATAAGTTATTTTTTGTTTAATTTTTTTTTTCGTTGTTTGTTTACAGATTTTTAATTTTTTTAGCCTTATCACTTACCTGCACAGTGTGAAATTATGTATCTAGTAAATTATTTTTTTTGTTTAATAATTTCAACCTTTACAGCTATTAGTTTGTTTGTTTAACTGAGGTAAAGTCCCCATGGATGCAGCCTGCAATTCAGTAGAACACAACTCCTTTTGCTCTTGATTATAGGTCAATTCATTATCGCATCCCAGTTGAAATGCTATGTAATCTGATTGTCGCATCCGTTGTGCGCTCTGGAAGCAGCTTTATTCGTATCTTACTTGTCCTGCTTGACAGGATTGGTTAGTTTTAGCGCTTGCTGTCTCAGTGTAGCATTTCTATTTGCAGGCAGCGATCAGTCGGTGCAGTCAACCATTGGCTGGATTCTCTGCCCGCTGTGTAGAGGATGAACAGTTATTGCAATGCATTTTTGAGGCCAACCCAGGCTCCACAGAACTTTATGTAGTGGACACCAGACCAATGGTGAGCCTGATAGCATTTCTCTAGCATTAGTTGGACCAATGATAGAAGAGATACCATTTTTGTGTAGTCTCATCCAATAGCAAGCAAGCTTACCAAGTTTTTTTTTTATAATAAATAGACTAATTGTAAGCCAGCTAAAAAAGTTTTCTGTCTTCATCCAGTAATAAGCAGGTTTAAAAGGTTTGTTACAAACGATGGACCAACGTTAAAGCATGCCTCCGGTCATTTCTATATTTATCTGACATGTCATTGATATGTCCTTATGAGGTGCTTCAAATACCAACTTTGTCAAAATTCAATTTATTTCTATTTTTTCATAATGTCATTAATAATTAGCAAGCTATGAGTGTTGTCTCCCCATTCCAACATCTTCGAAATATTCTGGAAAAACCTATGACATGTGCAAGTGTTTTAGCGAACGCTAAACTTTTGTTTTATATTTTGATTGGAAATTTTTTGGATCATGAAATCACTGAAGTATAACCACATGTGCTGCTACTACTACTTATTAGTTATACCAATCAATGACCTAGGTCATTGCACCAATGATGTAGCGTTATTTGTTATTCATCAGTGATTTCATGATCCCAAAATTTCCGAATCAAAATATAAAACAAAAGTTTAGCGTTCGCTAAAACACTTGCACATGTCATAGGTTTTTCCAGAATATTTCTAAGATGTTGGAATGGGGAGACAACACTCACAACATGCTTATTATTAATGACGTTATGAAAAAATAGAAATAAATTGAATTTTGACAAGGTTGGTATTTGAAGCACCTCATAAGGACATATCAATGACATGTCAGATAAATATAGAAATGACCGGAGGCATTCTTTAAGAGAGCTTACAATGTTACAGATCAATGCCATGGCCAATAGGGCAGCTGGAAAAGGTTATGAAGATGAGAAAGTTTATTCAAACATCAAGTTCCAGTTTGTAGGAATAGCAAATATTCACATAATGAGAACCAGCTTGCAGAAACTTCTAGAAGGTATCGTAGATCAGCCATCTTAGATAAGTTTGCTGTTGGGTCAGCATAACACCTTTTTGTATCAGCTAATTTTTTTATTGTGTTAGGAGGCGAGTTGTCTCTTATTTAGGGCGAGTTTGCTCCTACAAAAGCCGAGTTGTCTTTAGCATTGTAGGCGAATCCACTGCATGTCTTTGTTTGCAGTAAGTGATCTTAAGATGCCCACAATGCATTCTTATCTCAAGGCTGTAGATGAGTCTAATTGGTTGAAACACATCAAAACTGTGTTGGAGACATCAGTGTTCATAGCTAATGTAAGTTTACTCTAGACATCAATGCATGTATTTAATTAGTTATTATTGTGTCTTTGCTGATGGTAAAGTTGTCGATTTGTTTAGAAAATTCATGAAGGTACAAGTGTGTTAGTTCATTGCTCGGACGGTTGGGACAGAACAGCGCAAACCTGCTCTCTGGCCTCTCTCATGTTAGACCCACATTACAGAACACTTCAGGGCTTTCAGGCTCTTGTAGAAAAAGAATGGCTCAGCTTTGGTCACAAGTTCACAGACAGATGCCGGCAGCTCTCTGTGGTAGGTATCTTTACCACTGTTCAATATCGACTAACTGATGCTGCAGTTATTGCAACAATCACTGTCTCTCTCTCTCAGGTGGACCACAAGGAAGAGTCCCCAGTATTCACTCAGTTTCTAGATGCCACCTGGCAGATGATGTCACAGTTCCCTTCAGCCTTCCAGTTCAATGAGAGATTTCTGCTCACTCTTCATGATCATCTCTACTCCAGCCAGTTTGGTACATTTCTAGGTAACTGTGAGAAAGATCGGCTGGATCTCAGGTGAGTTGCCTGCTCCTTTCACGCCTGTCGAGATGTGAAATGCTTTCTGCCGATGCCATATACATGTATATGACCTGGTTTTTGTTGATGGGACAGTTTTCATGGTCCATCAGACCTTAATGTTTTCAGACTGGGGTTAGAATCCTTGAAAGTCTTGTTTGTGTAATGGTAATGTGTTTGTAAGGTGCCAGGTTCAAATTCCTGTCAGGTTGGTGTTGTCTTTTTCTGCGGCTGTGAAATCATTCGTGTTGATTGAGCATGAGAGTTTGGGGTTGTCTTCTTTTTGGGAAGCGGCTTCATTGTTTTAATTGTTCCTGGAAGTGTATGTAACTATAGTAGATTTTTATGACATCTACACTTGCACACGTACCTACCAATAGTTCTGGCATCAATCCTCTAGCCATTGGATGGCCAGAATAGTAGTTTTTGAGCACACCAAACACATCTACCCGGCATCGGTCAAGTACCCCGACCCTGCTAAAGGGCATACCGGGCCGGCAGCAAGATGTCTGCTATAGACTAAGGACCCACAATAGCCTCAGAGGACTGAGAAGCCCAGATCCACCTAACACCTGCTTTTATATTCGAGGAAATCTAGGACCAAAGCTTATCAAGCTTAGTAAACTTTCCGCAGGAAGTACAGAAGCCCGGGATTGGCTAATGAGCCCATGACTCCGCCCCCCACTTCTGGGCGCCACTTACCTTTAACGCTATATACCTTACTTCATTACCTTATATTTATATCTTGCATGGTTACTTGTCATAGTATGTCCTATTTATGTATCATTGGTTACTTACCTGTTTTACTTACTGTGCTCAGGAAATTTCTATAATCCAATGTATTGTATTGGAGCTTATACTTTAGCGTTATTCTTTGAAAAAGAATAAATGCATTCCATTCAAGAGCACTGAGTAATGCGTCTGAGCCGAGGGATCTGTACTTTTTGTGGAGTTGAGAATACTCCTTCACTTCAGACTCGGTGTTATACCGACGGGGGATTGCCTCTTGAACAGAGGTAATTGGTGACAGCTGGCCATTGGATGCTACCGATCTGACTGTGCCAGCGAATGAGGAGTTTGGCTAGTGACAGTGTTTAGTTAGTTGATTAGAAGGCCCCCAAAATCCGCTATTCAATGGCTTGCT
The DNA here is from genome assembly GCA_945261195.1 of Cryptosula pallasiana. Taxonomy (NCBI): domain Eukaryota; kingdom Metazoa; phylum Bryozoa; class Gymnolaemata; order Cheilostomatida; family Cryptosulidae; genus Cryptosula; species Cryptosula pallasiana. Next base: position 39,753,674 of record OX183132.1, on the reverse strand, counting down.
ATTGTATATTTATCTGAGTTTGGCCGTACCAAACAAGCGAACGACTTTAAAAGTTTTTTAGTTGGATTTTTCCTAACCTCGGACAAGCTTCTTGCGTGTCTCCCTACTAAGTGCGGACAGATTAGCGTTATCAACTTTTGATTCAAAGCTATTTCATTTTGTCATATATTTTTTTACTACAATTTTTTCATTGATGTTATTTATTCTGCATTAATTTAGCTCAACTGTTGTAGCAAAATCGCAGATGGCTCAAATGGAATTACTTTTTTTTGTCAATAAGCAAAAGTAAAAATTGGTTCATTCACTGCTTTGCAAACTGGAAGAAGTAATGCTCATTTTAATTTCAACAGTACGGAGATTTCTGCAATATGGACTCTTTTGAAAGATCAGCTCATAAAACCTAGCCAAGTTTTAGCAACTCGTTTTAATATGTTCAACTTTTGTTGACTGGCCCATTATTTTGACTGCATTATGATACTGTATGCAATAAAGAGGGCACAACTCCACAAAACAATTTTTTTCCCCGGGGCTTGTTAAGTTTATTGTTTTTCCCTATCATACTCATACTGTACTAGTCTAATAGCACTTCAACTGGTCTAGTACTAACTTACTCCATGTTTGTTATAGACTGAGTGAAAAGACGTACTCTCTCTGGGGCTACATCGCTACGAATGTCACAGACTTTATCAACCCTCTATATAACAAAGAATATGAAGTAGACAAATCAATACTCTTTCCCAAAGTAGCTCCACAGTATATTTGGTAGGTAACCACGGCATGTTATACCCACCCTCAATATTAAGTTAGTGGTTGGAATGTGAGCTGCATAACTCTATCTATATACTTTGTACAGTTACTGGAAGGGCATGTACAACAGATTTGACACCACGGTACACGAGAGAGAGAATGTAACTGACGTTCTCTCAGCTCTGGTGGACCACAATGCATCATTGGAGGATCATATCCACCTACTAGAGAAGGTTAGTTCATTCTTTCAATGCATCGTTTAACCAATTGCGGATATGATACAGCTATTCAAGTTTTCTCATGGATTTATTGTAGAGAGTGCAGGAGTTGGCTCGTCTGCTTGGTCGACCCGCTGCAGCGATCTCTCAGAAACTGCAAGGACTTCTGTCTGCGGAGTCTCTCTATTGCCTCAATTCTCTGCTGGAGGCTGATCCGTCTGATACTCCCAACAACACCGATGTCATGTCCTTGGCTAAGTCTCCCGTTGCCGATTTGTCTGCTGTCTCAGAGACTGTGACGGATGGGGGCGGAGACAAACGTACGGAGACAGAGGAAGGTGCTGATGATAAAGAGTCGGGCTTTGAGGACGGCAGCAACCTCTCTAAGAGCAATGTCATGTCGGACAGCATCATCAGGTATGTCATTTCCTGTTCAAAATGTCACTTCCTGTACGTTATGTCACTTCCTGTACGTTATGTTACTTCCTGTACGTTATGTTACTTCCTGTACGTTATGTTACTTCCTGTACGTTATCTTACTTCCTGTATGTGATGCCACCTACTGATTGTTACTTCTACTTGCTTTCTTTATTCCAAGCATATGTCTTTGCTATCTCTCTTACCTGCCCATTTTTTCCAAGCTCTGAACTATTTTCATTTTATCAACATCCTTTGCATTTTTTTCTTTTTCTCCCACCATTTTTTGCTTCAATCATTTTCAAATCGTGAACGATTGTGCCAAAACGAGCAAAATTCTCATTTTTTGACGAGTTACAAACCATTTTGGTCAACGCTGTGCTGAACATAGGTTTGTCTACACCGAATATTGTTCATGATCTAAATTCATGCAGTTCCAAGTTCTGATCAAACAATTTGTCAAAACCGAACTCTGTTACTTTAATTACGATGATGTGATAATAAATAATAATAAAATGATAAGTTTTGAGGCATGATGAAATTATTTTGGACACATTCATTTTGGCGAGTAATTATAAAATGAAAAAGTATGATAATTATTATTTTTAGTATTTTTGTTGTTCAAATGATATTATTATTAATATTATAAGTTGTTATAGTTATTTATTTTACACTTATGTTAAAAAAAGTTATTATTTGTTGGTTGTAGCCAAATAATAACAATTGATAGAAAACATTGTTACAAAATGATAAATAGGGATATAGTAATTTGTAATAACATAATAATTATTATTTGTTGATAGCGTTTTTTATAAATAACAAAAAAGTTGTCACTGGAACGTGTCTCTATCATTTACACCTACACTATAAAAAAGGAGACAACTCCTTATGAAATAAGCTGTTTGTTCTGAATGTTAATGCCATAGACCTAGTATTATTATCTCTAGGATAATAGATAATAATACTAGCTCTATGGTTAATGCATAGAAATTATGCCCGTAACGATGGTCCAAATTGCATTCGGAGGTGTTTTCTCGCATTTTGTGCGTCCCACCTCTTCTCGGCACGATCCACATGTCATCTTTTGCTGCATTCTTTCTCTCCCAATTTTGATTCTCAAGCATTTGTTCAACTACTCTTCTCGATTTTCTGTTGCCACATCAATGATCCTGGTGCATGTTTCATTTGTCAGCAGATGACCTTGAACTTTGTGCTTTGCACCTGACTGTGGACTATGTATTATTCAGGTCGGATGGATTAGACAATGTGACCCTCGATGAAATCAACCATGAAATAAATTCTGTAGCCCTCAATCTTAAAACTCTTAGGAATCGTCAGCAGTGTAGCTGCTCCGCCCCCTTCCATCATTTCAGCAAAAGAGTGAGTGCCAGTAAATGCGTTTGTTGCCTTCCAGTGTCACTGCTAGCTAATATATTTGTATGTTACCATGCACTACTGCTCCTAGCTAATATATTTGTATGTTACCTTGCACTACTACTGCTAGCTAATATATGTGTATGTTACCTCGCACTACTACTGCTAGCTAATATATTTGTATGTTACCTTGCACTACTACTACTAGCTAATATATCTATATGTTACTTTGTAATATTATTTCTAGCTAGCATATTTCTTAGTTTCCTTGCAGTGCCACTGCCAGCTGTTATATGTTGCCTTGTAGTATCACTGCTAGCTAATATATTTGTGTATGACTTTGTAGTACTATTGCTGGTTATCACATGTGTGTGTTACCTTGTAGTACCACTGCTAACTATTGTATCTGTGTGTGACTTCGTAGTACTATTGCTAGTTATCACATGTGCGTGTTACCTTGTAGTACCACTGCTAACTATTGTATATGTGTGTGACTTTGTAGTACTATTGCTAGTTATCACATGTGCGTGTTACCTTGTAGTACCACTGCTAACTATTGTATCTGTGTGTGACTTTGTAGTACTATTGCTGGTTATCACATGTGTGTGTTACCTTGTAGTACCACTGCTGCCAGTGTGGTAATGTCTTCTGCGCCAAGTGTATACAAAGACATACCCCTTTGGCCGGCCACTACTCACAAAAGCCTGTACCTGTCTGCCGCGACTGCTACAGAACTATCAAGTCACGCAAATCTCTCTTCAACTTACAGAGGTACTCTGAGCAACACACATTGACAGGGGACATAACTCCCACATCTCCAGATGAATGATGATAGTTTATTTCTAGTTGATAATAGTTAGATACCTGGCGTCTTCTGTCATTTAATTGTTACTTTATAATATTTTTAATCGATTTGGATGATCGCTGTCAGACATTTTTTGCTGTCGGCAATAAACACAGTTAATCTAATTTTGTGCAATTATATTTATACATTATGAGGCTTAGATATACTCAAGTGGAGGCAACTCCAAAGCTGAAACTGTAATGGCTAGAATTAATGTATTTCATTGATTGTAAATAGCAATTGCTTTTTTAATGTCTTAACCAAAAATAACCAATGATATTTTTATGGCTTGTGATTGGCTCCAAAATATACACTGTCTAATCACAGAGTGTTTTTTGTTTAAAGTTTTGTTTTTTGTGTTAATTATTGTTTATTTCTCAGTCTTCATGCATACGTCGTCGCGGTGAATAGTAGTAGAAAAACAACAAAACAAGCATAGTCAAGTTGACCTTGACATGAACCAATGTATGTGTCATGTGATAATAGTGTGGATAGTTGAACCTACTCATCCTCTTTGCCACTCATTTCTCAAAAGAGTGTGGACACGGACAAAATCAGAATATGATGAAAATCCTTTTTCAAAAGACACGACAGGGGTATAAACGACAAGATTACAGCAAAATTTTGTTTTGATTTTCATCTGTTTATTATAGTTCTCAATAATACTATCACGAATGAACATCCGCTATGTGATTTTCTGCCGGAATAAGTTGGTTCTTCAAGTAGCCATCGCAATGGCAGGAAGATTACAATCACTGAAGGTCTCGACGTTCTGACGCTCAGCTGTATATCTCCTGTAGTCCGTCATTTATACTGCGTTGACACGAGTTTGCACATGCATTGTGTTTGGGAATGTCAGGTATCAGCTGTACTTCCCTCTCATCGTTATCAGTATTCCAAGAGTTTCATCTTCTTGGAAGTCTGCAGGTTGCAATTTCATTTGCTGTAATCTAATATCTATTTGATTTCGTCTCGGGACATTCCCAGTGTTTTTATTTAGAACAGTGTATGAGAGGTATGACAGCTTTTCGAGTACTCTGCCATCTAACCACTTGTTCATTACGATGGTGAAGTCTTGCAGAGTTAAAAGGAAACCATTGCTGAGTTGACAAAGAACTCTTGCCGATTTGTTGTAGTTTTGATGAGTTGAAAAACTTGTTTGCAACTTTTCCTTCAGAATCTGGTTAGAGGCAGTATGTGATCTGCTATTGTGTATCACAGTTGGTATTACGCATTGTTGGCTCAACCAAGCATTCTCTCTACAGGCTAACAGTTTTATCTGCTCCGAGTGTGTTCCGATTCGCAAGTATTCATCTGGTTATCTGATCTTTTCATTATTCAATTGACGACATTCAGATCTGCTTCTTCGTATCAATTGAAACGTTGATGGCCAGGTTAGCTTGTTGTGTGATCGAACCCCCAGTCATTGTCAAACTTGATGCAATGGATTGTGTTGTGTTATCAGGTTATACAAAACCAGAAATTCTGTCTTGGCAAACATTTTTTTGCATGTTTTCACTAACTCGCTGCTTATACTGTATGGTGGGAAATTTACATGGTACTTAGTTACGTCAGGCCCCTCCCCCCCCCCCCCCCAGTCAGTCAACAAAGATGACTGAAATGGATAGCCTGGGACCTAGCAGACTAGCTACTCACCTCTAGATGTTGGATATTAAAGATGAACAGCCTAGGAACAGAGACCAAGGAAGTGAAGGACCAAATAAGGAGTGGAAACTTGCCACTACTCTAAAAAGAGTGGAAAAGCAGCCCAGACCTGTTTTGCCATGTGCTCATTTTTATGATTGGCTAGTATTATTTACCAAATTGTATTGTATGTTTTGGTTGATGCATTGTTTTCTATTGTTAAGTGTGATTGGTTCATCCTAATAAGGGGGTGAATGTTCCTTCTTGTCTTCTATAATAGGAGCTCTTGCGCTGCTTTACAGGCAGAAGTATTGTGGATTGTGTTTAAGTACCCTTATGTATTACTAAATAGCATTGTAAGTGTTTACTCATTTAAACTGTGGTGGTTGTGTATGGGTCGTGGACCCCGTGGAGTTGCTAATGTCTATTCGGGGTAGACCCGGAAGTGTTGGAGAATAGGAGAGTGGATGTCGTTGTGTCGTTAGTAGAGGACGCAAATCTATCACAGTATGATAGATGCTCGCGCACAAGGAAGTCTGTGTAATAGGTGATAAAGACTAGGTAATTGTTCTCCTCATCTATCATGATATCCATACCAATATTCATGGTTTGGACGGTACACGTATGTCACGGTTTTGGAGCAAGATTTTTTTCTGCTGCAGTGGTGCATTTGTTCAGTCTGTATTCGGATGTGCATGGCCAAAAAAACTTCCGTTACTCAAAAAAGGGTATCTGCTGTTCTGTGATGGCTCGTACAGTTTTCTTAGTGTATCAGGTCTGTCAGTCTTTGGTATCACAACGCATGAGCCCGTCCCTTTATCAAGTAATTAGGCCATCCTAGTATGATAGGTTTTGTTATTTTGTTCAACTTCACCTCATTTTTTTGTGGCCATTTTTTTTGATCATCAGTGCGCTAAGAATCAGGTAAGTCTTTTGTCAGGTTGGTTCAAATCTGACAAAAAAATTTTATTTGGAAGTTCAAACTCTGGCAAAACTGCGTCCTTTGTGCTCAGCAATAGCATATCAACAGTTAGTTGTTGCAGAACAAGGCTGTATGATACTGTCATTAGGTTTCTCTAATGTTCTGAGTCTAACATCATTGGCTGCAGCAGTTTAGGTAGCTTGTTGAGAAGAGTTTCCCTAGCCTCATGGTATGTGTAGACTGTAATTTCCAGGTTACCGAAGGCACCCTGCTCAAATTTCTGCATACCATATATAATTGCTAGTAGTTCCAGTTCCTTTGGTGCATGGTTTTGCTCAATTGATGGTAGGCTTATAGACATATCACATATTGGTTTGTTATCCTAGATGAATGTGGTTACAAGCCTGCAGTCCTGGAGTATATCTGTACCCCTGTGAGTTCATCTACTTTGAAGTGCTTCAGTGTTTATACACCAAATTAGAGCTGTATGAGTTTACTAAATGGCATGTCCTGGTCTTCAGCCTAAACAATTCGTTCTCTGACATTTGTCAGTCTTTTCATTGGTTCAAATTCAACAGAGCAGTTGGGTGTAAAATTTGACATGTAGTTGATGTGACTGAAGACTATTTTGACCCGATCACACTACCAGTAGCTGGTGACATTTTTTCACGCGCAGTCAGTTTTCTTAGATTTGTTTCGACATTGTTGTTCGTTATCCCATAGCCAAAGTGTGGTAGTTCTAAAACTAACTAGAACTTTTTTTGTTTAGTTTAGGATTTTTTTGCCGGACCTCAATCTGTAATTGTTCCAGATGGTTGCATTATATGGTTTCATCAGTTGTTGCTTCTTTGCCATGTATAAGGAGGTCGTCTGCTACAACAGCCATTCCATGTAGACCATCTAGAAGTTCTACAAAATGTCTTTGGAATTTTTTCACTGACGGAAACAAGATCAAAGCCATTCTGAGTAATTTTTATTGTTGCCATAATGCATATAGAAAGTAATCAGATCGTTTAATGTCTTGTCAAAACACTTTTTGCATTATAGATAGAAAATGCTTTTGTGACATCAAGTTCTACTAGTGCCGTTGAGAGCTAGCATTGGAAAATGGTTGCATTTGATGACTTTTTTAGGTTTGACAGATCCCGATAGAGTAGTAGTTTCTTACAGTGCCATGTTTGCTGTTGGTCCAGTCTAGTTACCTACTCCGCAAGTTAAAAAGTTGGTTTTTAACCGGGCTTTTGAGGTGTGTTTTAGTTAAGCTGATATAGACATAGGTACTTTTGGATTATGTCTCCTTCATTTTGGTGCAGTATTTTTTAGGAAAACAGCCTGCACCCTTGTGTACATCGGTGTATTGCTTTACTAAATTATCAACGTTTGAAGGGTGAGTCATTAGATTTACCCGTTTTTGTGTAATTGTTGAAAGGTCTCAATCCAGGCATGTCTTCACAGACACGAAGTTAAAATGGTTCATTTCCATTATACAGAAATTATGTGGCATGTTCCTCAGCTGAAGACAGAACTGTCTAATTGGCTTGGTTTTGGAGCCAGTGAAAGGTGTAGATTTTTTGATCTATTGTCAATCAAGGTCTGTTCTCCTAAAGGGCAGTAATCTTCGAAGTTGGATATGATGTATGAAGCTTTGGTATCCAGCTCCTGATGCAGAGCTATATATTTCTTTTGGTTTGTATTGTACTTGGCATCTTCTTGTTTGATGGTATGAATTAAACACTGAGCAAAGATTCCTCAGGTTTGTCTTTGAAAACTTTAGTTGTTTAGTTGGTTTGCTTTGTAGATAGTTTACAGAAGTGATTGTATTTGATACGGCTATGGCACTGCTGAGCATATGCTGGGAACTTCCCTGATGGATATGACATTCCACAGTTTCTATATTTGGACTTGGCATTGTTTCCGAGTTTTCAGACGCCAATATATTTTTGTTGCACACTTGTTTACTCCGCCTCTGAATTTTAATGAATCCGCTAAAAACAGATTCACCAAACTCAGCTTTGATTGCCTTCAGGTCACAAGTGAAAGTCGCCGATATTCTGCATTTTCCGATAACTTAATCTAACCACAAATCCTCCTCTAACAACTTTCTTCTTGCTCCTTAATCGCTGATGTTGAGCGGTAAAATTTAAGGAGGAATATTGCACAGCATCATGGTGTATTCTTCTGCCAATATATACCTTCACTTGGAGCCCTTTAACAATCTTTCTTTGATTTTCTTACAATAGTTTAAATTTTCTAACAACATCAGCAAGAACATTCGTAGAGTTGACTTCAATAACTTTGAAACTTTTGAAGACATACTAAAATCAATAGAACTGAGCAGGAGTGCAACATTTAATTTGCCTTCTTTATCGTTTTCAAATGCAGTAAGGTATAGGTCGAACTCTTCCTTAAACCTGATCTGCTGATTTCATAAACCAGCACCATCTTGACTAGGTTTGGGAACTATAAAAGTCAATCTCTGTCATGTTCTTTCTTGTCTAAGTCATTTTCTCCCACTCATAGATGTGCAAGGTGTTTCTGATAAGGCATCATTATTTGCAGGTATTTTTTCAGTTTTACATAATGCATTTAAAGTCTATGAGTTGGACAGCCAATAGGTGATAGCATAAGTACCAAATTAATTGGCAGTAACAAACAGGTTCAGTCCTATTTTTTGTGTAGAATGTCCAGGCAAACTGTCATACATCAACAGTAATAGTCGTTTCAGAGCAGTCCTAGACGGACTATAGTTGAAGCGTTTTTAAATTGCAAAGTTTAAACATTTCCTCCCTGTTTGTTTGGCCGAGTCTTGCTCAGAAGGCAGCAAATATTGGTGACAAGAGAGAAAGACTTCTTTATACTCAAATGCATCTCATTTAAAACTCATAGGAGTACCAACTCCATACTTTCGTCTCATGCATTCATTTCTGCTATCTGCATAAACCTGGTGATGAAGTTCGGATATTGAAATGTCAAAGGAGTGCAAGGGTGCCTTGTGAGACCTGGTTAGGTACATAATTGGAAGCATCAACCTTATGATTAGCAGCAGAGACCCAACTACTGCTACCAACTACTTGTGCCATTTGGTGTAAGTTTGAAAGCACTTCCACATCGACAAGCACTGGGACCTAATATTGACATCAACAGCTTTTGATTTACACAAGGCTTCGTTAGACAACATCTCTGTTTTCACAGAACCTCTCAGCGGGGAGGAATGTTGAGCAGCTTACGTGAAACAACCAGGATAGCTTGAACTGGCCTGGGAAGGATAGCTTGAACTGGCCTGGGAAGGATAGCTTGAACTTGCCTGGGAAGGATAGAGATCCCGGGTATCAGTAATCATGAAATGTGCACAGAGTTGAAGGAGAATGAACTCTAAGGAACCGAGCGTCTGAGGAATAAAACAACACATATTTAGCTTCCTTCACGAAATCGCAAACAATATTACATTCCATATGGCACCAACAGTTCCATTTGCAATGGAAGAAACTAGGGTAGATTTCTCCAATTTCTTACTTCCGTTCCAGTGTTCCACCTTTTTGAACAGAAAGTCTAGCGAAACTGTTACAATTTACATACCTTTAGTGAAGAATAGTGCTTGCAAGCCAACCAATTATTAGGTGTTAAATTTTGAAATGAGCTACCTTGAGCTTGTTATCAGCTTTCACCGCATGACTTTTAGAGTATTTTACGGCTAGATAAAATATTTCAGGAGCTTGCTTTTATGACTTTGGAAGAGTCCCTGTAGAATTAGCAGAGATGCCGCCAAACCGAATAAGGTTTTGAGATTTCTCAAGAATCAGTCATAAAAATGCAGTAAATTGCTAGTGTTTTTGGTTGCATGCATCATTTATGGATGTGGTGCACTATCTTCCTCAAATGTGTATTTGGCTCTTGAGAACACGGGTTAATTCGACATGCATCTGAATCCTTTGCTTGTCAAACTCAAAAATTGAGTTAAAGTACAAACCATTTTATCACAGAGGCACACAACTCAATCCCATCGGAGACAAGAGCAAAATGCTTACAATGTACTCAAACTCATTTTCTCATTGCATGATGCCAACAATCAAAATCTTTGCCATTCCTGTAGAAACCCATGAATTTTTGTTAGGTAGTAAACGTCTTTTACTCCTACAAGAAAAACGGAGAATATTATTCATAATGGCAGCAGCAAGTGCAAGTGAAAACCAAGTGTTTGCAATACGAGCTTTAGGAAGAGATGGTGATGAATCAACGCACTACGGAGTAACAGAAGATAGCCTATCAAAGGCAAATATTTTTTCTTTTCGGGTACAAGAAACTGAGAACTTTATAGAAATATACGAAGATGTCAATATAAAATTCGGCAAAGACGGATCTGCATGGAAGTACAAAGCAACAGGTGGTTTGAGACAATCTTATGAGCCCATGGTTGTAAGCTTGAGAAATGGAGAGAAGCTTTTCACTGTTGGTATTCAAAAGGTTGAGCTGGAGAGTGCATACTTCATGAACTACCAACAAATGGTTTATGATTATTATTATATCGCTGAAGAAAAAGAACACGAAGTAAAAGTTAGATTTATTACAGATAGTTCCAAGCATGTTGGAGCGTTGATACGTGCCAGAAAGCAATTTTCATCAGTTATTGTTACTATTTATGGAAAATTACCAATGATTGAGATACTTGCTTTAACAATGGCTGGTTTCAAACATTATTATTGTTTTTTTAAGCTTCATTTGCATTCTATACCAGCTCATATACCTTGTCTTATGACCAGACAACAATGGCGAGACCAACTTTTCGACCAAGGCATTAAAACCATAAGTCACATGATACTACGTCCATCTTGTGAGGATAGAACAGGTACTAAATACATGGAGTTACTGCATGGGCAATCCAAGAAAGTAGTAATGGTCATAGCATACTTTGGGTCTTTATTGGACGATGCGACTATCCATTTTCGAACTCCCGCTGATAGACTTGTGTTTAAGACAAAGGATACAGAGGACCAATCAGGGAATGTTTCTACTGATGTAATGATAAGAACTATCAAAGAAGGGAGTGTGGAAAGTGGAAAGTTTTTCATTAATATTCAGCGGATGTATGAAAAGCCTAGGGACAATCCACCTTTAATCACCGAAATATATGAAATGAGGAGGATAACTCCTTCTGTTAAAATAAGTGAAGGAGAAGATAAGTCCTCAATAATATTGAAAGCATTAGAGTTCAGCGAGACAGCCGATACCTTATTGCATAGATATTTGGTGTTGGCCCACGCAGCCAATATTGCTATTAGACATTACAAACTTTTAGACTGTTGTCTGCCATTTTTCGATCGTTATCCTTACTGTACGGAAGGTTTTTATGGATACTTCTAAAAATAAACAGCAAGCAATAAAATTTAAGAATGATAGCAACTTCAAATTTTTTTAATAATCTTTTACCGTGTTCCTACTAGTGCTAGGACGGGTATGTACCCGAACTCGAACCCGCGAGTATGAATGGACGAGTAAAGTACCCAAACCCGTGGGTATGTCAAAGTTATAATTTCGAGTATTGAACTATAAAGCCTCTGGAACGGACAAAGAAAGTACGCGCTATAAATTTTTCATTTAGCACTGCTTAGTTCTATGACAACGCCGAAAGTATCGGGCAGATAATTCTACGCTTGTGGCATAGACTAAGGACACCATATACTTCGTCCATAGTCTATGCCATATACTTACAGGTTATAGGTCTATGGTTTATGCAGTCTGTTCTTTGGATTTGCTGTCAAACCAAATTGGCGACTTAGCAGGCTGGAAATTATTTTAGTCAAACAAGAGAGAGAAACAAAAGATGAGCCTAATTATTGTTTTTGGCCATAAATAATAAAAGCTCAATGCTACACAATAATATATGTTATGAAAATTGAATTATTGTCTACCGGCGATTGATGTTATACAATTAAAATGATCTAGCATTAATTAATTGCTCTTATTTAATTATTTATTTTAAATAATTAATAAATAAAAACGACTATTTTAAATAATAATAACAAACAGTATTATGATGATAATTATTTTCATTATAATTATTATGACATGTCTCATTCTTATTATGATGGTCATCATTAAACAGTCTGTTGGTTTGTCATACTCCGCTAGTATAATCTTTTTTTTCAAAAGAATCAAGTTTTGAAAAAATTTATATTTATACACATGAATAAACCCAGTAATAATAATGTAAATCCATGATGGTTGATAATAATAATAAATAATGATCATCATTGTCGATGTCGCAGTGCATTATTACAATATTTATAATAATAATTAATGATGTTAATATTATTATGTGAAACAAAATAATTAATTATTATTATAAATAATAATACAATAATAATCATAATCAATAATCATCATCAACTAGTATTTACTGATAATTAATAAATGGTAATAATAATTATAATAATAAAACTGTTTTTTTATTCATCATGATTATTATTATGGTCTTGTAATCATATATATAAGAATCCTGATAATGAGATTATTGCTCACAATTGTTTTTAATTAATTGCATTTTTATTAATAATTATAATTATTGTATTAATATCAACAACAATATAAGAATAGCTGTTATTGTGATTATGTAAAAATTGCATTATAATATTCATCATATAATATTGTGGAGGAATGGGGTCGACCCAGTAACATTTATTATTTACTCACACTATTTATATATCCAAGCCGAACTCTAACTGTATTTATTCACAGGTCGAACATTTATCCTTATTTTTACATAATTATTTGTGTGCCTAATTTTCACTTATTGTATACATGTGCTTGGGCAGTCATCCATGCGATGGAGACTGCCCCCCCTGTTCTATGCAACGTTCTATTGGTTGTTATCTACCAATCAGCTGTACAGGCGTGGCCTGCTTTGTTCTATGTGCTGCCACTCATTGTTACATAATCTTTATTGTATAAATACGCTTGTTTCACAGTAATAAATCAGAGTTAGCCTACACTCTCACTTGCTTGTTGATTCTTATTGCATAAAGCACTTATGCAACGCACCAGTGGCTAAGCAGAAAACATACAAGTAAGCTCACACATACAGATTGCGCTGATAGATGAACAGACCAGTTCACACACTTGCACAATAACTTGGACAGTTGAATAGCTCTTGGACCAGTCGACTAGTAACTAGAATAATAGTCAGTAGAAAGTGTTCAGTCAATTCGACTTACACTGCACTCGGGCAAGTGATACTGGAACGATTATTTGAACTGCTAGTTCGACCCGACGCATCTATTCCACCGAATAGAAAATCAGTGGAAAGTGAGAGAGTTGTGACAACTCCTCACTGTGTATTGCTCGCGGGCGTAAAACGCTGCAAATTCTACTCTACGGTTTAGATTGCTGACCTTGGGCGGAGTAGAGGCGTACACTGCACTGCTTGTAGACACTTATTACTGTGGGCCGCTGTACAGGTGACAGCTACCACTCCACCCTAAATTCCTGTACAATATTTGAATAATAATCAATAATAATGCTTATGATAAGTAAGCATGAAGATACTAAATAACGTAATAGTTTTATTAAAGCTTGTAATTATTTTTTTTTCTGTATGATGCTGCTTTTTCATAATCATCATTTACTAAAATTTATTGTTGTATATTATTATTGACCACAATTAAACTGCAAGCGTAAAAATAACATACTTTAGTATTATTATTGTTGCTAGAATGAAAATATTATTAGTATAGTACTACTCCAACTGTACCCGAAATCGACCCGAAATTGGTACCAAATACCCGAACCCTACCCGAACTTTAAAATTCAAGCTCGTCCTAGCACTAGTTCCTACAGTCTTTTCTCCTTGAAAGCCACAGTGGCAAGCTTTGCAGAAGTTCACATCAGCTATTGCAAGCTGCTATTCTACAAACTACTAGTGACTATTTCGTTTAATTTTTTAAGGCTGCTCTCTACTTTAATAAGGGTGTTTTTAGTTTTTGTCAGTGCTTAAAGTTGCTGTTCTTGTTTTGGCCGAAAAATTGGGAAGATATCAATGCACAGTTTTCGACATAGACCTCACAGAACCAATAAATTCATTTACTTGAACGGTAATGTTTCTATGAAAAAGAACTTGTTTGCCATATCCCTTAGAGAGACTTAACTTACCTAGCACAACTGAAATAGAAGATACGGGCAGTTTTGAATACTATAGACCTTTCTTTGTGACCTTTCTTTATGAACTTTTTTTCAGTGCGGTTTGTCATGTGTCGTACATAAATAAAAATAACAACAGAAATTTTTTGGAAAGTTGACACTTGCTGAAAAAAATTTTGTAAGTGAAACTGTTTTAACAAAAGCCTTTACTGTTACAAAAATGTCAATTATCAATTGGTTTACGTTAGTTTCAACAATCTAGTTTAATTGTCTGCTTTCACAAACTTTGGTCACTTTCAGCTACATCTACATGCGCAACTCTTTTGGATCATCCGCAATTCTACAAGCAATCCCCAACTTTGTGTATACCTCTCCGTGTTGTTAGTCACCCTTGATTGTCTCATAAAATTTGCACCAAGCTATCTGTCTTTTTGTTTTGTCCACTTTTTTCAAATCCACCAGTTTTTCTCAGTTTAAAAATGGTCCACTGGTCAAGCACACAAGGCTGAGCTATTTCTACCCAATTAATAAGTCCCATTATAGCTGCGGTAGATTTTATCGAAAAAGTTTGTGAACACTGTGTTAAAACCACCAGTTTCTTCAGTATGAAAAGCTTACCTACTGTCGTTAGTCAGCAATAACAACTATCTAAAGTTTTAGGTGTAAGTTTACAATTATTCTAAATTCAGATTATCTCCTAATTGAAAGTCTACATCAAGGATTTTCAAATGGTGGACTACATTCTGGTTTAGAAGCCTAGCCTATTATTTTTGGACCTTGATTTGTCTTACAGTAAAATGAATTATACACCTGTATTTGGTAGTTACTTGGTCTATGAGTGTACTAATAGTTAAACCCGTGCACTGGAGGCTGCCATGTTTGATCTCACAAAGCCTCTCACTATGTGTGAAATACAAATCTAACCATCGCACTTCTGCAGTTCTAGTTCTGTTTAATAGAACAATCCTGATAATTTGAAACTCAAACATCTCATTGATAGTCTTTTTTATGTATCTAGTGCATCTGAAGTTACATTTGTGAGCGAAATATCCTGAGAGTCATGACAGTTTTTTGTTATTTATTCTCAAAAGAATATAGAAACTTGTCATGTTTGCATGTACATTATTACAATTACTCAATAACTACTTGTCTAGAATTTTTCAATATGTAGCAATAACAGCGTTTGTTGAGTTTTTCAATGTCTTTATTATTTAAAATTAAAAACTACCAAAGAAAAATAATTATTTCATTGTCTAACAGAGCAATAACTTTGCTACAGTAATCTACAAGTTATCAACCACTCAGCTATCACCAAGCTGTAGATAATTAAAGCTTATGACATTGGAAACGTAAAAGACGACGGAAAAAACATGTCTGTGATTGCTACCTTCTGCTACCAAAAATCAGAAATAAATAACCAGAGATAATTTTGATAGATGACAACTTTACTTACACTTATCAAACTTAATATCTAAAAAATCAATGTTGCACCTTTGTTGTACCGCTGTTGTACCTTTGATGTACCGCTGTTTTAAGGAACTGAATGCGAGATCAGTACCACTGTCTTAAGGAAATGGATGTTAGATCAGTACCGTTGTCTTAAGGAAATAAATGCTAGATCAGTACCGTTGTCTTAAGGAAATGGGTGTTAGATCAGTACCGCTGTCTTAAGGAAATGGATGTTAGATCAGTACCGCTGTCTTAAGGAAATGGATGCTAGATCAGTACCGCTGTCTTAAGGAAGCAAATGCTAGATCAGTACCGTTGTCTTAAGGAAATAAATGCTAGATCAGTACCGTTGTCTTAAGGAAATGGATGTTAGATCGAAGCGGTAGTTTTACATACAACAATAATTACTGTAGATCGGATGTTAGCCTGTGATTTAGTGGAGGACCAACTAGTTTAACCAAGTTGGATTGAGGTTAGTACAAGCCCCTCCCCAACCTTATGTTTGTGTTTCCCAACTGTCACACCCATCAACAAGTGATACATAACACTCTTTACATGATATTATGCATTCATTGGTGTTTATAGTGAATTGTTTCTGAAACAAGTTGGTGTGATGGATTTGAGTAGCAAATTGTTTTGTTATTTTTAGGTTTATTTTTTCATCCAGTTTCTAACGCTTTCCACGCCCCTTCAATTTCCTTTCACAACCGCTTCAATAGTAAGAGCCCCCTCACGCTTTCAAAGGGCCGTTTTACCTTTAAAGAATTCTCCACCTGCACCTGGAGTTGTTACATAACCTCATATTGCTGCATACAAAGTGTTAGTAATGTAGACAATGGAAGCTCTTGGGGTATCTAGCTATTCAGTTAGAGATATAATTTTATTGCAACAATTGTGTTTGATAATATTATTTGCTAAAACGCTTTGGTAAAGCCAGTTTTTTCTAGTTGCCACTGAGGAATGCTAGTATTTCCTTTGCTTCATTTTGGCAACTTTAGAATGAACCTCTGAAAGGTTTGTTTCACTGCCCTAAATTAATTTGCAAACAGCAATGACAGTTGTTGTCTGTAAATGCTGTGTGTTCACATCAAAAATGCTTGTACTGTGAAGTTATCAGTTTTGATTACAGAAACAATTACTTTTTTTTTTTTACTTTTTTGCAAAGTAGAAAAATTGCTAACCCGTAAATAGCAGAGAATCAACAAATAGGAGATTGGCACGTTCTTATACCGCTCGTTTTCAAACAAGTTTTGTACTAAACAAAAATGCATTAACTTCTTTCTGGTTAGACGGCATAAAGTTGAAGAAAGATAATTTGCTATACAAAGTCATACATTTTGGCATTCACAAACCTACAAAACTATGCCAGTTGGACTCTAGTGTATCACACAAGGGTAAGTACTCCTGGTTTTTGGCTAGATTCATTATATTTAAGCAATAGAGTTACATTTGAATAGCTCTATCAATTTTAGTTGGTACACAAGTATACCATTATTATTTATTAATACATTAAACAATAGAGAAAACTACAATAAATGTTATATAACATGTAGAGAGTGTTTTACAGACTGTTAAATCAACATGTACATATAGTGATTGAGTCAGCAATCCTCCTAGCGATTAACCAAACTCTACTCAAATGTTGCAAGGTTTCTAAACAAGACTCATTCTTCAGCAATTCCTGTCAAACTCTTTGTTAAACACTGTAGCCTACGAGTTTTTAAGGGTTTTTAAATCCAACTGCTGACACTCACTGTATGTACAGACAGCTTTACAGACATGCGATCGCAATTTATACAAGACAAGGCAACTCTTTTTGAGTTAACCAGCCTCTAACTAAAAAACCATTAGAATTTACTTGACAAAGAGAGTCAAAGAACTTTATCACAACTTTTTGCTCAAGACCATTGATACGATTTAAAAGCAACAGGCTTTTAAGGCCTAGGCACACCACAAACATCTACATTGCACCCAAACCATAAACCTCAAACTCATAGATGTTTAAATTGGTGGTAGCATTCAGTTGCATTTGAACAAACTGACCACTGATTGGCTGGTTACAACCAATCAGTGTGTAGAACTGGTTGAGAACTCCATCATGATAGGCACAAAGAGATTGAGGGTTGACATCATAGAATATCTTGTCTTCCTCCATAGATACAGTGATGATGGCGTTTTTAGCTCTATTCCACGTTGACCAGGATTCTGCAAAGTGAATTATTCAGACATACTGTGTTTTATCTACTGTATTGATTAATGAATGATTACTGGCGTTCCAAACCAGACATACAAGAGCATCAAAGAGGTGTTTGGTACAAATATTGCTAAATTATGACCAGTTAGTTCAATCAAAAGTGAATTCTAGAAACTTTGCTTATAACCATTCGCATTGCCCTTGATTTTTGCAAAAAAGCTTAAGGTTACTGGGCTCTTTTAAAGTTGAGTATGAAATTTTTTTGTTTTTTAGCATTTTTATGCAAGAAGTAATTTGTGTTTTTAAAGAAACCATACAACATACTAAAAAGCAACTCCACATAAATGTTTCATTATCACCCAACAACGTTAAAAATATTAAATTGAACTGAATCCTGCCAAGCCTTTTGCTTTAAACCATTCGAAAACTTGCTGACCCATAGCTTATGATGGCATAAACATTTCCATAGAAAGTTGGGTGAAGAAGACTCTAAATGCCTGCTCGTTAAGTTTTTGATCCGAGCAAAGTTTCGAAAGTTGAACAAGAATCACTTTAAATAGAACTAACCTGAAGCTCTGTTGAGAATTCTAACTCCCCAGATACAGTAAATGTCAAGTAGATTGACTCTGAGCCAAGGTTGCGCTTCATTTTTTGTGTGAGCAATGCTCAATCTTTCATCATCCGCCGGTGGTAGGTAGATTCCATCAACTGCATAAGATCCAGCCAGTGGCCGAGAGCCTCCATTCACTAAATAGACTGATGATATTGTGACAGGTTTATCTATAAAGAGACGTGTTATATAAATAAAAGCTGTCCACACTGCCAACGGTATTATTAATTGAAATTATATCAAGTCTTTGTTACACAAATGTAACTATATGGTACAAGTATATACTGTTTTTAGCAATAACTACCCTTCCCCTTCTCTTTCTCTCTATCCAATAACACCAGAAAAAAATAATTAAATAAAATGTTGGTTTGTAAAGTTTTAACAATGTGTTATTGTTACTGAAGAACAGAGAGAATGTTAGCTATATAAACCATAGCATACCTCTAGCCAGCAGAGAGTTTGGTTCCAGTGGATGTTGCACATAAAACTCATCTTCTACCAACTCTGTAGACTTTATCCATAGATTGACACAACTAAATAAACTACAAGACTTCTCTGACTCATTGTACAGATAACCAATACAGGCATTGACTGTATTACACTCAAGTGCACAACATTCAACACTTGTCACTGTACTTCTGTTGAGTATATCATCTGGTCTCACTAATTGTACTTTGTTGTACAATTTACCAATGCTGCACTCAGCGGAAAAGATCAACCATAGACATAGGAAACCTACAGTATAAAAGTATATGATTAAGGAAGCAATATTTGTTAGTTCTTGATGCAAACTCTGTGATAGATAAATTTTCAACTTCTTGCTACCTCTAATGCTAAAAAAGGTAGTTTCGCTGTTCTGACATTGTCCTACATTTGAAAGTCAGCTCAAACCAGTAAATATAAACACAGCAATCAAATATACCTGAGTGTTCTAGGAAATGGGTAATATGCATTTTAAGTAATCAATAATGAAAGAAAAAATTCAGTACTGGCCCGTAAGAGATCATGAAATCAATTTAAATGATGTTAGGTTGCAAATAATCAAGCACTGACTAAAAACAAATTATAGGCATGATAAACTTATGAAATCACAAACTTACAAGAAGACAGAACAAACATGCCTGCGGTTGCTACCTTCTGCTACGAAGATCAAGAAATAAATAACAAGATTTCACTTTGATAGATGACAACTTTACTTGCACTTATGAGACTTTATATCTACCAAATCAATATCGTCCCGCTTCTGTACCTTTGATGGACTGTTGTTGTACCTTTGATGTACCATTCTCTTACTTTTATCTAATGGATGTTAGATCAAAATTGTAGTTTTAGTTATTACGGTGATTACTCCGCATTTTATGTTGATTAAAATGAAACCGGGTGTTAGCCCACGATTCAGTGCAGAACTAGCAAGTTTACAACGTTGGTTGCATGGTAATACACCCCCTTCCCTATCCGCATTTGGGTTTTCTGTTTCTCAACTACTAAACTAACCAATAAGTTGCAGACAGCAATTCTCATTTATTCATTTGTGTCTGTTGTTTGCCATTTCTCTAACTTGAAGTTTGATTTATTTGAGAGCTTTTTTTCTTTGATCTCCCTGGTCCTTGCATAACCCCCAACACCCTCCATCTCCCGTTGCAAGAGTCTCCATTTATGTCAAAAGAAACCAATGCCCATAGCTGGGGTTGTCACATAAGCTAGTAACGAACAGAGCTAAATAACCATGCAATTTTTCTGCCCTCACAGCCCCGCTCTCTGAATGGCATGTTATAGCAACAGCTCCCACAGTTCCTACTGCCTTTGCTGTGACCTGTGACTGACCCTTATTCCTTCCACAGCTCGAAAGCCATAATAAAAAACAAACTACCTCATTACTGATAGTTGATCTATGCTACGCTTGGTTTCTCACCACCGGCCCTCTACGTAGTTACCTCCAGCTTTTTGTAGTAAATAAAAGTTTCTGTGCCATCTTATTTAAATTTCAGCATTAAAATTTGGGTATATTTAGAGATTTTCATTGGCCAAAATTTAACTCAAACCAAAAAATGTAAATTCTAAAGAACCTGGAGATAGTCACTTTAAAGGCAATCAAGCCTCAGATGGTGGAAGATATATGTTTTGTTTAAGAGCGAAAGAAGGAACAAGCCAGCACCTGGGAATAGACAGTTGTTTGTTTGCTGTTGATAACAACATATGAAGTAATCCCAAACTAGTGGACAAGAAGCTTTATTGGGATAAATCAAGGAAAGATGAAGGGGGTAAATGAAAGGGGTAAAAAGAGAAGCAGTGGAAAATGAAAGGAATAGAATTGAATCTCTCTGTTAAGACCTCCCTCAATATTGCATGTCAGATGTTCACAAATGGCATTTAAAATATTGTAATAGAAATTAATGAACAAAACACTTGGTGACATTGCATGGGCTCCTTTCCCATTACCCTTTCCATCACTCCATCCCCTCCCCCCCCTCAGTCTTCCCATACATTCATTTTATTTTTCTCCCATGCTGAGCCACTCTACAAACATCCCATCCAATCCTATCAACAGAGATCCTGTCCACCAACCTCTTGATCACGCTAGTTTGCCTGACAGATCCTCCATTCCTTTCCTCATTGGTTTCAACCCTCTTTTATATTGCAGACAACCCAAGCCTCCTACCTATACAACCCTTGAGACAGGCTCATTATACAAGATGGATAGGAAACAATTCCTGGAATATTTACATCCAGATCCCTGGAGACTCCAATCAGAGTGCAGATGTACTTAATACCCCCAAAGTTAAAAAGAGAACTGAACCAGCTGATGCTTGTAAATGGACTTGAAATTTCCGAATTCATTTATTTCCACGGAGCCAATGGAAACATTGTATTATAAACTTATACACTCTCTATTTAAACTTTGACCCAGTTATATTTTGTTAGTTATGAGTTAGCTGTGACAGGGAAAGCATACAGTTTGTACTTTTTATGGAGAACAGATAAAGCTTGGTTAACTTATCCTCTGGTGCATTTTTGCCTGGTTGCTCGCTATGGCTTACTTTTGGTACCTGTTGGTGTGAGGACTCAGTAGTAGGTCAAGGTCGAGTAGACTTGGAAGTTGATTGAGTTTTCTAAAAACAATAAAAATGGTGCTCCCAAGTGCTTTTAATAATATTCTTCCCAATGACTTAGTATTCTCTAAGCAATAGCAGCCTCCTTGCCTAACTCTGTTATAAATACTGTAAGTGTTTGCCGGAATTCAATACAATATGAAGGTATATAGTTAAGTTTACAATATGTAGTATTTCTTGCTCAAAATGTGGAATAACTTGAGGCTGTGTTTTCTCTACCTTTATTGCTAATATGGGTAACTTCATTGATTTTAGATTTTCTTACGTCTGAAAGTCAGTTGAAACCAACAGAAAAAAAATTATGGAATAATTAAACCATAAGAGTTATAAAAGAAGAAAAAAATTAGGAGAAATGGACGACTCATTTATCAGAGAAAATCAACAATAAAGTATGTATCAATAGAAGTCTACAGGAAAACATTGTATGGTCTTTTTTTGCCGGAGAACATCTTCAACAAAAGTTTACGTACTTTACATAATTGAAAATGAAGAGTGAAATAATTTGGTCTCAGGGCAGAGTTTAATGAGTCATGAAAGAATACAGAGTGGGATGCATTTATTTATTCATAAAACAATACAGTAATATGTTATGTTTGAATATAGATTATTAGAACTACCCAATAACTGTTCAGCTGAGACATTTAAATCTGCAGCAATATGCAGTATTTGGTGACGGAACAAACATCTCTGTGGTTGCGACCTTCTGCTACCAAGAACCAAAAATGAATAACAAGAAATAACGTAAACAGCTAACAACTTTACTTACACTAATGAGACTTTATATCTAACAAATCAATGATATACCTTTGATGTCCCACTGTCTTAAGTTAATGGATGTTAGATCAATACCGTTGTCTTAAGTTAATGGATGTTAGATCAGTGCCGCTGTCTTTAGTTAATGGATGTTAGATCAGTACCGCTGTCTTAAGTTAATGGATGTTAGATCAGTACCGCTGTCTTAAGTTAATGGATGTTATATCAGTACTGCTGTCTTAATTTAATGGATGTTAGATCAAAGCTGTAGTTTTACTTACAACAATAATTACTGCAGACAAGATGTTAGTCTGTGATTTAGTGAAGAACCAACTAGTTTAACCAAGTTGGATTGAAGTTAGTACAAGCCCCTCCCCAACCTTATGTTTATGTTTCCCAGCTGTCATACCCATCAACAAGTGATACAAAACAGTCTTTACATGATATTATGCACTCATTGGTGCTTATAGTGAATTGTTTCTGAAACAAGGTGGTGTGATGGATTTGTGTAGCATTACATTTTGTCATTTTCATTTTTCCTTTTTCATCCTGGTTCCACCGTTCCCACACCCCTTCAGTTTTTTAACATTTGCATGAATATTTGCGATTCGAAAAGTTCTAATGGCTACTTTTTGAGCTAGAAATGAGAGGCTCTTGCACCAGTTATGTCTGATAACGCTTCGGTAAAGCCAGTGTTGCCTTCCACTTGCTACCGAGGGTGTTAGTATCTCTGATACTTCATTTTGGAAACTTGTCATGAAACTCTGTAACGTTCATTTCACTGACCTCAATTCACTCGCTAACAGCAATGACAGTTGTTGATTGTAGATCCTCTGTTGTGTTCATATCACACAAAGATTGCAATGTGATTATTTTAGTTTTAATTACAATAACCCTAATTTATTTTTATTTTTTAGAAGTAAACAGGTCGCTAACCCATAAATAGCATTAAATCAGTAAATAGTAAAAGATTGGCACGTTGTTCAACCACTCGTTTTCAGTCCCTTTTTGTATTAAACAAAAATATGCTAACTTATTACTGGATGAGCAGTGTAAATTAGACAAAGTATAGTTTGCTATACAAAGTTGTGTGTTTCAAGATTTATCAAGTTAAGAAGATATGCCACTTGGGCCATACTGTTTCCTGTAAGGTTAAATATTCCTGGTCTTTGTGTATATACATTATATCTAAGCAATAGAGTTACATTTGAATAGCTCTATCGTTTTTTGTTTGTAAACAAGTATACCATTATTATTTATTAATACAATAAACAATAAAAAAACAACAATAAACATTATATAGCATGCCCACCCAACAAACAAGTGTATATTGTACAAAACGTTGTCTAGATGTCGGTGAAGATCCCCTGAACGATTTGCGAAAACGTTTACTTCACTACTTTCGGTAGACACCCTTGAACGTTATTTAAACATTATTCTCAATGTTATAGACAAACATTTACACAATTATTGAGTAATGATAACTCAGAATGTTGTATTAGTGTTGCCTGGATGTCTATCAACATTGTGCGTAAAACGTTTATTTCACAAATTTCTGCAGACACTATTGAACATTATTTGAATGTTATTGCCAATGTTATGGACAAACATTTATACAATTTTTGTATAGCGATGCTTCAAAATGCTGAATTATTATTGCCTAGATATCAATCAACATTCCCTAACGATTGTTCGCAGAATGTTTATTTCACAACTTTCTGTAGACACCCTCAAACCTTAATACGAGGTTATTCACAATGTTACCCACAAACATTCGCGCAATGTTGAGGCAATGGTATATTGTAATGTTGCATCAACATTGCCTGGAGGTCACAAAATTTTCTCTGGGCATTGTATGCAAAACATTTATTTCATGACTTTTTGTAGACACCTTTCAATGTTGTTGCAATGTTACACCCATTTTCCTCCAAAAACATCCTACAAATTTTTTGTTAATGTTTTCATTATCTGATATTTCAAAACTTTCACAAAACATTGATTGAACATGTTTCACTAATGTCGTTATAAAGTGTTTACAAGCATTCATTAGACATATCACAGCGACGTTGTTGTAGACTGTTTACAAAACATTCATCAAAGAAGGTTACACCGATGTTGTTATGAAAAGTGTACAAAACATCCATTAAACATGTTACACAAATAATGTTACAAAATGTTTACAAAACGTTCATTATGCATGTTACAGCAGCGTTGTTATCGATCGCTTACAAAACATTCATTAAAGAGGTTACACCAATGTGGATATAAAACTTTTGCAAAACGCTTATTAAACACGTTACACCAATATCGTTAAAAAATTTAAGGACAATGCTCCTGAAACAGATATCACCAATTTGATTTTAAAATGATTAAAAACCATTCATATAAACATGTTACCCCAATTTAGTCATAAAATCTCTACAATACACCGTAGAGCATGCTATTTTGTCATGCAATCATAAGAATAATACACATGAAGCAATAAA
The DNA here is from genome assembly GCA_945261195.1 of Cryptosula pallasiana. Taxonomy (NCBI): domain Eukaryota; kingdom Metazoa; phylum Bryozoa; class Gymnolaemata; order Cheilostomatida; family Cryptosulidae; genus Cryptosula; species Cryptosula pallasiana. Next base: position 39,728,776 of record OX183132.1, on the reverse strand, counting down.
AGAGAAAGTTGAAGTCAAAAGTCATCAGTTGGCATGAATTGGAAGCAGCACCAACAAAGTATCCAGAGTTTGAACCTGCAATAGACAAATGTACAAAATGAATAAAAATAAATACAAAACAGTTCATTAATTAACAGTGTATTTAATGAAATGTTATATTGAGCTGCAGGAATGTTGACACTAACGAAAAAATTCATCGTCATTGGTTTGCAAAGTTAACTTATCACCAACAGGGCAGAAAACTTTTCGCCGGATGTTAGCTACTTTCATAATTAGAGTCCGAAATATTTAAACATTTTGTGTGAGTGAATAATACACAAGTTCTAATATACTTGAAGCTGTTGTAAATCAGGGCTGAAAGTAATCTCTAGTCCCTTGTTTTTTTTTTAAAATGGAGAGTTTTCTCCCCATCTGAGAAAAGTACAGGGGCAAACAACTTCTAATTTCAAGTCAGCTGATCATGTTTGATTTGATTTATTAGGAGGCGATTGGAAGTCTAACAAGCGGGTTGAAAAAACTCTCGATTTTTTTAAATTATAAATTAAACTTTGAATTACTCAAATTAATCGAGAGTTTTTTGATTTATTCAAAATATTTTCAATTGATAGGATGTTGAAGACTTTCGCATCTGTTTTATCTATTTATCAATAACACTTTGTAATGATACAAATGCAGCTCAAAAACAAGCAAGTATTTATCATTAATTTTGGCGTGATGTTTCCGCATTCCTTTCTTAAATCAAACTAGTTTTCACTCATGCGAAACTTGCAAACTGTAAAAATTATCTTGGTTGAAGCTGTGTGGTTGGCATCAAAAATTTGTTGCAAATTTAAGTCAATAACAAGCATATTTAAGCAGTTTGGATACTTCAAAAGTTTTGTGCATATGCCTAAGACATTTAAAAGTTTGGAAAGTATGAAAAGATTATCTTTGGTAACTCTTTTGGCATAAAAAGCAGTTTAGATATGTCTGGAGATTTCCGTGAAAATTATGAAATTAAAGCATGTCAGCATTGAACATATCTTTGCTGAATTTTTTAGTATTCAAGTTTTAAGCAGCAGATTAATGTATTAATTAACCCTCTAGGCACACTCAGTGCTGATCTACAAGCCTGCAAAGTACCCCTGTTCCAGAAATGCGCCCCAATTTTTACATTGCCTCAAATTGATGTCATCTTTGGACCGGAAGTATTTCTATTTCTTTGAAGTACAGTATTTATTTGGCCAATCATATCCAGCTAATTGTTTTCGTTATTATTTAGTTTATTATTATTCTACACACTCACTACTTGTCCATTCTTGCATGAATACCATTTATTGTTCCCTAACTCACCATAACAAGCAAGAGTTGACTCGGTTTACGATGCAATGCGTATGCACTAATTGCAACCATATTGACAGAAACCACCAAGTCACATTTTATGCATGCAGCCTGAAAATTCAAGCCAGATGAAAAATGGCGCGTGATAGTAAAGCCTAACATTAACTATTAGAGCCAATTTTTGATGGGGTGTCTCCATAAAGATCCTTAGTAGACCTCAGTAGACCTAAGGCTAAATGATTGGCCTTATCAAAGTTCATTCTAAACTCAGACTGTGTAACTACATATATAAAATATTCTTATTGCTTATTACAATTGACCACGCAGACAATCTGAAATGATGCACTCGGCAATCAATGGAAGTTATAGTTAGCTAAGATTCAGCTGATGCGACGAGCATTTGAGGCCAAAGGCTTTCTGGCAAGGTGGTGAATCAGGATTGAGTAGACCTAGAGGGTTATTTGATACATCAACCTACAGGTTGAAACTTCAATAAGCAGAACCTCAACAAAAAAAGTGTTCAAGGCTGGCATGCTTTAAGACAAAAACTGAAGAAACTCAATTTTTTCTAAAAGCTTTTCAATAAATATAAAAAATGTTATTAAAAACCATTACTAGACAGACACTTATATAGCTGTTAAGTTTTTCAATCACAAATCATTTCTATGATAGCAAAAACTTCCTCCAAACAATGATTTTTCTAATAACGGTAAATGCAAATAATTGGATGAATAAAAGCAGTGAAACCTGCATACATGGAGGTTGAAGAGCTGAGAATAAACCAATTAATTGGGGATGGTATTGAATTACTCGATTGTACGTTCAGAGGCTATAAATATAGATACAATAGTAATAATAAGTTATATTGCAACTAACAATGTAATAATATTATGGATTTCATACAGTCTTTCATATTGTTAATGAATTTTAATAATAATGACAACTTAAAATTTTATCATTAATTGATAAAAATTATTATTAAACTGACAAGCTATTATTATTTGAATGCTAGCCATAATAATAAATGATTGTAATAAAAATAAATAAGTTTGTTTGCTTTCATTTTTAAAATTCTTACTGTCTAAGTAATGTTTCCTTTGTAAATTGCCATGATCATTCAAAAAAATTTTCCACAATAAATGCTCACTCATTGATCTCAACTGTTTTTTCTTCATCTACCTGAACAAACATATTTAGATAGCGGTAACTCTTTATTAACCATACATGATAGTTGAAATGTAGCATTGGGTCATTGTTACATTCTAAAATTGAAGAAATTTTGCTAATGAAAAACTCACAAATTGAAGTTGCTTAGACACTGTAGTGAATGCATTAAGAAGTTTTCTGTCAATCACAAGAGGAGATAACTCTTTGATTATTTAATTTTCATTGCATTTGATCCAGATTTACGATTAACAAAACTTCTGCCAGTCAATTCAATCCAACAACTTCTGATTGCCAGCACCATGCTTCATTTAAGGCTTTTCACAGAGCTTTCGTAAAAACTAGCCGAGAAATTAAAAACCACAACAGAGTTATTGATCAACCTAGAGATGACAATATTGCCTTTCTTAAAGCATTTTTTAAAGTGTAAGGTCGTGACCTTAACTGTCGCATGAATAAAATTAGTTTATTGATTTGCCCGGTGTCGATTTATGAGAGTTTCACTGTACACTCACCCGCCACCATTTTCACAACAGTGATCATTATGAACATAAATTGATGCTTTCATAGTTTTTAAACAGTTGACTGATGGTAGCAGAAGGAAGCGAGTTCTGCTCAATAAAATAATCCCAAAATGTGAGATCCTATAATTTTCTACCTCAACATTACATTTAAGAAAAGATAGATAACAGTTCCGTATTGGGTTCCTGAATTCTTGCCAATGCTATTGTATCTATTTATTTGTTGCACCCGGTCACTTTTTGCCGTAAAGCTGGCAAACAAATTTACTTCTAGTTCATTTGACGTCCATAGGATGATTGCTACTTCCATATTATACAAAGCTAAAAATCCTCTAACGGTTTAAACTTGCAAATTCAAAGTTTTGGCTTGAAATGTTTTGGAGTTGTCTACTCGAAATCTAAACTAATAAATAAACAAACTTTGTTCTGTTTTGTATGTGAGAGTTTAACAAAAAAAATAAAGATGTGAGAACCATAGTGCCATGCATTTAAAGTAGATCGATTTACCCTAGACTGAGCGTACCTCTTTAAGCTTGTCCAGAAGTTTTGGATGCAATTCCACATGCTGACTAGAGCCTGTAAGCGAGCTACACCTAATATTAACGGAGAAGCAGGTTTCTTTTAACTTGAGCCAGAGCAGCTACAAAACAAGAGCAAGCAGTTGTAATATTCATGAATACCAAAAAATATTAAAAGTTTTGTTTTATACAAAAAACATTTATCGCTATTGTTGAGGACAAACAATTAGATTATGAGAAAAATGCTTAAATGATTACCATTGCAGAGTGTATTATCATACTGTAAATAAAACAACCTAAAAAGCAATGTTTACGAAACAAAAGATATGGTTTTTGCTGAAGTATAGAACATCACAATAAAAAAGTTATCATTTTTCAAAAAGCTTTTTGTCACAATATGGAAAGAAACGGACTAAAAGGGCAGAATTGCATTTTCCTGCTTTATATTGCTTGGAACAGACCAAGTAGTGGTGTGGTGGTTCGCACTGAACTGGAAAAAAGGACAACGAATAATCGGTAAACTAGAGAGGTATAATCAAAATGGGTAACTCTCTTATAAGAGAGGTGCAGCTAATGTAATCATGAAGCAGTAACCAAATAAATGCACCCTGCACACGCTACCCTATTATTGGTAGTATTACAAAAATAAAAGCTTACCAGAGTACCTGCCTTTCTGCTGGTTATAATATACATTGGACAAAACATTTCTCATGATCAAAGGACTTCGTCTAGTTGCTGTTTTTTTCTGCATAACGCCAGAATGAATATCTCCTGAAACAGGGGAATATGTAGAGATCAAGTAATAATCTTGGATAAACAAAAGAAAAATTTCCCTCAGAAGTGCCAAGCAAATGCTTTTCTATACCTTCTATTACTATCTTACTGTCTATAGCAATTGACTAGACTTAGAATATTTCAATGTCAATCGCATTTGGACATCAATATGCAAACCTCAGTTATCACAATGAGCTACATTGTAGCACCTTGGCAATCAGGTATATGCATATCATATGTCCTAGTAACTAAAAACCCAAAATTTCCAAGTTATTGTCTAATAACTGGTGATCAAGTGATGTTATAAATCATCATTTTGAGAAAAATCGATGGACATTCAGGTAGGTAGCCATCAAAAAGAAAGAATAAGTGTGTTAGGCAGATTATCACCATGAACAGCTGTGTTCGTAATACACTATATGTTCTGAGCTACAGATTTTCGACTGAGAAGTTTTTCCACAAAAAATGATTTGCCTGCAATTTATAGCGTTTACTATTTTTTCTTTAAGGAAATGGGTCACAAATAAGGTCAACTGTTCCTGCTGTGAAAAATATATTGCTAAACACAATTATCTTTTATTCACTTTTTTAACCAGATAAACCAAACTCAAGAGTCAAATGTAATACTTTTCTGCGCTAGACACGCGAACTATTGTCAGTAGATGAAGAATCCAAAGTTGAAGCAGCCAGAAATCTTAGGAGCAGCTATTGTAAAAGAGAATCAGCTTCTTCTACCTCGCAAACAATTTTTTTCGGATTTGCAATAACAAATCATATGCAATTATGATCAAACTGAAACAATGAAAAAATTGTTAGTGGTGAAGATCAAACTTACAATTTTCATAGGGTTGGTGATCAGAAATAGCCACTGTCACTCACAATCCAACTTCCCATTTGGTCATAAAGAAATAGATAGTAGCCGCAACAATCGCATCAGTATCCTGAAACAGGTTGCATACGTGTCAAACTAAAATAAAATTTCCATTTGCTGATATTTGTCAATGCATCACTTTTATTGCGTCAATAGATTTATCTCACGCTTATACATAATGTATATTAGTACTTGTTACATGTTTATGGATGAGCATGTACGACGGTATGCTTAACAGATGACACTGGGCAAGCAACTCACAATTCGACTTCAAAAAATGCAGTAGTTATTGCCGTGTTATTGTACCTGCAAGTCATGTCTGTTCTGACATGCACACATCCTGGCATAGTGTGCTTTGTAATCACCCATAAATCCTTTCACTCCTCTCTACAAGACAATTAGTATAAATGTACAAAAATAAAGAAAATTAAAACTGGTAACAATAGCATGAGTTAAACAGAGCAAAAATTAAGTTGGTCCAACTATGAAAAAAAATTGACTTCAGTTTGAAGTTTAAAGGACTTAAAATGATTATCAAAACCATGCTCTGTGGAACAACTAGCTGTAGATATTATTTGCAATTCACTTAATTGGGTGATTTCCGGCATCAGCTTTCGCACACACCGCTCTTCACATTGGGTGATAAAATGATAAAACACTTTTTTCCATAAAACAGCAGTAAGAGTTTGGTTGTGCACCAAGAAATCAAAGGGTTAACTCCTTCTTGCTGTTCTAGCTGTTTTCGTAGTAACTGTTATAAAATGAGTTAAAGAAAGTTTTGTCAACTTTTTCTAGCATATTTGTCAAGATTGAGAATGTTTGTTACTTGGAGTAGTCTTATCAATAATTCAAAGTTATTAGCTGACAATGATTTCATTTTCAGAATGAAAATTAGAACAAATAATCCCATTTGCCTTATTTGCTTCACACAAACTTGTCAAAACACTTAATTGTCATTTCATAATCCGTTACCAGTTTGATTGAGGATGCAAAACTTACAAAATAACTCATCGTCATTGGTTTGCAAAATTAATTTCTCATCGACAGGGGATAAGATGTTGCGTCGGATGTTAGCTAATTTTATAGTTAGAGACAAAACTATTCAAATATTTTGTGTGAGTGAATAATACACATGTTCGAATAAACTTGAAACCATTGGAAAACCAGGGCTGAAAGTCATCCCTAGTCATTTGTTTTCATAAAATTGAGAGTTTTCTTCCAAACTGAAAAAATACAGGGGCAAACAACTTCTAATCTCTGGTCAAGAAATCAGCTGATCATGTTTAAATTGATTCCTAGGAGAAGATTTGAAAGTCTAACAAGCAGGGTTGAAAAAATTCACGACTTTTCCAACTTATAAAAAAACTTCAAATTATTCAAATTAATACTGTTTTATAACTTTTATTTCCGCTCCGATAAACAAATTAATTTTTTTTTGATCAAAACATTTTTAATTGTTAGGGTGCAGAATATTTTGACATTTGCCATCTTTATTATCAATATCATTTTGTAATGATACAAATGTAGCTCTAGAAATCCAAATAATTATCATTAATTGATATTTTTTATATATAAATAGTACTCTTACAGCCCTTGCAACTAAATAATTAGTCAAAAGCAATTGTCTCGTCGAGCAAGAAAGCTGATCATGGAAGAGACTATTTAACACAGGAAGACACAACTCCAAGTAATGTAAAACATCAAGATTTCCACTTTTGGCACATTCAGTGCTGACCCAGGTGTAATTTTTTCCCAACTGGTTATTAAAATGTATAAAGCTTTGAAATGAGTCTTTGAAGATTCGGCTAATTTACATAAAAATTGGCTTCCATATATCAGCAATGTGGAATGGTAAGTGCAATTGCAAAAAAGAGATTGTAGTGAGCTTCAATATTTTTGGAGTTCATTTTCTGAATCAGCACTTCTCTCATTTTGCGCAGAGTAGTTAATGTGTATACTGGCCGTAACCTGAGCAAGTTTTTTTGTTGAAAGTGCAACAACCCAAGTATACTCATCATTACAGTAATAACTTTCAACTTGGAAATTAATTAAACAATAAGATCAGTATAATTTGTATAATACTAGGAGATTGGAAAGAAATGTTACCAGAGTCATAATTGTGACGGGGTTTGTTTACAAGAACATTTTTTAAATAAATCTTGAGTACCATATATTTCCTTGAGAATAAGTGAAAATCACTAAATGATCAGCAATAATTTTTAGATAATAGTTTGGAACTGAAAGCTTCATAAAAAACTCAGTCATTTGGTTATATAGTACTGAGATAAAGCTACTGGCAACAAAGCATTATTCATGGTCCTTGAAAAAGTTATTGTATTTCATCTGCTCGGATGTGCAACAAGTAAAGATGCCTATCATCAAAAAATGACTTTTTTCGCGTCATAGACGAAGAAATCTCCATTTGACGGAGATATAAATGCAGAGGGTTTAACCAGTTTTGGTCATTGGTAGCCAAGAAACGTTTTTAATATTAAACTTCTAAAAAAAAAATATTTGACATGATGTTTAAGCGCTGATTTTTAAAATCAAACTAATTTTCACTCATGCAAAACTGGCAAACTGTAAAAACCATCTTTTTTGAAGCCGTGTGGTTAGTATCAAAAATCAACATGAATCGAAGTCAATTACAAGCATATGTAGACACTTTGATCACTTCAAAAGTTTGTGCACACATCTAACACAGCTGATAGTCTGAAACATCAAAAAATAGTCTTAGCAAACTCTTTTGATATAAAAAAGTTTGAAAATATCTAGGATTTCCAAAAAGATTATGAAATTAAAACAAAAACAGAAGTGAACCAAATCTTTTTTGTAAAAGCCTTTCAATGAATACAAAAAATTATTAAAAACTATTAATAGACAAACTCCTTAATAGTCAGGTTTTTCAATCATGAAGCATTCCCATGATAAAAAAAACTTCCTCCAAACAATGACTTTTCTAATAACGGTGAAAGCAAATATTTGGGTCAATAAATACAGTGAAACCTGCATAATTCAATGTTGAAGAGCCAAGAATAAACCATCTAATTAGGGATGATATTGAACTTCTCTAATATAGTACTTCCAGAGGCTATAAATATAGATACAATAGTAATAATAAGTTATATTGCAACTAACAATGTAATAGTCTTATGAACTTCATAGACTTTTTCACATTGTGAATCAATTTTAATAATAATGAGAACTTCATATTTGCTCATTAATTAAGATAATTATTTGTAAATTGGTAATTTATTATTATTTGGATGCTAACCAAATAATAAACGACTAATAAAAATTAATCAGTGTGCTAGGTTTAATTTTTAAAATCATTATCAATGGTTTAATGTTTCATTAGTAAATGACAACGATCATTCAAAAAAATTTTCTATAATAAATACTAGCTCATCGATCAACCGTTTTTTCATCTACTGTAGCTGAACAGCCATGTTTAGACAGCTTTAACTTTTTATCAACCATTGGTGATAGATGAGATGTTGCATTTGGTCTTTGTTACATTCCAAATTGACGAAAGTTCAGGAATAAAAAACTCACAAGTTGAAACTGCTCAGACACGGTTGGAAATGCATTAAAAAAAATTCCGTCATTCACAAGAGGAGATAACTCTCTGATTATATAATTTTGATAACATGCCATCTAGATTTACGATTAACGAAATTTCTGTTTGTCAATTCAACCGAACTAATTTCGATTCCAAACAACATGCTGTATTGAAGGCTTTTCACGGAGCTCGTGTGAAAAGCTAATCACGGAATCAAACTAGACATGACGTTGAAAAAAAAATATTGGTCAACCTAAAGATGGCAACATCGACTTTCTAAACATCAGGACATCATGAATAAAATAAGTTTGATTTCCCCGGTATCGATTTATGCGGGTTTCACTGTAAACTCACCCGCCACCATTTTTACAACGGTGATCACTGTGAACATAAATTGATGCTTTTACAATTTTTCAACAACTGACTGATTGTAGTAAATAGAAGCGAGTTCTACTCAATTAAATAATTCCAAAATGTAAGATCTTATAATTTTCCAACTCGAAATTATATTTAAGACTTAAAAAAAGATAGATACAGTTTCACATTGGGAACATGAGTTCTTGCCCCGTTCTTGCAAATGCTGTTGTATCTATTTATTTGATTGCACCCACTCACTGCTTGCCGGAAAGAAGACAAATTAATTTACTTCTAATTAATTTGACTTCCATATGATGATTGTTACTCCAATATTATACAAAGCTAAAAATCCATCAACAATTTCAACTTGAAATTCAAAAGTTTTGGCCTGCAATATTTTGGAGTTGTCTATTTAAAATCTAAACAGTAATATATTGACAAAAATTTGATCTGTTTTGTTTTTGAGAGTTTTGAAAATAAATGAAAATATAAGAACCATAGTGCCGTCCGTTGAAAATAGATCAATTTACCCTAGACTGAACGTACCTCTTAAAGCTTATCCAGAAGTTTTGGATGCAATGCCACATGCTGACCTACATCTAATATTGACGGAGATGCAGATTTCTTTGAGTTTGAGCCAGAGCAGCTACACATTAAGTGCAAGCAGTTGTAATATTCATCAACACCAAAAACATTAAAAGTTTTGTTTAATACAAAAAACAATTTATCACTATTGAAGTAAACCTGCGCTGGAATGTTGATACGAACGAAGGACCAGAAAAATTCAACTCTTTAGTAATTGTTGGTGGCCCTGAAAAGGGCCGTTGTGGAATAGACCCTTATGCTCAGCCTCCCTCTCTTTAGAGGTGAAGTGGACATCGCAGGCTACACAATGACCTCTCCTTCGGTGGACTCACTCACGCTTTGCCAACTCCCGGAGACATCTGTGCAAACCTGCACTCGTAGCAAAATAACATGTTGCTGCTAGTGGTAGCCGCTCAGCACTGATGCTGCTAATAAGATGTGTCAGCAGTTTTAAAGCATCCAAGCAAAAAAACTGGTGAAAAAAGCGAGCGCTGTCTAAAGTAATCTACTCTATGCATTATTGTATAATGTTCCCTTGCTGTAATTATTTTCTATAAAATATTATTATTTTATTATTATTACAAGTTACAAATAATTTGTGTTGTTGTGGATGTTTAAAAATTATTATAAGTGTTGTTTAATCAGTTCTGGTGCAAATATTTACTGTCAGAAGTTGTGTGCAGACGTAGATAGTTGACATATTAAAATTTTGTCCAATCAGGGACATAATTTTGAGTATTACTACTAGATAAGCTTGAGTTATTTTTATTTGTGCCAGAGTTGCCAGTGAATAAAGTTGTGCTCATACTTTAAATAATTCTGCTTCTCTCAAATCTAACCCACTCTACTACGTAGAAGTTAAAAAATCTACGTCTCATAGTAGTCACTGCACTAACACTAGTTTAGCTGGGCAAGTCTAGTGACACTGCAAGTTACAGTGACTATTAGTTTGTCATTGAGTAAACCTCTGCCTGTATTACTGCTAGAGAGGTGGTGAGTAATTACACGGCAAGTTAAGTATAATAAGAGATTAGACTATCAACTGGGCCTGTTTTCGGTCCTTCAGCTATCTACCGGGCTTGTTTTTGGTCCTTCAACTATCTACCGGGCCTGATTTCGGTCCTTCAACTATCTACCGGGCCTGATTTCGGTCCACCTGCGGACTATCATCTGGGCCTGTTTTCGGTCCATTCACAGACTAACTGAGGCCGATTTCGGTCTTGTTAGTGAAGCAGCATAATTTTACTTCACTATTGTTGAAGACAAATGCTCAAATTATTACCATTGCAGAGTGTATAATCCTGTTGTAAGAAAGACAACCTAAAAATAACTGTTCATGGAACAAAATATATGGTTTTTGTTGACATACAAAACATCAAAATAAAATAATTATTATTTTCAATAAAGGATTTGTCACTATATCAAAAGAAACAGACTAGAATAGCGGAATTGTATTCTCCTGCTCTATATTAATTTGAACAGACCACGTCGCGCTGTTGTGGTTCCAACTGAACTGAAAAATGTGACAATGATTTATCGGTAAACTAGAGAGGTATAATCAATATTGTCTATGAGTAACCTTCTTATAAGAGGTGAAAAGAATGGATCATGAAGCTGTAACCAAATAAGTGCACCCCGCGCACACTATCCTATTCTTTGGAGCAAAACAAAGGGTACAAACACATACCAGAGTGCCTGCCTTTCTGCTGAGTATAATTGACATTCGACAAAACATCTAGTTGCTGTTCTTCTCTTTACAACACCAAAAGGACTATCTCTTGAAACAGGGGAATATGTAGAGATCAAGTAATATTTGTGGAGAAAAAAAAGAAGAAAATCCCTCAGAAGTGACAAGCGAATGCTTTCCTCTACCTTCTATTACTATCTTACTGTCTATAGCAACTGAATAGACTTGGAATATTTCAATGACAATTTTTTTTGGGCATCAATATGTGAATATCAGATATGACAATAGGCTACACATAACACCTTAGCAATCAGGCACATGTCTATCAAATTTCCAAAGCACCAAAAACCCAAATTTTCCAAATTAATGCCTAATAACTGGTGATCAAGTGATATTATAAATCATCATTTTGAGAAAAATAAAACTGTGCTTGAAATCGATAGACATTCAGGTAGGTAGCCATCAAAAAACTGAATAAGTGTGTTATGCAGATTATCATCATGAACATTACCAGAGCTGTGTATGTAATACACTATACGTTCTGAGCTACAGACTTTCGATTGAAAGGTTTTTTAACAACAATGGTTTGCTTTTAATTTATACCATTTGCAATTTTTTTAAACGAGTTGGCTCGCAAATAAGGTAAACTTTGTCTGCTGTGAAAACTTGACTGCTACACACAATGAACTTTTATTCACTTTTTTAACCAGCCAAACCAAACTCAAAGTTATATTATTCTGCACTAGATCTGCAAAATACTGTCAATAGAAGACAACTCGAGAGTTAATGCAGCCAGAAACCTTAGGAGCAGATATTGTATAAGATAATCAGCTTCTTCTACCTAGCAAACAACTTAAAGACTTGCAATAAGTAAATCATATGCACTTAAGATCAAACTGAGACAATGAAAAAATTGTAATGACTAAAATCAAGCTTACAGTTTTCATAGGATTGATGATCAGAAATAGCCACCATCACTCGCAATCCAACTTCCCATCGGGTCATAAAGAAATAGATGGTAGCTGCAACAATTGTATCATTACCCTGAAACAGGCAGCATACATGTCAGAATGAAATAAATTTCCATTTGCCAATTGGTATTTGTCTATGCATCACTTACATTGCATGGTCAGGTTTGTCTCAAGCTTATGCATAATGTATGCTAGTGTTTGTAACATTTTTATGGATGAGCATGTGTGACGGTATGCTAACAAATAAGCAACTCACAATTTGACTTCAAAAATGCAGTAGTTATGGCCGTGTTAGTTTACGTGAAAGTCATGTCTGTTCTAACATGCATACATCCTGGAATAGCGTGCTTTGTAATCACTCATAAATCTTTTCACTCTTCTCTGCAAGACAAGTAGTAGAATTGCACAAAATTACTACAACAAAAATAGTAAAAATGGCGTGAGTTGCGCAGAGCAAAAATTAAAGTAGGTCAGAATATGAAAAAATTGTATTCAGTTTGCCATATAGACCGGGTAAAATGATTATCAAAACCATGCTCTGTGGAACAACTAGCTGTAGATATTATTCGTAATTTACGTAATTGTGTGATGTTAGGCATCAGCTGTTGCACACACCACTTTTAACATGAGAAAATAATGGTAAAATAATTTCCATAAAACAGCAGTGAGAGTTTGGTTGTGCACTAGGAACTGAAAGGGTTAACTCCCTCTTGCTGTTCTAGCTGTTTTCGTAGTAACTGTTATAAAGTGAGTCAGATAAACTTATGTCAAGTTTTTTAGCATATTGGTCAAGATTGTGAACACTTGTTACTTGGAGTAGTCTTATCAATAATTCCAAGTTATTAGCTCACAATGAAACCCGTTTCTGTATGAAAATTAGAACAAATAATCACATTTGACGTATTTGCTTTACACAAACTTGTCAAAACACTTAATTATCATTTCATAATTCGTTAACAGTTTGATTGAGGAGGATGCAGAACTTACAAAATAATTACAGTTGCACGTTTCTCAAGTTTTATTACTAGAGGATGAAACTTACCAAAAACAGCCCATCGTTTGCTGTATGAAAATTTAGGAGCTAAAGTTTTTACACCAGATCCGGTCAACTCTACCACCATAAGTCAGCTCTGGAGTTAGTTGACACAAAGCACAATGAACACCTCCTGAAATGCAAAGTGTGCATAAGCTTTTTCAGATAGGTAAAGCAGATCAAACAATATTCTTTTACATATTGATGGCGTTATGTGGTTTTGTGGCCTTGGACTTGCTGTAACAGTTCTATGGTGCAAGTCTAGATAAAAATAAACTACATTCACATTCTACGTAATCAAAATAATACAATGAAAACCAACCGGAAAGCGTGTATGAATCGTAAAAACAAGAACAGAAAATTGTGGTATCAAGAAAAAAATTGACAAATTTTTGCTGCAAGATTTAATGCTCACTTTTCTTCAGCAACCATGTCCTAAAACATTTCTAAAACCACAAAAAAACTTGCCCATCACTTTTCTAACAGTTTCTTATGCATTTGTAATGTCTTACACATTTGGAGACAGCATCTGCTCTGGGTAGTTGTACCTATTTAAAGTAGTTTCAAAGTCTGAGTTTCACCATCGTTTACATACAAAACGCAATTCACTGTATCAATGATAATGCATTTTCTCGTAGTACTTCATAAATCTTTCAGCAATAAAAAAACAAGCTTTTGCTCTGAATGAGAAAACTTCCAAAAGTTTTAATTTAAAAAAATAGATATGAATATCTTGACAACTGGCTTGTAGCACATTATTCAGCTTCGTTTCGTCCCATTTTTAAGTCATTTTTACCCTTAGTATTCAGAGTTTACTAGGAAATTTATTTATAAGCATTTCAATAAACTTAAGAAGAGCCTCTGCAATTGATTGACAGCACAAATTCTTTACACAATTCTGCCCTCCTAAAAAGAAGATATCGTCTTACAAGAAAATACAAAGCAGAGTGACGTAATTTAAAGTTTTCATGTAATAAAAGTTCCTGAGATGGTGCAGCGAGCGGTGTAGACTACGGAGTACAAATTACATGTAAATTCTGATTTACTGGACATTAAATGAAAGACCAAATGCGTCAAGTTTAATCCTGCAGTCAAAGAAGAACCACCCGTGACGACGCTTTTAGAAATAAAAGTGTCTTGTTCTGGAATTGACTTCTTATAAAGACCGCTTGTTATAGCTACTGCTAAAGCCATGGCTACACACACCTACATTTCGTAGGAATATGACGGAAAATACGTTCCGTAGCATCGCTCTGGTGGCTACACACACAGATGATTGATCACCGCCACGCTACGGAGTGTCCAGTGAGGAAAAGAAAACATAATTATTGAAAATAGTCATTATGAAAACTATCATAAATATAAATTATCATAATTAAACAATTATTATGTTTCTGGACAATATTAGATAAATAATTTATTATCTGTGATAAATAGATGGCGTCTAGAAATAATAATTAGCTGCTTATAAATAAAACGTACCCTCTTTAATAGAAGTAACAAATGGTCTGTTGGCCAAGCAGTAATGACCAGGTCAATGTTGAATTATAAAAAAAGCTCATTGGAGTCGTCAAGTGTCGTCTTCACATTTTATCCAATCCAGAATTGTTTTTTAATAATAACTGTCCAATCACCGAAGCGTCAGGCAAAAAACATTTTCGTAGATCAGCATGTTGGTCTACAAAATTGAGCGTCTCTTTGTAAAAAAAAAAACACTGCTTGCAAAGAGAAAAAACGTGTTTTCACCGCATACCGACATAACATAGGGGTGTGTAGCCACCCTTTTAGGTATAGCCTTTTATTGAAAAGAAGTTTTACCAAAAATTCCTGCAAGAACTCGGAGCCTAGGATTACTTGGATTCATAAATGAAAGGAAGTAGAAAAGAGCTCTTGTGAAAAGCTAGTCATGGAGTCGTGGAGTCAAACTAGTCATGAAGTTGGAAAAAATTATTGGTCAACCTAGAGATGAAAATATCGACTTTCTTGAAGCAATTTTCCAAATGTAAATGTCGGGACTTTAATCTGGGGTATGAATAAAGTAAGTTTATTGATTTTTCCATTATCCATTTATGCGAGTTTCACTGGAAACTCACCGGCCACCATTTTTACAATGGTGATCACTATGAACATAACTTGATGCTCACACGATTTTTCAACAGTCGACTAATTGTAGCAAAAGGAAGCGAGTTTTACTGAATTAAATAATTCTAAAATGTAAGATCTTATAATTTTTCGACTCGAAATTACATTTAAGAAAAGATAGATACAGTTTTGTTTTGTATTGGGAACCTGACTTCTTGCAAATGCTAACGTATCTATTTATTTCATTGCACCCGGTCACTGCTTGGCGGAAAGAAAACAAATGAATTTACTTATAGTTAATTTGACTTCCATAGGATAATTGTTACTTCAATATTATACAAAGCTAAAAATCCTTTAACAATTTGAATTTGCAAATCCAAAGTTTTGGCATACAATATTTTGGAGTTGTCTACTCAAAATCTAAACAGTGATTAGTATACAAACTTTGATTTGTTTTGTTTGTGATAGTTTAAAAAATAAATAAAAATGTAAGAACCATAGTGCCATCCATTTAAAGCAGATCAATTTACTAGACTGAACTTACCTGCCTGCCTTTCTGCTGGATATAATAGTCATTGGAAAAAACATTTCTTTTGGTCAAAGGAGTTCCTCTAGTTGCAGTTCTTCTTTGCATAATGCCAGAATGACTATCCTGAAACAGGACAATATGTAGAGGTCAAGTAATAATCTTGGAGAAACAAAAGAAAAATTTCCCTCAGAAGTGCCAAGCAAATGCTTTCTTTTCCGTTCTATTAGTCTCTTACTGTCTATAGAAAGGAATAGATTTGGAGTATTTTATTACCAATTTCATTTGGACATCAATATGTAAATATCAGATATCACAATAAGCTACACATAACACCTTAGTTATCAGGCACATGTCTATCATATTTCCAAATAATCAAAAACCCTAAATTTCCAAATTATTGCCTAATAACTGGTGATCAAGTGACATTAAAAATGATCATTTTAAGACGAATAAAATTCCGCTTGAAATCGATAGACATTCAGGTTGGTAGCCATCAAAAAGACTGACTAAGTGTGTTTATGCAGATTATCACCATGAATATCACCATAGCTGCAGTTGTAACACACCATATGTTCTAAGCTACAGATTTTTGACTGAAATCTTTTTAACAACAATGATTTGCCTTCAATTTATAACATTTACTCGTCTTTCTTAAAGGAGATGGGTCACAAATAAGGTAAGCTTTGTCTGTTGTTAAAACTTGACTGCTACACACAATTATCTTTGATTCACTTTTTTAACCAAATAAACCAAACTCAAAGTGAGATTATTCTGCACTAGATGCGCAAAATAACTGTCAATCGATGACAACTCCAGAGTCAAAGCAGCCGAAAACTTTAGGGGCTCCTATTATAAAAGAAAATCACCTTCTTCTACCTCACAAACAATTTACGGATTTGCAATAAATAAATCATATGCACTTAAGATCAAACTGAGACAATGAAAAAATTGTAATGACTAAAATCAAACAAACTTACAATTTTCATAGGGTTGGTGACCAGAAATAGCCACCGTCACTCACAATCCAGCTTCCCATTTGGTGATAAAAAAATTGATTGCAGCTGCAAAACTAGCATCATTACCCTGAAACAGGTTGCATATGTGTCAGCATGAAATAACTCCATTTGCTGATATTTATCTATGCATCAATTGCATTGCATGGTTAAGTTTATCTCACGCTTATACATAAGGTATTTTAGTGTTTTTTACATGTTTATGGATGAGCATGTGAGACAGTATGCTAACAAATGATACTGGTCAAGCAACTCACAATTTGGCTTCAAAATATGCAATAGTTATTGCCGTGTTATTGCACCAGTAAGTCATGTCTGTTCTAACATGCGCACATCCTGGCACAGTGTGATTTGTAATCACTCATAAGTCTTTTCACTCCTCTCTGCAAGACAAGTAGTAGAATTGCACAAAATTACAACAACAAAAATAGTAAAAATGGCGTGAGTTGCGCAGAGCAAAAATTAAAGCAGGTCAGAATATGAAAAAATTGTATTCAGTTTGCTATATAGACCGGGTAAAATGATTATCAAAACCATGCTCTGTGGAACAACTAGCTGTAGATATTATTCGCAATTTACGTAATTGTGTGATGTTAGGCATCAGCTGTTGCACACACCACTTTTAACATGAGAAAATAATGGTAAAATACTTTCCATAAAACAGCAGTGAGAGTTTGGTTGTGCACCAAGAACTCAAAGGGTTTTAACTCCCTCTTGCTGTTCTAGCTGTTTTCGTAGTAACTGTTATAAAGTGAGTCAGATAAACTTTTGTCAATTTTTTTTACCACATTGGTCAAGATTGTGAACACTTGTTACTTGGAGTAGTCTTATCAATAATTCAAAGTTATTAGCTGACAATGAAACCCGTTTCTGTATGAAAATTAGAACAAATAATCACATTTGACGTATTTGCTTTACACAAACTTGTCAAAATACTTAATTATCATTTCATAATCCGTTATCAGTTTGATTGAAGATACAGAACTTACAAATTATTTACAATTGCACTTTTCTCAAGCTTATTCCTAGAGCCTTGAACTTACCAAAAACAGCCCATTGTTTGCTGTATTAAAATTTAAGTTCTTAACTTTTTACACCAGATCCTGTTGACTCTACCACCATTAGTCATCTATGGAGTTAGTTGACACAAAGCACAATGAACATCTCCTGAAATACAAAGTGTGTATAAGCTTTTTCAGATTGATACAGCAGATGAAACAATGTATATTTTACATATTGATAGCTTTATGTGGTTTTGAGGCCTTTATTCATCAGTTAATACTTGCTGTACAGTTATAATGCTGCAACTCTAAGTAAAAAAAACTACTGTCACATTCTATGTAACCAAATAATTCAAGTAAACCCGACCGAAAAACGTGCATGAATCGTAACAACAAACACAAAAATTTCTGGTACCACAAAAGGAATCAACTTACTTTTGCAGCAAGATTTAATGCTCATTTTTCTTCAGCAACCCTGTCCTAAAACATTAATAAGACCACAAAAAGCTTGCCCATCACTTTTCTAACAGTTTTCTTACGCATTTTTAGTGTCTTACACATCTGGAGCCAGCATCTGTTTGGGGTAGTTGTACCTATTCAAATTAGTGGGGATAACTTTGCAACGAAAACCCCAGTTTCGACATCATTTACGTACAATACGCAATTTGCTATATCAATGATAATGCATGTTCTCGTAGTACTTCATAATTTTTTTCAAAAATATTTATAATTTGCTGAGACTTGTAGCCTCTAGTAAAAGAAAACAGGCTTCTACATTGAGTGATAAAACTTCTCAAAAGTTTTCAATTAGAAAAATATATATGAATTTCTTGATAACTGGCTTGTAGCACATTATTCAGCTTTGTTTCGTCCCATTTTCAGGCGATTTTACCCTTCGTCTTCAGAGTTGACTGGGAAAGTTATTTATGAAAATTTTAATAAATTAAAGCAGAGCCTCTGCAATTGATTGACAGCACTAATTTTTACACAAAGAGGTAATTATTCCCTGAGTTCTGCCCTCCTAAAAAGAAGAGAACGCCTTATGAGAAAATACATAGTGTGGGAGATTTGTATGATCCCGGATCCAACTACATTGATCCTAAGAGCCTGTGCCTCCCTGAAGGGGATACGCTTCACAGAATGGAGACCGGAGCCTTCCTTCTCACAGGATCCCAGACTAGGATGTGGGCTACCCTTATAAGGAGTGGAAGATTTGTGTGCAGAAAAGAGCGGGAACTGAAGCCTAGCCCCCAAGCTACCATGTGCTCGCTCCATGATTGGATCAATTTGTTATTGTATGTTGTATCTGATGTTATGATTAGCAATTGCTTGTATTATTTATTATCATTGGTCGTGCCGTATATGGTAACGAAGCTGTACCCTTTTTCTTTATAAATAGAGCTGCTGTGCCTTGGGCAGGCAGTTGTTATAGTGTAAGCACCCCTTTTACTTGTTGATAATAAAGCATATGTATTGAGAAACACACTTCTAGTACGTTTGAGTCGAGGACTCTGTGAGTTGTTAGTGTCATTTGAGCTAAAGATAGGAAGGAGTGGAAGGAAGAGAGAGGAGAATCCGTTGTGGCAGTTGATAGAAGGCACAAATCTATTACAATAGCAAAGTGACGTAATTTTGGTTTTATTGCTATTAACATAAAACCTTGAAGCTTTTGAAATAAAAATGTTTTGTCCCAGTTATGGACACTCCCATTGCATTCTCTGCATCTTGTGCATATAAATGCTTAAAAAAGCATGATAACACCACAAAAGTTTGTTCATTTCCTTTTTTCCAATACCGACTTTCAAAACCGAATGTAAAACACTTGGTACACCCACAAGCATTGATAGGATTACTCATGCCAATGAGTGCTTCAATATTTGCATTAGCGGGTTTCCAGACAGGTTGGCTACGAACAAAGGCAGAGTGAAACAGCGCAACACCTTTTATCCGATGCTCGTAGAGTAAAAATATGAACGACATTTGATGCAGCTAGTACTACAAAACTCAGGGACAAGGGTAACTGTTTGTGAAAATTTTTCCGCTAAAAAATTGATAACTAACAATTTGAAACCAGAGTGGCCAAACAACATACATATATATGATAATTTTTTTGGTACAGGAGATGAGGGTTTGAAACATATAGCAGTGATACTCTACTCTCAATCCCTCCAAAATAAATTAATTGACAATCTGTTTTCCAGAATGAACTTTGAACTCAGAAAAAATTTTATATACTCCGTCATGCAAAACGCTTAGGGCATTTACACAATATTCTAAAAACTTAGTCGACAACAGACCTAATGCATCCAAGATTTCTTGTTTAAAATAATTAAGTTTTTGCCTGCTTGATCACTTAACCCTTCAATGTCTGGTTTAATTAGAAGACATAAAGCATTGGAAATTGTCTTGCATTGTACATCTTCACTATACAAAAGAAGCTGGGTCCAAAGTTATGCTTAGTGTTTGTTCATAAGTTTTTAGCCTCAGTAGTTTACCTTTTCCAAGTATATGAGTTGTTTTCCCCACATGTTGTCTTTTGTCACTTGGCAAGTGTCGTTGCTTTTAGAATGTCTACAAAAAAAGAAAGTTTTGAACTGCAAGAAAACATATGCCAAGTGTGTTTCAAATATAATATGTGGTTCAAAGTGCTGCAAACAATTCACAAAAACATAACGAGACACATTTTAAACATGAAAAGTTGCTAGATATTTCCAAGTTTCCAGAGTGTTAACAAAGATACTACAGGAAAAAGCATGTTTGTGCGCCGTAGAGGGAAAATTTGCTGCAGACGCATTTTTTGGAGGCAACTAATCTACAGGAGAGTTTTGTCCAAAAAAAAACTCTATGACCAGTATTTCAGCTTTAACCACAAGATTATATAAGAAACTTGTGAACTAAAATGATTACATAAAAAGAAAAAGACTGCTCTAATTATTGTTATAAAAGCATTGCGCAATAAAGTGAAATTATCTCCAGTGCTAGAAATGACCAAAATTGGGCATGACAGTTTTTCTTCTGGTTTCTCTAGAAACGTTTAGGTGCAAGTTTCAACATGCAACTCTCGCAAGCTGATCTTTCAAAATTTGCAACTAACCTGTCTATAGTTGACTCTGCATCTTCTGTTTATCTGAAGATAACTTTGTGGTTCCCAGGTTTATTTGTGATCGAATGAAATATCATGTAAATGGTTACTTTTCTTCATTCTAGCAATATAGTTGAGCCAGTACATGTAACACAAATAACAGCAAGTTGTGATAGTCAAGTCTACTGAAACGCCTACTGACAACTAATGAGCAATCTCTCAGCCACAACTACTTCATTGTTTAGTAGTTGTGGCTAGTAAGCACTACAAATGATTTCTTCTCATCTTCAGGCTTAGGGCTTGTTATGTAATTGCTTTATATGTTATTGGTTGTATAGGCAATTAGGACAGTTTCTCTGTCTACGCTTATAAAAGTCAGAGCTTTTACTGTATCAAGATTCTCTTTGTGTTTATGCTGTAGTAGATTTTTATTAATAAAGCCTATGGAAACCTACCTCTGCAAATACCTACATATTGGGGTCTTGACAGTTTTACAGGTGGTGCTAGTAATGTGGGTGCTGGAAGCCCGCTTGCCACAACCAATAGTAGTAAAACAAAAATCAACTCATTTTAAGAAGATAATCCAACTATTTTCCCATTTACAGCAGTAGATGGGTATGGGGTATATAATAATGATACTGCACCATTAACATAGTCGTAATGGTACATCGCCACTGTAGGAGCAAGCCATAGTAATTTATCAAGGGCGCACCTTCATTGTTTTACATTGGAAAACTGATTAAACCCGAAAATACAAAAACTAGCTTTACCAATGCGCATAAAATTTAATTGTTTTTTTTTAAATTAACCAAAATCTTTAAAAAGAAAATTTGCAAATGCTTTATTGATTCGTTGAGCTTTCTCAACAACATCTGTTTTGTCAAATCAGCTGTTTGAAAGGTCAAAAATCAGGATAATAGTCAAGAATTTGTGATTCTAATGATAAGTTAAACGAAAGACTATGCTAGTTCCAGTTTCATCGCTAAAGAAAAACTACTCTGCCGGGACTTCATTAGAGATTGTTGAATAATTTTTTGAAGAGAGGTTGAGTTTGGCAGGAAGGTTGACAGTTCATATCGACTTACTGAGCCAGCGATGAGGTGTTGACTTGTGACAGTGCACTTTAGTGGTTTGTGATGAACATTCACTACAGCTGGACACCTATATGTAAGATTTTATTGTACTAGTTCTGTCATATAAGTCCACTCACTGAAATGCCCAGTTAAAGCCTGTTTTCTTTGTTCCAGTTGCCACTGAGGGTGGCTAGAACTTCAAATGGCTTGTTTTGGCAATTTTTCATAGAACTCAGCAAGAGCATGTTTCTCACACCTGAAGTAACATGCTGTCAGAAGTAATAGTGTTCGTTTGTTGGTGCTGTCTTGTGTTTGTATCTTAGATGTGATAGTGATGTAACACAAAAGTTTGGATTTCAATCACAAAAATAATTACTTTATTGATTTCTGGAGAAGTAGACAGGTGGATAACCAAAAAATAGTATAGAACCAACAAAAGATGGGTGTTTGGCACGTTGTTATACCACCCGTTTGCACTCATGTTTTAGTGTTTAACAGAATTATGCTAACCTATTGCTGGTTTTGTAAGGCAATGGAAAAACATAAATTATCGTGCCCAAGTTTAGTGGATGCAGTATTTATCAACCTTTGGGCCTGTACAGACCGGGTTTGTCATTTACCTAGGAGGGTGTATATTCACTTTTGTAACCAGGTTTAATATCTGTCTGCATTTAAATTATGATTGAGTTAATCTATCACCTGCAGTGAGCTGGCTAACATGCCAGTTTTGTTTATTACCAAACAAATACCAAAATACAGAATACTAACAAACAGACATCCACAATACACACGAGACAAGACAATTGTATCCAAGTTAAATAGTAGTGTCTATTCATAATAACAGCAGACTTTACTTCACACAAAAACTAAATATTTTTATCACTGACAATCTTAACACTGATAATAATTAAACTCCACGAACTCCAGATGTTTAAGGCTATGTCAACCATAGGCATCTAAACCATATCCAATCCATAGACCTCAAATTCATAGATGCTCAGATAGTCAGTAGATTTCAGTTGCATCTGAACAAACTGGCCACTGATTGGCTGGTTACAACCAATCAATGTGTAGAACTGGTTGAGAACTCCATCATGATAGGCACAAAGAGCTTGAGGGTTGACATCATAGAATATCTTCTCTTCCTCCACAGATACAGTGATGATGACATCCTTGGCTCTGTTCCATGCCGCCCAATGTTCTAAAATGTAAATTTATCAGAAATGTTCTAGGTAATGTAGCTGATTTTTGTACATTACTATATAAATCATTGGGTGTTCGTGTGTATTTCAATTGGTACACAAATGTGTATGTATTGAATAACATGTTTGGTACAAATCAAAGTGTGGTCAGCCGTTTCCAGCGCCGTTCTACATAAGGGTAACTCCACTGGAGTCAAATTTCACAAAATTTCATATAATTCATCGCTGGCTGAAATAGTTTTGATGCATGACTTTACTATTTCTTGCATAAAATGACTTTTTTGCAGTAATACATGTGTGAGCATCTCTAGTTCCAATCAAGCGCAAATATTTATTTTATTAAGCCGGATTTTCGCAGCTAAACTTTGTTTAAGACATTTAAGCGTCACTGGAGCCAGAAATAAACAAGGAGTCATCTCCTCTTCGGAAGGATAACTCTACATTGAGCAGTACCGCACATAGAGTTGATTGCCAATATGTCTAATAACGATTGCGTGCCCTTTACTGCACAAATATTTACTTTCAGGCCGGTGAGTTTATGGGAACTTTTATAATTGTATACAGGGCGCACAGTCGCCTTAGTTACCATGTATACGGCAGACACCCGCAATACCGAAGTGCCACTTGGTTTCGTAGCAAAAGCAAATAATAATAAAATAAGTGGAATAATTTGACAGATACTGCGATACCGGTAGCTAATATCATTAAAAGTTTCAGTGTTTACTCCTTGGAACCACTGTCTGTTGTTGGTGTATTGCTGCTGATGTGAATCAGCAATGTATGATTTGAAAAAACAGAACGAGCTCATCTGCTTTGTTATTTATTTTACGTACTATCTGGTATTATTTTTCCTTCTTTTCATAACCAGCTGATTGAATGACAAAAACCTGTAATAGACTACTCCGAAGTGAAGTATGAATAATGTTAAAGAAACGGTATGCTCATTTTGAAAAATGAATGATTGATTTCATTGGTACCTTAAAAAATCGAATTCTTTTTGAGAATATTTATGTTATTATCATTTAAATTATTTTGAGACTGTAACTCTCTGATCAATCTTTGGCTATTACATATATTTATATTTATGAGTTATCTGTTATTTAAATTTTCATATGAAAGGTGAACGGTACAAAATCTTTTTTTATATTTCATGTTTTTCTAATACAAGTGGTAACATAAGCACTGTATTTGCAGTGGCGATGATGATGCCGATGATCAAACTTTTAACAAAAAAACTTTCTGCAGCTCAAAATAAAATACCGATCTTATTCACGTATAGAAGCTTCAAAAAAATTTACTGAGTTAAATGTGAGTGATTATGCAATACAACATTTTTGTAACCAGAAGCTCAAAGTTGCAGCAGAAACGATTACACAAACAATCTAAACCTGTGGCATTATCACATTTTGCAATCAATAAACCATCAGTTCAATCACTAGCTTTAGCTAATAAGTTAAGGTTATATAAGCTCTATTAACAATTGTTTATTACTTTTTGTCTGGAGAGTTCTATAACAAATGTGATTGCTTTTAGCGTATTGTATGGCAGAATAGAAAACAACTACACATCAATGTTTTTTTTTATCAATTCACAACATTAAAATGAACTGAGTTTACTCAAGTTTGTTGAGTTAGATTATCAGTAAACTTTGTATAGTCTTGGGAACAAAGGATGAGAAATCTTTGCTCATTGGATTATTTTTTTTTGGGTAAAACTTTATAACTAGAACTAGAAAATAAGTTAGGTAAAACTCAACTCGATCCTCTGTTGAGAATTCTAACACCCCAGATACAGTGAATGTCAAGTAGATTGACTCTGAGCCAAGGTTGTACTTCTTTGTTTGTATGAGCCATGCTCAATTTCTCATCATCCGCTGGTGGTAGGTAGATTCCATCAATGGCATAAGATCCATTTAGCAGCCAAGAGTCTCCAGCCAGAAAGTAGACTGATGACATAGTGACAGGTTTGCCTATTGGAAGAGTAGAAGATCAAAATAAAAGTTCATTTGTTTCTGTTATCAAGTCCAATATTTGAATAAACAAGAGAGAGTGCAAAACTATCTAACTGCATAATACATAGTATACCTCTAGCCAGCAGAGAGTTTGGTTCCAGTGGATGTTGTACATAAAACTCATCTTCTACCAACTCTGTAGACTTTATCCATGGATTGACACAACTAAATAAACTACAAGACTTCTCTGACTCATTGTACAGATAACCAATACAGGCATTGACTGTATTACACTGAAGTGTACAACATTCAACACTTGTCACTGTACTTCTGTTGAGTATATCATCTGGTCTCACTAATTGTACTTTGTTGTACAATTTACCAATGCTGCACTCAGCGGATAAAATCAGCCATAGAATTAGGATATCTAAAGTATAAAAGTATATGATTATGGAAACAATATTCATGAAACTTTCATGTCTATTCCGTGAAACAAACAAAATATACGCATTGAAATATGCACAGTTAAGTGAAGGAGTTTTGTATTTTACTCTATAGGTATGTTTTTAACAATACGTTTCTCAAGTAAAAAAGTTTATTTGTTTCTGTTTATTACCAAATAATTGAAAGTATGAGTGTGCAAAGCAAACCTGAATAACTCTTGTGTAAAAATTATTTTATGCCGCATGTGTTGGCCAGTTTCTGCCTCTAAATAAAAAAAAATATTAAAAACTTGTACCGCAAACTTACAAAAAGATTGTGCGAACATCCTGTGAGGGCTTCTTTCTGCTGCTGCCTCTTTCTGCTGTCAAGATCCAGTCGCTAATAAATGATATGAGTTATTGCCACCTTCAGAAATCAATCACACAATCATCTTGTCATTCTCTACTGAAATGGAGTAAATTATTCTATGTCTACATTAGCTTTTCATGTCTTCAAATAACTTATAGAAATCAATATTTTAGCTTTATTTTCTCATTTACTACAAAGAGGCAAACTGGAGATCAAAGTTTTGATTTCAAGAACAGAAATGATTACTTCATTACCATTTTCAGGTTGTTATCTATATTTTACTTCAAGTACTCAAACACAAAACCAAATCTGCAAAAGTAAATACTCTTATTGAGGTATGTTGTAACCGTATATGTTAGTCTGCAGGTAAGTACCTCTCTTTTGATCACAAGAGTTGTGTTACAGTTGACTTTTTGTATAATTACAGGTTATTCGGTAACAGGTATTCCTAATTTTTAGTTTTCTGATATACACATATAATGCTTCATACACAACAATATCATCTTTTGACTAAAAAACTGTCTTTCCTAATTTACCAAAACTTGCAGAAATAGCAAATAAAAAGCTTAAAAGAACCAAATAAACTCGTGCTCAGGGTAGTCAAGGTTTTTAAAAATAATTATTCAGGGCTACTCAAAAGATCTATAAATAAGTTGGATTTGAAAACTGGCAGGGTTTGTTTTTCTCTCAGACATGAGTGGCCTGATTGACTGAAAAAAAATGTTAATTATCTTCCAAGATGGTGCTGTGTTAGCATCAAAGAAGAATAGACAGCACGCCTCAGAGAAAGTAATTGATGGTTGTTGGTCCGTATTACACTTAACACTGGCTCCTGTTAAAGGGTATTGTCTTTTATCAAGTACAGTTAATATCAGATCTTTTGTGTAGTGACATCACCGCTGTAGGGTTAGTGGACAGAGGCGACAAAGCTTGTGGTGTAGCACCCAAAGTAGCCTTAGATGTAACAGAAGCCTGGATCCACAAGATAACTACCTATGGGTTTATCGAAACTCGAACCACAAACTAACCAAACTGTAGAAAACCTAGCACAAGAAGCAGCTGATGCAATACCTTACATGACTAGCATATTCGCTCATAAACTCCGCCTACTACTAGTTAGAGATTAATCTTTTTATCCTCATTCCTTGCTATACATACTCTCGTTGTTCATTTGTGCATTTATGTGTCGCTTATATGTTATTGGTTGTATAAGCAATCAGGGCACTTAGCTCGTCTGCCTAATTGCTTATAGAAGGCAGAGCTTTTGTTGTGCATCTTTTTACTGTATCAAGATTCTCATTGTGATTATGCTTTGGCAGCTAATTATTAATAAAGCTGGTGGAAACCTACCTCTGCAAATACGTACATGTTGGGGTCTTGGCAGTTTTATTAGGTGGTGCTAGTAATGTAGGTGCTGGAAGCCCGCTTGCCACGACCAATAGAAGTAAAACAGGAGTCAACTCGTTTTAAGAAGATAATCCAACTATTTTCCCATTTACAGCATTAAATAGGTATGGGGTGTATAATAATGATAATGTACCATTAGCATAGTCGTAATGGTACATCGCCGCTGTAGGAGCCAGCCATAGTAATTTATCAAGGACGCACCTTCATTGTTTTACATTGGCAAACTTATTAGACCCAAAAATACAAAAATTGGCTCTACCAATGCGCATAAAATTTAATTGTTTTTTTTTTAAATTAACCAAAATCTTTAAAAAGAAAATTTGCAAATGCTTTATTGATTCGTTGAGCTTTCTCAACAACATCTGTTCTGTCATATCAGCTGCTTGAAAGGTCACAAATCAGGTTAATACTCAAAAAGGCGTGATTCTAATGATAAGTTAAACGAGAGGCTACCCTAGTTCCAGTTACATCGCTAAAGAAAAACTACTCTGCCCAGACCTCATTAGAGATTGGTGATTAACTTTTTGAAGAGAGGTTGAGTTTGGCAGGAAGGCCGACAGTTCATATCGACTTCCTGATCCAGCGATGAGGTGTTGACTGGTGACGGTGCACTTTACTGGTTTGTGATGAACATTCACTACAGCTGGACACCTATATGTAAGATTTTATTGTATTAGTTTTGTCCACTCGCTAAAATGGCCAGTTAAAGCCTGTTTTCTTTGTTCCAGTTGCCACTGAGGGAAGCTAGATATTCAAACAGCTTGTTTTGGCAGTTTTTCATAGAACTGATCATGCTTTACACACCTGAAGTAACATGCTGACAGGAGTAATAATGCTTGTTTGTTGGTGCT
The DNA here is from genome assembly GCA_945261195.1 of Cryptosula pallasiana. Lineage (NCBI taxonomy): Eukaryota > Metazoa > Bryozoa > Gymnolaemata > Cheilostomatida > Cryptosulidae > Cryptosula > Cryptosula pallasiana. Next base: position 39,700,430 of record OX183132.1, on the reverse strand, counting down.
GCCTTGTGTTTTTATCTTGAACGTGAAAGTAATGTAAGACAATAGTTTGGATTTCAATTACAAAAATAATTACTTTATTGATTTCTTGAGAAGTAGGCAGGTGGATAACCCATAAATAGTATAGAATCAACCAAAGATGGGAGTTTGGTACGTTGTTATACCACCCGTTTGCACTCATGTTTTAGTGTTAAACAGAATTATGTTAACCTATCGCTGGTTTTGCAATGTAAAAAAGAAAAACCCAAATATTCATGCCCAAATTTAACAAGATGCAGTATTTACCAGACTTTCGGCCCGTACAGATTGGGCTTCTCATTTACCTAGGTGGGTATATATTCAATTTGTAACCATGTTTAATATCTGTCTGCATTAAAATTATGATTGAGTTAATCTATCACCTGTAGTTAGCAGACTCACATGCCAGTTTTGTTTATAATCAAACAAATACCAAAATACAGAAGACTAACGGACAGACATCCACAATACACACTAGACCAGACAATTGTATCCAAGTTAAATGATTGTGTCTATTCATAATAACAGTTCACTTACTTCACACAAAAACTAAATATTTTTATCGCTGAAAAGTTGAAAATCTAAACACTGATAATAAATACACTCCACAAACTTCAGATGTTTAAGGCTATGTCAATCATAGACATCTAAACGATATCCAATCCACAGACCTCAAACTCATAGATGTTCAGATACTCAGTGTAATTGCATTTGAACAAACTGGCCACTGATTGGCTTGTTACAACCAATCAGTGTGTAGAACTGGTTAAGAACTCCATCATGATAGGCACAAAGAGATTGAGGGTTGACATCATAGAATATCTTCTCTTCCTCCACAGATACAGTGATGGTGACATCCTTGGCTCTGTTCCATGCCACCAGGTGTCTAAAAAGTAAATTAATCAGATATATTGTAGGTTATGTAGCTGATTCTTGTACATTACTTAATAAGTCATTGAGGGTTAGGGCACATTTCAAATAGTGTTTATTGAATAACATGTTCGGTACAAATCAAAGTGTGGTCAACCGTTTCCAGCGCTATTTTATATAAGGAAAACTCCACTGGAGTCAAATTTCACAAAAGCTCACATAAGTCATTAATGGCTGAAATAGTTTTTGTGCCTGTATTCAATATTTGTTGCATAAAATGAATTTTTTTCTGCAAAAATACCTGTGTGAACATCTTTGGCTTCAGTACAAATATTTTTTTTATTAAGCTGAATTTTGCAGCAAAACCTTGTTTAAAACTTTTAAACGTCACTGGAGCCAGAAATAAACAAGGAGTCATCTCCCCTTCGGATGGATAACTCTGTATTGAGCAGTACCGCACATTGAGATGATTGCCAATATGTCTAATAACGATTGCGTGCCCTTTACTGCACAAATATTCACTTCCAGCCCGGTGAGTGAACTTCTATAATTGTATACAGGGCGCACAGTCGAGTTAGTTACCATGTATATGGCAGACACCTAAAGTATCAAAGTGCCACTTGGTTTTGTGGCAAAAACAATATAATAATGAAGTAGAATAATGTGACAAATACTGAGATACTGGTAGCTAATATCATTAAAAGAGCCGTGTTTACTCTTTGAAACCACTGTTTGTTGTTGGTGTATTGCTGCTGATGTGAATCAGCAATGAATGATTTGAACTAACGAACAAGCTAATTTGATTTTTTATTTATTTTACATGCCAATTAGTAGTATTTTTTTCATAAGCAGCTGACTGAATAACAAAAACCTGTAATAGACTACTCTGAACTGAAGTATGAATAACGTCAAATAAGTAGTATGCCAATCTTGAAAAAAAATTGATCGATTTCATTGATACAGTAAAAAGCAACTATTTTTGGGAATGTTTATGTTATTATCATTTAAATTATTTGGAGATTGTAACTCTACAATTGCTTTTCGACTCTTATTAATGTTTATAGGTATAAGCTAATTGGTTTTTAAAATTTTTGTATGAACTGTAAACGGCACAAAAAAATGGTTTGTAATTCATGTTTTTTATAATACAATTGGTATAATTGCAATGGTGATGCTGAGAATCAAATTTCTAACAAAGATTTTTTCTGCTGATCGAACTAAAATACTGATCTTATTCACATTTAAAAGCTTCGTAAATCATGTGAATGATCGCGCTATACAACGTTATTGTAACCAAAAACGTAAGGTTGCAGCAGAAACAATTACACAAGCAGTCCAAACCTGTGGCATTATCACATTTTGCAATGAATAAACCATCAGTTCAATCACTAGCTTTAGTTAGCTAATAAATTAAAGTTATACAAAGTTTTTAACAGTTGTGTATTACTTTTTGTCTGGAGAGTTCTATAACAGATGTGATCGCTTTTACTGGTATTGTATCACAGAGTGGAAAACAACTACACATCCATGTTTTTTTATCACCTCACAACATTATAAAAAACTGATTTTACTCAAGTTTGTTGAGTTAGATTATCAGTAAGCTCTGTATAGTCTTGGGAACAAAGGATTAAAAATCTTTGCTCCTTGTGTTTCTTTTTCTTGGTAAAACTTGAACTAGAAAATAAATAAGGTAGAACTCAACCTGATGCTCTGTTGAGAATTCTAACACCCCAGATACAGTGAGTGTCAAGTAGATCAACTCTGAGCCAAGGTTGTACTTTTTAGTTTGTATGAGCCGTGCTCAATTTCTCGTCATCCGCTGGTGGTAGGTAGATTCCATCAACTGCATAAGATCCATCTTGTGGCAGTCAATCTCGATCTCTCAAATGGACTGATGACATTGTAACAGGTTTGCCTATTGGAAGAGCAGATTAGAGATCGAAATAAAAGTTCATTTGTTTCTGTTATTAAGTCCAATATTTGAATAAACAAGAGAGACTGCAAAAATATCCAACTGCATAACACATGGCATACCTCTAGCCAGCAGAGAGTTTGGTACCAGTGGATGTTGTACATAAAACTAATCTTCTACCGACTCTGTAGACTTTATCCAAAGATTGACACAACTAAATAAACTACAAGACTTCTCTGACTCATTGTACAGATAACCAATACAGGCATTGACTGTATTACACTCAAGTGTACAACATCCAACACTTGTCACTGTACTTCTGTTGAGTATATCATCTGGTCTCACTAATTGTACTCTGTTGTACAATTTACCAACGCTGCACTCAGCGGATAAGATCAACCATAGACATAGGAAACCTACAGTATAAAGTATATGATTATGGAAACAGTATTCTCTAGTTCTCCATGTCTGTTTCAAGAGAAAACAGAAATAAAGTATATAAGTATATCTAATATATAAATGTAAGTCGGATTTTGCGATGTTAGCTTAAAACTCCGGCACTACTGAATCAATGTTAATAAAAAGAACATATTCAAAGTCGTCATTACATTCTCTAGGTTATAACACTCTTGAATTTTTATTTTGCTAGAGGATCGCAGCAATATTTCCAATAGAAACCTCATTCTCATCAGTTACGCCAAGTTTTACCCTGCCATATTTTTCTGCCTTTCATGACGTATTCGATTTATTTTCATTATATTCCGACATGCTACAGCTTTTTGATTGGTCAGCAGTGCTACAGCGAATCAAGTATTGATATCTCTGCGCCAAACAGAATTGTTTTGCTAGCTTTTTTCGGTCTTAAAATTGCTGCTCCACGACTCACCTATCAACTGTACTTGCCTTTCACATTCCAACATTATCTCATTGCTTATGCCAGCCTGATATTGTTGTTAAGCAATTTTCTTGAAGCCCTTGGCTATATTATTAAAATGATTAATGTAATGATAATAATAATATATAACAGCAATAAATAATTGTTATTTTTAATAATAATAATCCAAATAATAATTAATAGACACCATCTCCCCCTGCATTGTTATTTTTATGCTTGAGTAACTGTTATTATTTTTACTGTTATCAGTAGTATTATTTTTTTCATTATTTCCATTATTATTTTTGTTATTATTTTTGTTATTATTATTTTTATGGTTATCTTTTTGTTGTTTTCATTCCTTTTATTAATTATTATATTATTATTATGACTGTAGTGTATAGATGTAATGTATAGTGATAGGATAGACTCCGTGTGGATGAGGGCAGAGGCTAGCAACTGATCGGTCATCGATGCATCCTTTTTAGGGTTGCTGAGATGGCAGAGAGGTCTAGCGCTCTGCCTCATGCTGCTAGATGTTTTGGTGCCGCAGGAGGGTCAGAGGTTCGAGTCCCAGTGGGGGAACTTAGAGGCATGCAGGCGTTGCCCATTGCGCCTGACATGACAATGACTATATAGAGTAATAATAGAGTAATAATAAAGTAATAATAATAAAAGTAGTTCTTATCCATTTAGTAAAATTAAAAAAAATCAAAAATATTAATTATTAGCCATTGATTATTATTAATGTTATTATTACTGTTATTACTATTTTTATTAATATTATTTTTATCATTGTTGTATAAAAGTAGTTGTCTTTTTTTTTGTCTAAAAATAATTTTTAGTTAATAACACTGTGGTTGAACACTGCTAATTAATATTAGTACTGCTATATACTCTCATCTCTTCCATATAATTATATTCCTCATTTTAAGCACAAACAACTTTGATACAAATAAATACCATAAGCATTGAAACTTATGAACAAAAACCATAGTCACAGTGTATCATCATAACAATAATACCAACAATGAATGAACAATACTGATAATGCATACAAAATAATAATATACGCCGCAATAAAAAGAAAATTAATCAAAAGGAACCCAATGTATCAGAGTTGTTCTCAATTTCTCTGGCTTTGTTCAGCAGTAGTACTTCTTATTTGTTTTTTTTTGCTTTTTAAAGTTGTTTACCATGAAAAAAAAATACTTCATAATTATAAGTAGGTCTACAACAGCAGTGCAAAGCGAGTCTAGGTTTAAAGACTTGCAATATTTTTGACTAAAGATTTTTAAGTAATTTTTATTATTATTACTACTACTGCATTCAATAATAATTAATCAACCTATCTCTTCACAACATTGGTAATAATCATCATAGTTGAAATATCGGTAGTAAACGATTGATGAAAGATACAAAGTATTATACAAAATTATACAAAAATTGCATGTAAAAAGTGACAAAAATAGTCATTTGAGGAACTTAACCCGTAATTTGTGCAAAATTTGTACACAATTTGTTTATTTTAATGATATTTGACTTTACCTGCTGCTCAGTATGCCATGAAAAAGAACTGGCTCAAATATTCCAAACAGCTTTTCTCCAACTCCACAAGGTTCACGTAAATTCAGAGAAGATAAAGATGATTGTGAATTTTTGTTACAATTGCGTTGTGATTGCCACACTGTGCATGTTTAGCTGATTTACTTACACAGGTGATGCAGCATTCTAAAATACGTTTTTGAAATATTGACCAATGGGTTGCACAGCCACTAAGCATATGTTTTGATATGGACATTTAAAATACAAATACTTGAATATCCACCAGATTCTTTGAGTTGGTTTTTCACTAAATTCACAACTACAGCAAAGCCTTGAGTTGACTTTTTGGAAATATAATCCTTGCTTTATGACAATCTCCTTTGGTGGGAAAATAAACTTAAGAAAATGCTTTTTACCCCTATGGAATATCCAGACTCGAGTTATTACGATAGAGTTGCACGCTCAACTCTTCAAAAAGAAAAGTCAACGTTTTTGCAAGTTGTTGTTATCGGTGGTGGTGTGCAATAGGGAGAGCAATGTGCTGCATGGAACAACCGTTACACTTCTTCAGATGTTGTGTGATTATGTCCAAAGATTCAATTATGTTATGAAGCAAGAGGGAAGTTGGCACACCCATGCGGCTATAAAGTTATAATTAGTGCAGACAAAAAAATTTTCCAAGAACTATTAGATGCTCTGACAGAACATTTCGTAAAAGATATAACCAGTTACATAATGATTGCAACATGTAGACAAATTGAGCATCGTCAAGCCAACTGGCAAGTCAAAACTGGAGAAAAACTCCATAACACTAGCCCCTCTTGATCTCCCTAACATCATTTTCGCAATTTTTATGTTATCTCCACGAGCAACGCCGGGTATTTCTGCTAGTATCTAATATTTCTTGCTCAAAGTGTGGATTAACTGGAGGCTGTGTTTTAGCTACCTTCATTGCTAATATGGATAACTTCATTGCTTTGAGATTTTTTTACATCTAAAAGTCAGTTGAAACCAACAAAAAGATAAATTATGGAATTATAAAACAATAAGAATTATAAAAGAAGAAAAAAAAATAGAACTGGTCAATTCATTCATCAGAGAAAATCAACAATAACATGTTAACTAATAAAAATCTGCAGGAAAACGGTGAACGGTCTTTTTTGCCGGAAAACTTCTTCAACACAAGTAAATTTATTTTACACAATTGAAAATGAACAGTGAAATAATTTGGTTTCGATAACTCAACAACTGCTCAGCTGAGACATTTAAATCTGCAGCAATATACAGCAATTGATAACGGAACAAATATCTCTGTGGTTGATACCTTATATATATATATATAATACTTTATTGGCATCAATATCATTTTATAAAAATGTTTTTCATAAAGTGCCATAGCTAAAAGAAAAACAAAAAATCAAAAATGAAACAGAAAATAAAATGAACACAGAAAAAAAGAAGTCTACTCAAACACAGTTTGTTTAAAATAATTCTCCATTGGTATTTAAAAGATATTTGAATAAATTTGATTTGAAAACAGACAGGGTTTGTGAGATTCTCAGAGAAGTAGGCAGTTGGTTGAATGTGGTAGATATATGTGTTTCTATAGCAGCTGGTGTGTTGGCATAAAGTTTCTTGCAGTTACGAAAATTAAAATTGCAGTTACGACTGGTGGTAAAATCAACAGAAATAAAGCTAGGAAAAATATTATTAAAAATTTTAAAACCAGTGATTGCCGTAAAATATTGAGCCAATTTTGGTAATGGTAACAGTTGAATTGAAGTGGCGATGTCATTTGTTCTAATTAACGAAAGAGGAATGGTATGAACATTTGCTATCAATCGAAAAGCTCTTTTCTGTAATGAAAATAACGATTTTGACAGGTATTTAGGAGATAGATTGTGATAAATATATATACCATAAACCAGGTGACAGAATATAAAGTGATAGTAAAAAGCTTTCGCTGATTTGTTAGTAAGATAGTTTCGTGATAGTTGCAGGAGGTTTATGTTTTTACGAAGTTTGGCTTCTGTTACTAAGATATGGTCATCCCATGTGAGCCTATCATTTATCACAAAACCCAAAAGTTTCGTTTTGTTTTTTCGCATCAAGTTTTTACCTTCAAAAGTGACAAGGAAACTATGCAAACTATTATGATAATTAAACAAAAGAAAATGCGATTTGTCAGTATTGATAATCATTCTATTTTCAAAACACCATTTTGCGATTTTTGTCAAATCGTAATTGCAATTATAGTTTAATGCGGAGATGTTACTGTGTGATGATAAAAAGATAGTGTCATCAGCATACGCTAAAGGTTTAGATGTTAAAGATAATTTGAGTAAATCGTTTATATATAAAACAAAAAGGGTTGGTGCTAAAATTGATCCCTGAGGGACACCAATATGGACAGGTAGGGTTTGGGAAACATCATCTCCTATCTTCACCAGTTGATATCGTTCATTTAAAAATGATTTAATGATAGAAAATGCTTTTCCATCTATACCACAATGTGTAAGTTTTAGAAGAAGAGTCTCATGGTCTATACAATCGAAAGCTTTTTTGAAATCCAAAAACAGTAGAAGAGCAATCTCATTTTTCAGTTTGATTTTTTGGCATTCTGCAACTATTTTGTGAACTGTATCAACACATGAAACTCCCTCCCGGAAACCAGTTTGTAAATTGTGCAACAAATTGTTATGATTCAAATGGTATTTGAGACATCTGTTTATGTGCTTTTCAAAAATTTTGGACAAAACTGGTAAAATGGAAATTGGACGGTAGTTAGATGGATTAGCTATATCACCATTCTTAAAAACTGGAATAACTCTTGCGGTTTTCCAAGTTATTGGGAAGGTACCGTCAATCAGAATTCTGTTAAACATATCAGTCAAAATCGAAATTGTGAATGGGATGGTTTGCTTAATCATTCTAACAGATATTCCATCTAAACCGGTGGACTTTGAAGATGGTATGCTTTTTAGATACAACACAATATCAGCAGGAGTGAATTGGGTAACTGAAGTCATATGTTTTGTGTTTGACATTTGGGTGACAGGGGTAAAAGAGTTGCCACGTAAATGGTTTGTAAGCCGACTAGCAGCTGTAGTAAAGTGATGGTTAAGAACATTGGAAGATAATCCCTGGGGTAAGCCAGATGGTGATGAGTTACGATGTTTAATATTGAGAGCATCCCACAAAGATTTGGTATTCCCATTTTTAGAGGTATTAATCATATTTTCGATTACCAATTTTTTCTTTCTTTTTATCAAATTTGTCACAAAGTTTCTTTGTTTTTTGTATTCATCCCAGGAGCCACGTTTCTTGATAGAATTACGTAATCTAATATGTCCTTGAACCTCCTTATCCAACCACTGTGGTAAAGTACTGGATTTGACAAAACGGGTTTTAGATTGTACGATTTTAGATATTTTACTTAAAAACAACTTGTTAAAAGAACTGATCATGTTTTCAGTATTTTCTTCTAGCAAAACAGCATCCCAATTCACACCAGAAAATGCTTTATTAATGTTTTCATTAGTAAAATTAGAATAGTCCAAAAAGTGCAGTTTTCTCTTTTGACTTTGTGTAAGCTTTTTTCTGTTGTAAACAGCATAAATCAGGTCATGATCACTGAAAGAACATGGCATAACTTGAGAGTACATAATATTACTAGGAAAGTTTGTATAAATATGATCAATCAAGGTCGATGATACGTTAGTTGATCGAGTTGGGGATGTGATCAGTTGTACCAAAGAAAGTTGATCACATACTTCGCTCTTCCACTTATTTTTAATCTTTTTGTCAAATAAATCTACATTGAAATCACCCATAATTATTATTTCATCAGAAATACCGTAACAAGAGTTTACAAAATCAACAAACGCTTTATTCCAACAAACTGGAGTTCCGGGCGGTCGGTAAAGAAAAGTCACGAGAAATGGTTTTGCTAAACCTAACTTAAATTTCAAAGTTAAAGATTCTTTCAACATGTTATCAAAGGAATTTATAGTTTCAAACTGACAAGAATTTGCAATGTAGCACACTAAACCTCCTCCACTATCACTAAGCCTGTCCTTCCGCACAAAAGTGTAACCTGGTATCGAATAAAACCTATCAGCATTTCTATCCCCCAAAAATGTCTCCGCTACGCAAAGTAAATCAAAATGGTGATTAAAAAGCAAAAATTTGATTTCGTCAATTTTGGAGGTTAAGCCTCGAACATTTAAATACGCAATTTTTATGCCACAATTCAAATTATCCATTTATCGGCTCACAATGACACATAATATGCTGTGAAGGTAATAGAATCCCTTCTTCAACTGCTTTTTCAAACTGCTGCTTGTTTGCAAACTTGACCTTAAAGGTGCGAAGTCTCTTTCCGTCTTTCAAAAGTCGTGAAGCTGATGAACCATGAAAAATGTTGCCAATGTCCTGCTGAATGTTGTTGTCATCAGCATCAATCGGTACTCCCTTCAGCATAACGGTGTTTTCATTAATAGTCTTAGGGTTGATAGTATGTCTAGCGGTTGATCCGTTGAACAGGTCACTTTTCCAGACTGAGATGAGGTTGATGGCAGATTGAACATTCGCCATTTGAAGAGTAAGTTTTGGATGGTCAGAATTGTAGTGATATGGTTTAATTTGTTCTATGATTACTGGTCCATATGATTTGTTAATAATTCTTCTTATGTTGTCTTGATCAAATTTATTACTTGTTGCATATGTTTGGCTGATGTTTATTACAACAGATTGGTCAGGTTTAAATGGTGGGATAGATTTGTTTTTATCAGATGAACGCAGATCAACTGGGGGAGGGCTAATGTTGTCTTTCAAAATAGGTCGCTGTACTTTTGAATTAACAATGGATTTCACTTGATCAGAGTAAAGGACTGTATTGGTATGTGTGGAATTTGGCTGTTCTAATTGTTGATGAAGTAAATTGAACCTGCTGTCAAGGTGGCTAGCAGTCTTGGTTAATTCTTGTTGGATTTTTAGCTGATTATTTTCCATGTTCCTGATTAGTTGGCTTTGATTTTCCACAAGCTTTTCCAGTTTTTCAACTTTTTGAAGGAGAGCCTGTATGGACGTAAATTGTGTCCTACATAAATCGCATCCTTCAGTTGTTGTATTGGCACTGATAGCAGGCTGTGGTGATGCATGAGAATACTCTATTTCTTTACTGGTCGTAGAAGTAGAGCTGGGATTGGGGGCAATAATATCAATGTTATCTGTGTCATTCATAGTTGGTTCGTATTGGGAAGAGAGGGTAGAATTAATAGATGATTGAATGTTTTCATTTAACTGGCTGATTACTGATAGTGGTATGCTCTCTATTAGTGATTGGTAGTGGCTAATAAATGTGTCCACCAGTGAAATTCTGTTGATTAATAGCTTCGAGGTTGTATTATAAAAATTTACTGTATAGATGACATTACTGTTTTTCTTTTCCTTGACTGTAAGTACAAAGGAAACAACATACTTCGCCTTGTCTTTGGTGACTTTTTTTGATACGTTAAAACCTAGATTGCGCACGTGGCTTTCATACCGTTGTTTTAAGATCTCGTATGTTGCTGCACCGCAATCCACAACAATTTGTGGATTCTCTTTTTGACCTTTGAGTTCAATCTTTGGCTCAAGCTGTGATGAATCAAGTTTTTTGTGTAGTGCTTTCAACTTTCCAAGTGTATAAGGTGCATGATGTACAGCTGTATCCTGTTCTGAGATGTCACTGGACGAATCTGACGGACTAGAGTGTTTTTTCCGCTTCTTTGGCCCTTTTACCACACTCATCTTTAGTATAATTATAACAAAATGTCTATCGACAAAAGATAAAACTCAGGAGCAGCAATTTTTTCCAGCCTGCTGCAACAATGCAACAATGCAACAACCTTCTGCTACCAAGATCAGCTAACAACTTTACTTACACTAATGAGACTTTAAATCTAACAAATCAATGTTGTACCGCTGTTGTACCGCTGTTGTACCTTTGATGTACCGTTGTCTTAAGGAAATGGATGTTTGATCAGTACCGTTGTCTTAAGGAAATGGATGTTAAATAGGTACGGTTGTCTTAAGGAAATGGATGTTAGATCAATACCGTTGTCTTAAGGAAATGGATGTTAGATCAGTACCGCTGTCTCAAGTTAATGGATGTTTGATCAGTACCGCTGTCTCAAGTTAATAGATGTTAGATCAGCAGCGCTGTCTTAAGTTAATGTATGTTAGATCAGTACCGTTGTCTTAAGGAAATGGATGTTAGATCAAAGCTGTAGTTTTATTTGCAACAATAATTACTGCAGACAGGATATTATTTTGTGGTTTAGTGAAGAACCAATTAGTCTAACCAAGTTGGATTGAGGTTAGTACAAACCCCCTCTCCAGCCGGTGTTTATGTTTCCCAGCTGTCACGCCCATCAACAAGTGATACATAACAGTCATTACGTGATATTATGCATTCATTGTGTTTATAGTGAATTGTTTCAGAAACAAGGTGGTGTGATGGAACTGAGTAGCAATTCGGTTTGTTACTTTTACGTTCCTTTTTTATCCTGGTTCCACCCTTTCCAAACCCTTTCAATTTTTTTTCAAAATTTTGCATGGATGTTTTCGATCCAAAAAACTCTAATGGCTAATTTTTGAGCTAGAAATGAAAGGTTATTGCACCAGTTATGTCTGATGACGCTTTGTTAAAGCCAATTTTGTCTTCCATTTAATACTGAGGGTTGTTACTATCTCTGATACTTCATTTTGGCAATTTGGTACGAAACTCTGAAGGGTTCGTTTTACTGACCTCAAATAACTCGCTAACAGCAATGACAGTTGTTGTCTGTAGATGCTCTGTTGTGTTTATATTACGCAATGATTGTAATGTGAGTATTTTAGTTATAATTACAAGAATCTTTAATTTTTGGTAATCTTTTAGAAGTAGACAGATCGCTAACCCATCGATACCATAAAATTAATGAATAATAGGAAATTGGCACGTTGTTCTACCACCCATTTTTAGTCCCTTTTTGTACTAAACAAAAATATGCTAAATCATTAGTGTTTGGGTGGTGAAAATTAGACAAAATATAGTTTGCTATACAAAGTAGTTTGTTTCAAGATTTATCAAATTAGGAAGCTATGCACTTGGGCTCTACGGTATCCTGTAAGGTTAAATATTCCTGGTCTTTGTACTACATTATATTTAAGCAATAGAGTTACATTTGAATAGCTCTATCGGTTTTTGTTGGTGGACAAGTATACCATTATTGTTTATTAATACATAAAATAATAGAGAAAACAACAATAAATGTTATATAACATGTAGAGAGTGTTTTACAGACTGTTAAAGCAACATGTACATATAGAGGTAGCAATAAACCTTTGCGATTTACAAAACTCTACACAAAAGTAGCAAAATTTCAGAACAAGATTCTTTCTTGAGCGAGTCTGGTAAAACTCTTTGTTACAAGTTGTAGCCTATGAGTTTTTGTCTTATTGGTGATAGATTGAGGAGTTGCAAATGAAATCATTTTATCGAAAATTGCGATACAACAACTGGTCGATCAAAAAGGTGGCTAGCAAATTTTTAATCAAACTTTGTGATAATTTCATATATTTACAGCAAATCCAAGTGAAAACGAAAAAAGGGGATTTTTCAATCGCTAAGCCCAATTGACAGGCACTCACTAAACATACACAGGGCTATACAGACTTGCAATCACAATGTATGCAAGGCGAGGCAACTCCTTGTGAGTTAGCCAACCTCTAATTAAATAAACATTTGAAGTTACTGGACATAGAAAGCCAAAGAACCTCATCACAAAACGTTACTCATGACCATCGATACCATCTGAAAGCAACAGATTTTAAGGCGTAGGGACACCACAGCTATCTACATTGGACTCAAACCATAGACCTCAAACTCATAGATGTTTAAGCTGGTGGTGTCATTCAGCTGCATTTGAACAAATTGACCACTGATTGGCCGGTTACAACCAATCAGTGTGTAGAACCTGTTGAGAACTCCATCATGATAGGCACAAAGAGATTGAGGGTTGACATCATAGAATATCTTCTCCTCCTCAACGGATACAGTGATGATGGCATTTCTAGCTCTATTTCTTATGGTTAAGGTGCCTGCAAAATGACTTTCAGTTTTACGAGGTTCTTTCAAAGTGTGTAAGAATATTTTCATTTCTAAAACCTCTTATTTAAGATGTAAATTGTATTTTTTAAAGAAGACATGCAACATACTAAAAGGCAACTCCACCTAGATATTTAATTCTTACCCAACAACCCTAAAAAGAATAGATTGAACTGAATCATATTAAGCTTTATGCTTACCTAGAGACTATAACCAAGTGAACAATTCTAATAAAGTCGTGGGAGAAAAAGACTCAAAGTTTTTCACATTAACTTTAGCTTCCGAGCAAAACTTTGAAATTTGAACAGCGTCATTTTAAATAGAACTAACTTGACCCTCTGTTGAGAATTCTAACACCCCAGATACAGTGGATGTCAAGTAGATTGACTCTGAGCCAAGGTTGTACTTCGGAGTTTGTATGAGCAATGCTCAATGTCTCATCACTTGCTGGTGGTAGGTAGATTCCATCCACAGCATAAGATCCATCTTGAGGCAGAGAATCTCCGTTTTTCACATGAACTGATGACATTGTGACAGGTTTGCCTGCAAAATTCATTGTTATGTAGCTAAAAACTGTCAGGTTTGCCTAGTGGAAGAGTGAATAAGATATTAAAACGTAAGTTTGTTTTTTTCAGTTATCAAATTGAATAATTGAATCTACAATAAATAATGCAAAATTATCTAACTGCATAACACATAGCATACCTCTAGCCAGCAGAGAGTTTGGTACCAGTGGATGTTGTACATAAAACTCATCTTCTACCAACTCTGTAGACTTTATCCATAGATTGACACAACTAAATAAACTACAAGACTTCTCTGACTCATTGTATAGATAACCAATACAGGCATTGACTGTATTACACTCAAGTGTACAACATCCAACACTTGTCATTGTACTTCTGTTGATTATATCATCTGGTCTCACTAATTGTACTTTGTTGTACAATTTACCAACGCTGCACTCAGCGGATAAGATTAGCCATAGACATAGGAAACCTACAGTATAAAAATATCTGACTATGGAAACAATATTTGCTAGTTCTTGCTACCCCTTGTTGCTAAAGCAGGTACTTTTGCTGTTTTGACATTATCCTACATTTGAAAGTCAGCTGACACCAGTAGATACAAACACAGCCATCAAATATAACAGAGTGATTTAGGAAATGGGCAATATGTATTTTAGGTAACTAGTAATGAAAGAAAACATTCAGTACAGGCCCACAGGAGATCGTGACATCAATTTAAATGATGTTATGTTACAAATAACCAAACACTGACTACAAACAAGTTATAGACATGATAAGCTTATAAAATCGCAAACTTACAAGAAGACAGAACAAACATGTCTGTGATTGCTATCTTCTGCTACCGAGATCCAGAAATAAATAACAAGATATAACATAGATATATGATAACTTTACTTACACTAATGAGACTTTATATCAAACGAATCAATGTTATTCCTTTGATGTAAGGCTGTCTCACGGAAATGGATGTTAGATCAGTACGGCTGCCTCGCAGAAATGGATGTTAGATCAGTACGGCTGTCTCACGGAAATGGATGTTAGATCAGTACGGCCGCCTCACGGAAATTGATGTTAGATCAGTACGGCTGTCTTATATGGAGTGCCGTTTGTAAAAAAATTCCAAAATTTGTTTCAATTTTCCACATTCATTATTGACTTTAGGGTGTTCATTTTGTACTATGTGCTTCATTATACACTTTAGCATATTCATTCCGCTTTATAGTGCATTCAAAACACATTAGTAGTAATATATGAGCAGATCTCCCTACCAAGTGTTTTTTTGTGGATTTGATCTTGGAGTCGAGACAATGGGTTACGGCGTTGGATGAATTCGCCGAGTTTATATTGTATTTTAATTGAGGGGTATTTGAGTGGCATTTGAATGGCATTTAAGTGGCATTTGAGTTTTGATTAGTTTTTTACTTAATTTGAACTTATATGGCATATAGATTTTGAATGTATGGCATTCAAGTTTTGATAACTTTTTTACATAACTCGAACTCATATGGTATCTTGAGAGAGAGGGGAGAGGAGAGAGGAGAGAGGAGAGATGGGAGATGAGAGAGGAGAGAGAGAGAGAGGAGAGAGATTTTTTAGTTTTCTATACATTCATGTATATATGGTTAGTTATGTACATATTTATGGCTATATTTATATCTACATAGAGAGAGGAGATATATCTACATTGAACAAATATATTGATCAAAAATGAAAATTATATGATTATATACCTGATTACATAATAAGTAGGGAAAAATCTTCTGGAGAGAGGGGAGAGGAGAGATGAGAGAGGAGAGAAGAGAGAGGAGAGAGAGGAGAGATTTTTTTTTAGTTTTTTATACATTTATGTATATATGGATAATTATGTACATATTTATGGATATATTTACATTTACATTGAATAATATACATTTATTACATAATAAGTATATTAAATGCTATAAAATATGTTGGAAAATTACCAAATTAGACCTCTAGATGGTTAAAATCTACAGTATTTGGGAAATAACTGCAAGAGAGGAGAGAGGAGTATTTGGTAGAGGAGAGAGTATGTTGAGAGAGAGGAGAGATAAAAAGAGGAGAGAGGAGAGAGGAGATATATCTACATTGAATAAATACAGTGATTAAAAATGAAACAATATGTGAATATATACATTTATTGTGTAATAAGTAGGGAAAATCTCATACAATATAGCTAGAGTCAGTAAATATTAAATAATACAAACTTAGGAAGGAAGACTTCTGTTCTATGTACTTTTGATTCCATAATGAACTAAAATAAAAAGTTATGTATTAGTATATGTAAAATAATTACATGAATTTGAATTATAGTTCTAGTTACATTAGATAGTTTACATTATTAGAAAAGAGAAATAACTCACCAAGTTACATTGTTCAACTTGTTCTTTCTTGAGCATTATTTTCACCAAGTGCTTTTGATTCTCTTTCATCTATCTAAAACAAAACAAAAAATACTTGCTTTATAAATATGTTGTAAAAAAATACACTAATTACACCAAAAAAGTGCTTTTTTTTTTTACCTGAAAAAAATGTATATGTTCAACATTTTTGTTGTAAAAACTACGTTAATTACACCCAAAAAGTCCTTTTCTTTACCATGAAAATGTATATATTCAGCATTTTGTTGTAAAAAATACACTAATTACATCAAAAAAGTCCTTTTTTCACCTAGAAAATGTATATATTCAGCATTTTGTTTAATTTATGGTAAAAATTAGTAAAACTCACCAATAGTGATATGATTGCCTTGAGTTATAGATTAGCTTTTTGAACTCTTGTTCTGGACAGTTTTTTCAGCATCATCGAAATATAATATAAGTAATTTTTAGAGTCTTCATTGGTTTGGTATCATATAAGTAGGTGATAGAGCTTGAAAGGAATTCTTTCTGTGTTGGAGAAGTATGCTGTCTTCAAAATTCATGTAGTTTGAGTCTTCATTGGTTTGGTATCATCTAAGTAGGTGGTAGATCTTGAAATGAATTCTTGCTGTGTTGGAGAAGTGCGCTGTCTTCAAAATCAATGTAGTTTGAGTCTTCATTGATTTGGTATCATCTAATTAGGTCGTAGATCTTGAAAGGAATTCTTGCTGTGTTGGAGAAGTATACTGTCTTCAAAATTCATGTAGTTTCAGTCTTCATTGGTTTGGTATCATTTAAGTAGGTGGTAGATCTTGAAATGAATTTTTGCTGTGTTGGAGAAGTGTGCTGTCTTCAAAATTCATGTAGTTTGAGTCTTCATTGGTTTGGTATCATCTAAGTAGGTGGTAGATCTTGAAAGGAGTTCTTGCTGTGTTGGAGAAGTCGGCTGTTTTCAAAATTCATGTAGTTTGAGTCTTCATTGGTTTGGTATCATCTAAGTAGGTGGTAGATCTTGAAATGAACTCTTGCTGTGTTGGAGAAGTGTGCTGTCTTCAAAATTCATGTAGTTTGAGTCTTCATTGGTTTGGTATCATCTAAGTAGGTGGTAGATCTTGAAAGAAATTCTTGCTGTGTTGGAGAAGTCGACTGTCTTCAAAATTCATGTAGTTTGAGTCTTCATTGGTTTGGTATCATCTAAGCAGGTGGTAGATCTTGAAAGGAGTTCTTGCTGTGTTGGAGAAGTCGAGTGTCTTCAAAATTCATGTAGTTTGAGTCTTCATTGGTTTGGTATCATCTAAGCAGGTGGTAGATCTTGAAATGAATTCTTGCTGTGTTGGAGAAGTGCGCTGTCTTCAAAATTGATGTAGTTTGAGTCTTCATTGGTTTGGTATCATCTAAGTAGGTGGTAGATCTTGAAAGAAATTCTTGCTGTGTTGGAAAAGTCGACTGTCTTCAAAATTCATGTAGTTTGAGTCTTCATTGGTTTGGTATCATCTAAGTAGGTGGTAGATCTTGAAATGAATTCTTGCTGTGTTGGAGAAGTGCGCTGTCTTCAAAATCGATGTAGTTTGAGTCTTCATTGATTTGGTATCAGGGATCATCTAATTAAGTCGTAAATCTTGAAAGGAATTCTTGCTGTGTTGGAGAAGTATGCTGTCTTCAAAATTCATGTAGTTTGAGTCTTCATTGGTTTGGTATCATTTAAGTAGGTGGTAGATCTTGAAATGAATTTTTGCTGTGTTGGAGAAGTGTGCTGTCTTCAAAATTCATGTAGTTTGAGTCTTCATTGGTTTGGTATCATCTAAGTAGGTGGTAGATCTTGAAAGGAGTTCTTGCTGTGTTGGAGAAGTCGGCTGTTTTCAAAATTCATGTAGTTTGAGTCTTCATTGGTTTGGTATCATCTAAGTAGGTGGTAGATCTTGAAATGAACTCTTGCTGTGTTGGAGAAGTGTGCTGTCTTCAAAATTCATGTAGTTTGAGTCTTCATTGGTTTGGTATCATCTAAGTAGGTGGTAGATCTTGAAAGAAATTCTTGCTGTGTTGGAGAAGTCGACTGTCTTCAAAATTCATGTAGTTTGAGTCTTCATTGGTTTGGTATCATCTAAGCAGGTGGTAGATCTTGAAAGGAGTTCTTGCTGTGTTGGAGAAGTCGAGTGTCTTCAAAATTCATGTAGTTTGAGTCTTCATTGGTTTGGTATCATCTAAGCAGGTGGTAGATCTTGAAATGAATTCTTGCTGTGTTGGAGAAGTGCGCTGTCTTCAAAATTCATGTAGTTTGAGTCTTCATTGGTTTGGTATCATCTAAGTAGGTGGTAGATCTTGAAAGAAATTCTTGCTGTGTTGGAAAAGTCGACTGTCTTCAAAATTCATGTAGTTTGAGTCTTCATTGGTTTGGTATCATCTAAGTAGGTGGTAGATCTTGAAATGAATTCTTGCTGTGTTGGAGAAGTGCGCTGTCTTCAAAATCGATGTAGTTTGAGTCTTCATTGATTTGGTATCAGGTATCATCTAATTAAGTCGTAAATCTTGAAAGGAATTCTTGCTGTGTTGGAGAAGTATGCTGTCTTCAAAATTCATGTAGTTTGAGTCTTCATTGGTTTGGTATCATTTAAGTAGGTGGTAGATCTTGAAATGAATAAATATTTGCTGTGTTGGAGAAGTATGCTGTCTTCAAAATTCATGTAGTTTGAGTCTTCATTGGTTTGGTATCATCTAAGTAGGTGGTAGATCTTGAAAGGAGTTCTTGCTGTGTTGGAGAAGTCGACTGTCTTCAAAATTCATGTAGTTTGAGTCTTCATTGGTTTGGTATCATCTAAGTAGGTGGTAGATCTTGAAATGAATTCTTGCTGTGTTGGAGAAGTGTGCTGTCTTCAAAATTGATGTAGTTTGAGTCTTCATTGGTTTGGTATCATCTAAGTAGGTGGTAGATCTTGAAAGAAATTCTTGCTGTGTTGGAGAAGTGTGATGTCTTCATCTTCATTGACTTGGTATCATCTAAGTAGGTGGTAGATCTTGAAATGAATTCTTGTTGTGTTGGGGAAGTATGCTGTCTTCAAAATCTATGTAGTTTGAGTCTTCATTGGTTTGGTATCATCTAAGTAGGTGGTAGATCTTGAAAGGAATTCTTGCTCTTGCTGTGTTGGAGAAGTGTGCTGTCTTGAAAATTGATGTAGTTTGAGTCTTCATTGGTTTGGTATCATCTAAGTAGGTGGATCTTGAAAGGAATTCTTGCTGTGTCACATAAGTAGGAGAGAAATTCATGTTGTTTTACATCTATCATTGGTGTTGGTAGATCTTGACCACATGTTTATAGTCTTTGCTACTGCTGCATTTCGTCTCAAACAAGACTCCAAAGTAGACATCATAACTACAAAATACAAAAAAATTGATTGTTACAATTGATTCATTTATTTTCATTGGCTTTAGCGTTATCTACATAGAGTAGCGAAGAAAAAGTTTGTGTGAGTATAAAACTATCTAGTAGAGATAAATTTATATCTAGGTTCAACTAGCATTGAATAATTATTATTATTTTGTTAATAATAAATAAGTAGAGTCTGCTACTTTACTAGAGCTTGGACAAACACTTATTTTAAAAATGAATAATTAGAGCTTTCTACTAGTGTTAAATAATTATTGATAATAATTTACCTTATCACCACTTAGAGCCAGATGATTTAATTAACTAAAGACAAATAATTATTTTAGCGTTTCTTACCTTGATGCTGGATGTTCTCCTAGTAGCTGTAGTAGATGATGGTTCTCCGCTTGCTGTTGAAGAACTGGATGCTTTCTGTGTGAAAACAGTGGCTCTTAAATAGCTAAAGTTGCACTGATTAAACCCTATGAATCAGCATTTTTTCCAATGCTTTCGCGGGAATAAATAGTTTATTTTCACGCGAATAGAAACAGTTGCTTTCGCGGGAATAAATAATTTATTTTCACACGAATAGAAACAGTTGCTTTCGCGGGAATAAATAATTTATTTTCACACGAATAGAAACAGTTGCTTTCGCGGGAATAAATAGTTTATTTTCACGCGGATAGAAACAGTTGTTTTCGCGGGAATAAATAATTTATTTTCACACGAATAGAAACAGTTGCTTTTGCGGGAATAAACAGTTTATTTTCACGCGGATAGAAACAGTTGCTTTCGCGGGAATAAATAGTTTATTTTCACGCGAATAGAAACAGTTGCTTTCGCGGGAATAAATAATTTATTTTCACACGAATAGAAACAGTTGCTTTCGCGGGAATAAATAGTTTATTTTCACGCGGATAGAAACAGTTGTTTTCGCGGGAATAAATAATTTATTTTCACACGAATAGAAACAGTTGCTTTCGCGGGAATAAATAATTTATTTTCACACGAATAGAAACAGTTGCTTTCGCGGGAATAAACAGTTTATTTTCACGCGGATAGAAACAGTTGCTTTCGCGGGAATAAATAGTTTATTTTCACGCGAATAGAAACAGTTGCTTTCGCGGGAATAAATAATTTATTTTCACACGAATAGAAACAGTTGCTTTCGCGGGAAGAAATAGTTTATTTTCACGCGGATAGAAACAGTTGCTTTCGCAGGAATAAATAATTTATTTTTACACGAATAGAAACAGTTGCTTTCGCGGGAATAAATAATTTATTTTCACACGAATAGAAACAGTTGCTTTCGCGGGAATAAATAATTTATTTTCACACGAATAGAAACAGTTGCTTTCGCGGGAATAAATAGTTTATTTTCACGCGAATAGAAACAGTTGCTTTCGCGGGAATAAATAATTTATTTTCACACGAATAGAAACAGTTGCTTTCGCGGGAATAAATAGTTTATTTTCACGCGGATAGAAACAGTTGTTTTCGCGGGAATAAATAATTTATTTTCACACGAATAGAAACAGTTGCTTTCGCGGGAATAAACAGTTTATTTTCACGCGGATAGAAACAGTTGCTTTCGCGGGAATAAATAGTTTATTTTCAACCGAATAGAAACAGTTGCTTTCGCGGGAATAAATAATTTATTTTCACACGAATAGAAACAGTTGCTTTCGCGGGAATAAATAGTTTATTTTCACGCGGATAGAAACAGTTGCTTTCGCGGGAATAAATAATTTATTTTCACACGAATAGAAACAGTTGCTTTCGCGGGAATAAATAATTTATTTTCACACGAATAGAAACAGTTGCTTTCGCGGGAATAAATAGTTTATTTTCACGCGGATAGAAACAGTTGCTTTTGCGGGAATAAATAGTTTATTTTCACGCGGATAGAAACAGTTGCTTTCGCGGGAATAAATAGTTTATTTTCACGCGAATAGAAACAGTTGCTTTCGCGGGAACAAATATTTTAATTTCACGCGAATAGAAACAGTTGCTTTCGCGGGAATAAATAATTTATTTTCACGCGAATAGAAACAGTTGCTTTCGCGGGAATAAATAGTTTATTTTCACGCGAATAGAAACAGTTGCTTTCGCGGGAATAAATAGTTTATTTTCACGCGAATAAAAACAGTTGCTTTCGCGGGAATAAACAGTTTTTATTCCCGCGAAAGCATTGGAAAAAATGCTGATTCATAGGGTTTAATCAGTGCAACTTTAGCTATTTAAGAGCCACCGTTTTCACTTAGAAAGCATCCAGTTCTTCAACAGCAAGCGGAGAAGCATCATCTACTACAGCTACTAGGAGAGCATCAAGGTAAGAAATGCTAAAATAATTATTTGTCTTTAGTTAATTAAATCATCTGGCTCTAAGTGGTGATAAGGTAAAAAATAATCAACAATCATTTAACACTAGTAGAAAGCTCTAATTATTTATTTTTAAAATAAATATTAAAAACTTGTGAAAATGAACTGGTAACATTACGTCGACTGAAATAATGCCTAAAACGACTCGCATAAATTTTGGTCTGACCAAAAACGGACTGAAAACCGTTACCTTTAGAGCGAGTACAAAATTATCATAACTTGCTATAGCGAATATTCTAAGAAATATTTGTTTTTTTTTCCGTTGCTAACTTAACGTAAATATTTGTAACGGATGTCACATGATCTCAATCGGTTTTTGTCAACTGAAACACTTAGTTACTCGTAAACATTTGATACTCGCTTGATTTTTTGGTCGCTTAGTTACTCGTAAACATTTGAAAATCGCTTGACTTTTTCGTTGATAAAACCTGTCGCAAGTATCTATTAACAAATATTACCGTGATTTCGATCAGTTTTCCTTACTAGATTACTTAGTTACTCATCAACATTTCATAATCGCTTTCATTAATAGTCGTTGCAAAGCAATGTTGTATTTGAAAAATATTACTACGATTCCAATCAATTTCCTTACTGAATTACTTAATTACTCGCAGGTATTTCATAATTTCTTTCACTAATATTTACAAAGTAATATTGTAAATATATAATGCAGTAGATGCTAAATTGACACGAATTTCATTTATATGATTCTAAAACTTAACTAATGTAGTTTTTTACCAGAAATAATAATAGTTTTTAAACAAAAATCAAAAATTAACGCTGATTACATGTATGGTAAACATAATAAGTGTAAATATATATAACTAAAAGAAGTATTTATGCTCTAGATAGTTTCATACTCACACAAACTGTTTGTTCGCTACTTTATGTATATGTAGATAAAGTCAATGAAAATAAATGAATCAATTGTAACAATCAATTTTTTTGTATTTTGTAGACACAATGCCTACTTTGGACTTCTGTTTGAGACAAAACATAGCAGCAGCAAAGACTATAAAACATCTGGATAAGATCCAATTGAAGTAACTGCAGATAACTAAAGGAAAAACATGTGCTACAGCATACAGAGTGAACAAGGTGTGTGTAGATTATTACTCAGTCTCATTACACTACTATTACTAAGAATTATTGTAGGTGTTGGATAAAGGATTGAGCAGTAATGTTAATAAATTCTAACCATTGTAAATAATACTTCAACTCAAATAAAATTAATGAAAATTGAATGGAATAAAAGAATATTTCACCAAATACCCCTGTTTTCTTTTGGATATATACAAATAGATGAATATCTAGCTTCATCTATTTTTTTCATTTGAGTGCAATTATTTCCCCTCCTCTCTCCTTTCTCTCAAGATACCATATGAGTTCGAATTATGTAAAAAACTATCAATACTTAAATGCCATACATTCATAATGTTTTCTATTGTAGTTATTTCCCAAATACTGTAAATTTTAACCATCTAGAGGTCTAATTTGACGATTTTCCAAGATATTTTATAGTATTCAATATACTTATTATGTAAATAACTAAAAGAAATATTTACACTCAAGCCTCCTCTCTCTCCTCTCTCCTCTCTCCTCTACCAAATACTCCTCTCTCCTCTCTTGCAGTTATTTCCCAAATACTGTAAATTTTAACCATCTAGAGGGCTAATTTGGTGATTTTCCAACATATTTTATAGCATTCAATATAGTTATTATGTCATAAATGTATATTATTCAATCTAGATATAAATATATCCATAAATATGTACATAATTATCCATATATACATGGTTGTATAAAAAACTAAAAAATACACTACTATTACTAAGAATTGTTGTAGGTTTTGGATAAAGGATTGAGCAGCAATTTTAATAAATTCTAACCATTGTAAATAATACTTCAATTCAAATAAAATTAATGAAAATTGAATGGAATAAAAGAATACATCATCAAATACCCTAGTTTTCTTGTGGATATATACAAATAGATGAATATCTAGCTTCATCTATTTTTTTCATTTGAGTGCAATTATTTCCCTCCTCTCTCCTCTTTTCCTGTCTCCTTTTTCTCAAGATACCATATGAGTTCAAATTATGTAAAAAACTAGTAATACTTAAATGCCATACATTCATAATGTTTTCTATTGTAGTTATTTCCCAAATACTGTAAATTTTAACCATCTAGAGGTCTAATTTGACAATTTTCCAAGATATTTATGCTCAAGCCCCCTCTCTCTCCTCTCTCCTCCCTCCTCTACCAAATACTCCTCTCTCCTCTCTTGCAGTTATTTCCCAAATACTGTAACTGTAGATTTTAACCATCTAGAGGTCTAATTTGCTGATTTTCCAACATATTTTATAGCATTTAATATACTTATTATGTAATAAATGTATATTATGCAATGTAAATGTAAATATATCCATAAATATGTACATAATTATCCATATATACATGAATGTATAGAAAACTAAAAAGTCTCTCTCCTCTCTCTCATCTCTCTTCTCTCCTCTCTCTTCTCTCCTCTCTTATCTCTCCTCTCCCCTCTCCCCTCTCTCCTCTCTCTCTCTCAAGTAACCATATGAATTCGAATTATGTAAAAAAATTATCAAACTGTAAATTTTAACCATCTAGAGGTCTAATTTGACAATTTTCCAAGATATTTTATAGTATTCAATATACTTATTATGTAAATAACTAAAATTCAATGTAGATATATCTCCTCTCTCCTCTCTCCTCTCTCTATGTAGATATAAATATAGCCATAAATATGTACATAATTAACCATATATACATGAATGTATAGAAAACTAAAAAAATCTCTCTCCTCTCTCTCTCTCCTCTCTCTCTTTCTCTCAAGATACCATATGTATGTATGTATGCATTGATTGTCATTACAAGTTGTAGTGCTTTGTATTACTTAGTATTTACTGACTCTAGCTATATTATATAGGAAGATTTTCCCTACTTATTATGTAATCAATGTATATAATCATATTATTTCCCAAATACTGTAGATTTTAACCATCTAGAGGTCTAATTTGGTGATTTTCCAACATATTTTATAGCATTTAATATACTTATTATGTAATAAATGTATATTATGCAGTGTAAATGTAAATATAACCATAAATATGTACATAATTATCCATATATACATGAATGTATAGAAAACTAAAAAGTCTCTCTCCTCTTTCTCCTCTCTCCTCTCATTTCTCTCCTCTCTCACCTCTCCTCTCCCCTCTCCCCTCTCTCCTTTCTCTCTCTCAAGTAACCATATGAATTTGAATTATGTAAAAAATTATCAAAACTTGAATGCTATATGAGTTAGAATTATGTATAGAATTATCAAAACTTAAATGCCATACATTCAAAATCTATATGCCATATAAGTTTAAGTTAAGTAAAAAAATAATCAAAACTCAAATGCCACTTAAATGCCACTTAAATACCACTCAAATACCCCTCAAATAAAATACAATATAAACTCGGCGAATTCATCCAACGCCGTAACCCATTGCATAACCCCAGATAATGACCCCACAAAAAAACACTTGGTAGGGAGATCTGCTCATATATTACTACTCACATTCTAGCACATTCATTCTGCTCTTTAGTACATTCAATATACACTCTAGCACATTCATTCTATTCTTCAGTACCTTCAAAATATTATATTTTATCATATTCATTCCAAATGGATTTGTTTGCTCTTGAAGATATTACATTTATTCTGAACTATTGCACCTTCATTCTCAACGATTGCACCTTTAAAACACACTATTGGACCTTCATTATGCACGAGTCAGAATCGCTTTACACCTTATATATAATATTTTTACAAACGGCAATGGTGATTATCATTGTGTGCTGTTTGTAAAATAATTGCTACCAAATCTACAAAACCGTTTAGTGCGGCTGTGCATACGACCGATGAAATTGCTTTACACAAAAATGTTTACAGTGAATCCATTTTTGTTATAGATAACTGTCTCTCGTACTTTTTCATACCAATACTTGACATATAAATAATAATAATGGCAAATTTTTCTAACAACTCGGTGTTACTAATGTATATTTTTAAGGTAATTATTGAGGAGCAATATAATTTTTGATGTGATTTCATGACTAAAAATCATTAGATGACCGATGTGCGTGTGTTTTCATCACAATAATGATAGTTTGATAACAAATAATAATTAATTAATAAATAATAATAAATAAAAATAACAATTAATTGATAATCATGATAATAAAAATATTTTGCATATGTCTAGGACAGTGGAAAGTCTGGAAAATAGGAAAACATTATCTTCGCTAACTCTTTTGGCATAAAAAGCAGTTTAAAAATGCCTAAGATCTCCGTAAAAATTATGAAAGTAAAGCATGCAAGCATTGAACAAGTCTTTGTTGAATTTTCGAACATTCAAGTCTTAAGCAGCAGATTGATGTATTGAATAATCCTCTAGGCCTACTCGCTGCTGATCTACAACCCTGCAAAACATCCCTCCTCCAGAAAAGCTCCCCGATTTTTACACTGCTTAAAATTGACGTCATCCTTGGACCGCAAGTATATTTATTTATTTGCCGTACAGTATTTAGTTATCCAATCATATCCAGCTATTTATTTTCATTATTATTTAGTTTATTATTATTCTACATACTCACTAGTTGTGCATTGTTGTATGACCCCCATTTATTGTCCCCAACTCACCAAAACAAGCGCAATTTTTTTCTATTTTATTGGTGTAAGGAGTATGAGATGACCCTTGTGATTGTGATCGGGTTGTGATCACATTGGACCACCTGAAAAATTCTGCAATCGTATCTTGTTGCCTTTTCACATATGAAGTTTGCATAATAAGCGAGGATTGACTGCGTATGCCTTAATTATAACCATATTGAAAAAAACCACTAATTCAGATTTTATGAGTGCAGGGTGAAACTTAAAAGCCAGATGAAAAATTGCGGGTAATAGTAAAGCCCAAAATTTAATCTCAGAACCAAGTTTTGACCGGGTGTCTTCATAAAGATTTTTTATTCGTGTCGCAATGACCCTCAGTAGACCTAAGGCTAAATGATTGGCCTAATCAAAGTTCATTTTAAACGCAGACCATGTAATTCCATTTACAAAAAATTTTCATTATTTATTATAATTGACCACGCCCACAACTCAAAAATGACATACTCAACAATCAATGGAAGTTATAGTAAGCTAAACTTCAGTTGTCCCGACGAGCATTTGAAGCCAATGGCTTTTTGGCAAGCTGGTGAATCAGGACTGAGTAGACCTAGAGGGTTATTTTATACATCAATTTGCTGCTTAAGACTTGAATATTCAGAAACTCAACCAAAAAATTTTTCAGTGCTGGCCTGATTTGAAACAAAAACTGAAGAAACTCAATTTTTTCTAAAAGCCTTTCAATGAATATAAAAAAAAAGTTATTAAAAACCATTACTAGACAGACACTTATATAGCTTTTCAATCACAAATCATTCCTATGATAACAAGACCTTCCTCCAAACAATGACTTTTCTAATAACGGTAAACGCAAATAATTGGATGAATAAATATCTTGAAACTTGCATAAATCGATGTTGAAGAGCCACGAATAAACCAATTAATTGGGGATGGTAATGACTTGCTCAAATATACCTTCGGAGGCTATAAATATAGATACAATAGTAATAATAAGTTATATTGCTACTAACAATATAATAATATTATGGATTTTATACATTTTTTTCACATTGTGAATAAAATTTAATAATAATTACAACTTGAACTTTTATCATTATTTGGTAAAAATTATTATTAAATTGATAATTTATTATTATTTGGATGCTAACCATAACAATAAACGAATGTAATAAAAATAAACAAGTTTGTTTGTTCCAATTCTAAAATCTTTATTGTTCATGTAATGTTTCATCAGTAAATGGCAATGATCATTCAAAAATTCCAACAATAAGTGCTCACTCATTGATCTCAACTATTTTTTCATCTAGCTGAAAAAACATGTTTAGATAGCGTTAACTTTTGATTAACAGTTGAGAGATAGCATTGGGTCTCTCCTACATTCCAAAATTTAAGAAGTTTTAATAATATAAAACTCACAATTTGAAGTTGCTCAGACACTGTAGTAAATGCATTAAAAAAATTTCTGTCAATCACAAGAGGAGATAACTCTTTGATTATATAATTTTGATAGCATGCGATCTAGATTTACGATTAACAAAACTTCTGCTAGCCAATTCAATCCAACAATTTCTGATTGCCAGCACCATGCTTCATTTAAAGTTTTTCACAGAGCCCTCGTGAAAACTAGTCGAGAAATTAAAAAGAAAAACAATTTTATTGATTAGCCGAGAGATGACAATAATGCCTTTCTTGAAGCATTTTTTTAACTAAAAAGGCCGGGACCTCAACTGTGGCATAAATAAAATGAGTTTATTCATTTCCTGGGTGTCGATTTATACAAGTTTCACTGTACGCTCACCCGCCACCATTTTCACAACAGTGATCACTATGAACATAAATTGATGCTTTCACAGCTTTTAAACAGTTGACTGATGGTAGCAAAAGGAAGCGATTTCTACTCAATTAAATAATCCCAAAATGTGATATCCTATAATTTGTTACCTCAACATTACATTTAAGAAAAGACACAGTTCCGTATTGGGTTCCTGAATTCTTGCAAATGCTATTGTATCTATTTATTTGGTTGCACCTGTTCACTGTTTGTCGGAAAGCAGACAAACAAGTTCACTTCCAGTTCATTTGAATTCCATAGGATCATCGTTATTTCGATATTATACAAAGCTAAAAATCCTATAACAGTTTAAACTTGCAAGTTCAAAGTTTTGGCTTGAAATGTTTTGGAGTGGTCTACTCAAAATTTAAACAGTAATAAATAGGCAAACTTTGTTCAGTTCTGTTTGTGAGAGTTTCAAAAAATATATAAAAATGTAAAAACCATAGTGCCATCCATTCAAAGCAGATCAATTTACCCTAGACTGAACGTACCTCTTAAAGCTTGTCCAGAAGTTTTGGACGCAATGCCACATGCTGACTAGAGCCTGTAAATGAGCTACACCTAAGATTAACGGAGAAGCAGGTTTGTTTTAACTTGAGCCAGAGCAGCTACAAAATAAGAGCAAGCAGTTGTAATATTCATGAATATCAAAAAAATAGCAAAAGGTTTGTTTTATACAAAAAATATTTATCGCTATTATTGAAGACAAACAATTACATTAAGAGAAAATGCTTAAATTTTAACCATTGCAGAGTGTATTGTCGTATTGTAAATAAGGGAACTTTCAAATAAAAGTTTTTGGAACAAAATATATTGCTTTTGTTCAAGTATAGAACATCACAAAAAAAGAATTGTCATTTTTAAAAAAAAAGTTTTTGTCCCCAATATCAAAAGAAACTGACTAAAATGGCAGAATTGCTTTCTCTTGCTTTATATTGATTTGAAAAGACCAAGTGGTGATGTTGTGGTTCGCACTGAACTGGAAAAAGGGACAACAAATAATCGGTAAACTAGAGAGGTATAATCAAAATGGGTAACTTTCTTATAAGAGAGGTGCAGCGAATGTAATCATGAAGTAGTAACCAAATAAGGGCACCCTGCACACACTACCCTATTGTTGGTAGCATTGCAACAACAAAAACGCTTATTAGAGTGCCTGCTTTTCTGCTGGTTATAATAGACATCGGACAAAACATCTTTCATGATCACTGGACTTCCTCTAGTTGCTGTTCGCCTCTGCATAACGCCAGAATGAATATCTCCCAAATCAGGGGAATATGTAGAGATCAAGTAACAATCTTGGATAAATGAAAGAAAAAATTCCCTCAGAAATGCCAAGCAAATGATTTCCTATACCTTCTATTACTATCTTACTGTCTATAGTAATTGACTAGACTTGGAATGTTTTAATAAAAATTGCATTTGGACATCAATATGTAAATATCAGATATCACAATAAGCTACATTGTAACACCTTAGCTATCATGTATGTGCATATCATATTTCCTAGTAACTACAACCCAAAATTCCACATTATTGTTTATTAACTGGTAATCAAGCGATATTAAAAATTATCATTTTGAGAAAAATAAAACTGTGCTTGAAATCGATAGACATTCAGGTAGGTAGCCATCAAAAAGACTGAATAAGTGTGTTATGCAGATTATCACCATGAACATTACCATAGCGGTGTTTGTACACTGCAGTATATCCTTCTGTTTATAGGCCTATACTAGTCCAAACATTACAGTGACTAGGCTAGCCGTACAAATTTGCCACCTCTATACCAGCAGTGTAGTCGAAGTTAAACTCACCAGTGGTGTAGCCAGATATTCACCCCTATAAAGAAGTTCTATTCGTTAAATCCATTTGTAAGGTTCAAATAATTGGCAGATGTTCTAGTTGTACTCAAATTACCTCTTGTGATGTTGCTGACATTTTTAGGGAGATACCACATCACAATGGTTTAAGGTTTCAATGATAATGCTCAAACTTCAATCCACTTGTTGTTCATTATCTAGGCGTTAGCCGATGCTGATTAATACTCAGCCAACCAATCACTAACAAGCATATTTTGGGTGAGACAAAATGTAAATCTGCTCAATACACAGTATCAGATGCCAGTGACTCATCGAGTTGCATTCATCTTGACTTATCTTACCCCGTAGTTCACTCCTCCGGTTACTTACTGAGGGAGATGATTCTAGAACATAGACACTGTTTTGGTGCAACAAGTACAGACTTAGTTAAAACTCAGGCTGCGATGATGATGCAAGCAAAGCTAACTAACTCAGTCACTAAGTTAAAATATTTACATTAACACTTGGATTGTTTTTGATGTCAGCTTCATTTGTACCTACTCAGCGCAACTTTTGGTCTGATGATTTTGCAATAATTTCCGTGAAAACAAGCAAGCAATTACATGTGAAAAGAGTAGAGAATGCGTGAATAGAAGTGACGATGCATTTATAATGCAAACAAATGTATAATCTAAAATAAACATAACAGCCCATCGGGAAACATGCTTTGGAACATTTTAAAAATGGGGACTGTAGCATTCTTTCTCAAGCATCATTTAATCCTGGAAACAGTTTGTGAAACTTGGTAGCCTATTAGGTATATATAAAAATATGATTACATTTCATTTTAATATATAGCAATATTTGTTATAGAAACATTTAAAAACAGATTATTGAAAGGAAAGTCGAAAACTTATCTCAAAATTCCAACAGCAACTTTTTGCTACAGAGAGGAGAACTATCCAATTACAATCTCAAAAGTTCTTATTAGTTTGCATTCCTTTACCAGAAACACACGCGCATGCTACAATTATGATGGAAACAACTATTATTGCGGAGCTGTCTTCTTTTGGGGAGACAACTGCATTGTTTAGGTCATTGGTTCTGAAAACACTAGCGATTCGTTGCGTATATAATACTAACAGCGCAGACTTCGTTCCAATTGTGTAAACTTCAGTATTTCAAACCCATTATGGATCATTTTTAGCAAATAGAAGTTTTGAGTACACAAGTGAGCAAAATATATGAGCCAAAAATGTTTAAAGTTTTTCATTTAAGAAGGTTTTCACCATTCAGAGTTCATTTTTTAAGGCAAAAGCACTGAAATTTTTGAAGCTGTAGAAAGTGTGACATATAGACCTAATCTTATGTAATATGTGTAACAGTGCACCCTTTGACAGCTAAGCTTTTAGTTTTACTGAAAGTGTATTTTTACTTTATAATTATTTTGTAAATATTGATCTAGTTTTTATGTAAAATACCATAAAACTGGCATCCGCAAACGATGCTAAAAATTTTTTCTAAATTTTCACACTTGGAGCAGATTATGCTTCTACTGCAATGAGTTATAGATCAATCTAAAAAAATTTCAGAAGTAAATATTTCAAAAAAGTGCCAAAGATGTAGCAGAAGTAATTTTTCACGGAGCAGAATAATATTAGTTTTATGATAAATGACCTACAATGTAAAATCACACACTCTGTCTCAGTTAAACGCAATACATCTTTTACTTGACATTCATGTTGTATTGAGCAAGGAGTTGTCTCTTTTAGGGCTGACAACTCCATTTTTATCAGTGATGATAAGCAATAATCTTAGTTTACTGGATTGGTTCTTCATTGTTATGAAACTAGTCTCATTCATTTCAAAACCAATTTTTTTATTGAATGAACTTGACAATAACGTTGATAAACTAATCCCAAGTTTGATTGGCACTCCTCGTTCAACAAACTTTCCTATTAGCAATGTAGTAGTTAAATCTAGACTCTCTTACCGTATACTATGGCAATAGAATTAAATTAATTTGATAGTTTTGACCTAGGGTAATTTATAAAAAAAATCTCTAGTTTTGTATTTTACAAACCAAAAACCACAAACTTTCTAAAACACACAAAACTTAAAATATTCCCTTCGCCTGCTATGTTTCTGGTGATTTTTCTCTCAAGGTTTTTTATATTTGTTCGAAACGCTTTAGCACACTTTGAAAAGAATGCGAACTTCAACTATTAATGCTCTCAAGTCCAAAGGAAACAAACCCCTATTTGATTACCTTATGATCAGTACTTGCTGTAAAAGGAGTTTCTAAAAAGATTCGCTTATTACAAGATTAATCTTCATATTTTGAGTAAAACCAGCGTATAAATCATATGATATGTTGTTTTCAATTGGTCGTTCTATTGAAAGCATACCTGAGCACATATGGGTTAGTAAAAGAGAAAGAAATTGAAAGAGTTGTATTTCAGTAGAGCGAAATAAACATGGATGACAGTTAAGATCGATTATGAAACAGTGTAAGTAAACTCAGCCAGCTTGTTGCCTATTTATTTAGTCTTCTAAAATTGACCATTGATAAAATTCAATGTCTTTCACTAAAAATGAACTTTCCACTAGTACATAAAGGTGAAAAAAATCAAGTTAAAGCTAGGCTGGTTTGTTTATTTAAAAAATACCTTTGAGAAAGACAGACGTACATTTTACATTATGTTGCCATGCTAAAGATGTCAGTAATATGATGAGTATAAATGTTGGTAGCTCTCCACAATAATAGCAGCATGATACAAGCTGCGGCCATTGCACAAGTTTTGGCAGTTATGAAAAATATCTCATCCATAATATATCTAAACACAAACAAAAATCTGTCAGACACAACAAAATTTTACACCAGACCTGACTTCAGTCAGATGAGCGAGTCGAACACACCAAAGTAAATAATTTAATTCCCATACAGTTTATCATTGACCAGGTCGCTGACTGATTAGCTGTCATCAATTACTTTTCAGTTACCCACTACAACGTGTTTTAGCCTATTTCAGCTAATCACTGTTCACTGAAGACCAGACTTGTATAACATGACTAGATCACTCAGTCTAGCTCAAAGGATTGCCACCTGACTCAATTGAGCACTCGGAGTTGTCCGTCTGGTTTGAAATTCTGCTGTATGTAAGTCAGCCAGGAAATAGTCAAGTGCATGTTACCTAAAAGTCAAACTGGAGTTTTTGTGTAATTCATCAGACAGTGAAATGGGGGTCTATTGGCCTAGTGTACATATAACTGCCATAGCCTATTCACATAACAAAGGAATGGTCACCACAAGTATGCCCTTGACACCCACACATAACGAGCTTGTAAATATCCAAAGCTAAATATAAAGTATTAATGTTTTTGCACCCATTTATTATGAATGAAAGAAACAGCATTTGGTAACCAAAGAATAAAGAGGTAGATATTTTAATGATACAGAAAATTTTTAATTCCAAAAATAAATTTATGTTTTCGTGATGCATTTAATCAAATATAATATTTCTATTGAAATAAAGTGTTTAGTGTAAACCCTGAGCGGTGTTGCGATCATTGATCAAGTAAACTTTACATTTTAACGCTAAAATAGATATTATGATGCAGCGAAAATTTTACTTCATAAGTATAAAGTTGATTCATGAAAGAAATGAGGAAGCATAGATGTATTTTTATATGCGGTCAGACTGTCCATTAGTTGCAACGGATCTAACGGATAGTTTGATAATACTGAATTTCGGCAGATATTGCAAGTTATCACAGTTGATCTAGTTGAGATAAAGTGATAGAAGTTTTAAATAATCTGAAAACAAAACAGTTTACATCAGTTATTTTCATAGAAATTGTTTAGGATGCACCAAACAGTTGTGAACAGAGAAGGATCATGCTAATGGAAAATGAATACATAAAAAATATCTAATATTTAACATAAAATAGGTCGTCTTTTTGTTGTTGTGATTTTTGAAGTATTCACAAATTAGAATGGCGCAAGAATATTAGGAGCTGGGTATGCATTAAAATAATTTTAGATATTATGAAACAATATTGTCAAACGAAACAAAAACTTTTTTATTGGAAATTATTGCTAAACCATTACTTGTGGTAGAAAGCATTATTTTTCTCATAGTTAGTCAGTAGCACAATATAGTTGTAAGCTATGATATGAGTTCCTACTGCGATTATGCAACTTTTGTATTTTGTCACACTGTGCCTCTTAAGCAAACTAAAATGCAAATACATTAGCTATAAACATGCTCCAGTGGTTTTTTACCTTTGCTTTTTGACCTGTACCCAACTGGCAAACTTTCTGCAAATGTCTGATTGTTTTTCCTGTTCAGTATTGAACACAATCTATAGCAGCTACTCGATGTAATTAACTCAAAAAAGTCAGTGTTTTGTGGGATGATAGAAAAAACAGATCGTAGCAAGGCTAGGACAGCATTTGATTGCACTGGGAACAGGTGTGTGTAGTCAACCACAGTAGATTAAGTGGCTATGAAGCTATCATTGACAAACAATTGCGATTGAACCTTATCATATGTTGGCCTACAGTTTATGTCAGTGAACAAAAGTTGGGGCTATGATGGCCTCAAAGGCCTCAATCTACACTTCTGATTCTTCATGTTGTAAATAATCTTCAGCAGCTGGCAGCTTACAAATAGTCAGCCATGTGAGAAAGCATCTTTTTCTAGTCATATGCTACATATGATCCATCCATATATCATGCAGAAAGTATTTTGCATTGAAAAATATAGTATTGATGAAATGGTAAAAACTCAACATAAAACCAAGCATGTTACAGTAAGTTATAGTTAATTTTTAGAAGGCTTGAGACAGATTAAAAAGATTACGTTACTTCGCAATCAATATTTTCCTAAAGATGAAAAAAATCACAATGGTGCTGTAATTTTAATGTGCCAGTTGAAAACAGCCTGAATAAGAATGTCCTTGACACTTGCACCTGTTAGTAATGGGTGAATGGTCAACCTGTTAGCATTTACATGATCTGTTTAGTATGAACAAGTAGTGGGTAGGCTTCTAATACAGACTATTACATAACACTTTCTTACTAGCTAACACTTTCTTAATAAGCTATATGAAATTCAGATGTGGACTGCTGAACTGTGAGCCTGAGGCTGACCAGTACACAAACAGTGGCTAAGCATCCATTGAACACAGCTGAAGTGAATGCAATAAAGCAACTGCTGCCTTTTTATACTCATAACTTTATGACAGGGAAATGTTTCAGTTTAGACCTTGGACAGCTTGCAGAAAAAAAACCAGTATCAGGGGGGGCTCAGGTTGAACTATCGTGTTATGCCAAAAATTAATCATCATTTTAGCAACTTTGCAACTTCAATACTACTGAAAGCTGACCCCAGTGCTGTACTTGTTTTCACAAAATTTTCTGTTCATTTCAAGCTGCGCTTGCCTAGTTATCAGTTTAATAATCTGTGGAATCAATGTACGCTGGCTGCTGTTATTGAGATGGAAACATTGCATAAGCAGCAATTATATGAAACCTATATTATACACAATCCTTGACTGCATCAACGATTATCTAAGGGAAGGTGGGTACTGGTTATATAGTATAATGGTGACCCATTATAACTTATATATTATTAGTGCAATGCAGGGAGACAACTAAATGTTATATAAGTTATAATCAGTCACCATTATACTATATAACCATTATCCATCTTCCTTATGATAGTTGACTGGATACTGAAAAAATATCTCCCAAGCCATTGTAATTGTAAACATATTGGGCATCGCATGCAAAACTGTAAGCCCATCAATGACTGTGATAAGCCTCATGTATTAAACAAAATGCTGCAGAGAGCTTGATAATTCATATCATTGATGAGCTAGATGGGCATATTCGAATTTAATGGCTTCAAACAAATTTAGGCTTTTATGTTTATGTCAATAGATAAACAAAGCGAACATCAAAATGAAGACAATGGTTTTTTTTTTAGTGAATTATGACTGGGATAAAATATTGTGTTTTGAACTGTAACCACATGTGTTTGTTGTTTGAAAGCTTGATAAAATAGACGATGGATAGTGAAATGTGACAGATAATCAGGTGTTGTAATGCATAATCATGATATTATTTCAGTTACGGTGAACAAATACTTTGATTTGAACCTTGCTGATTTAGATTTTTATTCCATTAAGGCCTCAAGCAACCTGACAAGCTTTTGCCGTCTATCAATATTATCAAACCTCTGCAGTACACAGAAATCGGGTAGCAAGTAATGTACATTTTCCATTACAATAAAGAGGAATGGCTGACTAGACACAATGTTTGGCTAACTTGTAACTGCTCCGACAAAAATTACGGTCAATGCTCACGGTTACACTGATGAAAATACAACTGCAAGATGCTGAATTCAATTTTACGATGATGAATGAACCAAGGAAGCTTGAGGAAAAATTCTTTGTTTGCAGAGTTGCCTCATACAGAAAGACAACTCCCACAAACACAAATAAAGCAGTTATCAAATGTCATTCTAGCGGAAAAAATAAAATTCAGGAAGAATTTTAATAACAGTAAGGTGTAAATTTATACCCTGTAACATAAGATTTGTTAGTTCTTTGAGGCACGTTAGCGGCTTTTTTTCAATGTTTTATTGAACAGACTAAAACACAAATTTGGTTTCTCATAACAAGATTAAATCAGATGTTATACATATTCAATTACTCTATCCAGTCTCCAAGCCAATTTCACGATCAAATTGATTTTGAAGCAGATGATTGCAGTACCCATGCGCTCTAGGTGCGGCAATTGCTCTAATTTGAAAAATTACAAAATAAAATGAAAATGTCGAAAAAAATAATAGATAGCAAACATTGAACAGGCTGAAAAATGAAACAACAAATACAACTACAATGTGCAGCAAATAGTTGATGTGATTGAGGACAGCATTATCCACCAGTGACTTGAGTGGGAAACTGCCTCAAATGTATCAAAATTAACTGTGTCCACACAGAAACTTCTTCGTTAGGGAGTCAGCTTTGCTGCTGTCGTCATCATAGGCACCAGGGTCGCTGTCATCATCATCGTCGTCGTTGTCGTCATCACCATCCTCATAGTTAAAACAGAATTCAGATCAATTCACAGGCTTGTTCTGCAAAAAGCAAATTGTTTTACATTAAAGCGCATGCGATAAGCTATAGTGAATCGTTATGTCTGGTAACAATATACTTAATTAGATTGAAATAATTTGGCATCACCAATTAGCTTCAGTCAGCAATAACAAATAATACAAACACAAAAGCCAACAATGAAATAGCAAAATAAGCTAACTTGTTCCAAAAAACTAATTTGCATTCAAGAAAAACCAACCCGAATGCATGTGAATTCCTCAGCAAAAGTAAATTTAAAAGAAAATGTCCATTACAATAAAAATTGTTACTTTTGGCTGATCATAGCTGTAAAAAAGGAAAAGAAATAACTAAAGAAAC
Organism: Cryptosula pallasiana; assembly: GCA_945261195.1. Taxonomy (NCBI): domain Eukaryota; kingdom Metazoa; phylum Bryozoa; class Gymnolaemata; order Cheilostomatida; family Cryptosulidae; genus Cryptosula; species Cryptosula pallasiana. The sequence goes on along the minus strand of OX183132.1, from coordinate 39,662,606 downwards.
TTGAGCTTTTAGTTTAAGAAATCCATTGAGCTTAGAAAAAATATTTGCTACCAAATCTTCAACACGCCTTGAGATTTGACTTAATGAATACTTACACGCTGAGCATGAAATCTTTTACTTTGTTTTATCCATACTCTTTAAATCAAAATAAGGAAGTAAATCCATGATACTTGAAGCAGTTGCAGAGGAAGATGATACTACAACTATAAGAAAGCACAACAAGAACTGAAAAAATTGAAAATAATAGTTGTTAAAAATGAGGTGCATACCAATATTATATATAGTGTATAGTAGTTAGTAGAACTAGCAGAGCCATTGCAACAAAGCCAAAATTGGTGGTAGTATAAATAAATCGGCCTCCCACTTTTTGTTGGGAAACAACATCAAATGAATACCAATGGGAACATGATGGCAGCTTATCGAGCGAAAAAAAAACTGCTGACTTTGCATAGACCGCTCTAGAAAAACGAAACCCAAAACTTGGTTGGGGATGCAGTTTATTGCAGTCACAAATATATAAACATAAATGGGGTCTACTTTCCATCAAAAATGGCAAATTTTCACTGTTTCTTCTATCATGTAAAAACTTTTAAAATATCACCTCCGAACCCAATGGTGACATTTATTTTAAAGATGGCACAGAGAGTAGTTCAAATAGGCTACCGTTATTGGCATTGGTGCTACAATCAGACAACTATAGATAATTATCGAAGTCTATGGCTGCAGTATCTGAGGATATGAGTTTCTTTTTTTTAAAACATTGTTCACTCGATGCTTCCTGTGGTTTTGGTGGTTTATTACATTTTTTCACTATTTTCTAGAGACTAAATTAATGCAGCTAGAGTAATATAACAAATACCAGAATAAAGATAAGATATTGCTAAGGGCATTATCATAGAAACAGCAAAAATCAGAAAAGTCACCTCCATCGTCATTTTTACGCTCCAATTGCGACATGGCCGAAGACCACGAAATGAAGGCGAAGCATGGATTCATATTTTACAGTTATATTCTTCTGAGACACAAAAAAATGCTGGAATGAATGATGGCAAAATATTGGTCAAAAATGTTAGTTATTCTCCAAGTTTTGCTTTAAAAAACTAAACCACAAAACCTCAATCAAAAGCCACAATAATGCCATTGCGCAACACCAGTAATGGCTAACTAATTAGTTTTTATGCCCTGGAGAAAAAATTTCTTAAAAGGCTTGAATTTCAACAAAAAAACTGCTAAGGTAATGTTTTTGTGGTTCTGCTATTTTAAACGTTTTAAATACTGTAATTAATTGCCCCAAATTTGTGTTGCTGCTAATAATAATAAAAAGCATTGGTGATTATTGATAAATAATTAACAATGTTATACTAGATTGATAATCACAAAAACTAGAGTCAAAGACCAACAAACAATGGGAATTCTGAAAAGCCAATTTATTTAAACAGCCGTGGCTGCTTTGACTGAAAAAAATTAACCCTGAAAATATTTCTGATTTCGGTAATAATTATTATAAATAATCAAAAATTGAAAGAATTCATAAGTAAACTTAAACTCTTCCAATCTTTTTAAAACTTGGTGAATATCAGCGCTAGGCCACGTTTTATCTTCCGTTTGAAAAGAAATTGTGCTAAAACTCTGTAATAAAAACAAAGTTTTATTAAAAAAAGGACAATTTCGGTAATAATAAGTGATTATTAATCATTACTACAATGCATGAGTAACTACACATACCGTGCTCGAAATTTCACTAAAACTGGTCATTATGCATAAAACATGACGTTTTCATCGTTTTCAAACTCAATTTGCTCAAGATCTGTCAATAATAAAAAAGTTCAAAAAGAAAAGAAGCAACCGCATCCACTGAACGCCCATGCGCTATTGCTGGTTGCTAATAGAGAAAAAAACAAAATTAAAAAACTGAAAAATATAAAACTAGCCTTAGGTCATAAATTGGTGATAATTTAGAACGATGGAGTACACTATTCTTAATCGAATAATACCAAACTGGAAGACCTTACTCTTTCAAGCTACCAAGGAAACTATGAAAAACATTTACTAGTATAGTACGCACAACCTGAGCGTGCTCGGATCATGTAAGCAATGTGTAAAAAATACAAAAACCATTGCCGCTTTTTTATGTGTCCGAATCGAAAATTTGAACCCTCTAACAGGAAGTTTTTTCTTCTGAATGCATATTGAAACTGATGATCAAGGATATGAGAATAAAATAAAGTAACAAACCTGGATAACCTTTCTCATAACTCAATCTGGTCGTAAACTCTTCTGGTAATCAAACTGGTTGAGATAAACTGTCACTATTCCCGTTCCATCTACATTCTTGTCTCTCTAAAGAAAGGGCAAATCCTCACAGATTTCTGAGCTATTAAAACACAAAACAGGTTAAAATGAGTCTCCTATAATTTCGTTGCGTAAATCTTTGAAAATCACTCATCAATTAAAAACAGTTTAGCTACGTTGCTTTTCATTAAGGGAACGAAAACGTAAAAGGGTGTAACAACACCGTATCTTAAATATACATGAATTCTGCGCCAGTATTGACTTTTGTTCACCTTAGAAAACGATGTCATAAATACTTAATTAGCAAAAACAAAATGTCAAAATTTGATTGGATCAAGAGCTGTAGCCAACTATCGTTGGAACCGCCCCAGAAGTAGTGGCTGTGGTCGTAACTGTGCTGGTAATAGTAGCAGTAGTAATAGTAGCAGCAGTAATAGTAGCAGCAGTAATAGTAGCAGCAGTAATAGTAGCAGCAGTAATAGTAGCAGCAGTAATAGTAGCAGCAGTAATAGTAGCAGCAGTAATAGTAGCAGCAGTAATAGTAGCAGCAGTAATAGTAGCAGCAATAATAGTAGCAGTAATAATAGTAGCAGCAGTAATAGTAGCAGCAGTAATAGTAGCAGCAGTAATAGTAGCAGCAGTAATAGTAGCAGCAGTAATAGTAGCAGCAGTAATAGTAGCAGCAGTAATAGTAGCAGCAGTAATAGTAGCAGCAGTAATAGTAGCAGCAGTAATAGTAGCAGCAGTAATAGTAGCAGCAGTAATAGTAGCAGCAGTAATAGTAGCAGCAGTAATAGTAGCAGTAATAATAGTAGCAGCAGTAATAGTAGCAGCAGTAATAGTAGCAGCAGTAATAGTAGCAGCAGTAATAGTAGCAGCAGTAATAGTAGCAGCAGTAATAGTAGCAGCAGTAATAGTAGCAGCAGTAATAGTAGCAGCAGTAATAGTAGCAGCAGTAATAGTAGCAGCAGTAATAGTAGCAGCAGTAATAGTAGCAGCAGTAATAGTAGCAGCAGTAATAGTGGCAGCAGTAATAGTAGCAGCAGTAATAGTAGCAGCAGTAATAGTAGCAGGAGTAATAGTAGCAGTAGTAATAGTAGCAGTAGTAATAGTAGCAGTAGTAATAGTAGCAGTAGTAATAGTAGCAGCAGTAATAGTAGCAGCAGTAATAGTAGCAGTAGTAATAGTAGCAGTAGTAATAGTAGCAGCAGTAATAGTAGCAGCAGTAATAGTAGTAGCAGTAATAGTAGCAGTAGTAATAGTAGCAGTAGTAATAGTAGCAGCAGTAATAGTAGCAGCAGTAATAGTAGCAGTAGTAATAGTAGCAGTAGTAATAGTAGCAGCAGTAATAGTAGTAGCAGTAATAGTAGCAGCAGTAATAGTAGCAGTAGTAATAGTAGTAGCAGTAATAGTAGCAGCAGTAATAGTGATGAAATTAACAGAAGTAGTAGAGGGAGTAGAGTAGTGGTAGCAATGCAGCAGTGGTAGAAGCAGTGGTAGAAGGCGTTGCAGCACCAGTAGGAGTAGTGGAGGTGATAGAGGGAGTAACATCAGTAGTAGTAGTAAAGGGAGTAACAACAGTAGTGGTAAAAGGAGTAAAATCAATAGTATTAAAGTTATTAACATCAACAGTAGTGAATGGTGTAATATCAGTAGTAGTGAAGGGTGCAGCAAAAGTAGTATTAAAGCGCTATGTCACAGATTTTGGGCTGAATAAATCTTAAAAGAACCTATTTATAATGGTTTATGCAAAGGAGAATTTTCTGGAGTTGTGCTCTGGTTATGTTCATCTATAGTGAAAGCGCAATAGATGCTGACTTAGACGCAATTTGTTTTTAATACCCAAAAACCTAAATAAGGCTGTAAAGCGGAGTTGCAAAATCTTGGGTTGTTTGCATAGACGGAGGGTATCCCAGTAATAGTCATTGTGCACAGAATTTCAAGAATATAAAAAGTTAGGTTTGTAATTGTTTTCAGAATTATTTCGAGGTGCCTTTGTTGAGTCAGCATTTTAATTTATTGTTGATAGGTTTGGTATCATGTACACACTGGTCTTCACGTTACAACTTAAGTGGCCAATGAATTTGTTGTTCTTCTCTTGTACCCTTATCATAATTGTCCAAAATTTTTGCCTAAACAAAATATTAGACTCGATGTCCACATAAATAAGTTCTATGACAGCGGTGGAGAAATATTGCACAGTGAATGTGGTTTTACAAGTGTTGTATGAGCCACTTACTCGAATATTTCAGTAGCTTTTCTTTTTCCACTCTCTAAGACTTTCAGCTCTTCTTTAGTTCTTTGGACCAGATAACATTTTTCAAGAAGCTTCAACAACTGAGGAGTGAGCTGTAGTTCTAAAACAGTAAAATTGATCAATACAAACAAGAAGACAATGACAGTGAATTATCTCATCTTTGCAAAGGAATGAGGCTAGATGGAGGTGACAGTCTGTACATCGATGAATTTAATAGCAACGAACCTGCTGATGCTGACCAGGAAAAAATCATAGTGTCAACGGCTTGATCAAAGCTATCAGATGGACATGCCGGATTTGTTTTAGGTAATCCTGAATTGAATCTCTCAGTTTGCTATGCTGAATGCGTAATTTTGCTCTAACTTTACCACGAGCTTCACTGGAATCTAAAATATAGCACAATAAATGGATCATTCTCATGCTAAAGCATTTGAGGATAAGAATAACTCCTCATGCTACAACCAACTAAAAAATTCAAACTGGTACAGCTAAAAAGAGTCAGTTACCTGCTGTCTTCAGAATCTGATGCTTCCAGCGTTGTATGCAGCACGTTGCATCAGTAATCTTTGCTTGCAATGGTGTAGTTTCTAGAGAGCAAAATTGAATAGCAAGCATAAAATTACCGATCTTGAAATACTACATTTATAAAACCAGAGCGTAAGAGTGAACTGAAAGACTAGAGATGAGAGAATAGAGATGTAAGACTAGAGATGTAAGACTAGAGATGAGAGGGACTAGAGATGAGAGACTAGAGACGATAGATTAGAACTGTACGATCAGAGATCTAAGACTAGAGATGTAGGACTAGAGATGAGACATTAGAGATGTAAGACTAGATATGTATGACTAGATTTGAGACACCAGACATGTGGGACTATAAATGTGGGACTAGAGATGTGAGACTAGAAATGAGAGATTAGAGATGTATGACTGGAGCTGTAAGACTAGAGATGAGAGACTAGATATGATAGATTAGAGATGAGAGACTAGAGATGTAAAACTAGAGATTTGGATCTATAGATGTTGGACTAGAGCTGTGAGATTAGAAATGAGACTAGAGATGAGAGACTAGAACTGCAAAATCAGAGATATAAGACTAGAGATGTATGACTAGAGCTGTAAGACTAGAGCTGAGAGACTAGAAATTATAGATGGGAGACTGGAGATGTAAAACTAGAGATGTGGAACTATAGATGTTGGATTAGAGCTGTGAGACTAGAGATGAGAGACTAGAGTTGAAAATTTTGAACCGTAGGATCAGAGATGTAAGACTAGAGATGTATGATTAGAGCTGTAAGACTAGAGATGAGAGACTAGAGATGAGAGAGACTACAGATGAGAGCTGTACGACTAGAGATGAGAGATTAGAGCTGTATGACTAGAGATGAGAGAATAGAGATGAGACACTGGAGATCTAAGACCAGAGATGAGTGACTAGATATGTAAGACTAGATATGTAAGACTAGAGATGAGAGAGACTACAGATGAGAGCTGTACGACTAGAGATGAGAGATTAGAGCTGTAAGACTAGACACGTATGACTAGAGATGAGAGAATAGAGATGAGACACTGGAGATCTAAGACCAGAGATGAGTGACTAGATATGTAAGACTAGATATGTAAGACTAGAGATGAGAGACTAGAGACGTCAGACGAGAAATGCGGGACTATTGATGTGGGGCTAGAGCTGTAAGACTAGAAATGAGAGAGACTAGAGATGAGAGCTGTACAACTAGAGAACAGAGATAAGAGATGGGAAACGAGAGATGTAGGACTATAGATGTGGGACTAGAGCTGTAAGACTAAAAATGAAAGAGACTACAGAAGAGAGAGACTAGATATCAGAGATGTAAGACTAGAGCTGTAAGACTAGAGATGAGAGACTACAGATGAGAGAGGCTAAAGATGAGAGCTGTACGACTAGAGATGAGAGATTAGACCTGTATGACTAGACATGTGTGTCATAGATCTCTAGTCTCTCATCTCTAGTCGTACAGCTTTCATCGGTAGTCTCTCATTTTTAGTCTTACAGCTCTAGTCCCATATCTGTAGTCCCACTTCTCTTGTCTCACATCTCTTGTCTCTCATCTATAGTCTCACATCTCTAGTCTTACATCTCTATTCTCTCATCTTTAATCTTTCATCTCTAGTCTTACATCTTTAGTGTCTGATCTCTAGTCTCTCATCTCTAGCTAGAGATGAAAAACTACAGATCTAAGACTAGATATGAGAGACTAGATATGAGAGACTAGATATGTGAGACTAGAGATGAGAGACTAGAGATGTGGGACTATAGATGTGGGGCTAGAGATGAGAGAGACTAGAGATGAGAGAGACTAGAGATGAGAGACTAGAGATGAGAGAGGCTAGAGATGAGAGAGACTAGAGATGATAGACTAGAGATGAGAGACTAGAGATTAGAACTGTAAGATTAGAGATGTAAGACTAGAGATAAGACACTCGGATTGAGGAATAGGAGCTGGGGAACTGGAGAGGAGAGACTGGAGCCATTGAACACGAACATTATCACCTTTACATAAATGCTATTGAACGTATTTCACCCATTAGCTCAAACCGCAAAATAATTGTTGGAGTAGATAAATATTACTTCAACCAAACACATCCAACAAACTTTCGTAAACACTAAAGCAAACTCACTATTTTTTTAAGGTCGACAGTTTGCGTATAGTTTCTCCAATATCCACTCCTCGATTGAGAACTTGTTGTTCAACCAACTCAGTATTTAGAGACAAGATGTTGGCTTCGCACTGAAGGATTAAGTATATTGTCCAGTTTCTGAAATTGCACAGATTTTGCAGCTGTCAATGCACACATATGGCATGATACAGAAGACACGATAATATGAAAGCCTGCTGTAACATTGTAATGAGTCAGATTTTTTAATATGAGAGACCATATAATTTTGACTGAAGTTGGTGAACAGCCAAAGAATGAATCGAAACAGATACGAATAAAAATACTCATTTGAGATTTGTGACAAACAGAGGAGTATTTTGATATCAAATTTTGCCAAAATCGATTAAGTTTGTGCATTTTATCATTAATAATTGACACAAAAACATAGTTTTTTGACCATCTTTTATAATAAAATATCTTTTGAGCAGCTTTGTGAAGCAATAAAAAAACAAAAAAGTTATCGACTTTTACCATTATTCATCTTTCTAGGACGAAAACAGTACTCATTTAAACATTTTATGGATGAAACTAGTTGTCAACTGAAAAAAACGTTACATAAAGATGTCAGCACCAGCTATACGGTGACGCTTTTTACCGTAATAAGAATAATTATGTATCAGCTGAAATAGAGCAATTGAGCCAAATTCAGTCAAAATTCTCTGACACAGCACCTAAAGCAAGTAGCTTTGCAAACGAATGCTAGGAATGTTAACATAAAATGCTCTGGGCTGCTTAATGTTCTGGTGTAAGTTCCATGACCCTGCTGCCTGTTCAATTCGCTGCCTTCTTCCTATGTTCAAAGCAACAAAATCCATGCTTTGTTCCGTTAGACTATTATAGTCTAACGGAACAAAGCATGGATTTTGTTGCTTTGAACATAGGAAGAAGGCAGCGAATTGAACAGGCAGCAGGGTCACGGAACTTACACCAGAACATTGTTGATGTGATGATTATAATAATCATCACATCAACAATGTAATGAAAAAATTTACCAGAGACAGTTGACATGATACATTAATCTCCGTCACAAAACACATTCAATTGACTTAATATTTTAATTCACTACCAGGTTGACAGAACTATGAAGCGTTGTTACTACAATCTTACTACTGACAGTCATATCGTTTTTGAACGTTTTAGTAGTTGTGATGTTTTGGAAGTAGCGAGCAATAGAAACAAAAAATGAGATTAGCTGAGGTGATAGAAATATCGAGAGTAGGTTGTGAACTTGCACCTACCATTGTTAGTCATATGTCGAGTTATTGCCCCCAAGCGAAACAAATAACTGTTAGCTTGTTCAGTGGTCTCTCCAGTGCTCAACCCAGCACCACTGGTCACACACCCGCTTGCAGCTCATCTAAAATGACATGCGAAAAACAACGAGTGTATGGTTACCAGGGTATTGATTGTCTTTTGTAGCCACTATATAGTTTTTTAAATAATACATCAACCGCACACTTTTGCTGATTCATATTAAAAACGCTAACCTGGCAACTTCAATTATGGGCCTTTGCATGCAAAACATTTGAAAATTTTTTTTGGGGATTGATGCAACACTGGGTCCACTTCCTGCGGCCAGATTGAGTAACGACACATTTACTATGTTTCCACATCATGACAAAATATCGCCAAATCTCTGTGGTTTGCTACCAAAAATAATTAGCGACAAGGGCATATATTTCCACGACTCAAAGTTTATCGCCGTTGGTTAAACCACGCCCACAGAGGCAGTTGCAGTCAGTGTGCTGTTGAGTGCAATTTAGCCGACTAGCGTTGCAGGCTGTTTTTATTATTATTTTCCTCTATTGTGAAATATATGAATAAAACATCACTGAGTTGTTGGCTAGCTAAGGAAGCTGTGTGGTGACAAAGAATTTTAGTAGCACACGGGCTATGATTCAATAAATTATATTATTTATTATTATTAGTTAGTAATAAATAAATAATAATAATTATAATAAATAACCAAGTAAAATTTTGCTAAAAAAAATACTACCATTTGTTTTTCACCACTGCAATAATTAATTACCAGCAGCTAAGATTCATTCGTTTCAAATCAGTTGTATTGTTTCATAAATAACTGTGTAATAAACCACAAACGATCCTCGTTAGTTAAATATAAACACACACTAGCTAACGATGCCATGCGGTTACAATGGATAAATTGTGGCTTCCTGTTTTATTACGCATGTCTGGTTTTATCGCCTTTGGCGACATTAGCGTTTCCAATAGCAATAAACATCTGGAATTCTGCTTATCGCCAATTTTTCGCTTTCAGAGAGCGACAAATGTTTGTCGACAAGTCTCACGACAAATTTGTCGACAGTGCTGTTTCCAATTGGAATTTCCCTTTATCGCCGGCAGTATCGCCAATTTGTCATGATGTGGAAACATAGTAATAATTCCGAGAGCCACAAACTTTGCCTGGGGGAAGCATTTCTTCAACAAGACAGGTATTCAGAATTCAAAACATGCGTGTAAAGAGCAGATTGACGAAAATACACAAGTTTAGCATGATCACCTGTTACTGTAGAAAAATTCGAAAAGAGTGATCACAGCCAAAACAAGCTCAAGTGAGCACAAGAAAAATGTCTGTATTGCAGTCAAATACCAACAGTCTGGTACATTACATTATGTTTGCATGCTAGTTGTACTACACAGCGCCGACCACAAAGTATTTGGAGGCATTTTTAGTTTTGTCAATTTATAAAACTGTATAATAGCCACAGAATAAATTGGCAACTGATTTGACAGCAGTAAAACTCTCTAAATTCATCATATTTTCTGCATGAAAATGTTTCAAACCAAGATATTTTATATCAACCATTGATTATTCATAAATAAGCGCAATGATTGGTAGCAAATACGCAAACTTATGTCATTTTTTACTTCGACATGTCAGCTTTCAATAGAGATTTTGAGAAAACTTCATCACATAAACTTTAAGGTCTAATCATGATATAAAAAGCAAGTTTCCAGTTACCTGTAGTGTGTATGGGTGTATGTGTAGGCATAAATTTCTCCCCTCTCCATGTTCAAGGCTTTAAAAATCAATGAATGGCGACATGATGCTATCATAGCCCCAGCTTCCTGTTTTTTAGAGAACTGCTTGCCAATGGATGAGGCCGCCTTTCACCTACCTCAGCATACTTGGACTCAGGCTACAAATGATCACAATAAGATAAGATAACCAATGATCGAAAAAGTCTGTCACTAATTCCTTATTGAATTATACATGACATATCTAAAACAGGTTAGCTGCCAACCAAGCGTATAAGATATGTTGAAACATTAAAGTTTGCAGATAGAAAACTGTCAGACTATACAAAAAATAAAAATTGATCAAAAGAAACCAGACCCACATGCTTACTGTGCCATCATCAGTTAAATTTTTCTGGGATAGCTTTCAATTTTTTATTATTTTTTTTCGGATATTTTGCACCAGATTGTTAATACGTAATATAAGAAACTGTTGCACTGACAATATTTTACATGAAATGGTAGAAGTTGTGTTGCTCTACACTTTCATGTAAACATAATTGGCATAACTGCAGCGGTTTCAACTCTCCACAAATTTCTTGATATGGCTGCATACTTTTGTATTAGCAACTATCAAAGAAGCAGTGTTAGAACAAAAATGCCATAAGAATGCGGCAACAGCACATTTTTCGGACAACAATTACTAGCTTTGAGCAAAGAAAAACCAGTGGTGGTGGTAGTGGTGGTGGCGGCAGCAGCAGTAGTAGTAATGGAAGAATATTTCCAGCAACATCAATAGCCAAAAAAGGGGTAGGGGTAGAAGGAATAGTAGCAATACAAGTTTTGGCCGTTGTAGCAGTGGTAGATGGCAACAACAGTAGTATAGTAGTAAAGGGTCTATTAGCAGTAACAGTAAAATCAGTAACAACAATAATAGCGAAGGAAGTGACAGCAGTAGTCGTAAAAGGAGAAATGACTGAATCATTGAAGGGAGTCACATTATTATTAAATGTAGTAACAACCGTGGTAGCTAAAGGAATAGCAGTGACACTAGTAGTAACTTACTAGTGATAGATGCACCAACCGTTTATTAACAGTATTTTTAGCAGTATCAAGAAGAGTAAAACTAGCAGGACATGTAGTAGTGGTAGTGGTAGTGGTAGTGGTAGTGGTAGTGGTAGTGGTAGTGGTAGTGGTAGTGGTAGTGGTAGTGGTAGTGGTAGTGGTAGTGGTAGTGGTAGTGGTAGTGGTAGTGGTAGTGGTAGTGGTAGTGGTAGTGGTAGTGGTAGTGGTAGTGGTAGTGGTAGTGGTAGTGGTAGTGGTAGTGGTAGTGGTAGTGGTAGTGGTAGTGGTAGTGGTAGTGGTAGTGGTAGTGGTAGTGGTAGTGGTAGTGGTAGTGGTAGTGGTAGTGGTAGTGGTAGTGGTAGTGGTAGTGGTAGTGGTAGTGGTAGTGGTAGTGGTAGTGGTAGTGGTAGTGGTAGTGGTAGTGGTAGTGGTAGTGGTAGTGGTAGTGGTAGTGGTAGTGGTAGTGGTAGTGGTAGTGGTAGTGGTAGTGGTAGTGGTAGTGGTAGTGGTAGTGGTAGTGGTAGTGGTAGTGGTAGTGGTAGTGGTAGTGGTAGTGGTAGTGGTAGTGGTAGTGGTAGTGGTAGTGGTAGTGGTAGTGGTAGTGGTAGTGGTAGTGGTAGTGGTAGTGGTAGTGGTAGTGGTAGTGGTAGTGGTAGTGGTAGTGGTAGTGGTAGTGGTAGTGGTAGTGGTAGTGGTAGTGGTAGTGGTAGTGGTAGTGGTAGTGGTAGTGGTAGTGGTAGTGGTAGTGGTAGTGGTAGTGGTAGTGGTAGTGGTAGTGGTAGTGGTAGTGGTAGTGGTAGTGGTAGTGGTAGTGGTAGTGGTAGTGGTAGTGGTAGTGGTAGTGGTAGTGGTAGTGGTAGTGGTAGTGGTAGTGGTAGTGGTAGTGGTAGTGGTAGTGGTAGTGGTAGTGGTAGTGGTAGTGGTAGTGGTAGTGGTAGTGGTAGTGGTAGTGGTAGTGGTAGTGGTAGTGGTAGTGGTAGTGGTAGTGGTAGTGGTAGTGGTAGTGGTAGTGGTAGTGGTAGTGGTAGTGGTAGTGGTAGTGGTAGTGGTAGTGGTAGTGGTAGTGGTAGTGGTAGTGGTAGTGGTAGTGGTAGTGGTAGTGGTAGTGGTAGTGGTAGTGGTAGTGGTAGTGGTAGTGGTAGTGGTAGTGGTAGTGGTAGTGGTAGTGGTAGTGGTAGTGGTAGTGGTAGTGGTAGTGGTAGTGGTAGTGGTAGTGGTAGTGGTAGTGGTAGTGGTAGTGGTAGTGGTAGTGGTAGTGGTAGTGGTAGTGGTAGTGGTAGTGGTAGTGGTAGTGGTAGTGGTAGTGGTAGTGGTAGTGGTAGTGGTAGTGGTAGTGGTAGTGGTAGTGGTAGTGGTAGTGGTAGTGGTAGTGGTAGTGGTAGTGGTAGTGGTAGTGGTAGTGGTAGTGGTAGTGGTAGTGGTAGTGGTAGTGGTAGTGGTAGTGGTAGTGGTAGTGGTAGTGGTAGTGGTAGTGGTAGTGGTAGTGGTAGTGGTAGTGGTAGTGGTAGTGGTAGTGGTAGTGGTAGTGGTAGTGGTAGTGGTAGTGGTAGTGGTAGTGGTAGTGGTAGTGGTAGTGGTAGTGGTAGTGGTAGTGGTAGTGGTAGTGGTAGTGGTAGTGGTAGTGGTAGTGGTAGTGGTAGTGGTAGTGGTAGTGGTAGTGGTAGTGGTAGTGGTAGTGGTAGTGGTAGTGGTAGTGGTAGTGGTAGTGGTAGTGGTAGTGGTAGTGGTAGTGGTAGTGGTAGTGGTAGTGGTAGTGGTAGTGGTAGTGGTAGTGGTAGTGGTAGTGGTAGTGGTAGTGGTAGTGGTAGTGGTAGTGGTAGTGGTAGTGGTAGTGGTAGTGGTAGTGGTAGTGGTAGTGGTAGTGGTAGTGGTAGTGGTAGTGGTAGTGGTAGTGGTAGTGGTAGTGGTAGTGGTAGTGGTAGTGGTAGTGGTAGTGGTAGTGGTAGTGGTAGTGGTAGTGGTAGTGGTAGTGGTAGTGGTAGTGGTAGTGGTAGTGGTAGTGGTAGTGGTAGTGGTAGTGGTAGTGGTAGTGGTAGTGGTAGTGGTAGTGGTAGTGGTAGTGGTAGTGGTAGTGGTAGTGGTAGTGGTAGTGGTAGTGGTAGTGGTAGTGGTAGTGGTAGTGGTAGTGGTAGTGGTAGTGGTAGTGGTAGTGGTAGTGGTAGTGGTAGTGGTAGTGGTAGTGGTAGTGGTAGTGGTAGTGGTAGTGGTAGTGGTAGTGGTAGTGGTAGTGGTAGTGGTAGTGGTAGTGGTAGTGGTAGTGGTAGTGGTAGTGGTAGTGGTAGTGGTAGTGGTAGTGGTAGTGGTAGTGGTAGTGGTAGTGGTAGTGGTAGTGGTAGTGGTAGTGGTAGTGGTAGTGGTAGTGGTAGTGGTAGTGGTAGTGGTAGTGGTAGTGGTAGTGGTAGTGGTAGTGGTAGTGGTAGTGGTAGTGGTAGTGGTAGTGGTAGTGGTAGTGGTAGTGGTAGTGGTAGTGGTAGTGGTAGTGGTAGTGGTAGTGGTAGTGGTAGTGGTAGTGGTAGTGGTAGTGGTAGTGGTAGTGGTAGTGGTAGTGGTAGTGGTAGTGGTAGTGGTAGTGGTAGTGGTAGTGGTAGTGGTAGTGGTAGTGGTAGTGGTAGTGGTAGTGGTAGTGGTAGTGGTAGTGGTAGTGGTAGTGGTAGTGGTAGTGGTAGTGGTAGTGGTAGTGGTAGTGGTAGTGGTAGTGGTAGTGGTAGTGGTAGTGGTAGTGGTAGTGGTAGTGGTAGTGGTAGTGGTAGTGGTGGTAGTGGTAGTGGTAGTGGTAGTGGTAGTGGTAGTGGTAGTGGTAGTGGTAGTAGTAGTAGTAGTAGTAGTAGTAGTAGTAGTAGTAGTAGTAGTAGTAGTAGTAGTAGTAGTAGTAGTAGTAGTAGTAGTAGTAGTAGTAGTAGTAGTAGTAGTAGTAGTAGTAGTAGTAGTAGTAGTAGTAGTAGTAGTAGTAGTAGCAATGTTAACAGTATGAGCCGATTCAGTAATAAGCACTTGCGACTGGTGTACAAATTCACTTGGGTTGACAAGTATAAAAACAAACAATTGATTACACCAAAAGTTTCTCAAATCTAATCTTCATGGACTTTTCAATATTCACTCAACCGTCAAAAGAGACTTCCATAACAATTGGTTCCGGCAGTAAATAGCCGGAGAGACCAGACATGGGAGAATAAATATTGAGATACCAAAATACCTGCACTGTAATTGTTGAGTGTTTCGGGTACACAATAACAAAGCTGAAATTGTTGCAATGAACAAAAGAAAGATGCATTTACACATTTTTGCTGCACTAAAATGCTTGATTATTGCCAACAATACAATAATAATAATTGGTATTACAACTAATAATATGACAATATTATGGATTTTAGACAATTTTCCATTTGACTCAGATTGTGAATAAAATTCGTCAATAATGACAGCTTGAAATATCGTTATCAATTAATAATAATTATCTTAATTAATAAATTACTATTATTTTGATGCTAACCATCATGACAAATAAATGAGGATTCATTGGTTCAATTTTTTAGATCGTTGTCAATCGGTGAATTGTTTTATCAATTAATGGCAATGATCATTGAAAAAAGTACTGACGATTATGGTATTACAACTAATAACCCATAATAAAAATTACTAATTTATAGAGATCAGCTGCGCTTTCTGATATAGCCGAATAAACGTGTTAACACAGCATTGACTGTTATTATTTAAGGTTGGTTGTTGATACCTAGCTGTGGATCTTTGGTACATTCCAAGAGTGAAGATACTTTAGGAATCAAAAACTCCCGAGTTGCAGTTGCTCAGGCGTTATAGTGAATGCATTTACACAGTTTCTGCCAGTCACAGAAAATTTTATTTGCAAAGTACCCTGATTATTTCAAAATTGTGTGTACTGTACAGAACCAACCTTTCAAATTTATGGCTGTTACTTTTGCATAGGTTGACCAAGATATTGAATATTTAAGGGCTGAAGCAACTTGATAAATAGAGAAATGACGGTTGATCAGACGTATTGCTGACACCCACACAAAAATACATGCGTAGCCAGAGAGCGATGTGATGAATAAACTTGTATTAAGAAATTATTTTCTGTGTACAACTCTGAACTTGGAATAATTGAAAATAATGGCAGTCTACAAAAACCTATTCTATTAATAATAAAAAATCCTATTCCTATATCAACCAAAAACCTAAGGAAAAATCATAACGAAAAATTGTATACATATTTGTTGCTGCTGTATAGTAAATGATAATGGCAAATAGTTGATGATTAAATAGAAAATGTATAAATGATATTAGGTGAACAACAAGGCATGGGGAGGGTGCTAAATAATTCTATCAAGACATAGAATTATAAAATGACAGCAGAAAATATGGTATATTATCTCGAATTATTTTTCATATGACAAACAAGCCTTCCGATAATTTTTGTTATCATAATGAAACATATTCAGGTATAGCGACAGTTTTTAATCTGTTCATAGCATGAAAAATAATAACCATAATGAAATGATTAAGAGCATCAAAGAGACTGTCAGTATCACTCTAATTACTTAGTTTTCAATTACTTTAAAGTGCAAAAAAAGAGATCTGACACAGCCCTTAGATAGTAGAAAATGAGCAGTGGCAACTAACTCTTTTGATTAAAACCATCAACGGAATTACATGTTTGCATTGCATTTTGCAAAGCAATCGTATAGGAATGATCCATGATGAAATAAGAAGCGTCGTTCGGGTTGCCTGAGAGGCACATCTCAAACAGACAGGCAAACAAGCAAAGTTAAATTAATATGCAGTTAAAACAATGTGTGTGATGAATGACAATTAATGAATGCTGTAAAGTATGGTAGAAGGCCTGAATAATAGCATTGATTGGCAGGACTAATATTTAGTCAGTTTATGTAGGTATGTAGTTGTCATTATCTATAAATACAATACGACAAAATGAAATTATAATTTTTTTTATTAAGTATTAAATAAACAAAATATTAATTTATGATAAATTTTTATATTGAATGAATGCTAACCATTCAGTGTTGTCTCTTGCTACTTGTTGCTGTTAATCATAAAAAACTATCACAACTTATTAAATAGCAAAATAATAATGAAATTTGACTTTACTTTTAGAAATTATTAATATAACTCAAACTTATTAATAAATAGCAAAAATTATTAATAAATATCGTAATAAATAATAACTTCTATTGTCATTCAAAGCAAACTACTCCAACATTGGTGATTGTAATATCTACTGATTAATAATGGTTGTTTTTCAATTTTTATTTATGGAATACAGTAACCTTTGAGGGTATAACTATACTGCCAAGTTTTATAACAATGTAAATAATAATTGTATTAATAATACTTTTATTGAAAAGAAAAAAAAACAGGGGGAAGAATAAGTACAACAGTGATAGTTTAACTTCGATGGACTCTGTGAAATCCAATTTATAATTAAATGTAATAATAACGGTAATATTAATAAACATAAGCTACAAAAAAGAATCAAATGGAGCAAGCACCTGAAGCCTAAGCAGACTGATAGTAAAAAGTTCAACTAGATCGTTTTGACATGATTATGAAAACAAGGTAATCGACCCATTATTATACTGAGTTGAAAGAGCAGAATCATTAGCCGAGCGTGAGACGATGTACCATAAATGCTCCCACCTAAGACTGTAAATAAAATAGATCCCAAGGCAATGAAAATAATCAGCAATCATGATGCTAAAAGCTTGTGCTAACCAAACTTTCCTTTGTTTTTTGAAAAAAAATTAGGGCAGCCATGAAAGTCACTAGGGCGTGCCGCCCCTCCTGACCATCTGGAGAGCGCTCTGGCAGACGAGTGATAATAATCATGACGGATGAATATTACTCAGACATGTAGATGATAAGATACACATTTATATACCATAACTTTTTCTTTAGCTAGTGTACTGAAAGAAATTGTGATTACAAATTATTATCATCGATTGTATTGCTTTTATTAAACCAGGAGCATACATTTATGTGGGTCATTTCTGATAAATTGCAACACAAATGAGAGTTTTAAAAAAATTAAAAATGCTTCTATTGACACCAAATCGCATTTTCATGAATAATAAAATGCCTTCTTTGTAAGTATACCAATTCTATTCCAGTCAGTTTGAACCAGCTATCATGACCTTGGACCTACTGATGATCATTTGACACCAAATGTAAACTTTATGATTCCTGTTTGCAAAGTGTCTCACAAGGGTGAGCGTATTCTCTTGAATCAGTTATCTTGTTGTTTCTTTGGATGCAAGCTAGCAAAAGTTACCTTTGATCCCCTTTAACCAACATGACAACTAAGTTGTCGAGTAAGATAACTTTATAGGGTGGAACAGGACTGTCGAGGTCAACTTAGTCACTTTTGAACCACTCAAGTTACAAATAATTGTTTAATTTGAACTAATTTTTTGAGCATACAGTTCCTTTTGCCAGTGCCAGCTCGATAGTGAGTGACGTGAACTTGGTACAGAAAATAATAAAATATAATGGAGAAAAAATGTTGTTTTATCAGTTGACAATAAAAGGTGTTATTTCCATTGAGTTTTATAGAAAAAGTTGCTTACTGATTATAATGATAAGAAATATTATAATCAATAATAATTAACAATTATGACTAATAATAATATTAATAATTCTTATTGTGGTCATTAATAATAATAACTATAGCGTAGCTCAGACATGAAAGTTTTTAAAACATCTTTTCTGGGTTTCTAAGAATAGCATCGAAATGTAAGGCAATACCTGTTTGTTGTAATGGGATCAAAAGTTTGAGCATCACAGTGTTCTAAATCACATGAGAATAAAGTTAAAAAAATGCTACAGTAAATTCTGTTACTTCATTTCATGAAATGCTGGAAACTCAGGGAGGCAAATTAATTGAGCATAAAAACAAGTTACAGGCTTTGCTTAATTACTGTGTAGTACTGAAAATCGTAAAGAAACATTGTCACATAGTATTAATTGTATTTCCTCCATTTGCATGACTAAATATATGTCAGTGGACGACGCTGATGAAAAAGAATGGTACAGCTACAGAGAGATTTTTTTCTACTGACCACATATATATTTTTTTTACTTAATAACTAAATTACTGTTAAACTGTGCTATGATTATAATAATCAGTACTTTTCAGACATTTGTCGGTGCTGTTGTATGTCAGTCACCGGAAAAACAACATAAATTATGTTATCAAAACACACAAAATGTACCGATTTATTACAAAGACCTACATGATTGAGTATTTTCACAACATGCTTGAATAACAAATTTTTGAATCAGTGAAAACCGGACAGTTGTGTGCACCATTGTCAAATAAGTCCAAGATAACCCTTCAGCCTAAAAAAAATCAGTCAGGCATATGCGAGTTGCCTCACAGTGAATGTGAATCCTTGGAAGAAATCTAGTGGTTTGGAACAAACCATGAAATTATCTTAGAAAAGAATGCTATTGGTGAGTTTTAGATACAACAACTTTTCACATTAAAAAAATCAATGATACAGCAATAATATAATCAAAACTTTTCGGAAATAATTAACTTGAAATCTTCGGCAATTTCTCAAGGTGCGGAAAAAGAATAGTTTTATGAACACTTCAGATATTAATTGCCAGTTCACGATTTAAGCCTTAGAGTTAGTTGAATGTAAAACTGATACGCTCTAGTATTAGCTAGTCAATGCAGTTTCAGTGTCTACTCGTTTTGAGTCCCAAGTTATTTGAAATATTCTGACCGTAAGTTTAGAAAAAAAGTCAAAACTCTCATTCTAAACATCCATACGAAAAGACTTACCATGTTTTTGCTCCGGGATGAAAATACCTATTTAATTGTTAATAAGGATGGTATGTATTTATTATCCAAAGCAAGAAAAATTATGATTTTTATCAACCAGAAGTAATAATAACAATACTCGCAACAGTTATTTATTATTATTATTATTATCATTATCATTATTATTCATGAGTTGATGATGTTGTTAGTGATAAAAATAGTAGGCCTAACAGTCGGATCAATGTGGGATTATTATAATAAAAACAACATCGGAAGGCAGCATGTACTCAAAGAGGGCATCACTTTGATAAACTAACATAAATCGCCTGATCAGCGTCTAATTACAGCAACTATTGACTGGTAAAAAATAAAATTATTAATATCCATGGATCATACCAAATTACTTGTTATTAATATTATAATAAGTGATTATGACCATTTTAACAACTGCGAAAGCAAATAAAATACCTTGAAGCATTGAAAATTATAACAATCTAGCGTGGCACCAACAACCCTTGTTAGACAAATTAATTACTCGGCTGGATATGATAGTAAATTGATGGGGTTTGAAACTAAATTTAACTGTAATAACTTATAATATGTTGAAAACAAAAATAGGAGATCATTCACGCATTACTATGGCGGGGCATCTGAGATGTAGCAATAATTGTTTGCACCTGAAGCTACTGCGGGGCACGATTTCAATTGATAGCGATGGCAATGAATGCATAAGTTTTGGACATTCTTCGAACATTGTTTATTTTCAACGAGATAATGCGCGTTCGCCTTTTTATTAGCAGACGTATTAATGTATCTGTAGTAATTCATATATAAAACTGAAGTTCTTTTCACACGCTTTTCAGTTATGCATAATAAAATAGTGCTTATATATGTAAAAAATAATAAATTTTGTTTAAAAAACAGCTGCCACCACGTTTTGTTTGGATGCATCCCTGATGAGTTTTCTACTACTGGTTCTAGCTATAAATTCTTGCAAAAAATACTTGAATTAATACTATGCTAAAAATTTGCATGTTTCAATTTATATTTAAATGACCCTTGTAGTACAAAACAGAACGACTAAAGCTACGTTCACACTATACGATTCTCGGCCATGCGATTATCTGGAGGAATCGGGAGTTGCTCTTCCAATTATTTAGAAGAATTCACACTTGTGATTTTTTGTGCCCGATATTGTATGGCCTTGACATGTTGTCAAGATACCGCATTTAATTGATAATTACAGAACATTATTATTAATGATTATTATTAATAATATAGCTAATATTATCAGATATTTAAATAAATTATACCATTTCTTCACTCATCAATAATAAGAAATTAATTACAAATAATAATAATAATAAATAATGGTAAGTAGTATACTCAATTAATTATAATGAATAATAAATAAATGATAACTTTTTTCAATGCAATTATTTATTATAATCATGGCGCTGGTTCTTGTCTTTTATTTATATTGACAATGGTTAGTATACCCACCTTAATATTCTGCTAGTAAACAAGACTTGCAGTTGATCAGGGAAATATTAAAAATAGTCTAAAATTGGTTAAAATAATAATTATCAAGCAGCTGCAAGTTTATTGAAAAGCATTAAATTGAAACGCTGTGATGTGGATGTTGATTGGCTAGACAGGCCGATAATCGTACAGAGAACCATCACTGCCCAATGAAAAAAAATCTGCCACCGATTGTAAAATCGTTAAGATTTTACTGTTCACACTTGTGAGCCGATTTTTTGCTCCTCCCACTCGGCCGAGAATCGCATAGTGTGAACGTAGCTTTAGGCAGTGTAATCAAAACCATCATTATTTGTAAACGAAAAATGTCTTAGTTATCAAAAATGGAGCAATGTTCAAAATGCAACATGATAAATAACAATGTAATCTTGATGATAATAACAAAAAATACTACGTTATTCTGTGTTATAGCTAGTTCAAGAGCGTCATGGGTGCAAGATGAGATGGGCAAAACCATTCCTAAAAATATATACTTAAACATTAGCCAATTTTTTATGAGGAAAAAGCAGTTTGTTTACTATCTTTTGAGCAAAGCCCAGAGAAATAGAAAACACATTGCATTATGTAGCTAAAAGTATAACTAAAAATGATCGTAAACTTTTTTTTCTCATGCAACTACAAACTTTAAGTGAGAATTCGAATAATACATTGTTTATAGTAGTGTGACTCACTCATTTTGATTTTGTGAATCTTTTTCAAAGACGACACAGTAATTTTTTTGCAATAGGCATTTGTTGCATTAGCCATGTCACAAGCAATGTTTATTATATTAGCATAACTGCAAAGGCTAGGACGGAGGACAATTATTTTTTCATCTTATTGCTACCACTAACAGTTACCATTAACAATTTTAGCACCAAATTCTAATTTATCTCTGGAATAACCTTTGGTTTATGCCTGACCAATTTTAATATTATACCAGTTAGACCAACAGCATTATTGTAACGCAACTAATGTTGGGAAACTAATAATCATAGAGCAGCATGCTGAACCATATTTTGTTACTTGAATCAAATTATTATTACCAGAACAACTACTATTCATCATCCGTCATTATGACTAATAACGATGATTATTAATAACAACAACTGGTGATAAAAGTACTTGTCTATGACAAATTTTAATGTTATTAGGATAGTTTTGCAATCAGCCCGCTATGTGATCCAGCTGCTGCTGTTTCAGCTTTCATAAGAAATACAGAACTGGTTAGCAAATGGAAAAAGTTCATCAACCATAACTTTTATAACATGTGATTGTGTTTACGAGTGAGTGAACATAGCTAGTTACCTGGAAATCTGACAGCTGCCGATGCACTTTTTCGACTAAAAGCAATATCTAAAACTTGTTCTGATAAAGTGTTAGTGTGGTGACATGGGAAAGTTATGTGTCATTGTATTAACAAGAAATTACTCTACAGACTAGAATTATCTAAAACATCACAGACTAACATGAAGGAAAGTGTGCACTAACACAGTAACTAGGATTAAAAAATGTTTAACTGAATGATAATTATCAAAACTTACTAAGGATCAGCTGTAGTATTTATTTAGTGTTGTTTTACTATTTTTACAGCAATAGTAAGAAAACAACGCTAAACAATTTAATTTTATATTAATAATAATTATAATAATACAATGACCATAAACACTAGGAGGTGTAATATTAATAAAACAACAATACTAAATAACTACAATATTACTTATAACATTATTATAAGCATTTATAACACTGTATTTAATAGTACTGTTTAGGATAAACAGTAGTTAAAGTCAATTTTATCTCAAAGAACTGACTGTAGCTTTTAAAATTTGTTATAATTATAATTATTAAAATCATTTTTCATCATCATTCACTGATGATATTAGTAAATAACCAAATTCTTTTTAATTTACTATTAGTACTACTTTCTGGTGATAATTCCCCCATTCATTACCATAATTATTAATAAAATTTTAGCTAATAAGTAACAATATTATTTATTATTGATACTTATTATAATTAATTATTATTATTATAATAACAATTGTTATTAATTAGTTAGCTTCTATTTCTTGTAACTAAAACAACACACTACACGGTATTTACTGTGTGTGTAGTGTGTCGTTTTAGTTACAACAGATAATAGAAGCTAACTAATTAATAACAATTATTTATTATCTTTTGTAAGTTTGTTGGTATAGTCAGTGACAGTCATATATATCATAATTATTATGATATATATGACTGTCACTGACTGTCACTATACCAAAAAACCTTCAAAATAATAATTATAATAATAAATATTTAATTAATAATCATCATCATAACAATAAAAATAACAATAACAAAACAATAATAATAATAGGATCGATCAGTAGCAACTGATCGTCGCCACTACGATTCAGTGCTCACATCAACCCAACTGCCATAAAAGATAAGTCATTATGCCAGGCAATGCATGTTCAGAGTGGGAACATGAAGATATTTTCTTTCACCTTTTCGTTTTCTTGACGGATTTGCGTTAAAACATAATAAACTGTGGCTAGCTAGACTAGCTTTAAGACCGAGTTGCATAGAATCTGCAATGAGGAGGCGGTAGGTGGAATGCCGTAAACCAATAAATTTCTTAGAGCCTAGGCTAAACTCAGAGAAGACAATCCCACAACAAATACTTGAAATATGTTTGAAAAGACAACTCTCAACTCAAACATCAACTAAAGTAATGGACAAATCAGGCCTGTTACCGTAATAAAAAAAAACATTCAAACTTCTAATTTAAATTTAAACTGCTGATTTGAAAATTGAAACATTTAATAAAGAATTTATTTTTTTAAAAGTTTCATTCTGTCTCACTTGCTACTCGAAAATGATGTTGTTGTCAGCAGAGTTAGAATCTCAGGCTACTCTTATAAATAACTGAGGAGTGCAAATGTGAGAGGTCGTGGCAATGCACCCAGCACCCTCGAAATAAGAAAACAGTGTTGTCAAACTCACAGTCTAGTAAGCTTAGTCGTATAGAGGTGGTCAATATTGTACGACTACAGAACTCCTACTGCTTGATTCTACTCTGGCCCTGTGCAGTCCTATACTCTGCGGGATGCACTGTGTTTGTAATACACTATACGTTTTGAGCTACAAATTTTCGGCTGAAAGGTATTTTCACAAACAATGATTTGCCTTCAATTTATAGCATTTATTATTTTTTTTTAAAGGAGATGGGTCGCAAATAAGGTCAACTTTTTCTGCTGCGAAAAATAGATTTCTACAAACAATTATCTTTCATTCACTTTTTTAACCAAATAAACCAAACGCAAATGTAATACTTTCTGCGCTAGATACGGAAACTACTGTCAATAGATGACAAATCCAAAGTTAAAGCAGCCAGAAACCGTAAGAGCAGCTATTGTATAAGAAAATTAACTTCCTCCACCTGGCAAACAATTTAAGGATTTGCAATAAACAAATCATATACACTTAAGATCAAACTGAGGCAATGAAAAAATGGTTAGTGACTAAGATCAAACAAACTTCCGATTTTCATAGGATTGGTGATTAGAAATAGCCACCGTCACTCACAATCCAGCTTCCCATTTGGTCATAAAGAAACAGATAGTAGCTGCAACAATTGCATCATTACCCTGAAACACGTTGCATACATGTCAGACTCAAATAAATTTCCTTTTGCTGATATTTCTCAATGCATCACTTCCATTGCGTGGTCAGATATATCTCACGCTTATACATAATGTATGTTAGTATTTGTTACATGTTTATGGATGAGTGTGTGTGACGGTATGCTAACAGATGACACTGGGCAAGCAACTCACAATTTGACTTCAAAATATGCAGTAGTTATTGCCGTGTTATTGCACCTGCAAGTCATGTCTGTTCTAACATGCATACATACTGGCATAGCGTGCTTTGTAATCACTCATAACTCCTTTCACTCCTCTCTACAAGACAATCACCATGTTCCCATGGTGCAAATTTGTTAGGATTGGACGTTCATTCGAGTTGGTTAGCATTCAGTCGGGTTGGCACTGCTAACCATTCCTATGACAATTCGAATTGAAATAATTTGCAGGAGTTGTCTTTCCTTTAAAGTGAGTAGAGAGCGCAATAATTACTTGATTGTAGTGAGATAGTAAACAACCGCACTCGTATTACTAAGTAGTAAAGCGAGTTAAATTGGTGGAATGTCCACGGCATAAACTAGTAATATAGTAGTAAGTAGATGAATAGTAATAAAAGCAACAATTTCTAATAATTTTAGATGATTATTAATAAATATAATGATAGCTGTAAATAATTACTAGTAATAAATAAATCAACCATTCTAAATAATAAAAAAATAATTTTTTTGGCAAGTACAGTGTACTCCTGATATATCGAATCCTGTTATATCGAAAATCCGGGTATATCAAACAAACTGCATCAGTCCCAGCTGAATGCATTGTAATTACCTACTCCTATATCGAATGATTTCTTACATATCGAACAAAAAAAATCCTAATCTGGCATGAGCCCAAGTAAAAAGTGTCCTACTTCGACCAAAGCATGCGATAGTAGAAAATAAAATTGCAGTATTAAACACTCAGAATAGTTTTCATGGGGGCTGCCATCTTGGTTGGGATATGAATGTCAAGGTCTATCATTCCAATTAAACACTCTGTCTCGGTGGTATAGTTCCGGTAGGTCGACCCCATATTATTATTGTTGTGATACTGACAATAACTGGTCCTTATTGTAGCTAGAGAGCATGCCCAGGCTATCCTTATTTAGTCTGCACCTGTTGTTGTTGACTTTATTCAAAATGTGGGGAGAGACATATCTATCTATCTATCTATCTATCTATAACATTACTATTGTCACTGTGTGAATTGAGAGCAATAATCAAGTAAGGAGTCAGGAAAACTTCAAGCTCAAGAAGAAGTACACTACTTACTACTGCTACTAATTTTAACTGGAATACTAAAACAAATAATTAATTGATACACACACACACTGTGACTCACTGCTTATTATTATTATTATTATTTATTTATTATTATTATTACTACTTCTTAAAAATTTAATATTCATTATCCTATTAATAATGATTATAATGCTGTTATTTTTTTAGAGACCCATCATTTATTATTGTTATAACAAATGATGATTTTGTTAATAATTATTAATAATAATAACAATGACAACAACATCATCAACAACGATAAATAATATCATAAATAAATTAAATAATAAGTAACAGGTAGTAGCTGTTACGTTTGTTGTCATAGGCGGTTAGAAGTAATGAAACCAACTTAGTCTAACAGTAACTTAACTAACACAATAATATACAACAACATGTGCTACTACTACCTACATCATCATTGCATAATTGTTGTAATTCTCAGCTTCAACACCATTAATTATTTAATTATTAATAATTACTAAAAACCACAATCACAAAAGACAAAATGCTTAATACCCGAGCTTAAATACATGTAATAGTGACTTATTATGTGTACATAAAAAAGTCCGACGGTCATGATTTTATATATCAAACATCTCATATATCAAACAAAATTTTATGGTCCCCTCGGGTTTGATATATCAGGAGTACACTGTATAAAAATAATAATAATTTAGTTGGCCCACTTATCAAACAGGGCTATGATTCAGTTTCCCGAACAAATAGTAAATAATTTATAACTAAGCTGTTGTTAAACCTGCAAAGGATTATTATTATACGAATGTAAAAACTACAGTTGGAAAATCCGCATAAACTGATTTACAGCCAAATTTCCAGTTTAATGCATTTTTCTCAAAAGAGCATCTTGAACGAATTCGAATTCATCAACACGAATGATTCCCATGATCCTAATGAATGCTCAACCCGAACAAATTTGGTTTGAGGAACCACACAGCCAACAAGAACGAACCGGAACCAAGTCGTATGAGTCACAATTCCCATGACCTGAACCGACAGTTTATGAGTTCAACCCAATTGAATTCGCACCATGGGAACATAGTGAACTAGTATAAGTGCACAAAATTAAAAGAAATTAAAAGTAATAACAATAGCAAGAGTTGAACAGAGCAAAAGTTAAGTTGGTCCTACTGTGAGAAAAAAATTTGACTTCAGTTTGAAGTTTTAAGGGCGTAAAATGATTACCAAAACCATGCTCTGTGGAACAACTAGCTGTAGATATTATTTGCAATTTACTTAATTGGGTGATTTCCAGCATCAGCTTTTGCACACACCACTTTTAACATTGAGTAAGAAAATGGTAAAACACTTTTTTCCGTAAAATCGCGGAGAGACTTTGATGCCCACCAAGAAATCAAAGGATCAACTCCCTCTTGCTGTTCTAGCTGTTTTCGTAGTTACTGTTATAACGTGAGTTAGGGAAAGTTTTGTCCATGTTTAGCATATTTGTCAAGATTGAGAGTGTTTGTTACTTGGAGTAGTCTTATCAATAATTCAAAGTTATCAGCTGACAATGAAGTCAGCTTCTGTATGAAAATTAGAACAAATAATCACATTTGCCTTATTTGCTGTACACAAACTTGTCAAAGCACTTAATTGTCATTTCATAACTCATTACTAGTTTGATTGAAGATGAAGAACTTCCAAAATAATTACAGTTGCGCGTTTCTCAAGTTTATTCCTAGAGCCTTGAACTTACCAAAAACAGCCCATTGTTCGCTGTATGAAAATTTAAGTGCTAAGTATTTTACACCAGATCCGGTCAACTCTACCACCATGAGTCATCCTTGGAGTTAGTTGACACAAAGCACAATGAACATCTCCTGAAATACAAAGTGTGTATAAGCTTTTTCAGATTGGTACAGCAGATCAAACAATGTTTTTTTTTTACATATTGATAGCTTTATGTGGTTTTGAGGCCTTTATTCATCAGTTAATACTTGGTGTACAGTTATAATGCTGCAACTCTAAATAAATAAAACTACTGTCACATTCCATATAACCAAATAATTCAATAAAAACCGACAGAAAACATGCATGAAGTATAGAAACATGCATAAAAAGTTCTGGTAGCGCAAAAGGAATCAACTTATTTTTGCTGCAAGGTTAAATGCTTATTTTTTCTTCAACAACTCTGTCCTAAAACATTTCTAAGACCGCAAAAAACTTGCCCATCACTTTTCTAAGAGTTTCTTATGCATTTGTAATGTCTTACACATTTGGAGCCAGCATCTGCTCTGGGGAGTTGTACCTATTCAAATTACGGGGATAACTTTGCAACAAAAAGCCCAGTTTCGCCATTGTTTACGTACAGAATGCAATTCACTATGTCAATGATAATGCATAGTGCTTCATAAAATTTTTGTGAAATATTTATAATTTTCTGAGATTTATAGCCTCTAGGAAAAGTAAGCAAGCTTCTACTTTGATTAATAAAACTTTGCAAGAGATTTTAATTTAGAAAAGTAGATTTCAATTTCTTGATAACTGGCTTGTAGCACACTATTCAGCTTTGTTTCTTCCTATTTTCAGTTCATTTTTACCCTTCGTCTTCAAAGTTTACTGGGAGATTTTTTATAGGCATTTCAATAAATTTAAGAAAGAGCCTCTGCATTTGATTGAAGCACAAATTTTGTACACAAAGAGGTAAGTAGTCCCTGGGTCTGCCCCCTAAAAAAAAGCGAACGTCTTACAAGAAAATAGGTAGTAAAGTAATGTAATTTAACTTTTTTTATGAAACAAAAGCTCTTGAGATGGTGCAGCGAGGAGCGATGTAAACTATGGAGTAAAGTTTGATTCGCTTGACATTAAATGAAGGACCAAATGCGTAAAGTTTAGTTCTGCAGTCACACAACACCATCCATGTCACTTTTTGCAATGAAAGTATCTTGTTCTGGAATTGTCTTCTTCTTGTAAAGACTACTTGTTATAGCTATTGCTTGGGTACAGCCTTTTATTGAAATCAATTTCTACTGCATTTCCGGCAAGAACCCAATGCTAATTCAGAGCCTAATATTACTTGGATTCATGAGTGAAAGGAAGTAAAAAAAAGAGAGAATGCTGATATTCTAAATCATTATAGTTAAAAAACAAAGTGAGTGAAAGATAAAATTGATTGGGTATTTTTTTCAGCCATCAATCAACTGAGATAAAGCAAAAGATTTGACTATAAACAGCATTTTGCTTACTTTGTACCCAGTGCTTATAAGACACTTGGGCAAGTATAAGAACACCACAATAAAGCATCTCATTCAGTTTTTGAAATAGAAATTAAAAATTACTTAGCTAAATTAAGCAGCACTGTTGGCAGCAAAGAGGTAAGATCAAAAAGTAACATACCTTCTCTTTCACATCATCATAACTATAATGCTACCAAAGGTGTTTGTTGCTTTGCTTTTGCGGTAGTTGTCTCCACACTCGTGTTAACTATGAAGGAAATGTAAAGAAAATTTGTATTTTTGATTTCAAGTTTGTATGTAAAAACCATGAAAACATTATAAAACAAAAATAAAACTTTAAAAGTTTTTTTTCCAACTCCGAAAATGAAAGCCTAGTTGATGGACATTCAAATATGATTAACATAAAAAGTGAGATGTAGGGTGTGCTTTGTTTTTTAAAAGCAAACACTTACTCAAATTGAAAATCAACCTACAAGAAATTGAAGTTCGTAAGTTGATAAATGCTCTTCGGTTGGTCAAACTACAGTGTAGAATATAACTCACTTCAATTCACAGAATGTAAATTACAAAAACAAATTCGAAACAAATCCAGACCGTTAACCAAAACTGATGTATCATTTGATAATTTTTGCTCATCAAAAATATAAACATCATATTGGTTTTAATGCTATTGAAAAAAGAATTGCAATTTTTGAAATAAATTTTTTCTGTCCCTGTTTTTCTGCATATTGTGCATATGAATGTTTACAAATCATTAGAGCACCACAAAAGAGTGTTCATTTGTTTTTTCAAATATCAATTTTAATCTAAATTGTAAGGCACTTGGTACACTAACGAGCACTGATAAGATTACCCATGTCCATGAGTGCTTCAATGTTTGCAGTAGTGGGCTTCCATACAACAGGTTGACTACAAACAAAGGCAGAGTGAAACAGTACAACCCTTTCTATCTAACGCTTGTAGAGTAAAAAATATGAACGACATTTAATGCAGCTAGTACTACAAAACTCAGGGACGAGGGTAACTGTTTGTAAATAATTCTCGTCTAAAAAATGGATAACTATCAATTTGAAACCGGAGTTGCCAGTAGTAATATATGAGCAGATCTCCCTACCAAGTGTTTTTTTGTGGATCTGACCTTGGGGTTGAGACAATGGGTTACGGCAATGGATGGATTCGCCGAGTTTATATTGTATTTTATTTGAGGGGTAATTGAGTGGCATTTGAGTGGCATTTAAGTGGCATTTGAGTTTTGATTATTTTTTTACTTAATTTGAACTTATAGCATATAGATTTTGAATGCATGACATTCAAGTTTTGATAATTTTTTTACATAACTCGAACTCATATGATATTTTGAGAGAGAGGAGAGAAGAATGAGGAGATATAGCTACATTGAATCGATATATGATTATATACATTTATTACATAATAAGTAGAAAAATATCCTTGTATAATATAGCTAGAGTTAGTAAATACTAAGTAATACAAAGCACTACAACTTGTAATGACAATCAATGGATGATAGTCTTTTTCTTTACAATGTCGTCATTGTTGTACTGATGTTATAACTTAGGAAGGAAGACTTCTGTTCTATGTACTTTTGATTCCATAATGAACTAAAATAAAAAGTTATGTATCAGTATAAGATGATTAAACAAAAATGTAAAATAATTTTATGAATTTGAATTATAGTTCTTTTTACATTGGTTAGTTAACATTATATAGTAAAGGGAAGTAACTCACCGAGTTATATTGTTCGGTTTGTTTTTTCTTGAGCATAATTTTCATCAAGTGTTTTTGATTCTCTCTCTTCTATCTAAAGCAAAACAAAAAATAATTGCTTTATAAATAAATTTTATCTAATTGGAAGTATTACTTATATCAGTTAGTTTACATTAAATAAAAAACACTCACTGGGTTGTGTTGTCTGACTTGCTCTTCTTGAATATAGTTTTCACCAGGGGGTGTTGGTTCTCTCAAAGATGTAGAAGATGTGTTTCTCGCTCCCATTGAAAGCACTAAGACCTTGTTCTCACTAACCTCATCTGTAGTAAAGTACTTCATCTGGTTGGAATCATCAAGTTTGTTGGATAGGTTTTGAGCCGTTTCTATCTCTTGTAATGCTGTGAATGTGATTATATCATGTCGATGATAACCAAATCTACTAACTTCACAATTTCTTACAAGTATGACTCTTGTTCCAATTCGTTTGACGTCGCTAGCATGTTTTTCAGGTATATATAGAACTCCCATCATCAAACCATCGTATTGCAAACATCTGTAGTTTACCAGTAGCGCATCCATCACCACTTCTCCATTAGGTAATGTTAACTGAGTTGATATTTGAGGAGATTCAAAACTGATTACACTTCCAACAGCAAATTGAGAGAGTGTTGCGATACGAACCATACTGATCAACTGACTGGGTGT
Organism: Cryptosula pallasiana; assembly: GCA_945261195.1. Lineage (NCBI taxonomy): Eukaryota > Metazoa > Bryozoa > Gymnolaemata > Cheilostomatida > Cryptosulidae > Cryptosula > Cryptosula pallasiana. Next base: position 39,631,410 of record OX183132.1, on the reverse strand, counting down.
TTTTTTTTTTATTAATCCACTTAGCTGTTTAGCTTCCTCAAGGGAAATATTGGATGGGAAGTTGATAGGGTGAAAGATTGGATGCTTGCCTGAATCGAATCCCATAAAAACCACCAGTTTTGGAACATCAGGTTGTGTTGGAGCTAATTTGTTGTAATTCTCATTTCTCACCATGGATCTCACTTGTCGTCTGTTGCCAAATGTTTCGAAATTGTAACGGATAATGCATAAGTTTTTATATACATCCTCAGTTGGTCTTTCGATGGAGATTATCTCGAGAAGTGATGGCGTTTGATTTAAGTGAAGTGGTTGAAACCTTCCAATCATTACTCTGTTATTGGTATCACAAGAATTGAGCATACTAGCAGCATTCTTTGACAAGCAGGAAAGATGAGAAAGAGATGGTGCTTTCAAAGTCCAAGCATAGTCAATCGTTTTATTTTTATCCGAATCCCATGGCTTTGGTCGAACTGTTTTCAGTTTCCTTCTTATTATATGTGAATCAGGAGGGATATTTTCTTTATCATCAGAGTATGGTTCGAATGTTGAGAGAAATGAGGTATTACGGTCTTCATTCATATTCAGAGCGTTCACTGAGAAGTTGGAACTGAAAAGAGAGTAAAAAATATGTAACAGATGGTTGGAATTTGAAAAATATTTGAAAAGAATAAACTAACTAGAGATCGATAAAATAAACGCATAAACAAAACCAAAATAATTTTTCCGATGCATTATGGTGAAAATATTTGATCTTTTATTAATAAGAACAAAATATTAAAACATAAAATTAACTTTTTGAAGTATTATAGCAAATCTAGTTGAAGTTTTCTATCAATATATGTTAAAGAATTATTTAGTGATTCTCACCTTATTGACTGAAAGTCTTTCTATAGTTTCAAGTAAATGTAGTAGTTGGTGTGTAGATGTTGCTTCTTTGCTAGCTATTGTAGAACTGGATGCTTTCTGTGTGAAAACACTGGTTCTTAAATAGCTAAAGCTGTACTAATTAACCCTATGAAAACCATCTCGTGAAACCTTCTTTATAATATATCTATGACTCAGCAGTTTTTCACGCGATATTCCCGCAAAAGCATTGGTTTTTATTCGTGCGAAAATTATTTTTTTACTCCCGCGAAAGCAACGGTTTTATCCCTATGGAAATAATTGTTTTATTCCCGCGAAAGCATTGGTTTCTATCCGCGTGAAAACAAAACTTTTATTCCCGCGAAAGCAACGGTTTCCATTCGTGTGAAAATAAATCATTTATTCCCGCGAAAGCATTGGTTTGTATTCGCGGGAAAATAAAATTGTTATTCCCGCGAAAGCAACGGTTTCCATTCGCGTGAAAATAAAGTATTTATTCCCGCGAAAGCATTGGTTTGTATTCGCGTGAAAATAAAATATTTATTCCCGCGAAAGCAACGGTTTCCATTTGCGTGAAAATAAAGTGTTTATTCCCGCAAAAGCATTGGTTTGTATTCGCGTGAAAATAAAATTTTTATTCCCGCGAAAGCACCGGTTTCCATTCGCGTGAAAATAAAGTATTTATTCCCGCGAAAGCATTGGTTTGTATTCGCGTGAAAATAAAGTATTTATTCCCGCGAAAGCATTGGTTTCTATCCGCGTGAAAATAAAATTTTTATTTCCGCGAAAGCAACGGTTTCCATTCGCGTGAAAATAAATAATTTATTCCCGCGAAAGCATTGGTTTGTATTCGCGGGAAAATAAAATTGTTATTCCCGCGAAAGCAACGGTTTCCATTCGCGTGAAAATAAAGTATTTATTCCCGCGAAAGCATTGGTTTGTATTCGCGTGAAAAAAAAATTGTTATTCCCGCGAAAGCAACTGTTTCTGTTCGCGTGAAAATATATTATTTATTCCCGCGAAAACATTGGGTTGTATTCGCGTGAAAATAAAATATTTATTCCCGCGAAAGCAACGGTTTCTATTCGCGTGAAAATATATTATTTATTCCCGCGAAAGCATTGGTTTGTATTCGCGTGAAAATAATTTTGTTATTCCCGCGAAAGCAACGGTTTCCATTCACGTGAAAATAATGCTGATTCATAGCAGTGCAACTTAAGCTATATAAGAAGCACTGTTTTCATACAGAAAGCATTCACTTCATCGTTAGTAACTGAAGGAACAAGATCTACTACATCATCATCTACTACAGCACTCCTTCTTTATCATTTGAATTACATAGGAAACAGCTGAAGTTCAAACAACTATGTGTATAATTCATCTAATTCAAAGAAAACAAGTCTTCATTTGTGATGTAAGTATCTATATTTTGATTTAATTGTAATCAATTTAGACGTGAAGACATTTTCTGAAAAAAACAAGATTATTCACTATTTAAGATATCAAAAAATGTTGTATGTAAGTTTTAATTATGTTTTATTATTATTATTATTTCAGGACTTCAAAATGAAAAAAGTACTCCTTCTTCATCCGAATTTTATAGAAAGCAGCTCAAGTTCAACCAACTAGGAATATCATTCATTTAATTCAAAGAAAGACAAGTCTTCATTTCTGATGTAAGTATTTACATTCTATTACAATAGTAATCAATTCAAGTATATTGAAAAAAATTGAAACCTTAGTCTTTTTTTATTTTTTGCTATAAAGCATTATCATTTTTTTTTTAGAATAATAACGAACTAGAACAAAGGGAAAGAACTTTCCAACAAAACTTCAACTTGAGTAATAACTGAAGCTACTACTTATATTATATATAAATAATGTGTCGAGTAACAAACAACAGATATGTAGCAAACACTATTTATAATAAAAAAAAGAAATGCAAAAAACTCGGAATTGCTTTGAAAGTACTAAAGACTGCGCCGAATGGATAGATGATAGTTTACTCGTTACTTCGTCGTTGTTTTTACAACGAACTTTTCCTGATACCACTGCAATAACTTATGTCGTCGCAACTTATCCGGATAATCACTGTAGTCTTTTGTCATTAAAATTACAAAAAACTATTGCGCAACTTTCCCCGACGGACTTTTTCAAGTTCATTTGCAATGAACTCTCTTTTTATGAAAGAGAGACTTTAATGCTTGATGAAAGTTATCGAAGAAAATCATTTCTTACAAATTGGAGACGAGTAGGTAAACATTGTGGTGAAAACATGGCTGGAGCTGGTTTCTATAACCTTGAAAAAGACAACGCTGTTCGATGTGCTTTTTGCCAAGGGGTATTACTAAACTGGAAGTATGAAGATGAACATCCGATGAAAGAACATGCTAAAAGTTTTCCGTTTTGTCGATTTTGTTAAATCACTCACTAGGTATAAGATAGAAGCTCCAGCACAACCACCACGCACTGTGGTCACTCCAAAAGTGTCTTCCTAGCTTTCTGATCCCTTCAGCTATTTACAATCCTTTAGCTATATCCTTAACCTTCACTAATCCAATAACTACATAATGCACGATTATAACATGCCCTTTTTTTTCCGACTAGCAATATACACAAGACACAAGATCAACAGTTACAGCTAGCTTCAGAGGTGAAACATCCACACAAGCAGCATACTTCAAACTATGCACTTTGGTTAGGAGCAGAGACAGTATCCACACCGACAAGGTGTGAAGTTAGGTAGAACAGATACATACCTCACCTGTGTCAAACCTCCCACTGGCCATTCACCACAAAGACTCAATCTCACCAGGATCGCTATCGTCCGTATCGCCACAACGGTCAAACCAATCTCGCACCACACCCGAGGGTCTTCCACCATCATCATTTGGTTTTTGTTCCGGACCACACAATTGGCCTTCACCTCCACCTGGCTTTGGATCTGAGTCACACAATTAACTCTCACCTCTACCTCCATTTGGCTTTGGTTCCAGACCACATAATTGGCCTTCACCTCCACCTGGCTTCGGATCCGAGTCACACAATTGACTGTCACCTCCACCTATCACAGTCTCATCTGGTTTTGGTTCCGGACCACACAGTTGGCCTTCACCTCCACCTGGCTTTGGATCTGAGTCACACAATTGACTCTCACCTCCACCTATCACAGTCTCACCTAAGTGAGTAGCACTATCTCCCTCACTGGAGTGAGTATCGCAATCCATGTTCTCACCGGAGTGAGGCCTCTGAACAGCCTGGGAGGCAAGCTGTTGCCGGGTCACAAGTGACTGCTCAGCAACTACCTCCTGGCTTTCCTCCGCAGGAGCCAAAGCTTCCGCAGGCCTAACAGACGAGTCCCTCTGGGCTGAGACCAGCTCCTCAGAGTGGGTAGGTCTGTTAGGGGCTTCAAGGGTGCCGTGAGCTCTGCTTGCTCTGACATCACTTGCAGCTTGGGCCACAGGAGCAAACCTTACACGACCTATGTGAACCTCACTCATTTCACTAGCACAACTCTCTTCACTACTGCAGCTACTACCTCGATGACTATACCTATCAGTATGTTTATACCTTTTATAACGGCAGTCCTGGGAAGTATGACCAATACCATCACAAATCCAGCAGTGTACAGCTGGGCAAAATCTAATTTGGTGATCATATCTGCCACAGCAAAAACACGCTTTAGCATCATGGAAAGCCAAATAACCTCTGCACTTACTCCCATCATTTCTTCTATCACTTTCAACCCTACTCTTACTAGAGTCTTTTCTGCGCCATGCAGGCATGAACCTTTCATTGTTAGAATGCCTAGTGGACCTAGCAGATTCATAATCATCACAGCTGTGGCCAGCTTCACCTTTCATCTTTCCTACATATTTCTCAGCGTATCTACAATATTTCGCAGCAGATTGACCATTGCCAATGCTACGTACCTTCAAACTACTGTAACACTCACCACCATGCATGTTTTCTTTCATATCAGATACCTGGGCGAAGTTTAGCTGCTTTGCCTTACCCCGCTCCATGGCGTTCTCTGAATCTCGAGCCAATTTTCTTGCCCTTAGATTGTCAGTCAGCCCTTTCCAGTTCAAATGACCCTGTTGCATCAGCTGAATATGCAGTGAAGATTCTCTCAAACCATTCACAGCTATAGCTAATGCAAACTCCAGCCTAACATTATCATCATTCCCAAAACTTAATGACCTACTAAGTTTTTCAACACGTAGCAGATAATCAATTTCATTCTCCCCCACAGCCTGATTAGCAGTGACAAACTTGAACGTTTTCACATAAACTGTTTCCTCGAAACCATAAACATTTTTCAAATGAGCCATTGCTTGTTCATAACTACTTGCCTCACTTCTCATATCAAATCCAAAAGACTCTAGGACATCTCTACCTCCTTGACCAATGGCATGCAATAAAGCCAACAATTTCATTCTCCCCTTGAAAACATCTTGTTTTCTCCGATTTACTGTTTCCTTCCCTAGTTTAAAGGTAACCATTTCCACACTAAGCTCAAATTCATCTAACCATGCCTTCCATGAACCATAAGTGTCATCAGGATTGATAACTAACTTAGGATAATCATTAAAATCAAATCCCAAGGCCATATTTCACTAACCTGAGTGTTCGGCAACACTGACCTCAAAAACTGGTAGAGTAGATGCCAACTTCTTCACAAATCTTATTGACTGAATCTTTCAACAACAACAGTTGTAATGCACCACCACAAACAAATAACAAACACTCACCTTCACCACCACCAACTGGCACCAGTCCTATAACAACGGCGTTAATAAATCCACACGACCTTCACTATCACCACAAACCCTTCAATACTCCTTTCACAAGATGACGAACACAATAGTATACGACAACAATCCTCCTTTCCTTTTGCCTACGACGCCATGTTAAATCACTCACTAGGTATAAGATAGAAGCTCCAGCACAACCACCACGCACTGTGGTCACTCCAAAAGTGTCTTCCTAGCTTTCTGATCCCTTCAGCTATTTACAATCCTTTAGCTATATCCTTAACCTTCACTAATCCAATAACTACATAATGCACGATTATAACAGATTTGTTAGAGGATTTAACACTCACAATCGTGTGTATAGACCTAGGAAACTACTTGCAGATGAAATGAAAAACATCTCAATTGTCAAAAGTTATACGATGGAAGAACAAAAAACTAGAAGAGGAGATTTAACTGCAGAAGTATTACTCTAGGTATATCAATTGATCGTGCTGGTACACCACGTTTTGCTACTGAAACATCTAGAGAAGACAGTTTCAAACAATGGAAGGGTAAAGTCTCCATGAAACTCCTTTCCAATGCAGGTTTCTACTATACTAAGTTCGGAGATAGTGTAAAATGCTTCTTTTGCTCAGGTGAACTTAAAGAATGGGAAGAGATTGATCTACCTTGGGAGGAACACTGTCGATGGTTCCCAGACTGTTATTTTTTACTCAGCAGTAAAGGTGAAGAGTATGTTGAGGATGTTTACATGCGAACGGAAAAAGGCAAAAGGTGTAAGCGACGGGTTGAAAAATATCGAGAAAAAGTAAAACAAATAACGCACAACAATGACACCGAAGAAATGAAACTTATTCGCAAAAAACTAGGATACAGTCAAAACGATATCGAACAAGTTTTAGTGTTAAATGGAAAACCTTTTGAGCGAATAGGTTTTATGATCGAAGCCTTACATACTTTTGAAAATGATTTTACATCTGTTGAGAATTCGTCAACACTGTTAAAAAATGATGCTAAATCAATTGATTCGTTAAAAAAAGATAAAGATCAGCCTAAGCAAAGCAAACTCGCTCAATGTGTGTCTGAGTCACATGAAAAAAAAGTAATTGCAAATCCTATCTCTCTTCCATGTGGTCATCTCATTTACTGTAGTGAGTGTAAGGAAAAAGCACTTACTGAATGCTCATCAGAAGTAAAACCTTGCCCAATCGATGGTTGTCAGGTTGAAATTAAAGCATTTATGAAGATCTACATGAGCTAGCATAACAATTAACCTCAAAAAAAAGAAAAAGTAATGAATGATTAAATAGGTATTTCAATTTGAAAACGAATCATTCGCGTTTTGTAATTTAACGGAATAACAACAAATATGTTACGTGTTGAAGACTTTGCTCACCAAGAAGCTTCCGATGCTGTAGGACCTAAGACTTTTTTGGCTGAGGTTTCTGATGAAATGTTGAGGATTTATTTTACGGAAGAATGTGTATACTGTGTACTAGGAGGAAGTTTTTACAAGCAAGCAACCAATCTATCACTACTAAACTGTTACTGTTCACACGTTGATGATAAATGTATCACTTGTAAAAGATATGCTGAAATGGTTGAAGGTGCTACACCTACCAAAAAAGAATTGGGTGATGCTATCGACTGGATTGACAGAAGACAAGTTTTGAAAAACGCTAAAATGGGTTTTTTGGTGCATGATGAATGGATTAATGCTTTTTTGGATCTTTCCTCTGATCATTTGAAGTCTCCCTTTATGTTAACAAATTTGAGAGCACGATTAAACCCCTACCTATTACCTACTAGCCAGAGCAAACTGGCTTATCAACGTCTAAAGGATAAATTACTTGCGATAGCGGAAGGATATCCATATGCTTATACTCCTGATGAAAAAGAAGACTCAGTCAACCCGATAATACCTATTGATTCGACAAATATATCTGAGGACTCATAAAAGAACTGCTACAAAAAATGTTGCTTCATTTATCTCTGAACTACAGAAGAAACATGAGTGGAAAAACTCAAGGAATCAAGTCAATTGCTACATTGGCTGATTTTGTTTCTAAGTTCATAAGGACTCATTTTGAACACATTCCTTTAGAGCGTTTGAATCCTCTTTTTGTTCAACTCATCACCGAAGAAGTATTTTATTTTGTGTTAGGATTCAATCTAGTTCGTAAATCAATACAAAGCATGCTTTTGAGCTGTAATTGTATTTCAAGAGCAAATCCTCTCGAATGCTTAAACTGTTCTAGGAGCTTTGATCCAAAAGTATGCTGTCCGCAAGACAAGTTGATAGATTTTGAAGATCTCAAAAGAGCAATCGAACTGATTGATATAAAGCAATGTTTGAAAGATGCTGATCTGGGTGATTTGATAGATATTTCGATTTTAAGAGGTTTGACTTCATTTCGCTGGACAGGAACACATGTTCTTTTGTCTCAATTTCGATTGGAACCATACTTACATTTTGGTAACCACTTTGATGAGATTGTTTCACATCTTCAAAATCAGCTGAGAGAGCTGAACAAGCCACTAGCCACTTACGTATAAATATAAAGAACATCAAGAAAGAAAGTATTCAACTTTCAACACTGAAAGCAAAAACATTTTAAAAAATGAGCTGCGTACTTATCTTGCTACTGGCACTAACATTTCCCAATGTTAGTGGAGTATTCTATACCAATAAAATTGATGAATGTATAGCCGGAGCTATGGATAAAAATGATGTCTTGGTTTTTTCACCTTTCGAAAGGACTATACGATATAAAGATGAAAATGGAACAAACTGTGTGCGACTCTACCCTCCTGACTTATTATATTGTGGTTTTTTCATCCCTCAAAGTGCTTCTTGGATCTGCAAGGACACAACTTCTACAGATTCTGCGTCTTGCAATACTACAACAAAATATGTTTTGAATCAAGAGGAATGTGAAATGGGTATTACAAATAATACGGAAGGACTTACTCAAAATACAAAAATGTATCGAAATGGAAATTTATGTGCATTTCAATACAACCGCGAACGTGTGATCTGTCCAATGCGAAGACAATTTATGACATACAAATTTGCATGCGTGCAATGTGTTCATTCCGATCATTCGATCAACTAGGAACCAAAACCAGTTAACATCACTAACATCAAAGATTCGTCACTTTCGACTTTTGACAGTTTCAAAACTAGTGGAGTGTATTATAGCAACAAAATTGATAAATGTGTAGCTGGAGTTATGGAAAAAAGCGATGTCTTGGTTTTTTCACCTTTTGAAAGGACTATACGATATAAAGATGAAAATGGGGAAAACTGTGTGAGACTCTATCCTTCTGACTATATATATTGCGGTTTTTTCATCCCTCGAAACGCTTCTTGGATCTGTAAGAGTAAAGATTCTACAGATATCAAGGAATCAATTCCAGCTAACATCACTACCATCAATGATATCGAAATTCCAGCTAACATCACTACCATCAATGATATCGAAGGTGTAAATGAGGAATCAAATCCAGCTAACATCACTAACATCAATAAAATCATAGGTGTGAATTCAACATTTTCGAGTTTCGACAGTTTCTATGTCAGCGAAGTACTTTATGCCGACGAAATCGATGAATGTATAGACGGAGTTATGGAAAAAAATGATGTCTTATTTTTTTCACCTTTTGAAAAGAGTATTCGATATAAAGATGAAAATGGAACAAACTGTGTGAGACTCTATCCTTCCAGCTATTTACATTGCAGTTTTATTATCCCTCAAAATGCTTCTTGGATCTGCAAAAGCAAAACTTCTACAGATAGTCTAACCTGCAATACGTCAAAAAAATACACTCTGAATCAGGAGGAATGTGCAATAGGAGTTAAAAATAATACGGAAGATCTTACTCAAAATACAAAACTATTTTGGAATGATGAATTATGTGTATTTGAATCCAACACCTCACATTTGATTTGTCCACCAACAGAAGAGTTTGAGACAACCAACTTTGCATGTGTGGAATGCAATCATTCGACCAACGAGAAGCCGAAAATAGCTACTATCATCACTAACATCAATGGTATTGAAGGTGTAAATTTGTCATTTTCGAGTTTTGAAAGTTTGAAATCTATTCAAAACAAGATTATCATCAGCATCACATGTCAAGGAGATAACAAAGACAAATGCGATCCCAAAGTTATATATATAGAACTTTAGTTGGAGCATATTAACCAAAGTCCACCGAAATGCAAGACAGTTAACTCTAGACGATGAAAGCATAAACTAGGTTAAAAGTCTCTCTCTCTGAATAAAAATGAAATATCGAATCTATCTTCTATTATTCCCAATCCTAAGCAGTTATTGTCTTGCAACAGAGATTCAACCATTCATTTTCCGGATGTTTTTCGGGAGTTCTTAATATGGAAGCGGTTAATTCAGCAACTCATATTTTAGGAAAAAACTTAAAATATTGTATGCTTACACTCACATGTTTCATGCAGTTTTCTCTCCAACGTAGAACCTGTGACACTTATGATATGTGGCCTCAGCAATACTTTGTTTGCAAAACCGATGAAGCTTTAAATTACATTTGTTTATACGATGATGGATTACTACCTACAATTCGAAGAACAACTTCAACAATCACCACAACTCCGCAGACAACGACGATGACAACAAAAATTACAAACGAGTCACTAGTTCCAGCTTTATCACCATCAATTCCATCTCTTCCACAAGCTCTGGGTTTAGTCGATTTAATTTTGGAACACCCAAGCCCTACAAACTCTACTATATACAATTATGAAGAAATCGAAACAACTACTGATTGTGTGTGTGATAGATACATCATATGCGAAAACAACTCAGCAGCAATTACAAATTCAACACCATCGATTTATAGAGTTTTTATTTATAATGACTTGGAGGATTTTTCAAAACTTTCTCTATCTATATTGGAAGATAGTAAACTTAAACTTGAAGAAAATCTTGTCATCGTGACTGAACCTGAATGTGATGATATTTCTTGTAAAGTCATCAAATACTTTACAAATTAAAAAGTTTTTATAGACTTTAACACTATATATTCATCTTATTACACTTTATTATGATATATATTTTATTACATTCTCCAGTAAGCAAATAATGTAATACTTATTATGTAATAATAAAACTATAACAATAACTATAGCGTTGTAGATGGTTATATCATATACCAAAACAATTCAGTGGCAATTACAACTCCATCAAAAATGTTGTCATATGAGTGCCATACATTCAAAATCTATATGCCGTATAAGTTCAAATCAAGTAAAAAAATAATCAAAACTCAAATACCCCTTAAATGCCACTCAAATGCCACTCAAGTACCCCTCAAATGAAATACAATAATAACTCGGCGAATCCATCCAACGTCGTAACTCATTGCATAACCCCCCAGAACTAATCCACAAAAAAACACTTGGTAGGGAGATCTGCTCATATATTACTACTGTTGCCAAAGAATCAAAGCTTATAACATATTTATTATAAGTATCTGGCGCTGGCGATGATAGTTTGATTCATATAGCGGTGATACTCAACTTTCAATCCCTCAAAAAATAAATTACGTGATAACTTGTTTTCCAGGATGAAATTTAAATTCAACAAAAAAATTTATTTACTCAACTTTTGCAGAGCAAAGCACTTAGGGCTTTTAAACAAAGTTCTAAAAAACTAAGTCAACGACAAACCAAATGCATCCAAGATTTCTTGTTTACAACAATTAAGTTTTTGGATTGTAGAGCACATTATGCTTCCATGTCTGGTTTTATTAGAAAATACTGAAAGTATTGGAAACTGTTTTGTGCACTTTTAATATACCAAAAAGCTGGGACCAAAGATACGTTTAGTTTGTTTATAAGTTGTTAGCGTCAGTAGTTTACCTTTTTCAAAGTATGTGTTGTTTTCCCACAAGTTTTTTTCGTCACTTGGAAAGTGTCATTGCTTTTAGAGTTTCTACAAAAAAGAGAGTTACGGACCCCAAGAAAACATCAGCTAAGTGTGTTTCAAACATAATAAGTAAGTTACAGTGTTGCAGACAATTCACAAAAATATCATGAAACACATTTTAAACACGAAAAGTTGCTAGATATTTTCAAGTTTCCAGAGTGTGAACAAAGATATAACAGGAAAAACATGTTTGGAAAATTTGCTGCAAATGCATTTCTTGGAGGCAACTAATCTACAGGAGAGTTTTCTCCAAAAAAAACTTTATGACCAGTATTTCAGCTTTAACCACAAGATTATATAAGAAACTTGTGAACTAAAATGATTACATAAAAAGAAAAAGACTGCTCTAACAACTGTTATAAAAGCATTGCACAATAAAGTGAAATTATCTCCAGTGCTAGAAATGACCAAAATTGGGCATGACAGTTTTCTTCTGGTTTCTCTAGAAATGTTTAGGTGCGAGTTTCAACATGCAACTCTCGCAAGCTGATCTTTCAAAATTTGCAACTAACCTGTCTATAGTTGACTCTGCATCTTCTGTTTATCTGATGATAACTTTGTGGTTCCCAGGTTTATTTCTGATCGAACTCCGTATCATGTAAATGGTTACTTTTCTTCATTCTAGCAATATAGTTGAGCCAGTTGACATAACACAAACAACAGCAAGCTGCCATAGCCAAGTCTACTGCAATGCCTACTGACAACTAATGAGCAATCTCTCAGTCACAACTACTTCATTGTTTAGTAGTTGTGGCTAGTAAGCACTACAAATCATTTCTTCTCATCTTCAGGCTTAGGACCTTGTTATGTAATTGCTTTATATGTTATTGATTGTATAGGCAATTAGGACATTTAGTTCCCCTGCCTATGCTTATAAAAAGCAGAGCTTTTGTGGTGTGTCTTTTTACTGTATCAAGATTCTCTTTGTGATTATACTTTGGCAGCTTATTATTAATAAAGCTGGTGGAAACCTACCTCTGCAAGTACTACATATTGGGGTCTTAGCAGTGTTACAGGTGGTGCTAGTAATGTAGGTGCTGGAAGCCCGCTTGCCACGACCAATAGTAGTAAAACTAAAGTCAACTTATTTCAACAAGATAATCCAACTATTTTCCCATTTACAGCATTAAATGGGTATGGGGTGTATAATAATGATAATGGAGCATTAACATAGTCGTAGTAGTACATCGCCGCTGTAGGAACAAGCCAGAGTAATTTATTAAGGGCGCACCTTCATTGTTTTACATTGGCAAACTTATTAAACTCAAAAATAGAAAAATTGGCTCTACCAATGCGCATAAAATTTAATTGTTTTTTTTTAAATTAACCAAAATCTTTAAAAAGAAAACTTGCAAATGCTTTATTGATTCGTTGAGCTTTCTCAACAACATCTGTTTTGTCATGTCAACTGCTTGAAAGGTCACAACTCAGGATAATAGTCAAGAAGTGATTCTAATGATAAGTTAAACAAAAGACTATGCTAGTTCCAGTTTCATCGCTAAAGAAAAACTACTCTGCCCAGACCTCATTAGAGATTGTTGAATAATTTTTTGAAGAGAGGCAGAGTTTGGCAGGAAGGTCGACAGTTCATATCGACTACTGAGCCAGCAATGAGGTGTTGACTGGTGACAGTGCACTTTAGTGGTTTGTGATGAACATTCACTACAGCTGGACACCTATATGTAAGATTGTATTGTACTAGTTCTGTCATACAAGTCCACTCGCTAAAATGCTCAGTTAAAGCCTGTTTTCTTTGTTCTAGTTGCCACTGAGGGTGGCTAGAACTTCAAATAGCTTGTTTCGGCAATTTTTCATAGAACTCAGCAAGAGCATGTTTCACACACCTGAAGTAACATGCTGTCAGAAGTAATAATGCTTGTTTGTTGGTGCTGCCTTGTGTTTGTATCTTAGATGTGATAGTGATGTAACACAAAAGTTTGGATTTCAATTACAAAAATAATTACTTTATTGATTTCTTGAGAAGTAGGCAGGTGGATAACCAATAAATAGTATAGAATCAAGAAAACATGGGAGTTTGGCACGTTGTTATACCACCCGTTTGCACTCATGTTTTAGTGTTAAACAGAATTATGCTAACCTATTGCTGGTTTTGTAAGACAATGGAAAAACATAAATTATCATGAGTAGTAATATATGAGCAGATCTCCCTACCAAGTGTTTTTTTGTGGATTTGACCTTGGAGTTGAGACAATGGGTTACGGCGTTGGATGAATTCGCCGAGTTTATATTGTATTTTACTTGAGGGGTATTTGAGTGGCATTTGAGTGGCATTTAAGTGGCATTTGAGTTTTGATTACTTTTTTACTTAATTTGAACTCATATGGTAGCTAGATTTTGAATGTATGGCATTCAAGTTTTGATAATTATTTTACATAACTCAAACTCATATGATATTTTGAGAGAGAGAGAGAGAGAAGAGAGAAGAATGAGGAGATATAACTACATTGAATCAATATATGATTATATACATTTATTACATAATAAGTAGGAAAATATTCTTGTATAATATAGCTAGAGTTAGTAAATACTAAGTAGTACAGAGCACTACAACTTGTAATGACAATCAATATATAGTATTTTTCTTTACAATGTAGTCATACAGAGCACTACAACTTGTAATGACAATCAATGCATAGTCTTTGGAGAGAGGGGAGAGGAGAGATGAGAGAGAAGAGAGAGGAGAGAGATTTTTTAGTTTTTTATACATTTATGTATATATGGATAATTATGTACATATTTATGGATATATTTACATTTACATTGAATAATATACATTTATTACATAATAAGTATATTAAATGCTATAAAATATGTTGGAAAATCACCAAATTAGATCTCTAGATGGTTAAAATCTACAGTATTTGGGAAATAACTGCAAGAGAGGAGAGAGGAGTATTTGGTAGAGGAGAGAGTATGTTGAGAGGAGAGAGGAGATATATCTACATTGAATAAATACAGTGATTAAAAATGAAACAATATGTGAATATATACATTTATTGTGTAATAAGTAGGGAAAATCTCATACAATATAGCTAGAGTCAGTAAGTATTAAATAATACAAACTTAGGAAGGAAGACTTCTGTTCTATGTACTTTTGATTCCATAATGAACTAAAATAAAAAGTTATGTATTAGTATAGAATGGTTAAACAGAAATTTAAAACAACTACAGACTCTTACTAAATAGTACTTTTTTATTAATTATTACCTTATCATCAAAAATTGACTGTTAATCGGATGTTTCTGTAGCTTGTCGTGTCTTACGTTGTTGAGTCCTTACCCTTCTAGCTTGTCTTTGAGCGGACTGTCGTTGCATGTTTCTTCTTTTTAGAGCAAGTTCTTTACGAGCACACTCGATAGAAATTGGTGTGTTTACCTGTTCTAGTTGATATTGTCGTTGTTGTAATACATAACGTAATCTCTGAATGTCTGATGTAACATCATTCCCTAAGAGCTTTAATGTTAGAAAAGATTCAGTTCGAAAACTATTTAGCTGCTCTATCAAGTCTTTCTGTATGAATTTACAATTGTTTGAGATAATTCGCACTCTCTCTTCAATTTTTTTATTGCATATGTTTTGTAGAAGTATCAAGTCCTCTTGAGTCAAAGATTTAGGCTGAGTTTCTGATTCTGTGTTGTTAACTATTTCCATTTTTTTGTCATTGAATCTGAAAAAAACAAAAAAAAACAGATGATTAATTTTGTTCAGTTGTTTTAGTATAATAAATAATATATGAGTAAGAACCGTAATTTATTAAGTTTTTACCTTGATGCTCTTCTAATAGCTGTAGTAGATGTTGCTCCTCTGTTAGTCTCTGTAGAACTGGATGCTTTCTGTGTGAAAACTATGGCTCTTATATAGCTAAAGTTGTACTGATTAAACCCTATGAACATCATCTCGTGTCAATCTCTATGAATCAGCATCTTTTCACGCGAAGGAAAGTCAATGTTTTCGCGGGAATAAATGAATTATTTTCACGCGAATACAAACCAATGCTTTCGCGGGAATAAATAAGCTATTTTCACGCGAATGGAAACCGTTGCTTTCGCGGGAATAAATAATTTATTTTCACGCGAATAGAAACCAATACTTTCGCGGGAATAAATAATTTATTTTCACGCGAATAGAAACCAATTCTTTCGCGGGAATAAATAATTTATTTTCACACGAATAGAAACCAATGCTTTCGCGGGAATAAATGATTTTATTTCCAGCGGATGAAAGTCAATGTTGTCGCGGGAATAAATACTTTATTTTCACGCGAATGGAAACCGTTGCTATTCGCGTGAAAATAAGTATTTATTCCCGCGAAAGCAACGGTTTGTATTCGCGTGAAAACAAAGTATTTATTCCCGCGACAACATTTACTTTCATCCGCGGGAAATAAAATCATTTATTCCCGCGAAAGCATTGGTTTCTATTCGCGTGAAAATAAAATATTTATTCCCGCGAAAGCAACGGTTTCCATTCGCGGGAAATTAAAGCATTTATTCCCGCGAAGGCAACAGTTTGCATTCGTGTGAAAATAAAGTATTTATTCCCGCGAAAGAATTGGTTTCTATTCGCGTGAAAATAAAATATTTATTCCCGCGAAAGCAACGGTTTCCATTCGCGGGAAATTAAAGCATTTATTCCCGCGAAGGCAACAGTTTGCATTCGTGTGAAAATAAAGTATTTATTCCCGCGAAAGAATTGGTTTCTATTCGCGTGAAAATAGCTTATTTATTCCCGCGAAAGCATTGGTTTGTATTCGCGTGAAAATAATTCATTTATTCCCGCGAAAGCATTGACTTTCCTTCGCGTGAACAAATGTTGATTCATAGAGATTGACACGAGATGGTGTTCATAGGGTACAACTTTAGCTATATAAGAGCCATCGTTTTCACACAGAAAGCATCCAGTTCTACAGCGACTAACAGAGGAGCAACATCTACTACAGCTATTAGGAGAGCAACAAGGTAAGAAGCACTAAAATAATTATTTGTTTTTAATTAATTGAAACATCTAGGTTTTTGAATCTTAGTTTTTAAAAACAATCTTTTAATAAAACAATAATTTCAGTATATTTACATCATTAAACTAAGTTCTTTTACTTTTTGCAGGTATGATGACATCACACTCCAAAGCACTTCCTAAGCTCCATATTGAACCAACCACAGCTACCAACAACACTAACGCTATTTCCACTACAACCATCATTTCCACCACCAATGGCATTCACATTGATGATAAAAGATCCAATCCTAACACCTTTAATGATACATCTTCTCGCTCAAACACCAATACTCATGCTGATATAGCAATGAAACATCATGTAGTTTCAGCTGCCTCTCCCTTGAGTCCCACACCGGACTACACATATCTGCATGAGAACAGTGAAGTCAAACGAACGGAGGATATCAAAAAACCGACAGTGACATTATCTCGAGCTTCAATTTCCTTTTTATTCAGCAACAGCAAGAATAATAGCGTAAACAAACTTAGAGAGTTTGAATTGCTCGAGATGGCTGGAATAATGACAGGAGCTATGCAGAAAGGAATGTTGGAAATCGGAAATTTTGTGAGTTTGTTGGATTTACCAATTCCTACGATATTGGAGGTTTTCGATGTTAATTACGTTGAAGATTTTGGTATATTGGACTATGAATATGTTTTAAAAAACAATCATCGAATTCGAGTCAAGTCACTGATTGACAAAGAACTTACGGTGGAGCTACAGGAACTTGATCCCGGCTCTTCACAAATTCTAGTGTACATGGGAAAGCTAGAAGAAAATCAACCCGATCTGCGTATTGTAGGAGATAATCATCATCAAGGGCTAAAACAACGAGTTATAGCCAAAATCTTGAGAAAAAAATCATTGAAACAGTTGCAAGCATACTTTGATATTATCACTTTCGATAATATTCCTGTCAACACTCTTCTGACATTCACTAGACTTTCAGTTTGGAAAAATTTGAAGTCGAAGCAGCGAAAACGAAAACAAGATACATCACCTTTACGTATCACTCACACTGTCACTTACAGATACATGATGAATGACGGATCTTTGATGACTGGGAAGATTGTTGTCCCTCCTGAGAACGTTTTGAAGATCAAAAATCATGAATGTGGTATGATCCACTATAAAAGTACGATGACAACTGAAAGCGGCACAAAGAAACACATTCTCACGATTCTGAGTGTTGAAGAAGCTTTGATGCTTCTATCTACTTCAAGTGAAAAAGAAGGAATAGCTTTCAGACTTTCTCTATTTGATGATGCTGAGCTGATGAAAAGTTATGATGATGATGTTGCTGCTGATGATGCTGCTGATGATGATGATGATGATGACGATGATAACATTGATGTTTATACTGATGAAGAAGATGATAATATGACGGATGATGGCTCTGAAAACAAAAAATTTGAGGAAAAAGATGAAGTTGTCAACAATGATAGTGAGAAAAGCAATGAAGATGACAATCACATTTCAAGCGAAGCTAGCAGGATTTCAATATCGAAAATTTAATTAAGGTATGTTAGTTTTCACTAGTAATAAGTAACTACTAATAGCCGTATTTTTTCACCATAGTATAACGTAGTTGTTATAACGACATCTATGTATGCTTTTAGATAGAATACGTGTACAAGTGAATGACCGTCGGCTCGCCAAATCTATCAGCAACAACTCATGAACATTAAATTATATATTACTTGTATTGTGCAATAATTTGTATATATTTAGTGTAATAAAGTATTTTATTCATATTTAACATTAGTAATTTAGCCAATTTGTAAAACTTTCGGGGTTACAACTCTAAAATGTTACAAAATTTCAATGTTCCGACACAAAAATAAATATTTCGAGTTATCGTCGCATTTTTCAAAAATGTTCAGACAACTCCCATTTATAATTTGTAAACTTCGTTTTTGAAAAAATATGTAAAAGTTGTCGGCACATTGTGTCAAAATGGTAAGACAACTCCGCTTTTGCACAAAAAAATTGTGAAAAATGTTTTATAATTTGTTTGAGAAACCAAAACAGTAGAAGACTTTTTACAACCACAAGCATTATACTTTAGGTTTTACAGTTTTGTGAATTGGGTGTTGATAGTTTGTCACGATATGACATAATAATTAAGTAATTATAGTCTTTTTCATAACAATGCTATAGATTCAGTAATACAGATGTGAAATTTACTGTTTCATCACTTGGATGCAGTTTGAAGGTAGTTGATGTAATATTTATTTTGTAATATTATGCAAAGTAATACAGTAAGAATGAAGCGTATGGAGTTCTCAATCACAAAACAAATAAAAATAATGCATTAGGTAAACTAATGACAGAACAATTCTACATGAAGTGTATACATATGAATAAAGTATTCATAAAAAACACAGACTATTGTCTGTGTATATAATATATATAGAGAGTATTTATAAAAAAACATCCTATTAACTATATATTTTGTGGTAAGAAATTATAAAATAGGATAGTTGCATAAAACCTATTCCAGAGCCATGATAATAATAAAAAATATAGTGAAATAAAAATTTTAAAACTCACCTAAGAGTGCAGTTAATACAAGAATTTCTTCTTGAGAAAAATCTGAATTTTTTTGCATTTTCTGTCTAATAGACACTAATTTCAATTTAACACAATCATTAAAACCCTTTTTTTTCAGTCCATCTTTTATATTCAAAATTAATTTAAGTGAAGTTATATCAATCTTTTGGCTTTGTTTTAAATCTACTTGAGTTTGTGGGTTATCTGTTGTATTAGATTCTAAAACACTGGTTTTTGGACTGCACTGTGAACTAGCAACAGAAATTAAGTCATTATTACTTTCTTCAGTTTCTGAAAAATCAGAATCTGAAGATATAAGTGCTCTCATTTTTTTACGCTGGGTTTTAAGTAAAAGCTTTCGATCTCCAGCAACCGGTTTTTTAGCTATTGCCAACCATTTACACCCTAATCCCTCAAAATCTAAATCGATGTTTCCAGAAAAATAACCTTCTATTGGATAGAGATATACTAACATAAAATTTTTGGGAAAAGTAATGTTCATAACTAACTCAGAATATTTTTTATTAATAACTAAAACAAAATTATCATAACTAGCAATATCAACAACAAAAAACATTTTAGTTTTCAAAATACAAGTATGTTGCTGGAGTTCTCTCAAAGTTGTATGTGATTTTCCGCATAAACAATAAAAAATAAACAAGTGAGCAAAAAAATGTCTTGAAAGAACTCGGCCTGGCTCATGCATCTTCCCTAATTTAAACTTCTTACCACAAAATATACACGAAAAACTGTCTTTTTTTTCTTTCAGTGCTTCGCTCAGAGTCTTTGTACAATACGATATCAATAATAACGAAAGCACTGAAAGAAAATAGCTTGTGTTTTTGTTATCGATATCTACAAGCAAAATAAACAAATTCTCATTATATATACAGATAACTGTCTTGAGTATGGTATATGTATATAAAGATAACGCATATCACTTACACTTGAAGCACTCCTTATCATCTTTTATCTCTCCATCTATAACACTTTTCCTTCTATACTGCTCTAGCTGTAGGTTCTCTGCTTGAACTAAAATAGAAAATATGAATGTAATTATGTTAGTTTTTGAAAAAATTTATTAAAATTGAATGAGTATGTAGTAAATAATATTTTTATCATACTTACATTCAAATGTGTGGCGATCATAGGAGAGAAATGATTCATCTTTCCCTACATAGCATGCGCTTGCAATGAATCGTGTAGATGTTTTCTCTACAAAAATAACGTAGTAAATGTAGAGTCGTTATTATTTTACCTACAGAAAAATTTACATTTTTCATAATACAGAAAAATACTTACTCATAGCAATGTGCATGGTAGGCTTGGTCTTTTTTGGCTTCTCCATTTCTTCAAAACATTCTTCCAACCACCTCATTGTTTCATCATCGGTAGAGCTTAATAAAGCAATAAATCAAGATTGTGATTAATTAAAAACTCTATACAATACAGTTGAATAATACAGTTTCAATAATATACTTACATGGCACTGAAATCTATTTCGTCTATATTTAGTTCTAATGCATCATTTGAGGATGTAGACCTACAAGTAATATATATATATATATACATTTGTATAAATTTATAAATGTAACTGCAACAAAATTGTAAAAGATAGTATAAATAACTTACTCATTTGTTGTAGGGATATTGCTAGCCATTGTTGTTTTGCAGAGTAATACTTAGAATGAAGTATAAATGAAAACTGATACTGTTTAAAAAAAATAGTTTCTCTTATATACAAAACATTGAAGTCGTTTATCAAGATTAATTTGTAGACTGATTTTCTGATTATTACTATGATAAATGATATTGTTTTTTAAAAAAGTGGAAGATGATTAGGAAGTTGGTTAAAAAAACAGGAAGATAGAGATTAAATAGTTTAATAAGCTTAACCACCACAAACACCCCTGTAAACTGTCTTTCCATCTAGCTAAAATTTTTGAATGTAGAGCGTTGGATAAACAAATTTTACAACCTCTTTTAAATATAACTAGCTAGGATGAAACTTACATTTCATTTGAATGACAACTCACATCCTTCAAACATATTTTTATAGCAACAATTTTCATATAGACACATCAACAGCAAAACAATGATGTGGTGTAGTTCCATCTTTATATCATCAGACAGTAAATTAATATGTGAGAGCTTCAATTATAGTTTACACCATTAAGTATGAGTTCGGAATGTAATAAAATACTTTACAGGTACTGATAGCATTTAATAACTAGTTCAATTGCAGTTTATTGATATACTCTACTATAACACACACTACCACAAACAATCATATAGACACATCATCAGCAAAACAATGATGTAGTGTAGCTCCATCTTTATATCATCAGACAGTAAATCAAAATGTGAGAGCTCCAATTATAGTTTACAACATTAAGTATGAGTTAGGAATGTAATAAACACTTTAAAGATATCTGATAGCATTTAAATATGTATATGTAACATATAACTCTTGATTTATTAGACAAAACAGCTTCCTAAAAATAGAAAATATACTATGTATGTTGATACATTATTTGTATTTCACACAAAAAACAATGAGATATTTTAAAAAAAGTAACAGTCTAACTAATAAAACAAGTGGATAAAGTCATGCTTTGCTCATGTTTTTTAGACGATAGCGGAGATAACTAGGATTAAAAGTAAAACCACAAATCCGTTTTGGTGGAAGGCTGTATCTATATTAACTAATATGTAATGAAACAATAAAAAACAGGAGATAGATACAATCAAGTTCTCTTCCTTTTTAGGTTGAATTCGACCTATAATTCCATCATCTATGGATGTTTGTTATTTTTGTTTTAAATAGAAATAGCATGATAATAAATAGTGCTTAGGTGTAACTAATGAATTTTCTCGAGCAACACACTTGATATTAAAAAAATCAAAACATATAGGATTAAGCGAGATGATGATCAATGTCTTTTCTGGAATGAGTTTATTAGTAAAATGACACTTGCGGGACACTTGCGTTATATTATAATTAATTACTTTTTAAAAATGAACTGGTAACATTACGTCGACTGAAATAATACCTAAAACGTCTCGCATAAATTTTGATCTGACTGAAAATGGACTGAAAACCTTCAAGGTGCGTAAAAATTATCGTAACTCGCTATAGCGGATATTCTAAGAAATATTTATTTTCTCGTTGGTAACTTGACGTAAAATATTTTGTAACGGATGTCACACGATCTCAATCGATTTTTTTCAACTTAAACGCTTAGTTACTCGTAAACATTTGATACTCGCTTGATTTCTTTGATAACAGTAATATCCCAATTGTGTTTATCGTAAATATTTCAAAAACGGATATTGCGCGTTTCAGTTGGTTTTTCCTACTGAATCACTTAGTTACGCGTAAATATTTGAAAATTGTTTGAATTTTTCGTTGATAAAACATGTTGCAAGTATCTTTTAACAAATATTACCCAATTGTGTTTATTGTAAATATTTCAAAACGGATATTGTGTGCTTCAGTTGATTTTTCCTACTGAATCACTTAGTTGTAATTATTTTGAAAATTGTTTGATTTTTTCGTTGATAAAACATGTCGCAAGTATCTTTTAACAAATATTACCGTAATTTCAATCAGTTTTCTTTACTAGATTACTTAGTAACTCATCAACATTCATAATTGCTTTTATTAATAGTTGTTGCAAAGCAATGTTGTATTTAAATAATATTACTTCAATTCCAACCAATTTCCTTACTGAATTACTTAATTACTCCCCAGTATTTCATAATTTCTTTCACTAATAATTACAAAGTAATATTGTAAATATATAATGGAGTAGATACCCAGGGCTGATACTCCTTCAAATATACCCACCTGGCTAAGCCAACACTTAAAAAATATACCCCTATCCACTTGGTTGTCAGTCCAGCCCACACCCCCTAAACACTTGGTGACCCGCATCCCACTGTATGATGTTAGCAGGGGTTATGAGCAAAAGAAATACTCTACATATACCTGAGTGAGTTTAAATATGCAACTGCATACCAATTTAGTACGTATTCTGGAATTGAGAACACTTTACAACAATAGAGTGTAGTATGTAACATGTAACACTTGGTTCATTGGGTAAAATACCTCCTAAAGTAGCAAATCCACTATGTGTGTACCTTGCACAAAAACACCCCCTAAAACTTGTTTTTAGGCTGAGCCTTATGGGTTATTTTAGGGGGAGTATCAGCCCTGGGAGTAGATACTAAATTGACACAAATTTTTTTCATATGAATTTAAAACTTAACTAATGTAGTTTTTTTACCAAACATCAGTACATCAAAAACATTATTGTAAAGGTATATTATATAGGAAGATTTTCCATACTTATTATGTAATAAATGTATATAATCATATAACGATTCATTTTTGATCAATATATTTATTCAATGTAGATATATCTCTTCTCTCCTCTCTCTCTCCCTCTCTCCTCTCTCTCTTTCTTTATCTCAAGATACCATATGTATGTATACATTGATTGTCATTACAAGTTGTCGTGCTTTGTATTACTTAGTATTTACTGACTCTAGCTATATTATATAGGAAGATTTTCCCTACTTATTATGTAATCAATGTATATAATCATATAATGTTTCATTTTTGATCAATATAGTTATTCAATGTAGATAAAACTCCTCTCTCCTTTCTCTCTCCTGTCTCCTCTCTGTCTTCTCTCTCCTCTCTCTCAAGATGCCATATGAGTTCAAATTATGTGAAAAAAGTATCAAAACTTAAATGCCATACATTCAAAATCTAGCTGCCATATAAGTTCAAAATAAGTAAAAAAATAATCAAAAACTCAAATGCCACTTAAATGCCACTCAAATGCCACTCAAGTACCCCTCAAATGAAATACAATATAAACTCGGCGAATTCACCCAACGTCGTAACTCATTGCATAACCCCCCAAGACCAGATCCACAAAAAAACACTTGGTAGGGAGATCTGCTCATATATTACTACTATCATGCCCAAGTTTAATGAGATGCAGTGTTTATCAGACTTTGGCCTGTACAGATAGGGCTTTTCATTTACCTAGGTGGGTAGGTATATATTCACTTTTGTAACCAAGTTTAATATCTGTCAGCATTTAAATTATGATTGAGTTATTCTATCACTTGTAGTGAGATGACTAACATGCCAGTTTTGTTTATTCCCAAACAAATACCAAAATACAGAATACTAATGGACAGACATCCACAATACACACTAGACAAGGCAACTGTATCCAAGTTAAATGGTTGTGTCTACTCATAATAACAGATGGCCTTACTTGACACAAAAAACAATAATTTTATCACTGACAAGTTCACAATCTTAACACTGATAATAATTAAACTCCACAAACTCAAGATGTTTAAGGCTATGTCAACCATAGACATCTAAACCATATCCAATCCATAGACCTCAAATTCATAGATGTTCAGATAGTCAGTAGATTTCAGTTGCATCTGAACAAACTGGCCACTGATTGGCTGGTTACAACCAATCAATGTGTAGAACTGGTTAAGAACTCCATCATGATAGGCACAAAGAGTTTGAGGGTTGACATCATGGAATATCTTCTCTTCCTCCATAGATACAGTAATGATGACATTCTTAGCTCTGTTCCATGCCGTCCAGTGTTCTAAAATGTAAATTTATCAGAAATGTTCTAGGTAATGTAGCTGATTTTTGTACATTACTAAATAAATCATTGAGTGTTCGTGTGTATTTCAATTGGTACACAAATGTGTATTGAATAACATGTTTGGTACAAATCAAAGTGTGGTCAGCCGTTTCCAGCGCCGTTCTATATAAGGGCAACTCCACTGGAGTCAAATTTCACAAAATTTCATATAATTCATCGCTGGCTGAAATAGTTTTGATGTATGACTTTACTATTTCTTGCATAAAATGACTGTTTTGCAGTAATACATGTGTGAGCATACCTAGTTCCAATCAAGCGCAAATATTTATTTCATTAAGCCGGATTTTTGCAGCAAAACTTTGTTTAAGACATTTAAGCGTCACTGGAGCCAGAAATAAACAAGGAGTCATCTCTTCTTCGGAAGGATAACTCTACATTGAGCAGTACCGCACATAGAGTTGATTGCCAATATGTCTAATAACGATTGCGTGCCCTTTACTGCACAAATGTTTACTTTCAGTCCGGTGAGTGAACTTTTATAATTGTATACAGAGCGCAGAGTCGCGTTAGTTACCATGTATATGGCAGACACCCGCAATACCGAAGTGCCACTTGGTTTCGCAGCAAAAGCGAATAATAATAAAATAAGTGGAATAATTTGACAGATACTGAGATACCGGTAGCTAATATCGTTAAAAGTTTCAGTGTTTAATCCTTGAAACCCCTGTTTGTTGTTGGTGTATTGCTACTGATGTGAATCAGCAATGTATGATTTGAAAAAACAGAACGAGCTGATCTGCTTTGTTATTTATTTTACGTACTATTTGGTATTATTTTTCCTTTTTTTCATAACCAGCTGATTGAATGACAAAAACCTGTAATAGACTACTCCGAAGTGAAGTATGAATAATGTTAAAGAAGTGGTATGCTCATTTTGAAAAACAAATTATTGAGTTCATTGGTACCTTAAAAAAAACAGTTATTTTTTAGAGTACTTATGTTATTATCATTTAAATTATTTCTAGACTGTAACTCTCTGATCAATTTTTGGCGATTACATATATTTATATTTATGAGTTATCTGTTATTTAAATTTTCATATGAAAGGTGAATGGCACAAAAAAATTCTTTATATTTCATGTTTTTCTAATACAAGTGGTAACATAAGCACTGTATTTGCAGTGGCGATGATGATGCCGATGATCAAACTTTTAACAAAAAAACTTTCTGCAGCTCAAAATGAAATACCGATCTTATTCACGTTTAGAAGCTTCAAAAAACTTTACTGAGTTAAATGTGAGTGATTGCGCAATACAACATTCTTGTAACCAGAAGCTCAAAGTTGCAGCAGAAACGATTATACGAACAATCTAAACCTGTGGCATTATCACATTTTGCAATCAATAAACCATCAGTTCAATCACTAGCTTTAGTTAATAAGTTAAGGTTATATAAGCTCTATTAACAATTGTTTATTACTTTTTGTCTGAAGAGTTCTATAACAAATGTGATTGCTTTTACCAGTATTGTATGGCAGAGTAGAAAACAACTACACATCCATGTTTGTTTTTATCAAATCACAACATTAAAATGAACTGAGTTTGCTCAAGTTTGTTGAGTTAGATTATCAGTAAACTCTGTATAGTCTTGGGAACAAAGGATGAGAAATCTTTGCTCATTGGATTATTTTTTTGGGTAAAACTTTATAACTAGAACTAGAAAATAAGTTAGGTAAAACTCAACTTGATCCTCTGTTGAGAATTCTAACACCCCAGATACAGTGAATGCCAAGTAGGTTTACTCTGAGCCAAGGTTGTACTTCTTTTTTTGTATGAGCCATGCTCAATTTCTCATCATCCGCTGGTGGTAGGTAGATTCCATCAACGGCATAAGATCCATTTAGCAGCCAAGTGTCTCCAGCCAGAAAGTAGACTGATGACATAGTGACAGGTTTGCCTATTGGAAGAGTAGAAGATCAAAATAAAAGTTCATTTGTTTCTGTTATCAAGTCCAATATTTGAATAAACAAGAGAGAGTGCAAAACTATCTAATTGCATAATACATAGTATACCTCTAGCCAGCAGAGAGTTTGGTTCCAGTGGATGTTGTACATAAAACTCATCTTCTACCAACTCTGTAGACTTTATCCATAGATTGACACAACCAAATAAACTACAAGACTTCTCTGACTCATTGTACAGATAACCAATACAGGCATTGACTGTATTACACTGAAGTGTACAACATTCAACACTTGTCACTGTACTTCTGCTGAGTATATCATCTGGTCTCACTAATTGTACTTTGTTGTACAATTTACCATTGCTGCACTCAGAGGATAAAATCAGCCATAGAATTACGATGTCTAAAGTATAAAAGTATATGATTATGGAAACAATATTCATGAAATTTTCATGTCTATTCCGTGAAACAAACAAAATATACGCATTGAAATATGCACAGTTAAGTGAAGGAGTTTTGTATTTTACTCTATAGGTATGTTTTTAACAATACGTTTCTCAAGTAAAAAGTTTATTTGTTTCTGTTTATTACCGAATAATTGAAAGTATGAGTGTGCAAAGCAAACCTGAATAACTCTTGTGTAAAAATTATTTTATGCCGCATGTGTTGGCCAGTTTCTGCCTCTAAATAAAAAAAAATATTAAAAAATTGTACCGCAAACTTACAAAAAGATTGTGCGAACATCCTGTGAGGGCTTCTTTCTGCTGCTGCCTCCTTCTGCTGTCAAGATCCAGTCGCTAATAAATGATATGAGTTATTGCCACCTTCAGAAATCAATCACACAATCATCTTGTCATTCTCTACTGAAATGGAGTAAATTATTCTATGTCTACATTAGCTTTTCATGTCTTCAAATAACTTATAGAAATCAATATTTTAGCTTTATTTTCTCATTTACTACAAAGAGGCAAACTGGAGATCAAAGTTTTGATTTCAAGAACAGAAATGATTACTTCATTACCATTTTCAGGTTGTTATCTATATTTTACTTCAAGTACTCAAACACAAAACCAAATCTGCAAAAGTAAATACTCTTATTGAGGTATGTTGTAACCGTATATGTTAGTCTGCAGGTAAGTACCTCTCTTTTGATCACAAGAGTTGTGTTACAGTTGACTTTTTGTATAATTACAGGTTATTCGGTAACAGGTATTCCTAATTTTTAGTTTTCTGATATACACATATAATGCTTCATACACAACAATATCATCTTTTGACTAAAAAACTGTCTTTCCTAATTTACCAAAACTTGCAGAAATAGCAAATAAAAAGCTTAAAAGAACCAAATAAACTCGTGCTCAGGGTAGTCAAGGTTTTTAAAAATAATTATTCAGGGCTACTCAAAAGATCTATAAATAAGTTGGATTTGAAAACTGGCAGGGTTTGTTTTTCTCTCAGACATGAGTGGCCTGATTGACTGAAAAAAAATGTTAATTATCTTCCAAGATGGTGCTGTGTTAGCATCAAAGAAGAATAGACAGCACGCCTCAGAGAAAGTAATTGATGGTTGTTGGTCCGTATTACACTTAACACTGGCTCCTGTTAAAGGGTATTGTCTTTTATCAAGTACAGTTAATATCAGATCTTTTGTGTAGATGACATCATCGCTGTAGGGTTAGTGGACAGAGGCGACAAAGCTTGTGGTGTAGCACCCAAAGTAGCCTTAGATGTAACAGAAGCCTGGATCCACAAGATAACTACCTATGGGTTTATCGAAACTCGAACCACAAACTAACCAAACTGTAGAAAACCTAGCACAAGAAGCAGCTGATGCAATACCTTACATGACTAGCATATTCGCTCATAAACTCCGCCTACTACTAGTTAGAGATTAATTTTTTTATCCTCATTCCTTGCTATACATACTCTCGTTGTTCATTTGTGCATTTATGTGTCGCTTATATGTTATTGGTTGTATAAGCAATCAGGGCACTTAGCTCGTCTGCCTAATTGCTTATAGAAGGCAGAGCTTTTGTTGTGCATCTTTTTACTGTATCAAGATTCTCATTGTGATTATGCTTTGGCAGCTAATTATTAATAAAGCTGGTGGAAACCTACCTCTGCAAATACGTACATGTTGGGGTCTTGGCAGTTTTATTAGGTGGTGTTAGTAATGTAGGTGCTGGAAGCCCGCTTGCCACGACCAATAGAAGTAAAACAGGAGTCAACTCGTTTTAAGAAGATAATCCAACTATTTTCCCATTTACAGCATTAAATAGGTATGGGGTGTATAATAATGATAATGTACCATTAGCATAGTCGTAATGGTACATCGCCGCTGTAGGAGCCAGCCATAGTAATTTATCAAGGACGCACCTTCATTGTTTTACATTGGCAAACTTATTAGACCCAAAAATACAAAAATTGGCTCTACCAATGCACATAAAATTTAATTGTTTTGTTTTTAAATTAACCAAAATCTTTAAAAAGAAAATTTGCAAATGCTTTATTGATTCGTTGAGCTTTCTCAACAACATCTGTTCTGTCATATCAGCTGCTTGAAAGGTCACAAATCAGGTTAATACTCAAAAAGGCGTGATTCTAATGATAAGTTAAACAAAAGACTATGCTAGTTCCAGTTACATCGCTAAAGAAAAACTACTCTGCCCGGACCTCATTAGAGATTGGTGAATAATTTTTTGAAGAGAGGTTGAGTTTGGCAGGAAGGCCGACAGTTCATATCGACTTCCTGATCCAGCGATGAGGTGTTGACTGGTGACAGTGCACTTTACTGGTTTGTGATGAACATTCACTACAGCTGGACACCTATATGTAAGATTTTATTGTATTAGTTTTGTCCACTCGCTAAAATGGCCAGTTAAAGCCTGTTTTCTTTGTTCCAGTTGCCACTGAGGGAAGCTAGATATTCAAACAGCTTGTTTTGGCAGTTTTTCATAGAACTGATCATGCTTTACACACCTGAAGTAACATGCTGACAGGAGTAATAATGCTTGTTTGTTGGTGCTGCCTTGTGTTTTTATCTTGAACGTGAAAGTAATGTAAGACAATAGTTTGGATTTCAATTACAAAAATAATTACTTTATTGATTTCTTGAGAAGTAGGCAGGTGGATAACCCATAAATAGTATAGAATCAACCAAAGATGGGAGTTTGGTACGTTGTTATACCACCCGTTTGCACTCATGTTTTAGTGTTAAACAGAATTATGTTAACCTATCGCTGGTTTTGCAATGTAAAAAAGAAAAACCCAAATATTCATGCCCAAATTTAACAAGATGCAGTATTTACCAGACTTTCGGCCCGTACAGATTGGGCTTCTCATTTACCTAGGTGGGTATATATTCAATTTGTAACCATGTTTAATATCTGTCTGCATTAAAATTATGATTGAGTTAATCTATCACCTGTAGTTAGCTGACTCACATGCCAGTTTTGTTTATTATCAAACAAATACCAAAATACATAAGACTAACGGACAGACATCCACAATACACACTAGACCAGACAATTGTATCCAAGTTAAATGGTTGTGTCTATTCATAATAACAGTTCACTTACTTCACACAAAAACTAAATATTTTTATCGCTGAAAAGTTGAAAATCTAAACACTGATAATAATTACACTCCACAAACTTCAGATGTTTAAGGCTATGTCAATCATAGACATCTAAACGATATCCAATCCACAGACCTCAAACTCATAGATGTTCAGATACTCAGTGTAATTGCATTTGAACAAACTGGCCACTGATTGGCTTGTTACAACCAATCAGTGTGTAGAACTGGTTAAGAACTCCATCATGATAGGCACAAAGAGATTGAGGGTTGACATCATAGAATATCTTCTCTTCCTCCACAGACACAGTGATGGTGACATCCTTGGCTCTGTTCCATGCCACCAGGTGTCTAAAAAGTAAATTATTCAGATATATTGTAGGTTATGTAGCTGATTCTTGTACATTACTTAATAAGTCATTGAGGGTTAGGGCACATTTCAAATAGTGTTTATTGAATAACATGTTCGGTACAAATCAAAGTGTGGTCAACCGTTTCCAGCGCTATTTTATATAAGGAAAACTCCACTGGAGTCAAACTTCACAAAAGCTCACATAAGTCATTAATGGCTAAAATAGTTTTTGTGCCTGTATTCAATATTCGTTGCATAAAATGACTTTTTTTCAGCAAAAATACCTGTGTGAACATCTTTGGTTTCAGCACAAATATTTGTTTTATTAAGCTGAATTTTGCAGCAAAACATTGTTTAAAACTTTTAAACGTCACTGGAGCCAGAAATAAACAAGGAGTCATCTCCCCTTCGGATGGATAACTCTGTATTGAGCAGTACCGCACATTGAGATGATTGCCAATATGTCTAATAACGATTGCGTGCCCTTTACTGCACAAATATTCACTTCCAGCCCGGTGAGTGAACTTCTATAATTGTATACAGGGCGCACAGTCGAGTTAGTTACCATGTATATGGCAGACACCTAAAGTATCAAAGTGCCACTTGGTTTTGTGGCAAAAACAATATAATAATGAAGTAGAATAATGTGACAAATACTGAGATACTGGTAGCTAATATCATTAAAAGAGCCGTGTTTACTCTTTGAAACCACTGTTTGTTGTTGGTGTATTGCTGCTGATGTGAATCAGCAATGAATGATTTGAAATAACGAACAAGCTAATTTGATTTTTTATTTATTTTACATGCCAATTAGTAGTATTTTTTTCCATAAGCAGCTGACTGAATAACAAAAACCTGTAATAGACTACTCTGAACTGAAGTATGAATAACGTCAAATAAGTAGTATGCCAATCTTGAACAAAAATTGATTGATTTCATTGATACAGTAAAAAGCAACTATTTTTGGGAATGTTTATGTTATTATCATTTAAATTATTTGGAGATTGTAACTCTATGATTGCTTTTCGGCTCTTATTAATGTTTATAGTTATAAGCTAATTGGTTTTTAAAATTTTTGTATGAACTGTAAACGGCACAAAAAAATGTTTTGTAATTCATGTTTTTTATAATACAATTGGTATAATTGCAATGGTGATGCTGAGAATCAAATTTCTAACAAAGATTTTTTCTGCTGATCGAACTAAAATACTGATCGTATTCACATTTAAAAGCTTCGTAAATCATGTGAATGATCGCGCTATACAACGTTATTGTAACCAAAAACGTAAGGTTGCAGCAGAAACAATTACACAAGCAGTCCAAACCTGTGGCATTATCACATTTTGCAATAAGTAAACCATCACTAGCTTTAGTTTGCTAATAAGTTAAAGTTATATAAGCTCTATTAACAGTTGTGTATTACTTTTTGTCTAAAGAGTTCTATAACAGATGTGATTGCTTTTACCGGTGTTGTATCACAGAGTGGAAAACAACTACACATCCATGTTTTTTTATCACCTCACAACATTATAAAAAACTGATTTTACTCAAGTTTGTTGAGTTAGATTATCAGTAAGCTCTGTATAGTCATGGGAACAAAGGATTACAAATCTTTGCTCCTTGTGTTTCTTTTTCTTGGTAAAACTTGAACTAGAAAATAAATAAGGTAGAACTCAACCTGATGCTCTGTTGAGAATTCTAACACCCCAGATACAGTGAGTGTCAAGTAGATCAACTCTGAGCCAAGGTTGTACTTTTTAGTTTGTATGAGCCGTGCTCAACATCTCATCATCCGCTGGTGGTAGGTAGATTCCATCAACTGCATAAGATCCATCTTGTGGCAGTGAATCTCGATCTCTGAAATGGACTGATGACATTGTAACAGGTTTGCCTATTGGAAGAGCAGATTAGAGATCGAAATAAAAGTTCATTTGTTTCTGTTATTAAGTCCAATATTTGAATAAACAAGAGAGACTGCAAAAATATCCAACTGCATAACACATGGCATACCTCTAGCCAGCAGAGAGTTTGGTACCAGTGGATGTTGTACATAAAACTCATCTTCTACCAACTCTGTAGACTTTATCCATAGATTGACACAACTAAATAAACTACAAGACTTCTCTGACTCATTGTACAGATAACTAATACAGGCATTGACTGTATTACACTCGAGTGTACAACATTCAACACTTGTCACTGTACTTCTGTTGAGTATATCATCTGGTCTCACTAATTGTACTTTGTTGTACAATTTACCAATGCTGCACTCAGTGGATAAGATCAACCATAGACATAGGAAACCTACAGTATAAAGTATATGATTATGGAAACAGTATTCTCTAGTTCTCCATGTCTGTTTTAAGAGAAAACAGAAATAAAGTATATAAGTATATCTAATATATAAATGTAAGTCGGATTTTGCGATGTTAGCTTAAAACTCCGGCACTACTGAATCAATGTTAATACAAAGAACATATTCAAAGTCGTCATTACATTCTCTAGGTTATAACACTCTTGAATTTTTATTTTGCTAGACGATCGCAGCAATATTTCCAATAGAAACCTCATTCTCATCAGTTACGCCAAGTTATACCCGGCCATATTTTTCTGCCTTTCATGACGTATTCGATTTATTTTCATTATATTCCGACATGCTACAGCTTTTTGATTGGTCAGCAGTGCTACAGCGAATCAAGTATTGATATCTGTGCGCCAAACAGAACTGTTTTGCTAGCTTTTTTCGGTCTTATAATTGCTTCTCCACCGACTCACCTATCAACTGTACTTGCCTTTCACATTCCAACATTATCTCATTGCTTATGCCAGCCTGATATTGTTGTTAAGCAATTTTCTTGAAGCCCTTGGCTATATTATTAAAATGAGTAATGTAATGATAAAAATAATATATAACAGCAATAAATAATTGTTATTTTTAATAATAATAATCCAAATAATAATTAATAGACACCATCTCCCCTGCATTGTTATTTTTATGCTTGAGTAACGCATTATTTTTACTGTTATCAGTAGTATTATTTTTTTCATTATTTCCATTATTATTTTTGTTATTATTTTTGTTATTATTATTTTTATGGTTATCTTCTTGTTGTTTTCATTCCTTTTATTAATTATCATATTATTATTATTATTAAAACTGTAGTGTATAGATGTAATGTATAGTGATAGGATAGTCTCCGTGTGGATGAGGGCAGAGGCTAGCAACTGATCGGTCATCGAGGCACCCTTTTTAGGGTTGCTGAGATGGCCGAGAGGTCTAGCGCTCTGCCTCATCCTGCTAGGCGATTTATTTGGTGCTGCAGGAGGGTCAGAGGTTCGAGTCCCAGTGGGGGAACTTAGAGGCATGCAGGCGCCTGACATGACAATGACTATATAGAGGAATAATAATTAAAGTAGTTCCTATCCATTTAGTAAAATTAAAAAAAACAAAATTATTAATTATTAGCCATTGATTATTATTAATGTTATTATTATTACTGTTATTACTATTTTTATTAATATTATTTTTATCATTGTTGTGATATGAGTGAAATGGTTGTTTATGTAGTTATGGTTTAATGGTAGTTATATATGGATGGTATGTGAGTGTGTGTATGATTGATTGTGCAATGCAAATCAAGGTGAAAGTGGGGGGTTTCTAGATGTTATTATATTTCATCAACAGAACAGATTTGACAGCAAATGCAACAACCAGTCAACTCAGACGAAGGCCAGACAGCAACCAGATGACAGGAGGAAAGCCGATGACCAACGGAGAATATATCTACAACAACAATTATATAACTATAACAGAATGATAATTATCATTGTAATTAATAACACCAACTACTACTGTCTCATCATCATATCATTAGTTAGATTGCTTGGCATGCAAGAGAACAAGTTAGCTGTCGTAGTTACGTTGCTGCTAGAATAATTGTACACTGTATATTAACAGAAGATAATAGTCTACCTAAGCAATTTCTATTGTTGTCAAGATACTAATTATTATATGTATTACTATTATTATTATTACATAATATTATTGTTATTATTATTCTACATATTAAACTACACATATATAATTATATTATCTACATGATTAATTAGTTACTAGGGATTACATAATGAGAAAGGAAAGACAAGTAATGATTAAACAAGTAAGTACCTTTTTAATAGAAAAGGAAAGCTTCAGTGCTCTCTCCTTCTCGGATGTAGGAACGATTATACACGTCTGTATGTCGCTCCTCAGGTAGATGGATAGATAGAGATTCTGGGCCTCTCTGGCAGGCCACAACCTACGTGGAGCACCTACTTCTGTGATGCAGGCAATATGTGTAGATCTTGACTCAACAGCGTCTGTAGCATAAAAGGGTGATCTTAAAACATGTGTTGTATATGTATGTACAACTTGCTAGAGCAACATAATATTCATTGGGTAATAGCTAGCAATCCAGCAAGGCTACAATTCTATTGGCTATCAATCTCCAGCCATAGCAATGACAACTTAGTGCGCGCTTCTAACCATCACTACTACAGAAGAATAGAGTTAACTATAGAATAGCCTAAGCATGGAAACACTCAAGATGTTAGCATAATCGGGAGGACAACTCCAATGAAATAAATTGCAATGAGTAATTAGAAAGCATCAAAACCGGATATATCAGTTGCATAAAAGTAGTTGTCTTTCTTTTTTGTTTAAAAATAATTTTTAGTTAATAACACTGTGGTTGAACACTGCTAATTAATATTAGTACTGCTATATACTCTCATCTCTTCCATATCATTATATTCCACATTTTAAGCACAAACAACTTTGATACAAATAAATACCATAAGCATTGAAACTTATGAACAAAAACCATAGTCACAGTGTATCATAACAATAATACCAACAATGAATGAACAATACTGATAATGCATACAAAATAATAATATACGCCGCAATGAAAAGAAAATTAATCAAAAGGAACCCAATGTATCAGAGTTGTTCTCAATTTCTCTGGCTTTGTTCAGCAGTAGTACTTCTTATTTGTTTTTTTTTGCTTTTTAAAGTTGTTTACCATGAAAAAAAAATACTTGATACTTATAAGTAGGTCTACAACAGCAGTGCAAAGCGAGTCTAGGTTTAAAGACTTGCAATATTTTTGACTAAAGATTTTTAATTAATTTTGATTATTATTACTACTACTGCATTCAATAATAATTAATCAACCTATCTCTCCACAACATTGGTAATAATCATCATAGTTGAAATATCGGTAGTAGACGATTGATGAAAGATACAAAGTATTATACAAAATTATACAAAAATTGCATGTAAAAAGTGACAAAAATAGTCATTTGAGGAACTTAATCCGTAATTTGTGCAAAATTTGTACACTTTGTTTATTTTAATGATATTTGACTTTACCTGCTGCTCAGTATGCCATGAAAAAGAACTGGCTCAAATATTCCAAACAGCTTTTTTCCAACTCCACAAGGTTTACGTAAATTCAGAGAAAATAGAAATTATTGTGAGTTTTTGTTACAATTGCGTTGTGATTGCCACACTGTGCATGTTTAGCTGATTTACTTACACAGTTGATGCAGCATTCTAAAATACGTTTTCGAAATATTGACCAATGGGTTGCACAGCCACTAAGCATATGTTTTGATATGGACATTTAAAATACAAATACTTGAATATCCACCAGATTCTTTGACTTGGTTTTTCACTAAATTCACAACTACAGCAAAGCCTTGAGTTGACTTTTTGGAAATATAATCCTTGCTTTATGACAATCTCCTTTGGTGGGAAAATAAACTTAAGAAAATGCTTTTTACCCCTATGGAATATCCAGACTCGAGTTATTACGATAGAGTTGCACGCTCAACTCTTCAAAAAGAAAACAATGTGTTGCATGGAACAACCGTTACACTTCTGCAGATGTTGTGTAATTATCCTCAAAGATTCAATTATGTTATGAAGCAAGAGGGAAGTTGGCACACCCATGCGGCTATAAAGTTATAATTAGTGCAGACAACAATTTTCCAAGAACTATTAGATGCTCTGACAGCACAATTTGTAAAAGATATAACCAGTTACATAACGATTGAAACATGTAGACAAATTGAGCATCGTCAAGCCAACTGGCAAGTCAAAACTGGAGAAAAACTCCATAACACTAGCCCCTCTTGATCTCCCTAACATTATTTTCGCAATTTTTATGTTATCTCCACGAGCAACGCCGGGTAGTTCTGCTAGTATCTAATATTTCTTGCTCAAAGTGTGGATTAACTGGAGGCTGTATTTTAGCTACCTTCATTGCTAATATGGATAACTTCATTGCTTTGAGATTTTTTTACATCTAAAAGTCAGTTGAAACCAACAAAAAGATAAATTATGGAATTATAAAACAATAAGAATTATAAAAGAAGAAAAAAAATAGAACTGGGCAATTCATTCATCAGAGAAAATCAACAATAACATATTAACTAATAAAAATCTGCAGGAAAACGGTGAACGGTCTTTTTTGCCGGAGAACTTCTTCAACACAAGTAAATTTATTTTACACAATTGAAAATGAACAGTGAAATAATTTGGTTTCGATAACTCAACAACTGCTCAGCTGAGATATTTAAATCTGCAGCAATATACAGCAATTGATAACGGAACAAATATCTCTGTGGTTGATACCTTCTGCTACCAAGATCAAAAATCAAATACCAAGATGTGACGTAAACAGCTAACAACTTTACTTACACTAATGAGACTTTAAATCTAACAAATCAATGTTGTACCTATGTTGTACCGCTGTTGTACCTTTGATGTACCGTTGTCTTAAGGAAATGGATGTTAGATCAATACCGTTATCTTAAGGAAATGGATGTTAGATCAATACCGTTGTCTTAAGGAAATGGATGTTAGATCAGTACCGCTGTCTCAAGTTAATGGATGTTTGATCAGTACCGTTGTCTTAAGGAAAGGGATGTTCGATCAAAGCTGTAGTTTTATTTGCAACAATAATTACTGTAGACAGGATATTATTCTGTGATTTAGTGAAGAACCAATTAGTCTAACCAAGTTGGATTGTGGTTAGGACAAACCCCCTCCCCAACCATGTGTTTATGTTTCCCAGCTGTCACACCCGTCAACAAGTGATACATAACAGTCTTACATGATATTATGCATTCATTGTGTTTATAGTGAATTGTTTCTGAAACAACTTGGTGTGATGGATTTGAGTAGCATTTTGGTTTGCTAATTTTACGTTCCTTTTTTATCCTGGTTCCACCCTTTCCAAACCCTTTCAATTTTTTAAAATTTTGCATGGATGTTTTCGATCCGAAAGACTCTAATGGCTAATTTTTGAGCTAGAAATGGGAGGTTATTGCACCAGTTATGTCTGATAACGCTTTGTTAAAGCCAATTTTGTCTTCCACTTAATACTGAGGGTTGTTACTATCTCTGATACTTCATTTTGGCAATTTGGTACGAAACTCTGAAGGGTTCGTTTTACTGACCTCAAATAACTCGCTAACAGCAATGACAGTTGTTGTCTGTAGATGCTCTGTTGTTTTCATATCACACAATGATTGTAATGTGAGTATTTTAGTTATAATTACAAGAATCTTTAATTTTTGGTTATCTTTTAGAAGTAGACAGATCGCTAACCCATCGATACCATAAAATTAATAAATAATAGGAAATTGGCAAGTTGTTCTACCACCCATTTTTAGTCCCTTTTTGTACTAAAAAAAATATGCTAAATCATTAGTGTTTGGGTGGTGAAAATTAGACAAAATATAGTTTGCTATACGAAGTAGTTTGTTTCAAGATTTATCAAATTAAGAAGCTATGCCACTTGGGCTCTACGGTATCCTGTAAGGTTAAATATTCCTGGTCTTTGTACGACATTATATTTAAGCAATAGAGTTACATTTGAATAGGTCTATCAATTTTTGTCGGTAAACAAGTATACCATTATTATTTATTAATACATAAAATAATAGAGAAAACAACAATAAATGTTATATAACATGTAGAGAGTGTTTTACAGACTGTTAAACCAACGTGTATATATAGAGGTAGCAATAAACCTTTGCGATTAACAAAACTCTACACAAAAGTAGCAAAATTTCAGAACAAGATTTTTTCTTGAGCGAGTCTGGTAAAACTCTTTGCTACAAGTTGTAGCCTATGAGTTTTTGTCTTATTGGTGATAGAT
This sequence comes from Cryptosula pallasiana, assembly GCA_945261195.1. Taxonomy (NCBI): domain Eukaryota; kingdom Metazoa; phylum Bryozoa; class Gymnolaemata; order Cheilostomatida; family Cryptosulidae; genus Cryptosula; species Cryptosula pallasiana. Next base: position 39,592,496 of record OX183132.1, on the reverse strand, counting down.
TGAGGAGTTGCAAATGAAATCATTTTATTGAAAATTGCGATACAACAACTGGTCGATCAAAAAGGTGGCTAGCAAATTTTTAATCAAAGCTTGTGATAATTTCATATATTTACAGCAAATCAAAGTGAAAACGAAAAAAGGGAAATTTTCAATCGCTAAGCCCAATTGACAGGCACTCACTAAACATACACAGGGCTATACAGACTTGCAATCACAATGTATGCAAGGCGAGGCAACTCCTTTTGAGTTAGCCAGCCTCTAATTAAAAAATCATTTGAAGTTACTGGACACAGAAAGCCAAAGATCTTTGTCACAAAACGTTACTCATGACCATCGATACCATCTGAAAGCAACAGATTTTAAGGCGTAGGGACACCACAGCTATCTACATTCGACTCAAACCATAGACCTCAAACTCATAGATGTTTAAGCTGGTGGTATCATTCAGCTGCATTTGAACAAATTGACCACTGATTGGCTGGTTACAACCAATCAGTGTGTAGAACTGGTTGAGAACTCCATCATGATAAGCACAAAGAGATTGAGGGTTGACATCATAGAATATCTTCTCTTCCTCCACAGATACAGTGATGATGGCATTTCTAGCTCTATTTCTTATGGTTAAGGTGCCTGCAAAATGACTTTCAGTTTTACGAGGTTCTTTCAAAAGTGTGTAAGAATATTTTAATTTCTAAAACCTCTTATTTAAGATGTAAATTGTATTTTTTAAAGAAGACGTGCAACATACTAAAAGGAAACTCCACCTAGATATTTAATTCTTACCCGACAACCCTAAAAAGAATAGACTGAACTGAATCATATTAAGCTTTATGCTTACCTAGAGACTATAACCAAGTGAACAATTCTAATAAAGTCGTGGGAGAAAAAGACTCAAAGTTTTTTCACATTAACTTTAGCTTCCAAGAAAAACTTTAAAATTTGAACAGCATCATTTTAAATAGAACTAACTTGATCCTCTGTTGAGAATTCTAACACCCCAGATACAGTGGATGTCAAGTAGATTGACTCTGAGCCAGGGTTGTACTTCGGAGTTTGTATGAGCTATGCTCAATCTCTCATCATCCGCTGGAGGTAGGTAGATTCCATCAACTGCATAAGATCCATCTTGTGGCAAAGAATCTCCATCTCTCAAATGAACTGATGACATTGTGACAGGTTTACCTGTAAAATTCGTTGTTATGTAGTTAAAAGCTGTCAGGCTTGCCTAGTGGAAGAGCGAGAGAGAGATTAAAACGTAAGTTTGTTTTTTTCAGTTATCAAATTGAATAATTGAATCTACAATAAATAATGCAAAAATATCTAAATGTATACGATATAGCATACCTCTAGCCAGCAGAGAGTTTGGTTCCAGTGGATGTTGTACATAAAACTCATCTTCTACCAACTCTGTAGACTTTATCCATAGATTGACACAACTAAATAAACTGCAAGACTTCTCTGACTCATTGTATAGATAACCAATACAGGCATTGACTATTACACTCAAGTGTACAACATTCAACACTTGTCACTGTACTTCTGTTGATTATATCATCTGGTCTCACTAATTGTACTTTGTTGTACAATTTACCAATGCTGCACTCAGCGGATAAGATCAACCATAGACATAGGAAACCTACAGTATAAAAATATCTGACTATGGAAACAATATTTGCTAGTTCTTGCTACCCCTTGTTGCTAAAGCAGGTACTTTTGCTGTTTTGGCATTATCCTACATTTGAAAGTCAGCTGACACCAGTAGATACAAACACAGCCATCAAATATAACAGAGTGATTTAGGAAATGGGCAATATGTATTTTAGGTAACCAGTAATGAAAGAAAACATTCAGTACCGGCCCGCAGGAGATCATGAAATCAATTCAAATGATGTTACGTTACAAACAACCAAACACTGACTACAAACAAGTTATAGACATGATAAACTTATGAAATCACAAACTTACAATAAGACAGAACAAACATGTCTGTGATTGCTACCTTCTGCTACCGAGATCCAGAAATAAGTAACAAGATATAACCTAGATATATGATAACTTTACTTACACTAATGAGACTTTATATCAAACGAATCAATGATATACCTTTGATGTAAGGCTGTCTCAGGGAAATGGATGTTAGATCAGTACGGCTGTCTCACGGAAATGGATGTTAGATCAGTACGGCTGCCTCGCGGAAATGGATGTTAGATCAGTACGGCTGCCTCACGGAAATGGATTTTAGATCAGTAACGCTGTCTTAAGGAAATGGATGTTAGATCGGTACCGCTGTCTCACGGAAATGGATGTTAGATCAGTACGGCCGCCTCACGGAAATGGATGTTAGATCAGTACGGCTGTCTTATATGGAGTGCCGTTTGTAAGAAAATTCCAAAATTTGTTTCAATTTCCCACATTCATTATTGACTTTAGGGTGTTCATTTTGTACTATGTGCTTCATTATACACTTTAGCATATTCATTCCACTTTATAGTACATTCAAAATGCACTCTAGCATATTCATTATACTCTTTAGTACATTCATTATACATTCTAGCATATTCATTCCGCTTTTCTGTATATTCAAAACACATTCTAGCACGTTCATTCTGCTCTTTAGTACATTCAATATACACTCTAGCACATTCATTCTATTCTTTAGTACCTTCAAAATATTATATTTTATCATATTCATTCCACATGGATTTGTTTGCTCTTGAAGATATTACATTTATTCTGAACGATTGCACCTTCATTCTCAACGATTGCACTTTCAAAACACACTATTGGACCTTCATTATGCACGAGTCAGAATCGCTTTACACCTTATATATAACATTTTTACAAACGGCACTCGTGATTATCATTGTGTGCTGTTTGTAAAATAATTGCTACCAAATCTACCAAACCGTTTAGTGCGGCTACGCATTCGACCAATGAAATTGCTTTACACAAAAATGTTTACAGTGAATCCATTTTTGTTATAGATAACTGTCTCGCGCATTTTTTCATACCAATAATTGACATATAAATAATAATAATGGCAAATTTTTCTAAAAACTCTGTGTTACTAATGTATATTTTTAAGGTAATTATTGAGGAGCAATATGATTTTTGATGTGATTTCATGACTAAAAATCATTAGATGACCGATGTGCGTGTGTTTTCATCACAATAATGATAGTTTGATAATAAATAATAATTAATTAATAAATAATAATAATAATTAATTGATAATCATGATAATAAAAATATTTTGCATATGTCTATGACAGTGGAAAGTCTGGAAAATAGGAAAATATTATCTTCGCTAACTCTTTTGGCATAAAAAGCAGTTTGAAAATGCCTAAGATCTCCGTAAAAATTATGAAAGTAAAGCATGCAAGCATTGAACAAGTCTTTGTTGAATTTTCGAACATTCAAGTCTTAAGCAGCAGATTGATGTATTGAATAATCCTCTAGGCCTACTCGCTGCTGATCTACAACCCTGCAAAACATCCCTCCTCCAGAAAAGCTCCCCGATTTTTACACTGCTTAAAATTGACGTCATCCTTGGATCGCAAGTATATTTATTTATTTGCCGTACAGTATTTAGTTATCCAATCATATCCAGCTATTTATTTTCATTATTATTTAGTTTATTATTATTCTACATACTCACTAGTTGTGCATTATTGTATGACCCCATTTATTGTTCCCAACTCACCAAAACAAGCGCAATTTTTTTCTATTCTATTTATGTAAGGAGTATGAGATGACCCTTGTGATTGTGATCGGGTTGTGATCACATTGGACCACCTGAAAAATTCTGCAATCGTATCTTGTTGCCTTTTCACATATGAAGTTTGCATAATAAGCGAGGATTGACTGCGTGTGCCTTAATTGTAACCATATTGACAAAAACCACTAATTCAGATTTTATGAGTGCAGGGTGAAACTTAAAAGCCAGATGAAAATGGCGGGTAATAGTAAAGACCAAAATTTAATCTTAGAACCAAGTTTTGACCGGGTGTCTTCATAAAGATTTTTTATTCGTGTCGCAATGACCCTCAGTAGACCTAAGGCTAAATGATTGGCCTAATCAAAGTTCATTTTAAACGCAGACCATGTAATTCCATTTACAAAAAATTTTCATTATTTATTATAATTGACCACGCCAACAACTCAAAAATGACATACTCAACAATCAATGGAAGTTATAGTATGCTAAACTTCAGTTGCCGCGACGAGCATTTGAAGCCAATGGCTTTTTGGCAAGCTGGTGAATCAGGACTGAGTAGACCTAGAGGGTTATTTTATACATCAATTTGCTGCTTAAGACTTGAATATTCAGAAACTCAACCAAAAAATTGTTCAGTGCTGGCGTGATTTGAAACAAAAACTGAAGGAACTCAAATTTTTTTCTAAAAGCCTTTCAATAAATATAAAAAAAATTACTAAAAACCATTAGTAGACAGACACTTATATAGTTGTTAAGTATTTCAATCACAAATCATTCCTATGATAACAAAACCTTCCTCCAAACAATGACATTCCTAATAACGGTAAAAGCAAATAATTGGATGAATAAATATCTTGAAACTTGCATAAATCGATGTTGAGGAGCCGAGAATAAACCAATTAATTGCGGATGGTATTGAATTACACGATTATACCTTCATAGGCTATAAATATAGATACAAAAGTAATAATAAGTTATATTGCAACTAACAATATAATAATATTATGGATTTTATACATTTTTTTCACATTGTGAATCAATTTTAATAATAATGACAACTTGAACTTTTATCATTATTTGGTAAAAATTATTATTAAATTGATAACTTATTATTATTTGGATGCTAACCATAACAATAAACGAATGTAATAAAAATAAACAAGTTTGTTTGTTCCAATTTTAAAATCTTTATTGTTCATGTAATGTTTCATCAGTAAATGGCAATGATCATTCAAAAATTCCAACAATAAGTGCTCACTCATTGATCTCAACTATTTTTTCATCTAGCTGAAAAAACATGTTTAGATAGCGTTAACTTTTGATTAACAGTTGAGAGATAGCATTGGGTCTCTCCTACATTCCAAAATTTAAGAAGTTTTAATAATACAAAATTCACAAGTTAAAGTTGCTCAGACACTGTAGTAAATGCATTAAAAAACTTTCTGTCAATCACAAGAGGAGATAACTCTTTGATTATATAATTTTGATAGCATGCGATCTAGATTTACGATTAACAAAACTTCTGCTAGCCAATTCAATCCAACAATTTCTGATTGCCAGCACCATGCTTCATTTAAGGTTTTTCACAGAGGCCTCGTGAAAACTAGTCGAGAAATTAAAAAGAAAAACAATTTTATTGATTAGCCTAGAGATGACAATAATGCCTTTCTTGAAGCATTTTTTTAACTATAAAGGCCGGGACCTCAACTGTGGCATAAATAAAATGAGTTTATTCATTTCCTGGGTGTCGATTTATACGAGTTTCACTGTACGCTCACCCGCCACCATTTTCACAACAGTGATCACTATGAACATAAATTGATGCTTTCACAGTTTTTAAACAGTTGACTGATGGTAGCAAAAGGAAGCGATTTCTACTCAATTAAATAATCCCAAAATGTGAGATCCTATAATTTTCTACCTCAACATTACATTTAAGAAAAGACACAGTTCCGTATTGGGTTCCGTGTGCATGTAGCTGGTTTCTGAGAGTTTAATATCGAAACAAGAAAGCAGAAATAACGCAGTAGCTGCGTCACCATTTTTTTCATCCAGCGTATTTTTTTCTGCTAAAAGTTATCATTAAACAGCCATTACTGAAACTCCGGAGATTAATAATAGCTACTAGCCAGCTTCGTTTTGTGTACATAAAATACAGAGTTTCAAAAACAAATTGATTTGCAAACTAATTCTTTATATTATTATTTGCGAAGGTTAAAACTTATTTTGTAATTATTTCCAACTTCTTATAGCATTTTATTCTTTTGGTATCAGTGTACAAATAATTGACTGAATCGAAAAATGGTAGAACTTATCCAACTACATTGTCAATTTGCAGAACACCTTGAGTAATTCTCAAGTTATCACACGTGCATTGATTTTGGTTGGGTTTGAATGAATACAGCTGATAGTTCGGCATTGAAAAATGAAAAGTTGAAGAAAAGTGTTTCATGAATAGTTGTTTTCTTTTATAATTAAAAGAGTTTAAAGCCTTTTCCAATAAATGGCATTGTTTTGGTACCTGTTTTTGGATTGAACTGCTCCAACGGCTTTACAGCACCATCAAATTGCGTCACTTCTGTTTAACCTCTCTCATATAAGCAAATTGCATAGCTCTTATTCCCCTGATCTGATGTTGTTTAAAGTGAGAAAGAGATGGATTACTTTTCTTGGGATTACACAACAGACGCTTCTATTAACTTCTTATATACTAGCTTCTAGCTACTATACTATACCAGCTGCTATACTATACTAGCTGCTACTATGAGATGTGATAGAACTTACTGCACACTTTTCTTCGATTACATATAACAATGAAAAATTTTCTTGACTTTTGGACAGCATCAGCTCAAGCACAAAAAGCTTGCTGAAACAGTTTCCAAAAGTGCAGAGATTCACTCGCACAACAAACTTTCTGTTCTAACAACCATATGGTATTAACATGTGATAGCAAAAATTTAATATTAAAAAATCAACAGCTCAAGTTAGTTATGCAACAGTATTTGGAGATTCATTAATTGACAGTTTTAAAACATCGAAGTTGCGAATAAGGAAAACAAACGGTGAAAGCTTTATGTCAGTAGTGTCACTATTGGCACATGTTGCAAATTAGAATTTGGTGAATATATTTTACTCACTGCGTGGTATAGCTCAGCAATTCAGAGAAGTTGTGTCCCCATTACTTTCTCTGTCAAAGTAGGAGTTTTTGCTAGCAAACAGATTAGTAAATTTCAGCAATCACGCATTATGTGGTTCCCTGCAACTATCTGACCTTTTCTTGGATACAACACTATTTTAATGATGGAAAATATGGTAAACAAAACTGTTCAAATCTCACACGAATTTTTTTTTCAAAACAATAGCATGATATAAAATGACCGTGGTCTAATTTTAATGTAGACAAAAAAGCTTCCTTTGTTCAGGAATTCATCAATGCTTGATCTTTGTCAAAGAGTTATTCAAGATTTTGAAAAAAGAACATTGACAAAAAATTTTTAGAAATATGAGAATAAGCCCTTTGCTACCCTAAAATCCAATCACAAATTTGCCGGAAAATGCTTTTGAGATAACCGACAAGTAACAACCTCTGTGTGTTCATTACTTTTAGTATTGTGTCACAAAGTAGCATAAAAAATTCATCAAAAAACTTGGTCAGAAATAACTTTACCCCATAAAAATAAATGTTTGCTGTATACTACATTTTTATCCAAAATTTTGTTTTACAAGGAGCCTCACAACCATTTTACTATGTTCTGGTGTACAAATAGGGTAAACATTATTTCAATGTTCCATAAACGTTTGAAAATAATGTTGGATGAAAAACGTTCTCAGTAAAGTTTTAAAAGCATTATTGTAATATTTTCAAACGGTGTTAAATGAATATTGAAAACAAGCTTTTGCTAAAAATGACATGGTAACATAGTTACAATATTCTAAAATGATATTTGAGCAAACATTATTTCAACTTTCTATAAATGTTTGAAAACAATGTTGGCTGAAAATATTCCCAGAACATTTTTAAAAACATGATTTTAATGTTTTTAAACGATGTTAAATAAAAGTTGAAAACATACATTCGCTGAACATTACATCGTAACATATTTACAATGTTCTGAAATGACATTTGAGCAAACATTATCCAAACATTGCAGGAATGTTTGACAGCAGTGTTGGCTGCAAAACCTTCCCGGCACATCAGTAAAAACATTGTTGTAATGTCTTTAAAAAATGTTAAATAAAGGTTGTAAACATGTTTGCTAAGCATTACCCAATAACATTGTGACAATGTGCTGAAGTAACATTTGGGAAAACATTATGATAATGTTCTAAAAAGGTTTGAAAGCAAAGTTGGCTGAAAACGATTACAGAATATTGGTAAAAGCGTTTTTGTAATGTTTTTAAACAATGTTAAATAAATGTCGAAAACAACCATTTGCTGAACATTACATAGTAACATAGTTACACTGTTCTGAATTGACGTTTGAGCAAACATTATCTCAACATTGCACAAATGTTTGACAGTAATGTTGGCTGCAAAACCTTCCCAGCACATTAGTAGAAACATTGCTGTAATGTTTTTAAACGATGTTAAATAAAGGTTGTAAACAAACAATTGCTAAACATTGGACAATAACATTGTCAAAATGTGCTGAAGTAACATTTGGGAAAACATTAACTTAATGTTGTAAAAAGATTTGAAGAAAAATGTCAGCTGATAACCTCCCAATAACCTTTGCTAAAATGTTAGAACAATGATCAAAAGCAGCATTATTTGAAGGTTACATCGCGATGTTGAAAAAACGTCCAAGTGGAACATTCCTGTAACGTTACAAATTAACATTTGCACAAATGTTGTCTGAACATCTTTTAAACGTTTTAAAAGAACTTTAGTTTAGAAACACTCTCTTAACATTGTTCCGAATGTTAAATGAACATTTTTTCACAATGTTGTTTTAATGTCCGGGCAAACATTTTGAATATCATTTTCTAAACGTCCCAAAAACATTTTCGCAAAACATTTTCCTAAAACGTTATCTTAAAACGTTGCAACAATAATCGGAAAATGTTTTGCGCCAATGTTTCATAAAGACAGTGTTGTGAAATGTTCCCTGGATGTTATTTCCTTGTTGGTCAAACTATGGCGTGGAATATAATTCACTTCAATTCACAGAATATACATTACAAAAGCAAGTTCGAAACAGATCGAGACCGTTAACCAAAACTGATGTATTATTTGATAATTTTTGCTAATCAAAAATATAAATATAATATCGGTTTTATTGTTATTGCAAAAGAATTTGAAATTTCTGAAATAAAATTCTTTTGTCCCTGTTAGGGACACTCCTATTGCATTTTCTGCATCTTGTGCGTACTAATGCTTAAAAACGCATGAGAGCACCACAAAAGAATGTTCATTTTTTTTTTTAATTAATAATTTTAATCTAAGTTGTAAGACAATTGGTACACTAATGAGCATTGATAAGATTACCTATGTCCATGAGTGCTTCAATGTTTATTGTAACGGGCTTCCATACAGGTTTACTACAAAGAAAGGCATAGTGAAACAGTGCAACACTTTTTATCTAACGCTTGCAGAGTAAAAAAATGAACAACATTTAATGCAGCTAGTACTACAAAACTCAGGGACAAGGGTAACTGTTCGTAAAGACTTCTAAAAAAACGATAACTACCGTTTTGAAACCAGAGTGGCCAAACAATCACAGTTTATAACATATCTATTATAATTCTTTGGCACTGGCAATGATGATTTGAAACATATAGCAGTGATACTGTAGTAGTTTTCCACCTTCTACTACGACACAACGGTATCACTTCGAATCTTCTTTCACTATTTTGGAATCCACTCCGAAATGACTTTAGCAACCTTAACGGGGTCCTAGACCCAGACACAAAATAACAGAGTTTTCACTTAGTAAATATTTATTCCATAATCTATTTAGCAATATATAAGGGTACTTAGCAAGATCCACTAGACTTCTGCTTCAACAGTGCAAACAAAGCTCCTTTTATAGCAGAAGCAGAGGAAAGTTCACCCCCTTATTAGGGTGAACCAATCATACAATATAACAGTAAAAATGCAACAATCAAAATACACAATACAAATCTGTACACAAAGCCAGCCTTTAATAGCTGTAAGCACGTGTCAGTTTGGGCTGGGCATCTTTTCCCGCTCTTTTTCCTTGCTTGGCATTTTTTCACTCCTTATTAGGGCACCCTGGTACTTATCCTCTACTTATTATGGCATCCATCACTTAGCTTGCTCTCCAAGCCCACTTTCTGAGGTGGGCGTCCAGTCCCATAGGTCCCAGGCTATCTGAATCCACTTCTTTGGATACTGGCCCCGGGGTAGCTGACCCGGAGTAACCTGGGGTAGACTAGGGGTAGGTTATATATGTTATATAGTGGCTATACAGGGTCTATACAGGGCCAGGGTCCTCAATATTCATTTTATTGGGAATTTTGTACAGATGCAGAGGGGGAAAGGATCACGGGTTGTCTCTAGCTTGGCTGTTGATAAGGCGAGGGGTGGAGGGAGGCCTTGGGCTGAGGGAAAGGGGGGTTGGACGGGTTGACTGTATTGTGCAAATCTCTCGTAGTTCCCAACTCTCAATCCCTCAAAAATAAATTAATTGATAGCTTGTTTTCTAGAATGAAATGTGAATTCAGCAAAAAAGTTTATTTACTCAAATTTTGCATAGCAAAACACTTAGGGCTTTTAAACAAAGTTCTAAAAAGCTAAGTCAACGACAGACCAAATGCATCCAAGATTTCTTGTTTACAATAATCAAGTTTTTGGACTACTGAGCACAATATGCTTAGATGTCTGTTTTTATTAGAAAATACTGAAAGTATTGGAAGTTGTTTTGCTTTGTGCACTTTTAATATACAAAAAAGCTGGGACCAAAGATACGTTTAGTTTGTTTATAAGTTGTTAGCCTCAGTAGTTTTCCTTTTTCAAAATATGTGTTGTTTTTCCACAGGTTTTTTTTGTCACTTGGGAAGTGTCATTGCTTTTAGAGTTTCTACAACAAGGAGAGTTACGGACCGCAAGAAAACATCAGCCACTGTGTTTCAAACATAATATGTAAGTTACAGTGTTGCAGACAATTCACAAAAATACCATGAAACACATTTTAAACAAGAAAAGTTGTTAGATATTTTCAAGTTTGTAGAGTGTTAACAAAGATACTACAGAAAATACTTATTTGGAAAATTTGCATCGAAAATGCATTTCTTGGAGGCAACTAATCTACAGGAAGGTTTTGTCCAAAAAAAACTCTATGACCAGTATTTGAGCTTTAACCACAAGGTTATATAAGAAACTTGTGAACAAAAATGATTACATAAAAAGAAAAAGACTGCTCTAATTATTGTTATAAAAGCATTGCACAATAAAGTGAAACTTTCTCCAGTGCTAGAAATGACCAAAATTGGGCATGACAGTTTTCTTCTGGTTTCTCTAGAAACGTTTAGGTGCAAGTTTCAACATGCAACTCTCGCAAGTTGATTCTTAAAAATTTGCAACTAACCTGTCTATAGTTGACTCCGCATCTTCTGTTTATCTGAAGATAACATTGTGGTTCCCAGGTTTATTTGTGATCGAATGAAATATCATGTAAATGGTTACTTTTCTTCATTCTAGCAATATGGTTGAGCCAGTACACGTAACACAAATAACAGCAAGTTGTGATAGTCAAGTCTACTGCAATGCCTACTGACAACTAATGAGCAATCTCTCAGCCACAACTACTTCATTGTTTAGTAGTTGTGGCTAGTAAGCACTATAAATGTTTTGTTCTCAGTTCCAGGCTTAAGACTTGTTATGTAATTGCTTTATATGTTATTGGTTGTATAGGCAATTAGGACACTTATACTATGTTTCCATATCATGACAAATTGGCGATACTGCCGGCGATAAATGGAAATTCCAATTGGAAACACCATTGTCAATAAATTTGTCGTGAGACTTGTCGAAAAAACATTTGTCGCTCTCTGAAAGCGAAAATTTGGCGATAAGCTAAATTCCAGATGCTTATTGCTATTGGAAACGCTAATGTCGCCAAAGGCGATAAAACCAGGCATGCGTAATAAAACAGGAAGCCACAAATTATCCATTGTAACCGCATGGCATCGTCGGCTTGTGTGTGTTTACATTTCACTAACAATGATCATTTGTGGTTTATTACACTGTTATTTATGAAACAATACAACTGATTTGAAACGGACGAATCTTAGATGCTGGTAATTAATTATTGCACTAAAGAGAAACAAATGGTAGTAATTTTTTTTGGCAAAAATTCACTTGGTGGTTTTTTTTATTATTATTATTTATTACCAACTAATAATAATAAATAATATAATTTATTGAAGCAATGGCAATGTGCTACTAAAATATTTTGTCATCACACAGCTCCCCTAGCTAGCCAACAACTCTGTGATATATTTTTTATATGTTTATTCCACAATATAAGAAAATAATAAAAACAGCCTGCAACGCTAGTTGTCTAAACTGCACTTAACAGCACACTGACTGCAACTGCCTCTGTGGGCGTGGTTTAACCAACGGCGATAAACTTTGAGTCGTGGAAATATATGCCCTTGTCGCCAGTTATTTGTGGTAGCAAACCACAGAGATTTGGCGACATTTTGTCATGATATGGAAACATAGTATTGTAATAGATTTGCGTCCTCTATTAACTGCCACAGCGGATTCTCCTCTCTCTCTCTTCCACTCCTTTCTCTCTATCTCAAACGACGCTAACAACTCATGAGTCCTCGACTCAAAGGTAGTAGAAGTGTGTTTCTCAGTATAGATACTTTATTACATTCACAAGTAAAAGGGGTGCTTATACTATAACAACTCTACAACAACTGCTTGCCCAAGGCACAGCAGCTCTATTTATAGAGAAAAAGGTGCAACTTCATTACCTTATTAGGCACAACGAATGACAATACAGGGTACAAGGCAATTGCCAATGGTAATATATAATACATAATCATAACAATAAACAGTCCAATCATGTAGCAAAGCACATGGTACTTTGCCCTGGGCACTTTTTGCCGCTCTTTTTGGTAGCTGGTAACTTTCCAGTCCTTATAAGGGTAGACCATATCCTATCCTGTGGTCCTGAGAGAAGGAATGCTCCGATTTCGATTCTGTAAAGTGCATCGCGTTCAGGAAGGCTCAGGCTATCTGAATCAATGTAGCTGGATCCCGGATCGGGGTCCGGGGTGGTTCGGGGTAAGTTCGGGCTAGCTAATTTTGCTATATATAGGGGGATAGTGTTTTGAGACAACCGGTATCCATTTTCCAGGGGATTCGGAGTAACCCCGGGGGAGGTAGGGCTCTGGCGAGGTAGTAACTCATTATCTAAGGGCACCAGGGGGGGTTGGGGGGGTTTACCAGCGTGTAGTTATCATGTAAATCTCCCACAGTATTAGTTTCTCTGCCTACGCTAACAAAAGTCAGAGCTTTTGCAGTGTATCTTTTTACTGTATCAAGATTCTTTTTGTGTTTATGCTGTAGTAGATTTTTATTAATAAAGCTTATGAAAACCTACCTCTGCAAGTACCTACATATTGGGGTCTTGGCAGTTTTACAGGTGGTGCTAGTAATGTGGGTGCTGGAAGCCCGCTTGCCATGACCAATAGTAGTGAAACAAAAATCAACTCATTTTAAGAAGATAATCCAACTATTTTCCCATTTACAGCATTAAATAGGTATGGGGTATATAATAATAATAATGCACCATTAACATGGTGGTAATGGTACATCGCCGCTGTAGGAGCCAGCCATAGTAATTTATCAAGGGCGCACCTTCATTGTTTTACATTGGCAAACTGATTAAACCCGAAAATACAAAAACTAGCTCTACCAATGCGCATAAAATTTAATTGTTTTTTTTTTAAATTAACCAAAATCTTTAAAAAGAAAATTTGCAAATGCTTTATTGATTCGTTGAGCTTTCTCAACAACATCTGTTTTGTCAAATCAGCTGCTTGAAAGGTCGCAAATCAGGATAATAGTCAAGTAAGTAGTGATTCTAATGATAAGTTAAACGAGAGGCTACCCTAGTTCCAGTTTCATCGCTAAAGAAAAACCATTTTGCCGGGACCTCATTAGAGAGTGTTGAATAATTTTTTGAAGAGAGGTTGAGTTTGGCAGGAAGGCCGACAGTTCATATTGACTTACTGAGCCAGCAATGAGGTGTTGTCTGGTGACAGTACACTTTAGTGGTTTGTGATGAACATTCACTACAGCTGGACACCTATATGTGAGATTGCATTGTACTAGTTCTGTAATACAAATCCACTCGCTAAAATGCCAAGTTAAAGCCTGTTTTCTTTGTTCCAGTTGCCACTGAGGGTGGCTAGAACTTCAAATGGCTTGTTTTGGCAATTTTTCATAGAACTCAGCAAGAGCATGTTTCACACACCTGAAGTAACATGCTGTCAGAAGTAATAGTGTTCGTTTGTTGGTGTTGCTTTGTGTTTGTATCTTGAATGTGATAGTGATGTAACACAAAAGTTTGGATTTCAATTACAAAAATAATTACTTTATTGATTTCTTGAGAAGTAGGCAGGTGGATAACCCATAAATAGTATAGAATCAACCAAAGATGTGAGTTTGGTACGTTGTTATACCACCCGTTTGGACTCATGTTTAAGTGTTTAACAGAATTATGCTAACCTATTGCTGGTTTTGTTAGGTAAAATGGAAAAACATAAATTATCATGCCCAAATTTAATTAAATGCAGTATTTATCAGACTTTGGCCTGTACAGATCGAGCTTCTCATTTACCTAGGTGGGTATATATTCACTTTTGTAACCAAGTTTAATATCGTCAGCATTAAACTTATGATTCAGTTAATCTATCACCTGTAGTGAGCTGACTAACACACCAGTTTTGTTTATTATTAAACAAGTACCAAAATACAAATGACTAACGGAAAGACATCCACAATACACACGAGACAAGACAATTGTGTCCAAGTTAAATGCTTGTGTCTATTCATAATAACAGGTGGCCTTACTTGACACAAAAAACCATATTTTTATCACTGACAAGTTCACAATCTTAACACTGATAATAATTAAATTCCACAAACTCACGATGTTTAAGGCTATGTCAACCATAGGCATCTAAACCATATCCAATCCATAGACCTCAAATTCATAGATGTTCAGATAGTCAGTAGATTTCAGTTGCATTTGAACAAACTGGCCACTGATTGGTTGGTTACAACCAATCATTGTGTAGAACTGGTTGAGAACTCCATCATGATAGGCACAAAGAGATTGAGGATTGGCATCATAGAATATCTTCTCTTCCTCCACAGATACAGTGATGATGGCGTTTCTTGTTCTTTCCCAGTTATTCCACTTATCTGAAAAGTTAACATACAAACATCTGTTTATCTTTTAGAGTTGCATTTTCTGTTCGCAAGCAAAGAGTTTGTTCTTGATAAAGCATTCATGAGTCTCTCTAGAAAACTTTGTTCGAATGTTGCCACTCTTACGTATTTAATTGATCTAGAAAAATGTTAGATATTAAGTACTCAGATTGAAAAAAATATACAGGAAATGTGAAAATGAGGAGAAAACTGTTTCAATAAGCCTCAGTACTTGAACTGTTCGCTTTGATAAAAAAACATAAATTACGGGAGAAAAGCAAACTAGTCAGAACTCAACTTGATCCTCTGTTGAGAATTCTAACACCCCAGATACAGTGAATGTCAAGTAGATTTACTCTGAGCCAAGGTTGCACTTCTTCGTTTGTATGAGCTATGCTCAATGTCTCATCACTTGCTGGTGGTAGGTAGATTCCATCAACTGCATAAGATCCATCTTGTGGCAAGGAATCTTCATCACTCAAATGAACTGATGACATTGTGACAGGTTTACCTGTAAAGAGACGTGTTATATAAATAAAAGCTGTACACACTGCCAACAATACTATTAATTGAAATTATATCTCGTTTGTTCACGCAAAAGTAGCTATATGGTACTAGTACATACTGATTTTAGCAATAGCTACCCCTCCCTTTCATTTTCTGTTTAGCCAATAAACCAGAAAAAAAAATATTTAAATAAAGTGTTGGTTTCTAAAGTCCTAATAAGGTGTTATTGTTACTGAATAACAGAGTACAAGTTAGCTATATAAACCAACATATACCTCTAGCCAGCAGAGAGTTTGGTTCCAGTGGATGTTGTACATAAAACTCATCTTCTACCAACTCTGTAGACTTTATCCATGGATTGACACAACTAAATAAACTACAAGACTTCTCTGACTCATTGTACAGATAACCAATACAGGCATTGACTGTATTACACTTGAGTGTACAACATTCAACACTTGTCACTGTACTTCTGTTGAGTATATCATCTGGTCTCACTAATTGTACTTTGTTGTACAGTTTACCGATGCTGCACTCAGCGGATAAGATCAACCATAAACATAGGAAACCTACAGTACAAAAATATCTTATTATGGAAACAGTATTCACTCGTTCTTCATGTCGTGGTTGTGAGAGATAAGAAATAACATATGTACAATTAGGTTAATCATTTTTCTATTTTATATTCTATAGGGGTGTTTTTACCAGTGATTTTTTCAAGTAAAATGTTGTCAAACATTATTTTTTTGTTTATCGCTGAATAATTGATAGTACGCAGTAATCAAAGCAAACCTGAGTAAACCTCGTGTGAAAATTATTTTATGCCATGTCGTTTGGCCAGTTAAATACCATCTGTCAGTGCCTGCTACATAGAAACTGCTACTCAAATATTTTACAACAAACTTACACGGAGATGGTACAAACATTCTGCTGCTGCCTCCTTCTGCTGCCAAGGTCCAGTAGTTAATAGACGATATGAGTTATTGCTACTTTCGGAAATCAATCACACAATCTTCTTGTCATTCTGTCTTGAAATGGAATATATCATTCTATGTCTACATTAGCTTTTCATGTATTCAAATAACTTTAAAAAAATCAATTTTTTAATTTTAGGTTCTCGTTTACTCCAAAAAAGCAATTTTGAGATCAAAGTTTTCAATTCAAGAATAGAAATGATTACTTTGTTTCCGTTTTTAGGATGTTGACTCAATTTTACTTCAAGAAGGCAAATATAATTTTGCAGCTTAACAACTCGATAATCTGACCTCCTTTCTGTGTCTGTTTACCTTAACAACCAGCTCTTCCATTTCGCCATTTACTCGAGCAGTTTGGTTCAGTTTCAGTATCAAGTGGGTTGACCAACACTCAATGGTGCTTCAACCAGACTAGAAGACCTCTTGAGATCCTGCACAAATTGCAAAGGAGTCCCAGAAGCTCTGAAGTCAATAACAAGCATATGTAGACAGTTTGAACACTTCCAAAATATTTTGCGTATGTCTATGACAGTGGAAAGTCTGGAAAATATGAAAAGATTATCTTCGCTAACTCTTTTGGCATAAAAAGCAGTTTAAAAATGCCTAAGAGCTCCGTAAAAATTATGACATCAAAGCATGCAAGATTAAACAAGTCTTTGTTGAATTTTTGAACATTCAAATCTTAAGCAGCAGATTGATGTATTGAATAGCCCTCTAGGCCTATTCGGTGCTGATCTACAAGCCTGCAAAATATCCTTCTTCCAGAAATGCTCCCCGATTTTTACATTGCCTCAAATTGACGTCATCCTTGGACCGCAAGTATATTTATTTATTTGCTATACAGTATTTATTTGGCCTCTCATATCCAGCTATTTATTTTCATTATTATTTTATTTGTTATTATTAAACACACCCACTACTTGTCCAATTTTGTATGATTATCATTTATTGTCCTCAACTCACCAAAACAAGCACAATTTTTTCTATTCTATTGGTGTAAGGAGTATGAGATGACCCTTGTGATTGTGATCGGGTTGTGATCACATTGGACCACCTGAAAAATTCCGCAATCGAATCTTGTTGCTATTTCACATATGTAGTTTGCATAATAAGCAAGGGTTGACTTTGTTTGCGATGTGATGCATATGCACTAATTGTGACCATATTGGCAGAAAACACTAATTCAGATTTCATGCATGCAGAGTGAAAATTCAAGCCAGATGAAAAATGGCGTGTGATAGTAAAGCCTAACATTAAATCTTAGAACCAATTTTTGACGGGGTGTCTTCATAGGGATTCTTTATTTCTGTCGCAATGACCCTCAGTAGACCTAAGGCTAAATAATTGGCCTAATCAAAGTTCATTTTAAACGCAGACTATGAAACTCCATTTATAAAAATTTGTCATTATTTGTTATAATTGACCACGCCTACAATCCAAAATGACATAATCAGCAATTAATGGAAGTTATAGTAAGCTAAAATTCGGCTGCTGCGACGAGCATTTGAAGCCCATGGCTTATTAGCAAGCTTGTGAATCAGGACTGAGTAGGCCTAGAGGGTTCTTTAATACATCAATCTGGTGCTTGAGACGTCAATAAGCAGAAACTCAACAAAAAAGTGTTCAGGGCTGGCATGCTTTAAAACAAAAACTGAAGTAACTCAATTTTTTCCTAAAACTCTTTCAAAAAAAATAAAAAATGTTATTAAAAACTATTACTAGACACACACTTATATAGTTGTTAAGCTTTTCAATCACAAATCATTCCTATGATAAAAAAAATTTCCTCCAAGCAATGACTTTTCTAATAACAGTAAAAGGAAATAATTGGATGAATAAATACAGTGAAACCTGCATAAATTGATGTTGACGAGCCGAGAATAAACCATTTAATTGGGGATGGCATTGAACTACACAATTATATCTTCGGAGGCTATAAATATAGATACAATAGTAATAATAAGTTATATTGCAACTAACAATATATTAATATTATGGATTTCACACATTTTTTTCACATGGTGAATAAATTTTAATAATAATGAGAGTTTGAAATTTGATCATTAATTGATAAAAGTTATTAGTAGATTGATAATTTATTATTATTCGGATGCTAACCCTAATAATAAATGATTGTAATAAAAATAAATAAGTTTGTTTGCTTTCCTTTTTAAAATTCTTACTGTCTAAGTAATGTTTCCTCAGTAAATTGCCATGATCATTCAAAAACACTTCCAACAATAAATGCTCAAGCTTGATCTCAACTGTTTTTTTTCATCTAGCTGAACATACATGTTTAGATAGCGTTAACTTTTGATTAACCATAGATCATAATTGAGAGATAGCATTGGGTCCTTGTTACATTCCAAAATTGCAGAAGTTTTGGTAATACAAAACTCACAAGTTGAAGTTGCTCAGACCCTGTAGTGAATGCATTAAGAAGTTTTCTGTCAATCACAAGAGGAGATAACTCTTTGATTACATAGTTTTGATAGCATGGGATCCAGATTTACGATTAACAAAACTTCCGCTAATCAATTCAACCGAACAACTTCCGATTGCCAGCACCATGCTTCATTTAAGGCTTTTCACGGAGCCCTTGTGAAAACTGGTAGAGAAATTAAGAAAAAAAAGAATATTTATTGATCAGCCTAGAGATGACAACAATGCCTTTCTTGAAGCAATTTTCCATAAGTAAATGTCGGGACCTTAACTGTGGCATTGACAAAATGAGTTTATTGATTTCCACTGTGTTGATTTATGCGAGTTTCACTTTACACTCATCCCCCACCATTTTCACAACAGTGATCACTATGAATATAAATTGATGCTTTCACAATTTTTAAACAGTTGACTGATGGTAGCAAAAGGAAGCGAGTTCTACTCCATTAAATAATCTCAAAATGTGAGATCCAATAATTTTCTACCTCAACATTCCATTTAAGAAAAGATACAGTTCCGTATTGGGTTCCTGAATTCTTGCGAATGCTATTGTATCTATTTATTTGATTGCACCCGTTCACTTTTTGCCTGAAAGCAGACAAACAAACTTACTTCTAGTTCATTTGAATTCTATAGGATGATTGTAACTTCGATATTATGCAAAGCTAAAAATCCTGTTACAGTTTAACTCGCAAATTCAAAGTTTTGGCTTGAAATATTTTGGAGTTGTCTACTCAAAGTTTAAACTAATAAATATACAAGCTTGGTTCGGTTTTGCTTGTGAGAGTTTCAAAAAATAAATGAAGATGTGAAAACCATAGTGCCATACATTTAAAGTAGATCAATTTACCCTAGACTGAACTTACCGCTTAAAGCTTGTCCAGAAGTTTTGGATGCAATTCCACATGCTGACTAGATCCTGTAAATGAGCTACACCTAATATTAAAGGAGAAGCAGGTTTCTTTTTTACTTGAGCCAAAGCAGCTACAAAACAAGAGCAAGCAGTTGTAATATTCATAAATACCAAAAATATACTAAAAGTTTTGTTTTATACAACAAACATTTATCGCTATTGTTGAAGACTAACAAGTAGATATGAGAAAAATGCTTAAATGATTACCATTGCACGGTTTATTATCATATTGTAAATAAGACATCCTAAAAAGAAATGTTTACGAAACAAAAGATATAGTTTTTGTTGAAGTATAGAACATCACAATGAAAAGTTATCATTTCTCAAAAAAGTTTTTGTCACAATATCAAAAGAAACTGACGAAAAGGGCGGAATTGCATTTTTCTGCTTTATATTACTTTGAACGGACCAAGTAGTGGTGTGGTGTTCCAACTGGACTGGATAATGAGACACTGGATAATCGGTGAACTAGAGAGGTATAATCAAAATGGGTAACTCTCTTATAAGAGAGGTGCAGCGAATGTAATCATGAAGCAGTAACCAAATAAGTGCGCCCTGCACACACTACCCTACTCTTGGTAGCATTACAAGAAAAACCACTTACCAGAGTGCCTGCCTTTTATAATAGACACTGGACAAATATATCTCATGGTCACTGGTCTTCCTCTAGTTGCAGTTCGTCTCTGCATAATGCCAGAATGAATATCTCCTGAAACAGGGGAATATGTAGAGATCAAGTAATAATCTTGGAGAAACAAGAGAAAAAATTCCCTCAAAAATGCCAAGCAAATGCTTTCTTTTACCTTCTATTACTATCTTACTGTCTATCGCAATTGCCTAGACTTAGAATATTTCAATATCAATTGTATTTCGATATCAATATGTAACTATCAGATATTACGATGAGCTGCATTGTAACACCTTAGCTATCAGGTATATGCATATCATATTTCCTAGTAACTAAAAACTCAAAATTTTCCGCATTATTGTTTAATAACTGGTAATCAAGCGATATTAAAAATTATCATTTTGAGAAAAATAAAACTGTGCTTGAAATCGATAGACACTCAGGTAGGTAGCCATCGAAAAGACTGAATAAGTGTGTTATGCAGACTATCACCATGAACATTACCATAGCGGTGTTTGTAATACACTATATGTTCTGAGCTACAGATTTGCGACTGAAATTTTTTTTCACAAAAAATGATTTGCCTTCAGTTTATAGCATTTGCTATTTTTTGTTAAAGGAAATGGGTCGCAAATAAGGTAACTTTTTCTGCTGTGAAAAATAGAATTCATTCACTTTTTTTAACCAACTTCAAATGTAATACTTTTCTGCACTAGATACGCAAACTACTGTCAATAGATGAAGAATCCAGAGTTAAAACAGCCAGAAACCTTAGGAGCAGCTATTGTATAAGAAAATCAGCTTCTTCTACCTTGCAAACAATTTAAGGATTTTCAATAAATAGATCATATGCGCTTAAGATCAAACTGAGACAATAAAAAATTGTTAGTGATGAAGATCAAACAAACTTACAATTTTCATAGGATTGATGATCAGAAATAGCCACCATCACTCACAATCCAGCTTCCCATTTGGTCATAAAGAAATGATAGTAGCTGCAACAATCGCATCATTACCCTGAAACAGGTTGCATACGTGTCAGAATGAAATAATTCCATTTGCTGATATTTATCTATGCATCACTTACATTGCATGGTCAGATTTATCTAACGCTTGTACATAATGCATTGTAGTGTTTTTTTACATGTTTATGGATGAGCATGTGAGACGATATGCTAACAAATGACACTGAGCAAGCAACTCACAATTTGACTTCAAACAATGCAGTAGTTATTGCCGTGTTATTACACCAGTAAGTCATGTCTGTTCTAACATGCATACATACTGGCATAGCGTGCTTTGTAATCACTCATAAATCTTTTCACTCCTCTCTACAAGACAATCACCAGGTTCCCATGGTGCGATTTTGTTAGGATTTGACGTTCATTCGAGTTGGTTAGCGTTCAGTCGGGTTGGCACTGCTAAACGCTTCTATGGTAATTCGAATTGAATCATATGTAGGAGTTGTCTTTCCCTTATAGTGAGTAGCGAGCGCAATAACTACTTGATTGTAGTGAGATAGTAAACAACCGCGCTCGTATTACTAAGTAGTAATGGAAGTCAAATTTGTGGAATGTCCACAGCATAAACTAGTAGTAGTAGTAAGTAGATGAATAATAATAAACGCACCAATTTCTAATACTTATAGATGATTATTAATAAACATAATGATAGCTGTAAGAAATGATAAATAATTATATATGTGCCAACTACGTGAACAAAGTTCAACAGCCTAAACACTGTCTCCATGGACTGCTGAATAACACAGCCCCATCACTGCGTAGGTCATCACGCATCAAACAAAGACAGACTGATGTAAAATGTAGAACTGAACTCCGAGGCTCCACTGTTTTTCTCAAGTATGG
The DNA here is from genome assembly GCA_945261195.1 of Cryptosula pallasiana. NCBI lineage: Eukaryota > Metazoa > Bryozoa > Gymnolaemata > Cheilostomatida > Cryptosulidae > Cryptosula > Cryptosula pallasiana. Next base: position 39,570,033 of record OX183132.1, on the reverse strand, counting down.
AAATCAGGGTTGTTTGAAGTACTCTAAGTAAATTTTATTATTCTTAATACTGAATCTTTTATTAATTAATCGCTCTTTTTCTTTTTTCAACTCAGGCTGCCATAGATTTTAAAACTACTGTGCTGAAAACCTATAAGGGTTGGCACTTTTCTTAACTGCATTGTGCATGACCAATGGTTTACAAATAAAGATTTATATATATTAAATAAATTATTCTAAATGATGAAAATAACTGTTTTTGGCAAGTATAAGAATAATAATAAGTTAGTTTGCCCACTTATCAAAATAATAAAAATTGAACCGCTATAAACTGGAATAGTTTGTAGAGCTGCCCTTCAATTTAGTAAATTTTGAATGGTTGCAATAATTTAGAATTATTTTTTAAGGATATTAAACCGGTCTATGAAAATGAAAATAATCAACTCGCTTGTTATAATTTATTTAGCGTTCAGTTTTATTCGCGACCTACGAACAATAGAAAAAAAATGCTCATTGATCATTTTTTAATTCAGTGAGCTACTTTTTGTTGACCCACGAGTTCCAAACCAAATGATTGATTAAATTTATTGCCAGTCTGATTATTTTTATTGCGATTTGTTCCGCGAACAGTTTCCCGAAAAAATGGTAAATAATTTATAGCTAAGCTAAGCAAAGGATTATTATTATATGAAAGTAAAAACTACAGTTGGAAAATACGCAAAAACTGATTTACAGCCAAATTGCCAGTTTAATGCCTTTTTCTCAAAAGAGCAGCTCAAACGAATTCAAATTCATCAACACGAACGATTCCCATGATCCTAATGAATGCTCCACCCGAACGAATTTGGTTTGAGGAACCGCACTGAGCCAACAAGAACAAACCCGAACCAACTCGTACGAGCCACAATTCCCATGACCCGAATGGACGATTTTTGAGTTCAACCCAATTGAAGTTGCACCATGGCAACATAGTGAACTAGTATAAATGCACACAAATAAAAATAGTTAGGAGTAGTAACAATAGCAAGAGTTGAACAGAGCAAAAGTTAAGTTGGTCCTACTATGAAAAAAAATTTGACTTCAGTTTGAAGTTTAAAGGTCGTAAATTGATTACCAAAACCATGCTCTGTGGAGCAACTAGCTGTAGGTATTATTTGCAATTTACTTAATTGGGTGATTTCCAGCATCAGCTTTTGCACACACCGCTCTTAAAATTGAGTTAGAAAAATGGTAAAACACTTTTTTCCATAAAACAGCAGTGAGAGTTTGGCTGTGCGCCAAGAACTCAAAGGATTAACTCCCTCTTGCTGTTCTAGCTGTTTTCGTAGTAACTGTTATAAAGTGATTTGGGGAAAGTTTTGTCAAGTTTTTTTAGCATATTGGTCAAGATTGAGAATGTTTGTTACTTGGAGTAGTCTTATCAATAATTCAAAGTTATCAGCTGACAATGAAATCAGTTTCTGTATAAAAATTAGAACAAATAATCACATTTGCCCTGTTTGCTTTACACAAACTTGTCAAAACCCTCAATTGTCATTTCATAATCCGTTACCAGTTTGATTGAAGATGCAAAACTTACAAAATAATTACAGTTGCACGTTTCTCAAGTTTATTCCTAGAGCCTTAAACTTACCAAAAACAGCCCATTGTTTGCTGTATGAAAATTAAAGTTATAAATTTTTTACACCAGATCCGGCTGACTCTACCACCATTAGTCATCTCTGAAGTTAGTTGACACAAAGCACAATGAACATCTCCTGAAATACAAAGTGTGTATAAGCTTTTTCAGATTGGTACAGCAGAAGAAACAATATATTTTTTACATATTGATGGCATTATGTGGTTTTGGTTCTTTTATTCATCAGTTAATACTTGCTGTAGTAGTTTTAATGCTGCAACTCTAAATAAAAAAAACTACTGTCACATTCTATGTAACCTAAATAACTCAATAAAAACCTACCGAAAAACGTGCATGAATCATAGAAACGTGCACAAAAAGTTCTGGTACCACAAAAGGAATCCACTTATTTTTTGTTGCAAGATTTAATGCTTATTTTTCTTCAACAACTCTGTCCTAAAACATTTCTAGGACCACAAAAAACTTGCCCATCACTTTTTTAAGAGTTTTTTTTATTAATTTGTAATGTCTTACACATTTAGAGCTAGAATCTGCTCTGGGTAGTTGTACCTATTCAAATTAGGGGGATAACTTTGCAACAAAAAGCTCAGTTTCACCATCGTTTACGTACAGAATGCAATTCACTATGTCAATGATAATGCATGTTCTTATAGAGCTTCATGAAATTTTTGAGAAACATTTATAATTTGCTGAGATTTATAACCTTTAGGAAAAGTAAGCAAGCTTCTACTTTGAGTAATAAAACCTTGCAAGAGATTTTAATTTAGAAAAGTACATTTGAGTTTCTTGATAACTGGCTTGTAGCACGCTATTCAGCTTTGTTTCTTCCTATTTTCAGTTCATTTTTACCCTTCGTTTTCAAAGTTTACTGGGAGATTTTCTATAAGCATTTCGATAAATTTAAGAAAGAGCCTCTGCATTTGATTGACAGCAAAAATTTTGTACACAAAGAGGTAAGTAGTCCCTGGGTCTGCACCCTAAAAAAAAGAGAACGTCTTACAAGAAAATAGGTGGTAAAGTAATGTAATTTAACTTTTTTTATGAAACAAAAGCTCTTGAGATGGTGCAGCGAGGAGCGATGTAAACTATGGAGTACAAATTACATGCATAGTTTCATTCGCTTGACATTAAATGAAAGACCAAATGTGTAAAGTTTAATTCTGTGGTCACACAAAACCATCCATGTCACTTTTTGCAATGCAAGTATCTTGTTCTGGAATTGTCTTCTTCTTATAAATACCACTTGTTATAGCTATTGCTTGGGTATAGCCTTTTATTGAAATCAATTTTTTACTACATTTCCGGCAAGAACCCAATACTAATTCGAAGCCTGATATTATTTGAATTCATAAATGAAAGGAAGTAAAAAAAAGAGAATGCTGATACTCTAAATCATTATAGATAAAAAACAAAGTGAGTGAAAAATAAAATTGAATGGGTATTTTTTTAGCTATCAATCAACTGAGATAAAGCAAAAGATTTGACTATAAACAGCATTTTGCTTACTTTGTACCCAGTGCTTATAAAAACACTTGGGCAAGTATAAGAACACCACAAAAAGCATCTCATTCAGTTTTTTAAATAGAAATTGAAAAATACTTCGCTAAATTAAGCACCGCTGTTGGCAGCAAAGAGGTAAGATCAAAAAGTAACATACCTTCTCTTTCACATCATCATAACTATAATGCTGCCAAAGGTGTTTGCTGCTTTGCTTTTGCGGTAGTTGTCTCCACACTCGTGTTAACTATGAAGAAAATGTAAAAGAAAGTTGTATTTTCTATTTCAAGTTTGTATGTGAAAAGTATTAAATGACATTCAGCGCAACTGACGCCCAAAACATGATGGACGAAAAATAAAACTTTAAAAGTTTTTTTTTCCAACTCCGAAAATGAAAGCCTAGTTGATGGACATTCAAATATGATTAACATAAAAAGTGAGATATACGGTGTGCTTTGTTTTTTAAAAGCAAACACTTACTCAAATTGAAAATCAACCTCCAAGAAATTGAAATTCGTAAGTTGTTAAATGCTCTTCGGTTGGTCAAACTACAGTGTAGAACATAATTCACTTCAATTCACAGAATGTAAATTACAAAAACAAATTCGAAACAAATCCAGACCGTTAACTAAAACTGAGGTATCATTTGATAACTTTTGCTCATCAAAAATGTAAACATAATAATGGTTTCCTTACTAATGAAAAAAATTTGAAATTTTTGAAATAAAAATCTTTTGTCCCTGTTAGGGACACTCCCATTGCATTTTCTGCTTATTGTGCATATGAATGTTTAAAAATCATTAGAACACCACAAAAGAATGTTCATTTGTTTTTTCAATTATTAATTTTAAGATAAATTGTAAAACACTTGATACACTAATGAGCACTGATAAGATTACCCATGTCCATGAGTGCTTCAAGGTTTGCAGTAGCGGGCTTCCATACAGGTTGACTACAAACAAAGGCAGAGTAAAACAGTGCAACCCTTTCTATCTAACGCTTGTAGAGTAAAAAATATGAACAAAATTTAATGCAGCTAGTACTACAAAACTCAGGGACGAGGGTAACTGTTTGTAAATAATTCTCTTCTAAAAAATGGATAACTATCAATTTGAAACCGGAGTTGCCAAACAATCAAAGTTTATAACAAATTTATTATAATTCTCTGGCACTGGCAGTGATGCACACACAGAAAAAAGTGGAACATTTGGGATTAAACAGGTGATTAAACACTGTAATGATTAATATAAGAGTACAATCCAGCATCATTAGGGGTGATATCTGGTATTTCAGTAGAAAATTTGGGAGCGTTTGCTGGAAGGAGTAATTAAGGATTAAAATCAGACAATAACTTTGCCAGAAATTGTGGGTAGGTCAATAAATCACTCTCAGGGGATTAAACTCTGGTTTTAATCAGCTAGTAAGAACTTTACTACTCAAGCGATTACAATGTGGTTCTACAGTGTTGTTATTCTACAAGTCCTTAATTGTTAGCTTTACTGACCCAGTAAGATTTTTAATCCCAAAATGATTGAACTCTGGCTCTTATCTTCAAGTTGGATTTTACTCCTGATATGATTAAAATGGAGAAAAGCCTTGGCATTTATAGTATGATTACCTAATAGCAAGTGGGGGTATCAATGATCGCCTAAGCATACAGTCTTATTGTCCCTGAATAGGCTATTATTTTCCCGCTTCAATCACTAACAAAGAGAGCACACGAGGATGATGAAGGCTTACACAACTGTCTCAAAACTCTAAGTAAATGATGACACAGAAGCAGGTAAATTAGTTATACTATGAATACACAATTGTTTGTGTATTGATTAGTAACTAAGTCAAAATACTAAACTGAACAAATGATGTTGAATGTTGTTTAGTAACTAATTGATTGTTTTCTTTTTTGTCACATTCGAAACTTTTGAACTTGAAGTGGCTGCAAATAAAAGTTGCTACTACATCATAATTCTGCATTTTAGAACAGTCACCAACTAGAGATGTCCTTCTTTAAACGAAAATTGATTATACATGAAGTCAAGAGCTCACAGGTAATGAACAAACAGCTGTGATGTTGCCCAATCATCATTTTCAACTTCTGAAGGTTTGTTGGATTCGGTTTATTTTTTATTTTGGAATACCTTCTTATTGTTAAATGTGCCTAATGATGTCACTCTTATTTTAGGAGCTTGAAGATCAAAATCAGCTATCATCTCTCAGTTTCAACTTGGAATCTATTGCATGTACGCGGAGTGTACCCCAGTGGATCTATGTCCTAATAGACTATACTATAGTAATCATCATTCATTCGAGCCAGTTATTTTATCGATTTCTTTTCTATCTTCTTAGTTGGTTTTATGTTGTAATCGCTGTGTTTCCTTTTTAATGGTGTTGTACTGATCTCAGTTTCCTTGTTCAATACGAGTTGCCATTACATTCTGAAATAAGCTTTGTCATTTTCTAACAGCTAGATTCAATACAAAAGAATTACCTCCAATTCAAATCGCTTCCAATATTTAATCGCTCTCAAAGAAAGACCGTACAGACATAGCACTCAAGGAAGATTAATATTGATCCTAACTTTAATCAATGACTGGACTAGCAATGCTCCAAATACAATCATCATGCGATTAACAATATGCATATACAGTGATCAGAAATGCTCTTGTTTTTAATCCTTGGGAGACTAACTCAATCCAAATTTTAATCCTAAAGTGATTGAATACGGACCATTAACCAGTGCATTTGCTGTGGTAATAAATCACTCCCTGTTTAATCACATTTCAATCGCTCAGGTGATTACGTTCGTGGATAGTAAGAATTGATTGAAATAGGATTAAAACTCCTCCACGTTTTTCTGTGTGTGTGGTTTGAAACATATGGCAGTGATACTCAACTCTCAATCCCTCAAAAATAAATTAATTGATAACTTGTTTTCCAGAACGAAATTTAAATTCAACAAAAAAATTTATTTACTCAACTTTTGCAGAGCAAAACACTTAGGTCTTTTAAACAAAGTTCTAAAAAACTAAGTCAACGACAGACCAAATGCATCCAAGATTTCTTGTTTACAATAATTAAGTTTTTGGACTGCTGAGCACATTATGCTTAGATGTCTGTTTTTATTAGAAAATACTGAAAGTATGGGAAACTGTTTTGCTTTGCGCACTTTTAATATACAAAAAAGCTGGGACCAAAGATACATTTATTTTGTTTATAAGTTGTTAGCCTCAGTAGTTTACATTTTTCAACGTATGTGCTGTTTTCCCACAGGTTGTCTTTCGTCACTTGGGATGTGTCATTGCTTTTAGAGTTTCTACCACAAGGAGAGTTACGGACCGCAAGAAAAGATCAGCCAAGTGTGTTTCAAACATAATATGTAAGTTACAGTGTTGCAGACAATTCACAAAAATATCATGAAACACATTTTAAACATGAAAAATTGCTAGATATTTTCAAGTTTCCAGAGTGTGAACAAAGATACTACAAAAAAAAAACATGATTGCAAGCCATAGAGGAAAAATTTGCTGCAGACGCATTTCTTGGAGGCAACCAATCTACAGGAGAGTTTTGTCAAAAAAAATATATGACTACTAATTCAGCTTTAACCACCAAACTAGATTAGAAACTTGTGAACAAAAATAATTGCATAAAAAGAAAATAGCAGCTCTAACAACTGTTATAAAAGCATTGCACAATAAAGTGAAACTTTCTCCAGTGCTAGAACTGACCAAAATTGGGCCTGACAATTTTTTTTTCTGGTTTCTCTAGCTATGTTTTGTTGCGACTTTTAACATGCAACTCTCGCAAGCTGATCTTTCAAAATTTGCAACTAACCTGTCTATAGTTGTCTCTGCATCTTCTGTTTATCTGAAGATAACTATACAGTCCCTCCAAACCCAGGTTTATTTGTGATCGAACTACGTATCATGTATATGGTTACTTTTCCTCATTCTAGCAATATGGTTGAGCCAGTACACGTAACACAAATAACAGCAAGCTGCGATAGCGAAGTCTACTAGAATGCCCACTAACAACTAATAAGCAAGCTCTCAGCCACAACTACTTCATTGTTTAGTAGTTGTGGCACTATAAATGTTTTGTTCTCAGCTCCAGGCTTAGGGCTTGTTATGTAATTGCCCAGCTCGCAAGTGTGAGTCATTATATCCCACTACAGTCGAAAGAATGGAATCTTTTATATTTCATCCTTTCCACCGCTTATGGAAATTTTCCAGCTGAGATGGCTGGTTGGCTGTGATTAAGCGATTTCTTTTAAGTGATTAAGTGATTTTGACACTTTTTAGTATGATAAACAACTACAATTACTACATGGAAGCTAATCAACTGACTCATTTTTTCCATGCTCCATGGAATAGAAACATTATCATTATAAGTTTTCATGGCAACAAAAACACCACTTTGCCGGAAGGAATATATAAGTTTCCTTTTGTTATAAAAAAAGTGGAATACGAGCGCAGTAGCCAATGTATCTGATGAGTCGGTCAAGTGGCTACACAGGCCGATGTTTTGCATCGGAAGGCCTTGCGATGGGCGTTCCCGATGGGAGCGTCCACTTCGGCACATCGTGGGGCCTGTTTGTGAGCGTAACCCACATGTTGGTCTATGCCCGATGCCGAAGAAACATCGGCGTTCTCTGATTGGTTGAAACAAAATACTTTCCCAAGCTCATCAAGTTTAACCATTTACAACGCATTTCCGTTTGAATTTTTGTCAACAACAAGCATCCACTGCAAACTCCGAAGGAACTATCATTTACATCATGTTATAATAATAAAGTTTGAATAGTGAATTAGTTTTACAAGGTTCATAGAACAGTGTTAATTGACAATTTCAACATTACTGAGTATAAATATAATAATAATTAAAATTAATAACAAGTACAACAATGAAATAAAATTCATTATTACATCATTTGATTATTTATTATTTTTATTATTATAACTAATGAAAAATCACAATGAATAATATCGGGAAGATTTAATAATAAGCAGAACCACAAAAGACATTGAAAGCAATGTTCTCATGGTGAATAAGACCAGCCATACATCACAATGAAATTGTTCTTCAATTATTAGTGTTTTTATTGTGGTGATTATTATATCAGGGAAAAATAATTCGTTATTGGAAATGAAACAGGCAAAAAACCCGCACTTTGTGCCGTATGATTGGCTAGCTCAGTTGCAGCTCATCGATGCACTCGAGTACATCGTCACACTACTTCAGCCTGTGTAGCCACCTCCACGTAGCCACGAACCATCGTATAGGCACATCGGTATCAACCATCGGTGCAGTGTAACCAAGCCTTTAGAATCTCAAATGGTCTGTATTATCACATTTTGTTGGATAAAAACTTGAAGTCTGGAGTCTTTTTGTACTACAGCTTCTCAAGCGAAGTATCTTATTTGGTGAAGTGATACTGTAATGGAATTCGCCTAGTGCGGCCAACATTAGATAGTGTGCTACTGTTGATTGATAAGTAGTGCATGGATGAGTTAGCATGAAAGCGCTAGCTATACAAGAACATGCTTGTTTGGTTGAAAGCACAAAGCACCTTGCACAGATGAAGAAGAGGATCCAGGCACCCTCTCTTAGTCAAGGCCAAAATGCCGAGGATTACAAGCTAAGGACTAAGATTGACGTCATTGACATTATTATTAACGCTTGAATATTGGCGGCTAGCCAGCTAATGTATGCTATTTTTTATGCTTAGCCAGCCCATTGTGATTCATCTTTCTGTAGAGCCAGTTAATATTTCAGCCAATCATATGCTTTCCTTTTCAACTATTATGTTTTCCTATAAATAACAAGGCAGTTTGCCCAGTGCTCAAAGTTGTTTTAGATTTGCTTAGAGTTAGTCAGAATTAGTTTAGCCAAAGCTGAGATAGTATCTAGTCAATAAGTGTCAGCGATTGCTTGTACGAACGTAGTGTTGCCCAAGTGTTCAAGTTACTGTACGCTTGTAAGGACTATTTATCCAGCAAACTTTCGTGTTCTAGCTAATAAATTATTATTAATCTGAAACTTTGTGTGTTTAGTGAGGCCGGTTGCCTGTATCACTTAAGTTTGCATACCTTACTAACCGGATCTGTCTGCTATACAGACCTTCTACAACAGAGAGCCTATAATACCATACCATATCAACTGCCCTCCACAGAGAGCCCACGCTACCAGTCTATTTGCACTCTGTATTACCGTACTACTATTGCTATACAGTACAGGCACTTTCTAACAGCTGTCGGTGAAGGTATTGTCGTAAATCCAACCAAATCCTTTACAATATTATATTATACACTGCTTTATTCATGTTCCAGCCTTTCAATAATATACTTGCTAATTACTTATTGGAATCTAAATAGGCAGTTGAACAATTACTGACAGCACCTGCATATGAGCAACCTGATAGTTTAAGTTATTGTATTTGTTCAAAACAAAGAATGTTGTGGAATATTACCATTAATTACCATTATTTTCATATCCCAGAAACCCAACACTTTCGATTCGACTGGTTTTCTATGGCAATAATAGGTTACACTCCATAAATCTACCTCCTTGATCATTGTTAACAATTAGGCTAGTCTATTTATCTTTAAAGCCACTCACAAAAGAAACCAAATTTAGCTGCAGGTTTTTGCTCAGATACCAGTATCAGAACAATAAACTGAATAGACTGCAATAATTAGATCAGTACTGTTTTAAGTTATTGGATGTTAGATCAGTACCGCTGTCTTAAGTTAATGAATGTTAGATCAGTACCGCTGTCTTAAGTTAATAGATGTTAGATCAGTACCGCTGTCTTAAGTTAATGAATGTTAGATCAGTACCGCTGTCTTAAGTTAATAGATGTTAGATCAGTACCGTTGTCTTAAGTTAATAGATGTTAGATCAGTACCGTTGTCTTAAGTTAATAGATGTTAGATCAGTACCGTTGTCTTAAGTTAATAGATGTTAGATCAGTACCGTTGTCTTAAGTTAATAGATGTTAGATCAGTACCGTTGTCTTAAGTTAATGGATGTTAGATCAGTACCGTTGTCTTAAGTTAATAGATGTTAGATCAGTACCGTTGTCTTAAGGAAATGAATGTTAGATCAGTACCGCTGTCTTAAGTTAATGGATGTTAGATCAGTACCGCTGTCTTAAGTTAATGAATGTTAGATCAGTACCGCTGTCTTAAGTTAATGAATGTTAGATCAGTACCGCTGTCTTAAGTTAATGAATGTTAGATCAGTACCGCTGTCTTAAGTTAATGAATGTTAGATCAGTACCGCTGTCTTAAGTTAATGGATGTTAGATCAAAGCTGTAGTTTCACTTACAACCATAGTTACTGTAGACAGGATGTTAGCCTGGGATTTAGTGGAAAACCAACTAGTTTAACCAAGCTGGCTTGAGGTTAGTACAAACCCCCTCTCCAACCTGTGTTTATGTTTCCCAGCTGTCACACCCATCAACCAGTGATACATAACAGTCTTTACATGATATTATGCATTCATTGGTGTTTATAGTGAATTGTATCTGAAACAAGTTGGTGTGATGGATTTGAGTAGCATTTCATTTGTTTACTTATAGGTTTATTTTTTCATCCTGGTTCCACCCCTTCCACACCCCTTCAATGTTCTCTCACACACCCCACAACCGCTTCAATAGTATAACCCCCCTCACGCTTTCAAAGGGCCATTTTACCTTTAAAGACTTTTCCACCCGCACCTGCTGTTGTTATATAACTTCATATTACTGCGTACAAAGTGTTGGTATCGAAGACAATGGATACTCTTCGGGTATCTAGCTATTCAGTTAGAAATATCTTTTTGTTGCACCAATTATCATTTTGTTGCACCAATTATGTCTGATAATTTTATTTGCTAAAATGCTTTGGTAAAGCCAGTTTTTTTCTAGTTACCACAGAGGAGTGTTGGTATTTCTTTTACTTCACTTTGGCAACTTTAAAATGAACCTCTGAAAGGTTCCTTTCACGGACCTAAATTAATTCGCTAACGGCAATGGAAGTTGTTGTCTGTAGATGCTCTGTTGTGTTCACATCAAAAATTATTGCAATGTGAAACTTCCAGTTTTAGTTACAAAAACAATCACTTCTTTGATTTTTTGCGAAGCAGAAAAATCGCTAACCCATAAATAGCATAAAATCAACGAATAGGAGATTGGCACGTTATTATACCACCCGTTTTCACACAAGTTTTGTACTAAACAGAAATGCATTAACTTATTTCTGTCGGCATAAAGTTGAAGGAAGATAATTTGCTATAGAAAGTCATACATTTTGGCATTTACAAACTAACAAAACTATGCTAGTTGGACTCTACTGTATCATACAAGGGTAAGCAATCTTGGATTTTGGTTAGATTCATTATATCTAAGCAATAGAGTTACATTTGAATAGCTCTATCAATTTTTGTTGGTAGACAAGTATACCATTATTATTTATTAATACATTAAACAATAGAGAAAACTACAATAAACGTTATATAACATGTAGAGAGTGTTTTACAGACTGTTAAAGCAACATGTACATATAGTGATTGAGGTGGCAATTAACCTTAGCGATTACCAAAACTCTACACAAAAGTTGCAAAATTTCAAAGCAAGATTCATTCCTCAGCGATTCCAGTAAAACTCATTGTTACAAGCTGTAGCCTACGAGTTTTTACATTATTGGTAATAGATTGAGGCGTTGCAAGTGAAATGGTACTATTGAAAATGGCGATACAACATTTCTGTCTTAAAGCTTGTCAATCAAAAAAGTGGCTGGCAATTTTTTAATCAAACTTTCAGATAATTTCATAAACTTACAAAAAATCAGAGTGAAAATCGAAAAAATGAAATCCTCAATTGCTGAGCCCATTGGACAGGCACTGACTATTACTAACTTTCCATGTAGCGCTACATAATGGTGTCATGGCTCAGTGCTTCTCAATAGCGATAAACCATCACGCTTTTCCATGAGCCAGCAATTACAGAAAGCCAAAGGTCATGAACCCTAATTAGCGAGTCAACGGCGACTTTGAGCTAATGAGTCAATGAGTGAAACTACCGTGTGAAGGAAAATTGTTTCCACAAACAATTGGTTTTAAATGCTTTTCTTGTGTTTGTTTCATCTAATGCTACATACTCCACAGGAAAAAGTTTGAAGCAGCAGTGCTTGGCTAATGTGTAATTTATTTATTAAACTGAAAATAATTATTTATATTTATTATTATTTAACCACGGCCAATTGATTATTTATTATTATTTACTTTTTATTATTATTATCAATATCTAAAATAGGGAAAAAAACAATTAATATAAAATAAAACACATAAATATATTTGTGATCACTAATTCTGCATCATTTTTAATTAATATAAGTGGTCTTGAAAGGCAACTGTCTCATAGCACTGAAATTTCTGTCCAAATTATTTAATTATATTGACTGCAGTGATGCTGGAAATACAATACACGCATGTGCAAACCAGTAGCGCTACGGCATTCCCTATTTCCATAACGCTTCAGTGGTCTGGCGTTATTATAAGTCGCTACTTAGTAGCGACTTTCAATAGCGCCACATAATCACGACTTCAGTAGCGATATAGCCATTTCCAAGAGGGGAAAACCCGTGGCGCTACGGCTTAGCGCTACGGCGTCGCGTCATGGAAAGCCACTAAATATGTACACACGGCTTTACAGACATGTGATCACAATGTGTGCAAGGCGAGGCCACTCCTATTGAGTTAGCCAGCCTCTAAATAAAAAAATACATTGGAAGTTACTGGACACAGTAAGTCAAAGAACTTTATTCCAAAATTTTACTCATGACCATTTTATACCATCTGTAAGCAACAGATTTTTTAGGTGTAGGGACACCCCGGACATCTACATTGGACTCAAACCATAGACCTCAAACTCGTAGATGTTTAACATGGTGGTAGCATCCAGCTGCATTTGAACAAACTCGCCACTGATTGGTTGGTTACAACCAATCAGTGTGTAGAACTGGTTGAGAACTCCATCACGATAGGCACAAAGAGATTGAGGGTTGACATCATAGAATATCTTCTCTTCCTCCACAGATACAGTGATGATGGCGTTTCTAACTCTTTTCCACATTGTCGTGGAGTCTGCAAAGTGAATTATTCAGACATATTACGTTTGATCTATCTTATGACGCTATTGAATGATTACAGGCGCTCCAAACCGTGCATACAAGTGCATCAAAGAGATGTTTGGTACGATTATTGCTGAATTATTACTCACTAGCTTGATCAAAACAGAGTTCTAAAAGTTTCGTTTATAACTAAACGAGTTGCCCTTGATTTTTGAAAAAAAGCTTAAATTTACAAAGTACTTTTCAACGTTTGTTTCTTAAACTGTGCTTTTAAAGAAATCATAGAACGTTCTAGAAGGCGGCTCCACATAGATATTTCATCATAACCCAACAACATTAGAAAGATTAAATTGAACTGATTGCTACAAAGCTGTCTGCTTTAGACCATTAGAAGACTTGATCACCCACAGCTTATCATGGCATAGACAGTTTAAAACAAGTCTTGGAAGAAAAAAGTGCACATTCTGGCTCGTTGAGTTTTTAATCTGAGCAAAGTTTCGAAATTCGAACAAGAATCATTTTAAATATAACTAACTTGCTCTATTGAGAATTCTAACACCCCAGATACAGTGAAGGTCTAGTAGATTGACTCTGAGCCAAGGTTGCACTTCATTGTTTGTATGAGCAATGCTCAATCTTTCATCATCAACTGGTGGTAAGTAGATGCCATCAACCGCATAAGATCCATCTAGTGGCAGAGAATCGTCCCCTCTCAAATGAACTGATGACATTGTGACACGTTTGCCTTCAAAAATCATTGTTATGTAAATGAAAGCTGACCACAACGCCAACTTTATTATTAATTGAAAATTATATCATCTCTTTTTACGTGAAATAAAATATATGGTGCAATTACATATGGTTTTAGCAATAACTACCCTTCCCCTTCATTTTCTCTCTATCCAATAACATCCGGAAAGATATATTGAAATAAAATGTTGTGTTTTGTAAAGGTCTAGTTAGATTTTATTGTTACTGAATAACAGAGAGCATGTTAGCTATATAAACCACAGTATACCTCTAGCCAGCAGAGAGTTTGGTTCCAGTGGATGCTGTACATAAAACTCATCTTCTACCAACTCTGTGGACTTTATCCATAGATTGACACAACTAAATAAACTACAGGACTTCTCTGACTCATTGTACAGATAACCATTACAGGCATTGACTGTATTACACTTGAGTGTACAACATTCAACACTTGTCACTGTACTTCTGTTGAGTATATCATCTGGTCTCACTAATTGTACTTTGTTGAACAGTTTACCAATGCTGCACTCGGCAGATAAGATCAGCCATAGACATAGGAAACCTACAGTATAAAAATATCTGATTATGGAAACAATATTTCTCAACTTCTTGCTACCCTTTGTTGCTAAAGCAGACAGTTTTGCTGATCTGACATTATCCTACATTTGAAAGTGAGCTGAAACCAGTAGATACAAACACAACTATCAAATATAACTGACTGTTTTAGGAAATGTGCAATATGTATTTTAGGTAAGCAATAACGAAAGAAAGCATTCAGTACAAGCCCGCAGGAGATCTTGAAATCAATTCAAATGATGTTACGTTACAAACAACCAAACACTGACTACAAACATGTCATAGACATGATAAACATATGAAATCACAAACTTACAAGAAGACAGAACAAACATCTCTGTGGTTGCTACCTTCTGCTACCAAGATCCAGAAATAAATAACGAGATATAACTTGGATATTTGATAACTTTACTTACACAAATGAGACTTTATATCAAACAAATCAATGATATACCTTTGATGTACCGCTGTCTTAAGGAAATGGATGTTATATCAGTACGGCTGCCTCACGGAAATGGATGTTACATCAGTACGACTGTCTTACGGAAATGGATGTTAGATCAGTACGGCTGTCTTACGGAAATGTATGTTAGATCAGTACCGCTGTCTTTAAGAAATGGATGTTAGATCAGTACCACTGTCTTAAGGAAATGGGTGTTAGATCAAAGCTGTAATTTTACTTACAACAATAATTACTGTAAGTTTTATTAAAAAAAGCAGACAGGTCGTTTACTTATAAATAGTGATAGCTTGAGTTCCCAACAGTATGACGGAGTCTAATGCATAACTCCTTCACACGCTGCTGCTCTCCTATCAATCTATAAATGCTAATATCCATGTAGTAATGACCACAAATTATTATGTAACATTTATTCTCGACAATTGGAAGTGTAATTGTTGAAATAAAAGTCAGCTTTCATTATTTCTTACATTTGTCCTGAACTCCGAATCATCGAAAAATATCGTCTGTGAATTTTATGTTTCTTTTCTGTAGCTACATATGATTGTAACCAATAAATATGCCGGAGTTGATAAAAGAATAATAAAATACTTTGATTTTCATTTTTTTGTTGGTTAGCGATGAACTATAATGCAATGAAAATTTTGTGGTATAACCAGTAAGAAGTCGGACTAGCTACAGTCCAGGAAACAGCCGATGCCCGGCTTTGTTTAATGCATTAATAACTAGGTGATAAAAATACAGTCAGTCATATCGACAAACATTATTTTTGTTGGTCGTGTAAGTGTTGAAAAAAGAGAGCTTTACAGATAAACAATGACCATATGGCAGGCATCATGTTTATCAAGTTTTCCAAAGCTCTCAAGATTGTAGAATGAACAGAATTAATGGTTTAGCAGTATCATGTAAATATGCATGAGCTGAATGAGCAATTCATAACATTATGTCTTGTGTGTTAACCTTTGTTACTTATCATTGTTGTTGGTACATCAGTATTTGTTACAGCGTTGAGATCTTAGCCAAAGATCCACCTCTTGCTGCAGGTAAAAAACTTGTCATTGTCGCCACATTTTGCTAGCAACCAATCGCCATTGTCATTCTCGTCTCGCAGCTGTCATCATCATCATGTACACAGTGACTAAACATGCTCACACTCCACAGGTTTAGCACATCTGTTGACTAACATCACAAAGATATTGTACATTTCTGGTTAGGTCACCCGCTAACGAACTCTGAATATGGCTCCGGTAGAGTGCGCAATGACTAGTATATTTTGCTAGGTCAGGATTGCACCAAGTCAGCTGTTTCACTGTTACAAAATGTTAGCAACTTACGCGTTCTGGTACTACAGAAAGGGAAAGTTCTCACAAGTCTACTAAAACCTATCATCTTCACTGTACTACCCATGGTGATCATTAGGAGATGGAAGAAGAAAGTAACAAAGACCACTTTAGTGAAGACAAGAATTGCAACACTGACTAATGATTTAAATATGGCACCTAATTGTAAGATTGCATTGTACTAGTTCTGTCATATAAATCAACTCGCTGAAATGGCCAGTTAAAGCCTGCTTTCTTTGTTCCAATTGCCACTGAGGGTGGCTAGAACTTCAAATAGCTTGTTTTGGCAATTCAGCAAGATCATGTTTTACACACTTGAAGTAACACGCTGTCAGAAGTAATAATGTTTGTTTGTTGGTTTGCTGCCTTGTCTTTCTATCTTGAACGTGAAAGTAATGTAACACAAAAATTTGGATTTCAATTACAAAGATAATTACTTTATTGATTTCTTGAGAAATAGGCTGGTTGGATAACCAACAAATAGTAGAGAACCAACAAAAGATGGGTGTTTGGCACATTGTTAGACCACCCGTTTGCACTCATTTTTTAGTGTTAAACAGAATTATGCTAACCTATTGCTGGTTTTGAAAGGTAAAAGGGAGAAACATAAACTATCATGCCGAAGTTTAATGAGATGCAGTAATTATCTGTCAGCATTTAAATTATGATTGAGTTATTCTATCACCTGTAGTGAGCTGACTAACATACCAGTTTTGTTTATTACCCAACAAATACCAAAATACAGATGACTAATGGACAGACATCCGCAATACACTCTAGACCAGACAGTTGACTTTACTTGACACAAAGACTAAATATTTTCATCACCGACAACTTGATAATTAATACACTCCACAAACTCCAGATGTTTTAGGCTATGTCAACCATAGACATCTAAACCATATCCAATCCAATATAGACCTCAAGTTCATAGATTTTCAAAAAGTCAGTAGCTTTCAGTTGCATTTGAACTAACTGACCACTGATTGGCTGGTTACAACCAATCAGTGTGTAGAACTGGTTGAGAACTCCATCATGATAGGCACAAAGAGATTGAGGGTTGGCATCAGAGAATATGTTCTCCTCCTTCACAGATACAGTAATGGTGACATTCTTGGCTCTGTTCCATGTCCACCAGGTGTCTAACAAGTAAATTAATCAGACATATTCTAGGTTATGTAGCTGATTCTTGTACATTACTAAATAAATCATTGAGTGTTTGTGCGTATTTCAAACAATGCACAAATGTGTCTTGATTAACTTGTGTGGTATAGCCTAAGTGAAGTAATCAAAGTGTGGTCAGCCATTTGCAGCGCTATTAGTAGTAATATATGAGCAGATCTCCCTACCAAGTGTTTTTTTGTGGATTACACTTCGGGGTGAAAGCAATGGGTTACGGCGTTGGATGAATTCGCCGAGTTAATATTGTATTCATTTGAGGGTATTTGAGTGGCATTTGAATGGCATTTAAGTTTTGATTATTTTTTTTACTCAATTTGAACCTATACGGTATTTAGATTTTAAACGTATGGCATCTAAATTTTGAATGTATGGCATTTGAGTTTTGATCATTTTACATAATTCGAACTCATATGATAACATTTTGATGAAGATGGAATTGTAATTGCCGCTGAATTGTTTTTGTATATGATATAACTATCTACAACACTATAGTTATTGTTATAGTTTTATTATTACATAATAAGTATTACATTATTTGCTTACCGGTGAATGTAATAAAATAGATATCATAATAAAGTGTAATAGGTTGAATATATAGTGTTAAAGTCTATAAAAACTTTTTAATTTGTAAAGTATTTGATGACTTTACAAGAAATATCATCACATTCAGGTTCAATGATGATGAGAAGATTTTCTTCAAGTTTAAGTTTACTATCTTCCGATACAGACAGAGAAAGTTTTGAAAAATCCTCCAAATCATTATAACTAAAAACTCTATAAATTGGTGGTGTTGAATCTGTAATTGCTACTGAATTGTTTTTGCATATGATGTATCTATCACACACGCAATCAGTAGTAGTTTCGATTTCTTCATAATTGTATATAGTAGAGTTTGTAGGGCTTGGGTGTTCCAAAATTAAATCGACTAAACCCATAGCTTGTAGAAGAGATGGAATTGATGGTGATAAATCTGGAACTACTGTCTTGTTTTTAGTTTTTGTCGATGTTGAAGTTGTAGTGGTTGTTGACGTCGTTGTCTGCGGAGTTGTGGTGATTGTTGTCGTTGTATGTGGAGTTGCAGTGGTTGTTGTTGAAGTTGTTCTTCGACTCATAGTTAGTAATCCCTCATCGTATAAACGGATGTAATTTAAAGCTTCAGCGGTTTTGCAAACAAAGTAGTGTTGAGGCCACATATCATGAGTGTCACAGCTTCTACGTAGGTGAGCAGGTTCCATGAAACATATGAGTGTATGCATACGATATTTTAAGTTTTTTCTTAAAATACGAGTTACTGAATCAACCGTTTCCATATTAAGAATTCCCCAATAACATCCGGAAGTTATATGAGATAAAGTGAATGGTTGAATCTCTGTTGCAAGACAATAACTGCTTAGGATTGGGAATAATAGAAGATAGATTCGGTATTTCATTTTTATTCAGAGAGGGAGAGAGACTTTTAACCTAGTTTATGCTTTCATCATCTACAGTTAACTGTCTTGCATTTCAGTGGATTTTGGTTAATATGCTTCAACTAAAGCTCTATATATATAACCTTGGGATTGCATTTGTCTTTGTTATCTCCTTGACATGTGATACTGATGATAATTTTGTTTTGAATAGACTTCAAACTTTCAAAACTCGAAAATGACAAATTTACACCTTCAATACCATTGATGTTAGTGATGATAGTGGCTATTTTCGGCTTCTCGTTGGTTAAATGATTGCATTCCACGCATGCAAAGTTGACTGTCTCAAACTCTTCTGTTAGTGGACAGATCAAACGTGAGGTGTTGTATTCAAATACACACAATTCCCCATTCCAAAATAGTTTTGTATTTTGAGTAAGTCCTTCCGTATTATTTTTAACCCCTAATGCACATTCCTCCTGATTCAGAGTGTATTTTGTTGGAGTATTACAGGTCAGGGTATCTGTAGAAGTTTTGTTTTTGCAGATCCAAGAAGCGTTTTGAGAGATAAAAAAACTGCAATGTAAATAGTTGGAAGGATAGAGTCTCACACAGTTTGTTCCATTTTCATCTTTATATCGAATACTCCTTTCAAAAGGTGAAAAAAATAAGACATCATTTTTTTCCATAACTCCATCTATACATTCATCGACTTCATCGACATAAAATACTTCGCTGACATTGAAACTGTCGAAAGTCGAAAATGATGAATTCACACCTTTGATGTCATTGATGTTAGTGATGTTAGCTGGATTTGATTCCTCTTTTACACCTTTGATATCATTGATGTTAGTGATGTTAGCTGGATTTGATTCCTCATTTACACTTTCGATATCATTGGTGATAGTGATGTTAGCTGGAATTGATTCCTCGTTGATCGAATGATTGCATTGCAAGCATGCGAATTTGAATGTCTCAAACTCTTTTCTTAGTGGACAGATCACACGTGAGGTGACGTATTGAAATGCACATAATTCCCCATTTCGAAATATTTTTGTATTTTGAGTAAGTCCTTCCGTATTATTTTTAATACCTATTTTACATTCCTCTTGATCCAAAGTGTATTTTGGAGTATTACAAGACATGGTATCTGTAGAATCTTTACTCTTACAGATCCAAGAAGCATTTCAAGGAATGAAAAAAACGCAATACATATAGTCGGAAGGGTAGAGTCTCACACAGTTTTCCCCATTTTCATCTTTATATTGTATAGTCCTTTCAAAAGGTGAAAAAGCCTAGACATCGTTTTTTTCCATAGCTCCAGCTAGACATTTATCAATTTTGTTGCTATAAAACACTCTACTAGTTTTGAAACTATCAAAACTCGAAAGTGATGAATCTTTGATGTTAGTGATGTTAGCCGGTTTTGGTTCCTTGTTGATCGAACGATTGCATCGCACGCATGCAAATTTGAATGCCTCAAACTCTTTTGTTATTGGGCAGAACAAACGTGAGGTGTTGTATTCAAATGCACATAATTCCCCATTCCGAAATAATTTTGTATTTTGAGTAAGTCCTTTTGTATCAATTTAACTCCTATTACACATTCCTCCTGATTCAGAGTGTATTTTGTTGGAGTATTACAAGACACAGCATCTGTAGAAGTTGTGCTCTTGCAGATCCAAGAAGCGTCTCGAGGGATGAAAAAGCCGCAATATAATAAGTCAGGAGGGTAGAGTCGCACACAGTTTTTTCCATTTTCATCTTTATATCGTATAGTCCTTTCAAAAGGTGAAAAAACCAAGACATCATTCTTATCCATAGCTCCGGCTATACATTCATCAATTTTGTTGGTATAGAATACTCCACTAACATTGGAAAATGTTAGTGTCAGTAGCAAGATAAATACGCAGCTCATTTTTTAAAATGTTTTTGCTTTCAGTGTTGGAAGTTGAATACTTTCTTTCTTGATGTTCTTTCTATTTATACGTAAGTGGCTAGTGGCTTATTCAGCTCTCTCAGCTGATTTTGAAGATGTGAAACAATTCCATCAAAGTGGTTACCAAAATGTAAGTATGGTTCCAATCGAGATTGAGACAAAAGAACATGTGTTCCTGTCCAGCGAAATGAAGTCAAACCTCTTAAAATCGAAATATCTATCGAATCACCTAGTTCAGCATCTTTCAAACATTGCTTTATATCAATCAGTTCGATCGCTCTTTTGAGATCTTCAAAATCTATCAACTTGTCTTGCGGACAGCATACTTTTGGATCAAAGCTCCTAGAACAGTTTAAGCATTCGAGAGGATTTGCTCTTGAAATACAATTACAGCTCATAAGCATGCTTTGTATTGATTTACGAACTAGATTGAATCCTAACACAAAATAGAATACTTCTTCGGTGATGAGTTGAACAAAAAGAGGATTCGAACGCTCTAAAGGAATGTGTTCAAAATGAGTCCTTATGAACTTAGGAACAAAATCAGCCAATGTAGCAATTGACTTGAATCCTTGAGTTTTTCCACCCATGTTTCTTCTGTAGTTCAGAGATAAATGAAGCAACATTTTTTGCAGCAGTTCTTTTATGAGTCCTCAGATATATTTGTTGAATCAATAGTTATTATCGGGTTGACTGAGTCTTCTTTTTCATCAGGAGTATGAGCATATGGATATCCTTCCGCTATCGCAAGCAATTTATCCTTTAGACGTTGATAAGCCAGTTTGCTCTGACTAGCAGGTAATAGGTAGGGATTTAATCTTGCTCTCAAATTTGTTAACATAAAAGGAGACTTCAAATGATCGGAGGAAAGATCCAAAAAAGCATTAATCCATTCATCATGCACCAAAAAACCCATTTTAGCGTTTTTCAAAACTTGTCTTCTATCAATCCAGTCGATAGCATCACCCAATTCTTTTTGGTAGGTGTGGCACCTTCAACCATTTCAGCATATCTTTTACAAGTGATACATTGATCATCAACGTGTGAACAGTAACAGTTTAGTAGTGATAGATTGGTTGCTTGCTTGTAAAAACTTCCTCCTAGTACACAGTATACACATTCTTCCGTAAAATAAATCCTCAACATTTCATCAGAAACCTCAGCCAAAAAAGTCTTAGGTCCTATAGCATCGGAAGCTTCTTGGTGAGCAAAGTCTTCAACACGTAACATATTTGTTGTTATTCCGTTGAATTACAAAACGAGAATTATTCGTTTTCAAATTGAAATCCTATTTAATCATTCATTACTTTTTTCTTTTTTTTGAGGTTAATTGTTATGCTAGCTCATGTAGATCTTCATAAATGCTTTAATTTCAACCTGACAACCATCAATCGGGCAAGGTTTTACTTCTGATGAGCATTCAGTAAGTGCTTTTTCCTTACACTCACTACAGTAAATGAGATGACCACATGGAAGAGAGATATGATTTGCGAATACTTTTTTTTCATGTGACTCAGTCACACATTGAGCGAGTTTGTTTTGCTTCATCTGATCTTTATCTATTTTTAACGATTCAATTGATTTAGCATCATTTTGTAACAGTGTTGGCGAATTCTCAACAGATGTAAAATCATTTTCAAAAGTATGTAAGGCTTCAATCATAAAACCTATTCGCTCAAAAGGTTTTCCATTTAACACTAAAACTTGTTCGATATCGTTTTGACTGTATCCTAGTTTTTTGCAGATAAGTTTCATTTCTTCGGTGTCATTGTTTTGTGTTATTCGTTTCACTTTTTCTCGATATTTTTCAGCCCGCCGCTCACACCTTTTGCCTTTTTCCGTTCGTGCGTAAACATCCTCAACATACTCTTCACCTTTACTCCCGAGTAAAAAAGAACAGTCTGGAAACCATCGACAGTGTTCCTCCCACGGTAGATCACTCTCTTTCCATTCTTTAAGTTCACCCGAGCAAAAGAAGCATTTTACACTATCTCCGAACTTAGTATAGAAAAAACCTGCATTGGAAAGGAGTTTCATGGAAACTTTACCCTTCCATTGTTTGAAACTGTCTTCTCTAGATGTTTCAGTAGCAAAACGAGGTGTACCAGCACGATCAATCGATATACCTAGAGGTAATACTTCTGCAGTTAAATCTCCTCTTCTAGTTTTTTGTTCTTCCATGGTATAACTTTTGACAATTGAGATGTTTTTCATTTCATCTGCAAGTAGTTTCCTAGGTCTATACACACGATTGTGAGTGTTAAATCCTCTAACAAATCGACAAAACGGAAAACTTTTAGCATGTTCTTTCATCGGATGTTCATTTCCATCTTTCCAGTTTAGTAATATCCCTTGGCAAAAAACACAACGAGCAGCGTTGTCTTTTTCAAGGTTATAGAAACCAGCTCCAGCCATGTTTTCACCACAATGTCTACCTACTCGTCTCCAGTTTGTAAGAAATTATTTTCTTTGATAACTTTCATCAAGCATTAAAGTCTCTCTTTCATAAAAAGAGAGTTCATTGTAAATGAACTTGAAAAAGTCCGTTGGGGAAAGTTCCGCAATAGTTTTTTGTAATTTTAATGACAAAAGACTACAGTGATTATCCGGATAAGTTGCGACGACATAAGTTATTGTAGTGGTATCAGGAAAAGTTTGTTGTAAAAACAACGAGGAAGTAACGAGTAAATTATTATCTATCCATCCGATGGAGTCTTTAGTATTTTCAAAGCAATTCCGATTTTTTTTCTTCTCTTTTTTTTCATTATAAATAGTGTTTGTTACATATCTGTTGTTTGTTACTCGACACATTATTTATATACAACTTAAGTAGTAGCTTCAGTTATTACTCAAGTTGAAGTTTTGTTGGAAAGTTCTTTCCCTTTGACCTAGTTCGTTGTTATTCTAAAAAAAAATGATAATGCTTTGTAGCAAAAAATAAAAAAATACTAGGGTTTCAATTTTTTTCAATATACATCTGTACTTGAATTGATTACTATTGTAATAGAATGTGAATACTTACATCAGAAATGAAAACTTGTCTTTCTTTGAATTAGATGAATGATATTCATAGTTATATGTAGTATATGCTTCATATAAAATTCGGATGAAGAAGGAGTACTTTTTTTCATTTTGAAGTCCTGAAATAATAATAATAAATCATAATTAAAACTTACATACATCATTTCTGATAACTCAAATAGTAAATAACCATGTTTTTCAGAAAAAATTTTCACGTTTAAATTGATTACAATTAAAACAAAATGTAATACTTACATCACAAATTAAGGCTTGTTTTTCTTTGAATTAGATGAATTATACACATAGTTGTTTGAACTTCAGCTGTTTCCTATGTAATTCAGATGATGAAGAAAGAGTACTGTAGTAGATGATGATGTAGTAGATCTTGTTCCTTCAGTTACTAACAATGAAGTGAATGCTTTCTGTATGAAAATGTAATAAGAAATTTGCCTGTACTACATCTATGAATTTGATTGATTGGGTTGCGCTTTGATTGTCTAATTCATATCCTACATAGTAGAGACAAATCCTTAGGTCTATGTGTAATGTCTGAAAACTTTGAATGCCAACAACCAGAGTTCAACACGTGCGCAAGTGAAACAAATTGAAGTTATTGTCATTAAGTAACCAACAGGTGGAAGTTGTTTATGAGATTGTAATCAAGGATTGCAATGGAAAGAGTAGTGTGTTTCCAATTTTAAGCTCAAGTCTATTTTTACATTTAAAACCAAATAAAACCAGCATTGATATAAAACCAGAGGTATATGTCACAATTGAGAAATTGTTTGCCACCAGGTAATAACAGTAAGTTAAAATTAGTAAGTTAATATATAGCAAGTAACATACCAGCAGTAGAATAGAAATAGAAAGTTTAGGAACTAGCAGTGCCTATATTAATAAAGCAGAACTTGCCTTTTGAATCCGTAGACTGAAGTGAAGATACAAAACTTTTCAATCTCTTTTATAGGCATGTATAATATTTATATGTGCTAAAAATAACCGATTGTTTCAATTGGTCAAAGTTGCACCAGGATCTGGTTAAAAGGTGTGAAAACAACAAGAAGATTGAAAAATCATAAGTCATAATATAATATTCATATTTCCGTTATTTTGAGATTAGTTCTAGGGTTTAGCGGTTTTCTTTTCCTTCTTTTTACTTGGTTTTAGCATAAGATACTTTGAGTTTGGTACGGGTGTAATTTCTGCTGTGATGTATAGCTGTAGATAGTTTCGCTGACGGTTGGCTATTTCTTTGTCTGGGGTGGTGGTTTGGATTGGTGTCAATCTGTTAGTTCAAGGTAGACTGAGCTTCCTCTTCACTTTGCCAGGACGGTGCGCTTGTGTGCTGTGTTGACATTCTCTGCTAGACTTGCTTGTAAGCTGATGTGAAATGTCGGGCATATGGTGAAATGTCAGGCATATGGAAGGGATTAGTCATAAGTTGTATAGAAAAGCAAAGTCATGCTTTGTATGAACTCAAGTAACTATGCTCTCGTATGTAACTGTACATTATACCTTCCTTTTCCAAATGGTGTCGACCCCGACACCAGGCCATCATACCGAAAACGAGCGTGAGAGGCCATATGTATGTGGCTCATCTGCAGGATCATCAGACGAGGATGAAGGCGGTGACGATCCTTCCTCAATGGTCATCTTGGGTATCTTATACCCCTTCCTCCATGGTTTGGATGCCACACTGGAATTAGAGCGCTTCTGCAGTTCTCGCTTCAGTCGCTTGATCTCTACTTCCTGGGCACCAACTCTCCCTCGCAGCGTACGGATTTTAATTTCCATGGAGGTGGTCCTGATCCAAAGGAGCCGCTTTGCTGCTGCCAGCTCCTTCCTCAAAGCCGCAATCTCCTTAACTGTGGGAGCCTCCATCTCTGCAACAAAGACTCATAACTCAAGGCACAGGGATTGCCATTTGGAGCAGCCGCTATTACACAGCCATACATACCAGACATGATAATCAGGAGAAACGCTGCCGAGGTCCGCAACCGCTATTTCACAGTTACCTCATGACCCCGTAGCATGGTCCTCACAAAGGCGGGCCATAGGTCAAATGAGATGCCTGAAAGGTATGTGTCTCCATATCCCATTTGAGACCGAAGTATGGCCCAATTCCCCGCTCTAAATAGTGAAGGAGATGGACCCACATGTCATGAGGATGTGGTAGGTCAGGCGACACCGGCTCGTAATAAGGCCGCCTTGCATTTGGCTGGGCCAAATGCTCTGCGAGCCGGCTCATCCACATCCCCAGCAGTGTGGATCGAACAACAGGGCTGTTGGGGCCTGAACAAGATCCCACTGTCGCCGCAGGCTCCTCGGCAGATTCATCTTCAGGCTCCTCATCAGAGCGCAGGGTCAGGGTCGTGGACGGCCGTAGAGACTGCTCAGCCCTAGAGCGGCAAAGGCTGCTACGAAGTGCGGCAACCTCGGCCACCCTCTCTGAGAGCTCCTCCTCTAGCTGTGTAACCCTGCGCTGCTGACTTTCCAGCTTCTTTTCCAACACGCCCACCACCTCCTTCATGCCTTCCAAGTTCCGCTGGCGAGCAATCCTCCTCCTCTTCCTGTCCGCTGCTCTCTGGGAAGCCGGTGCCTCCTCCGCTGAGCGCTTTCCAAGTCGAGCAAAGACAGTAACTTTTTCAGCAGACATTCTAAAATCAATCAAGACCATAACGTTGGGTCATGTCACAAAGCACAAGAAATCTTGACCACCGCTATTTCACAGTGAGCAAAAGTCCATGGAAACTATTAATACACATCGCTATCTCACAATGCAATTGGGATTAAATAGGAGAGTGCCGCTATCTCACAACACTACAAATACCCAGTATATATAACACAGAGATGTATAAGCAAAAACCCATAGGCACCAGTTCGATACAAACCAAATAAAACGCGAGACCTCGCTGTTACACAAAGTCACGGCTGCCACCGCGGCAGCTAGTTAATGCGAGCAGATGATCTCAAATAGTATTTTCTAGGGGCTGCTGTCCACAAGTCAGGGGCCTCAGGGAGGGAGTCATTTTCCGTAGTCTCCGGCTCAACGACTTTACTAACTTCTGGTTCACTTTCCTCCGTCAACTCCTCAACCGGAATCTCATGCACCATGCGCTGCTCTTTCCGCTTTGATGCTGACGCCCCCGGCAACTCATCATCCCACAGGAACTCTGGGACGGTCCTAGGTACTGCACGCTTCAGGTGGTTCAGGTGAACCCACATGCTCTTCCCTTTGTTTGGTGTGGCTGGTCCAACAAGTCCATTAACTCCAAGAATTGCACTGAGCTGATAGGGGCCCTTGAACTTTGGCTGTAGCTTGGGTGATAGGCCAGCTTGTGGGGTGGGTCTCATCAAATACACCCGCTCTCCAACTTCTAAACTTGACGGGTTGGTGGATCTGTCATGGTATTTCTTTTGGCTCAACGACGACTTCCACCCTGTCTCCCTGGCGAGATCATATGCTTCTTTCAATTTACGGTGGAGTTCAACCACATACTCTGTTTCAGATTCATAGGTCTGTTCAGCATCAGGGGCAAGTAGGTGGGTGGGTAATCTTGCTTGTCTTCCATGTTGCAATTCAAAAGGGGTGTGTCCAGTAGACGAATGAGTACTTGTCCGATAGGCCATCATCACCATGTCCAAATAGGTACACCAGTCTTGTTGATTGGTGTTGACATATTGACGCAACATCTCTGCCATTGTGCGGTTCCATCTTTCCACAAGACCTTGTGATTGCGGGCGGTATGCACAGGATAACTGCTGCTTCATTCCAAGTAGCTTTGAGACTTCTGCAAAGAGGGTTGATGTGAACTGTCTTCCTCTGTCTGACTGAAGCATCAAAGGCACTCCATGTCTGGTAATCACCAGACTCAGGAATGCCCTAGCCACCACTGGTGCTGTTGCAGATCGGAGGGCAATGCATTCCGGCCACTTGGTGAACTTGTCCATCATGCAGAGAATCCATTTGTTTCCACGGTTGGATGTTGGTAAAGGTCCCACAAGATCTATGCACACAATTTGCCATGGCGCTGTTGCTTGGGTCAGTTGCATCTCTCCTGCAATTGGGTGGGTAGGCATCTTCCTGGTGGCACATCCTTGACATGATGCAACCCAATTCTCCACATCAGCTCTCATCTTCTCCCAATGGAACCTTTGGCTGATCTTCTCGTAGGTGCGGGCTACTCCAAGGTGAGCACCCCATGTGCAATCATGCATTTCTTCTAGAATTCTACCCTTCAACTGTTGTGGCACAACATAACGAGCTCCAGTGGGTGAGCGGTCCACAATCACTGCCAATACACCATCTTGTAATATAGTATAGTCCCTCGCTAACTTCTTGTTGGCTCCGTCAATTTCTTTGATCTCTCCATGCAAATAGGCGAGAATCTTTGCCAACTGAGGGTCCTTCTTCTGTTCTTTCAAGAAATAGTCCGGTCCATCTCCAACTCCAAGCTTAAATGTGGCTCTCACTCTCGCCGGCTCTCTGGTGTCATGCATCAGTGTTGCAGAGTTAATGGGATACATCCTGCTCAAAAAGTCTGCTGCACCTTGTTTCCTTCCTTCTCGATAGAATATTTTCACGTCAAATTCTGCCATCTGCTGAATCCACCGCATCATTCGTGGGCTGTCACATTGCTTGATTCCCCAGCTGAGGCTCTTTTGATCACTGTAGACAAACACTTGGTGACCATAGACATAATGCTTCCAGTGCTTCAAGCTGAGGATGACAGCGTACAGCTCCTTTTCTACAACCTCATATCTGCTTTCAGCACCGTTGAACTTTTTACTGTAGTAGGCAATTGGACGCTCTCTTCCTTCTACAACCTGCCCAAGCACGGCACCACATCCAGCATTGCTAGCATCACATGAGATGATGAAGGGCTGGTCAAACTTTGGGTAGATCAGCAACGGACTTTTGGTAACCATCTTTCTCAATTTTTCAAAGGCAGCCTGGCAGTCATCAGTCCACTTGAATTTTGTTTCCTTCTTTGTCAGGTTGTTGAGGGGTCTTGCTATGTCAGCAAATCCCGGGATGAATCGGCGATAGTAGTTGACAAACCCAAGAAAGGAGCGCGTGCCTGTGATTGTAGTGGGTGGTTGAAAATCAGCTAGCTTCTTGACATTAGCTGGATCAGGAATGACTCCTTCCGTTGTAATGAGGTAACCCAGGAATGGCAGTTGGTGGCGCGCAAAGTTACATTTCTTCATTTTCAGCCTCAAGTTGTAATGATCCAAGCGCTTGAAAACCTCTTCCAAGTGTTCTAGGTGCTCTTTCCAGGTCTTCGAAGCAATCAGTATGTCATCCATGTAAAGCATGCTGCTATGGAACAGCAGTCCACTCAAGACATATTGCATCAATCGGCTGAAAGTTGCAGGGGCATTCTTCAATCCAAAGCACATGTATTTAAATTCAAACAAACCTCTCGAGGTAATAAAGGCCGTGTACTTTTGAGACTCTTCCTCCATGGGAACTTGCATGAAACCTGCAAACAAGTCTAGGGTTGTCAGGTATCGGGCTCCTGAGAGAAATTCCATACTCTCATCTACTCTTGGCAGAGGATAGCTGTCAGATACGGTCACTGCATTGAGTTTTCTGAAGTCCACACAAGGGCGGATGCTTCCATCAGGTTTTTTCACAATCACTAAGGGTGAGGCGTAGGGAGAGCTGGAGGGTGTGATGATTTTGGCTTCGAGTAGGCTGTCTAGTTTCTCATCCAACTGTTGTCTCAAGCTGTTGGGCACTCTGTATGCTTTTTGTCTAATTGGCTTGCCGTCTGTCACTCGTATAGCATGTTCCACAGCGTTGGTTCCTGGCAGTTCAGATTCATCCTTGGCAAAGAGGTGATCATACTTCTCCAGCAGAATCTTCAGTTGTCTCTCCTCTTCCCATGTTAAAGTGCTGGTTTCGAGGTCCAAGCCATCTAGTTTGGTATATCCACATGCTGGCGGGGGTGGTGTTCTGTCAACCTTGGGTGATGGTTTTGCTGCTTCCACTGAACCCAACTTTTGATCACGATAAATAGTGATTGGGTGGGCTGCCGGGTTGATGACTCTTACGGGCATTGTATCTCCTGCGCTAAGTAGTGTCCTCGGGCTCATGAATAGATGATATTTCTCCGGATCTTGTTCAAACACCAGAGACTGTCCTGGCTTGATAGGGATGCTTGATTTTCCTTGAACAATCATTATGGTCCTTGCAGGGACGGTGACTTGTTCGACAGCTGTGAACCCAAGAGGTGGTGCTTTTGACTGCTCTAAGGGAATGTACTTGCCTCCAATCTTGATCTTTCTGGAAGCTGTGTCTAGCATAATTGGTCCCCATTTTCTCACACAGTCCATTCCAAGAATTCCATCTTGACAACAGCCTGGGAGGACTCTGAAGGTTTGTCTGACCTCTAAGTTTCCTATGCTCAGATCTAGTTCCACTTCTCCTGTCAGCGAAAGCTTCTCTCCAGTTACCGAAACAGCGGTAGGGCATGTGAGAGGCTGATGGGCAACTCCTAATTTTTTCATCATGTGTCCAGATATCAGGGAAATCGCAGATCCTGAGTCAAAGAGAAACCTACCAACTTTCCCGTTGACAGTGGCCAGGATGATGATGCAAGGGTCTCCAACATTTATCTTGCAAACCGGGTGGACATCAGACAGGGGAAGTCTCCTTTTCACAACATCTTCTATGGGTTCTGGTGGGGTTTCCTCCAGAATGGAAAGATTGTTGGTTTCTTCTTCTGTTGCTTCAATTTTTCCACGTCGCTGCTTTGTACGCCTCCATTTATTTCTTACTGTGGTTTTCAGTCTCATCAGTTGTCGTTGGAAGAGTTTCATCGCCAGATAAATGGTCACTATGAAGCATATCACAAAGACCCAGGCATGGAATGGGCTCTTGAAAAGCAAGAGTAGGGAAGTCATTCCTCTAGACATTATGTTGGCTGAGATCTTTTGGGCTACTGCTTCATTGTCAGCAAATTCATGTTGGTCAAACTGGGCTCCGAGCAAGGCTAGGACTTCCGCTTGAGCAGTTGCTGTATGTAGGAGGGCATTGAGGTGATCAGTTGGTTGCAGTTCCTGCCATGAGTACATTGAAACTGGTTCAAAGATCATTGGCTTCATCAAAGGGTCTTCATTCTTGTTGATCGGATAGTGCTGGGTGTGCAGGGTGGCTATGTCTCCGACCTCAGTGACTTCACCAATTTGGCGATTGTACACGTAGACTTTGTCATTTATCCTAATGGGTGTAGAGGAGACAAGGGAACAATCTGTAGGAGTACCTTGGTGGGATATGACTAGGGTTGATGAATCCATGTATCCAGCAGAAGATTGGTTGTGGTACAGGAAGCTGATTGGTATCTCCTCGGTGCACTTTTGAGTCTGGGCTGTGAAGGAGTATGAGTTGGTTTCAACTGGTAGGCAACTCCACACTTCCAGGAGGTTGTCTCCGGATCTGCTATACAGCAACGAATTGTTGAGAAGGGCTCTGACTGTTTCAGTTGGCTTGGTTGTTGCTGCTAGTTTCATCAGAGTTGCGGTAGCTTGCATGCTTTCACAGGTTGACTTCAATAGGTGTTGGTAGGAATACCTTTGTTCCTTTCTCACTCGCAGGTACAAGGCTTGCAGCTCAGCAGCAAGTTCATCTGAGGTCACCACTCCGACATCTATAGCTTCTCTCTTTCTTCGTCCTAGTTCTCCACTGATTGGTCCGTCATCTTTTTGTTTGAAGATGAAGGGGATAGATTGGTCTGAGATCTGTAAAATCTTGCCACAATCTTCTTCTGTTATGTTTTGCTGAAATGTCAAGGCTAGCTGTCCACTGTCGGAAACCCAACTTCGTTGAAGAGTTTTCCCTCCTAGCACTTGGTAGAGCAAGTACTTGCACTTTGCTTTTTCTTCTGCCTCCCAAATCAAAGAGCTGTCTCCAACTTGGCATTCATTACTGAAGTAGCTAGGGCATGTGCTGACGTCTGCTCCAGTACATTGGAATCCTGTAGCACCGTGTTGCTTGTAAATTCTTACTGGAGTTGCAAAGTAGTTGGTTGCGGTGTATACATGCCAGTGACAACATTCTGGAAGTCCTCCTGATGGTATTTTGAAGTCTAATTTGTTGTTGGTGGCCAAAACTCCACTGACTTGGGTTGACAGGTCTCCAGCCGAACTGGTTTTGAACTTTATCATTGCTCTACATTCCTCAGGGGTGACCATCAGCTCCTCAGAAGTTGTCTCTCTAAGATGCTCATCATTGAAAAAATAGGTTTTCAATCTAATGCTTTGCTTCACGCCTCTGCAATGCCATCCTTCAACTTCATACTTGACAACATTTCGTCTGTAAAGACTGAGGGTGGCTGTGCTAGGCTGTCCACCATCACTCAAGAGGTTTGGGTCACACTTTATTGGTTCAGGTAAGGTAAACAGTTGACCAGGAGATCTTGTAGGACATACCATTGGTTGTTGAGCCGATGCCATTAGGAGGTTGCTGAGCGGAGTGAATGAGCTCAAAGTCAGAAACAGTGGAAGGGTTGGAGGCTGGATGGCGCAAGCATTGGTTGAGGGTATCCAGCTACACATCAAAGAGACTGTAGCAAGATAGAGGTACGCGTTTCCAGCTATTGGTGAGCCGCTTCTCTGCTCTTGGTGTGTCTGATCTTCTTCTCCAGTGTCATCAGCGTTCACTTGGTTTACTTGAGGTCCGGTGGGGTGTCTCCTCTGCTGTCTCTGAGATGGTCCTCCTTGAGGTTTCTGTCGCTGCCGGCAACTATTTGCCATGTGCCCATATACTTTGCATTGGAAACAGAGGGGTTCACCTTCTTGATTGAAAGGTGGGAGTCGTCGTCGCCTTTTCCAGCGGCCTGGTCCAGAATATCGTCCTCTCCAAGTTCGGTTGTCATGGAAATTGTTTCTTGGTGGTCCGTTGGCTGTTTGGTGGTCAGGAAAATGATGTCGGGGATTAGGCCAATCTCTCTCTTTGACAAGCACCTCCTCTCTTTTCATCTGGCTGTAAGGGTTCTCCATTTGGAGGCTGTTGACTTGACTTGTCAGCTCTTCAACCCTTTTTACTAGACTATCTGTAGCTACGGCATGCACTGGGGAGTTGTGTTCACGTTGGAGAAATTCTCTCTGGGCTTGGGCCTTTACTGCTAGCCTCAGTGCTTCCTTGGAGCTCTCTGGGTCTTTTGGGATCACAGTCTCCTGCAGGTATCTTGGAAGTCCTCCAATAAATTTCATCATCAGCTGGTCATCTGGGAGTGGCTTCTGCTCATCAGGGCAAATCTCGGCTGCTAACTTCTGCAGATCATTGAAGTAATGTACCACACTCTCTCCAGGCATTAATGTTCTGAGGTGGAATGCCCCAGTCCCATACTTCTTTCCTTCAGTCAGCTGCTTGAAATAGTCATCCAGAGCTTTTGTCAAATCCTCATATTTCTTGTTGATGCCTGGATCCTCTTTGATAATCTCCTTGTAGATCTTAAGGGCGTGGCCTTTCAAGCTGCTGCTTAACCACAATGCGGCCTTCTCCTCATCAAATCCAAAGCGCTCGCAGGTCATCTTGTAGTCACTCAAGAAACTTTTGAAGCTGCCATCTTTGGTGGGGTCTCCATGGTATTTTGGAAAGCTGCTGTCAAAGTGAATAGCCATGTCTGCCATTTTCT
The DNA here is from genome assembly GCA_945261195.1 of Cryptosula pallasiana. NCBI lineage: Eukaryota > Metazoa > Bryozoa > Gymnolaemata > Cheilostomatida > Cryptosulidae > Cryptosula > Cryptosula pallasiana. The sequence continues at coordinate 39,536,487 of OX183132.1, read as the reverse complement.
CCTCCGCCTTCAGTTGTAGTTGCTGTTGCAATTGCTGCACTTCGGATGCCAACCGCTGACTGTCTCTCCTCAGCGCTCTCAATTCTCGCTCAGATGAGCCTTCGTCGGCTGCTGGCCCTTGGCCAGCCTCCAGTGTTATGAAATTAAACACAGGGCAGCGTTGAAATCAATAGTTCTAATCAAATTTTCTAATAACCGCTATCTCACAGTTATATAAGCTGAGTAATCTATTACCTTGTTTTGACTTTTTGTTTGTTTTCGAGGTAATGCGTTGAAGAACAAGTCCTTGGCTTGTATGCTCAGCTTGTAAGTTCAGTACTAAAACACAAAAGTGTAAAGACGGATCAGCAAGTATCTCTTCTGCTTTAACATAACTTTCCAGCCATGTTCTTCCAAGACAGCTAGGCATTGAAAAATGTTCAACTTTTTCTCTATAAAATTATTTTCTCCTCCTCTATAAATGCACTAGCTCAAAACACCACTATCTCATAGTGTTACACTTCAGTCAAGTCTTGGGACAATCCATTTTCTATTTATTTCTAAAATTAATCTCTAAAATTTCTCTCTCAAAGCTCAAAAATTAAAATAATATAGGCTTAGACCATGCAGTGACTTCACCTTTTGCTCAGAAATGGATTGAATTTCGCTCCCACTATAAAACTCTCAACGCTCAGAACATGTTCTCATAATATTTTTCAAACTCAAGTTGCAACAATTTTTTTTATAACTCAAAACTCGTAATTTGCATGCACTCAGACAGTTAATAAATGGGTCTAGTTTTGTAAAGAAACCAGCGGCCATCCCAAAATTACTGTTAACTCTGTCACTACATGTTATCATCTACTGCTAACTGGCATATAATCGCTGTTTCACAATTATGCAATGCTCAGTGCTCTTTGTCATAGGTACAATGCGTAAGCTATGCACAAGAGCATTCCTAAACTCTACTCTACTGCGAAAAAGGATTAAATATAGCAAACAGTGTTGTTACTGCATAGTATTAGCATAAATGATTAGCAAGCTGAGACTAGGCTAGGGTAGGTTAAGTATGACAGATGGATTAATGAATACTTTAACAATACCATAAGACTGTAAACTATGGTGGCAATGATTAATGACTTAATAATTCAAAAGGTCACTGGCACGCGCGGTTGGGAAACACCAAATTTGTAATAAGAAATTTGCCTGTACTACATCTATGAATTTGATTGATTGGGTTGCGCTTTGATTGTCTAATTCATATCCTACATAGTAGAGACAAATCCTTAGGTCTATGTGTAATGTCTGAAAACTTTGAATGCCAACAACCAGAGTTCAACACGTGCGCAAGTGAAACAAATTGAAGTTATTGTCATTAAGTAACCAACAGGTGGAAGTTGTTTATGAGATTGTAATCAAGGATTGCAATGGAAAGAGTAGTGTGTTTCCAATTTTAAGCTCAAGTCTATTTTTACATTTAAAACCAAATAAAACCAGCATTGATATAAAACCAGAGGTATATGTCACAATTGAGAAATTGTTTGCCACCAGGTAATAACAGTAAGTTAAAATTAGTAAGTTAATATATAGCAAGTAACATACCAGCAGTAGAATAGAAATAGAAAGTTTAGGAACTAGCAGTGCCTATATTAATAAAGCAGAACTTGCCTTTTGAATCCGTAGACTGAAGTGAAGATACAAAACTTTTCAATCTCTTTTATAGGCATGTATAATATTTATATGTGCTAAAAATAACCGATTGTTTCAATTGGTCAAAGTTGCACCAGGATCTGGTTAAAAGGTGTGAAAACAACAAGAAGATTGAAAAATCATAAGTCATAATATAATATTCATATTTCCGTTATTTTGAGATTAGTTCTAGGGTTTAGCGGTTTTCTTTTCCTTCTTTTTACTTGGTTTTAGCACAAGATACTTTGAGTTTGGTACGGGTGTAATTTCTGCTGTGATGTATAGCTGTAGATAGTTTCGCTGACGGTTGGCTATTTCTTTGTCTGGGGTGGTGGTTTGGATTGGTGTCAATCTGTTAGTTCAAGGTAGACTGAGCTTCCTCTTCACTTTGCCAGGACGGTGCACTTGTGTGCTGTGTTGACATTCTCTGCTAGACTTGCTTGTAAGCTGATGTGAAATGTCGGGCATATGGTGAAATGTCAGGCATATGGAAGGGATTAGTCATAAGTTGTATAGAATAGCAAAGTCATGCTTTGTATGAACTCAAGTAACTATGCTCTCGTATGTAACTGTACATTATAAAAACAGCACTTCTTATATAGCTAAAGTTGCACTGATTAAACCCTATGAATACCATCACGAACCAACCTTTATTATAATATATCTATGAATCAGCATTTTTTCACGCGAAGGAAAACCAATGCTTTCGCGGGAATAAAAATTTTATTTTCACGCGAATACAAACCAATGCTTTCGCGGGAATAAATAGTTTATTTTCACGCGAATGGAAACCGTTGCTTTCGCGGGGATAAATAATTTATTTTCACGCGAATGGAAACCGTTGCTTTTGCGGGAATAAATAATTTATTTTCACGCGAATGGAAACCCTTGCTTTCGCGGGAATAAATAATTTATTTTCACGCGAATAAAAACCAATGTTTTTGCGGGAATAAATAATTTATTTTCACGCGAATGGAAACCGTTGCTTTCGCGGGAATAAATAATTTATTTTCACGCGAATGGAAACCGTTGCTTTCGCGGGAATAAATAATTTATTTTCACGCGAATGGAAACCGTTGCTTTCGCGGGAATAAATAATTTATTTTCACGCGAATAAAAAACAATGTTTTCACGGGAATAAATAATTGGTTTTCACACGAATGGAAACCGTTGCTTTCGCGGTAATACAAACTTTATTTTCACGCGGATTCAAACCAATGCTTTCGCGGGAATAAATAGTTTATTTTCACGCGAATGAAAACTGTTGTTTTCGCGGGAATAAATAATTTATTTTCACGCGAATACAAACCAATGCTTTCGCGGGAATAAATAATTTATTTTCACGCGAATAGAAACCGTTGCTTTCGCGGGAATAAATAATTTATTTTCACGCGAATGGAAACCGTTGCTTTCGCGGGAATAAGTAATTTATTTTCACGCGAATAAAAACCAATGTTTTTGCGGGAATAAATAATTTATTTTCACGTGAATAGAAACCGTTGCTTTCGCGGGAATAAAAATTTTATTTTCACGCAAATAGAAACCAATGCTTTCGCGGGAATAAAACAATTATTTCCATGGGGATAAAAACCGTTGCTTTCGCGGGAGTAAAAAAATAATTTTCACGCGAATAAAAACCAATGCTTTTGCGGGAATATCGCGTGAAAAACTGCTGAATCATAGATATATTATAAAGAAGGTGACACGAGATGGTTTTCATAGGGTTAATCAGTGCAGCTTTAGCTATTTAAGAACCAGTGTTTTCACACAGAAAGCATCCAGTTCTACAATAGCTAGCGAAGAAGCAACATCTACACACCAACTACTACATTTACTTGAAACTATAGAAAGGCTTTCAGTCAATAAGGTGAGAATCACTAAATAATTCTTTAACATATATTGAAAGAAAAGTTCAACTAGATTTTCTATAATGTTTCAGAAAGTTAATTTTATGTTTTAATATTTTGTTCTTATTAATAAAAGATCAAATAGTTTCACCATAATGCATCAGAAAAATTATTTAGGTTTTGATTATGTGTTTATTTTATAAATATCTAGTTAGTTTATTCTTTTCAAATATTTTTCAAATTCCAACCATCTGTTACATATTTTTTACTCTCTTTTCAGTTCAACTTCTCACTGAGCGCTCTGAATATGAATGAAGACCACAATACCTCATTTCTTTCAACATTCGAACCATACTCTGATGATAAAGAAAATATCCCTCCTGATTCACATATAATAAGGAGGAAACTGAAAACAGTTCGACCAAAGCCATGGGATTCGGATAGAAATAAAACGATTGACTATGCTTGGACTTTGAAAGCACCATCTATTTCTCATCTTTCGTGCTTGTCGAAAAATGCTGCTAGTTTGCTCAATTCTTGCGATACCAATGAAAGAGTAATGATTGGAAGGTTTCAACCACTTCACTTAAATCAAACACCATCGCTTATCGAGATCATCTCCATCGAAAGACCGTCTGAGGATGTATATAAAAACTTATGTATTATCCGCTACAATGTCGAAACATTTGGCAACAGACGACAAGTGAGGTCCATGGTGAGAAATGAGGATTACAACAAATTAGCTCCAACACAACCGGATGTTCCAAAACTGGTGGTTTTTATGGGATTCGATTCAGACAAGCATCCAATCTTTCACCCTATCAACTTCCCATCCAATATTTCCCTTGAGGAAGCTAAACAGCTAAGTAGATTAATAAAAAAAAAACACCTAGCCAGTTGATCAGTATGGTTCGTATCGCAACACTCTCTCAATTCGCTGTTGGAAGTGTAATCAGTTTTGAATCTCCTCAAATATCAACTCGGTTAACATTACCTAATGGAGAAGTGGTGATGGATGCGCTACTGGTAAACTACAGATGTTTGCAATACGATGGTTTGATGATGGGAGTTCTATATATACCTGAAAAACATGCTAGCGAGGTCAAACGGATTGGAACAGGAGTCATACTTGTAAGAAATTGTGAAGTTAGTAGATTTGGTTATCATCGACATGATATAATCACATTCACAGCATTACAAGCAATAGAAACAGCTCAAAACCTATCCAACAAACTTGATGATTCCAACCAGATGAAGTACTTTACTACAGATGAGGTTGTTGAGATCAAGGTCTTAGTGCTTTCAATGGGAGCGGGAAACACATCTTCTACGTCTTTGAGAGAACCAACACCCCCTGGTGAAAACTATACTCAACAAGAGCAAGTCAGACAATACAAATCCGTGAGTGTTTTTTTATTTAATGTAAACTAACTGATATAAGTAATACTTCCAATTAGATAAAATTTATTAATAAAGCAAGTACTTTTTGTTTTGCTTTAGATAGAAGAGAGAGAATTAAAAACACTTGATGAAAATTATGCTCAAGAAAAAACAAACTGAGCAATATAACTTGGTGAGTTACTTCCCTTTACTATATAATGTTAACTAACCAATGTAAAAAGAACTATAATTCAAATTCATGTAATTATTTTACATTTTTGTTTAATCATCCTATACTAATACATAACTTTTTATTTTAGTTCATTATGGAATCAAAAGTACATAGAACAGAAGTCTTCCTTCCTAAGATATAACATCAGTACATCAATGACGCCATTGTAAAGAAAAAAGACTATGCATTGATTGTCATTACAAGTTGTAGTGCTTTGTATTACTTAGTTTTTACTAACTCTAGCTATATTATACAAGCATATTTTCCTACTTATTATGTAATAAATGTATATAATCATATATTGATTCAATGTAGTTATATCTCCTCTCTCTCAAAAGGTCATATGAGTTCGAGTTATGTAAAAAAGTTATCAAAACTTAAATGCCATACATTCAAAATCTATATGCCATATAAGTTCCAATTAAGTAAAAAATAATCAAAACTCAAATGCCACTTAAATACCACTCAAATGCCACTCAAATACCCCTCAAATGAAATACAATATAAACTCGGCGAATCCATCCAACGCCGTAACCCATTACCTCAACCCCGAAGTATAATCCACAAAAAAACACATGGTAGGGAGATCTGCTCATATATTACTACTGCTATTTTATACAAGGACAATTCCATTGGAGCCAAACTTCACAAAATTTCATGTAGGCATCATCGGCTGAAGGGGCCGTTATTAAAAGTACAGTATTTAATCCTTGAAACTAGTGTTTGTTGTTAGTGTATTGCTCCTGATAAGAATCAGCACTGCATGATTTAAAAAAATAGAACGAGCTCATCTGCTTTGTTATTTATTTTACATCCCATCCAGTATTATTTTTCTTTTTTCCATAGACATCTGACTGAATAACAAAAACCTGTAATAGACTACTCTGAAGTGAGGTATGAAGAATGTCAAATAAGTTGTGCGCTCATTTTGAAAATAAATGATTGAGTTTAGTGGTACTGTAAAAAGAAACTATGTTTTTTGGGAATATAAATGTTATTATGATTTAAGTTGTTTCGAGATTGTAACTCTATGATTAACTTTTGGCTACCATTAATATTTATAAGCTAATTGGTAATTGAAAAATTTATATGAATGGTGAATGGCACAAAAGGTGGTTTATAATTCATGTTTTTTATGATACGATTGGTAATACAAGCACTGTATTTACAATGGCATAAGTGATGCCGAGAATCAAACGTTGAACAAAAAGACATAAAAATTTACGAGTTAAACGTGAGTGATTGCGCAATACAATATTCTTGTGACAAGAAAAGTAGAGTTGCAGCAGAAACAAATACACAAACAATCCAAACCTGTGGCATTATCACATTTTGCAATCAATAAACCATCAATTCAGTCACTAGCTTTAGTTAGCTAATAAGTTAAAGTTATATAAGCTCTATTAACAATTGTGTATTACTTTTTGTCTGAAGAGTTCTATAACAGATGTGATTGCTTTTACCGGTGTTGTATCACAGAGTGGAAAACAACTACACATCCATGTTTTTTTATCAACTCACAACATTATAAAAAAACTGATTTCACTCAAGTTTGTTGAGTTAGATTATCAGTGAACTCTGTACAGTCTTGGGAACAAAAGATTACAAGTCTTTGCTTTTTTAGTTTCTTTTTTTTTGGTAAATCTTTAAAACTTGAACTAGAAAATAAGTTAAGTAGAACTTGACCTGATCCTCTGTTGAGAGTTCTAACACCCCAGATACAGTGAATGTGAAGTAGATTGACTCTGAGCCAAGGTTGTACTCCTTTGTTTGTATGAGTTATGCTCAATGTCTCATCATCCGTTGGTGGTAGGTAGATTCCATCAACCGCATAAGATCCATCTTGTGGCAAAGAATCTCCATCTCTCAAATGAACTGATGACATTGTGACAGGTCTGCCTAGTGGAAGAGCAAACGTGGAGACAAAAACTAAATTTATTTGTTTCAATTATAAGTTGAATAATTGAAAATCCAATAAAGAATGCAAGACTATCTAACTGCATAATACATAGTATACCTCTAGCCAGCAGAGAGTTTGGTTCCAGTGGATGTCGTACATAAAACTCATCTTCTACCAACTCTGTAGACTTTATCCATGGATTGACACAACTAAATAAACTACAAGACTTCTCTGACTCATTGTACAGATAACCAATACAGGCATTGACTGTATTACACTTGAGTGTACAACATTCAACACTTGTCACTGTACTTTTGTTGAGTATATCATCTGGTCTCACTAATTGTACTTTGTTGTACAATTTACCAACTTTTTATTTTACTCTATAGGTGTGTTTCTACCAAAGTTTTTCACAATTAAAAAGTATCAAACATTTTTTTGTTTCTGTTCATTACCGCATAATTGAAAATATACAATGTTCAAATCAACCCTGAAAAAGTCTCGTGTAAAAGTTATTTTATGCCACATTTTTTGGCCAGTTTTTGCCACTAAATAGAAACTAATACTAAAAACTTGTTCGACAAACTTACCAAAAGATTGTGCGAACGTCCTGTGAGGGCTTTTTTCTGCTGCTGCCTCCTTCCGCTGTCAAGATCAAGTCATTAATAAATGATATGAGGTATTGCTACCTTCGGAAATCAATCACACAATCTTCTTGTCTTTGTTTTCCTAAAATGCAGTGATCTTCAAAGTTGGATATGATGTATGAAGCTTTGGTATCCAGCTCCTAATGCAGAGCTATATATTTCTTTTGGTTTGTATTGTACTTGGCATCTTCTTGTTTGATGGTATGAATTAAACACTGAGCAAAGATTCCTCAGGTTTGTCTTTGAAATCTTTAGTTGTTTAGTTGGTTTGCTTTGTAGATAGTTTACAGAACTGATTGTATTTGATACGGCTATGGCACTGCTGACCTTATGCTGGGCACTTCCCTGATGGATATGACATTCCACGGTTTCCATATTTGGACTTGGCATTGTTTCAGAGTTTTCAGACGCATATATATTTTTGTTGCACACTTGTTTACTCCGCCTCTGAATTTTAGTGAATCTGCTAAAAACAGATTCACCAAACTCAGCTTTGCTTGCCTTCAGGTCATAAGTGAAAGTCTCCGATATTCTGCATTTTCCGATAACTTAATTTAACCACAAATCCTCCTCCAATAAATTTTTTTTTACTCTTTTGTCGCTGATGTTGAGCAGCAAAAATTTGAGGAGGAATCTTGCACAGCATTATGACGTGCTTTTCTGCAAATATATTCCTTTTCTTGGTAGATCGCAACAGTAACAATTCAGTAACGTTGAAACCCTTGAAGACATTCTAGAATCAATAGAACTGAGCGTAAGTGCAACCTTTACTTTGCGATCTTGATCGTAGTTTTCAAATGCAGTAAGGCATAGGTCGAACTCTTCCTTAAGCATGATCTATAGATTTGATAAACCAGCACAACCTTGAATAGATTTGGGAAATGTAAATGTCAATCTTTGTCATGTTCTTTATTGTCTAAGTCATCTCCTCCCACTCGTAGATGTGCAAGGTGCTCCTGATAAGGCATCATTACTTGCAAGTACTTTTCAGTTTTACGTAATGCATTTAAGGTCTATGAGTCGGACAGCCAATAGGTGATAGCATAAGTACCAAATTAATTGGCAGTAATAAACAGGTTCAGTGCTATTCTTTGTGTAGAATGCCCAGGCAAACTGTCATACGTCAACAGTAATAGTTGTTTCAGAGCCGTTCTAGACGGACCATAGTTGAAGCAGTTTTTTAGATTGCCAAGTTTAAACATTGTCTCTCTGTTCGTTTAGTCAAATCTTGCTCAGAAGGCAGCGAATATTGCTGACAAGAGAGAAAGACTTCTCCATACTCAAATGCATCTCATTTAAAACTCGTAGGAGTACCAACTCCATACTTTCGTCTCATGCATTCATTTCTGCTATCTGCATAAACCTGATGATGAAGCTCAGACATTGAAATGTCAAACGAGTGCAAGGGTGCCTTGTAAGACCAGGTTAGGTAATTGAAAGCATCGACCTTATGATTGATTAGCAGCAGAGACCCAACTACTGCTACAAACTACTTGTGTCATTTGGTGTAATTTTGGAAGCACTTCCACATCTACATCGACAATCACTGGGACCTAATATTGACATCAATAGCTTTTAATTTACACAAGGCTTCGTTAGACACCATTTCTGTTTCCACGGAACCTCTTAGCTGTGAGGAATGTTGAGCAGCTTATGTGAAACAACCAGGATAGCTTGAACTGGCCTGGGAAGGATAGCTTGAACTGGCCTGGGAAGGACAGCTTGAACTGGCCTGGAAAGGATAGCTTGAACTGGCCTGGGAAGGATAGCTTGAACTGGCCCGGGAAGGATAGCTTGAACTTGCCTGGGAAGGATAGCTTGAACTGGCCTGGGAAGGATAGCTTGAACTGGCCTGGGAAGGATAGCTTGAACTTGCCTGGGAAGGATAGCTTGAACTGGCCTGGGAAGGATTGCTTGAACTGGCCTGGGAAGGATAGCTTGAACTGGCCTGAGAAGGATAGCTTGAACTGGCCTGGGAAGGATAGCTTGAACTTGCCTGGGAAGGATAGCTTGAACTGGCCTGGGAAGGATAGCTTGAACTGGCCTAGGAAGGATAGCTTGAACTGGCCTGGGAAGGATAGCTTGAACTGGCCTGGGAAGAATAGCTTGAACTGGCCTGGGAAGGATAGCTTGAACTGGCCTGGGAAGGATAACTTGAACTGGCCCGGGAAGGATAGAGATCCCAGGTAGCAGTAATCATGGAATGTGCACAGAGTTTGAGGAAAATGTACGCTAAGGAACCCAGCGTCTGAGAAATAGAGCAACACTTATTTAGCTTCCTTCACCAAATCACAAGCAGCGTTACATTTCATATGGCACTAACAGTCCATTTCCAATAAACAGAAAATTGTAATAAATTTTTTCCAGTTTTTACTTTCGTTCCAGTGTTTCACCGTTCTGAACGAAAAGTCTAGTGAAAATTTTACAAATGCTTACCTTTAATGAACAATAGTGCTTAACAAGCCAACCAATTATTAGGCGTTAAATTCTGAAATAAGCTACCTTGAGCTTGTCATCAGCTTTCACTACGTGACTTTTAGGGTCTTTTATGGCTAAATGTTTTAGGAACTTGCTTTTATGACTTTGGAAGAGTCCCTGTAGAATTGGCAGAGATGCCGCCAAACTGAATGAAGTTTGTCAGACTTCTTAAGAACCTGTCATAAAAAAGCAGTTAAGATTTTGCTGGTGTCTTTGGCCGCATCATTTATGGATGTGGTGCATTACCTTCCTCAAATGTGTGTTTGGCTCTTGAGAACACGGGTTAATGAGACATGCATCTGAATCCTTTGTTCGTCAAACGCAAAAAATTGAATTAGAGTACAAACCATTTTATCTCAGAGGTGCACAACTCAATCCCATCGGAGACAAGAGCAAAATGCTTAAAATGTATTCAAACTCATTTTCTCAATACATGATGCAGACAATCAAAATCTTTGCCATTCCTGTAGAAAGCCATACATTGTTGTTAGGTAGCAAACATTTTTTTTTCACTCCCACAAGAAGAACGGGGAATATTATCCATAATGGCAGCAGAAAGTGCGAGTGAAAACCAAGTGATTGCAATACGAGCTTTAGGAAGAGATGGTGATGAATCAACGCACTACGTAGCAACAGAAGATAGCCTATCAAAGGCAAATATTTTTTCTTTTCGGGTACAAGAAACTGAGAATTTTATAGAAATATACGAAGATGTCAATGTACAATTTGGCGAAGACGGATCTGCATGGAAGTACAAAGCAACAGATGGTTTGAGACAGTCTTATGAGCCCATGGTTGTAAGCTTGAGAAATGGAGAGAAGCTTTTCACTGTCGGTATTCAAAAGGTTGAGCTGGAGAGTGCCTACTTTATCAATTACCAACAAATGGTTTATGATTATTATTATATCGCTGAAGAAAAAGAACACGAAGTAAAAGTTAGATTTATTACAGATAGTTCCAAGCATGTTGGAGCGTTGATACGTGCCAGAAAGCAGTTTTCATCAGTTATTGTTACTATTTATGGAAAATTACCAATGATTGAGATACTTGCTTTAACAATGGCTGGTTTCAAACATTTTTATTGTTTTTTTAAGCTTCATTTGCATTCAATGCCAGCTCATATACCTTGTCTTATTACCAGACAACAATGGCGAATCCAAATTTTTGACCAAGGGCTGAGAACTATAAGTCACATGATACTACGGCCATCTTGTGAGGATAGAACAGGTGCTAAATACATGGAGTTACTGCATGGGCAATCCAAGAAAGTAGTAATGGTCATAGCATACTTTGGGTCTTTATTGGACTATGCTACTATCCATTTTCGAACTCCCGATGACAGACTTGTGTTTAAAACAAAGGATACAGAGGACCAGTCAGGGAATGTTTCTACTGATGTAATGATAAGAACTGTCAAAGAAGGATGTGTGGAAAATGGAAAGTTTTTCATTAATATTCAGCGGATGTACGAAAAGCCTAGGGACAATCCACCTTTAATCACCGAAATATATGAAATGAGGAGGATAACTCCTTCTGCTACAATAAGTGAAGGAGAAGATAAGTCCTCAATAATATTGAAAGCATTAGAGTTCAGCGAGACGGCCGATACCTTATTGCATAGATATTTGGTGCTGGCCCATGCAGCCAATATTGCTATTAGACATTACAAACTTTTAGATTGTTGTCTGCCATTTTTCGATCGTTATCCTTACTGTACAAAAAACTTTGATGGATAATTTTAAAAAGAAACAGCAAGCAATAAAATTTAAGAATGATAGCAACTTCAAAATATTTTAATAATCTCTTACCGTGTTCCTACAGTCTTTTCTCCTTGAAAACCGCAGTGGCAAGATTTGCAGAAGTTCACATCAGCTATTGCAAGCTGCTATTCTACAAACTACTAGCGACTATTTCGTTTAATTTTTTAAGGCTGCTCTCTACTTTAATAAGGGGGTTTTTAGTTTTTGTCAGTGCTTAAAGTTGCTGCTCTTGTTTTGGCCGAAAAATTGGGAAGATATCAAATGCACAGTTTTCGACATAGACCTCCACGGAACCAATAAATTCATTTACTTGAACGGTAATTTTTCTATAAAAAAGAACTTGTTTGCCATATCCCTTAGAGAGACATAAATTTCCTAGCACGACTGTAATAGAAGATACGGGCAGTTTCGAATGCTATAAACCTTTCTGTGTGACCTTTCTTTGTGACCTTTCTTTGTGACCTTTCTTTATGAATTTTTTTTCAGTGCGGTTGGTTATGTGCTGTACATAAATGAAAATAACAACAAAATTTTTTTGGAAAGTTGAGACTTGCTGAAAAAAATTTTGTAAGTGAAACTGTTTTAACAAAAACCTTAGTTTCAACAATCTAGTTTAATTGTCTTCTTTCACAAACTTTGGTCAGTTTCAGCTACATCTACACGCACAACTTTTTTGTTCATCAGCAATTTTACAACCAAACCCCAATTTTGTGTACACATCTCCGTGTTGTTAGTCACCCTTGATTGTCTCATAAAGTTTGCACCAACCTAACTATCTTTTTGTTTTGTCCACTTTTTTCAACTCCACCAGTTTTTCTCAGTTAAAAAATGGTCCACTGGTCAAGCACTCAAGGCTGAGCTATTTTTACCCCATTAATAAGTTCCATTATAGCTGCGGTAGATTTTATCGAAAAAGTTTGTGAACACTATGTTAAAACCACCAGTTTCTTCAGTATGAAAAGCTTACCTACTGTCGTTAGTCAGCAATAACAACTATCCAAAGTTTTAGGTGTAAGTTTACAATTATTCTAAATTCAGATTATCTCCTAATTGAAAGTCTACATCAACGATTTTCAAATGGTGGACTACATTCTGGTTTAGAAGCCTAGCCCATTATTTTTGGACCTTGATTTGTTTTACAGTAAAATGAATTATACACCTGTATTTGCTAGTTACTTGGTCTATAAGTGTACTAATAGTTAAACCTGTGCACTGGAGGCTGCCATGTTTGATCTCATAACGTCTCTTGCTATGTGTGAAATACAAATCTAACCATCGCACTTCTGCAGTTCTACTTATGCAGTTCTACTTCTGTTTAATAGAACAATCCTGATAATTTGAAACTCAAACATCTCATTGATAGTCTTTTTTATGTATCTAGTGCGCCTGAAGTTACATTTGTGAGCGAAATATCCTGAGAGTCATGACAATTTTTTGTTATTTATTTACAAAAGGATATAGAAACTTGTCATGTTTGAATGAGATTATTAGAATTACCCAATAACTGCTTGTCTGGGAAATTTAAATATGCAGCAATGACAGCTTTAGGTGAGTTTTTCAACGTATTTGTTACGTAAACTCAAACACTCTCAAAGAAAAATAATTGTTGCGTTGTCTAACAGAGCAATACCTTTGCTACAGTAATCTACAAGTAATCAATCACTCGGTTATCACAAAGCTGAAGATAATTAAAGCTTATGACATTGGAAACGTAAAAGAAGACAGAGCAAACATGTCTGTGGTTGCTACCCTCTGCTACCAAGATCCAGAAAGAAGTAGCAAGATGTAATTTAGATATATGACAACTTTACTTACACTAATGAGACTTTATATCTAACAAATCAATATAATATCTTTGATGTACAGCTGTCTCAAGTTAATGGATGTTAGATCGGTACTGCTGTCTCAAGTTAATGGATGTTAGATCAAAGCTGTAGTTTTACGTACAACAATAATTACTGTAGACAAGATGTTAGCCTGTGATTTAGTGAAGAACCAATTAGTCTAACCAAGTTGGATTGAAGTTAGTACAAACCCCCTCTCCAACCTGTGTTTATGTTTTCCAGCTGTCACACCCGTCAACAAGTGATACATAACCGTCTTTACATGATATTATGCATTCATTGGTGTTTATAGTGAATTGTTTCTGAAACAAGATGGTATGATGGATTTGAGTAGCAATTTGTTTTGTTATTTTTAGGTTTCTGTTTTCATCCAATTTCCAACCCTTTCCACACCCCTTCAATAGTCTATCACACACCCCCCAACCGCTTCAATAGTATAAACCCCCTCACGCTTTCAGAGTGCCATTTTACCTTTAAAGAGTTCTCCACCTGCACCATGAGTTGTTACATAACCTCATATTACTGCATACAAAGTGTTGGTAATGTAGACAATGGATGCCCTTTGGGTATCTAGCTAATCAGTTAGAGATATCATTTTATTGCACCAATTATGTCTGATAATTATATTTGCTAAAACGCTTTGGTAAAGCCAGTTTTTTTCTAGTTGCCACAGAAGAGTGTTAGTATTTCTTACACTTCAGTTTGGCAACTTTAGAATGAAACTCTGAAGGGTTTGTTTCACTGAACTAAATTCACTCGCTAACAGCAATTACAGTTGTTGATTATAGATGCTCTGTTGTGTTCATATCACACAATGATTGTAATGTAAATATTGTGGGGGAATTTGCTGGCGAGTCAAGCTCACCTGGCACCAGGTGAGATAATTGTAGCTGACCATAATTACCAGTGGAGAATTACACAAAAGATTACAAGTTGTCTCCCCCCTAAACGGTATCAAGAGAAGACAATTCTGGAAAATTTAAGCAATGGTATTAGGGGGCCAAAGGTCGGACAGGATCCCGCCCCTATTCTTGTCAAGGGCCAATAAGGCAGTGAATAGGCGCTATGCTTAAGTGACTCACCATTTGTTTCATTATTATCAGATAATCTGATTGGTTCTGTATTATTTTGTATATACTATGTTTTTGAATAAATATAAGAGACTGAGCCAGAGAGCTCAGTTTTATTCCTTGCAATAAAGCTCAAACTTCAAGATTCGTCTTGTTGGTGCCCTATATAGGGAGTCGCAGATTCACAGATAGACAAGCAGATTAGCAGTTGTGGCCAAGTAGCAGCAAAAAGCACTACAATATTTGAGTTTTATACACAAGAACTCTTATTTTTTTTACTTTTTAGAAATAGACAGGTCGCTAACCCATAAATAGCATAGAATCAATGAATAGGAGATTGGCACGTTATTATACCACCCGTTTTCACACAAGTTTTGTACTAAACAGAAATGCATTAATTTATTTCTGGCGGCATAAAGTTGAAGGAAGATAATTTGCTATACAAAGTCATACATTTTGGCATTCACAAACCTACAAAACTGTGCCAGTTGGACTCTAGTGTATCATACAAGGGTAAGCACTCCTGGATTTTGGTTAGATTCATTATATTTAAGCCATAGAGTTACATTTGAATAGCTCTATCAATTTTAGTTGGTAAACAAATATACCATTATTATTTATTAATACATAAAATAATAGAGAAAACTATAATAAATGTTATATAACATGTAGAGAGTGTTTTACAGACTGTTAAAGCAACATGTACATATGGTGATTAAGTTAGCAATCAACCTTAGCGATTAACAAAACTCTACTCGAAAGTTGCAACGTTTCTAAATAAGATTCATCCTCAGCGATTCTGGTCAAACTCAAGATCACAAACTGTAGCTTATAATTTTTTTTTTTTGATTTGTGATAGATTGAGGCATTGCAAATGAAATGATATTATTGAAAATGGCGATACAACATTTCTGTCTTGCCACTGGTTGATCAAAAAGGTGGCTGGTAATTTCTTAATCAAACTTTGTGATAATTTCATATATTTGCAGCAAATCAAAGTAAAAATGGAAAAAGGGAAATCCTCAATCGCTAAGCCCAATCGACAGGCACTCACTATTTGTACACACAGCTTTACAAACATGCAATCACATTGTATGCATGGCGAATCAACTCCTTTTGAGTTAGCCATCCTCTAACCAAAAATACACTAGAAGTTACTGGACACAGAAAGCCAAAGAACTTTATCACAAAATTTTACTCATGACCATTGATACCATACAAAAGCAACAGATTTTTAAGGTGTAGGTACACCACAGACATCTACATTGGACTCAAACCATAGACCTCAAACTCATAGATGTTTAACATGGTGGTAGCATTCAGTTGCATTTGAACAAACTGACCACTGATTGGTTGGTTACAACCAATCAGT
Organism: Cryptosula pallasiana; assembly: GCA_945261195.1. NCBI lineage: Eukaryota > Metazoa > Bryozoa > Gymnolaemata > Cheilostomatida > Cryptosulidae > Cryptosula > Cryptosula pallasiana. The sequence continues at coordinate 39,520,289 of OX183132.1, read as the reverse complement.
GTGTAGAACTGGTTAAGAACTCCATCACGATAGGCACAAAGAGATTGAGGGTTGACATCATAGATTATCTTCTCTTCCTCCACAGATACAGTGATGATGGCATTTCTAACTCTCTTCCACGTTGGCCAGGATTCTGCAAAGTGAATTGTGCAAACAAATTATGTTTTATCTACTTTATTATTTTACAGTCTTTCGTTAGGTTATTGAGTGATTACATGTGTTCCAAACCGTACATATTAGTGCCTCAAAGAGACGTTTTGTACAATTATTGTTGAATTATTACCAGTCAGTTCAATCGAAAGTGAATTCTAATGACTCCGTTTATAACCATCTAGATTGCCCTTGATTTTTGCAAAAAAAGCTGAAGTTTACGGGGTTCTTTCAAAGTTGGGTATGAAACTTTTTGTTTCAAAGTATTCTTATGCGAGATGTAAATTGTTTTTTTAAAGAAATCATACAACGTACTAGAAGGCAGCTCCACATAGATACTTCATTATCACCCAACAACGTTGAAAGATTAAATTGAGCTGAATCCTACTGAGCTTTAGCTTTAAACCATTAGAAAACTTGCTCACTCACAGCTTATGATGGCATGGACAGTTTAATAGAGTTTTGGGAGAAAAAGAATCCAAATGCTGGCTCGTTATACTTTCGATCCGAGCAAAGTTTCGAAATTTGAACAAGAATCATTTGAAATAGAAGTAACCTGTTGCTCTGTTGAGAATTCTAACACCCCAGATACAGTGAATGTCTAGTAGATTGACTCTGAGCCAAGGTTGTACTTCTTTGTTTGTATGAGCAATGCTCAATTTCTCGTCATCCGCCGGTGGTAGGTAGATTCCATCAACCGCGTAAGATCCAGCCAGTGGCTGAGAGCCTCCATTTGCCAAATAGACTGATGATATTGTGACAGGTTTACCTGTAAAGAGAAGTGTTATATAAATAAAAGCTGTCCACACTGCCAACAGTACTATTAGTTGAAATTATATCAAGTTTGTTTACGTAAAAGTAACTATATGGTACAACCGCGTACTGTTTTTAGCAATAACTACCCTTTCCCTTTGTTTTCTCTCTATCCAATAACATCAGGAAAGATACATTTAAATAAAATGTTGGTTTGTAAAGGTCTAATAAGATTTTATTGCTACTGAATAACAGAGAGCATGTTAGCTATATAAACCATAGCATACCTCTAGCTAGCAGAGAGTTTGGTTCCAGTGGATGTTGTACATAAAACTCATCTTCTACCAACTCTGTAGACTTTATCCATAGATTGACACAACTAAATAAACTACAAGACTTCTCTGACTCATTGTACAGATAACCAATACAGGCATTGACTGTATTACACTCGAGTGTACAACATTCAACACTTGTCACTGTACTTCTGTTGAGTATATCATCTGGTCTGACTAATTGTACTTTGTTGTACAATTTACCAATGCTGCACTCAGCGGAAAAGATCAACCATAGACATAGGAAACCTACAGTATAAAAGTATATGATTACCGAAGCAATATTTGTTAGTTCTTGATGCAAACTCTGTGATAAATAAATTTTCAACTTCTTGCTACCTCTATTGCTAAAGCAGGTAGTTTCGCTGTTCTGACATTGTCCTACATTTGAAAGTCAGCTCAAACCAGTAAATATAAACACAGCAATCAAATATACCTGAGTGTTCTAGGAAATGGGTAATATGTATTTTAAGTAATCAATAATGAAAGAAAACATTCAGTACCGGCCCGCAGGAGATCATGAAATCAATTCAAATCATGTTACGTTACAAACAACCAAACACTGACTACAAACAAGTTAGAGACATGATTAGCTTATGAAATCACAAACTTACAAGAAGACAGAACAAACATGTCTGTGAATGCTACCTTCTTATACCAAGATCCAGAAATGAATAACTAGATATAACTTAGATATATAACAACTTTACTTACTCTAATGAGAATTTATATCTAACAAATCTATAATATACCTTTGATGTACAGCTGTCTTAAGTTAATGGATGTTAAATTAAATTTTTAGTTTTAACTATTACCATAATTACTCCGCGTTTCATGTTAAAAGAAACCGGGTGTTAGCCCATGATTTAGTGCAGAACTAGCAAGTTTACACTGTTGGTTGGATGGTATTACACCTCCTTTTCTGCCACATTTAGCTTCTTGTTTCTCAACTACTAGACTAACCAATAAGTTGCAGACTGCAGTTCCTATTTATTCATTTGTGTCTATTGTTGGCCAATTCTCAAACTTAAAGTTTGATGTATTTGAGAACCTGTTGTTGTTTCTTTGTCTCCCCTTGTCCTCACTGTCCTTGCATAACCCCCAACCCTCTCCATCTCTCGTTGCAAAAATCTCCATTTATCTTAAGAGAACCCACCCCCATTGCTGGGGTTGTCACATGAGCTAGTAAAGAACAGAGCTAAATTACCATGTAATTTTCTGTCTTTACAGCCCCTCTCTTTCAATGGCATGTTATAGTCAAAGTTCCACCAGCTCCCACTGCCTTTGCTGTGACCTGTGACTGACCCTTCTTTTTTTCACAGCCCTACAGCCATAATAAACATCAAACCACCTCATTTTTGATAGTTGACCTATGCTACACTTGGTTTCTCACCACTGGCTTTTTACGCAGTTACCTCAAGCTTTTTGTATTGATTAAAAGTTTCTGTGCTATCTTATTTAAGTTTCAGCATGAAAATTTGGTCCTATTTAGAGATTTTCATTAGCCAAATTTTATCCCAGACCAAGAAATGTAATGTCAAAAAACCCTGAAGACGGTCACTTCAAAGGTAATCAAACCTCAGATGTTGGAAGACATATGTTTTATTTAAGAGCGAAGGAGGGAACAATAGAGCACCTTGGAATAGACAGTTGTTTGTTTACTGTTGATAACATCATATGAAGTAATCCCAAACTGGTCGACAAGGGGGCTTATTGGGATAAATCAAGAAAAAATGAAGTGAGCAAATGAAAGGAAAGGGGTAAAAAGGGGAGGAGTGGAAGAGGAAAGGAATAAAATTGAGTCTCTCTGTTAAGATTTCCTTCAATATTATATATCAGATGTAGACAAATGACATCTAAAGTATTGTAACAGAAATAAATGAGCAAACAACTTGATGACTTTCCATGGACTCCTTTCCCGTTACTCTTTCCATAACTCCGCCCCACCCCCCCCCCCCCCCTTTCGTCTTTTTGGACATTCCCTTTCCTTTTTCTCCAATGCTGAGCCACTCTACAAACATCCTTTCCAATCCTATCAACAGAGATCCCGTCCACCAGCCTCTTGATCACGCTAGTTTGCCTGCCAGAGCCTCCTTTCCTTTCTTCATAGGTTTCAACCCTCTCTTATATTGTGCAGGATTTCACTCTGTGTGTATGTGTCTGTGGTAGCTTGGCTAACCTGCACAACCTCTCCAGGTCGGCGATGGCTCTGTTTGTGTGTACACTGACAATAACTACTGACTGCAGGTCGACTTGCCCTTTAACAGTGCTGCATGGCAACTGTCGACAGGGTCGAGCTGACTAGTTGTATTGACTGTGCTGACAGCAGCTACGGTCGAACATTGATGGGTAGAAGTAGCAAAGCTAATTCGGACCAACAGAGGTTCGGTGTACTGCTCATGTATTACTACTCGCTGATGTAGTGTCTTGATTGTACGTGCATGTACCAGTGCGCAGTGAAGTTATTATTGTTAGAGAACAAAGAACTTCTGAGAGTGTGCTAGGCTTAACTTTGACTTTATTGACTGAGACATTCGTATTTATGCAAACGCTTACATAATGGTATGAGACAAGACAAAAGACAATAACAACTAGACTCTAAGACACGCCTGGAATATGCAATTAAACTAATAAGAATTAAGTAGGTATGGCTTAAGGATATGGCTGGCTGATTAGCACATGGTGCACGTATAAGTTTGTATGGTAAGGTAAGAGAATAAAATGTATAAAATGTAAATAGAGTTATATAAGGTAGAGTGTCAACATAGAACGGTTACATAGAACGTAATTAAAGATGGCGCCGTCGGTCCTCCACAATATTGCAGAGAACCCAAGTCTACTACCAATACCACCCTTGAAGTAGGCTGATTATACGAGATGGATAGGAAACAATTCATGGAATATTTACATCCAGATCACTGGAGACTCCAATTAGAGTGCAGATGGACTTAATACCCCCAAAGTTGAAAAGAAAACTAAACAAGCTGATGCTTGTAAACGGACTTGAAATTTTTCTAATACACCTGTTTACAAGGAGCCAATAGAAACATTGTATTGTGAACTTATACATTCTCTATTTAAATTTTGACCCAGTTATACTTTGTTAGTTATGAGTTAGCTGTGACAAGGAAGGCATATAATATTTACTTTTTATGGAGAGCAGATAAAGTTTGGTTAACTTATCTTCTGGTTCATTTTTGCCTGGCCGATCGATATTGCTTTTTTTGGTATTGGTTGGTGCGAGGACTCAGTAGTTGGTCAAGGTCGAGTGGACTCGGACGTTGGTTGAGTTTTCTAAAAAAGTTAAAGAGTTTAAAATGGTGTCTCCAAGTACTTTTAATCATTTTTTTCCCAGTAACTTAGCATTCTCTAAACAGTAGTAGCCTCCTTGCCTAGTTCTATTATACATATAGTAAGTGTTTGCCAGAACTCTCTACAAAATAAAGGTTTATAATTATGTTTACAATATCAAGTATTTCTTGCTGAATGTATGGAATAATTGGACGCAGTGTTTTCTCTACCCTCATTGCTAATATGGGTAACTTCATTGCTTTGAGGTTTTCTTACGTCTGAAAGTCAGTTGAAACCAACAGACCAAAAACTTATGGAATTATTAAACCATAAGAGCTATAGAAAAAAAATGGACAAAATAGGCACGTCATTTATCATAGAAAATCATCAATAAAATGTTAACTAAAAGAAGTCTGCAGGAAAATATGGTGTGGTCTTTTTTGCAGGAGAACCTCTTCAACTTAAGTTTGTGTGATTTACTTATTAAAATTTGAAGATTAAAGCAAGTTTGTTTTAGGGCAAATTGTAATGAATCACAAAAGAAAACAGATTGGGCTGCGTTTATTTATTCAATTTGTCACGTTTGAATATAGATTATTAGAACTACCCAATAAATACTCAGCTGAGACATTTAAATCAGCAGCAATATACAGCATTTGATGACGGAACAAACATCTCTGTGGTTGCTACCTTCCGCTACCAAGATCCAAAAATAAATAACAAGATATAACTTTGATATATAACAACTTTACTTAACACTAATGAGACTTAATATCTAACAAATCGATGTTATACCTTTGATGTACCGCTGTCTTAAGTTAATGGATGTTACATCAAAGCTGTAGTTTTACTTGCAACAATAATTACTGTAGACAAGATGTCAGCCTGTGATTTAGTGAAGAACCAATTAGTCTAACCAACTTGGCTTGAGGTTAGTACAAACCCCCTCTCCAACCTGTGTTTATGTTTCCCAGCTGTCACACCCATCAACAAGGGATATATAACAGTTTTTACATGATATTATGCATTCATTGGGGTTTATAGTGAATTGTTTCTGAAACAAGGTGGTGTGATGGGTTTGAGTAGCATTTTGTTTTGTTATTTTAGGTTTATTTTTTCATCCTGGCTCCACCCCTTCCACAACCCTTCAACTTTTTAACATTCTACATTGATGTTTGCGATCCGAAAATTTCTAATGGCTACTTCTGGAGCTAAAACTGAGAGGTTATTGCACCAGTTATGTCTGATAACGCTTTGGTAAAGCCAGTCTTGTCTTCCACTTGCCACTGATGGTTGTTAGTATTTCTGATACTTAATTTTGGCAGTTTGGCATGAAACTCTGAAAGGTGCGTTTCACTGACCTCAATTAACTCGCTAACAGCAATGACAGTTGTTGATTGTAGATGCTCTGTTGTGTTCATATTACACAATAATTGTAATGTGAATATTTTAGTTTTGATTACAAAACTTTTATTTTTTTTTATTTTTTAGAAATAAACAGATTGCTAACCCATAAACAGCACAAAATCAGTGAATAATACAAAATTACCTCATTGTTCTACCACCCGTTTTTAGTCACTTTTTGTACTAAACAAAAAACTGCTAACTTACAACTGGTTAGGTGGTGTAAATTAGACAAAATAAAGTTTGCTATACGAAGTCGTGTGTTTCAACATTCATCAAGTTAGGAAGCGACTTGGGCTCTATTGTATCCTGTAAGGTTAAATATTCTTGGATTTTGTATCAATACATTATATCTAAGCAATAGAGTTACATTTGAATAGCTCTATCGGTTTTTGTTGGTAGAAAAGTATACCATTATTATTTATTATCACATAAACTAATAGAGAAAACTACAATAAATGTTATATAGCATGTAGAGAGTGTTTTACAGACTGTTAAAGCAACATGTACATATAGTGATTGAGTTAGCAATCAACCTTAGCGATTAACAAAATTCTACTCGAAAGTTGCAAAATTTTAGAACAAGATTCATCCTTGGAAGTTACTGGACATAGAAAGCCAAAGTACTTTATCACAATATTTTACTCATGACCATTGATACCATCTGTAAGCAACAGATTTTTAAGGCTTAGGTACACCCCGGACATCTACATTGGACTCAAACCAAAGACCTCCAACTCATAGATGTTTAAATTGGTGGTAGTATCCAGCTGGATTTGAACAAATTGACCGCTGATTGGCTGGTTACAACCAATCAGTGTGTAGAACTGGTTGAGAACTCCATCACGATAGGCGCAAAGAGATTGAGGGTTGACATCATAGAATATTTTTTCTTCCTCCACAGATACAGTGATGATGGCATTTCTAGCTCTATTCCACGTTGACCAAGAGTCTGCAAAATGAATTATTCAGACATACTAAGTTCGATCTACCTTATCAGGTTGTCGAATGATTACAGGGGTTCCAAACCGTACATACAAGAGCATCAAAGAGATGTTTGGTACAGTGTGTTGTTAAATTATGACCAGTTAGTTCAACGGAAAGTGAATTCTAGAAACTTTGCTTATAACCATTCGGATTGCCCTTGATTTTTGCAAAAAAAGCTTAAGGTTCCAGGGTTCTTTCAAAGTTGAGTATGAAACTTTTTGTTTTTAAGCATTCTTATGCGAGATGTGATTTGTGTTTTTAAAGAAATCATACAACATACTAAAAGGCAACTCCACATAGATGTTTCATTATCACCCAACAACGTTAAAAAGATTAAAGTGAACTGAATCCTACCAAGTCTTTTGCTTTGAACCAATAGAAAACTTGCTCACCCACAGCTTATGATAACATAGACAGTTTAATAAAGTTTTGGGAGAAAAAGACTCCAAATGCTGGCACATTAAGTTTTTGATCCGAGCAAAGTTTCAAAATTTGAACCGGAATAATTTTAAATAGAACTAACCTGATCCTCTGTTGAGAATTCTAACACCCCAGATACAGTGACTGTCAAGTAGATTGACTCTAAGCCAAGGTTGCGCTTCATTTTTTGTGTGAGCTATGCTCAATGTCTCATCATCCGCTGGTGGTAGGTAGATTCCGTCAACTGCATAAGATCCAGCCAGTGGCCGAGAGCCTCCATTCATCAAATAGACTGATGATATCGTGACAGGTTTACCTGTAAAGAGACTTGTTATATAAATAACAGCTGTCCACACTGCCAACAGTACTATTAGTTGAAATTATATCAAGTCTCTGTTACTCAAATGTAACTATATGGTACAAGTATATACTGCTTTTAGCAATGACTACCCTTCACCTTTGTTTCCTCTTTTTCCAATAACATCAGGAAAGATACATTTAAATAAAATGTTGGTTTGTGAAGGTCTAATAAGATTTTATTGCTACTGAATAACAGAGTACATGTTAGCTATATAAACCATAGCATACCTCTAGCTAGCAGAGAGTTTGGTTCCAGTGGATGTTGTACATAAAACTCATCTTCTACCAACTCTGTAGACTTTATCCATAGATTGACACAACTAAATAAACTACAAGACTTCTCTGACTCATTGTACAGATAACCAATACAGGCATTGACTGTATTACACTGAAGTGTACAACATTCAACACTTGTCACTATACTTCTGTTGAGTATATCATCTGGTCTCACTAATTGTACTTTGTTGTACAATTTACCGATGATGCACTCAGCGGATAAGACCAACCATAGACATAGGAAACCTACAGTATAAAAGTATATGATTACGGAAGCAATATTTGCTAGCTCTTGAAGCGAACTCTGTGATAGATAATTTCTCAACTTCTTGCTACCCTTATTGTTAAACAAAGGTAGTTTCGCTGTTTTGACATTATCCTACATTTGAAAGTCAGCTGAAACCGGTGTATACAAAGACAGCAATCAAATATAACTGAGTGTTCTAGGAAATAGGCAAGGTTCATTTTAGTAACCAATAATGAAAGAAAACATTCAGTACCGGCCCGCAGGAGATCATGAAATCAATTTAAATGATGTTAGGTTGCAAATAATCAAACACTGACTAAAAACAAGTTATAGGCATCATAAACTTATGAAATCACAAACTTACAAGAAGACAGAAGAAACATGTCTGTGGTTGCTACCTTCTGCTACGAAGATCAAGAAATAAATAACAAGATTTCACTTTGATAGATGACAACTTTACTTACATTTATGAGACTTTATATCTACCAAATCAATATCATCCCGCTGTTGTACCTTTGATGTACCGTTCTCTTACTTTTATCTAATGGATGTTAGATCAAAATTGTAGTTTTAGTTATTACCATAATTACTCCGCATTTTATGTTGATTAAAATGAAACCGGGTGTTAGCCCATGATTGAGTGCAGAACTAGCAAGTTTACACTGTTGGTTGCATGGTAATACGCCCCTTTCTCTGCCCACATTTGGGGCTTTTTGTTTCTCAACTACAAAACTAACCAATAAGTTGCACACAGCAATTCTCATTTATTCATTCGTGTCTGTTGTTAACCATTTCTCTAACTTAAAGTTTGATTTATTTGAGAGCTTTTTTTTCTTTGATCCCCCTTGTCCTTGCATAACCCCCAACCCTCTCCATCTCCCGTTGCAAGAGTCTCCATTTATGTCAAGAGAAACCAATGCCCATAGCTGGGGTTGTCACATGAGCTAGTAAAGGACAGAGCCAAACAACCATGCATTTTTCTGCCCTCACACCTCCACTCTTTCAATGGCATGTCATAGCAACAGCTCCCACAGTTCCTACTGCCTTTGCTGTGACCTGTGACTGACCCTTATTCCTTCCACAGCCCTACAGCCATAATAAAAAACAAACTACCTCATTACTGATAGTTGATCTATGCTACGCTTGGTTTCTCACCACCGGCCCTCTACGCAGTTACCTCCAGCTTTTTGTAGTAAATAAAAGTTTCTGTGGCATCTTATTTAAATTTGAGCATGAAAATTTGGGCATATTTAGAGATTTTCATTAGCCAAATTTTAACCCAGACCAAGAAATGTAATTTCTAAAGAACCTGGAGATAGTCACTTTAAAGGTAATCAAGCCTCAGATGTTGGAAGATATATGTTTTGTTTAACAGCGAAGGAAAGAACAAGCCAGCACCTAGGAATAAACAGGTGTTGGTCTACTGTTGAGAGCAATATATGAAATAATTCCAAATTGGTCATCAAGGGGGCTCATAAAACAGGGATAAAACAAGGGGAGATCAAGGGGGCAATTGAAAGGAAAAGGGTAAAAAGAGAAGGAGTGGAAGAGGAAAGGAATAAAATTGAATCTCTCTGTTAAGATCTCCCACAATATTATATATCAGATGTAGACAAATGGCTAAAGTATTGTAATATACAATAATGAACAAGAAACTTGGTGACCTTCCATGAACTCCTTTCCCATTACCCTTTCCATCACTCCAACCCCGTCTTTCCAGACATTCCTTTTCTTTTTCTCCAATGCTGAGCCACTCCACAAATATCCCTTCCAATCCTATCAACAGAGATCCTGTCTACCGGCCTCTTGATCACGCTAGTTTGCCTGACAGAGCCTCCTTTCTTTTCCCCATAGGTTTCAACCCTCTTTTATATTGCAGAAAACCCAAGCCTCCTACCAATACAACTCTTGAGACAGGCTCATTATACAAAATGGATAGGAAACAATTACTGCAATATTTACATCCAGATCACTGGAGACTCCAATTAGAGTGCAGATGTACTTAATACCCCCAATGTTGAAAAGAGAACTGAACAAGTTAATGCTTGTAAATGGGCTTGAAACTTTTTAATACGCCTGTTTACGAGGAGCCAACAGAAACATTGTATTATAAACGTGTACACTCTGTATTTAAACTTTGACCCAGTAATATTTTGTTAGTTATGAGTAAGCTGTGACAGGGAATGCATACAATTTGTACTTTTTATGGAGAGCAGATAAAGTTTGGTTAACTTATCCTCTGGTGCAGTTTTGCCTGGCCGATAGCTATTGCTTATTTCTGGTGTCGGTTGGTGCGAGGACTCAGTAGTTGGTCAAGGTCGAGTGGACTTTTAAGTTGGTTGAACTTTTTAAAAAATTTTAAAACTGATGCTTCCAATTACTTTTATTCATATTTTTCCCAATAACTTAAAATTCTCTACACAGTAGCAGCCTCCTTGCCTAATTCTGTTACGAATATAGTAAGTGTTTGCCAGAATTCTATGCAATATGAATGTATATAATTATGTTTACAAGATCTAATATTTCTTGCTCAAAGTATGGAATAGTTGGAGGCGGTGTTTTCTCTACCCTCATTGCTAGTATGGGTAACTTCAATGCTTTGAGATTTTCTTACATCTGAATATCAGTTGAAACTAATAAACCAAAAAAATTATGGAATTATGAAACCATGAAAATTAGGAAAAAAAATTGACATTTCATTTATTGGAGAAAATCAACAATAGAGTATTAACGAATAAAAGCCTGCAGGAAAACATGGTGTAGTTTTTTTTTGCAGGAGAACTTCTTCAACAAAAGTTTGTGTGATTTATTTATTTGAAATTGAAGAGTGAAATAATTTGGTCTCAAGGCAAAGTGTAATGAGTCATACAAGAATACAGGGTAGATTGCATTTATTTATTCACAAAAAATACAGATATTTGTAATGTTTGAATATAGATTATGAGAACTACCCAATAACTACTCAGTTGAGACATTTAAATATGCAGCAATTATACAGCATTTGGTGACGGAACAAACATCTCTGTGGTTGCTATCTTCTGCTACCAAGAACCAAAAATAAATAACAAAATATCACTTTGATAAATAACAATTTTAATTACATTAATGAAACTTCATATCTAACAAATCAATAATATATCTTTGATGTACCGCTGTCTTTAGTTAATGGATGTTGGATTAGTGCCGCTGTCTTAAGTTAATGGATGTTAGATCAGTACCGCTGTCTTAAGTTAATGGATGTTAGATCAGTACCACCGTCTTAAGTTAATGGATGTTAGATCAGTACCGCTGTCTTAAGTTAATGGATGTTAGATCAGTACCGCCGTCTTAAGTTAATGGATGTTAAATCAAAGCTGTAGTTTTACTTGCAACAATAATTACTGTAGACAGGATGTCAGCCTGTGATTTAGTGAAGAGCCAACTAATTTAACCAAGTTGGCTTGAGGTTAGCACAAACCCCCTCTCCAACCTGTGTTTATGTTTCCCAGCTGTCACGCCCATCAACAAGTGATACATAACAGTCTTTACATGATATTATGCACTCATTGGTGTTTATAGTGAATTGTTTCTGAAACAAGGTGGTGTGATGGATTTGAGTAGCAGTTTGTTTTGTTATTTTTAGGTTTCTTTTTCATCCTGGTTCCACCCCTTCCACATCCCTTCAATTTTTTAACATTTGGCATGGATGTTTGCGATCTGAAAATTTCTAATGGCTGCTTTTGGAGCTAGAAATGAGAGGTTATTGCACCAGTTATGTCTGATAATGCTTTGGTAAAGCCAATTTTGTCTTCCACTTGCCACTGAGGGTTGTTAGTATTTCTGATACTTCATTTTGGCAGTTTGGCATGAACCTCTGTAAGGTTGATTTCACTGACCTCAATTAACTCGCTAACAGCAATGACAGTTATTGATTGTAGATGCTCTGTTGTGTTCATATTACACAATGATTGTAATGTGAATATTTTAGTTTTAATTACAAGAACCTTCGATTTTTTACTTTTTTGGAAGTAGACAGATCTCTAACCCATAAATAGCATAAAATCAGTAAATAATAGGAGATCAGCGCATTGTTCTACCACCCGTTTTTACTCGTATTCTAGAGTTAAACAGAAGTGCTAAATTATTGCTGGTTTTGCAATGTAACATGAAAGAAAAGTAAGTTATCATGCCTAGGTTTAATATGTTGCGGTATTTATCAAGCTCTGGACCTATTAGAGACCAGGCTTTTTGTTGTCATAGGCGGGTGTATATCAATTTTTATAACCAAGTTGAATATTTATCAGCATAAAAATCAATAATTCAATAATCAACAACAAACACCAAAATACGGATGACTAACAAACAGGCATTAACAGTACACACAAGACAAGACAACTCTCCACAAGTTAAATGGTAGTATCTATTCATAGTAACAGTTGACTTTACTTGATGCAGAAAACTATAGAGTTACACCACTTACAGCTTGTAATCTTATTGCTGATTATTAATATAAACTGCAAACTACAGATGTTTAAAATTCATGTACACACAGTTATTTAAACCATATCTAAACCATAGACATCTAAACCATATCTAATCCATGGACCTCGAACTCATAGATGTGTAGAAATTCAGTGCGGCCAAGTTGCATCTGTACAAACTGACCACTGATTGGCTGGTTACAACCAATCAGTGTGTAGAACTGGTTAAGAACTCCATCATGGTAGGCACAAAGAGATTGAGGGTTGACATCATAGAATATCTTCTCTTCCTCCATAGATACAGTGATGATGACATCTCTAGCTCTACTCCATGCCCCAAAATCCTCTACAAAATCAATTAATCCAACGTATTTTGTTTGACTTGATTTGCCTTATTGTTGCACAATTCTTTATCAGGTTAATTAGAAATCACAGATATTTCAAGTCGTACACACAAGAATAATATAAGACATGTATGGTACAGTTATTGCATCTTTGTTACCAGCTTATTGAGTTTCAAAAGACTTTCTAGAAGTTCTGATTATAGTCATCTGGTGCCATTTTGGATTAGTGTAATAAAAAAAATGTGAAAAGAGTCCATTATGATCGCGATGATACATAAAAGTAACAGTGAGGACAAAGTTTTCCAAATAATTTTTTTCTACCAGTAAATGTAAAAGTTGTTTACTCATGAAATTTTATTGATTGACTCCTAGTGAGTATGTAATAGCAGCTCTATAAATAATCGAAAACATTCTGGTGCAGCAAAGGGAGCTAGAAAAACAATCCAAACTAGATGAAATTGTATGCACAAGTGAAGACAAGAGTATTTTAGAGAATAAAAATTGAAAAATGAAGCTGAATGTACTTCAACATTTGTACTGGTTGTGGTGATTCTTGCACGACAACAACTTCACCATCAACCTCTGACTGAAATAGCTCATTTTTGACCCCCTCCTTATTCCTAAACATTATAATTGGCAGTAAAGTTGCACTAGCAAAGACTTTTAAGGTGAAAAAATCCACCACTGGGAATCGTACCTCTACCCCAAAGCAGCAGGCCGCAACCTTAGCCATCGGGCTATAAGACACGTTGCTGATACACAATCTAATTTAGTACATACTGACAACTGTTTTGCGATTGCTTTATTTTTTGCAAAAAGCAGCTTTTCCAAGTGCCTAGATGCTTTTTTGTTCTGGGGCCACACAAGCACATGCTTCACAACTGCCAATACAACCTGGACTCCCGTTACTACATATACTCGTGCTGACTTGGCTCCTCCCTCCTGACACTAACTATTTTTATGCGAAAAAGAAATCCCTACCTGGGAATGGAACCCAAACCCTGTCAACAGCCGGTCACAGTGTTAACCATTTAGCCATCTAGCAAAGTTGAATGTGGTATGGCCTACATACAAAAACATCTTTTGGGGTGCGAACATCGCTAAATTCTTATCAAATGCTTTCAATTTTTTTCAGAGTTGTTCAATTTGTCACCTGAGTACTATTTCTGCTAAAGTTTTGAAGGAGAAAAATCTTCCCGCGGTGAAAAGAGTAAATAGCAAACATTTTCGTCGCGCATTGGATCCGATGCGAGCTTTGACTCTTTCACCAAAGATCAGAAACTTAACGGATGTTCATCTGAAGGAGGGTTACAATGCAATCACAACCATGCAAAAATTATGCAAATCGGAGTAACCGTCCCTGAGTTATAATTATTTTACACTTTTGAAGACCTCTTTTGAAAATGGAATAGCTGTGTTGGCGGTATTGCGAGAAACTTGGAGGATCAACTTTTTAAAAGTCAAAGCATGGGGCTATGTAGCCTAATATTTTACTTGTCACTGGCTAGTTCCATTCTGGTCTGGGAAAGCATTGAAAAGTGCTGTTTTTGTTGAGATTTTCAAATTTGAAAATTGAAAAACTTGCAACAGTTATGTGCGATCGCTTTGAGGTTCAGAATGGTGTATCGATACACTCTTTCACACCTTTGCAGCAAGTTTCAGCTCAATCTGTCTGATGGTTCTCTAACGGGAAGCTGTTTTATGATGAAAAATACAAGTTTCATCAAAGTCCAAGATGGCCGCTTCCAAACAATTTTTTAACGTCGTTTCGTCATGTCGAATCAGAAGGTTAGCAGAAAGCACCATCTTTCAAAATTTGGCAGTTTTTCGTCAATCGGGTCTGCGTTTTTTTGGCCACTTTGATGCTTTGAAAAATGATTATTCACCTGTTCTCGCACTTGAATTATCATGTTCTGGAATGTTCTGTACTTTTGAAAACTAACTTACTTTTTGGCCCGATGCCTGTCAATTTTGTCGCAAAAAACTTTGGAGCTCTATCTATAGCGGTTTTGGAGAAAAAGTGGCTACAGTGTTGCAAGGTTTGCATAAAATAATAATAAGAAGAAAAACATAGAAGGAAGAACAATAGTATTTTAGATTCTCTAAAATACTAACGAGTAGTATTCTTGTATTTTGCAATCAATAAACTGCTGGTGCAGTGAAAAGATTAGGGTCACTTTAAATATTTACAAAAATGCTAATATATTATTATTGCTTTATTATTTGTTATTATTTTCTATTATTTATTAAAAAAGTTTATGACATGTAAAACCAATACTCCAGTAATGATACTGCTGATAAGATGGCAGCTTTGCATTGATATTTCTAGTACCAATCAATTTTAAATGGACTCATAAATGGATTAAATTGACTTGAAAGTTTGTTGTCTAAGATCTCCAGTAAACTCTATTAGCTCACCGTATAAATTGTGATGAATGGTTCTGATAAAGTGTTAAGAGAAAAAGATCAAAATAATTTGCAATCAAGTTGTTGCTGTGGTTGAAACTTCAAAATTTGAACAAGAGATTAACTAAATAGAACTAACTTGATCCTCTATTGAGAATTCTAACACCCCAGATACAGTGAATTTGAAGTAGATTGACCCTGAGCCAAGGTTGTACATCATGTCTTGTATGAGCAATGCTTAGTCTCTCATCAGTCGCTGGGGGCAGGTAAATTCCATCAACGGCATAGGATCCATCTTGTGGCAACGAATCTCCGTCTCTCGAGTGAACTGATGACATTGTGACAGGTTTGCCTAATGGAAGAGCAAACTCTCAGATCCAAACGAAATTCAAAAGAGAATGCAAGACTATCTAATCATATGTTACATAGCATACCTCTAGCTAGCAGAGAGTTTGGTACCAGTGGATGTTGTACATAAAACTCATCTTCTATCAACTCTGTAGACTTTATCCATAGATTGACACAACTAAATAAACTACAAGACTTCTCTGACTCATTGTACAGATAAGCAATACAGGCATTGACTGTATTACACTCAAGTGTACAACATTCAACACTTGTCACTGTACTTCTGTTGAGTACATCATCTGGTCTCACTAATTGTACTTTGTTGTACAATTTACCAATGCTGCACTCAGCGGATAAGATCAACCATAGACATAGGAAACCTACAGTATAAAAATATCTGATTATAGAAACAGTATTCTCTAGTTCTTCATGTCTGTTTCAAGAGAAAATAGGAATGAAGTATATAAAATTAAATATGTTTAATTAAGCAAATGATTTTTCTATTTTATTCTATAGGTGTAATTTTACCAGTGATTTTCTCAAGTCAAAGAACATCAAATAACTTTGTACTTCTGTTCATTACCGAATAATTGAAAGTATGCAGTATTCAAAGGAAGCGTGAACAAGTCTTGTGTAAAAATTATTTTAAGCCATGTCGTTTGACCGATTAAAATCAATCTTTCAACTTCTGCCTCTACATGGAAACCAATACCTAAAAATTCTACCACAAACTTACGAGAAGACTGTGTGAACATTCTGTGAGTGCTTCTTTCTCGTGCTGCCCTTTTCTGCTGCCAAGATCCAGTAGTTAATAGATGATGTGATGTTTCTAATTTCACAAATCAATCACACAATCTTCTTGTCATTCTTTCCTGAAATGGAATAAATCGTTCCATTTCCACATTAGCTTTTCATGTTTTCAAATAACTTATAAAAATCAATTTTTTAATTTTAAGTTTTCATTTAGTTCAGAAGAGCAATTTGAGATCAAAGTTTTGATTTCAAGAATATAAATAATCACTTTATTTCCTTTTTCCAGGATGTTAACTCAATTTTACTTCAAGTAGGCAAATGCGGCGCCAAAGCTACAAAAGTAATTACTTTTATTGAGGCATGTTGTAACTGTATGTTGGTCTTCAGGTAAGTAACTTTCTTTCGATCCCAAGAGTTGTGATACAGCTGCTTTTTTGTATATTTGCTGGCCAGTTGGAACAGTTTTATTCGTAGATTGATCGATCAATAGGAAATAAGCAAATTATAGACTTTCTGATGGATTGGTTCCTGTTTCTAGCTCTCTGATTGCCTGATTGCGTAAATAAGTGCTAATATTCTTTCAAGACAGTCCTGTGTTAGCATAAAAGGGAAAAGGAATCACACCCAGAAACCAGTTAGCCCTAACAACTCAACAATCTCACCTTTTTCTTTCTGTTAACCTTGACAACCGTCTCTTTCCATTTTTGCCATTTCCTCGAGCAGTTTGGTTAAGTTTTAGTATCAAGTGGGTCGACCGACACTCAATGGTGCTTCAATCAAACAAGAATACCTCTTGATGAGGCCTTGCACAAATTGCAAAGGAGTCCAGGAAGCTCGTTACTATTCCCTACCACTTGAGCATTTTAACCCTTTTACCGAGGGAATCAACTGCTGCAGGTCCCATATGTGGTACATCAGAGAAAGCACTTGACGGTTGTTGCTCGGTAGTACATTTAGCTCTGCCTATGTTCAAAAGAATATTACTTTTATCAAATACAGTTAATATCAGATCTTTTGTGTGGATGACATCATCATTGACAGAGGCAGTAGACATGATAAGGATGATGATGATAAATGGAGAGTTTGTTTTTGTTCTAACAAATACGTTGAAGCTAATGGACATACTTAACCTATGAGCAAAGGTTTAGAGAAGTTTGTAAATCACCATTTGTTCATTGTCACTTTGTCAAAAATAACCAAGATGGCAACAATCATCCAGTATTTTTAAATCCAGCAGGAGAAATGTGTCTCATGTTTTGTAACATCATCTTCAAAAGCTTCCATCATGTACGAGACGAAAACATTTCATGCTCGTATTGCCTATTTATTTATCATTATACTATCTCTGTTTTCTTGCTCAGTAAAATTATTACGTGTTTAAAGAGAGGGTTTGTGGGTAACGCAAAAAGGCATTCTGCACGGCAATAAAAAGACTCTGATAACAAAATGGTGATTTTGTTTAATGTCCAATTCATTCAAAGAACTCATAAACAGTTCAAAGAACGTATTTTCCTCTTCACGTCACTATATTTATGAGGTTGTCTATAATAAACCAGATGCTCCCCCTTCTTGGAAGTTTTTCTACTTCTATCAACACTCACTGTGTTTGCACTTTGTGCTAAACAAGTCTTTTAACTCTTCTTGTTGCACGCCATAACAGTAGGTTATTCGAGTGCTTGGAGATTGTTTACATCAGCAGAGACTGTTGTCATCTCCATAAGAAGATGATTTTCTGAACAAGCTGGCCACTGATTGGTTGGTTACAACCAATCAGTGTGTAGAACTGGTTGAGAACTCCATCATAATAGGCAAAAAGATATTGAGGGTTAGCAGGGTCTCCTGCTCATTAAATACAAATAATTATGTTGATTAAAATAGACAGGGTGTTAGCCCATAATTTGGTGCAAAACTATAAAATTTTACAAAGTTGGCTACTTGTTAATTCGTCTCTTTCCACACTTTTTATTTATGGTTCTCAGCTATTATATCAACCAGTACATGTAGTCCCCGTGTAACTATTTATTTGTGTCTGAGTTAGCTATCTTTATCTTATATTGTGAAGTATTGAGCAGAATTTTGTTATTTTTGATTTTTATCTTTCCCTTGACCTGTTTTCTTCTCTCGCACCTCCCCCCCCCCCCCCGTCCCCCCACCCCACCCCACCCCCCTCCCCCCCCCAACACTTCTAATTATATCCCCCTCTCCTCCCTATCTTCTTAGGCTAAGATCCGAGTTTATTTTTATTGATTCAACCACCTGTAGCTGGTGTTCTCACGTAAGCTCGTAAAGAACAGAGTTGAAAAACTATGGAATTTTCTGTCCTCACACCCCGCCCTCTCTCAACAGTATATTATAAGAAAGCTCCCATCCCCTTACTGTGACCTTTGCATGACCTTTTTATTTTTCTGGCCCTACAGTGACAACATACAAAGAACTTATAACAGTATGAGTTTATTGTACCAGTTCTTTCATATACTTTCATTTGCTAAAATATCCAGTTAAAGCCTGTTTTCTTTGTTCTAGTTACTACAGAGTGTGGCTAGTATTTCAAATAGCCTGGTTTGACAACTTTTCATGAAACTCCACAAGATCCTGTTTTACAAATTTCTAGTAACGTGTTGACAGAAATAATAATGTTTGCTTGTTTGTCGGTGGTGTGCTGTGTTTCTATAACAAAAGTGAATTTAACATAAAAGTTTCTACCCTAATTACAAAAATAATTATCTTATTGATTTTCTTCGGAAGTAGACAGGTGGATAGCCCTTGAATAGTATCAAATTTAGTAATGAAGGGAGGTTGGCACGTTGTTATACCACCCGCTTGCACTCATTCTTTAGTGTTAAACAGAAACATGCTAAACTATCACTGGTTTTGCTATGTGGAATGAAAGAAAAATGAATTATTATGCTTACATGTAGGTTTAATTTTTGCAGCATTTATCAAACTCTTGACCTATACAGACCGAGTTTTTTGTTGTCATAGACGGGTATATATTCATTTTTTAGCCAAGTTGAGTATTTGTCACCATTGAAATCAGTAACTGGGTTACTCTATCACCTGTAGTAAGCTGACGAACATACAAGTTTTGTTTATTATTAAACAAACACCAAAATACAGAGAAATAACACACAGACAATCACAATACACACAGGACAAGACAACTCCCTCCAAGTTAAATGGTAGTATCTAATTATAGTAACAGCTGACTTTACTTGACACAGAAAACTATAGAGTTACACCACCTACAGCTTGTAATCTTATTGCCGATTATTAATGTAAACTACAAACTACAGATGTTTATAGTGTATGTACACCATAGACATCTAAACCATATCTAATCCATAGACCTCGAATTCATAAACGTTTAAAGAAGTAGTGCGATTCAGCTGCATTTGAACAAACTGGCCACTGATTGGCTGGTTACAACCAATCAGTGTGTAGAACTGGTTGAGAACTCCATCACGATAGGCACAAAGAGACTGAGGGTTGACATCATAGAATATCTTCTCTTCCTCCATAGATACAGTGATGATGACATCTCTAGCTCTATTCCACCCCCACAGGTCTTCTGCAAAAATAATTTCATTTGATTTGCTTTATTGTTGCATAATTCTTAATCAGGTTATTGAGAGTTCACAGATATTTCACGTCGTACACACAAGAGTAACAATGGACATGTATGGTACAGTTATTGTAGCTGTGTTACCAACCTATCGAGATTAAAATTGTTTCTAGAAGTTTTGATTGTAGTCGTCTGGTGCCATTTTGGATTATTTTAATCAAACAAAATGTGAAAAGAGTCAATTACTACAGCAATGATACATAAATGTAACGGTAAGGACAAACTTTCTCGAATAAAATTTTCATTCTGCTAGTAAATATGAAATTCTAATCTTATTCAGACTTGAAAGCTTCTTTTCCATGAAAATTTATTGAGTGAGTGAGAGAAGTATGTAATAGCTGTTCTATCAGTAATCAGAAACATTCTGGTGGAGCAAAGAGAGCTACAAAAACAATCGAAGCTGGTAGCGTTCCCATCTTTTGCAATCAATAAACTGCTTGTACATTGACAAGCTTAGGGTTGCTTGACATATTTGCAAATAAGCCAAGTTATTATTATTTAATATTATAGACAAGAAAAAGTTTTAAAGAGTTTTAATGATATTGCTTATTCGATGATAGCGCTATGTTACTATTTCTATTAGCATTATTCTATTAGCATATTTTTTAAATGGATTCATAAATGGTTTAAATTGAATTGAAGTTTGTTGTCTACGATCTCTATTAAACTCTATTAGCTCACAGCATAAATTGTGATGAACTGTTCGGATAAAGTGTTAGGAGAGAAAGACCAAAATTACTTTTAATAAGATTTTGTTTTGGTTGAAATTCCAAAACTTGAACAAGAGATTAACTAAATAGAACTAACTTGATCCTCTGTTGAGAACTCTAACACCCCAGATACAGTGAATGTCCAGTAGATTGACTCTGAGCCAAGGTTGTACATCTTTGTTTGTATGAGCTATGCTCAATGTCTCATCACCCGCTGGTGGTAGGTAGATTCCATCAACCGCATAAGATCCATCTTGTGGCAAAGAATCTCCATCTCTCAAATGAACTGATGACATTGTGACAGGTTTGCCTATTGGAAGAGCAAACGTGGAGACAAAAACTAAATTTATTTGTTTCAGTTATAAGTTGAATAATTGAAGATCCAATAAAGAATGCAAGACTATCTAACTGTATAATACATAGCATACCTCTAGCCAGCAGAGAGTTTGGTACCAGTGGATGTTGTACAAAAAACTCATCTTCTACCAATTCTGTAGACTTTATCCATAGACTGACACAACTAAATAAACTACAAGACTTCTCTGACTCATTGTACAGATAACCAATACAGGCATTGACTGTATTACACTCGAGTGCGCAACATTCAACACTTGTCACTGTACTTCTGTTGAGTATATCATCTGGTCTCACTAATTGTACTTTGTTGTACAATTTACCAATGCTGCACTCAGCGGATAAGATCATCCATAAACATAGGATATCTAAAGTATACAAGTATCTTATTATGGAAACAGTATTCACTCGTTCTTCATGTATTTTTCATGAGAGATAAGAAATAACATATGTTCAATTAGGTAAATCAATTTTCTATTTTCTATTCTATAGGTGTGTTTGTACCAATGATTTTACCAGTGATTTTTTCAAGTGAAATATTATCAAACATTTTTTTTCTGTCTATTGCTGAATAATTGATGGTATGCAGTATTCAAAGCAAACCTGAGTAAACTTTGTGTGAAAATTATTTTATACCATGTCGTTTGTCCAGTTAAATACCATCTGTCAGTGTCTGAAACATAGAAACTGCTACTCAAATATTCTACAACAAACTTACACGAAGATGGTACAAACATTCTGCTGCTGCCTCCTTCTGCTGTCAAGATCCAGTAGTTAATAGATGATATGAGGTATTGCTACTTTCACAAATCAATCGCACAATCTTCTTGTCATTCTATATTGAAGTAAAATATATTGTTCTATTTCCAAATTAGCTTTTCATGTTTTCAAATAACTTAAAAAGTCAATTTTTTAATTTTAGATTCTCATTTACTCCCAAAAGGCAATTTTGAGATCAAAGATTTGATTTCAAGAATAGAAATAATTACTTTGTTGCCGTTTTTAGGATATCAACTCAATTTTACTTCAAAAAGGCAAATACAATTTTTCAGCTTAACTCGATAATCTGACCTTCTTTCTGTGTCGGTTTACCTTGACAACCAGCTCTTTCCACTTTTGCCATTTTTTCGAGCAATTTGGCTCAGTTTTAGTATCAAGTGAGTCGACCAACACTCAATGGTGCCTCAACCAAACTAGAATATCTCTTGAGGTTCTGCTCAGCTTAAAGAGGAGTCCCGGAAGCTTTGCACCACTGTATTACAGTTCAGCATTTTAACCCGTCCACCAAGTGAGCAAACTGGTAAACCCCCTCTCTGTGGCACCTCAGAGAAAATAGTTGTTGGTTCATTAGCCTAAATGAATATTGCCTTTATCAGATACAATCGATATCAGATCTTTTGTGCGGATGACATCACCATCGCTCTAGGGGTAGATGACAGAGGTAACAAAACTTGTAGCGTTTGAGCGTGTTTTGTCACTCCGGCAGTAGGTGTAATAAGGATGATAAAGATAATGACGGCAAAGACGAAGACAGCAATGATTACCGCGGCGGCAGTGATGATGCCGATGGCTATTGCAGTGATGGTGATTGTGGCGATGGGACTACAGTGACTACCACAGGGATTGTGGCAAGGGGACTACAGCAATAGAGATGATGATGGTGAATAGAGATCTTGCTGTTTTTACGAAACATGTTATTCTATCGGGCATATCGATTGGACATGCTTTATTAAGACCAAAGATTTAGAGAAGTTTGTAAGTCACCTTTTACATGTATTTCTTGTTTTTTTTGTGTCCGAAATAACCAAAATGACAGCAATCATTTGGTGTTTTGGTTCTTAATTCTACCAGAAAAAATGAATGTGAGTTTGTAATGGCGGCCTCAAAAGCTTTCAGCGTGTGCGAGACAAGACTGGTAAATGCTTGTATTACTTATGTAGTCATCATTGTTGTTTTTGCCTAGTAAAAGTATTAAGTGTTTAGAGAAATTGTGTGGGTGTACTGCAAAATGGCATTTTGTACGGAAAAAGTGACTCTAATATCAAAATTATAACTTTGTTTCATGTATAGTTCGTTCAAAGAACTCACTTTCTTCTTCTCATCACTTCACTCATGAGGTTGTCTATAATAAGCCAGACACTACCTCTTCCTTGACGCCCTTCTACGTCTATCAACATCAAATATGTTTGCTTTTTTTGTGCGAAACAAGCCTTTTAACTATTCTTGTCGCCCGCCATAACAGTAGGTTATGTGAGGGCTGAAAGCATTTTTTACATCAGCAGAGACTGATGTCAACTCCGTAAAGAGATGAGTTTCTGAACAAACTGGATACTGATTGGCTGGTTACAACCAATAATTGTGCTGAAACGGTTGACTTCTCCATCATGGTAGACACAAAAACACTGAGAGTTAGCGGTGTAGAATATCTTCTTCACCAGATGCAGTGATAATGATGGACAGGATGTCAACCATAATTGAGTAAAGAACTAACAAGTTTCACAAAACTTTGCTGGATGTAGATATGCCCTCCTCCTCCTTCCCACATTTCCTGTTTAAGTTTCTCAACTCTTATACCAACCAATAAGTTGCACATAGTAGTCCCCATGCATTTATTTATTTGTGTCTGTAGTTAGATGTATCCAATTTACAGTGTGAAGTATTGATTAGCATCTAATTATTTTTTTATTTTTTGTCTCTCCCTTGTCCTGTTTTTTCTTTCCTTGCACACCCCCCCCCCCCCCCCCCCCCCCTCCGACCCCTTTTTCCCCCAACACTTCTAATCATAACCCCCACCACTTTCCATTCCCCATTGCAAGGGTCTCCATTTATCTTAAGAGAACCCACCCCCATAGCAGGGGTTGTCACATGAGCTAGTAAAGAACAGAGCCAAATAACCATGCATTCTTCTATCTTCACAGCCCCGCTCTTTCAATGGCATGCCATAGTAAAAACTTCACCAGCTTCCACTGCCTTTGCTGTGACCTGTGACTGACCCTTATTCCTTCCACAGCCCTACAGCCACAACAAAAAACTAAATTACCTCATTTCCAACAGTTGTCTTTCGCTGCCCTTGATTTCTCACCACTGGATTTTTATGCAGTTACGTCTGGCATTGTAGACTAAATTAAAGTCACAATAACAGTATTTGCAGCCTAGGTTCACCAAACAAAGAACAAAAAAATAATAGATATTTGTAAGTCAATACTAGCGTATGAAATGGAATATTGGTTTAAAACATTATAATCATTCAATAAATTGTTATAATTGCTGAAAAAGTCATGCAGAAGATAATCCCCAATTCGCAAAAAAAAGCAAGATAAAATAAAAACAATTTTACAATAAACCTATATAATCTGTAGTCTCCCTTTTAATATAGTTGATTTCCCATGATGGTAGTTATCTTATTAAGTTGTTAAGGATGTAATTTTAAACTAAAACCTTGATAAAAATGGTACAAACTACTTGTTGGAATGTACTATATAATATCATAATGTAATTGGCGCTCGCAGATAGCCCTTTCTGTCGACCATGCAGCTATAGATCTCCGCATACCTCTACAGACCCATTGCATTGTTGTTGCCACAAGTGAGTTTTTTTAATAGTTTTACAACGCTTGATGAGGGAACAACTCTACACACAAAGTGCGTCTTGCAAAGCATGTCCTGCTGACTGTGTAACTCCTCCCCTTCCTTTCTCTACTTGACTTGACTTTACACTGAAATATACCATATAGCTTATATTCTGTCTATATTTCTTATCCTCTACACACCAGCTTTCTCTCTCTCTTACTGTGTTTGTTTTTCGCTTGCTGTAGTTCATAACTCAATTAAGGGGTAAAAAGAGAAGGGGTGGAAGAGGACAGTAATAAAATTGAATCTCTCTGGTAAGATCTCCCACAATATTATATATCAGATGTAGACAAATGACATCTAAAGTATTGTAATAGAAGTCAATGAACAAAAAAGTTTTTTACCTATCATCGACTCCTTTCCCATTATCCTCGTCGTCTCTGCCCATCTCCCCCCCCTCCCCCCCCCCCCCCACCCCTTCCAAGACTTTCCTTCCTTTGTTTCTCCAATGCGGAGCCATTCTACAAATATTCTTTACAATCCTATTAACAGAGATTAATTGCTTGCAGAAACAAGAATGATATATTTCTCTTCTTGCTATCACTCCTCCTCACCCACAAGACTCTTGATCACGCTACTTTGCCTGCCAGAGCCTCCCTTTCTTTCCTCATAGCATTCAACCCCCTTTTATATTGCAGACAACCCAAGCCTCGTACCTATACCACCCTTGAGACAGGCTGATTATACAAGATGGATACGAAACGATTCCTGAAGTTTTCACATCCAGAAGTCTGGAGACACCAATTAGAGTGCAAGTGTACCAAATACCACTCACACTGGAAAAGAGAACTCTACAAGCTGATGCTTTGTGAATAAACTTGAAAGTTTCAAGTACACTGCTAACAAGGAGCCAATAGAAACATTGTATTTCAAACTTATTCATTCTCTATCTAAAAAGGGCCCAATTATTACTGTCTCTATATCATCACAAATTATCAATACTGGCGGGGATAAAGGAAATATTCTGTTAAAAACACCATTATCGATAAACTTGTTGTGAGACCTTTCAAAAAACATTTGTAATCTCTAAAATCAACATCTTGGCAATAAGCCAAATGTCAGATGCTTTTTGCTATTGCAAACGTTAATATCGCCAAAGGTGATAAAACTAGGCATGCTTAATGAAACAGGAAGCTGCAAATTATCCGTTGTAATTCCATGGCACTGACAGCTTTTGTGTTTATATTACATCAATGATTGTTTGTGGTTCATTACACTGTTGTCTATGAAACAACAAGAGTATTTTCAAAATTTTCATCGAGAAAAAAAAATATTAGGTGTTCGTAATTCAATATGCAACGGAACATTAGTTTAGAAGAGAATAAATATTCAATGAAATGCTACAGTTTACGGAACAAGTCATAAGGAAAATAACTCCCATTTTTCAAAATAATCATGAAAATAATAAAATTTGAACTGCTGTAATCTGGGATAGTTTGTGAAGTTTCCATCAATTTAGTAAGTTTCAATTGCTTGCAATTATTTTGAATTATTTTTCAAGGATGTAAAACCGGTCTATGAAAATGAAAAAAATTAACTCGCTCATTATTATTTATTTAGTGTTCAGTTTCATTTGCGACCTACAAACAATATAAATAAATACTCATTGATTATTTTTTTTATTCAATGAACTACTTTTTGTTGACCCATGAGTTTCGAACGATATGATTATTTATTGCTTAAATTTATCGCCGGTCTGATTATTTTTATTGCAATGTGTTTGGCTAACAGAGGTCGCGAATACTCTTAATACAACCGATTTGAAGCGAGCAAATTTTTGCTGCTGGGAATTAATTATTACAGTATAAAAAATTAAATGATAGTATTATTTTTCAGCAAAAAAGCTCTTGGTTCTTCTTTTATTAGTACTAACTATAATAAATAATATCATTTATTGAACAATAGCCAATGTGCTACAAAAATCCCTAGTTACCACAGCTTTTCTTGCCAGCCAACAACTCTGTGATATTTTCTTCATTTATTTATTCTTACACAATATAAGAAAATAATAATAAAAGCAACAAGCAACGCCAGTCAGCTGAATTGCACTTAACAACGCATCGACTGCAACTGCCTCGGTGGGCGTGGTTTAGCCAACAGAGATAAACTTTTAGTTGTCGATATACATGCCATTGTCGCTAACTATTAGTGATAACAAACGACAGAGATTTGGCGACAGTTTTTCATGATGTGGAAACATAGTATACATTTGGTTAGTTATGAGTTAGCTGTCCCAGTGAACTCATATATTATGTACTTTTTATGATGAACAAACAAAACTTAGTCAACTTTTTTTCTGGTGCATTTTAGCCTGGCCGATCCCCATTGCTTCCATCTGGTATCGGTCAGTGTGAGGACTCAGTAGTTGGTCAAGGTCGAGTGGACTTGGAAGTTGGTCAAGTATCTAAAAATTTTAAAAATAGCACTTCCCACTATTTCTAATCAAACTTTTTCCCATAATTTATCATTTCCTGTACAGTAGTAGTCTCCTTACCCAACTCTATAAAAATAGTGTTTGCCAGATTTGTATACAATATGAAGGTATATAATTATGCTTATGGAATTATGAAACCATAAAAATTATAAAAAGAAATTAAGAGAAATGGGCAAGTCATTCATCAGAGAAAATCAACAATAAAATATTAACCAATAGAAATCTTCAGGAAAACATGGTGTGGCCTTTTTTGCAGAAGAACTTTTTCAACACAAGTTTGTGTAATTTACTTAAGTGAAAATGAAGAGTAAAATAGCTTTGTCTCAAGGCAAAGTGTAATGAGTCATGAAAGAACACAGAGTTGGCTGCATTTATTTATTCGCAAAAAATAAAGAAATTTGTTACGTTTGAATATAGATTATGAGAACTACTCAATAACTGTTCAACTGAGACGTTTTAATCTGCAGCATTTGATGACGGAACTAAAATCTCTGTGGTTGCGACCTTCTGCTACCAAGATCCAAAAATAAATAACAAGAAATAACGTAAATAGCTAACAACTTTACTTACACTTATGAGACTTAATTTCGAACAAATCAATGTTATACCTGTGATGTACCGCTGTCTTAAGGAAATGTATGTTAGATCAGTACCGCTGTCTTAAGTTAATGGATGTTAGATCAGTACCGCTGTCTTAAGTTAATGGATGTTAGATCAGTACCGCTGTCTTAAGTTAATGGATGCTAGATCAGTACCGTTGTCTTAAGGAAATGGATGTTAGATCAGTACCGCTCTCTTTAGTTAATGGATGTTAGATCAGTACCGCTGTCTTAAGTTAATGGATGTTAGATCAGTACCGCTCTCTTTAGTTAATGGATGTTAGATCAGTACCGCTGTCTTAAGTTAATGGATGTTAGATCAGTACCGCTGTCTTAAGTTAATGGATGTTAGATCAGTACCGCTGTCTTAAGTTAATGGATGTTAGATCACTACCGCTCTCTTTAGTTAATGGATGTTAGATCAGTACCGCTGTCTTAAGTTAATGGATGTTAGATCAGTACCACCGTCTTCAGTTAATGGATGTTATTTCAAAGCTGTAGTTTTACTTACAACAATAATTACTGTAGACAAGATGTCAGTCTGTGATTTAGTGAAGAACCAATTAGTCTAACCAACTTGGCTTGAGGTTAGTACAAACCCCCTCCCCAACCTATGATTATGTTTCCCAGCTGACACACCCATCAACAAGGGATATATAACAGTCTTTACATGATATTATGCATTCATTGGTGTTTATAGTGAATTGTTTCTGAAACAAGGTGGTGTGATGGATTTGAGTAGCAGTTTGTTTTGTTATTTTTACGTTTCCTTTTTCATCCTGGTTCCATCCCTTTCTACACCCTTTCAATTTTTTAACACTCTACATTGATGTTTGCGATCCGAAAATTTCTAATGGCTACTTCTGGAGCTAAAACTGAGAGGTTATTGCACCAGTTATGTCTGATAACGCTTTGGTAAAGCCAGTCTTGTCTTCCACTGGCTACTGAGGGTTGTTAGTGTTTCACTGTTTCTGATACTTGATTTTGGCAATTTGGCATGAAACTCTGAAAGGTGCGTTTCACTGACCTCAATTAACTCGCTAACAGCAATGACAGTTGTTGATTGTAGATGCTCTGTTGTGTTCATATTACGCAATAATTGTAATGTGAATATTTTAGTTTTGATTACAAAACTTTTATTTTTTTTTATTTTTTAGAAATAAACAGGTCACTAACCCATAAATAGCACAAAATCAGTGAATAATACAAAATTACCTCATTGTTCTATCACCCGTTTTTAGTCACTTTTTGTACTAAACAAAAAACTGCTAACTTACAACTGGTTAGGTGGTGTAAAATAGATAAAATAAAGTTTGCTATACGAAGTCGTGTGTTTCAACATTCATCAAGTTAGGAAGCTACTTGGGCTCTATTGTATCCTGTAAGGTTAAATATTCTTGGATTTTGTATAAATACATTATATCTAAGCAATAGAGTTACATTTGAATAGCTCTATCGGTTTTAGTTGGTAGACAAGTATACCATTATTATTTATTATCACATAAACTAATAGAGAAAACTACAATAAATGTTATCTAGCATGTAGAGAGTGTTTCACAGACTGTTAAAGCAACATGTACATAAAGTGATTGAGTTAGCAATCAACCTTAGCGATTAACAAAACTCTACTCGAAAGTTGCAAAATGTTAGAACAAGATTCATCCTTGGAAGTTACTGGACATAGAAAGCCAAAGTACTTTATCACAAAACGTTACTCATGACCATTGATACCATCTGTAAGCAACAGACTTTTAAGGCGTAGGTACACCCCGGACATCTACATTGGACTCAAACCAAAGACCTCCAACTCATAGATGTTTAAATTGGTGGTAGTATCCAGCTGGATTTGAAAAAATTGACCGCTGATTGGCTGGTTACAACCAATCAGTGTGTAGAACTGGTTAAGAACTCCATCACGATAGGCACAAAGAGATTGAGGGTTGACATCATAGAATATTTTCTCTTCCTCCACAGATACAGTGATGATGGCATTTCTAGCTCTATTCCACGTTGACCAAGAGTCTGCAAAGTGAATTATTCAGACATACTAAGTTCGATCTACCTTATCAGGTTGTTGAATGATTACAGGGGTTCCAAACCGTACATACAAGAGCATCAAAGAGATGTTTGGTACAGTTATTGTTAAATTATGACCAGTTAGTTCAATGGAAAGTGAACTCTAGAAACTTTGCTTATAACCATTCGGATTGCCCTTGATTTTTGCAAAAAGGTTAAGGTTCCAGGGTTCTTTCAAAGTTGAGTATGAAACTTTTTGTTTTTAAGCATTCTTATGCGAGATGTGATTTGTGTTTTCAAAGAAATCATACAACATACTAAAAAGCAACTCCACATAGATGTTTCATTATCACCCAACAACGTTAAAAAGATTAAAGTGAACTGAATCCTACCAAGCCTTTTGCTTTAAACCATTAGAAAACTTGCTCACCCACAGCTTATGATAACATAAACAGTTTAATAAAGTTTTGGGAGAAAAAGACTCCGAATGTTGGCTCGTTAAGTTTTTGATCCAAGCAAAGTTTTAAAATTTGAACCGGAATAATTTTAAATAGAACTAACCTGATGCTCTGTTGAGAATTCTAACACCCCAGATACAGTGAATGTCAAGTAGATTGACTCTAAGCCAAGGTTGCGCTTCATTTTTTGTGTGAGCTATGCTCAATGTCTCATCGTCCGCTGGTGGTAGGTAGATTCCGTCAACCGCATAAGATCCAGCCAGTGGCCGAGAGCCTCCATTCATCAAATAGACCGATGATATCGTGACAGGTTTACCTGTAAAGAGACGTGTTATATAAATAAAAGCTGTTCACACTGCCAACAGTATTATTAAATGAAATTATATCAAGTTTGTTTACGTAAAAGAAACTATATGGTAGAATTACATACTGATGTTAGCAATAACTACCCTTCCCCTTCGCTTTCTCTCTATTCAATAACATCAGGAAAAATATATTCAGATAAAATGTTGGTTTCTAAAGTTCTAATAAGATTTTATTGTTACTGAATAACAGAGAGTCTGTTAAATATATAAACCACAGCAAACCTCTAGCCAGCAGAGAGTTTGGTTCCAGTGGATGTTGTACATAAAACTCATCTTCTACAAACTCTGTAGACTTTATCCATAGATTGACACAACTAAATAAACTACAAGACTTCTCTGACTCATTGTACAGATAACCAATACAGGCATTGGCTGTATTACACTCAAGTGTACAACATTCAACACTTGTCACTGTACTTCTGTTGAGTATATCATCTGGTCTCACTAATTGTAATTTGTTGTACAATTTACCAATGCTGCACTCAGTGGACAAGATCAGCCATAGACATAGGAAACCTACAGTATAAAAATATCTGATTATGGAAGCAATATTTGCTAGTTCTTGATGCGAACTCTGTGATAGATAAATTTTCAACTTCTTGCTACCTCTATTGCTAAAACAGGTAGTTTCGTTGTTCTGACATTGTCCTACATTTGAAAGTCAGCTCAAACCAGTAAATATAAACAAAACAGTCAAATATAACTGAGTGTTGTAGGAAATGGGCAATGTGTATTTTAATTTTTAGGTAACCAATAATGAAAGAAAACATTCAGTACAAGCCCGCAGGAAATCATGAAATCAATTCAAATGATATTACGTTACAAATAACCAAACACTGACTACAAACAAGTTATAGACATGATAAACTTATGAAATCACAAACTTACAAGAAGACAGAACAAACATCTCTGTGGTTGCTACCTTCTGCTACGAAGATCAAGAAATAAATAACAAGATTTCACTTTGATAGATGACAACTTTACTTACACTTATGAGACTTTATATCTACCAAATCAATATCATCCCGCTGTTGTACCTTTGATGTACCGTTCTCTTACTTTTATCTAATGGATGTTAGATCAAAATTGTAGTTTTAGTTATTACCATAATTACTCCGCATTTTATGTTGATTAAAATGAAACCCGGTGTTAGCCCATGATTGAGTGCAGAACTAGCAAGTTTACACTGTTGGTTGCATGGTAATACACCCCCTTCTCTGCCCGCATTGGGGCTTTTTGTTTCTCAACTACTAAACTAACCAATAAGTTGCACACAGCAATTCTCATTTATTCATTTGTGTCTGTTGTTAACCATTTCTCTAACTTGAAGTTTGATTTATTTGAGAGCTTTTTTTCTTTGATCCCCCTGGTCCTTGCATAACCCCCAACCCTCTCCATCTCCCGTTGCAAGAGTCTCCATTTATGTCAAGAGAAACCAATGCCCATAGGTGGAGGTTGTCACATAAGCTAGTAAAGAACAGAGCCAAATAACCATGCATTTTTCTGCCCTCACACCCCCGCTCTTTCAATGGCATGTCATAGTAACAGCTCCCACAGTCCCTACTGCCTTTGCTGTGACCTGTGACTGACCCTTATTCCTTCCACAGCCCTACAGCCATAATAAAAAACAAACTACCTCATTACTGATAGTTGATCTATGCTACGCTTGGTTTCTCACCACCGGGCCTCTACGTAGTTACCTCCAGCTTTTTGTAGTAAATAAAAGTTTCTGTGGCATCTTATTTAAATTTCAGCATGAAGATTTGGGCATATTTACAGATTTTCATTGGCCAAATTTTAATTCAAACCAAAAAATGTAATTTCTAAAGAACCTGGAGATAGTCACTTTAAAGGCAATCAAGCCTCTGATGTTGGAAGATATTTGTTTTGTTTAAGAGCGAAGGAAGGAACAAGCCAGCACCTGGGAATAAACAGTTGGTTGTTTAATGTTGAGAACAATATATGAAATAATCCCAAACTAGTCAACAAGGGGGTTTATTGGGATAAAACAAGGGAAGATCAAGGGGGGAAATGAAAGGAATAAAATTGAATCTCCCTGTTAAGATCTCCCACAATATTGCATGTCAGATGTACACAAATGACATCGAACGTATTGTAATAGAAATAAATGAGCAAAAAGCTTGGTGACCTTCCATGGACTCTTTTCCCATTATCCTTTCCATCACTCCACCCCCGTCTGTCTTCCCAGACATTCCTTTTCTTTTCCTCCAATACTGAGCCACTCTACAAACATCCCATCCAATCCTATCAACAGAGATCCTGTCCACCAACCTCTTGATCACGCTAGTTTGCCTGCCAGAGCCTCCCTCCCTTTCCTCATAGGTTTCAACCCTCTTTTATATTGCAGACCACCCTAGTTTCCTACCAATACCACCCTTGAGATAGGCAGATTATACAAGATGGATAGGAAACAATTCCTGGAATATTTACATCCAGATCCCTGGAGACTCCAATCAGAGTGCAGATGTACTTAATACCCCCAATGTTGAAAAGAGAACTGAACAAACTGATGCTTGTAAATGGACTTGAAATTTCCGAATTCATTTGTTTGCACGAAGCCACGGGAAACATTGTATGATAAACTTATACACTCTCTATTTAAACTTTGACCCAGTTATATTTTGTTATTTATGAGTTAGCTGTGACAGGGAACGCATACAATATGTACTTTTTATGGAGAGCAGATAAAGTTTGGTTAACTTTTCTTCTGGTGCATTTTTGCATGGCCTATCGCTATTGCTTACTTTTGGTATCGGTTGGTGTGAGGACTCAGTAGTAGGTCAAGGTCGAGTGGACTCGGAAGTTGGTTGAACTTTTTAAAAAAATTTTAAACTGATGCTTCCAATTAATTTTATTCATATTTTTCCCGATGACTTAGAATTTTCTAAACAGTAGCAGCCTCCTTGCCTACTTCTGTTATGACTATAGTAAGCGTTTGCCAGAATTCTATACAATATGAAGGTATATAATTATGTTTACAATATCTAATATTTCTTCCTCAAAGTATGGAATAGTTAGAGGCAGTGTTTTCTCTACCCTCATTCCTAATATGGGTAACTTCATTGCTTTGAGATTTTCTTACATCTGAAAGTCAATTAAAACCAACAGAAATAATACTTATGAAATTAATAAACCATAAGAATTATCAAAAAAAAATATATATATATATATACATACATATCTCTTATATATATATATATATATATATATATATATATATATATATATATATATATATATATATATATATATATAAGAGATATGGGCAATTAATTTATCACTAAAAATCAACAATAAAATATTAACTAATAGAAGCCTGCAGGAAAACATGGTATGGTCTTTTTTTGCAGGAAAACTTCTTCAACACAAGTTTGCGTGATTTATTTATTTGAAATTGACAAGTAAAATAATTTGGTCTCAAAGTGAAATGAGTCATAAAAGAATACAGAGTGGGCTGCATTTATTTATTCACAAAATATAGAGAATTTGTTACGTTTGAATATAGATTATTAGAACTACCCAATAACTGTTCAACTGAGACGTTTGAATCTGCAGCTATATACAGCATTTGATGACGGAACAAACATGTCTGTGGTTGTACCTTCTTCCGACAAGATTTAGAGGAAAATAACCAGATGTAACTTAGATACATAATAACTTTACTTGCTCTAATGAAACTTAATATCTAACAAACCAATGTTATAATTTTGCTTTTGATGTACCGCTGTCTTAAGTTAATGGATGTTAGATCAGTACCGCTGTTTTAAGTTAATGGATGTTAGATCAGTACCGCTGTCTTAAGTTAATGGATGTTAGATCAAAGCTGTAGTTTTACTTACAGCAATAATTATTGTAGACAGGATGTTAGCCTGTGATTTAGTGAAGAACCAACAAGTCTAACCAACTTGGCTTGAGGTTAGTACAAACCCCCTCCCCAACCTGTGTTTATGTTTCCCAGCTGTCACACCCATCAACAAGTAATGCATAACAGTCTTTACATGATATTATGCATTCATTGGTGTTTATAGTGAATTGTTTTTGAAACAAGGTGGTGTGATGAATTTGTGTAGCATTTTGTTTTGTTATTTTTAGGTTTCTTTATTCATCCTGGTTCCACCCCTTCCACACCCTTTCAATTTTTTAACATTTGACATAAATGTTTGTGATCCGAAAATTTCTAATGGCTACTTTTGGAGCTAGAAATGAGAGGTTATTGCACCAGTTATGTCTGATAACGCTTCAGTAAAGCCAATTTTGTCTTCCACTTGCCACTGAGGGTTGTTAGTGTTTCACTGTTTCTGATACTTGATTTTGGCAATTTGGCATGAAACTCTGAAAGGTGCGTTTCACTGACCTCAATTAACTCGCTAACAGCAATGACAGTTATTGATTGTAGATCCTCTGTTGTGTTCATATCACACAATGGTTGTAATGTGAATATTTTAGTTTTAACTACAAGAACCTTTGATTTTTTACTTTTTTAGAAGTACACAGATCTCTAACCCATAAATAGCATGAAATCAGTAAATAATAGGAGATCAGCACGTTGTTCTACCACCCGTTTTTACTCATACTCTAGAGTTAAACAGAAGTGCTAAATTATTGCTGGTTTTGCAATGTTACATGAAAGAAAAGTAAGTTATCATGCCTAGGTTTAATATGTTGCGGTATTTATCAAGCTCTGGACCTATTAGAGACCAGGCTTTTTGTTGTCATAGGCGGGTGTATATCAATTTTTATAACCAAGTTGAATATTTATCAGCATAAAAATCAATAATTCAATAATCAACAACAAACGCCAAAATACGGATGACTAACAAACAGGCATTAACAGTACACACAAGACAAGACAACTCTCTACAAGTTAAATGGTAGTATCTAGTCATAGTAACAGTTGACTTTACTTGACGCAAAAACTATAGAGTTACACCACATAGAGCTTGTAATCTCATTGCTGATTATTAACATAAACTGCAAACTACAGATGTTTAAAATTCATGTACACACAGTTATTTAGACCATATCTAACCATAGACATCTAAACCATATCTAATCCATGGACCTCGAACTCATAGATGTGTAGAAATTCAGTGCGGCCAAGTTGCATCTGTACAAACTGACCACTGATTGGCTGGTTACAACCAATCATTGTGTAGAACTGGTTGAGAACTCCATCATGATAGGCACAAAGAGATTGAGGGTTGACATCAGAGAATATCTTCTCTTCCTCCATAGATACGGTGACGATGACATCTCTAGCTCTACTCCAAGCCCCAAAATCCTCTACAAAATCAATTAATCCAACGTATTTTGTTTGACTTGATTTGCCTTATTGTTGCACAATTCTTTATCTGGTTAATTAGAATTCACAGATATTTCAAGTCGAACACACAAGAGTATTATAAGACATGTATGGTACAGTTATTGCAGCTTTGTTACCAGCTTATTGAGTTTAAAAGACTTTCTAGAAGTTCTGATTATAGTCATCTGGTGTCATGTTGGATTATTGTAATAAAAAAAATGTGAAAAGAGTCTATTATGATCGCGATGATACAAAAAAGTAAAACTGAGAACAAAGTTTTCCAAATAAATTTTTTCTACCAGTAAATGTAAAAGCTGTTAACTCATGAAATTTTATTGATTGACTCCTAGTGAGTATGTAATAGCAGCTCTATAAATAATCAAAAATATTCTGGTGCAGCAAAGGGAGCTACAAAAACAATCCAAACTAGATGAAATTGTATCCACAAGTGAAAACAAGAGTATTTTAGAGAATAAAAATTTAAAAATGAAGCTGAATGGACTTGAACACCTGTACTGGTTGTGGTGATTCTTGCACAACGCCAACTTTACCATCAAACTCTGACTGAAACAGCTCATTTTTGACCCCCTCCTTAATCCTAAACATTATAATTGGCAGTAAAGTTGCACTAGCAAAGACTTTTCAGGTGAAAAAAAATCCACCACTGGGAATCGTACCTCGACCCCAATGCAGCAGGCCGCAACCTTAGCCATCGAGCTATAAGACACGTTGCTGATACACAATCTAATTTAGTACCTACTGACAACTGTTTTGCGATTGCTTTATTTTTGCAAAAAGCAGCTTTTCCAAGTGCCTAGATGCTTTTTTGTTCTGGGGCCACACAAGCGCATGCTTCACAACTGCCAATACAACATGCACTCCTGTTACTACATATGCTCATGCTGACTTGGCTCCTCCCTTCTGACACTAACTATTTTTATGCGAAAAAAAAATCCCTAACTGGGAATTGAACCCGAACCCTGTCAACAGCCGGTCACAGTGTTAACCATTCAGCCATCTAGCAAAGTTGAATGTGGTATGGCCTACATACAAAAACATATTTTGGGGTGCGGACATCGCTAAATACCTATCAAATGCTCTCAATTTTTTTCAGAATTGTTCAATTTGTCACCTGAGTACTATTTCTGCTAAAGTTTTGAAGGAGAAAAATTTTTCCGCGGTGAAACAATAAATAGCGAACATTTTCGTCGCACATTGGATCCGATGCGAGCTTTGACTTTTTCACCAAAGATCAGAAACTTAACGGATGTTCATCTGAAAGAGGGTTACAATGCAATCACAACCATGCAAAAATTATGCAAATCGGAGTAACCGTCCCTGAGTTATAATCATTTTACACTTTTGAAGACCTCTTTTGAAAATGGAATAGCTGTGTTGGCGGTATTGCGAGAAACTTGGAGGATCAATTTTTTAAAAGTCAAAGCATGGGGCTATGTAGCCTAATATTTTACTTGTCACTGGCTAGTTCCATTCTGGTCTCCGAAAGCATTGAAAAGTTCTGTTTTTGTTGAGATTTTCAAATTTGAAAATTGAAAAACTTGCAACAGTTATGTGCGATCGCTTTGAGGTTCAGAATGGTGTATCGATACACTCTTTCACTCCTTTGCAGCAAGTTTCAGCTCAATCTGTCTGATGGTTCTCTAACGGGAAGCTGTTTTATGATGAAAAATACAAGTTTCATCAAAGTCCAAGATGGCCGCTTCCAAACAATTTTTTAACGTCGTTTTGTCATGTCGAATCAGAAGGTTAGCAGAAAGCACCATCTTTCAAAATTTGGCAGTTTTTCGTCAATCGGGTCTGCGTTTTTTTGGCCACTTTGATGCTTTGAAAAATGATTATTCACCTGTTCTCGCACTAGAATTATCATGTTCTGGAATGTTCTGTACTCTTGAAAACTAACTTACTTTTTGGCCCGATGCCTGTCAATTTTGTCGCAAACAACTTTGGAGCTCTATCTGTAACGGTTTTTGAGAAAAAAATGCTGCAGTGTTGCAAGGTTTGCATAAAATATTAATAAAAAGAAAAAAAAAGAAAAAAGAACAATAATAATTTAGATTCTCTAAAATGCTAACGAGTAGTATTCTCGTATTTTGCAATCAATAAACTGCTTGTACAATGACAAGATTAGGGTCGCTTTAAATATTTACAAATAAGCTAATATATTATTATCATTATTTTATTATTTGTTATTATTTTTTATTATTTATTAAAAAAGTTTATGACATGTAAAACCGATACTTCAGTAATGATACTGCTGATTAGATGGCAGCTTTGCATTGATATTTCTAGAACCAATCAATTTTAAATGGACTCATAAATGGATCAAATTGACTTGAAGTTTGTTGTCTAAGAACTCCAGTAAACTCTATTAGCTCACCGTATAAATTGTGATGAATGGTTCTGATAAAGTGTTAAGAGAAAAAGATCAAAATAATTTGCAATCAAGTTGTTGCTGCGGTTGAAACTTCAAAACTTGGACAAGAGATTAACTAAATAGAACTAACTTGATCCTCTGTTGAGAATTCTAACACCCCAGATACAGTGAATGCCTAGTAGATTGACTCTGAGCCAAGGTTGTACATCATGTCTTGTATGAGCTATGCTTAATGTCTCATCACCCGCTGGTGGTAGGTAGATTCCATCAACTGCATAAGATCCATCTTGTGGCAACGAATCTCCATCTCTCGAGTGAACTGATGACATTGTGACAGGTTTGCCTAGTGGAAGAGCAAACTCTCAGATCCAAACGAAATTCAAAAGAGAATGCAAGACTATCTAATCATATGTTACATAGCATACCTCTAGCTAGCAGAGAGTTTGGTACCAGTGGATGTTGTACATAAAACTCATCTTTTACCAACTCTGTAGACTTTATCCATAGATTGACACAACTAAATAAACTACAAGACTTCTCTGACTCATTGTACAGATAACCAATACAGGCATTGACTGTATTACACTCAAGTGTACAACATTCAACACTTGTCACTGTACTTCTGTTGAGTACATCATCTGGTCTCACTAATTGTACTTTGTTGTACAATTTACCAATGCTGCACTCAGCGGATAAGATCAACCATAGACATAGGGTATCTAAAGTATAAAAGTATCTGATTATAGAAACAGTATTCTCTAGTTCTTCATGCCTGTTTCAAGAGAAAATAAGAATGAAGTATATAAAATTAAATATGTTTAATTAAGCAAATGATTTTTCTATTTTATTCTATAGGTGTAATTTTACCAGTGATTTTCTCAAGTCAAAGAACATCAAATAACTTTGTACTTTTGTTCATTACCGAATAATTGAAAGTATGCAGTATTCAAAGGAAGCGTGAACAAGTCTTGTGTAAAAATTATTTTATGCCATGTCGTTTGACCAATTAAAATCAATCTTTCAACTTCTGCCTCTACATGGAAACCAATACCTACAAATTCTACCACAAACTTACGAGAAGACTGTGCGAACATTCTGTGAGTGCTTCTTTCTCCTGCTGCCCTTTTCTGCTGCCAAGATTCAGTAGTTAATAGATGATGTGATGTTTCTAATTTCACAAATCAATCACACAATCTTCTTGTCATTCTTTCCTGAAATGGAATATATTGTTCTATTTCCACATTAGCTTTTCATGTTTTCAAATAACTTATAAAAATCAATGTTTTAATTTTAAGTTTTTGTTTAGTTCAAAAGAGCAATTTGAGATCAAAGTTTTGATTTCAAGAATAGAAGTAATCACTTTATTTCCTTTTTCCAGGATGTCAACTCAATTTTACTTCAAATAGGCAAATGCAGCACCAAAGCTACAAAAGTAATTACTCTTATTGAGGCATGTTGTAACTGTATATGTTGGTCTTCAGGTAAGTAACTTTCTTTCGATCCCAAGAGTTGTGATACAGCTGCTTTTTTGTATATTTACTGGCCAGTTGGAACAGTTTATTTCGTAGATTGATTGATCAATAGGAAATAAGCAAATTATAGACTTTTTGATGGATTGGTTCCTGTTTCTAGCTCTCTGATTGCCTGATTGCCTAAAAAAGTGCTAATATTCCTTCAAGACAGTCCTGTGTTAGCATAAAAGGGAAAAAGGAATCACACGCAAAAAACCAGTTAGCCCTAACAACTCGACAATCTGACCTTTTTCTGTCTGTTAACCTTGACAACCATCTCTTTTCATTTTTGCCATTTACTCGCGTAGTTTGGTTCAGTTTTAGTATCAAGTGCGTCGACCGACACTCAATGGTGCCTCAATCAAACAAGAATACTTCTTGAGGCTCTGCACAAATTGCAAAGGACTCCAGGAAGCTCTTTATTATTCCCTACCACTTGAGCATTTTAACCCTTTTACTGGGGGAATCAACTGCTGCAGGTCCAATCTGTGGTACATCAGAGGAAGTAATTGTTGGTTGTTGCTCGGTAGTACATTAATCGCTGCCAATGTTCTAAAGAATATTTCTTTCATCAAATACAGTTAATATCAGATCTTTTATGTGGATGACATCATCATCATTCTAGGGCTAATTAACAGAGGCGACAGAGCTTCTAGTGTAGGACCCAAAGTAGCCTTAGATGTAACGGAAGCCTGGATCCACAAGATAACTACCTACGGGTTTATCAAAACGCGGACAGCAAGCTAACCAAACCGTAGAAAACCTCGTTATAAACTAACATTAATTCTAAAATTGCCCTCTCACATATGTAGTATATTTTCCATGTTGGTTGTATTTACTGCATTCTTTATAAACTACAGTGTACGATAAGATGATAAACTATAATTTTGTGACAAATTACTTATTATACGTTACGCCTGACTGATTGTCTAAGGAGCTGCAGATGGTTTGTGAGAAGACGGAGTAGGCCTAACCCAGAGGTCATAAACTGGTGGAGAAGCTCTGAGGCTATGTCAAAACTTCGTCCGGCCAATATTATCATATGTATCAATTCAAACTATTCTCTGTTGATGAAGATAGCATATGGTATACTATACTAGTAAAAACTTGTAGGCCATTAAATTACAGAGGTGCATGCAAAGTGTTTTAAAGTTAGACTATGGAACTCCTTCTAACAGCAAGAGCTTATTGTACCAGTTCTTTCATATACTTTCATTTGCTAAAATATCCAGTTAAAGCCTGTTTTCTTTGTTCTAGTTGCCACTGAGTGTGGCTGGTATTTCAAATAGCCTGGTTTGACAACTTTTCATAAAACTCCGCAAGATCCTGTTTTACAAACTTCAAGTAACCTGTTGACAGAAGTGATAAGGTTTGTTTGTTTGTCGGTGTTGTGCTGTGTTTGTATAAAAAAAAGTGAAGTTGACATAAAAGTTTTTCTCTTAATTACAAAAATGATTACTTTATTGATTTTCTTTGGAAGTAAACGAGTGGATAGCCATGAATAATATCAAATTAAGAAATGAAGGGAGGTTATCACGTTGTTATACCACCTGCTTTTACTCTTTCTTTAGTGGCAAACAGAAATATGCTAACCTATTGCTGGTCTTGCTATGTAGAATGAAAGAAACATAAGTTATCATGCCCAAGTTTAAGGAGATGCAGTATTTATCAACCTTTACGCCTGCACAGACCGGGTTTGTCATTATCCTAGGTGGGCATATATTCACTTTTGTAACCAGGTTTAATATCTATCGGAATTAAAATTATGATTGAGTTATTCTATCACCTGTAGTGAGCTGATTAACATACCAGTTTTGTTTATTACCAAATAAATACCAAAGTACAGATGACTTACGGACAGACATCCACAATACACACAAGACAAGACAATTATATCCAAGTTAAACAGTAGTATCTATTCATAATAACAGCTGACTTTACTTGACACAAAAACTAAATATTTTCATCACCGACAACATGAGAATCTTATTGCTGAGTATTTGTATAATCTACAAATACAGATGTTTAAAATGCATGTGCACACAGACATCTAAACCATATCTAAACCACAGACATCTAAACCACAGTCATCTAAACCATATCTAAACCACAGACATCTAAACCATATCTAAACCATAGACCTCAAACTCATAAACATTTAAAGAGGTCGTGCGATTCAGCTGCATTTGAACAAACTGACCACTGATTGGCTGGTTACAACCAATCAGTGTGTAGAACTGGTTGAGAACTCCATCATGATAGGCACAAAGAGATTGGGGGTTGACATCATAAAATATCTTCTCTTGCTCCACAGATACAGTGATGATGACATCCTTAGCTCTCTTCCACCCCCACAGGTCATCCGCTAAAATGATTTCATTTGATTTGCTTTATTGTTGCATAATTGTTAACCAGGTTATTAAGAGTTCTCAGATATTTCAAGTCATACACACAAGAGCAATATAAGACATGTATGGTACAGTTATTGTAGCTTTGTTACCAATCTATCTAGTAAAAAAATAATTTCTAGACGTTTGATTGTAGTCATCTAGTGCCATTTTGGATTATAGCAATCACACAAAATGTGAAAAGAGTAAATTATGGCTGCGATGATACATAAAAGTGACACTGAGGACAAGTTTCTTCAAATAAAATTTTCATTCTGCCAGTAAGTATGAAATACTAGTCTTACTCAGACTTGAAAGCTTCTTTTCCATGAATATTTATTGATTGAGTGAGAGAAGTATGTAATAGCTGTTCTATCGATAATCAGAAACATTCTGGTGCGGCAAAGAGAGCTACAAACACAATCAAAACGAGTAGCGTTACCATCTTTCACAATCAATAAACTGCTTGTATATTGACAAGTTTAGGGTTGCTTTAAATGTTTGCAAGTAAACCAGTTTATTAGTATTATTTTTATTTGTTATTATTTATTATTATACACTAAAACAAGTTTGAAAGAGTTATAATGATATTGCTGATTAGATGGTAGCTCTACGTTACTATTTCTATCAGCAAACACTCATAAATAGATTAAATTGAATTGAAGTTTGCTGTCTAAGATCTCCAGTGAACTCTATTAGCTCACTGCATAAATTGTGATAAACATTTCTGATAAAATCTTAGGAGAAAAGGAACAAAATTACTTTTCATTAAGTTTGCATCAAATGTTTGTTTTGGTTGAAACTTCAAAACTTGAACAAGACATTAACTAAGTCGAACTAACTTGATCCTCTATTGAGAATTCTAACACCCCAGATACAGTGAATGCCAAGTAGATTGACTCTAAGCCAAGGTCGTACTTGTTTGTTTGTATGAGCAATGCTCAATGTCTCATCTCCCGCTGGGGGCAGGTAGATTCCATCAACTGCATAAGATCCATCTTGTGGCAAGGAATCTCTATCTCTCAAATGGACTGATGACATTGTGACAGGTTTGCCTAGTGGAAGAGCAAACTCTTAGATTGAAACAAAATTTGTTGAATAATTTAAAATTCTATAGAAAAAGCCAGTCTGTCTGGATATACAGTAGAGAATGCAAAACTATCTAACTGTATATTGTATAGTATACCTCTAGCCAGCAGAGAGTTTGGTTCCAGTGGATGTTGTACATAAAACTCATCTTCTACCAACTCTGTAGACTTTATCCATAGATTGACACAACTAAATAAACTACAAGACTTCTCTGACTCATTATACAGATAACCAATACAGGCATTGACTGTATTACACTCGAGTGTACAACATTCAACACTTGTCACTGTACTTCTGTTGAGTATATCATCTGGTCTCACTAATTGTACTTTGTTGTACAATTTACCAATGCTGCACTCAGCGGATAAGATCAGCCATAGACATAGGAAACCTACAGTATAAAAATATCTTATTATGGAAACAGTATTCACTCGTTCTTCATGTCTTTTTTGTGAGTGATAAGAAAGAATAAATGTACTATTAGGTTTATCAATTTTCTATTTTATATTCTATAGGTGTGTTTTTACCAGTGATTTTTTTAAGTAAAATATTGTCAAACATTTTTTTTCTGTCTATTGCTGAATAATTGATAGTACGCAGTATTCAAAGCAAACCTGAGTAAACTTTGTGTGAAAATTATTTTATGCCATGTCGTTTGTCCAGTTAAATACCATCTGTCAGTGTCTGAAACATAGAAACTACTGCTCAAGTATTCTACAACAAACTTACACGAAGATGGTACAAACATTCTGCTGCTGCCTCCTTCTGCTGCCTAGATCCAGTCATTAATAGACGATATGAGGTATTGCTACCTTCGGAAATCAATCACACAATCTTCTTGTCATTCTGTACTGAAATGGAATATATTATTCTATGACCACATTAGCTTTTCATGTTTTCAAATAGCTTTAAAAAAATCAATTTTTTAATTTTAGCTTCTCATTTACTCCAAAAAGGCAATTTTGAGATCAAAGTTTTCATTTCAAGAATAGAAATGATTACTTTGTTTCCGTTTTTAGGATGTTGACTCTATTTTACTTCAAGAAGGCAAATACAATTTTGCAGCTTAACAACTCGATAATCTGACCTTTCTGTGTCTGTTTACCTTAACAACCAGCTCTTTACACTTTTGCCATTTTCTCGCGTAGTTTGGTTCAGTTTTAGTATCAAGTGGTTCGACCAACAGCCAACACTCAATGGTGCCTCAACCAGACTAGAAGACCTCTTGAGGCTCTGCACAAATTGCAAAGGAGTCCCGGAAGCTCTGAAGTCAATAACAAGCATATGTAGACAGTTTGAACACTTCTAAAATATTTTGCATACGTCTATGACAGTGGAAAGTCTGGAAAGTAGGAAAAGATTATCTTCGCTAACTCTTTTG
This sequence comes from Cryptosula pallasiana, assembly GCA_945261195.1. Classification (NCBI taxonomy): domain Eukaryota; kingdom Metazoa; phylum Bryozoa; class Gymnolaemata; order Cheilostomatida; family Cryptosulidae; genus Cryptosula; species Cryptosula pallasiana. The sequence continues at coordinate 39,475,485 of OX183132.1, read as the reverse complement.
GCATAAAAAGCAGTTTAAAAATGCCTAAGAGCTCCGTAAAAATGATGACATTAAAGCATGCAAGCATTGAACAAGTCTTTATTGAATTTTTGAACATTCAAATCTTAAGCAGCAGATTGATGTATTGAATAGCCCTCTAGGCCTATTCGGTGCTGATCTACAAGCCTGCAAAATATCCTTCTTCCAGAAATGCTCCCCGATTTTTACATTGCCTCAAATTAACGTCATCCTTGGACCGCAAGTATATCCATTTATTTGCCGTACAGTATTTATTTGGCCTATCATATCCAGCTATTTATTTTCATCATTATTTAATTTATTATTATTAAACACACCCACTACTTGTCCATTTTTGTATGATTATCATTTATTGTTCTCTAACTCACCAAAACAAGCACAATTTTTTCTACTCAATTGGTGTAAGGAGTATGAGATGACCCGTGTGATTGTGATCGGGTTGTGATCACATTGGACCACCTGAAAAATTCCGCAATCAAATCTTGTTGCTATTTCACATATGAAGTTTGCATAATAAGCAAGGGTTGACTTTGTTTGCGATGCAATGCATATGCACTAATTGTGACCATATTGACAGAAAACACTAATTCAGATTTCATGCATGCAGAGTGAAAATTCAAGCCGGATGAAAAATGGCGTGTGATAGTAACGCCCAACATTAAATCTTAGAACCAACTTTTGACGTCTTCATAAAAATTCTTTATTCCTGTCGCAATGGCCCTCAGTAGACCTAAGGCTAAATGATTGGCCTAATCAAAGTTCATTTTAAACGCAGACTATGAAACTCCATTTATAAAAATTTGTCATTATTTATTATAATTGACCACGCCTACAATCCAAAAATGACATACTCAGCAATTAATGGAAGTTATAGTAAGCTAAAATTCGGCTGATGCGACGAGCATTTGAAGCCCATGGCTTATTAGCAAGCTTGTGAATCAGGACTGAGTAGGCCTAGAAGGTTATTTAATACATCAATCTGGTGCTTGAGACGTCAATAAGCAGAAACTCAACAAAAAAGTGTTCAGGGCTGGCATGCTTTAAAAAAAACTGAAGTAACTCAATTTTTTCCTAAGAGTCTTTCAAAAAAAATAAAAAATGTTATTAAAAACTATTACTAGACAGACACTTATATAGTTGTTAGGTATTTCAATCACAAATCATTCTATGATAACAAAAATTTCCTCCAAACAATGACTTTTCTAATAACAGTAAAAGGAAATAATTGGATGAATAAATACAGTGAAGCCTGCATAAATCGATGTTGACGAGCCGAGAATAAACCATTTAATTGGAGATGGCATTGAATTACACAATTATATCTTCGGAGGCTATAAATATGGATACAATAGTAATAATGAGTTATATTGCAACTAACAATATATTAATATTATGGATTTCACACATTTTTTTCACATTGTGAATAAATTTTAATAATAATGAGAATTTGAAATTTGATCATTAATTGATAAAAGTTATTAGTAAATTGATAATTTATTATTATTTGGATGCTAACCATAATAATAAATGATTGTAATAAAAATAAATAAGTTTGTTTGCTTTCCTTTTTAAAATTCTTACTGTCTAAGTAAAGTTTCCTCTGTAAATGGCCATGATCATTCAAAAACATTTCTAACAATAAATGCTCAAGCATTGATCTCAACTGTTTTTTTTCATCTAGCTGAACATACATGTTTAGATAGCGTTAACTTTTGATTAACCATAGATCATAGTTGAGAGATAGCAGTGGGTCTCTGTTACATTCCAAAATTGAAGAAGTTTTAGTAATACAAACCTCACAATTTGAAGTTGCTCAGACACTGTAGTGAATGCATTAAGAAACTTTCTGTCAATCACAAGAGGAGATAACTCTTTGATTACATAGTTTTGATAGCATGGGATCCAGGTTCACGATTAACAAAACTTCTGCTAATCCATTCAACCGAACAACTTCCGATTGCCAGCACCATGCTTCATTTAAGGCTTTTCACGGAGCCCTTGTGAAAACTAGTAGAGAAATTAAGAAAAAAAAGAATATTTATTGATCAGCCTAGAGATGACAACAATGCCTTTCTTGAAGCAATTTTTAATAAGTAAATGTCGGGACCTTAACTGTGGCATTGACAAAATGAGTTTATTGATATCCACTGTGTTGATTTATGCGAGTTTCACTGTACACTCATCCCCCACCATTTTCACAACAGTGATCACTATGAATATAAATTGATGCTTTCACAATTTTTAAACAGTTGACTGATGGTAGCAAAAGGAAGCGAGTTCTACTCCATTAAATAATCTCATAATGTGAGATCCAATAATTTTCTACCTCAACATTACATTTAAGAAAAGATACAGTTCCGAATTGGGTTCCTGAATTCTTACGAATTCTACTGTATCTATTTATTTGATTGCACCCGTTCACTTTTTGCCTGAAAGCAGACAAACAAACTTACTTCTAGTTCATTTGAATTCTATAGGATGATTGTTACTTCGATATTATGCAAAGCTATAAATCCTGTAACAGTTTAACTCGCAAATTCAAAGTTTTGGCTTGAAATATTTTGGAGTTGTCTACTCAAAGTTTAAACTAATAAATATACAAGCTTGGTTCGGTTTTGCTTGTGAGAGTTTCAAAAAATAAATGAAGATGTGAGAACCATAGTGCCATACATTTAAAGTAGATCAATTTACCCTAGACTGAACTTACCTCTTAAAGCTTGTCCAGAAGTTTTGGATGCAATTCCACATGCTGACTAGATCCTGTAAATGAGCTACACCTAATATTAAAGGAGAAGCAGGTTTCTATTTTACTTGAGCCAAAGCAGCTACAAAACAAGAGCAAGCAGTTGTAATATTCATTAATACCAAAAATATAGTAAAAGTTTTGTTTTATACAAAAAACATTTATCGCTATTGTTGAAGACTAACAAGTAGATTATGAGAAAAATGCTCAAATGATTACCATTACAGGGTCTATTATCATATTGTAAATAAGACAACCTAAAAAGAAATGTTTACGAAACAAAAGATATGGTTTTTGTTGAAGTATAGAACATCACAATAAAAAGTTATCATTTTTCAAAAAAGTTTTTGTCACAATATCAAAAGAAACTGACTAAAAGGGCGGAATTGCATTTTTCTGCTTTATATTACTTTGAACGGACCAAGTAGTGGTGTGGTGTTCCAACTGGACTGGATAATGAGACACTGGATAATCGGTGAACTAGAGAGGTATAATCAAAATGGGTAACTCTCTTATAAGAGAGGTGCAGCGAATGTAATCATGAAGCAGTAACCAAATAAGTGCACCCTGCACACACTACCCTACTCTTGGTAGCATTACAAGAAAAACCACTTACCAGAGTGCCTGCCTTTTATAATAGACACTGGACAAATATATCTCATGGTCACTGGTCTTCCTCTAGTTGCAGTCCGTCTCTGCATAATGCCAGAATGAATATCTCCTGAAACAGGGGAATATGTAGAGATCAAGTAATAATCTTGGATAAACAAGAGAAAAATTTCCCTCAAAAATGCCAAGCAAATGCTTTCTTTTACCTTCTATTACTATCTTACTGTCTATCGCAATTGCCTAGACTTAGAATATTTCAATATCAATTGTATTTCGATATCAATATGTAACTATCAGATATTACGATGAGCTGCATTGTAACACCTTAGCTATCAGGTATATGCATATCATATTTCCTAGTAACTAAAATCTCAAAATTTTCCACATTATTGTCTAATAACTGGTAATCAAGCGATATTAAAAATTATCATTTTGAGAAAAATAAAACTGTGCTTGAAATCGATAGACACTCAGGTAGGTAGCCATCGAAAAGACTGAATAAGTGTGTTATGCAAGTTATCACCATGAACATTACCATAGCTGTGTTCGTAATACACTATATGTTCTGAGCTACAGATTTTCGACTGAAAGGTTTTTTCACAAAAAATGATTTGCCTTCAATTTATAGCATTTGCTATTTTTTGTTAAAGGAAATGGGTCGCAAATAAGGTCAACTTTTTCTGCTGTGAAAAATAGAATTCATTCACTTTTTTTAACCAAATTTAAATGTAATACTTTTCTGCACTAGATACGCGAACTACTGTCAATAGATGACAAATTCAAAGTTAAAGCAGCCAGAAACCCTAGGAGCAGCTATTGTAAAAGAAAATCAGCTTCTTCTACCTTGCAAACAATTTAAGGATTTGCAATAAATAGATCATATGCGCTTAAGATCAAACTGAGACAATAAAAAAATTGTTAGTGATGAAGATCAAACAAACTTACAATTTTCATAGGATTGATGATCAGAAATAGCCACCATCACTCACAATCCAGCTTCCCATTTGGTCATAAAGAAATGATAGTAGCTGCAACAATCGCATCATTACCCTGAAACAGGTTGCATACGTGTCAGAATGAAATAATTCCATTTGCTGATATTTATCTATGCATCACTTACATTGCATGGTCAGATTTATCTAACGCTTGTACATAATGTACTTTAGTGTTTTTTTACATGTTTATGGATGACCATGTGTGACGGTATGCTAACAAATGACACTGGGCAAACAACTCACAATTTGACTTCAAACAATGCAGTAGTTATTGCCGTGTTATTACACCAGTAAGTCATGTCTGTTCTAACATGCATACATACTGGCATAGCGTGCTTTGTAATCACTCATAAATCTTTTCACTCCTCACTACAAGACAATCACCAGGTTCCCATGGTGCGATTTTGTTAGGATTTGACGTTCATTCGAGTTGGTTAGCGTTCAGTCGGGTCGGCACTGCTAAACGCTTCTATGGTAATTCGAATTGAATCATATGTAGGAGTTGTCTTTCCCTTATAGTGAGTAGCGAGCGCAATAATTACTTGATTGTAGTGAGATAGTAAACAACCGCGCTCGTATTACTAAGTAGTAATGGAAGTCAAATTTGTGGAATGTCCACAGCATAAACTAGTAGTAGTAGTAAGTAGATGAATAATAATAAACGCACCAATTTCTAATACTTATAGATGATTATTAATAAACATAATGATAGCTGTAAGAAATGATAAATAATTATATATGTGCCAACTACGTGAACAAAATTCAACAGCCTAAACACTGTCTCCATGGACTGCTGAATAAACCAGCCCCATCACTGTGTAGGTCATCACGCATCAAACAAAGACAGACTGATGTAAGATGTAGAACCAAACTCCGAGGCTCCATTGTTTTTCTCAAGTATGGAAATCAGGGTTGTTTGAAGTACTCTAAGTAAATTTTATTATTCTTAATACTGAATCTTTTATTAATTAATTGCCCTTTTTCTTTTTTAAACTCAGGCTACCATAGATTTTAAAACTACTGTGCTGAAAACCTATAAGGGTTGGCACTTTTCTTAGCTGCATTGTGCATGACCAATGGCTTACAAATAAAGATTTATATATATTAAATAAATTATTCTAAATGATGAAAATAACTTTTTTTGGCAAGTATAAGAATAATAATAAGTTAGTTTGCCCAGTTATCAAAATAATAAAAATTGAACCGCTAAAAACTGGAATAGTTTGTAGAGCTGCCCTTCAGTTTAGTAAATTTTGAATGGTTGCAATAATTTAGAATTATTTTTTAAGGATATTAAACCGGTCTATGAAAATGAAAATAATCAACTCGCTTGTTATAATTTATTTAGCGTTCAGTTTTATTCGCGACCTACGAACAATAGAAAAAAATGCTCATTGATTATTTTTTAATTCAGTGAGCTACTTTTTGTTGACCCACGAGTTCCAAACCAAATGATTGATTAAATTTATTGCCAGTCTGATTATTTTTATTGCAATTTGTTCCGCGAACAGTTTCCCGAAAAAATGGTAAATAATTTATAGCTAAGCTAAGCAAAGGATTATTATTATATGAAAGTAAAAACTACAGTTGGAAAATACGCAAAAACTGATTTACAGCCAAATTGCCAGTTTAATGCCTTTTTCTCAAAAGAGCAGCTCAAACGAATTCAAATTCATCAACACGAACGATTCCCATGATCCTAATGAATGCTCCACCCGAACGAATTTGGTTTGAGGAACCGCACTGAGCCAACAAGAACAAACCCGAACCAACTCTTACGAGTCACAATTCTCATGACCCGAATGGACGATTTTTGAGTTCAACCCAATTGAATTTGCACCATGGCAACATAGTGAACTAGTATAAATGCACGCAAATAAAAATAGTTAGGAGTAGTAACAATAGCAAGAGTTGAACAAAGCAAAAGTTAAGTTGGTCCTACTATGAAAAAAAATTTGACTTCAGTTTGAAGTTTAAAGGGCGTAAGATGATTACCAAAACCACGCTCTGTGGAACAACTAGCTGTAGATATTATTTGCGATTTACTTAATTGGGTGATCTCCAGCATCAGATTTTGCACACACCGCTCTTAAAATTGAGTAAGAAAATGGTAAAACACTTTTTTCCATAAAACAGCAGTGAGAGTTTGGCTGTGCGCCAAGAACTCAAAGGATTAACTCCCTCTTGCTGTTCTAGCTGTTTTCGTAGTTACTGTTATAAAGTGATTTGGGGAAAGCTTTGTCAAGTTTTTTAGCATATTGATCAAGATTGAGAATGTTTGTTACTTGGAGTAGTCTTATCAATAATTCAAAGTTATCAGCTGACAATGAAATCAGTTTCTGTATGAAAATTAGAACAAATAATCACATTTGCCCTGTTTGCTTTACACAAACTTGTCAAAACACTTAATTATCATTGCATAATCATTTACCAGTTTGATTGAAGATGCAGAACTTACAAAATAATTACAGTTGCACGTTTCTCAAGTTTATTCCTAGAGCCTTGAACTTACCAAAAACAGCCCATTGTTTGCTGTATGAAAATTAAAGTGATAAATTTTTTACACCAGATCCGGTTGACTCTACCACCATTAGTCATTTCTAGAGTTAGTTGACACAAAGCACAATGAACATCTCCTGAAATACAAAGTGTGTGTAAGCTTTTTCAGATTGGTACAGCAGAAGAAAACATTATGTTTTTTACATATTGATGGCATTATGTGGTTTTGGTTCTTTTATTCATCAGTTAATACTTGCTGTAGCAGTTTTAATGCTGCAACTCTAAATAAAAAAAACTACTGTCACATTCTATGTAACCTAAATAACTCAATAAAAACCTACCGAAAAACGTGCATGAATCATAGAAACATGCACAAAAAGTTCTGGTACCACAAAAGGAATCAACTTATTTTTTGTTGCAAGATTTAATGCTTATTTTTCTTCAACAACTCTGTCCTAAAACATTTCTAGGACCACAAAAAATTTGCCCATCACTTTTTTAAGAGTTTTTTTTATTAATTTGTAATGTCTTACACATTTAGAGCTAGAATCTGCTCTGGGTAGTTGTACCTATTCAAATTAGGGGGATAACTTTGCAACAAAAAGCCCAGTTTCACCATCGTTTACGTACAGAATGCAATTCACTATGTCAATGATAACGCATGTTCTCATAGTGCTTCATGAAATTTTTGAGAAACATTTATAATTTGCTGAGATTTATAACCTTTAGGAAAAGTAAGCAAGCTTCTACTTTGAATAATAAAACTTTGCAAGAGATTTTAATTTAGAAAAGTAGATTTGAATTTCTTGATAACTGGCTTGTAGCTCACTATTCAGCTTTGTTTCTTCCTATTTTCAGTTCATTTTTACCCTTCGCCTTCAAAGTTTACTGGGAGATTTTCTATAAGCATTTCAATAAATTTAAGAAAGAGCCTCTGCATTTGATTGACAGCACAAATTTTGTACACAAAGAGGTAAGTAGTCCCTGGGTTCTGCCCCCTAAAAAAAGAGAACGTCTTACAAGAAAATACGTAGTAAAGTAATGTAATTTAACTTTTTTTATGAAACAAAAGCTCTTGAGATGGTGCAGCGAGGAGCGATGTAAATTATGGAGTACAAATTACATGCAAAGTTTGATTTGCTTGACATTAAATGAAAGACCAAATGTGTAAAGTTTAATTCTGCAGTCACACAACACCATCCATGTCACTTTTTGCAATGAAAGTATCTTGTTCTGGAATTGTCTTCTTCTTGTAAAGACTACTTGTTATAGCTATTGCTTGGGTATAGTCTTTTATCGAAACCAATTTTTTACTACATTTCCGGCAAGAACCCAATGCTAATTCGGAGCCTAATATTACTTGGATTCATAAATGAAAGGAAGTAAAAAAAAAAAGAGAATGCTGATACTCTACATCATGTTAGCTAAAAAACAAAGTGAGTGAAAAATAAAATTGAATGGTTATTTTTTTAGCTATCAATCAACTGAGATGAAGCAAAACATTTGACTATAAACAGCATTTTGCTTACTTTGTACCCAGTGCTTAAAAAGACACTTCGGCAAGTATAAGAAAACCACAAAAAGCATCTCATTCAGTTTTTTAAATAGAAATTAAAAACTACTTCGCTAAATTAAGCAGCGCTGTTGGCAGCACAGAGGTAAGATCAAAAAGTAACAAACCTTCTCTTTCACATCATAATAACTATAATGCAACCAAAGGTGCTTGTTGCTTTCCTTTTGCGGTAGTTGTCTTCAAACTTGTGTTAAGTATGAAGAAAATGTAAAGAAAAGTTGTATTCTTGATTTCAAGTTTGTATGTAAAAACCATCAAAACATTATAGAACAAAAATAAAACTTTAAAAGTTGCTTTTTCCAACTCCGAAAATGAAAGCCTAGTTGATGGACATTCAAATATGATTAACATAAAAATGAGATGCAGGGTCTGCTCTGTTTTTTAAAAGTGAACACACACTCAAATTGAAAATCAACCTCCAAGAAATTGAAGTTTGTAAGTTGATAAATGCTCTTCTGTTGGTCAAACTACGGTGTAGAATATAATTCACTTCAATTCACAGAATGTAAATTACAAAAACCAATTCGAAACAAATTCAGACTGTTAACCAAAACTGATGTATCATTTGATAATTTTTGCTCATCAAAGGTATAAACATCATACTGGTTTTAATGCTATTGAAAAAAAAATTGGAATTTTTGAAATAGATTTTTTTTGTCCCTGTTAGGGACACTCCAATTGCATTTTCTGCATATTGTGCATATGAATGCTTAAAAATCATTAGAGCACCACAAAAGAGTGTTCATTTGTTTTTTTAAATATCAATCTTAAGATAAATTGTAAAACACTTGGTACACTGATGAGCATTGATAAGATTACCCATGTCCATCAGTGCTTCAAGGTTTGCAGTAGCGGGCTTCCATACAGGTTGACTACAAACAAAGGAAGAGGGAAACAGTGCAACCCTTTCTATCTAACGCTTGCAGAGTAAAAAATATGAGCGACACGTAATGCAGCTAGTACTACAAAACTCAGGGACGAGGGTAACTGTTTGTAAATAATTCTCTTCTAAAAAATGGATAACTATCAAGTTGAAACCAGAGTGGCCAAACAATCAAAGTTTATAACATATATATTATAATTCTCTGGCACTGGCAGTGATGGTTTGAAACATATAGCGGTGATACTCAACTTTCAATCCCTCAAAAATAAATTAATTGATAACTTGTATTCCAGAATGAAATTTAAATTCAACAAAAAAATTTATTTACTCAACTTTTGCAGAGCAAAACACTTAAGTCTTTTAAACAAAGTTTCTAAAAAACTAAGTCAACGACAGACCAAATGCATCCAAGATTTCTTGTTTACAATAATTAAGTTTTTGGACCGCTGAGCACATTATGCTTAGATGTCTGTTTTTTATTAGAAAATAGTGAAAGTATTGGAAACTGTTTTGCTTTGTGCACTTTTAATATACAAAAAAGCTGAGACCAAAGATACGTTTAGTTTGTTCATAAGTTGTTAGCCTCAGTAGCTTACCTTTTCCAAGTATGTGTTGTTTTCCCCACAGGTTGTCTTTTGTCCCTTGGAAAGTGTCATTGCTTTTACAATGTCTGCAAAAAGGAGAGTTATGGACCGCAAGAAAACATCAGCCAAGTGTGTTTCAAACATAATATGTAAGTTACAGTGTTGCAGACAATTCACAAAAATATCATGAAACCCATTTTAAACATGAAAAACTGCTAGATATTTTCAAGTTTCCAGAGTGTGAACAAAGATACCACAAACAAAAACATGATTGCAAGCCATAGAGGAAAAATTTGCTGCAGACGCATTTCTTGGAGGCAACCAATCTACAGGAGAGTTTTGTCAAAAAACTTTATGACTACTAATTCAGCTTTAACCACCAAACTAGATAATAAACTTGTGAACAAAAACAATCACATAAAAAAAAATAGCTGCCCTAACAACTGTTATAAAAGCATTGCACAATAAAGTGAAACTTTCTCCAGTGCTAGAACTGACCAAAATTAGGCCTGACAATTTTTTTTCCTAGTTTCTCTAGCTATGTTTTGTTGCGACTTTTAACACGCAACTCTCGCAAGCTGATCCTTCAAAATTTGCAACTAACCTGTCTATAGTTGTCTGTGCATCTTCTGTTTATCTGAAGATAACTATACAGTCCCTCCAAACCTAGGTTTATTTGTGATCAAACTACGTATCATGTATATGGTTACTTTTCCTCATTCTAGCAATATGGTTGAGCCAGTCCACATAGCACAAATAACAGCAAGCTGCGATAGCGAAGTCTACTAGAATGCCCACTAACAACTAATAAGCAAGCTCTCAGCCACAACTACTTCATTGTTTAGTAGTTGTGGCACTATAAATGTTTTGTTCTCAGCTCCAGGCTTAGGGCTTGTTATGTAATTGCCCAGCTTCAAGTGTGAGTCATTATATTCATCTCACTACCGTCAAAAGAATGGAAACTTTGATATTTCATCCTTTTCACCGCTTATGGAAATTTTCCAGCTGCGATGGCTGGTTGGCTGTGATTAAGCAATTTTTTTAAATATTAAGTGATTTTGACACTTTTTAGTATCATGAACAACTACAATTACTACATGGAAGCTAATCAGCTGACTCATTTTTTCCATGCTCCATGGAATAGAAACATTATCATTATAAGTTTTCATGGCAACAAAAACACCACTTTGCCGAAAGGAATATATAAATTTCTTTTTGTTATAAAAATGTTGAATACGAGCGCAGTAGCCAATGTATCTGATGAGTCGGTCAAGTATCTTTAAGGAGTGACTACACAGTCCGATGTTTTGCATCGGAAGGCCTTGCGATGGGCGTTCCCGATGGGAGCGTCCACTTCGGCACATCATGGGGCCAATTCGTGAGCGTAACCCACATGTTGGTCTATGCCCGATGCCGAAGAAACATCGGCGTTCTCTGATTGGTTGAAACAAAATACTTTCCCACACTCATCAAGTTTAACCATTTACAACGCATTTCCGTTTGAATTTTTGTTAACAACAAGCATCCACTGCAAACTCCGAAGGAACTATCACTTACATCATGTTATAATAATAAAGTTTGAATAGTGAATTAGTTTTGCAAGGTTCATAGAACAGTGTTAATTGACAATTTCAACATTACTGAGTATAAATATAATAATAATTAAAATTAATAACAAGTACAAGAATGAAATAAAATTCATTATTACATCATTTGATTATTTATTGTTTTTATTATTATAACTAATGAATAATCACAATGAACAATATCGGGAAGATTTAATAATAAACAGAACCACAAAAAAATATTGAAAGCAATGTTCTCATGGTGAATAAGACCAGCCATGCATCACAATGAAATTGTTCTTCAATTATTAGTGTTTTTATTGTGATGGTTTTATATCAGGGAAAAATAATTCATTATTGGAAATGAAACAGGCAAAAAACCCGCACTTTGTGCCGTATGATTGGCTAGCTCAGTTGCAGCTCATCGATGTGCTCGAGTACATCGTCACACTACTTCGGCCTGTGTATCCACATCCACGTAGCCACGAACCATCGTATAGGCACATCGGTATCAAACCATCGGTGCAGTGTAGCCAAGCCTTGTCACATTTCATTAATGTTGGAGAAAAACTTCAAGTCCCGAGTCTTTTTGTACTACAGCTTCTCAAACAAAGTAGTGCGGCCAACATTAGATAGTGTGCTACTGTTGATTGACAACTAGTGCATGGATGAGTGAACATGAGAGAGCTAGCTAGACAAGCACAAGCTTGTTTGGTTGAAATCACAGAGTACCTTGTACAGATGAAGAAGAGGATCCAGGCACCCTCTCTTAGTCAAGACCAAAGCGCTGAGGATTACAAGCTAAGGACTAAGATTGCCGTCATTGGCATTAGTATTAACGCTTGAATATTGGTGGCTAGCCAGCTAATGTGTGCCATGTTTTTATGTATAGCCAACCCATTGTGAGTCATCTGTCTGTAGAGCCAGTTATTATTTGAGCCAATCATATGCTTTCCTTTTCAACTATTATGTTTTCCTATAAGTAGGAGGCCAAGCACTCAAAGTTGTTTTAGATTTGCTTAGAGTTAGTCGGAACTAGTTTAGCTAAGGCTGAGATAGTATCTAGTCATTAAGTGTCAGCAATTGCTTGTACCGACTTAGTGTTGTCTAAGTGTTCAAGTTACTGTACGCTTGTAAGGACTATTTACCCGGCAAGCTTTCGTGTTCTAGCTAATAAATTATTATTAATCTGAAACTGAATACACTGCAGTAGTTAGATCAGTACCGCTGTCTTAAGTTAATGGATGTTAGATCAAAGCTGTAGTTTTACTTACAACAATAGTTACTGTAGACAAGATGTTAGTCTGTGATTTAGTGGAGGACCAACTAGTCTAACCAAGTTGGATTGAGGTTGGTACAAACCCATCCCCCAGCCTATGTTTATGTTTCCCAGCAGTCACACCCATCAACAAGTGATACATAACAGTCTTTACATGATATTATGCATTCATTGGTGTTTATAGTGAATTGTTTCTGAAACAAGTTGGTGTGATGGATTTGAGTAGCATTTCATTTGTTTACTTATAGGTTTATTTTTTTATCCAGTTTCCACCCCTTTCCACGCCCCTTCAATTTCCTTTCACACACCCCACAACCGCTTCAATAGTATAAACCCCCTCACTCTTTCAAAGTGCCATTTTACCTTTAAAGAATTTTCCACCTGCACCTGGAGTTGTTACATAACCTCATATTGCTGCATACAAAGTGTTGGTAATGTAGACAATGGATACTCTTGGGGTATCTAGCTATTCAGTTAGAAATATCATTTTATTGCATCAATTGTGTCTGATAATTTTATTTGCTAAAACGCTTTGGTAAAGCCAGTTTTTTTTCTAGTTGCCACAGAGGAATATTAGTATTTCTGATACTTCGTTTTGGCAACTTTAGAATGAAACTTTGAAAGGTTCATTTCACTGACCTAATTAACTAGCTACCAGCAATGAGACAGTTGTTGTCTATAGATGCTCTGTTGTGTTCACATCAAAAGTGGTTGTAATGTGAAGTTATCAGTTTTAATTACAGAAACAATTATTGTTTGACTCTTTTGCAACGCAAAAAAGTCGCTAACCCGTAACTAGCATAAAATCAACAAATAGGAAATCGGCACATTCGCATACCACTCGTTGTCACATACGTTTTGTACTAAACAGAAATGCATTAACTTATTTCTGTCGGCATAAAGTTGAAGGAAGATAATTTGCTATACAAAGTCATACATTTTGGCGTTCACAAACCTAGAAAACTATGCCAGTTGGACTCTAGTGTATCACACAAGGGTAAATACTCCTGGATTTTGGTTAGATTCATTATATCTAAGCAATAGAGTTACATTTGAATAGCTCTATCAATTTTAGTTGGTAGACAAGTATACCATTATTATTTATGAATACATAAAACAATAGAGAAAACTACAATAAACATTATATAGCATCTAGAGAGTGTTTTACAGACTGTTAAAGCAACATGTACATATAGTGATTGAGTTAGCAATCAACCTTAGCGATTGTTGCAAGGTTTCTAAACAAGATTCATGTTCAGCGATTCCGGTAAAACTCTTTGTTACAACTGTAGCCTAGGAGTTTTTATATTATTGGTGATAGATTGAGGCGTTGCACATGAAATGGCAATACAACAACTGGTTGATCAAAAAGGTGGCTAGCAATTTTTTACTCAACTTTGTGATATTTTCATGAATTTACAGCAATTAAAAGTGAAAATGGAAAGAAGGAAAATCTTCAATAGCTAAACCCAATTGACAGGCTCTCACTGTATGTACACACGGCTTTACAGACATGCAATCACATTGTATGCAAAGCGAGGCAACTCCTTTTGAGTTAGCCAGTCTCTAATTAAAAATACATTTGAAGTTACTTGACATAGAAAACCAAAGAACTTTATCACAAAATTTTACTCATGACCATGATACGATTTGAAAGCCACAGATTTTAAGGGGAAGGTACACCCCGGACATCTACATTGGACTCAAACCATAGACCTCAAACTCATAGATGCCTATAACGGTGGTAGCATTCAGCTGCATTTGAACAAACTGACCACTGATTGGCCGGTTACAACCAATCAGTGTGTAGAACTGGTTGAGAACTCCATCACGATAGGCACAAAGAGATTGAGGGTTGACATCATAGAATATCTTCTCTTCCTCCACAGATACAGTGATGATGGCATTTTTATTTCTATTCCACAATGGCCAGGAGTCTGCAAAATGATATATTGAAGCAGACTCTGTTTGATCTACCTTATTAGGTTATTGAATAATTAAAGGCGCTCTAAATCGTACATACAAGTGCATCGCAGAGATGTTTGGTATGATTATTTGTTCAATTATTACAATTTAGCTCAATCAAAATTGAATTCTTGAATAGCCGTATTTAACCATTTGGATTGCCCCTGATATTTGCAAAAAAATGCTCAAGTTTACGAGGTTCTTTCAACGTTTGGTATGAAACTTTTGGTTTCTAAGCATTTTTATGCGAGATGTAAAACTTGTTTTTAAAGAAATCATAGAACGTACTAGAAGGCAGCTCCACATAGATAATCCATCATCACCAAAAATGTTAAAAAGATTAGATTGAACTGAATCTTACCAAGTTTTGCGCTTAAGACCAATAGAAAACTTGCTCATCCACAACTCATGATAGCATAGACAGTTTAAAAAAGTTTTGGAAGAAGAAGACTCCGAATGCTGGCTTGTTATACTTTTGATCCGAGCAAAGTTTCAATATTTGTACAATAATCAGTTTGAATAGAAATAACTTGATGCTCTGTTGAGAATTCTGACACCCCAGATACAGTGAATGTCAAGTAGATTGACTCTGAGCCAAGGTTGTACTTCATTGTTTGTATGAGCAATGCTCAATCTCTCATCATCCGCTGGTGGTAGGTAGATTCCATCAACTGCATAAGATCCATCTTGTTGCAAAGAATCTTCATCGCTCAAATGAATGGATGACATTGTGACAGGTTTACCTGTAAAGAGACGTGTTATATAAATAAAAGCTGTACACACTGCCAACAGCACTATTAAGTGAAATTATATCTCGTTTTTTTTACGCCAAAGTAGCTATATGGTACAAGTACATACTGTGCTTAGTAATAACTACCTTTCACTTTCATTTTCTGTTTATCCAATAAAACCAGAAAAAAATATATTTAAATAAAATGTTGTGCTTTGTAAAGGTTTAGTTAGATTTTATTGTTACTGAAGAACCAAATACATGTTAGCTATATAAACCATAGTATACCTCTAGCCAGCAGAGAGTTTGGTTCCAGTGGATGTTGTACATAAAGCTCATCTTCTACCAACTCTGTAGACTTTATCCATGGATTGACACAACTAAATAAACTACAAGACTTCTCTGACTCATTGTACAGATAACCAATACAGGCATTGACTGTATTACACTGAAGTGCACAACATTCAACACTTGTCACTGTACTTCTGTTGAGTATATCATCTGGTCTCACTAATTGTACTTTGTTGTACAATTTACCAATGCTGCACTCAGTAGATAAGATCAGCCATAGACATAGGAAACCTACAGTATAAAAATGTCTGATTACGGAAGCGATATTTGTTAGTTCTTGATGCAAACTCTGTGATAGATAAATTTTCAACTTCTTACAACCTCTGTTGCTAAAACAGGTAGTTTCGCTGTTCTGACATTGTCCTACATTTGAAAGTCAGCTCAAACCAGTAAATATAAACAAAACAGTCAAATATACTTGAGTGTTTTAGGAACTGGGCAATGTGTATTTTAGGTAACCAATAATGAAAGAGAACATTCAGTACAGGCCTGCAGGAGATCATGAAATCAATTCAAATGATGTTACGTTACAAATAACAAAACACTGACTACAAACAAGTTATAGACGTGATAAACTTATGAAGTCACAAACTTACAAGAAGACAGAACAAACATGTCTGTGATTGCTACCTTCTGCTACCTAGATCCAGAAATAAGTAACAAGATGTAACTTGGATATATGACAACTTTAATTACACTAATGAGACTTTATATCTACCAAGTCAATATCTTCCCACTGCTGTACCTTTGATGGACTGCCATTGTACCTTTGATGTACCGTTCTCTTACTTTTATCTAATGGATGTTAGATCAAAATTGTAGTTTTAATTATTACCATAATTACTCGGCGTTTTATGCTGATTAAAAGAAACTGGGTTTTAGCCCATAATTCAGTGCAGAACTAGCAAGTTTACAACGTTGATTACATGGGAATACACTCGTTCCCTACCCGCATTTAGGTTTTCTGTTTCTCAACTACTTATTTAACCAATAAGATGCCGACAGCAGTTCCGATTTATTCATTTGTGTCTGTTGTTTGCCATTTCTCTAGCTTAACATTTGATGTATTTGAGAACCTGTTGTTTTTTCTTTGTCACTTCCACTCTCCCCCTCTTTCCCCATTGTCCTTGCATACCCCCCAACACTCTCCATCTCTCGTTGCAAGGATCTCCATTTATCTTAAAAGAACCCACCCCCCCCCCCCCCTCATAGCTGGGGTTGTCACATAAGCTAGTAAAGAACAGAGCCAAATAACCATGCATTATTCTATCTTCACAGCTCCGCTCTCTCCATGGCATGCCTTAGTAGTAGCTCCCACAGCTCCCACTGCCTTTGCTGTGACCTGTGACTGACCCTTCTTCTTTTCACAGCCCTACGACCATGATAGAACAAAACGCCCGCATTTCTGATAGTTGGCCTATGCTACACTTGGTTTCTCACCTCCGTCCCTCTAGGCAGTTACCTCCAGCTTTTAATATCAAATAAAAGTTTCTGTGTCATCTTGATTAAGTTTCAACACGAAAATTTGGTCATATTTAGAGACTTTCATCAGGCAAATTTTAACCCAGACCAAGAAATGTAATTTCTAAAGAACCTGGAGATAGTCACTTTAAAGGCAATCAAGCCTCAGATGGTGAAAGATATATGTTTTGTTTAAGAGCGAAGGAGGGAACAAGCCAGCACCTTGGAATAGACAGTTGTTTGTTTACTGTTGATAACATCATATGAAGTAATCCCAAACTGGTCAACAAGGGGGCTTATTGAGATAAATCAAGAAAAAATGAAGTGAGCAAATGAAAGGAAAGGGGTAAAAAGAGAAGGAGTGGAAGAGGAAAGGAATAAAATTGAGTCTCTCTGTTAAGATCTCCCACAATATTATATATCAGATGTAGACAAATGACTAAAGTATTGTAATATGCAATAATGAACAAAAAACTTGATGACCTTCCATGGACTCCTTTCCCATTATCCTTTCCATCACTCCACCCCCAGTCTGTCTTCCCAGACATTCCTTTTCTTTTTCTCCTATGCTGAGCCACTCTACAAAGATCCCTTCCAATCCTATCAACAAAGATCCTGTCCACCGGCCTCTTGATCACGCTAGTTTGCCTGCCAGAGCCTCCCTTCCTTTCCCCATAGGTTTCAACCCTCTTTTATATTGCAGAGAACCCAAGTCTCCTACCAATACCACCCTTGAGATAGGCTGATTATACAAGATGGATAGGAAACAATTCCTGGAATATTTACATCCAGATCACTGGAGACACCAATTAGAGTGCAGATGGACTTAATACCCCCAAAGTTGAAAAGAGAACTCAACAAGCTGATCGATGCTTGTAAATGGACCTGAAACTTCTGAATTCATTTGTTTCCAAGGAGCCAATGGAAACATTGTATTATAGACTTATACACTCTCTATTTAAATTTTTACCCAGTTATATTTTGTTAGTTATGAGTAAGCTGTGACAGGGACCGCATACAACATGTACTTTTAATGGAGAGCAGATAAAGCTTTGTTTACTTTTCTTGTGTTGCATTTTTGCCTGGCCAATTGCTATTGCTTCCTTTTGGTATCGGTTGGTGCGAGGACTCTGTAGTTGGTCAAGGTCGAGTGGACTCGGACGTTGGTTGAGTTTTCTAAGAAATTCAAAAAATGATGATTCCGAGCTCTTTTAATCATCTTCTTCCCAATAACTTAGAATTCTCTAAACAGTAGCAACCCTCTTACCTAATTCTGTTATAAATACAGTAAGTGTTTGTCAGAATTCTATACAATATAAAGGTATATAATTATGTTTACCATCTCTAGTACTTCTTGCTGAAAGTATGGAATAAGTAAAGGCAGTGTTTTCTCTACCATCATTGCTTTGAGAGTTTCTTACGTCTGAAAGTCAGTTGAAACCAACAGAAAGAAAACCCATGGAATTATAAAATAATAAGTATTTAAAAAGAAGAAAAAATTTCTGTAAAGTGGGCAACTCATTCATCAGAGAAAATCAAAAGCAAAATATTAACTAACAGAAGTCTGCAGGAAAACATGATATGGTCTTTTTTTGCAGGAGAACTTCTTTAACACAAATTTGTTTCATTTGTTTCTTTGGAATTGAAGATTAAAGTAATTTTGTCTCTAGGCAAAGTGTGATGAGTCATGAAAGAATACAGAGTGGGCTGCATTTATTTGTTCACAAAATATAGAGAAATTTGTTACGTTTGAATATAGGTTATTAGAACTACTCAATAACTACTCAGCTGAGAGATTTAAATCTGCAGCAACATACAGCATTTGACGACGGAAAAAAAATATATATGGTTCAACGTTCTTCGTTAAGATTTAGAGGAAAATAACCAGATAAAACTAAGATTAATAACAACTTTACTTACTCTAATGAAACTTAATATCTAACAAATCAATATTATGCCTTTGATGTATCGCTGTTTTAAGTTAATGGATGTTAGATCCAAGCTGTAGTTTTACTTACAACAATAATTACTGTAGACAAGATGCTAGCCTGTGATTTAGTGAAGAACCAATTAGTCTAACCAAGTTGGCTTGAGGTTAGTACAAATCCCCTCTCCAACCTTGTGATTATGTTTCCCAGCTGTCACACCCATCAACAAGTGATACAAAACAGTCTTTACATGATATTATGCATTCATTGGTGTTTGTAGTGAATTGTTTCTGAAACAAGGTGGTGTGATGGATTTGAGTAGCATTTTGTTTTGTTATTTTTAGGTTTCTTTTTTCATCCTGGTTCCACCCCTTCCACACCCCTTCAATTTCTTTAACATTTTGCATGGATGTTTGTGATCGGAAAATTTCTAATGGCTGCTTTTTGAGCTAGAAATGAGAGGTTATTGCACCAGTTATGTCTGATAACGCTTTGGTAAAGCCAGTCTTGTCTTCCACTTGCTACTGAGGGTTGTTAGTATTTCTGATACTTTATTTTGGAAACTTGGCATGAAACTCTGAAAGGTGCGTTTCACTGACCTCAATTAACTCGCTGACAGCAAGGACAGTTGTTGATTGCAGATGCCCTGTTTTGTTCATATCACACAATGATTGTAATGTGAATATTTTAGTTTTAGTTACAAGAACCTTTGACTTTTTACTTTTTTAGAAGTAGACAGATCTCTAACCCATAAATAGCATAAAATCAGTAAATAATAGGAGATCAGCGCTTTGTTTTACCACCCGTTTTTACTCATACTCTAGAGTTAAACAGAAGTGCTAAATTATTGCTGGTTTTGCAATGTAACATGAAAGAAATGTATAAGTTATCATGCCTAGGTTTAATATGTTGCGGTATTTATCAAGCTCTGGACCTATTAGAGACCAGGCTTTTTGTTGTCATAGGTGGGTGTATATCAATTTTTATATCCAAGTTGAATATTTATCAGCATAAAAATCAATAATTCAATAATCAACAACAAACGCCAAAATACGGATGACTAACAAACAGACATTAACAGTACACACAAGACAAGACAACTCTCTACAAGTTAAATGGTAGTATCCATTCATAGAAACAGGTGACTTTACTTGACGCAAAAAACTATAGGGTTACACCACTTACAGCTTGTAATCTTATTGCTGATTATTAATATAAACTGCAAACTACAGATGTTTAAAATTCATGTGCACACAGTTATTTAAACCATATCTAAACCATAGACATTTAAACCATATCTAATCCATGGACCTCGAACTCAGAGATGTGTAGAAATTCAGTGCGGCCAAGTTGCATTTGTACAAACTGATCACTGATTGGCTGGTTACAACCAATCATTGTGTAGAACTGGTTGAGAACTCCATCATGATAGGCACAAAGAGATTGAGGGTTGACATCATAGAATATCTTCTCTTCCTCCATAGATACAGTGATGATGACATCTCTAGCTCTACTCCAAGCCCCAAAATCCTCTACAAAATCAATTAATCCAACGTATTTTGTTTGACTTGATTTGCCTTATTGTTGCACAATTCTTTATCAGGTTAATTAGAATTCACAGATATATCAAGTCAGACACACAAGAGTAATATAAGACATGTATGGTACAGTTATTGCAGCTTTGTTACCACTTTTTGAGTTTCAAAAGACTTTCTAGAAGTTCTGATTATAGTCATCTGGTGCCATTTTGGATTATTGTAATAAAAAAAGTGAAAAGAGTCCATTATGATCGCGATGATACATAAAAGTAACACTGAGGACAAAGTTTTCCAAATAATTTTTTTCTACCAGTAAATTTAAAAGCTGTCTACTCATGAAATTTTATTGATTGACTCCTAGTGAGTATGTAATAGCAGCTCTATAAATAATCGGAAACATTCTGGTGCAGCAAAGGGAGCTGGAAAAACAATCCAAACTAGATGAATATGTATGCAAAAGTGAAGACAAGAGTATTTTAGAGAATAAAAATTGAAAAATGAAGTTGAATGTACTCCAACACCTGTACTGGTTGTGGTGGTTCTTGCACGACACCAACTTCACCATCAACCTTTAACTGAAATAGCTCATTTTTGACCCCTTCCTTATTCCTAAACATTATAATTGGCAGTAAAGTTGCACTAGCAAAGACTTTTAAGGTGAAAAACTCCACCACTAGGAATCGTACCTAGACCCCAATGCAGCAGGCCGCAACCTTAGCCATCGGGCTATAAGACACGTTGCTGATACACAATCTAATTTAGTACATACTGACAACTGTTTTGCGATTGCTTTATTTTTTGCAAAAAGCAGCTTTTCCACATGCCTAGATGCTTTTTTGTGCTGGGGCCACACAAGTACATGCTTCACAACTGCCAATACAACATGCACTCCTGTTACTACATATGCTCATGCTGACTTGACTCCTCCCTTCTGACAATAACTATTTTTATGCGAAAAAGAAATCCTTACCTGGGAATTGAACCCAAACCCTGTCAACAGCCGGTCACAGTGTTAACCATTTAGCCATCTAGCAAAGTTGAATGTGGTATGGCCTACATACACAAACATATTTTGGGGTGCGGACATGGCTAAATACTTATCAAATGCTTTCAATTTTTTTCAGAATTGTTCAATTTGTCACCTGAATACTATTTCTTCTAAAGTTTTGAAGGAGAAAAATTTTCCCGCGGTGAAAAGAGTAAATAGCGAACATTTTCGTCGCACATTGGATCCGATGCGAGCTTTGACTCTTTCACCAAAGATCAGAAACTTAACGGATGTTCATCTGAAAGAGGGTTACAATGCAATCACAACCATGCAAAAATTATGCAAATCGGAGTAACCGTCGCTGAGTTATAATCATTTTACACTTTTGAAGACCTCTTTTGAAAATGGAATAGCTGTGTTGGCGGTATTGCGAGAAACTGGGAGTATCAATTTTTTGAAAGTCAAAGCATGGGGCTATGTAGCCTAATATTTTACTTGTCGCTGACTAGTTCCATTCTGGTCTGGGAAAGCATTGAAAAGTGCTGTTTTTGTTGAGATTTTCAAATTTGAAAATTGAAAAACTTGCAACAGTTATGTGCGATCGCTTTGAGGTTCAGAATGGTGTATCGATACACTCTTTCACACCTTTGCAGCAAGTTTCAGCTCAATCTGTCTGATGGTTCTCTAACGGGAAGCTGTTTTATGATGAAAAATACAAGTTTCATCAAAGTCCAAGATGGCCGCTTCCAAACAATTTTTTAACGTCGTTTCGTCATGTCGAATCAGAAGGTTAGCAGAAAGCACCATCTTTCAAAATTTGGCAGCTTTTCGTCAATCGGGTCTGCGTTTTTTTGGCCACTTTGATGCTTTGAAAAATGATTATTCACCTGTTCTCGCACTTGAATTATCATGTTCTGGAATGTTCTGTACTTTTGAAAACTAACTTACTTTTTGGCCCGATGCCTGTCAATTTTGTCGCAAAAAACTTTGGAGCTCTATCTATAGCGGTTTTTGAGAAAAAGTGGCTACAGTGTTGCAAGGTTTGCATAAAATAATAATAAGAAGAAAAACAAAGAAGCAAGAACAATAGTATTTTAGATTCTCTAAAATACTAATGAGTAGTATTCTCGTATTTTGCAATCAATAAACTGCTTGTGCAGTGAAAAGAATAGGGTCACTTTAAATATTTACAAAAATGCTAATATATTATTATTGTTTTATTATTTGTTATTATTTTCTATTATTTATTAAAAAAGTTTATGACATGTAAAACCGATACTCCAGTAATGATACTGCTGATAAGATGGCAGCTTTGCATTGATATTTCTAGAACCAATCAATTTTAAATGGACTCATAAATGGATTAAATTGACTTGAAAGTTTGTTGTCTAAGAACTCCAGTAAACTCTATTAGCTCACCGTATAAATTGTGATGAATGGTTCTGATAAAGTGTTAAGAGAAAAAGATCAAAATAATTTGCAATCAAGTTGTTGCTGTGGTTGAAACTTCAAAATTTGAACAAGAGATTAACTAAATAGAACTAACTTGATCCTCTATTGAGAATTCTAACACCCCAGATACAGTGAATATGAAGTAGATTGACCCTGAGCCAAGGTTGTACATCATGTCTTGTATGAGCAATGCTTAGTCTCTCATCAGTCGCTGGGGGCAGGTAAATTCCATCAACGGCATAGGATCCATCTTGTGACAAGGAATCTCCATCTCTCGAGTGAACTGATGACATTGTGACAGGTTTGCCTAGTGGAAGAGCAAACTCTCAGATCCAAACGAAGTTCAAAAGAGGATGCAAGACTATCTAATCATATGTTACATAGCATACCTCTAGCCAGCAGAGAGTTTGGTACCAGTGGATGTTGTACATAAAACTCATCTTCTACCAACTCTATAGACTTTATCCATAGATTGACACAACTAAATAAACTACAAGACTTCTCTGACTCATTGTACAGATAACCAATACAGGCATTGACTGTATTACACTCAAGTGTACAACATTCAACACTTGTCACTGTACTTCTGTTGAGTATATCATCCGGTCTCACTAATTGTACATTGTTGTACAATTTACCAATGCTGCACTCAGCAGATAAGATCAGCCATAGACATAGGATATCTAAAGTATAAAAGTATCTGATTATAGAAACAGTATTGTCTAGTTCTTCATGTCTGTTTCAAGAGAAAATAAGAATGAAGTATATAAAATTAAATTTTTAATTAAGCAAATGATTTTTCTATTTTATTTTATAGGTGTAGTTTTACCAGTGATTTTCTCAAGTCAAAGAACATCAAATAACTTTGTACTTCTGTTCATTACCGAATAATTGAAAGTATGCAGTATTCAAAGGAAGCGTGAACAAGTCTTGTGTAAAAATTATTTTATGCCATGTCGTTTGACCGATTAAAATCAATCTTTCAACTTCTGCCTCTACATGGAAACCAATACCTAAAAATTCTACCACAAGCTTACGAGAAGACTGTGTGAACATTCTGTGAGTGCTCCTTTCTCCTGCTGCCCTTTTCTGCTGCCAAGATTCAGTAGTTAATAGATGATGTGATGTTTCTAATTTCACAAATCAATCACACAATCTTCTTGTCATTCTTTCCTGAAATGGAATAAATCGTTCCATTTCCACATTAGCTTTTCATGTTTTCAAATAACTTATAAAAACCAATTTTTCAATTTTACGTTTTCATTTAGTTCAAAAGAGCAATTTGAGATCAAAGTTTTGATTTCAAGAATATAAATAATCACTTTATTTCCTTTTTCCAGGATATTAAGTTTACTTCAAGTAGGCAAATGCGACACCAAAGCTACAAAAGTAATTACTCTTATTGAGGTATGTTGTAACTGTATATGTTGGTCTTCAGGTAAGTAACTTTCTTTCGATCCCAAGAGCTGTGATACAGCTGGTTTTTAGTATATTTGCTGGCCAGTTGGAACAGTTTATTTCGTAGATTGATAGATCAATAGGAAATAAGCAAATTATAGACTTTCTGAAGGGCTGGTTCCTGTTTCTAGCTCTCTGATTGCCTGATTGCCTAAAAAATTGCTAATATTCTTTCAAGACAATCCTGTGTTAGCATAAAAGGGAAAAAGTAATCACACCCAGAAACCAGTTAGCCCTAACAACTCAACAATCTGACCTTTTTCTGTCTGTTAACCTTGACAACCGTCTCTTTCCATTTTTGCCATTTCCTCGAGCAGTTTGGTTAAGTTTTAGTATCAAGTGGGTCGACCAACACTCAATGGTGCCTCACTCAAACAAGAATACTTCTTGAGGCCTTGCACAAATTGCAAAGGAGTCCAGGAAGTTCTTTACTATTCCCTACCACTTGAGCATTTTAACCCTTTTACCGAGGGAATCAACTGCTGCAGGTCCCATATGTGGTACATCAGAGAAGTCAATTGACGGTTGTTGCTCGGTATTACATTTAGCTCTGCCTATGTTCAAAAGAATATTACTTTTATCAAATACAGTTAATATCAGATCTTTTGTGTGGATGACATCATCATTGACAGAGGCAGTAGACATGATAAGGATGATGATGATAAATGGAGAGTTTGTTTTTGTTCTAACAAATATGTTGAAGCTAATGGACATACTTAACCTATGAGCAAAGGTTTAGAGAAGTTTGTAAATCACCATTTGTTCATTGTCACTTTGTCAAAAATAACCAAGATGGCAACAATCATCCAGTATTTTTAAATCCAGCAGGAGAAATGTGTGTCATGTTTTGTAACGTCATCTTCAAAAGCTTCCATCATGTACGAGACGAAAACATTTCATGCTCGTATCGCTTATTTATTCATCATCATGCTATCTCTGTTTTCTTGCTCAGTAAAATTATTACGTGTTTAGAGAGAGGGTTTGTGGGTAATGCAAAAAGGCATTCTGCACAGCAATAAAAAGACTCTGATAACAAAATGGTGATTTTGTTTAATGTCCAATTCATTCAAAGAACTCCTAAACAGTTCAAAGAACGCATTTTCCTCTTCACGTCACTATATTTATGAGGTTGTCTATAATAAACCAGATGCTCCCTTTCTTGGAAGTTTTTCTACTTCTATCAACACTCACTGTGTTTGCACTTTGTGCTAAACAAGTCTTTTAACTCTTCTTGTTGCACGCCATAACAGTAGGTTATTCGAGTGCTTGGAGATTGTTTACATCAGCAGAGACTGTTGTCATCTCCATAAGAAGATGACTTTCTGAACAAGCTGGCCACTGATTGGTTGGTTACAACCAATCAGTGTGTAGAACTGTTTGAGAACTCCATCATAATAGGCAAAAAGATATTGAGGGTTAGCACGGTCTCCTGCTCATTAAATACAAATAATTATGTTGATTAAAATAGAGAGGGTGTTAGCCCATAATTTGGTGCAAAACTATAAAATTTTACAAAGTTGGCTACTTGTTAATTCGTCTCTTTCCACACTTTTTATTTATGGTTCTCAGCTATTATATCAACCAGTACATGTAGTCCCCGTGTAACTATTTGTTTGTGTCTGAGTTAGCTATCTTTATCTTATATTGTGAAGTATTGAGCAGAATTTTGTTATTTTTGATTTTTATCTTTCCCTTGACCTGTTTTCTTCTCTCGCACCTCCCCCCCCCCCCCTCGTCCCCCACCCCCCCCCCCCCCAACACTTCTAATGATATCCCCCTCCCCTTCCTATCTTCCTAGGCTAAGATCCGAGTTTATTTTTATTGATTCAACCACCTGTAGCTGGTGTTCTCACGTAAGCTCGTAAAGAACAGAGTTGAAAAACTATGGAATTTTCTGTCCTCACACCCCGCCCTCTCTCAACAGTATATCATAAGAAGGCTCCCATCCCCTTACTGTGACCTTTGCATGACCTTTTTATTTTTCTGGCCCTACAGTGACAACATACAAAGAACTTATAAAAGTATGAGTTTATTGTACCAGTTCTTCCATATACTTTCATTTGCTAAAATATACAGTTAAAGCCTGTTTTCTTGGTTCTAGTTGCCACTGAGTCTGGCTAGTATTTCAAATAGCTTGGTTTTACAATTTTTCATGAAACTCCACAAGATCCTGTTTTACAAATTTCTAGTAACGTGTTGACAGAAATGATAATGTTTGCTTGTTTGTCGGTGGTGTGCTGTGTTTCTATAACAAAAGTGAATTTAACATAAAAGTTTCTACCCTAATTACAAAAATAATTATCTTATTGATTTTCTTCGGAAGTAGACAGGTGGATAGCCCTTGAATAGTATCAAATTTAGTACTGAAGGGAGGTTGGCACGTTGTTATACCACCCGCTTGCACTCAATCTTTAGTGTTAAACAGAAACATGCTAAACTATCACTGGTTTTGCTATGTGGAATGAAAGAAAAATGAATTATTATGCTTACATGTAGGTTTAATTTTTGCAGCATTTATCAAACTCTTGACCTATACAGACCGAGTTTTTTGTTGTCATAAACGGGTATATATTCATTTTTTAGCCAAGTTGAGTATTTGTCAGCATTGAAATCAGTAACTGGGTTACTCTATCACCCGTAGTAAGCTGACGAACATACAAGTTTTGTTCATTATTAAACAAACACCAAAATACAGAGAAATAACACACAGACAATCACAATACACACAAGATAAGACAACTCCCTCCAGGTTAAATGGTCGTATCTATTCATAGTAACAGCTGACTTTACTTGACACAGAAAACTATAGAGTTACACCACTTACAGCTTGTAATCTTATTGCTGATTATTAATGTAAACTACAAACTACAGATGTTTATAGTGTATGTACACCATAGACATCTAAACCATATCTAATCCATAGACCTCGAATTCATAAACATTTAAAGAGGTAGTGCGATTCAGCTGCATTTGAACAAACTGGCCACTGATTGGCTGGTTACAACCAATCAGTGTGTAGAACTGGTTGAGAACTCCATCATGATAGGCACAAAGAGATTGGGGGTTGACATCATAGAATATCTTCTCTTCCTCCACGGATACAGTGATGATGACATCTCTAGCTCTATTCCACCCCCACAGGTCTTCTGCAAAAATAATTTCATTTGATTTGTTTTATTGTTGCATAATTCTTAACCAGGTTATTGAGAGTTCACAGATATTTCAACTCGTACACACAAGAGTAATAATGGACATGTATGGTACAGTTATTGTAGCTGTGTTACCAACTTATCGAGATTAAAATTGTTTCTAGAAGTTTTGATTGTAGTCGTCTGGTGCCATTTTGGATTATTGTAATCAAACAAAATGTGAAAAGAGTCAATTACGACTGCAATGATACATAAATGTAACGGTAAGGACAAACTTTCTCGAATAAAATTTTCATTCTGCCAGTAAATATGAAATACTAATCTTATTCAGACTTGAAAGCTTCTTTTCCATGAAAATTTATTGAGTGAGTGTGACTAGTATGTAATAACTGTTCTATCAGTAATCAGAAACATTCTGGTGCGGCAAAGAGAGCTACAAAAACAATCGAAACTAGTAGCGTTCCCATCTTTTGCAATCAATAAACTGCTTGTACATTGACAAGTCTAAGGTTGCTTGACATATTTTTAAATAAGCCAATTTCTTATTATTTAATATTATAGACAAGAAAAAGTTTTATAGAGTTTTACTGATATTGCTGATAAGATGATAGTGCTGTGCTACTATTTCTATCAGCATTATTCTATTAGCGTATTGTTTAAATGGAATCATAAATGGATTAAATTGACTTGAAGTTTGTTGTCTAAGATCTCCAGTGAACTCTATTAGCTCACAGCATAAATTGTGATGAACTGTTCTGATAAAGTGTTAAGAGAAAAAGATCAAAATTACTTTTAATAAGGTTTTGTTTTGGTTGAAACTTCAAAACTTGAACAAGAGATTAACTAAATAGAACTAACTTGATCCTCTATTGAGAATTCTAACACCCCAGATACAGTGAATGTCAAGTAGATTGACTCTGAGCCAAGGTTGTACATCTTTGTTTGTATGAGCTATGCTTAATGTCTCATCACCCGCTGGTGGTAGGTAGATTCCATCAACTGCATAAGATCCATCTTGTGGCAAAGAATCTCCATCTCTCAAATGAACTGATGACATTGTGACAGGTTTGCCTATTGGAAGAGCAAACGCGGAGACAAAAACTAAATTTATTTGTTTCAATTATAAGTTGAATAATTGAAAATCCTATAAAGAATGCAAGACTATCTAACTGTATAATAGTGATGGAAACGGGTACTCGTTAGCCTCGAACCACGGGTTGTCCCCTCTCGAATCCGGGTCGAATCCAACATTATTGAATCCTAACGAATCCATAATTGTTCGGCCACTCATTGATCAATTACGACTTTAGTAAAAGCATATAGTTGTAACGCGCTGATCTGGTTACTGATGCGGTGTTGTGTCTATCGTTTTCAATGACAGTGGTCATTGCCTTAGTCATCCGATAGCCTGTAATTTGAGAAAGATCGTGATGCTGCGTATACTTCCAACACTTAGACCAGTAAACAAAATCACACAGGCACATCAATCACACCTGCTGATTAGTAGTTAGTAAGTAGTGTCATGCCAGGCGCAATCGGCAACGCCTGCATGCCTCTAAGTTCCCCCACCGGGAATCAAACCTCTGACCTTCCTGCGGCACCATATCGCCTAGCGGCATGAGGCAGAGCGCTAGACCTCTCAGCCATCTCAGCAACCCTAAAAAAGGGTGCCTCGATGACCGATCAGTTGCTAGCCTCTCCCCTCATCCACACGGAGTCCTATCCTATCACTATACACTACATCTATACACTACAAGTAGTAGTAAGTAATAAAAATGTCAAAGAGAAGCTTTTTCTGGAAGTATTTCTCACTGCCCACTCAACAACATGCTCAATCTAATAACTACTATCTATGACATATGCAATCAATTCACTTGACTTGACCAGTTTACTCAACCAAGAACACTGAACTTTTATTATATTATTACTCCTTGATCATACCAACAATAATTAATAAAAGTAAATGCTATTTATTATTATTAGAGGTAAATATTTGTAGTTGTATTGATAATAAATCAGTAAAATAATTAATTTTTATTTATTGTGGACCCTAATTAGGATGCTTTAGTGTTAGCAAAATTTGAAAGAAAAATGCTGCTTGCTATTACTTGGTACTTGAACTTTCCTAAAATTGCATTGATCATCAAGTAACCTGGAGACCTGTTTGAACTTCAGTATAAACTTGTACAAGCAAGGAGTTGTCAAACGTAAATAGGATTAGGACCGAATCGCCTCGGACCGGTTCGATTTGAGTGGAAAGATTCGGAATCGGACCGAACCTGAATTTTTTTGTCCCGTTCCATCACTACTGTATAATACATAGCATACCTCTAGCAAGCAGAGAGTTTGGTACCAGTGGATGTTGTACATAGAACTCATCTTCTACCAACTCTATAGACTTTATCCACAGATTGACACAACTAAATAAACTACAAGACTTCTCTGACTCATTGTACAGATAACCAATACAGGCATTGACTGTATTACACTCAAGTGTACAACATTCAACACTTGTCACTGTACTTCTGTTGAGTGTATCATCTGGTCTCACTAATTGTACTTTGTTGTACAATTTACCAATGCTGCACTCAGCGGATAAGATCATCCATAGACATAGGATATCTAAAGTATACAAGTATCTTATTATGGAAACAGTATTCACTCGTTCTTCATGTATTTTTCATGAGAGATAAGAAATAACATATGTTTAATTAGGTAAATCAATTTTCTATTTTATATTCTATAGGTGTGCTTGTACCAATGATTTTACCAGTGATTTTTTCAAGTGAAATATTATCAAACTTTTTCTGTCTATTGCTGAATAATTGATAGTATGCAGTATTCAAAGCAAACCTGAGTAAACTTTGTGTGAAAATTATTTTATGCCATGTCGTTTGTCCAGTTAAATACCATCTGTCAGTGTCTGAAACATAGAAACTGGTACTCAAAAATTCTACAACAAACTTACACGAAGATGGTACAAACATTCTGCTGCTGCCTCCTTCTGCTGCCAAGATCCAGTAGCTAATAGATGATATGAGGTATTGCTACTTTCACAAATCAATCGCACAATCTTCTTGTCATTCTATATTGAAGTAAAATATATTGTTCTATTTCCAAATTAGCTTTTCATGTTTTCAAATAACTTATAAAATCAATTTTTTAATTTTAGATTCTCATTTACTCCCAAAAGGCAAGTTTGAGATCAAAGATTTGATTTCAAGAATAGAAATAATTACCTTGCTGCCGTTTTTAGGATATCAACTCAATTTTAATTCAAGAAGGCAAATACAATTTGTCAGCTTAACTCGATAATCTGACCTTCTTTCTGTGTCGGTTTACCTTGACAACCAGCTCTTTCCACTTTTGCCATTTTTTTGAGCAATTTGGCTCAGTTTTAGTATCAAGTGAGTCGACCAACACTCAATAGTGCCTCAACCAAACTAGAATATCTCTTGAGGTTCTGCACAGCTTAAAAAGGAGTCCCGGAAGCTTTGCACCACTGTATTACATTTCAGCATTTTAACCCGTCCACCAAGTGAGCAAACTGGTAAACTCCCTCTCTGTGGCACCTCAGAGAAAGTAGTTGTTGGTTCATTAGTCTAAATGAATATTGCCTTTATCAGATACAATGGATATCAGATCTTTTGTGTGGATGACATCACCATCGCTTTAGGGGTAGATGACAGAGGTAACAAAACTTGTAGTGTTTGAGCGTGTTTTGTCATTCCGGCAGTAGGTATAATAAGGATGATAAAGATAATGACGGCAAAGACGAAGACAGCAATGATTACCGCGGAGGCAGTGATGATGCCAATGGCTATTGCAGTGACGGTGATTGTGGAGATGGGACTACAGCGACTACCACAGGGTCCGTGGCAATGACGCTCAAGGGGACTACAGCAATAGAGATGATGATGGTGAATAGAGATATTGCTGTTTTTACGAAACATGTTACTCTATCGGGCATATCGATTGGACATGCTTTGTTTAAGACCAAAGATTTAGAGAAGTTTGTAAATCACCTTTTACGTGTATTTCTTGTTTTTTTTGTGTCCGAAATAACCAAAATGACAGCAATCATTTGGTGTTTTGATTCTTAATTCTACCAGAAAAAATGAATGTGAGTTTGTAATGGCGGCCTCAAAAGCTTTCAGCGTGTGCGAGACAAGACTGGTAAATGCTTGTTTTACTTATGTAGTCATCATTGTTGTTTTTTCCTAGTAAAAGTATTAAGTGTTTAGAGAAATTGTGTGAGTGTACCACAAAATGGCATTTTGTACGGAAAAAAAGGCTCTAATATCAAAATTATAACTTTGTTTCATGTTTAGTTCATTCAAAGAACTCACTTTCTTCTTCTTATCACTTCACTCATGAGGTTGTCTATAATAAGCCAGACACTACCTCTTCCTTGACATCCCTTCTACGTCTATCAACATCAAATATGTTTTTTTTTTTGTGCGAAACAAGCCTTTTAACTTTTCTTGTCGCCCGCCATAACAGTAGGCTATGTGAGGGCTGAAAGCATTTTTGACATCAGCAGAGACTGATGTCAACTCCATAAAGAGATGAGTTTCTGAACAAACTGGATACTGATTGGCTGGTTACAACCAATAATTGTGCAGAAACGGTTGACTTCTCCATCATGGTAGACACAAAAACACTGAGAGTTAGCGGTGTAGAAGATCTTCTTCACCAGATGCAGTGATAATGATGGACAGGATGTCAACCATAATTGAGTAAAGAACTAACAAGTTTCACAAAACTTTGCTGGATGTAAATATGCCCTCCTCCTTCCCACATCTCCTGTTTATGTTTCTCCGCTATTACACCAACCAATAAGTTGTACATCGTAGTCCCCATACATTTATTTCTTTGTGTCTGTAGTTAGATGTATCCAACTTACAGTGTGAAGTATTGAGCAGCATCTAATTATTTTTTCATTTTTTGTCTCTCCCTTGTCCTGTTTTTGCTTTCCTTGCACACCCCCCCCCCCCCCCTCCAACCCCCTCTTCCCCCAACACTTCTAATCATAACCCCCACCACTCTCCATTCCCCATTGCAAGGGTATCCATTTATCTTAAGAGAACCCACCCCCATAGCTGGGGTTGTCACATAAGCTAGTAAAGAACAGAGCTAAATAACCATGCATTCTTCTGCCCTCACAGCTCCGCTCTCTCAATGGCATGCCATAGTAAAAACTTCACCAGCTTCCACTGCCTTTGCTGTGACCTGTGACTGACCCTTATTCCTTCCACAGCCCTACAGCCACAACAAAAAACTAAATTATCTCATTTCCAACTGTTGTCTTTCGCTGCCCTTGATTTCTCACCACTGGTTTTTTTATGCAGTTACGTCTGGCATTGTAGACTAAATTAAAGTTACAATAACAGTATTTGCAGCCTAGGTTCACCAAACAAAGAACAAAAAAATAATAGATATTTGTAAGTCAATACTAGCGTATGAAATGGAACATTGGTTTAAAACATTATAATCATTCAATAAATTGTTATAATTGCTGAAAAAGTCATGCAGAAGATAATCCCCAATTCGCAAAAAAAATCAAGATAAAATAAAAACAATTTTACAATAAACCTATATAATCTGTAGTCTCCCTTTTAATATAGTTGATTTCCCATGATGATAGTTATCTTATTAAGTTGTTAAGGATGTAATTTTAAACTAAAACCTTGATAAAAATGGTACAAACTACTTGTTGGAATGTACTATATAATATCATAACGTAATTGGCGCTCGCAGATAGCCCCTTCTGTCGACAATGCAGCTATAGATCTCCGCATACCTCTACAGATCCATTGCATTGTTGTTGCCACAAGTGAGTTTTTTTAATAGTTTTACAATGCTTGATGAGGGAACAACTCTACACACAAAGTGCGTCTTGCAAAGCATGTCCTGCTGACTGTGTAACTCCTCCCCTTCCTTTCTCTACTTGACTTGACTTGACACTGAAATATACCATATAGCTTATATTCTGTCTATATTTCTTATCCTCTACACACCAGCTTTCTCTCTCTCTTACTGTGTTTGTTTTTCGCTTGCTGTAGTGCATAACTCAATTAAGGGGTAAAAAGAGAAGGGGTGGAAGAGGAAAGTAATAAAGTTGAATCTCTCTGTTAAGATTTCCCTCAATATTATATATCAGATGTAGACAAATGACATCTAAAGTATTGTAATAGAAGTCAATGAACAAAAAAGTTTTTTACGTATCATCGACTCCTTTCCCATTATCCTCGTCGTCTCTGCCCATCTCCCCCCCCCCCTCCCCCCCCCCCCCACTCCTTCCAAGACTTTCCTTCCTTTGTTTCTCCAATGCGGAGCCATTCTACAAATGTGCTTTACAATCCTATTAACAGAGATTAATTGCTTGCAGAAACAAGAATGATATATTTCTCTTCTTGCTATCACTCCTCCTCACCCACAAGACTCTTGATCACGCTACTTTGCCTGCCAGAGCCTCCCTTTCTTTCCTCATAGGATTCGACCTCCTTTTATATTGCAGACAACCCAAGCCTCCTACCTATACCACCCTTGAGACAGGCTGATTATACAAGATGGATACGAAACAATTCCTGAAGTTTTCACATCCAGAAGTCTGGAGACACCAATTAGAGTGCAAGTGTACCAAATACCACTCACGCTGGAAAAGAGAACTCTACAAGCTGATGCTTTGTGAATAAACTTGAAAGTTTCAAGTACACTGCTAACAAGGAGCCAATAGAAACATTGTATTTCAAACTTATTCATTCTCTATTTAAAAAGGGCCCAATTATTACTGTCTCTATATCATGACAAATTATCAATACTGGCGGGGATAAAGGAAATATTCTGTTAAAAACACCATTATCGATAAATTTGTTGTGAGATCTTTCAAAAAACATTTGTCAATCTCTGAAATCAACATCTTGGTAATAAGCCAAATGTCAGATGCTATTTTGCTATTGCAAACGCTAATATCGCCAAAGGTGATAAAACTAGGCATGCGTAATGAAACAGGAAGCTGCAAATTATCCGTTGTAATTCCATGGCACTGACAGCTTTTGTGTTTATATTACCATCAATGATTGTTTGTGGTTCATTACACTGTTGTCTATGAAACAATAGGAGTATTTTCAAAATTTTCATCGAGAAAAAAAAATATTAGGTGTTCGTAATTCAATATGCATCGGAACATTAGTTTAGAAGAGCATAAATATTCAATGAAATGCTACAGTTTACGGAACAAGTCATAATAAGGAAAATAACTCCCATTCTTCAAAATAATCATGAAAATAATAAAATTTGAACTGCTGTAATCTGGGATAGTTTGTGAAGTTTTCATCAATTTAGTAAGTTTCAATTGCTTGCAATTATTTTGAATTATTTTTCAAGGATGTAAAACCGGTCTATGAAAATGAAAAAAATTAACTCGCTCGTTATTATTTATTTAGTGTTCAGTTTCATTTGCGACCTACAAACAATATAAATAAATACTCATTGATTATTTTTTTTATTCAATAAACTACTTTGTGTTGACCCATGAGTTTCGAACGATATGATTATTTATTGCTTAAATTTATCGCCGGTCTGATTATTTTTATTGCAATGTGTTTGGCTAACAGAGGTCGCGAATACTCTTAATACTGTGGTGGAATTTTGTGACTACTACCACTGCGCAAGGTCCCCCTGACAACTGTTGAGTGTCAGGCAAGCCTAAATAGAGCCTGGCACAGCCAGAACATAAGCAAGTCAGCCGGTAGAAACCCTACCGGCCCTGCAGCATTCACTGCCTGCCCTGCAGCATTCACTGCCTGCCCTGCAGCATTCACTGCCTGCCCTGCAGCATTCACTGCCTGCCCTGCAGAGGTACCACCGGCCCTGCAGCACACCCTGCCGGCCCTGCAGCATGTACTACCGGCCCTGCAGTGCCATTACCATACCTATACCGGGTCGGTGAGCAAAGAACTACTATAGCCTGAGAACCGAAATTAATACCAAAGGTGCAGGAGCCCGACTTTGCAACATAGCTGTCCTCAAACAAGACCAAAGCCAAGGACCACAAGCCATAAGGACCAAGAACCAGAGCTACTCATTGCACCACCATGAGTAAGCAAGATTGACTGAGAAGCTCCGCCCCCTACTTCTGGGCCCCTGGCACATTTAACTCTATATTAACCAATGACTGTATTGTATATTTATATCTCATGATCTGATTAGTGTAAACACTTCCTGCCACTACTGATTTGTTGCCCCTTGTTTGGGCATATGTTTTAATCATGTTCTGCCTATAAAAGGCAGAACACTTCACTAGACTCTTTGTATTGTATTGGGATTCTACCTGTGCTTAAGCCAAGTAGCATGATACATTTACCCTTATTATACATTGCTGGTTACGCTGTGTAATAAAGTATGGTTTACTCAACAAGTCATTGAGTTGTACGTTTGAGCCGTGGGCTCCGGGAACAGTTGTGGAGTTGGCATACTCCTCTGTTGGAAGTTGACCTCTAGAGTGAGGCGTTGTTGGTGGACGTTTGGTCGGCCCCCCAAAATCCACTACAATACAACCGATTTGAAGCGAACAAATTTTTGCTGCTGGGAATTAATTATTACAGTATAAAAAATTAAATGATAGTATTATTTTTCAGCAAAAAAGCTCTTGGTTCTTCTTTTATTAGTACTAACTATAATAAATAATATCATTTATTGAACAATAGCCAATGTGCTACAAAAATCCCTAGTTACCACAGCTTTTCTTGCCAGCCAACAACTCTGTGATATTTTCTTCATTTATTTATTCTTACACAATATAAGAAAATAATAATAAAAGCAACCAGCAACGCCAGTCAGCTGAATTGCACTTAACAACGCATCGACTGCAACTGCCTCGGTGGGCGTGGTTTAGCCAACAGCGATAAACTTTTAGTTGTCGATATACATGCTCTTGTCGCTAACTATTAGTGATAACAAACGACAGAGATTTGGTGATAGTTTTTCATGATGTGGAAACATAGTATACATTTGGTTAGTTATGAGTTAGCTGTCCCAGTGAACTCATATATTATGTACTTTTTATGATGAACAAACAAAACTTAGTCAACTTCTTTTCTGGTGCATTTTAGCCTGGCCGATCCCCATTGCTTCCTTCTGGTATCGATCAGTGTGAGGAGTAGTTGGTCAAGGTCGAGTGGACTTGGAAGTTGGTCAAGTATCTAAAAAGTTTAAAAATAGCACTTCCCACTATTTCTAATCAAACTTTTTCCAATAATTTATCATTTCCTGTACAGTAGTAGTCTCCTTATCCAACTCTATAAAAATAGTGTTTGCCAGATTTGTATACAATATAAAGGTATATAATTATGCTTATCGAATTATGAAACCATAAAAATTATAAAAAGAAATTAAGAGAAATGGGCAAGTCATTCATCAGAGAAAATCAACAATAAAATATTAACCAATAGAAGCCTGCAGGAAAACATGGTGTGGCCTTTTTTGCAGAAGAACTTTTTCAACACAAGTTTGTGTAATTTACTTAAGTGAAAATGAAGAGTAAAATAGCTTTGTCTCAAGGCAAAGTGTAATGAGTCATGAAAGAACACAGAGTTGGCTGCATTTATTTATTCGCAAAAAATAGAGAAATTTGTTACGTTTGAATATAGATTATGAGAACTACTCAATAACTGTTCAACTGAGACGTTTTAATCTGCAGCATTTGATGACGGAACTAAAATCTCTGTGGTTGCGACCTTCTGCTACCAAGATCCAAAAATAAATAACAAGAAATAACGTAAATAGCTAACAACTTTACTTACACTTATGAGACTTAATTTCGAACAAATCAATGTTATACCTGTGATGTACCGCTGTCTTAAGGAAATGTATGTTAGATCAGTACCGCTGTCTTAAGTTAATGGATGTTAGATCAGTACCGCTGTCTTAAGTTAATGGATGTTAGATCAGTACGGCTGTCTTAAGTTAATGGATGTTAGATCAGTACCGCTGTCTTAAGTTAATGGATGTTAGATCAGTACCGCTGTCTTAAGTTAATGGATGTTAGGTCAGTACCGCTGTCTTAAGTTAATGGATGTTAGATCAGTACCGCTGTCTTAAGGAAATGGATGTTAGATCAGTACCGCTGTCTTAAGTTAATGGATGTTAGATCAGTACCGCTCTCTTTAGTTAATGGATGTTAGATCAGTACCACCGTCTTAAGTTAATGGATGTTACATCAAAGCTGTAGTTTTACTTGCAACAATAATTACTGCAGACAATATGTCAGCCTGTGATTTAGTGAAGAACCAATTAGTCTAACCAACCTGGCTTGAGGTTAGTACAAACCCTCTCCTCAACCTGTGTTTATGTTTCCCAGCTGACACACCCATCAACAAGTGATACAAAGCAGTCTTTACATGATATTATGCATTCATTGGTGTTTATAGTGAATTGTTTCTGAAACAAGGTGGTGTGATGGATTTGAGTAGCATTTTGTTCTGTTATTTTTACGTTTCCTTTTTCATCCTGGTTCCCCCTTTCCACACCCTTTCAATTTTTTGACACTCTAAATTGATGTTTGCGATCCGAAAATTTCTAATGGCTACTTCTGGAGCTAAAACTGAGAGGTTATTGCACCAGTTATGTCTGATAACGCTTTGGTAAAGTCAGTCTTGTCTTCCACTTGCCACTGAGGGTTGTTAGTGTTTCACTGTTTCTGATACTTGATTTTGGCAATTTGGCATGAAACTCTGAAAGGTGCGTTTCACTGACCTCAATTAACTCGCTAACAGCAATGACAGTTGTTGATTGTAGATGCTCTCTTGTGTTCATATTACACAATAATTGTAATGTGAATATTTTAGTTTTAATTACAAGAACCTTCGATTTTTTACTTTTTTAGAAGTAGACAGATCTCTAACCCATAAATACCATAAAATCAGTAAATAATAGGAGATCAGCGCATTGTTCTACCACCCGTTTTTACTCGTATTCTAGAGTTAAACAGAAGTGCTAAATTATTGCTGGTTTTGCAATGTAACATGAAAGAAAAGTAAGTTATCATGCCTAGGTTTAATATGTTGCGCTATTTATCAAGCTCTGGACCTATTAGAGACCAGGCTTTTTGTTGTCATAGGCGGGTGTATATCAATTTTTATAACCAAGTTGAATATTTATCAGCATAAAAATCAATAATTCAATAATCAACAACAAACGCCAAAATACGGATGACTAACAAACAGGCATTAACAGTACACACAAGACAAGACAACTCTCTACAAGTTAAACAGTAGTGTCTATCCATAATAACAGTTGACTTTACTTGATACAGAAAACTATAGAGTTACAGCACTTACAGCTTGTAATCTTATTGCTGATTATTAATATAAACTGCAAACTACAGATGTTTAAAATTCATGTACACACAGTTATTTAAACCATGTCTAAACCATAGACATCTAAACCATATCTAATCCATGGACCTCGAACTCATAGATGTGTAGAAATTCAGTGCGGCCAAGTTGCATCTGTACAAACTGACCACTGATTGGCTGGTTACAACCAATCAGTGTGTAGAACTGGTTGAGAACTCCATCATGATAGGCACAAAGAGATTGAGGGTTGACATCATAGAATATCTTCTCTTCCTCCACAGATACAGTGATGATGACATCTCTAGCTCTATTCCAAGCCCCAAAATCCTCTACAAAATCAATTAATCCAACGTGTTTTGTTTGACTTGATTTGCCTTATTGTTGCACAATTCTTTATCAGGTTAATTAGAAATCACAGATATTTCAAGTCGTACACACAAGAATAATATAACACATGTATGGTACAGTTATTGCAGCTTTGTTACCAGCTTATTGAGTTTCAAAAAACTTTCTAGAAGTTCTGATTATAGCCATCTGGTGCCATTTTAGATTAGTGTAATAAAAAAATTGTGAAAAGAGTCCATTATGATTGCGATGATACATAAAAGTAACAGTGAGGACAAAGTTTTCCAAATAAATTTTTTCTACCAGTAAATGTAAAAGCTGTTTACTCATGAAATTTTATTGATTGACTCCTAGTGAGTATGTAATAGCAGCTCTATAAATAATCAAAAACATTCTGGTGCAGCAAAGGGAGCTAGAAAAACAATCCAAACTAGATGAAATTGTATGCACAAGTGAAGACAAGAGTATTTTAGAGAATAAAAATTGAAAAATAAAGCTGAATGTACTTCAACACTTGTACTGGTTGTGGTGATTCTTGCACGACACCAACTTCACCATCAACCTCTGACTGAAATAGCTCATTTTTGACCCCCTCCTTATTCCTAAACATTATAATTGGCAGTAAAGTTGCTCTAGCAAAGACTTTTAAAGTGAAAAAATCGACCACTGGGAATCGTACCTCGACCCCAAAGCAGCAGGCCGCAACCTTAGCCATCGGGCTATAAGACACGTTGCTGATACACAATCTAATTTAGTACATACTGACAACTGTTTTGCGATTGCTTTATTTTTTGCAAAAAGCAGCTTTTCCAAGTGCCTAGATGCTTTTTTGTTCTGGGGCCACACAAGCATATGCTTCACAACTGCCAATACAACCTGGACTCCTGTTACTACATATACTCGTGCTGACTTGGCTCCTCCCTCCTGACACTAACTATTTTTATGCGAAACAGAAATCCCTACCTGGGAATTGAACCCAAACCCTGTCAACAGCCGGTCACAGTGTTAACCATTTAGCCATCTAGAAAAGTTGAATGTGGTATCGCCTACATACAAAAAACATATTTTGGGGTGCGAACATCGCTAAATACTTATCAAATGCTTTCAATTTTTTTCAGAATTGTTCAATCTGTCACCTGAGTACTATTTCTGCTAAAGTTTTGAAGGAGAAAAATTTTCCCGTGGTGAAAAGAGTAAATAGCGAACATTTTTGTCGCGCATTGGATCCGATGCGAGCTTTGACTCTTTCACCAAAGATCAGAAACTTAACGGATGTTCATCTGAAGGAGGGTTACAATGCAATCACAACCATGCAAAAATTATGCAAATCGGAGTAACCATCCCTGAGTTATAATCATTTTACACTTTTGAAGACCTCTTTTGAAAATGGAATAGCTGTGTTGGCGGTATTGCGAGAAACTTGGAGGATCAACTTTTTAAAAGTCAAAGCATGGGGCTATGTAGCCTAATATTTTACTTGTCACTGACTAGTTCCATTCTGGTCTCCGAAAGCATTGAAAAGTGCTGTTTTTGTTGAGATTTTCAAATTTGAAAATTGAAAAACTTGCAACAGTTATGTGCGATCGCTTTGAGGTTCAGAATGGTGTATCGATACACTCTTTCACACCTTTGCAGCAAGTTTCAGCTCAATCTGTCTGATGGTTCTCTAACGGGAAGCTGTTTTATGATGAAAAATACAAGTTTCATCAATGTCCAAGATGGCCGCTTCCAAACAATTTTTTAACGTCGTTTCGTCATGTCGAATCAGAAGGTTGGCAGAAAGCACCATCTTTCAAAATTTGGCAGTTGTTCGTCAATCGGGTCTGCGTTTCTTTGGCCACTTTGATGCTTTGAAAAATGATTATTCACCTGTTCTCGCACTTGAATTATCATGTTCTGGAATGTTCTGTACTTTT
The DNA here is from genome assembly GCA_945261195.1 of Cryptosula pallasiana. Lineage (NCBI taxonomy): Eukaryota > Metazoa > Bryozoa > Gymnolaemata > Cheilostomatida > Cryptosulidae > Cryptosula > Cryptosula pallasiana. The sequence goes on along the minus strand of OX183132.1, from coordinate 39,434,096 downwards.
GAAAACTAACTTACTTTTTGGCCCGATGCCTGTCAATTTTGTCGCAAAAAACTTCGGAGCTCTATCTATAGCGGTTTTTGAGAAAAAGTGGCTACAGTGTTGCAAGGTTTGCATAAAATAATAATAAGAAGAAAAACATAGAAGGAAGAACAATAGTATTTTAGATTCTCTAAAATACTAACGAGTAGTATTCTTGTATTTTGCAATCAATAAACTGCTGGTGCAGTGAAAAGTTTAGGGTCACTTTAAATATTTACAAAAATGCTAATATATTATTATTGTTTTATTATTTGTTATTATTTTCTATTATTTATTAAAAAAGTTTATGACATGTAAAACCAATACTCCAGTAATGATACTGCTGATAAGATGGCAGCTTTGCATTGATATTTCTAGTACCAATCAATTTTAAATGGACTCATAAATGGATTAAATTGACTTGGAAGTTTGTTGTCTAAGATCTCCAGTAAACTCTATTAGCTCACCGTATAAATTGTGATGAATGGTTCTGATAAAGTGTTAAGAGAAAAAGATCAAAATAATTTGCAATCAAGTTGTTGCTGTGGTTGAAACTTCAAAATTTGAACAAGAGATTAACTAAATAGAACTAACTTGATCCTCTATTGAGAATTCTAACACCCCAGATACAGTGAATTTGAAGTAGATTGACCCTGAGCCAAGGTTGTACATCATGTCTTGTATGAGCAATGCTTAGTCTCTCATCAGTCGCTGGGGGCAGGTAAATTCCATCAACGGCATAGGATCCATCTTGTGACAAGGAATCTCCATCTCTCGAGTGAACTGATGACATTGTGACAGGTTTGCCTAGTGGAAGAGCAAACTCTCAGATCCAAACGAAATTCAAAAGAGAATGAAAGACTATCTAGTCATATGTTACATAGCATACCTCTAGCTAGCAGAGAGTTTGGTACCAGTGGATGTTGTACATAAAACTCATCTTCTACCAACTCTGTAGACTTTATCCATAGATTGACACAACTAAATAAACTACAAGACTTCTCTGACTCATTGTACAGATAAGCAATACAGGCATTGACTGTATTACACTCGAGTGTACAACATTCAACACTTGTCACTGTACTTCTGTTGAGTATATCATCTGGTCTCACTAATTGTACTTTGTTGTACAATTTACCAATGCTGCACTCAGCAGATAAGATCAGCCATAGACATAAGAAACCTACAGTATAAAAATATCTGATTATAGAAACAGTATTCTCTAGTTCTTCATGTCTGTTTCAAGAGAAAATAGGAATGAAGTATATAAAATTAAATATGTTTAATTAAGCAAATGATTTTTCTATTTTATTCTATAGGTGTAATTTTACCAGTGATTTTCTCAAGTCAAAGAACATCAAATAACTTTGTACTTCTGTTCATTACCGAATAATTGAAAGTATGCAGTATTCAAAGGAAGCGTGAACAAGTCTTGTGTAAAAATTATTCTATGCCATGTCGTTTGACCAATTAAAATCAATCTTTCAACTTCTGCCTCTACATGGAAACCAATACCTAAAAATTCTACCACAAACTTACGAGAAGGCTGTGTGAACATTCTGTGAGTGCTTCTTTCTCCTGCTGCCCTTTTCTGCTGCCAAGATTCAGTAGTTAATAGATGATGTGATGTTTCTAATTTCACAAATCAATCACACAATCTTCTTGTCATTCTTTCCTGAAATGGAATAAATCGTTCCATTTCCACATTAGCTTTTCATGTTTTCAAATAACTTATAAAAATCAATTTTTCAATTTTAAGTTTTCATTTAGTTCAAAAGAGCAATTTGAGATCAAAGTTTGATTTCAAGAATAGAAATAATCACTTTATTTCCTTTTTCCAGGATATTAAGTTTACTTCAAGTAGGCAACTGCGACACCAAAGCTACAAAAGTAATTACTCTTATTGAGGTATGTTGTAACTGTATATGTTGGTCTTCAGGTAAGTAACTTTCTTTCGATCCCAAGAGCTGTGATACAGCTGCTTTTTAGTATATTTGCTGGCCAGTTGGAACAGTTTATTTCGTAGATTGATTGATCAATAGGAAATAAGCAAATTATAGACTTTCTGAAGGGCTGGTTCCTGTTTCTAGCTTTCTGATTGCCTGATTGCCTAAAAAAGTGCTAATATTCTTTCAAGACAATCCTGTGTTAGCATAAAAGGGAAAAAGTAATCACACCCAGAAACCAGTTAGCCCTAACAACTCAACAATCTGACCTTTTTCTGTCTGTTAACCTTGACAACCGTCTCTTTCCATTTTTGCCATTTCCTCGAGCAGTTTGGTTAAGTTTTAGTATCAAGTGGGTCGACCAACACTCAATGGTGCCTCAATCAAACAAGAATACTTCTTGAGGCCTTGCACAAATTGCAAAGTAGTCCAGGAAGTTCTTTACTATTCCATACCACTTGAGCATTTTAACCCTTTTACCGAGGGAATCAACTGCTGCAGGTCCCATATGTGGTACATCAGAGAAATCAATTGACGGTTGTTGCTCGGTATTACATTTAGCTCTGCCTATGTTCAAAAGAATATTACTTTTATCAAATACAGTTAATATCAGATCTTTTGTGTGGATGACATCATCATTGACAGAGGCAGTAGACATGATAAGGATGATGATGATAAATGGAGAGTTTGTTTTTGTTCTAACAAATATGTTGAAGCTAATGGACATACTTAACCTATGAGCAAATGTTTAGAGAAGTTTGTAAATCACCATTTGTTCATTGTCACTTTGTCAAAAATAACCAAGATGGCAACAATCATCCAGTATTTTTAAATCCAGCAGGAGAAATGTGTGTCATGTTTTGTAACGTCATCTTCAAAAGCTTCCATCATGTACGAGACGAAAACATTTCATGCTCGTATCGCTTATTTATTCATCATTATGCTATCTCTGTTTTCTTGCTCAGTAAAATTATTACATGTTTAGAGAGAGGGTTTGTGGGTAACGCAAAAAGGCATTCTGCACGGCAATAAAAAGACTCTGATAACAAAATGGTGATTTTGTTTAATGTCCAATTCATTCAAAGAACTCATAAACAGTTCAAAGAACGTATTTTCCTCTTCACGTCATTATATTTATGAGGTTGTCTATAATAAACCAGATGCTCCCCTTCTTGGAAGTTTTTCTACTTCTATCAACACTCACTGTGTTTGCACTTTGTGCTAAACAAGTCTTTTAACTCTTCTTGTTGCACGCCATAACAGTAGGTTATTCGAGTGCTTGGAGATTGTTTACATCAGCAGAGACTGTTGTCATCTCCATAAGAAGATGACTTTCTGAACAAGCTGGCCACTGATTGGCTGGTTACAACCAATTAGTGTGTAGAACTGGTTGAGAACTCCATCATAATAGGCAAAAAGATATTGAGGGTTAGCAGGGTCTCCTGCTCATTAAATACAAATAATTATGTTGATTAAAATAGACAGGGTGTTAGCCCATAATTTGGTGCAAAACTATAAACTTTTACAAAGTTGGCTACTTGTTAATTCGTCTCTTTCCACACTTTTTATTTATGGTTCTCAGCTATTATATCAACCAGTACATGTAGTTCCCGTGTAACTATTTATTTGTGTCTGAGTTAGCTATCTTTATCTTATATTGTGAAGTATTGAGCAGAATTTTGTTATTTTTGATTTTTATCTTTCCCTTGACCTGTTTTCTTCTCTCGCACCTCCCCCCCCCCCCTCGTCCCCCACCCCCCCCCCCCCCCCAACACTTCTAATGATATCCCCCTCTCCTTCCTATCTTCCTAGGCTAAGATCCGAGTTTATTTTTATTGATTCAACCACCTGTAGCTGGTGTTCTCACGTAAGCTCGTAAAGAACAGAGTTGAAAAACTATGGAATTTTCTGTCCTCACACCCCGCCCTCTCTCAACAGTATATTATAAGAAAGTTCCCATCCCCTTACTGTGACCTTTGCATGACCTTTTTATTTTTCTTGCCCTACAGTGACAACATACAAAGAACTTATAACAGTATGAGTTTATTGAACCAGTTCTTCCATATACTTTCATTTGCTAAAATATACAGTTAAAGCCTGTTTTCTTGGTTCTAGTTGCCACTGAGTCTGGCTAGTATTTCAAAGAGCTTGGTTTTACAATTTTTCATGAAACTCCACAAGATCCTGTTTTACAAATTTCTAGTAACGTGTTGACAGAAATGATAATGTTTGCTTGTTTGTCGGTGGTGTGCTGTGTTTCTATAACAAAAGTGAATTTAACATAAAGGTTTATACCCTAATTACAACAATAATTATCTTATTGATTTTCTTCGGAAGTAGACAGGTGGATAGCCCTTGAATAGTATCAAATTTAGTAATGAAGGGAGGTTGGCACGTTGTTATACCACCCGCTTGCACTCATTCTTTAGTGTTAAACAGAAACATGCTAAACTATCACTGGTTTTGCTATGTGGAATGAAAGAAAAATGAATTATTATGCTTACATGTAGGTTTGATTTTTGCAGCATTTATCAAACTCTTGACCTATACAGACCGAGTTTTTTGTTTTCATAAACGGGTATATATTCATTTTTTAGCCAAGTTGAGTATTTGTCAGCATTGAAATCAGTAACTGGGTTACTCTATCACTCGTAGTAAGCTGACGAACATACAAGTTTTGTTCATTATTAAACAAACACCAAAATACAGAGAAATAACACACAGACAATCACAATACACACAAGACAAGACAACTCCCTCCAAGTTAAATGGTCGTATCTATTCATAGTAACAGCTGACTTTACTTGACACAGAAAACTATAGAGTTACACCACTTACAGCTTGTAATCTTATTGCTGATTATTAATGTAAACTACAAACTACAGATGTTTATAGTGTATGTACACCATAGACATCTAAACCATATCTAATCCATAGACCTCGAATTCATAAACATTTAAAGAGGTAGTGCGATTCAGCTGCATTTGAACAAACTGGCCACTGATTGGCTGGTTACAACCAATCAGTGTGTAGAACTGGTTGAGAACTCCATCATGATAGGCACAAAGTGATTGAGGGTTGACATCATAGAATATCTTCTCTTCCTCCACAGATACAGTGATGATGACATCCTTAGCTCTCTTCCACCCCCACAGGTCATCCGCTAAAATGATTTCATTTGATTTGCTTTGTTGTTGCATAATTGTTAACCAGGTGATTAAGAGTTCTCAGATATTTCAAGTCATACACACAAGAGCAATATAAGACATGTATGGTACAGTTATTGTAGCTTTGTTACCAATCTATCTAGTAAAAAAGTAATTTCTAGACGTTTGATTGTAGTCATCTAGTGCCATTTTGGATTATAGCAATCACACAAAATGTGAAAAGAGTCAATTATGGCTGCGATGATACATAAAAGTGACACTGAGGACAAGTTTCTTCAAATAAAATTTTCATTCTGCCAGTAGGTATGAAATACTAGTCTTATTCAGACTTGAAAGCTTCTTTTCCATGAATATTTATTGATTGAGTGAGAGAAGTATGTAATAGCTGTTCTATCGATAATCAGAAACATTCTGGTGCGGCAAAGAGAGCTACAAACACAATCAAAACGAGTAGCGTTACCATCTTTTACAATCAATAAACTGCTTGTATATTGACAAGTTTAGGGTTGCTTTAAATGTTTGCAAGTAAACCAGTTTATTAGTATTATTTTTATTTGTTATTATTTATTATTATACACTAAAACAAGTTTGAAAGAGTTATAATGATATTGCTGATTAGATGGTAGCTCTACGTTACTATTTCTATCAGCAAACACTCATAAATAGATTAAATTGAATTGAAGTTTGCTGTCTAATATCTCCAGTGAACTCTATTAGCTCACTGCATAAATTGTGATAAACATTTCTGATAAAATCTTAGGAGAAAAGGACCAAAATTACTTTTCATTAAGTTTGCATCAAATGTTTGTTTTGGTTGAAACTTCAAAACTTGGACAAGAGATTAACTAAATAGAACTAACTTGATCCTCTATTGAGAATTTTAACACCCCAGATACAGTGAATGTCAAGTAGATTGACTCTGAGCCAAAGTCGTACTTCTTTGTTTGTATGAGCCATGCTCAATGTCTCATCAGTCGCTGGTGGTAGGTAGATTCCATCAACTGCATAAGATCCATCTTGTGGCAAAGAATCTCTATCTCTCAAATGGACTGATGACATTGTGACAGGTTTGCCTAGTGGAAGAGCAAACTCTTAGATCGAAACAAAATTTGTTGAATAATTTAAAATTCAATAGAAAATGCAAGACTGTCTAACTCTATATTACATAGTATACCTCTAGCCAGCAGAGAGTTTGGTACCAGTGGATGTTGGACATAAAACTCATCTTCTACCAACTCTGTAGACTTTATCCATAGATTGACACAACTAAATAAACTACAAGACTCCTCTGACTCATTGTACAGATAACCAATACAGGCATTGACTGTATTACACTCGAGTGTACAACATTCAACACTTGTCACTGTACTTCTGTTGAGTACATCATCTGGTCTCACTAATTGTACTTTGTTGTACAATTTACCAATGCTGCACTCAGCGGATAAGATCAACCATAAACATAGGAAACCTACAGTATAAAAATATCTTATTATGGAAACAGTATCCACTTGTTCTTCATGTCTTTTTTGTGAGAGATAAGAAATAATAAATGTACTATTAGGTTTATCAATTTTCTATTATATATTCTATAGGTGGGTTTTTACCAGTGATTTTTTTAAGTAAAATATTGTCAAACATTTTTTTTCTGTTTATCGCTGAATAGTGATAGTACGCAGTGTTCAAAGCAAACCTGAGTAAACTTTGTGTGAAATTATTTTATGCCATGTCGTTTGGCCAGTTAAATGCCATCTGTCAATGTCTGAAACATAGAAACTGCGACTCAAATATTCTACAACAAACTTACACGAAGATGGTACAAACATTCTGCTGCTGCCTCCTTCTGCTGCCTAGATCCAGTCATTAATAGACGATATGAGGTATTGCTACCTTCGGAAATCAATCACACAATCTTCTTGTCATTCTGTACTAAAATGGAATATATTATTCTATGACCACCTTAGCTTTTCATGTTTTCAAATAGCTTTAAAAAAATCAATTTTTTAATTTTAGGTTCTCATTTACTCCGAAAAAGGCAATTTTGAGATCAAAGTTTTCATTTCAAGAATAGAAATGATTACTTTGTTTCCGTTTTTAGGATGTTGACTCTATTTTACTTCAAGAAGGCAAATACAATTTTGCAGCTTAACAACTCGATAATCTGACCTCCTTTCTGTGTCTGTTTACCTTAACAACCAGCTCTTTACACTTTTGCCATTTTCTCGCGTAGTTTGGTTCAGTTTTAGTATCAAGTGGTTCGACCAACAGCCAACACTCAATGGTGCCTCAACCAGACTAGAAGACCTCTTGAGGCTCTGCACAAATTGCAAAGGAGTCCCGGAAGCTCTGAAGTCAATAACAAGCATATGTAGACAGTTTGAACACTTCTAAAATATTTTGCATACGTCTATGACAGTGGAAAGTCTGGAAAGTAGGAAAAGATTATCTTCGCTAACTCTTTTGGCATAAAAAGCAGTTTAAAAATGCCTAAGAGCTCCGTAAAAATGATGACATTAAAGCATGCAAGCATTGAACAAGTCTTTATTGAATTTTTGAACATTCAAATCTTAAGCAGCAGATTGATGTATTGAATAGCCCTCTAGGCCTATTCGGTGCTGATCTACAAGCCTGCAAAATATCCTTCTTCCAGAAATGCTCCCCGATTTTTACATTGCCTCAAATTAACGTCATCCTTGGACCGCAAGTATATCTATTTATTTGCCGTACAGTATTTATTTGGCCTATCATATCCAGCTATTTATTTTCATCATTATTTAATTTATTATTATTAAACACACCCACTACTTGTCCATTTTTGTATGATTATCATTTATTGTTCCCTAACTCACCAAAACAAGCACAATTTTTTCTATTCAATTGGTGTAAGGAGTATGAGATGACCCGTGTGATTGTGATCGGGTTGTGATCACATTGGACCACCTGAAAAATTCCGCAATCGAATCTTGTTGCTATTTCACATATGAAGTTTGCATAATAAGCAAGGGTTGACTTTGTTTGCGATGCAATGCATATGCACTAATTGTGACCATATTGACAGAAAACACTAATTCAGATTTCATGCATGCAGAGTGAAAATTCAAGCCGGATGAAAAATGGCGTGTGATAGTAACGCCCAACATTAAATCTTAGAACCAATTTTTGACGGGGTGTCTTCATAAAAATTCTTTATTCCTGTCGCAATGACCCTCAGTAGACCTAAGGCTAAATGATTGGCCTAATCAAAGTTCATTTTAAACGCAGACTATGTAACTCCATTTATAAAAATTTGTCATTATTTATTGTAATTGATCATGCAGACAATCCGAAAATGACGTACTCGGCAATCAATGGAAGTTACAGTAAGCTAAAATCCAGTTGCTGCAACGAACATTTGAAGCCAAAGGCTTTTTGGCAAGGTGGTGAATCAAGACTGAGTAGGTCTAGAGGGTTATTTAATACATCAATCTGCTGCTTGAGACTTCAATGAGCAGAAACTCAACAAAAAAGTGTTCAGGGCTGGCATGCTTTAAAACAAAAACTGAAGTAACTCAAATTTTTTCTGAAAGTATTTCAATAAATGTAAAAAAGTTATTAAAAATTATTACTAGACAGACACTTATATAGTTGTTAGGTTTTTCAATCACAAATCATTCCTATGATAACAGAATTTCCTCCAAACAATGACTTTTCTAATAACGGTAAACGCAAATAATTGGATGAATAAAAGCAGTGAAACCTGCATAAATCGATGTTGACGAACCGAGAATAAACCAATTAATTGGGAACGGTTTTGAATTACTCGATTATACCTTCAGAGGCTATAAATATAGATACAATGGTAACTAGATATTGATTTGTGTTTGCGAGCAAAAACAAGAGTATTTTAGAGAATCATTGATAATCATAGGTGAGAATTGAACACCTGACCTGGCTGCATTGAGTCACACACTCCACCAACTACTCCATCAACCACTCACTGGTAAAGGACAGCATTAACACAGTCGATATTCTTAAACATTATAGTTAGTAGTAAAATTGTACTTGCAAAGACTTTTTATGTGACAAAAACTTCCACCACTGGGAATCGTACCTGGACTCTTGAAACAACAGGTGCCATACTTAACCATCGAGCTATAGAGACATGTTGTTGATGCATAATCTAGTTTAGTACAAACTGACAATTGTTCTGCTATAGCTTTATTTTTACAAAAAAGCAGCTTTTTCAAGTGCCCAGATGCTTTTTTGTGCTAGGGCCAGACAAGCACACATTTCACAACTGCCAATACAACCTGCACTCCCGTTACTACATTATACTCATGCTGATTTGACCCCTCTCTTCTGACAATAGGCTATTTATGCGAAAAAGAAATCCCTACCTGGGAATCGAACCCGAATCCTGTCATTAGCAGGTCACAATGTCAACCATTTATCCATCCAGCAATGTTAAATGTGATCGATAAACAGCATAAGATAAAAAAGAAGGTGGTGAGGCCTACATACAGAAAACTATTTTGGGGTTCGGACATCGCTAATTGGTTATCGAATATCCTCAATTTTTTTCCAGGTTTGTTCAATTTGTCACCTGAATACTGTTTGTGCTGAAGTTTTAAAGGAGAAAAATTTTTCCGCGGTGAAAACAGTAAATAACGAACATTTTTGTCACACATTGAAAACCGTGTGGGCTTTGACTCTTTCACCAAAGATTGGAAAATTGACGGATGTTTATCTGAAAGATGGTTACAATGCGATCGCAACCATGCAAAATTTATGCAAATCGGAGTAACCGTCCCCGAGTTATGGTCATTTTTCCATTTGGAAGACCTCTTCTGAAAATGGAACAGCTGTGCCGCCGATTTTGCGAGAAACTTGAAGTCTCTGATTTTAGAAAGTTCAAGCATTGGGCTATGCTGCCTAATAAGTTACTTGTCGCTGACTAGTTTCATTCTGGTCTCGGAAAGCATTGAAAAGTGCTGTTTCTGTTTGGATTTTCAATTTTGAAAATGGAAAAACTTGAGACGGTTTTGTGCGATCGCTTTGAAGTTCAAAATGGTACATCGATACACTATGGCACATGTTTGTTGCAAATTTCAGCTAATTCGGTCTGTTGGTTCTCTAACGGAAAGCTGTTTTATGCTAAAAACTGTGATTTTTGCAAAAATCAAAGATGGCCGCTTCCGAATGATTTTTTCACGTCGTGTCATGATGTCGAATCAGAAAGTTAGCGAAATGCACCATCTTTTAAAATTTCAAAATTTTTCGTCAATCGGGTCTACGTTTTTTCGGCCAATTTGATGCTTTTAAAAACAAATTTTTACCTGTTTTCTCACTTGAATTGCGCTGTTCTGGAACGTTCTGTAACTTTCAAACCAACTTACTTTTTGTCCCAATGCCTATCAATCGGGTCGCAACAAAAATTGTAGCTCTATGTATTACGGTTCTTGAGAAAAAGTGGCTACCATGCGATCAAGTTCGCCGCGAAAGAATAAGAAAAAAAAAAATAATAATAAAACCAGCAATAACAATAGTATTTTAGATTCTCTAAAATACTAATAATAAGTTTTATTGCAACTAACAATATAATAATATTATGGATTTCATACAGTTTTTCACATTGTTAATGAATTTTAATAATAATGACAACTTAAAATTTTATCATTAATTGATAAAAATTATTAGTAAATTGATAATTTATTATTGTTTGGTTGCTAACCATAATAATAAATGATTGTAATAAAAATAAACAAGTTTCTTTGGTTTCAATTTTAAAATCTTTATTGTTCATGTAATGTTTCATCAGTAAATGGCCATGATAATTCAAAAACATTTCCAACAATAAATGCTCACTCATTGATCTCAACTGTTTTTTTCTCATCTAGCTGAACAAACATGTTTAGATAGCGTTGACTTTTGATTAACCATGGATGATAGTTGAGAGATAGCATTGGGTCTTTCCTACATTCCAAACTTGAAGAAGTTTCAGTAATACAAAACACACAATTTGAAGTTGCTCAGACACTGTAGTAAATGCATTAAAAACCTTTCCGTCAATCACAAGAGGAGAGAACTCTTTGATTACATAATTTTGATAGCATGCGATCCAGATTTACGATTAACAAAACTTCTGCTAGTCAGTTCAAAAGAAAAATTCCGATTGCCAGCACCATGCTATGTTTAAGGCTTTCACAGAGCTCTCTTGAAAACTAGTCCAGAAATGAGAAAAAAAAACAATTTTACTGATCATCTGGAGATGAAAATATTGACTTTCTTGAAGCAATCTTTAATATGTAAATGTCGGGACCTTAACTGTGGCATAGATAATATGAGTTTATTGATTTCCACTGTGTTGATTTATGGGAGTCTCACAGTAAACTCACCGGCCACCACTTTTACAATGGTGATCACTATGAACATAAATTGATGCTTTCACTGTTTTTAAACAGTTGACTGATGATAGCAAAATGAAGCGAGTTCTACTCAATTAAATAATCCCAAAATGTGAGATCCTATAATTTTCTACCTCAGCATTACATTTAAGAAAAGATAGATACAGTTCCGTATTGGGTTCCTGAATTCTTGCGAATGCTATTGTATCTATTTATTTGATTGCACCTGGTCACTGCTTGTCGGAAAGCAGACAGACAAACTTACTTCTAGTTCATTTAAATTCCATAGGATGATTGTTATTTCAACATTTTACAAAGCTAAAAATCCTATAACAGTTTAAACTCGCAAATTCAAAGTTTTGGCTTGAAATATTTTGGAGTTGTCTACTCAAAATCTAAACAGTAATAAATAGACAAACTTTATTCGGTTTTGTTTGTGAGAGTTTAAAAAAATAAATAAAAATGTGAGAACCATACATTTAAAGTAGATCAATTTACCCTAGACTGAACATACCTCTTAAAGCTTGTCCAGAAGTTTTGGATGCAATTCCACATGCTGACTAGGGCCTGTAAATGAGCTACACCTAATATCAACGGAGAAGCAGGTTTCTTTTAACTTGAACCAGAGCAGCTACAAAATAAGAGCAAGCAGTTGTAATATTCATGACTACTAAAAATGTATTAAAAAGTTTGTTTTATACAAAAAAAAACATTTATCTTTATTGTTGAGGACAAACAATTAGATTGTTAGAAAAATGATTACCATTGCAGAGTGTATTATGTAAATAAGAACAAAAAAGAAATGTTTATGGAGCAAAAGATATGGTTTTTTTTTAAGTATAGAACATCACAATAAAATAATTATCATTTTTCAAAATGTTTTTGTCACAATATCAAAAGAAACAGACTAAAATGGCGGAATTGCATTCTCTTGCTTTATATTGATTTAAACAGACCAAGTAGTGGTGTTGTGGTTCGCACTGAACTGGAAAATGGGACAACCAATAATCGGTAAACTAGAGAGGTATAATCAAAATTATCTATGGGTAACATTCTTATAAGAGAGGTGCAGCAAATGTAATCATGAAGCAGTAACCAAATAAGTGCACCATGCACGCGCTACCCTATTCTTGGTAGCAATACAAAAATGAAAGCTTACCAGAGTACCTGCTTTTCTGCTGGTTATAATATACGTTGGACAAAACATTTCTCATGATCAAAGGACTTCGTCTAGTTGCTGTTCTTTTCTGCATAACGCCAGAATGAATATCTCCTGAAACAGGGGCATATGTAGAGATCAAGTTATAATCTTGGATAAACAAAAGAAAAACTTCCCTCAGAAGTGCCAAGCAAATGCTTTTCTATACCTTCTATTACTATCTTACTGTCTATAGCAATTGACTAGACTTAGAATATTTCAATATCAACTGCATTTGGACATCAATATGTAAATATCAGATATCACAATAAGCTACATTGTAACACCTTTGCTATCAGGTATGTGCATATCATATTTCCTAGTAACTAAAAGCCAAAAATTTCCAAATTATTTTTTAATAACTGGTGATCAAGTGATATCAAAAATTTTCATTTTGAGAAAAATAAAACTGTGCTTGAAACCGGCAGACATTCAGGTAGGTAGCCATCAAAAAGACTTAATAAGTGTGTTACGCAGATTATCACAATGAACATACCATAGCTGTGTTTGTAATACACTATATGTTCTGAGCAACAGATTTTCGACTGAAAGGTTTTTTCACAAAAAAATGATTTGCCTTCAATTTATAGCATTTATTATTTTTTCTTAAAGGAGATGGGTCGCAGATAAGGTAAACTTTTTCTGCGGTGAAAAATAGCTTGCTACACACAATTATCTTTTATTCACTTTTTTAATCAGATAAACCAAACTCAAAAGTACTACTTTTCTGCGCTAGATACGCAAACTACTGTCAATAGATGAAGAATCCAAAGTTGAAGCAGCCAGAAACTTTAGAAGCAGCTATTGTAAAAGAAAATCAGCTTCTTCTACCTGGCAAACAATTTCAGGGTTAGCAATAAATAAATCATATGCACTTAAGATCAAACTGAGAAAATGAAAAAATTTTTAGTGACTAACATCAAACAAACTTACAATTTTCATAGGATTGGTGATCAGAAATAGCAACCGTCATTCACAATCCAGATTCCCATGTGGTCATAGAGAAATAGATAGTAGCTGCAACAATTGCATCAGTACCCTGAAACAGGTTGCATACGTGTCAGACTGAAATAAATTTCCTCCTTCTGCTGATATTTGTCAATGCATCACTTCCATTGCGGGGTCAGATTTATCTCACGCTTATACATAATGTGTGTTAGTATTTGTTACATGTCTATGGATGAGCATGTATGACTGTATGCTAACAGATGACACTGGGCAAGCAACTCACAATATGACTTCAAAAATGCAGTAGTTATTGCCGTTTTATTGTACCTGCAAGTCATGTCTGTTCTAACATGCATACTTTCTGGCATAGCGTGCATTGTAATCACTCATAAATCCTTTCACTCCTCTCTACAAGACAATCACCATGTTCCCATGGTGCGAATTTGTTAGGATTGGACGTTCATTCGAGTTGGTTAGCATTCAGTCGGGTTGGCACTGCTAAACGCTCCTATGATAATTCGAATTGAATCATATGCAGGAGTTGTCTTTCCCTTATAGTGAGTAGCGAGCGCAATAATTACTTGATCGTAGTGAGATAGTAAACGGAAGTCAAATTTGCGGAACGTCCACAGCGTAAACTAGTAATATAGTGGTAAGTAGATGAATAATAATAAACGCACCAATTTCTAATACTTATAGATGATTATTAATAAACATAATGATAGCTATAAGAAATGATAAATACTATTAATAATAAATAAATTATTCTAAATAATGAAAATAGTTTTTTTTGGCAAGTATAAGAATAATAATAATTTAGTTTGCCCATGTGGTGCGACCGGATGTAGAGAGCTTGAGCGAGTGCAGCATCCGCGCATGCGTAGGAGGAACTCGGGGGATCGAGAGACGCCATCTTGCAAAAAGCTGAAGCTGGAAAGGGAAGCTCAACTCGAGGAGAGGGAGAAGCTAGGAGGTACTGCCACAACTTGCATGTAAGTTGAAATACACTACATGGTGTCAGAAGTGAAACATATTAATTAAGTGCTGTATTTTCCGGTGGTAGTTAGTGATCACGGGACGAAATGGACAATAAATTAGGAAATGGTGCTGAGCTTGAAAGCTGGAGGAAGTTTATTAGGCGCTTTGAGATAGCCGTCATTGGTGCAGGTCTGAAGTTTAGAGAGAGGGAAGGAGCCAAATCAAGAAGTAAGACTGTTGAAAGCAAGTTAGAGAAGTTTGAGATTGAGCAAAGGAAGGCAGCATTATTATTAGATAGCATGGGGGAATATGGGATGAGCATCTTTGAGACATGGGACATAGACATAGATACCATGCAATATGAGCGACTGAAAATGGCCTTTAACGATCACTTCGCCAGCAGGGAGAATATAGTCGCCACAAGACATAGATTTCTGTGTATGGAACACAAGGCAGATGAAAGGTTAGACAAGTTCATTGAAAGAGTTGTAAGGAGCGGTAGCACCTGCAGATGGGGTGGATTAGAGGAGGAAATGGACATCCAGATAGTTATCAAAGGGATGCATGTGGATAAGATAAGGAGTGAAATACTTTTGAAAAAGAATTGTCACTAAGCAAAGTGAAAGAGGTGTGTAGCCGTTATGAGTCGGCTCAAGCGGCCTCAAAAATTATCAAGAGAGGAGATTTTAAAGAACATAAACCCATTTCGGAGGTCGATGCGGTAGAGGAGTACCAAGAATGCCAGCTGATGGGAGACGACTTTGCAAATGTCGACCGAGTTGGAGCAAGCAACTATAATTCAGGGTTTAGAGGAAGAGGAAACCATAGAGGTAGAGGTTGGGGTAGAGGTCGTGGGTGTTGGACTTGTGGCCGTTATGGGGGCCACGATTTCAGGACGTGTGCTGAGAAATCAAAGGATGGGAAATGTGGAATGAATATCCAAAGAGAAACCCTAAAGTGCTATGGCTGCGGAGAGTCATCACACATAGCGAGGAACTGTCCCAATAAGTTCGCCGGTAAAGGAGCAGGCAAAGGAAATATAAATGTTGTGGCAGGCTACTCCAGTGATGAATCGTTATGACTAGGAGAGAGGAAAATAGACAATGAATTTGAGATAAAGCTGAAATCTACAAAGAAAATGGTTAAATTCATAGTGAACACTGGAGCTGACGTCACGGTGATAAACAAAGAGACGGCGGAGAGGCTAGAGCTAAATATGTGCCCGACCAAGAGAAAATTTAGAGGAGCAGATGGAAGTAACCTGCAAATCAATTTCAAGGCTTATATGCCCTTATTGTCATCATGGGGACAAAAAGTTAGAGGGAAGGCATATATACTTGAAGGTGCGCAGAAAAACCTGCTAGGTAAGCCAGAGATTCGAGAATTTAATCTGGTCAAGACTATACGGAGCATTGGTGAGGACGTGGTTGTGAAGCACCCGAGAATATTCCGCAAGTTAGGCGTGCTACCTGATGTATTCAAAATAAACATTAAGAATGGAGCTAAGCCGTTGTGCCTGAACGTCCCTAGAAGACTACCAATCGGTCTGCGGAAATCGACAAAGGATAAATTAGATAGGATGGAGGACTTGGGAGTGATAGAGAAAGTAGAGAAACCATCAAGAACTTCATCGAGAATAGGGGTCAACAGAGAGGCATTAGACAAGGTGAAGTAGTAGACTTGAGGGATAGATTGGGTGCAAGACCAAGACGGGAAGAAGCACAACCAGTCCAAGTTGAGCCGGTTATACAAGGACAGATGGAGGAGCCGGACCACTACGATAGAAGAGAGCAATTAAGGAGAGACAGGAGAGAAGAGGAGATAAGGGATAACAACAGGAGAGAAATGGAGAGAGAGTTAGAAGCTGTTAGAGTCAGATTTAGAGAAGAAAAGGCCAGGCGGGTGGAGGAGAACGACCTCAGGTACCGGCGAGAGGTGGAACGCCTAGAGGATGAGCGAAGCCAGGGGGAGCGCCCACACCACGATAGAGATCGGCAGAGAAGAAAGAAAGAGGATGAGTTTAGGGGACAAGACATCCGAGGAGATGTCCCCCGAGTTGTTCACTTCCTGTCGAAGGGGAGAGATGGGATGTTAGATAGGGAGAAGGAACGGTATTAGTAAGGTGTTAGTGAAGGACCATGTAAATAGTATGTGTATTATTAATCGATTAGATTGACAATCGGATCAGAACAATCACATTACATTCATATTAAAGACATTGAATCGTACTACTTACCCCAATTCAGGATCTCTGACAATATATCAGTTACTTACGTTACGTTCGTTTCAAAGACATTAATAATAACAATACCAAACTCGTTTAACTCGGACTGGTAACACTTAACAACATGGAAAGAGGGGAGGATGTGGTGCGACCGGATGTAGAGAGCTTGAGCGAGTGCAGCATCCAGGCATGCGTAGGAGGAACTCGGGGGATCGAGAGACACCATCTTCCAAAAAGCTGAAGCTGGAAAGAGAAGCTCAACTCGAGGAGAGGGAGAAGCTAGGAGGTACTGCCACAACTTGCATGTAAGTTGAAATACACTACAGCCCACTTATCAAACAGGGCTATGATTCAGTTTCCCGAAAAAATGGTAAGTAATTTATAACTAAGCTAGTAGATGTAGATGAATAATAATAAACGCACCAATTTCTAATACTTATAGATGATGATTAATGAACATAATGATAGCTATAAGAAATTATAAATAACTATTAATAATGAATAAATTATTCTAAATAATAAAAAATAGTTTTTTTTTGGCAAGTATAAGAATAATAATAATTTAGTTTGCCCACTTATCAAACAGGGCTATGATTCAGTTTGCCGAAAAAATGGTAAGTAATTTATAACTATTGTTAAACTTGCAAAGGATTATTATTATATGAATGTAAAAACTACAGTTGGAAAATACGCAAAAACTGATTTACAGCCAAATTGCCAGTTTAATGCCTTTTTCTCAAAAGAGCAGCTCAAACGAATTCGAATTCATCAACACGAATGATTTCCATGATCCTAATGAATGCTCAACCGGAACGAATTTGGTTTGAGGAAACGCACTGAGCCAACAAGAACGAACCCGAACCAACTCGTACGAGTCACAATTCCTATGACCCGAATGGACGATTTTTGAGTTCAACCCGATTGAATTCACACCATGGGAACATAGTGAACTAGTATAAATGCACAAAATTAAAAAAACTTAGAAGTAGTAAAAATAGCATGAGTTGAACAGAGCAAAAGTTAAGTTGCTCTATATACAGCCTGGGAGCCTTGCAGGACCACTGATTGGACAATATGAGATAGGACTCCGCCCTTAGCCACTTGGCACCTCCCTTATTTAACCGTGTTGCCTTATTTGATTGGTTACTTATTTATATAATTGATTGTATTGGCTAGTTTGCTTCCTGTGCTATGATTGTTATATGTTTTGTACCTGTTAGCTCTCCTATGAAAGGAGAGCACACGTCTTACTCTTTGCATTCTTTCTCATGTTGCCAACCTAGAGGACTAAACACCCTCTAGCACCTTGTCTTTGAGAATAAAGCCACTTATACAAGCACTACGCTGTATTGTTTGTCTGAGCCATGGGCTCTTGCCTTACCGGGTAATTCGGTTACCCTGCACAGTTGTCACTGTCATTCAGCACAGTGTCCCCTCTAGAGAGAGGTACAATACTCGAGAATAGTGGATGTCCATGGTAACAGACCGGAATCCATTACAATATTGATGGCATTATGTGGTTGTGGGACCTTATTCATCAGTTAATACTTGCTGCGCAGTTATAATGCTGCAACTCTAAATAAAAAAAACTACTCTCACATTCTATGTTACCTAAATAATTGAATAAAAACTGACAGAAAACATGCATGGATTATAAAAACATGCACAAAAAGTTCTGGTACCACAAAAGGAATCAACTTATTTTTGCTGCAAGATTTAATGCTCATTTTTTTCAGCAACCGTGTCCTAAAACGTTTCTAAAACTGCGAAAAACTTGCCCATCACTTTTTAAGAGTTTTTTTTATTAATTTGTAATGTCTTACACATTTGGAGGTAGCATCTGCTCTGGGTAGTTGTACCTATTCAAATTAGGGGATAACTTTGCAACAAAAATCCCAGTTTCACCATCATTTACGTACAGAATGCAATTCACTATGTCAATGTTAATGCATGTTCTCATAGTGCTTCATAAAGTTTTTGAGAAATATTTATAATTTGCTGAGACTTATAACCTTTAGGAAAAGTAAGCAAGCTTCTACTTTGAGTAAAAAAAACTTTGCAAGAGATTTTAATTTAGAAAAGTAGATTTGAATTTCTTGATAACTGGCTTGTAGCACACTATTCAGCTTTGTTTCTTCCTATTTTCAGTTCATTTTACCCATCGTCTTCAAAGTTAACTGGGAGATTTTCTATAAGCATTTCAATAAATTTGAAAAATAGCCTCCGCATTTGATTGACAGCACAAATTTTGTACACAAAGAGGTAAGTAGTCCCTGGGTTCTGCCCCCCAAAAAAAGAACGCCTTACAAGAAAATACGTAGTAAAGTAATGTAATTTAACTTTTTTTATGAAACAAAAGCTCTTGAGATGGTGCAGCGAGGAGCAATGTAAACTATGGAGTACAAATTACATGCAAATTTTGATTCGCTTGACATTAAATGAAAGACCAAATGTGTAAAGTGTAATTCTGCAGTCACACAAAACCATCCATGTCACTTTTTGCAATGAAAGTATCTTGTTCTGGAATTGTCTTCTTCTTGTAAAGACTACTTGTTATAGCTATTGCTTGGGTATAGCCTTTTATTGAAATCAATTTTTTACTACATTTCCGGCAAGAACTCAATGCTAATTCGGAGCCTAATATTACTTGGAAATGGAAGGAAGTAAAAAAAAAAGAGAATGCTGATACTCTAAACCATTATAGCTAAAAAACAAAGTGAGTGAAAAATGAAATTGAATGGGTATTTTTTTAGCTATCAATCAACTGAGATAAAGCAAAAGATTTGACTATAAACAGAATTTTGCTTACTTTGTACTTGGTGCTTATAAAGACACTTCGGCAAGTATAAGAACACCACAAAAAGCATTTCATTCAGTTTCTTAAATAGAAATTGAAATATACTTCGCTGAAACAAGCAGCACTGTTGGCAGCACAGAGGTAAGATCAAAAAGTAACAAACCTTCTCTTTCACATCATCATAACTATAATGCTACCAAAGGTGTTTGTTGCTTTGCTTTTGCAGTAGTTGTCTCCACACTCGTGTTAACTATGAAGAAAATGTAAAGAAAAGTTGTATTTTCGATTTCAAGTTTGTATGTAAAAACCATCAAAACATTATAGAACAAAAATAAAACTTTAAAAGTTGCTTTTTCCAACTCCGAAAATGAAAGCTTAGTTGATGGTCATTCAAATATGATTAACATAAAAATGAGATGCAGGGTCTGCTTTGTTTGTTAAAAGTAAACACACACTCAAATTGAAAATCAAATATCAAGAAATTGAAGTTTGTAAGTTGATAAATGCTCTTCAGTTGGTCAAACTACGGTGTAGAATATCATTCACTTCAATTCACAGAATATAAATTACAAAAACCAATTCGAAACAAATTTAGACTGTTAACCAAAACTGATGTATCATTTGATAATGTTTGCTCATCAAAAATGTAAACATAATATTGGTTTTAATGCTACTGAAAAAAAATTTAAATTTTTTGAAATAAATTTTTTTTGTCCCTGTTAAGGAAACTCCCATTGCATTTTCTGCATATTGTGCATATGAATGCTTAAAAAGCATTAGAGCACCACAAAAGAGTGCTCATTTGTTTTTTCAACTATCAATTTTAAGTTAAATCGTAAAGCACTTGATACACTAATGAGCATTGATAAGATTACCCATGTCCATGAGTGCTTCAAGGTTTGCATTAGCGAGCTTCCATACAGGTTGACTACAAACAAAGGCATAGCGAAACAGTGCAACACTTTCTATCTAACGCTTGTAGAGTAAAAAATATGAACGACATTTAATGCAGCTAGTACTACAAAACACAAAACTCAGGGACGAGGGTAACTGTTTGTAAATAATTCTCTTCTAAAAAATGGATAACTATCAATTTGAAACCAGAGTGGCCAAACAATCAAAGTTTATAACATATATATTATAATTCCCTGGCACTGGCCATGATGGTTTGAAACATATGGCAGTGATACTCAACGCTCAATCCCTCAAAAACAAAATTAATTGATAACTTGTTTTCCAGAATGAAATTTGAATTCAGCAAAAAAATTTATTTACTCAATTTTTGCAGCGCAAAACACTTAGGGCTTTTATACAAAGTTCTAAAAAGTTAAGTCAACGACAGACCTAATACATCCAAGATTTCTTGTTTACAATAATTAAGTTTTTGGACTGTAGAGCACATTAGGCTTGGATGTCTGGGTTTATTAGAAAATACTGAAAGTATTGGAAACTGTTTTGCATTGTGCAATTTTAATATACAAAAATCTGTGGCCAAAGATACGTTTATTTTGTTTATAAGTTGTTAGCCTCAGTAGTTTACTTTTTTCCAAGGATGTGTTGTTTTCCCACAGGTTTTCTTTGTCACTTGGGAAGTGTCATTGCTTTTACAATGTCTACAAAAAGCAATGCTACGGACCGCAAGAAAACATCGGTCAAGTGTGTTTCGAATATAATGTGTAGCTCACAGTGTTGCAGACAATTCACAAAAATATCATGAAACACATTTTAAACATGAAAAATTGCTATATATTTTCAAGTTTCCAGAGTGTGTTTAAAGATACTACAGAAAGAAACATGATTGCAAGCCATAAAGGAAAAATTTGCTGAAGACGCATTTCTTGGAGGCAACCAATCTACAGGAGTTTTGTCAAAAAAAATCTATGACTACTAATTCAGCTTTAACTTTTAAATTATATAAGAAACTTGTGAACAAAAATAATTATATAAAAAGAAAATAACTGCTCTAACAACTGTAATAAAAGCATTGCACAATAAAGTGAAATTTTCACGAGTGCTAGAACTGATCAAAATTTTGTGACAGTTTTTCTTCTGGTTTCTCTGGCATGTTTAGTTACGACTTTTAGCATGCAACTCTCGCAAGCTGATCCTCCAAAATTTGCAACTAACCTGTCTATAGTTGACTCTGCAGCTTCTGTTTATCTGAATATAACTTTATAGTTCCTCCAAACCCAGGTTTATTTGTGATCGAATGACATATCATGTATATGGTTACTTTTCCTCATTCTAGCAATATGGTTGAGCCAGTCCACATAACACAAATAACAGCAAGGTATGATGCCAGTCTACTGCAATGTCCACTAACAACTAATGAGCAAACTCTCAGCCACAACTACTTCATCGCTTAGTAGTTGTGGCACTATAAATGTTTTGTTCTCAACTCCAGGCTTAGGGCTTGTTATGTAATTGCCTAGCCTAGTGTGAGTCATTATATCCCACTACAGTCAACAGAATGGAAACTCATATATTTTATCCTTTTCACTACTTTTGGAAATTTCCCAGTTGAGATGGCTGGTTAGCTGTGTTCAAGTGATTAAGTGATTTTGACACTTTTTAGTATGATGAACAACTACAATTACTACATGGAAGCTAATCAGCTGACTCATTTTTTCCATGCTCCATGGAATAGAAAACTTGTCATTATAAGACTCCGTGGTGACAAAAACACCACTTTGAGGAAAGAATATATATAAATTTCCTTTTGTTATAAAAAGGTTAAATACGAGCGCAGTAGCCAATGTATCTAATGAGTCAGTCAATCAAGTGTCTTCAGAATCTCAAATGGTCTCTATTATCACATTGGAGAAAAACTTAAAGTCCGAGTCTTTTTGTACTGCAGCTTCTCAAGCAAAGTATCTTCTTTTGTGAAGTGATATTGTAATAGAATTCGCCTAGTGCAGCCAACATCAGATAGTGTGCTACTGTTGATTGACGAGTGGTGCATGGATTAGTGAGCATGAAAGCGCTCTAGCTGTACAAGCACAAGCTTGTTCGGTTGAAAGCACAAAGTACCTTGCACAGATGAAGAAGATGATCCAAGCACCCTCTCTTAGACAAGGCCAAAACGCTGAGGATTACAAGCTAAGGAGTAAGATTGCCGTCATTGACATTATTATTAACGCTGGAATATTGGGGGCTAGCCAGCTTATGTATGCTATTTTTTGTGCTTAGCCAACCCATTGTGATTCATCTTTTTGTAGAGCCAGTTAATATTTCAGCCAATCATATGCTTTCCTTTTCAACTATTATGATTTCCTATAAATAGCGAGGCAGTTCTCCCAGCGCTCAGAGTTGTTTTAGATTTGCTTAGAGTTAGTCAGAACTAGTTTAGCCAGAGCTGAGATAGTATCTAGTCATTAAGTGTAAGCGATTGCTTGTACGGACTTAGTGTTGTCTAAGTGTTCAAGTTACTGTACGCTTGTTAGCCTGTGATTTAGTGAAAACCAACTAGTTTAACCAAGTTGGCTTGAGGTTAGTACAAGCCCCCTCCCCAACCTGTGTTTATGTTTCCCAGCTGTCACACCCATCAACAATTGATACATAACAGTCTTTACATGATATTATGCATCCATTGTGTTTATAGTGAATTGTTTTTGAAACAAGGTGGTGTGATAGATTTGTGTAGCATTTTGTTTTGTTATTTTTATGTTTCTTTTTTCATCCTGGTTCCACCCCTTCCACACCCCTTCAATAGTCTATCACACACCCCACAACCGCTTCAATAGTATAAACCCCCTCACGCTTTCAAAGTGCCATTTTACCTTTAAAGAGTTCTCCACCTGCACCATGAGTTGTTACATAACCTCATATTACTGCATACAAAGTGTTGGTAATGTAGACAATGGATACTCTTTGGGTATCTAGCTAATCAGTTAGAGATATCATTTTATTGCACCAATTATGTCTGATAATTATATTTGCTAAAACGCTTTGGTAAAGCCAGTTTTTTTCTAGTTGCCACAGAAGAGTGTTAGTATTTCTTACACTTCAGTTTGGCAACTTTAGAATGAAACTCTGAAGGGTTTGTTTCACTGACTTCAATTAACTCGCTAACAACAATGACAGTTGTTGTCTGTAGATGCTGTGTTGTGTTCATATCACACAATGATTGTAATGCGCATATTGTAGTTTTAATTACAAGAACTCTTATTTTTTTTTACTTTTTTAGAAGTAGACAGGTCGCTAACCCATAAATAGCATAGAATCAACAAATACGAGATTGGCACATTCTTTCACCACCCGTTTTATACCACCCGTTTTCACACAAGTTTTGTACTAAACAGAAATGCATTAACTTATCTCTG
Source organism: Cryptosula pallasiana (assembly GCA_945261195.1). Classification (NCBI taxonomy): domain Eukaryota; kingdom Metazoa; phylum Bryozoa; class Gymnolaemata; order Cheilostomatida; family Cryptosulidae; genus Cryptosula; species Cryptosula pallasiana. Next base: position 39,410,118 of record OX183132.1, on the reverse strand, counting down.
GCGGCATAAAGTTGAAGGAAGATAATTTGCTATAGAAAGTCATACATTTTGGCATTCACAAACCTACAAAACTATGCCAGTTGGACTCTACTGTATCACACAAGGGTAAGCAATCTTGGATGTTAGTTAGATTCATTATATCTAAGCAATAGAGTTACATTTGAATAACTCTATCAATTTTTGTTGGTAGACAAGTATACCATTATTATTTATTAATACATAAAACAATAAAAAAAAAACAATAAACATAATATAGCATGTAGAGAGTGTATTACAGACTGTTAAAACAACATGTACATATAGTGATTGAGTCAGCAATCAACCTTTGCGAGTAACAAAACTCTACTTGATTGTTGCAAAGTTTCTAAATAAGATTCATCCTCAGCGAGTCTGGTCAAACCCAAGGTCACAAACTGTAGCTTATGAATTATTTTTATCATTGGTGATAGATTGAGGCGTTGCAAATGGAATGATATTATTGAAAATGGCGATGCAACATTTCTGTCTTGCCACTGGTTGATCAAAAAGGTGGCTGGCAATTTTTTAATCAAACTTTGTGATAATTTCATATATTTACAGCAAATCAAAGTAAAAATGGAAAAAGGGAAATCCTCAATCGCTAAGCCCAATTGACAGGCTCTCACTATATGTACACACGGCTTTACAGACACACAATCACAATGTATGCAAAGCGAGGCAACTCCTTTTGAGTTAGCCAGCCTCTAAACAAAATTACATTGTAAGTGACTGGACAAGGAAAGCCAATGAATGTTATCACAAAATTTTACTCATGACCATTGATACCATCTGAAAACGACAGAGTTTTAAGGTGTAGGTACACCCCGGACATCTACATTGGACTCAAACCATAGACCTCAAACTCATAGATGTTTAACATGGTGGTAGCATTCAGCTGCATTTGAACAAACTGACCACTGATTGGCCGGTTACAACCAATCAGTGTGTAGAACTGGTTGAGAACTCCATCATGATAGGCACAAAGAGATTGGGGGTTGACATCATAGAATATCTTCTCTTCCTCCACAGATACAGTGATGATGGCGTTTCTAACTCTCTTCCACGCTGGCCAGGATTCTGCAAAGTGAATTATGCAAACAAATTATGCTTTATCTACTTTATTATTGTACAGTCTTTGGTTAGGTTATTGAGTGATTACATGTGTTCCAAACCGTACATACAAGCGCCTCAAAGAGATGTTTTGTACAATTATTACCAGTCAGTTCAGTTGAAAGTGAATTCTAAAAACTCGATTTATAACCATTTAGATGGCCCTTGATTTTTGCAAAAAAGGCTTTAGTTTACGGGGTTCTTTCAAAGTTGGGTACGAAATGTTTTGTTGCTAAGCATTCTTATGCAAGATGTATATTGTTTTTTTAAAGAAATCATACAACGTACTAGAAGGCGGCTCCACATAGATATTTCATCATCACCCATCAATGTTAGGAAGATTAAAGTGAACTGAATCCTACCAAGCTTTCTGCTTTAGATCGTTAGAAAACTTGCTTACCCACAGCTTATGATGGCATAAACAGTTTAATAGAGTTTTCGGAGAAAAAGACTCCGAATGCTGGCTCGTTAAGTTTCTGATCGAAGCAGTTTCAAAATTTGAACAAGAATCATTTGAAATAGAACTAACCTGTTGCTCGGTTGAGAATTCTAACACCCCAGATACAGTGAATGTCAAGTAGATCGACTCTGAGCCAAGGTTGTACTTCTTTGTTTGTATGAGCAATGCTCAATGTCTCATCATCTGCTGGTAGTAGGTAGATTCCATCAACTGCATAAAATCCAGCTAGTGGCTGAGAGCCTCCATTTGCCAAATAGACCGATGATATTGTGACAGGTTTACCTGTAAAGAGACGTGTTATATAAATAAAAGCTGTCCACACTGCCAACAGTATTATTAATTGAAATTATATCAAGTTTGTTTACGTAAAAGTGACTATATGGTACAACTGCGTACTGTTTTTAGCAATGACTACCCTTCCCTTTGTTTTCTCCCTATCCAATAATAGCAGGAAAGATACATTTAAATAAGATTTTGGTTTGTAAAAGTCTAATAAGCTTTTACTGCTACTGTATAACAGAGAGCAAGTTAGCTGTATAAACCATCATATACCTCTAGCCAGCAGAGAGTTTGGTTCCAGTGGATGTTGTACATAAAACTCATCTTCTACCAACTCTGTAGACTTTATCCATAGATTGACACAACTAAATAAACTACAAGACTTCTCTGACTCATTGTACAGATAACCAATACAGGCATTGGCTGTATTACACTCAAGTGTACAACATTCAACACTTGTCACTGTACTTTTGTTGAGTATATCATCTGGTCTCACTATTTGCACCCTGTTGTACAGTTTACCAATGCTGCACTCAGCAGAGAAGATCAGCCATAGACATAGGAAACCTACAGTATTAAAATATCTGATTACGGAAACGATATTTGTTAGTTCTTGATGCGAACTCTGTGATAGATAAATTTTCAACTTCTTGCTACCTCTATTGCTAAAACAGGTAGTTTCGCTGTTCTAACATTGTCCTACATTCGAAAGTCAGGTCAATCCAGTAAATATAAACAAAACAGTCAAATATAACTGAGTGTTGTAGGAAATGGGCAATGTGTATTTTAATTTTTAGGTAACCAATAATGAAAAAAAACATTCAGTACCGGCCCGCAGGAAATCACGAAATCAATTCAAATGATGTTACGTTACAAATAACCAAACACTGACTACAAACAAGTTATAGTCATGATAAACTTATGAAATCACAAACTTACAAGAAGACAGAACAAACATCTCTGTGGTTGCTACCTTCTGCTACCAAGATCCAGAAATAAATAACAAGATTTCACTTTGATAGATGACAACTTTACTTACACTTATGAGACTTTATATCTACCAAATCAATATCATCCCGCTGTTGTACCTTTGATGTACCGTTCTCTTACTTTTATCTAATGGATGTTAGATCAAAATTGTAGTTTTAGTTATTACTGTGATTACTCCGCATTTTATGATGATTAAAATGAAACCGGGTGTTAGCCCATGATTGAGTGCAGAACTGGCAAGTTTACACTGTTGGTTGCATGGTAATACACCCCCTTCTCTGCCCGCATTGGGGCTTTTTGTTTCTCAACTACTAAACTAACCAATAAGTTGCACACAGCAATTCTCATTTATTCATTTGTGTCTGTTGTTAACCATTTCTCTAACTTGAAGTTTGATTTATTTGAGAGCTTTTTTTCTTTGATCCCCTGGTCCTTGCATAACCCCCAACCCTCTCCATCTCCCGTTGCAAGAGTCTCCATTTATGTCAAAAGAAACCAATGCCCATAGCTGGGGTTGTCACATAAGCTAGTAACGAACAGAGCTAAATAACCATGCAATTTTCTGCCCTCACACCTCCGCTCTTTCAATGGCATGTCATAGCAACAGCTCCCACAGTTCCTACTGCCTTTGCTGTGACCTGTGACTGACCCTTATTCCTTCCACAGCCCTACAGCCATAATAAAAAACAAACTACCTCATTACTGATAGTTGATCTATGCTACGCTTGGTTTCTCACCACCGGCCCTCTACGTAGTTACCTCCAGCTTTTTGTAGTAAATAAAAGTTTCTGTGGAATCTTATTTAAATTTCAGCATGAAAATTTGGGCATATTTAGAGATTTTCATTGGCCAAATTTTAACTCAAACCAAAAAATTTATTTTCTAAAGAACCTGGAGATAGTCACTTTAAAGGCAATCAAGCCTCTGATGTTGGAAGATATTTGTTTTGTTTAAGAGCGAAGGAAAGAACAAGCCAGCACCTAGGAATAAACAGGTATTGGTCTACTGTTGAGAACAATATATGAAAAAATCCCAAATTGGTCATCTAGGGGGCTTATTGGGATAAAACAAGGGAAGATCAAGTGGGTAAATGAAAGGAAAAGGGTAAAAAGGAAGGAGTGGAAGAGGAAAGGAATAAAATTGAGTCTCTCTGTTAAGATCTCCCACAATATTATATATCAGATGTAGACAAATGACTAAAGTACTGTAATATGCAATAATGAACAAGAAACTTGGTGACCTTCCACGGACTCCTTTCCCATTACCCTTTCCATCACTCCCCTTCCCAGACATTCCTTTGCTATTTCTCCAATGCTGAGCCACTCTACAAATATCCCTTCCAGTCCTATCAACAGAGATCCTGTCCACCGGCCTCTTGATCACGCTAGTTTGCCTGCCAGAGCCTCTTTTCCTCATAGGTTTCAACCCTCTTTTATATTGCAGACAACCCTAGTCTCCTACCAATACCACCCTTGAGATAGGCAGATTATACAAGATAGATAGGAAACAATTCCTGCAATATTTACATCCAGATTACTGGAGACTCCGATTAGAGTGCAGGTGTACTTAATACCCCCAAAGTTGAAAAGAGAACTGAACAAGCTGATGCTTGTAAATGGGCTTGAAATTTCCGAATTCATTTGTTTACAAGGAGCCACGGGAAACATTGTATGATAAACTTATACACTCTCTATTTAAATTTTTGCCCAGTTACATTTCGTTAGTTATGAGTAAGCTGTGACACGGAACGCGTACAATATGTACTTTTTATGGAGAGCAGATAAAGCTTGGTTAACTTTTCTTTTGGTGCATTTTTGCTTGGCCGATCGCTATTGCTTACTTTTGGTATCGGTTGGTGTGAGGACTCAGTAGTTGGTCAAGGTCGAGTGTACTCGGAACTTGGTTGAACTTTTTAAACAAATTTAAAACTGATGCTTCCAATTACTTTTATTCATATTTTTCCCAATAACTTAGCATTCTCTAAGCAGTAGCAGCCTCCTTGCCTAATTCTGTTACGAATATAGTAAGTGTTTGCCAGAATTCTATACAATATAAAAGTATATAGTTATGTTTACCATCTCTAGTACTTCTTGCTGAAAGTATGGAATAGTTAGAGGCAGTGTTTTCTCTACCCTCATTCCTAATATGGGTAACTTCATTGCTTTGAGATTTTCTTACATCTGAAAGTCAATTGAAACCAACAGAAATAATACTTATGGAATTATTAAACCATAAGAATTATAAAAAAAATATATATATATAGGAGAAATGGGCAATTCATTCATCAGAAAAAATCAACAATAAAATATTAACTAATAGAAGCCTGCAGGAAAACATGGTATGGTCTTTTTTGCAGCAAAATTTCTTCAACACAAGTTTGTGTGATTTATTTATTTGAAATTGACAAGTAAAATAGTTTGGTCTCAAAGTGAAATGAGTCATAAAAGAATACAGAGTGGGCTGCATTTATTTGTTCACAAAATATAGAGAATTTGTTACGTTTGAATATAGATTATTAGAACTACCCAATAACTGTTCAACTGAGACGTTTGAATCTGCAGCGATATACAGCATTTGATGACAGAACAAACATGTCTTGGTTGTACCTTCTTCCGACAAGATTTAGAGGAAAATAACCAGATGTAACTTAGATACATAATAACTTTACTTACTCTAATGAAACTTAATATCTAACAAACCAATGTTATAATTTTGCTTTTGATGTACCGCTGTCTTAAGTTAATGGATGTTAGATCAGTACCGCTGTCTTAAGTTAATGGATGTTACATCAGTACCGCTGTCTTAAGTTAATGGATGTTATATCAAAGCTGTAGTTTTACTTACAACAATAATTACCGTAGACAAGATGCTAGCCTGTGATTTAGTGAAGAACCAATTAGTCTAACCAACTTGGCTTGAGGTTAGTACAAGCCCCCTCTCCAACCATGTGTTTAAGTTTCCCAGCTGTCACACCCGTCAACAAGTAATACATAACAGTCTTTACATGATATTATGCATTCATTGGTGTTTATAGTGAATTGTTTCTGAAACAAGGTGGTGTGATGGATTTGAGTAGCATTTTGTTTTGTTGTTTTTAGGTTTTTTTATTCATCCTGGTTCCACCCCTTCCACACCTCTTCAATTTTTTAACATTTTTACATAAATGTTTGTGATCCGGAAATTTCAATTGGCTATTTTTGGAGCTAGAAATGAGAGGTTATTGCACCAGTTATGTCTGATAACGCTTTGGTAAAGCCACTTTTGTCTTCCACTTGCCACTGAGGGTTGTTACTGTTTCACTGTTTCTGATGATTTTGGCAATTTGGCATGAAACTCTGAAAGGTGCATTTCACTGACCTCAATTAACTCGCTAACAGCAATGACAGTTATTGATTGTAGATGCTCTGTTTTGTTCATATCACACAATGATTGTAATGTGATTATTTTAGTTTTAATTACAACAACATTTGATTTTTTACTTTTTTAGAAGTAGACAGATCTCTAACCCATAAATAGCATAAAATCAGTAAATAATAGGAGATCAGCACGTTGTTCTACCACCCGTTTGTACTCATATTCTAGAGTTAAACAGAAGTGCTAAATTATTGCTGGTTTTGCAATGTAACATGAAAGAAAAGTAAGTTATCATGCCTAGGTTTAATATGTTGCGGTATTTATCAAACTCTGGACCTATTAGAGACCAGGCTTTTTGTTGTCATAGGCGGGTGTGTATCAATTTTAATAACCAAGTTGAATATTTATCAGCATAAAAATCAATGATTCAATAATCAACAACAAACACCAAAATACAAAAGACTAACAGACATCCACAATACACACAAGACAAGACAACTCTCTACAAGTTAAACAGTAGTATCTATTCATAGTAACAGCTGACTTTATTTGATACAGAAAACTATAGAGTTACACCACTTACAACTTGTAATCTTATTGCTGATTATTAATATAAACTGCAAACTACAGATGTTTAAACGTCATGTACACACAGTTATTTAAACCATATCTAAACCATAGACATCTAAACCATATCTAATCCATGGACCTCGAACTCATAGATGTGTAGAAATTCAGTGCGGCCAAGTTGCATCTGTACAAACTGACCACTGATTGGCTGGTTACAACCAATCAGTGTGTAGAACTGGTTGAGAACTCCATCATGATAGGCACAAAGAGATTGAGGGTTGACATCATAGAAAATCTTCTCTTCCTCCACAGATACAGTGATGATGGCATTTCCAGCTCTACTCCAAGCCCCAAAATCCTCTACAAAATCAATTAATCCAACGTATTTTGTTTGACTTGATTTGCCTTATTGTTGCACAATTTTTTATCAGGTTAATTAGAATTCACAGATATTTCAAGTCAGACACACAAGAGTATTATAAGACATGTATGGTACAGTTATTGCAGCATTGTTACCAGCTTGTTGAGTTTCAAAAGACTTTCTAGAAGTTCTGATTATAGTCATCTGGTGCCATTTTGGATTATTGTAATAAAAAAAGTGAAAAGAGTCCATTATGATCGCGATGATACATAAAGGTAACACTGAGAACAAAGTTTTCCAAATAAATTTTTTCTACCAGTAAATGTAAAAGCTGTTTACTCATGAAATTTTATTGATTGACTCCTAGTGAGTATGTAATAGCAGCTCTATAAATAATCAAAAACATTCTGGTGCAGCAAAGGGAGCTAGAAAAACAATCCAAACTAGATGAAATTGTATGTACCAGTGAAGACAAGAGTATTTTAGAGAATAAAAATTGAAAAATGAAGCTGAATGTACTCCAACACCTGTACTGGTTGTGGTGATTCTTGCACAACACCAACTTCACCATCAACCTCTGACTGAAATAGCTCATTTTTGACCCCCTCCTTATTTCTAAACATTATAATTGGCAGTAAAGTTGCACTAACAAAGACTTTTAAGGTGAAAAAATCCACCACTGGGAATCGTACCTCGACCCCAAAGCAGCAGGCCGCAACTTTAACCATCGGGCTATGAGACACGTTGCTGATACACAATCTAATTTAGTACATACTGACAACTGTTTTGCGATTGCTTTATTTTTTGCAAAAAGCAGCTTTTCCAAGTGCCTAGATGCTTTTTTGTTCTGGGGCCACACAAGCGCATGCTTCACAACTGCCAATACAACATGCACTCCTGTTACTACATATACTCATGCTGACTTGGCTCCTCCCTTCTGACAATAACTATTTTTATGCGAAACAGAAATCCCTACCTGGGAATTGAACCCAAACCCTGTCAACAGCCGGTCACAGTGTTAACCATTCAGCCATCTAGCAAAGTTGAATGTGGTTCATAAACAGCTTAAGATAAAAAGATGGTGGTATGGCCTACATACAAAAACATATTTTGGGGTGCGGACATCGCTAAATACTTATCAAATGCTTTCAATTTTTTTCAGAATTGTTCAATTTGTCACCTGAATACTATTTCTGCTAAAGTTTTGAAGGAGAAACATGTTTCCACGGTGAAAACAGTAAATAGCGAACATTTTTGTAACACATTGGATCCGATGCGGGCTTTGACTCTTTCACCAAAGATCAGAAACTCAACGGATGTTCATCTGAAAGAGGGTTACAATGCAATCACAACCATGCAAAAATTATGCAAATTGGAGTAACCATCCCTGAGTTATAATCATTTTACGGTTTTGAAGACCTTTTTTGAAAATGGAATAGCTGTGTTGGCGGTATTGCGAGAAACTTGGAGGATCAATTTTTTGAAAGTCAAAGCATGGGGCTATGTAGCCTAATATTTTACTTGTTGCTGACTAGTTCCATTCTGGTCTCGGAAAGCATTGAAACGTGCTGTTTTTGTTGAGATTTTCAAATTTGAAAATGGAAAAACTTGCAACAGTTATATGCGATCGCTTTGAGGTTCAGAATGGTGTATCGATACACTCTTTAAGACCTTTGCAGCAAGTTTCAGCTCAATCCGTCTGATGGTTCTCTAACGGGAAGCTGTTTTATGATGAAAAATGCAATTTTCATCAAAGTCCAAGATGGCCGCTTCCAAACAATTTTTTAACGTCGTTTCGTCATGTCGAATCAGAAGGTTAGCAGAAAGCACCATCTTTCAAAATTTGGCAGTTTTTCACCAATCGGGTCTGCGTTTTTTCGGTCACTTTGATGCTTTGAAAAATGATTATTCACCTGTTCTCGCACTTGAATTGTCATGTTCTGGAATGTTTTTTACTTTTGAAAACTAACTTACTTTTTGGCCTGATGCCTGTCAATTTTGTCGCAAACAACTTTGGAGCTCTATCTATAGCGGTTTTTGTGAAAAAGTGGCTACAGTGTTGCAAGGTTTGTATAAAATAATAATAAGAAGAAAAACAAAGAAGGAAGAACAATAGTATTGTAGATTCTCTAAAATACTAATGAGTAGTATTCTCGTATTTTGCAATCAATAAACTGCTTGTACAGTGACAAGATTAGGGTCACTGTAAATATTTACAAATAAGCTAATATATTCTTATTATTTTATTATTTGTTATTATTTTCTATTATTTATTAAAAAAGTTTATGACATGTAAAACCGATACTCCAGTAATGATACTGCTGATTAGATGGCAGCTTTGCATTAATATTGCTAGTACCAATCAATTTTAAATGGACTCATAAATGGATTAAATTGACTTGAAGTTTGTTTTCTAAGAACTCCAGTAAACTCTATTAGCTCACCATATAAATTGTGATGAATGGTTCTGATAAAATGTTAAGAGAAAAAGATCAAAATAATTTGCAATCAAGTTGTTGCTGTGGTTGAAACTTCAAAATTTGAACAAGAGATTAACTAAATAGAACTAACTTGATCCTCTATTGAGAATTCTAACACCCCTTATACAGTGAATTTGAAGTAGATTGACCCTGAGCCAAGGTTGTACATCATGTCTTGTATGAGCAATGCTTAGTCTCTCATCAGTCGCTGGGGGCAGGTAAATTCCATCAACGGCATAGGATCCATCTTGTGACAAGGAATCTCCATCTCTCGAATGAACTGATGACATTGTGACAGGTTTGCCTAGTGGAAGAGCAAACTCTTAGATCAAAACGAAATTCAAAAGAGAATGCAAGACTATCTAGTCGTATGTTACATAGCATACCTCTAGCCAGCAGAGAGTTTGGTTCCAGTGGATGTTGTACATAAAACTCATCTTCTACCAACTCTGTAGACTTTATCCATAGATTGACACAACTAAATAAACTACAAGATTTCTCTGACTCATTGTACAGATAACCAATACAGGCATTGACTGTATTACACTCAACTGTACAACATTCAACACTTGTCACTGTACTTTTGTTGAGTATATCATCTGGTCTCACTAATTGCACTTTGTTGTACAATTTACCAATGCTGCACTCAGCGGATAAGATCAGCCATAGACATAGGAAACCTACAGTATAAAAGTATCTGATTATAGAAACAGTATTCTCTAGTTCTTCATGTCTGTTTCAAGAGAAAATAGGAATGAAGTATATAAAATTAAATATGTTTAATTAAGCAAATGATTTTTGTATTTTATTCTCTAGGTGTAATTTTACCAATGATTTTCTCATGTCAAAGAATATCGAATAACCTTTTATTTCTGTTCATTCCAAATAATTGAAAGTATGCCGTATTCAAAGGAAGCGTGAATATGTCTTGCGTAAAAATTATTTTAAGCCATGTCGTTTGACCAGTTAAAATCCATCTTTCAATTTCTGCCTTTACATGGAAACCAATACCTACAAGTTCTACCAAAAACTTTTACGAGAAGGCTGTGTGAACATTCTGTGAGTGCTTCTTTCTCCTGCTGCCCTTTTCTGCTGCCAAGATCCAGTAGTTAATAGATGATGTGATGTTTCTAATTTCACAAATCAATCACACAATCTTCTTGTCATTCTTTCCTGAAATGGAATATATTGTTCTATTTCCACATTAGCTTTTCATGTTTTCAAATAACTTATAAAAATCAATTTCTTAATTTTAAGTTTTCATTTAGTTCAAAAGAGCAATTTGAGATCAAAGTTTTGATTTCAAGAATATAAATAATCACTTTATAGCCTTTTTCCAGGATATTAACTCAACTTTACTTCAAGTAGGCAAATGCGGCACCAAAGCTACAAAAGTAATTACTCTTATCGAGGCATGTTGTAACTGTATATGTTGGCCTTCAGGTAAGTAACTTTCTTTCGATCCCAAGAGTTGTGATACAGCTGCTTTTTTGTATATTTACTGGCCAGTTGGAACAGTTTATTTCGTAGATTGATTGATCAATAGGAATTAAGCAAATTAGAGACTTTCTGATGGATTGGTTCCTGTTTCTAGCTCTCTGATTGCCTGATTGCCTAAAAAAGTGCTAATATTCTTTCAAGACAGTCCTGTGTTAGCATAAAAGGGAAAAAGGAATCACACCCAAAAATCGGTTAGCCCTAACAACCCGACAATCTGACCTTTTTCTGTCTGCTAACCTTGACAACCATCTCTTTTCATTTTTGCCATTTACTCGAGTAGTTTGGTTCAGTTTTAGTATCAAGTGGGTCGACCGACACTCAATGGTGCTTCAATCAAACAAGAATACCTCTTGAAGCCTTGCACAAATTGCAAAGGAGTCCAGGAAGCTCTTTACTACTCCCTACCACTTGAGCATTTTAACTCTTCTACCGAGGGAATCAACTGCTACAGGTCCCATCTGTGGTGCATCAGAGAAATCAACTGCTACAGGTCCCATCTGTGGTACCTCAGAGGAAGTAATTGTTGGTTGTTGCTCGGTAGTACATTTATCGCTGCCAATGTTCTAAAGAATATTTCTTTCATCAAATACAGTTAATATCAGATCTTTTATGTGGATGACATCATCATCGCTTTAGGGCTAATTAACAGAGGCGACAGAGCTCCTAGTGTAGGACCCAAAGTAGTCTTAGATGTAACAGAAGCCTGGATCCACGAGTTTATCGAAACTCGGACAGCAAGCTAACCAAACCGTAGAAAACCTCGTTATAAACTAACACTAATTCTAAAATCGCCCTCTTATATAGTATATTTTCCATGTTGGTTGTATTTACTGCATTCTTTATAAACTACAGTGTACGATAAGATGATAAATTATGATTTTGCGACATATTATTAGTTATACGTTACGCCTGACTGATTGTCTACGGAGCTGCAGACGGTTTGTGAGAAGAGGGAGTAGGCCTAACCCAGAGGTCATCAACTGGTGGAGAAGCTCTGAGGCTATGTCAAAACTTCGTCCGGCCGATATTATCATATGTATCAATTCAAATTATTCTCTGTTGATGAAGATAGCATTTGGTCTACTATACTAGTAAAAACTTGTAGGTCATTAAATTACAGAGGTGCATACAAAGTGTTTTAAAGTTTGGCTATGGAACTACTTCTAACAGCATGAGCTTATTGTACCAGTTCTTTCATATACTTTCATTTGCTAAAATATCCAGTTAAAGCCTGTTTTCTTGGTTCTAGTTGCCACTGAGTGTGGCTGGTATTTCAAATAGCCTGGTTTGACAATTTTTCATGAAACTCCGCAAGATCCTGTTTTACAAATTTCTAGTAACGTGTTGACAGAAATGATAATGTTTGCTTGTTTGTCGGTGGTGTGCTGTGTTTCTATAACAAAAGTGAATTTAACATAACAGTTTCTACCCTAATTACAAAAATGATTACTTTATTGATTTTCTTCGGAAGTAATTGAGTGGATAGCCACGAATAGTATCAAATTAAGAAATGAAGGGAGGTTGGCACGTTGTTATACCACCCGCTTTTACTCTTTCTTTAGTGGCAAACAGAATTATGCTAACCTATTGCTGGTCTTGCTATGTAGAATGAAAGAAACATAAGTTATCATGCCCAAGTTTAAGGAGATGCAGTATTTATCAATCTTGTAGCCTGTACAGACCGGGCTTGCCATTATCCTAGGTGGGCATATATTCACTTTTGTAACCAGGTTTAATATCTGTTGGAATTAAAACTATGGTTGAGTTAATCTATCACCTGTAGTGAGCTGATTAACATACCAGTTTTGTTTATTACCAAATAAATACCAAAATACAGATGACTTACGGACAGACATCCACAGTACTCACAAGACAAGACAATTATATCCAAGTTAAACAGTAGTATCTATTCATAATAACAGCTGACTTTACTTGACACAAAAACTAAATATTTTCATCACCGACAACTTGAGAATCTTATTGCTGAGTATTTGTATAATCTACAAATACAGATGTTTAAAATGCATGTACACACAGACATCTAAACCATATCTAAACCACAGACATCTAAACCATATCTAAACCATAGACCTCAAACTCATAAACATTTAAAGAGGTCGTGCGATTCAGGTGCATTTGAACAAACTGACCACTGATTGGCTGGTTACAACCAATCAGTGTGTAGAACTGGTTGAGAACTCCATCATGATAGGCACAAAGAGATTGGGGGTCGACATCATAGAATATCTTCTCTTCCTCCACGGATACAGTGATGATGACATCTCTAGCTCTATTCCACCCCCACAGGTCTTCTGCAAAAATAATTTCATTTGATTTGCTTTATTGTTGCATAATTCTTAACCAGGTTATTGAGAGTTCACAGATATTTCAAGTCGTACACACAAGAGTAATATAAGACATGTATGGTACAGTTATTGTAGCTTTGTTACCAATCTATCGAGTTAAAAAATAGTTTTTAGAAGTTTTGATTGTAGTCATCTGGTGCCATTTTGGATTATAGTTATCAAACAAAATGTGAAAAGAGTAAACTATGACTGCGATGATACAAAAAAGTGACGCTGAGGACAAGTTTTTTCAAATAAAATTTTCATTCTGCTAGTAAATATGAAATACTAATCTTATTCAGACTTAAAAGCTTCTTTTCGATGAAAATTTATTGAGTGAGTGTGACTAGTATGTGATAGCTGTTCTATCGATAATCAGAAACATTCTGGTGCAGCAAAGAGAGCTACAAAAACAATCGAAACTAGTAGCGCTCCCATCTTTGGCAATCAATAAACTGCTTGTATATTGACAAGTTTAGGGTTGCTTTAAATATTTGCAAATAAGCCAAGTTATTATTATTACTATTTGTTATTATTTTTTATAATACACTAAAACAAGTTTGAAAGAGTTATAATGATATTGCTGATTAGATGGTAGCTCTACGTTACTATTTCTATCAGCAATCACTCATAAATAGATTAAAATTGAATTGAAGTTTGTTGTCTAAGATCTCCAGTAAACCCTATTAGCTCACAGCATAAATTGTGATAAACATTTCTGGTAAAATCTTAGGAGAAATGGACCAAAATTACTTTTCATTAAGTTGCATCAAATGTTTGTTTAGGTTGAAACTTCAAAGCTTGAACAAGAGATTAACTAAATAGAACTAACTTGATCCTCTGTTGAGAATTTTAACAACCCAGATACAGTGAATGTCAAGTAGATTGACTCTAAGCCAAGGTTGCGCTTCTTTGTTTGTATGAGCAATGCTCAATGTCTCATCACCCGCTGGTGGTAGGTAGATTCCATCAACCGCATAAGATCCATCTTGTGGCAAAGAGTCTCCATCTCTCAAATGGACTGATGACATTGTGACAGGTTTGCCTAGTGGAAGAGCAAACTCTTAGATCGAAACAAAATTTGTTGAATAATTTAAAATTCAATAGAAAATGCAAGACTGTCTAACTCTATATTACATAGTATACCTCTAGCCAGCAGAGAGTTTGGTTCCAGTGGATGTTGTACATAAAACTCATCTTCTACCAACTCTGTAGACTTTATCCATAGATTGACACAACTAAATAAACTACAAGACTTCTCTGACTCATTGTACAGATAACCAATACAGGCATTGACTGTATTACACTTGAGTGTACAACATTCAACACTTGTCACTGTACTTCTGTTGAGTACATCATCTGGTCTCACTAATTGTACTTTGTTGTACAATTTACCAATGCTGCACTCAGCGGATAAGATCAACCATAAACATAGGAAACCTACAGTATAAAAATATCTTATTATAGAAACAGTATCCACTTGTTCTTCATGTCTTTTTTGTGAGAGATAAGAAATAATAAATGTACTATTAGGTTTATCAATTTTCTATTTTATATTCTATAGGTGTGTTTTTACCAGTGATTTTTTTAAGTAAAATATTGTCAAACATTTTTTTTCTGTTTATCGCTGAATAGTGATAGTACGTAGTGTTCAAAGCAAACCTGAGTAAACTTTGTGTGAAATTATTTTATGCCATGTCGTTTGGCCAGTTAAATACCATCTGTCAATGTCTGCTACATAGAAACTGGTTCTCAAATATTCTACAACAAACTTACACGAAGATGGTGCAAACATTCTGCTGCTGCCTCCTTCTGCTGCCTAGATCCAGTCATTAATAGACGATATGAGGTATTGCTACCTTCGGAAATCAATCACACAATCTTCTTGTCATTCTGTACTGAAATGGAATATATTATTCTATGACCACATTAGCTTTTCATGTTTTCAAATAGCTTTAAAAAAATCAATTTTTTAATTTTAGGTTCTCATTTACTCCAAAAAGGCAATTTTGAGATCAAAGTTTTCATTTCAAGAATAGAAATGATTACTTTGTTTCCGTTTTTAGGATGTTGACTCTATTTTACTTCAAGAAGGCAAATACAATTTTGCAGCTTAACAACTCGATAATCTGACCTCCTTTCTGTGTCTGTTTACCTTAACAACCAGCTCTTTACACTTTTGCCATTTTCTCGCGTAGTTTGGTTCAGTTTTAGTATCAAGTGGTTCGACCAACAGCCAACACTCAATGGTGCCTCAACCAGACTAGAAGACCTCTTGAGGCTCTGCACAAATTGCAAAGGAGTCCCGGAAGCTCTGAAGTCAATAACAAGCATATGTAGACAGTTTGAACACTTCTAAAATATTTTGCATACGTCTATGACAGTGGAAAGTCTGGAAAGTAGGAAAAGATTATCTTCGCTAACTCTTTTGGCATAAAAAGCAGTTTAAAAATGCCTAAGAGCTCCGTAAAAATGATGACATTAAAGCATGCAAGCATTGAACAAGTCTTTATTGAATTTTTGAACATTCAAATCTTAAGCAGCAGATTGATGTATTGAATAGCCCTCTAGGCCTATTCGGTGCTGATCTACAAGCCTGTAAAATATCCTTCTTCCAGAAATGCTCCCCGATTTTTACATTGCCTCAAATTAACGTCATCCTTGGACCGCAAGTATATCCATTTATTTGCCGTACAGTATTTATTTGGCCTATCATATCCAGCTATTTATTTTCATCATTATTTAATTTATTATTATTAAACACACCCACTACTTGTCCATCTTTGTATGATTATCATTTATTGTTCTCCAACTAACCAAAACAAGCACAATTTTCTCTATTCAATTGGTGTAAGGAGTATGAGATGACCCGTGTGATTGTGATCGGGTTGTGATCACATTGGACCACCTGAAAAATTCCGCAATCGAATCTTGTTACTATTTCACATATGAAGTTTGCATAATAAGCAAGGGTTGACTTTGTTTGCGATGCGATGCATATGCACTAATTGTGACCATATTGACAGAAAACACTAATTCAGATTTCATGCATGCAGAGTGAAAATTCAAGCCGGATGAAAAATGGCGCGTGATAGTAAAGCCCAACATTAAATCTTAGAACCAATTTTTGACGGGATGTCTTCATAAAAATTCTTTATTCCTGTCGCAATGGCCCTCAGTAGACCTAAGGCTAAATGATTGGCCTAATCAAAGTTCATTTTAAACGCAGACTATGAAACTCCATTTATAAAAATTTGTCATTATTTATTATAATTGACCACGCCTACAATCCAAAAATGACATACTCAGCAATTAATGGAAGTTATAGTAAGCTAAAATTCGGCTGATGCGACAAGCATTTGAAGCCCATGGCTTATTAGCAAGCTTGTGAATCAGAACTGAGTAGGCCTAGAGGGTTATTTAATACATCAATCTGGTGCTTGAGACGTCAATAAGCAGAAACTCAACAAAAAAGTGTTCAGGGCTGGCATGCTTTAAAACAAAAACTGAAGTAACTCAATTTTTTCCTAAAAGTCTTTCAAAAAAAATAAAAAGTGTTCTTAAAAACTATTACTAGACAGACACTTATATATTTGTTAGGCTTTTCAATCACAAATCATTTCTATGATAACAAAGACTTCCTCCAAACAATGACTTTTCTAATAACAGTAAAAGGAAATAATTGGATGAATAAATACATTGAAACCTGCATAAATCGATGTTGACGAGCCGAGAATAAACCATTTAATTGGGGATGGCATTGAACTACACAATTATATCTTCGGAGGCTATAAATATAGATACAATAGTAATAATAAGTTATATTGCAACTAACAATATATTAATATTATGGATTTCACACATTTTTTTCACATGGTGAATAAATTTTAATAACAATGAGAATTTGAAATTTGATCATTAATTGATAATTTATTATTATTTGGATGCTAACCATAATAATAAATGATTGTAATAAAAATAAATAAGTTTGTTTGCTTTCCTTTTTAAAATTCTTACTGTCTAAGTAATGTTTCCTCAGTAAATTGCCATGATCATTCATTCATTCATTTTCAACAATAAATGCTCACTCATTGATCTCAACTGTTTTTTTTTTCATCTAGCTGAACATACATGTTTAGATAGCGTTAACTTTTGATTAACCATAGATCATAGTTGAGAGATAGCATTGGGTCTTTTTTACATTCCAAAGTTGAAGAAGTTTTAGTAATACAAAACTCACAAGTTGAAGTTGCTCAGACACTGTAGTGAATGCATTAAGAAACCTTCTGTCAATCACAAGAGGAGATAACTCTTTGATCACATATTTTTGATAGCATGTGATCCAGATTTACGATTAACAAAACTTCTGCTAGTCAATTCTACAGAACAACTTCCGATTGCCAGCACCATGCTTCATTTAAGGCTTTTCACGGAGCCCTTGTGAAAACTAGTAGAGAAATTAAGAAAAAAAAGAATATTTATTGATCAGCCTAGAGATGACAACAATGCCTTTCTTGAAGCAATTTCTAATAAGTAAATGTCGGGACCTTAACTGTGGCATTGACAAAATGAGTTTATTGATTTCCACTGTGTTGATTTATGCGAGTTTCACTTTACACTCATCCCCCACCATTTTCACAACAGTGATCACTATGAATATAAATTGATGCTTTCACAATTTTTAAACAGTTGACTGATGGTAGCAAAAGGAAGCGAGTTCTACTCCATTAAATAATCTCATAATGTGAGATCCAATAATTTTCTACCTCAACATTACATTTAAGAAAAGATACAGTTCCGAATTGGGTTCCTGAATTCTTACGAATTCTACTGTATCTATTTATTTGATTGCACCCGTTCACTTTTTGCCTGAAAGCAGACAAACAAACTTACTTCTAGTTCATTTGAATTCTATAGGATGATTGTTACTTCGATATTATGCAAAGCTAAAAATCCTGTTACAGTTTAACTCGCAAATTCAAAGTTTTGGCTTGAAATATTTTGGAGTTGTCTACTCAAAGTTTAAACTAATAAATATACAAGCTTGGTTCGGTTTTGCTTGTGAGAGTTTCAAAAAATAAATGAAGATGTGAAAACCATAGTGCCATACATTTAAAGTAGATCAATTTACCCTAGACTGAACTTACCGCTTAAAGCTTGTCCAGAAGTTTTGGATGCAATTCCATATGCTGACTAGATCCTGTAAATGAGCTACACCTAATATTAAAGGAGAAGCAGGTTTCTTTTTTACTTGAGCCAAAGCAGCTACAAAACAAGAGCAAGCAGTTGTAATATTCATAAATACCAAAAATATACTAAAAGTTTTGTTTTATACAACAAACATTTATCGCTATTGTTGAAGACGAACAAGTAGATTATGAGAAAAATGCTTAAATGATTACCATTGCACGGTTTATTATCATATTGTAAATAAAACAGCCTAAAAATAAATGTGTGTGGAGCAAAATATATGGTTTTTGTTGAAGTATAGAACATCACAATAAAAGAATTATCATTTTTCAAAAAAGTTTTTGTCACAATATCAAAAGAAACTGACTAAAAGGGCGGAATTGCATTTTCCTGCTTTATATTGCTTTGAACTGACCAAGTAGTGGTGTGGTGTTCCAACTGGACTGGATAATGAGACACTGGATAATCGGTGAACTAGAGAGGTATAATCAAAATGGGTAACTCTCTTATAAGAGAGGTGCAGCGATTGTAATCATGAAGCAGTAACCAAATAAGTGCACCCTGCACACACTATCGTACTCCTGGTAGCATTACAGGAAAAACCACTTACCAGAGTGCCTGCCTTTCTGCTGGTTATAATAGACACTGGACAAATATATCTCATGGTCACTGGTCTTCCTCTAGTTGCAGTTCGTCTCTGCATAATGCCAGAATGAATATCTCCTGAAACAGGGGAATATGTAGAGATCAAGTAATAATCTTGGATAAACAAGAGAAAAAATTCCCTCAAAAATGCCAAGCAAATGCTTTCTTTTACCTTCTATTACTATCTTACTGTCTATCGCAATTGCCTAGACTTAGAATATTTCAATATCAATTGTATTTCGATATCAATATGTAACTATCAGATATTACGATGAGCTGCATTGTAACACCTTAGCTATCAGGTATATGCATATCATATTTCCTAGTAACTAAAAACTCAAAATTTCCAAATTATTGTCTAATAACTGGTGATCAAGTGATATTAAAATTTATCATTTTGAGAAAAATAAAACTGTGCTTGAAACCGATAGGCATTCAGGTAGGTAGCCATCAAAAAGACTTAATAAGTGTGTTATGCAAATTATCACCATGAACATTACCATAGCTGTGTTCGTAATACACTATATGTTCTGAGCTACAGATTTGCGACTGAAATGTTTTTTCACAAAAAAATGATTTGCCTTCAATTTATAGCATTTACTATTTTTTTGTTAAAGGAAATGGGTCGCAAATAAGGTTAACTTTTTCTGCTGTGAAAAATAGAATTCATTCACTTTTTTTAACCAAATTCAAATGTGATGCTTTTCTGCACTAGATACGCGAACTATTGTCAATAGATGACAAATTCAAAGTTAAAGCAGCCAAAAACCCTAGGAGCAGCTATTGTAAAAGAAAATCAGCTTCTTCTACCTTGCAAACAATTTAAGGATTTGCAATAAATAGATCATATGCGCTTAAGATCAAACTGAGACAATAAAAAAATTGTTCGTGATGAAGATCAAACAAACTTACAATTTTCATAGGATTGATGATCAGAAATAGCCACCATCACTCACAACCCAACTTCCCATTTGGTCATAAAGCAATGATAGTAGCTGCAAAAATCGCATCATTACCCTGAAACAGGTTGCATACGTGTCAGAATGAAATAATTCCATTTGCTGATATTTATCTATGCGTCACTTAGATAGCATGGTCAGATTTATCTAACGCTTGTACATAATGCACTTTAGTGTTTTTTTACATGTTTATGGATGACCATGTGTGACGGTATGCTAACAAATGACACTGGGCAAACAACTCGCAATTTGACTTCAAACAATAGTAGTAATATATGAGCAGATCTCCCTACCAAGTGTTTTTTTGTGGATGAGTGCTCGGGGTTGAGGCAATGGGTTACGGCGTTGAATGAATTCGCCGAGTTTATATTGTATTTTATTTGAGAGGCATTTGAGTGGCATTTGAGTGGCATTTAAGTGGCATTTGAGTTTTTGATTATTTTTTTACTTAATTTGAACTTATATGGCATATAGATTTTGAATGTATGACATTCAAGTTTTGATAATTTTTTTACATAACTCGAACTCATATGATATTTTGAGAGAGAGGAGAGAAGAACGAGGAGATATAACTACATTGAATCAATATATGATTATATACATTTATTACATAATAAGTAGGAAAATATCCTTGTATAATATAGCTAGAGTTAGTAAATACTAAGTAATACAAAGCACTACAACTTGTAATGACAATCAATGCATAGTCTTTTTCTTTACAATGACGTCATTGATGTACTGATGTTATATCTTAGGAAGGAAGACTTCTGTTCTATGTAATTTTGATTCCATAATGAACTAAAATAAAAAGTTATGTATTAGTATAGGATGATTAAAAAAAAATGTAAAATAATTACATGAATTTGAATTATAGTTCTTTTTACATTGGTTAGTTAACATTATATAGTAAAGGGAAGTAACTCACCAAGTTATATTGTTCAGTTTGTTTTTTCTTGAGCATAATTTTCATCAAGTGTTTTTGATTCTCTCTCTTCTATCTAAAGCAAAACAAAAAATACTTGCTTTATAAATAAATTTTATCTAATTGGAAGTATTACTTATATCAGTTAGTTTACATTAAATAAAAAAAACACTCACTGGGTTGTATTGTTTGACTTGCTCTTCTTGAGTATAGTTTTCACCAGGGGGTGTTGGTCCTCTCAAAGTCGTAGAAGATGTGTTTCCTGCTCCCATTGAAAGCACTAAGACCTTGTTCTCAACAACCTCATCTGTAGTAAAGTACTTCATCTGGTTGGAATCATCAAGTTTGTTGGATAGGTTTTGAGCCGTTTCTATCGCTTGTAATGCTGTGAATGTGATTATATCATGTCGATGATAACCAAATCTACTAACTTCACGATTTCTTACAAGTATGACTCCTGTTCCAATTCGTTTGACGTCGCTAGCATGTTTTTCAGGTATATATAGAACTCCCATCATCAAACCATCGTATTGCAAACATCTGTAGTTTACCAGTAGCGCATCCATCACCACTTCTCCATTAGGTAATGTTAACTGAGTTGATATTTGAGGAGATTCAAAACTGATTACACTTCCAACAGCAACTTGAGAGAGTGTTGCGATACGAACCATACTGATCAACTGACTAGGTGTTTTTTTTTTTATTAATCTACTTAGCTGTTTAGCTTCCTCAAGGGAAATATTGGATGGGAAGTTGATAGGGTGAAAGATTGGTTGCTTGTCTGAATCGAATCCCATAAAAACCACCAGTTTTGGAACATCCGGTTGTGTTGGAGCTAATTTGTTGTAATCCTCATTTCTCACCATGGACCTCACTTGTCGTCTGTTGCCAAATGTTTCGACATTGTAGCGGATAATGCATAAGTTTTTATATACATCCTCAGGCGGTCTTTGGATGGAGATTATCTCGAGAAGCGATGGTGTTTGATTTAAGTGAAGTGGTTGAAACCTTCCAATCATTACTCTTTCATTGGTATCGCAAGAATTGAGCAAACTAGCAGCATTTTTTGACAAGCAGGAAAGATAAGAAAGAGATGGTGCTTTCAAAGTCCAAGCATAGTCAATCGTTTTATTTCTATCCAAATCCTATGGCTTTGGTCGAACTGTTTTCAGTTTCCTTCTTATTATATGTGAATCAGGAGGGATATTTTCTTTATCATCAGAGTATGGTTCGAATGTTGAGAGAAATGAGGTACTACGGTCTTCATTCATATTCAGAGCGTTCAGTGAGAAGTTGAACTGAAAAGAGAGTAAAAAATATGTAACAGATGGTTGGAATTTGAAAAATATTTGAAAAGAATAAACTAACTAGATATTTATAAAATAAACACATAATCAAAACCTAAATAATTTTTCTGATGCATTATGGTGAAACTATTTGATCTTTTATTAATAAGAACAAAATATTAAAACATAAAATTAACTTTCTGAAGTATTATAGCAAATCTAGTTTGAACTTTTCTATCAATATATGTTAAAGAATTATTTAGTGATTCTCACCTTATTGACTGAAAGACTTTCTATAGTTTCAAGTAAATGTAGTAGTTGGTGTGTAGATGTTGCTTCTTCGCTAGCTATTGTAGAACTGGATGCTTTCTGTGTGAAAACACTGGTTCTTAAATAGCTAAAGCTGCACTGATTAACCCTATGAAAACCATCTCGTGAAACCTTCTTTATAATATATCTATGATTCAGCAGTTTTTCACGCGATATTCCCGCGAAAGCATTGGTTTTTATTCGCGTGAAAAAATTTTTTTTACTCTCGCGAAAGCAACGGTTTTTATCCCTATGGAAATAATTGTTTTATTCCCGCGAAAGCATTGGTTGCTATCCGCGTGAAAATAAAATTTTCATTCCCGCGAAAGCAACGGTTTCTATTCGCGTGAAAAGAAACTATTTATTCCCGCGAAAACATTGGTTTTTATTCGCGTGAAAATAAATTATTTATTCCCGCGAAAGCAACGGTTTCTATTCGCGTGAAAAGAAACTATTTATTCCCGCGAGAACATTGGTTTGTATTCGCGGGAAAATAAAATTTTTATTCCCGCGAAAGCAACAGTTTCCATTCGCGTGAAAATATATTATTTATTCCCGCGAAAGCATTGGTTTGTATTCGCGTGAAAATAAATTATTTATTCCCGCGAAAGCAACGGTTTCCATTCGCGTGAAAATAAATTATTTATTCCCGCGAAAGCATTGGTTTGTATTCGCGGGAAAATAAAATTTTTATTCCCGCGAAAGCAACGGTTTCTATTCGCGTGAAAAGAAACTATTTATTCCCGCGAAAACATTGGTTTTTATTCGCGTGAAAATAAATTATTTATTCCCGCGAAAGCAACGGTTTCTATTCGCGTGAAAAGAAACTATTTATTCCCGCGAGAACATTGGTTTGTATTCGCGGGAAAATAAAAGTTTTATTCCCGCGAAAGCAACAGTTTCCATTCGCGTGAAAATATATTATTTATTCCCGCGAAAGCATTGGTTTGTATTCGCGTGAAAATAAATTATTTATTCCCGCGAAAGCAACGGTTTCCATTCGCGTGAAAATAAATTATTTATTCCCGCGAAAGCATTGGTTTGTATTCGCGGGAAAATAAAATTTTTATTCCCGCGAAAGCAACGGTTTCTATTCGGGTGAAAATAAACTATTTATTCCCGCGAAAATATTGGTTTTTATTCGCGTGAAAATAAATTACTTATTCCCGCGAAAGCAACGGTTTCCATTCGCGTGAAAATAATGCTGATTCATAGATATATTATAATAAAAGTTGGTTCGTTATGATATTCATAGGGTTTAATCAGTGCAACTTTAGCTATATAAGAAGCACTGTTTTCATACAGAAAGCATTCACTTCATCGTTAGTAACTTAAGGAACAAGATCTACTACATCATCATCTACTACAGCACTCCTTCTTCATCATCTGAATTACATAGGAAACAGCTGAAGTTCAAACAACTATGTGTATAATTCATCTAATTCAAAGAAAACAAGCCTTCATTTGTGATGTAAGTATTTATATTTTGTTTTAATTGTAATCAATTTAAACGTGAAGACATTTTCTGACAAAAACATGATTATTCACTATTTAAGACATCAAAAATGTTGTATGTAAGTTTTAATTATGATTTATTATTATTTTAGGACTTCAAAATGAAAAAAGTACTCCTTCTTCATTCGAATTTTATAGAGAGCAGCTCAAGTTCAAACAACTAGGAATATCATTCATTTAATTTAAAGAAAGACAAGTCTTCATTTCTGATGTAAGTATTCACATTCTATTACAATAGTAATCAATTCAAGTGCAGATGTACATTGAAAAAAATTGAAACCTTAGTCTTTTTTATTTTTTGCTACAAAGCATTATCATTTTTTTTTTTAGAATAACAACGAACTAGGTCAAAGGGAAAGAACTTTCCAACAAAACTTCAACTTGAGTAATAACTGAAGCTACTACTTATATTGTATATAAATAATGTGTCGAGTAACAAACAACAGATATGTAACAAACACTATTTATAATGAAAAAAAAGAAATGAAAAAAAATCGGAATTGCTTTGAAAATACTAAAGACTATATCGGATGGATAGATGATAGTTTACTCGTTACTTCCTCGTTGTTTTTACAACGAACTTTTCCTGATACCACTACAATAACTTATGTCGTCGCAACTTATCCGGATAATCACTGTAGTCTTTTGTCATTAAAATTACAAAAAACTATTGCGGAACTTTCCCCAACGGACTTTTTCAAGTTCATTTACAATGAACTCTCTTTTTATGAAAGAGAGACTTTAATGCTTGATGAAAGTTATCGAAGAAAATCATTTCTTACAAATTGAAGACGAGTAGGTAAACATTGTGGTGAAAACATGGCTGGAGCTGGTTTCTATAACCTTGAAAAAGACAACGCTGCTCGATGTGTTTTTTGCCAAGGGGTATTACTAAACTGGAAGGATGGAGATGAACATCCGATGAAAAAACATGCTAAAAGTTTTCCGTTTTGTCGATTTGTTAGAGGATTTAACACTCACAATCGTGTGTATAGACCTAGAAAACTACTTGCAGATGAAATGAAAAACATCTCAATTGTCAAAAGTTATACGATGGAAGAACAAAAAACTAGAAGAGGAGATTTAACTGAAGAAGTATTACCTCTAGGTATATCGATTGATCGTGCTGGTACACCTCGTTTTGCTACTGAAACATCTAGAGAAGACAGTTTCAAACAATGGAAGGGTAAAGTTTCCATGAAACTCCTTTCCAATGCAGGTTTTTACTATACTAAGTTCGGAGATAGTGTAAAATGCTTCTTTTGCTCAGGTGAACTTAAAGAATGGAAAGAGAGTGATCTACCGTGGGAGGAACACTGTCGATGGTTCCCAGACTGTTCTTTTTTACTCAGGAGTAAAGGTGAAGAGTATGTTGAGGATGTTTACATGCGAACGGAAAAAGGCAAAAGGTGTAAGCGATGGGTTGAAAAATATCGAGAAAAAGTAAAACGAATAACGCAAAACAATGACACCGAAGAAATGAAACTTATCTGCAAAAAACTAGGATACAGTCAAAACGATATCGAACAAGTTTTAGTGTTAAATGGAAAACCTTTTGAGCGAATAGTTTTTATGATTGAAGCCTTACATACTTTTGAAAATGATTTTACATCTGTTGAGAATTCGTCAACACTGTTAAAAAATGATGCTAAATCAATTGATTCGTTAAAAAAAGATAAAGATCAGACTAAGCAAAGCAAACTCGCTCAATGTGTGTCTGAGTCACATGAAAAAAAAGTAATTGCAAATCATATCTCTCTTCCATGTGGTCATCTCATTTACTGTAGTGAGTGTAAGGAAAAAGCACTTACTGAATGCTCATCAGAAGTAAAACCTTGCCCAATCGATGGTTGTCAGGTTGAAATTAAAGCATTTATGAAGATCTACATGAGCTAGCATAACAATTAACCTCAAAAAAAAGAAAAAGTAATGAATGATTAAATAGCTATTTCAATTTGAAAACGAATCATTCTCGTTTTGTAATTCAACAGAATAACAACAAATATGTTACGTGTTGAAGACTTTGCTCACCAAGAAGCTTCCGATGCTATAGGACCTAAGACTTTTTTGGCTGAGGTTTCTGATGAAATGTTGAGGATTTATTTTACGGAAGAATGTGTATACTGTGTACTAGGAGGAAGTTTTTACAAGCAAGCAACCAATCTATCACTACTAAACTGTTACTGTTCACACGTTGATGACCAATGTATCACTTGTAAAAGATATGCTGAAATGGTTGAAGGCGCTACACCAACCAAAAAAGAATTGAGTGATGCTATCGACTGGATTGATAGAAGACAAGTTTTGAAAAACGCAAAAATGGGTTTTTTGGTGCATGATGAATGGATTAATGCTTTTTTGGATCTTTCCTCCGATCATTTGAAGTCTCCCTTTATGTTAACAAATTTGAGAGCACGATTAAATCTCTACCTATTACCTGTTAGTCAGAGCAAACTGGCTTATCAACGTCTAAAGGATAAATTGCTTGCGATAGCAGAAGGATATCCATATGCTCATACTCCTGATGAAAAAGAAGACTCAGACAACCCGATAATAACTATTGATTCAACAAATATATCTGAGGACTCATAAAAGAACTGCTACAAAAAATGTTGCTTCATTTATCTCTGAACTACAGAAGAAACATGAGTGGAAAAACTGAAGGATTCAAGTCAATTGCTACATTGGCTGATTTTGTTCCTAAGTTCATAAGGATTCATTTTGAACACATTCCTTTAGAGCGCTCAAATCCTCTTTTTGTTCAACTCATCACCGAAGAAGTATTTTATTTTGTGTTAGGATTCAATCTAGTTCGTAAATCAATACAAAGCATGCTTTTGAGCTGTAATTGTACTTCAAGAGCAAATCCTCTCGAATGCTTAAACTGTTCTAGGAGCTTTGATCCAAAAGTATGCTGTCCGCAAGACAAGTTGATAGATTTTGAAGATCTCAAAAGAGCGATCGAACTGATTGATATAAAGCAATGTTTGAAAGATGCTGAACTGGGTGATTTGATAGATATTTCGATTTTAAGAGGTTTGACTTCATTTCGCTGGACAGGAACACATGTTCTTTTGTCTCAATCTCGATTGGAACTATACTTACATTTTGGTAACCACTTTGATGAGATTGTTTCACATCTTCAAAATCAGCTGAGAGAGCTGAACAAGGCACTAGCCACTTACGTATAAATAGAAAGAACATCAAGAAAGAAAATATTCAACTTTCAACACTGAAAGCAAAAACATTTTAAAAAATGAGCTGCGTATTTATCTTGCTACTAGCACTAACATTTCCCAATGTTAGTGGGGTATTCTATACCAACAAAATTGATGAATGTATAGACGGAGCTATGGATAAGAATGATGTCTTGGTTTTTTCACCTTTCGAAAGGACTATACGATATAAAGATGAAAATGGAAAAAACTGTGTGCGACTCTACCCTCCTGACTTATTATATTGTGGTTTTTTCATCCCTCGAAGCGCTTCTTGGATCTGCAAGAGCACAACTTCTACAGATGCTGTGTCTTGTAATACTTCAACAAAATACGTTTTGAATCAAGAGGAATGTGAAATAGGTATTACAAATAATACGGAAGGACTTACTCAAAATACAAAAGTATATCGAAATGGGAATTTATGTGCATTTCAATACACCACCACACGTGTGATCTGTCCAATAAGAAAACAGTTTGAGACATTCAAATTTGCATGCGTGCAAGTGCAATGCAATCATTCGATCAACAAGGAACCAAAACCAGCTAACATCACTAACATCAAAGATTCATCACTTTCGAGTTTTGACAGTTTCAAAACTAGTGGAGTGTTTTATAGCAACAAAATTGATAAATGTCTAGCTGGAGCTATGGAAAAAACCGATGTCTTGGTTTTTTCACCTTTTGAAAAGACTATACGATATAAAGATGAAAATGGGAAAAACTGTGTGAGACTCTACCCTTCCGACTATATATATTGCGGTTTTTTCATCCCTCGAAACGCTTCTTGGATCTGTAAGAGTAAAGATTCTACAGATACCTCAATTCCAGCTAACATCACTACCATCAATGATATCGAAGGTGTAAATGAGGAATCAAATCCAGCTAACATCACTAACATCAATAAAATCAAAGGTGTGAATTCATCATTTTTGAGTTTCGACAGTTTCAATGTCAGCGAAGTATTTTATGTCGACGAAATCGATAAATGTATAGATGGAGTTATGGAAAAAAATGATGTCTTATTTTTTTCACCCTTTGAAAGGAGTATTCGATATAAAGATGAAAATGGAACAAACTGTGTGAGACTCTATCCTTCCAACTATTTACATTGCAGTTTTATTATCCCTCAAAACGCTTCTTGGATCTGCAAAAGCAAAACTTCTACAGATACCCTGACCTGCAATACGCCAACAAAATACACTCTGAATCAGGAGGAATGTGCAATAGGGGTTAAAAATAATACGGAAGATCTTACTCAAAATACAAAACTATTTTGGAATGGGGAATTATGTGTATTTGAATACAGCACCTCACGTTTGATCTGTCCACCAACAGAAGAGTTTGAGACAACCAACTTTGCATGAGTGGAATGCAATCATTTGACCAACGAGAAGTCGAAAATAGCTACTATCATCACTAACATCAATGGTATTGAAGGTGTAAATATGTCATTTTCGAGTTTTGAAAGTTTGAGGTCTATTCAAAACAAGATAATCATCAGTATCACATGTCAAGGAGATAACAAAGACAAATGCAATCCCAAGGTTATATATATAGAACTTTAGTTGAAGCATATTAACCAAAGTCCACCGAAATGCAAGACAGTTAACTCTAGATGATGAAAGCATAAACTTGGTTAAAATCTCTCTCTGAATAAAAATGAAATATCGAATCTATCTTCTATTATTCCCAATCCTAAGCAGTTATTGTCTTGCAACAGAGATTCAACCATTCACTTTATCTCAAACAGCTTCCGGTTGTTTTTGGGGAATTCTTAATATGGAAGCAGTTAATTCAGTAACTCGTATTTTAAGGAAAAACTTAAAATATTGTGTATATTCACTCACATGTTTCATGGAACCTGCTCACCTACGTAGAAGTTGTGACACTCGTGATATGTGGCCTCAACACTACTTTGTTTGCAAAACCGATGAAGCTTTGAATTACATCCGTTTATACGATGAAGGATTACTACCTACAAACAAGTCAATAGTTCCAGCTTTTTCACCATCAATTCCATCTCTTCCACAAGCTCTGGAACACCGAAGCCCTACAAACTCTACTATATACAATTATGAAGAAACCAAAACTACTACTGATTGCGTGTGTGATAGATACATCATATGCGAAAACAATTCAGTAGCAATTACTAATTCAACACCATCGATTTATATAGAGTTTTTATTTATAATGATTTGGAGGATTTTTCAAAACTTTCTCTGTCTGTATCGGAAGATAATAAACTTAAACTTGAAGAAAATCTTCTCATCATCATTGAACCTGAATGTGATGATATTTCTTGTAAAGTCATCAAATACTTTACAAATTAAAAAGTTTTTATAAACTTTAACACTATATATTCAACATATTACACTTTATTATGATATCTATTTTATTACATTCACCAGTAAGCAAATAATGTAATACTTATTATGTAATAATAAAATTATAACAATAACTATAGCGTTGTAGATAGTTATATCATATACAAAAACAATTCAGCAGCAATTACAACTACATCTTCATCAAAATGACGTCATATGAGTTCGAATTATCTAAAATGATCAAAACTTAAATGCCATACATTCAAAATTTAGATGCCATACATTTAAAATCTAAAGTTTAAAATCTAAATACCGTATAAGTTCAAAATAAGTAAAAAAATTATCAAAAACTCAAATGCCACTTAAATGAACCTCAAATGAAATACAATTTAAACTCGGTGAATTCATTCATGCCATATAAGTTCAAATTAAGTAAAAAAATAATCAAAACTCAAATGCCACTTAAATGCCACTCAAATGCCACTCAAATGCCCCTCAAATAAAATACAATATAAACTCGGCGAATCCATCCAACGCCGTAACCCATTGCATCACCCCAGATTATGACCCCACAAAAAAACACTTGGTAGGGAGATCTGCTCATATATTACTACTAACAATGCAGTAGTTATTGCCGTGTTATTACACCAGTAAGTCATGTCTGTTCTAACATGCATACATACTGGCATAGCGTGCTTTGTAATCACTCATAAATCTTTTCACTCCTCTCTACAAGACAATCACCAGGTTCCCATGGTGCGATTTTGTTAGGATTTGACGTTCATTCGAGTTGGTTAGCGTTCAGTCGGGTTGGCACTGCTAAACGCTTCTATGGTAATTCGAATTGAATCATATGTAGGAGTTGTCTTTCCCTTATAGTGAGTAGCGAGCGCAATAATTACTTGATTGTAGTGAGATAGTAAACAACCGCGCTCGTATTACTAAGTAGTAATGGAAGTCAAATTTGTGGAATGTCCACAGCATGAACTAGTAGTAGTAGTAAGTAGATGAATAATAATAAACGCACCAATTTCTAATACTTATAGATGATTATTAATAAACATAATGATAGCTGTAAGAAATGATAAATAATTATATATGTGCCAACTACGTGAACAAAGTTCAACAGCCTAAACACTGCCTCCATGGACTGCTGAATAAACCAGCCTCATCACTGTGTAGGTCATCACGCATCAAACAAAGACAGACTGATGTAAGATGTAGAACCAAACTCCGAGGCTCCATTGTTTTTCTCAAGTATGGAAATCAGGGTTGTTTGAAGTACTCTAAGTAAATTTTATTATTCTTAATACTGAATCTTTTATTAATTAATTGCCCTTTTTCTTTTTTAAACTCAGGCTACCATAGATTTTTAAACTACTGTGCTGAAAACCTATAAGGGTTGGCACTTTTCTTAACTGCATTGTGCATGACCAATGGTTTACAAATAAAGATTTATATATATTAAATAAATTATTCTAAATGATGAAAATAACTTTTTTTGGCAAGTATAAGAATAATAATAATTTAGTTTGCCCACTTACTAAACAGAGCTATGATTCAGTATCCCGAAAAAATGGTAAGTAGTTTATAACTAAGCTGTTGTTAAACTTGCAGAGGATTATTATTATACGAATATAAAAACTGCAGTTGGAAAATACGCAAAAACTGATTTACAGCCAAATTGCCAGTTTAATGCCTTTTTCTCAAAAGAGCAGCTCGAACGAATTCGAATTCATCAACACGAACGATTCCCATGATCCTAATGAATGCTCCACCCGAACGAATTTGGTTTGAGGAACCGCACTGAGCCAACAAGAACAAACCCGAACCAACTCGTACGAGTCGCAGTTCCCATGACCCGAATGGACGATTTTTGAGTTCAACCCAATTGAATTCGCACCATGGCAACATAGTGAACTAGTATAAATGCACAAAAATAAAAATAGTTAAGAGTAGTAACAATAGCATGAGTTGAACAGAGCAAAAGTTAAGTTGGTCCTACTGTGAAAAAAAAATTTGACTTCAGTTTGAAGTTTAAAGGGCACAAAATGATTAGCAAAACCACGCTCTGTGGAACAACTAGCTGTAGATGTTATTTGCAAGTGACTTAATTGGGTGATTTCCGGCATCAGCTTTTGCACACACCGCTCTTCACATTGAGTAAGAAAATGGTAAAACACTTTTTTCTGTAAAATCGCGGAGAAATCAAAGGATCAACTCCCTCTTGCTGTTCTAGCTGTTTGCGTAGTAACTGTTATAAAGTGCGTTAGGGAAAGTTTTTTCCATCATTTTAGCATATTTGTCAAGATTGAGAGTGTTTGTTACTTGGAGTAGTCTCATCAATAATTCAAAGTTATCATCTGACAATGAAATCAGCTTCTGTATGAAAATTAGAATAAATAATCACATTTGTCCTATTTGTTTTACACAAACTTGTCAAAACACCTAATTATCATTGCATAATCTGTTACCAGTTTGATTGAAGATGCAGAACTTCCAAATTAATTACAGCTGCACGTTTCTCAAGTTTATTCCTAGAGCCTTGAACTTACCAAAAACAGCCCATTGTTTGCTGTATGAAAATTTAAGTGCTAAATCTTTTACACCAGATTCGGCTGACTCTACCACCATTAGTCATCTTTGGAGTTAGTTGACACAAAGCACAATGAACATCTCCTGAAATACAAAGTGTGTATAAGCTTTTTCAGATTGATACAGCAGATGAAACAATATATTTTTTACATATTGATAGCTTTATGTGGTTTTGAGGCCTTTATTCATCAGTTAATACTTGCTGTACAGTTATAGTGCTGCAACTCTAAATAAAAAAAAAACTATTGTCAAATTCTATGTAACCTAAATAATTCAAAAAAAAACGACAGAAAAACATGCATGAATCATAAAAACATGCACAAAAAGTTCTGGTACCACAAAAGTAAACAACTCATTTTTTGTTGCAAGATTTAATGCTTATTTTTCTTCAACAACCGTGTCCTAAAACATTTCTAAGACCACAAAAAACTTGCCCATCACTTTTTTAAGAGTTTTTTTTTATTAATTTGTAATGTCTTACACATTTGGAGCTAGAATCTGCTCTGGGTAGTTGTACCTATTCAAATTAGGGGGATAACTTTGCAACAAAAAGCCCAGTTTCACCATCGTTTACGTACAGAATGCAACTAACTATGTCAATGATAATGCATGTTCTCATAGTGCTTCATAAAGTTTTTGAGAAATATTTATAATTTGCTGAGATTTATAGCCTCTAGTAAAAGTAAGCAAGCTTCTACATTGAGTAACAAAACTTTGCAAGAGATTTTAATTTAGAAAAGCAGATTTGAATTTCTTGATAACTGGCTTGTAGCACACTATTCAGCTTTGTTTCTTCCTATTTTCAGTTCATTTTTACCTTTCGTCTTCAAAGTTTACTGGGAGATTTTCTCTAAGCATTTCAATAAATTTAAGAAAGAGCCTCTGTATTTGATTGACAGCACAAATTTTGTACACAAAGAGGTAAGTAGTCCCTGGGTCTGCCCCCTAAAAAAAAGAGAACGTCTTACAAGAAAACAGGTAGTAAAGTAATGTAATTTAATTTTTTTTATGGAACAAAAGCTCTTGAGATGGTGCAGCGAGGAGCAATGTAAACTATGGAGTACAAATTACATGCAAAGTTTGATTCGCTTGACATTAAATGAAAGACCAAATGTGTAAAGTTTAATTTTGCAGTCACACAAAACCATCCATGTCTTTTTTTGCAATGAAAGTATCTTGTTCTGGAATTGTCTTCTTCTTGTAAAGACTACTTGTTATAGTTATTGCTTGGGTATAGTCTTTTATTGAAATCAATTTTTTACTACATTTCTGGCAAGAACCCAATGCTAATTCGGAGCCTAATATTACTTGGATTCATAAATGAAAGGAAGTAAAAAAAAAGAGAATGCTGATACTCTAAATCATGATAGATAAAAAACAAAGTGAGTGAAAGATAAAATTGATTGGGTATTTTTTTAGCTATCAATCAACTGAGATAAAGCGAAAGATTTGACTATAACCAGCATTTTGCTTACGTTGTACCCAGTGCTTACAAAGACACTTGGGCAAGTATAAGAACACCACAAAAAGCATCTCATTCAGTTTTTTAAATAGAAATTAAAAATTACTTTGCCAAATTAAGCAGCACTGTTGGCAGCAAAGAGGGAAGATCAAAAAGTAACATACCTTCTCTTTCACATCATCATAACTATAATGCTACCAAAGGTGTTTGTTGCTTTGCTTTTGCGGTAGTTGTCTCCCCACTCGTATTAACTATCAAGAAAACGTAAAAGAAAGTTGTATTTTCTATTTCATCTTGTATGTGAAAACCATGAAGTGAAATTCAGCATAACTGATGCCCAAAACATTATAGAACAAAAATAAAACTTTAAAAGCTGTTTTTTTCCAACTCCGAAAATGAAAGCCTAGTTGATGGACCTTCCAATATGATTAACATAAAAATTGAAATGTAGGGTCTGCTTTGTTTCTTAAAAGTGAACACACAC
Source organism: Cryptosula pallasiana (assembly GCA_945261195.1). Classification (NCBI taxonomy): domain Eukaryota; kingdom Metazoa; phylum Bryozoa; class Gymnolaemata; order Cheilostomatida; family Cryptosulidae; genus Cryptosula; species Cryptosula pallasiana. The sequence goes on along the minus strand of OX183132.1, from coordinate 39,375,742 downwards.
TCAAATTGAAAATCAAATTCCAAAAATTTGAAGTTTGTAAGCTGATAAATGCTCTTCAGTTGGTCAAACTACGGTGTAGAAAATAATTCACTTCAATTTGCAGAATATAAATTACAAAAAAATATTCGAAACAAATCGAGACCGTTAACCAAAACTGAGGTATCATTTGATAATTTTTGCTTATCAAAAATATAAATATAACATTGGTTTTATTGTTATTGCAAAATAATTTGAAAGTTTTGAAATAAAAATCTTTTATCCCTGTAAGGGACACTCCCATTGTATTTTCTGCATCTTGTGCATATGAATGCTTAAAAAAGCATGATAACATCACAAAAGAGTGCTCATTTCTTTTTTCAACTTTCAATTTTGAGATAAATTGTAAAACACTTGCTACACTAGCGAGCATTGATAAGATTCCCTATGTCCATGAGTGCTTCAATGTTTGAATCAGCAGGCTTCCATACAGGTTGACTACAAACAAAGGCAGAGTGAAACAGTGCAAAACTTTTATCCAACGCTCGCAGAGTAAACAAAATGAACGACATTTAATGCAGCTAGTACTACAAAACTCAGGGACAAGGGGAACTGTTTGTAAATAATTCTCTTCTAAAAAATGGATAACTATCAATTTGAACAAATTTATTATAATTCTCTGGCACTGGCAATGATGGTTTGAAACATATAGCAGTGATACTCAACTTTCAATCCCTCAAAAATAAATTAATTGATAACTTGTCTTCCAGAATAAATTTAAATTCAACAAAAACTTCTATTTACTCAACTTTTGCAGAGCAAAGCATTTAGGGCTTTTAAACAAAGTTCTAAAAAACTAAGTCAACGACAGACCAAATGCATCCAAGATTTCTTGTTTACAATAATTAAGTTTTTGGACTGTAAAGCACAGTATCCATGTATGGTTTTATTAGAAAATACTGAAAGTATTGGAAACTGTTTTGTGCACTTTTAAGATACAAAAAAGCTGTGACCAAAGATACGTTTATTTTGTTTATAAGTTGTTAGCCTCAGTAGTTTACCTTTTTCCAAGTATGTGTTGTTTTCCCACAGGTTTTCTTTGTCACTTGGGAAGTGTCATCGCTTTTACAATGTCTACAAAAAGGAATGTTACGGACCGCAAAAAAACATTGGTCAAGTGTGTTCCAAATATAATGTGTAATTCACAGTGTTGAAGACAATTCACAAAAATATCATGAGACACATTTTAAACATGAAAAATTGCTAGATATTTTCAAGTTTCCAGAGTGTGTTTAAAGATACTACAGAAAGAAACATGATTGCAAGCCATAGAGAAAAAATTTGCTGCAGACGCATTTCTTGGAGGCAACCAATCTACAGGAGTTTCGTCAAAAAAAAACTATGACTACTAATTCAGCTTTAACCTTTAAATTATATAAGAAACTTGTGAACAAAAATAATTATATGAAAAGAAAATAACTGCTCTAACAACTGTAATAAAAGCATTGCACAATAAAGTGAAATTTTCACGAGTGCTTGAACTGATCAAAATGGCTTGACAGTTTTTCTTCTGGTTCCTCTGGCATGTTTAGTTACAACTTTTAGCATGCAACTCTCGCAAGCTGATCCTCCAAAATTTGCAACTAACCTGTCTATAATTGACCCTGCATCTTCTGTTTATCTGAAGATAACTTTGTAGATCCTCCAAACCCAGGTTTATTTGTGATCGAACGACATATCATGTATATGGTTACTTTTCCTCATTCTAGCAATATGGTTGAGCCAGTCCACATAACACAAATAACAGCAGCGTATGATGCCAGTCTACTGCAATGTCTACTAACAACTAATGAGCAAGCTCTCAGCCACAACTACTTCATTGCTTAATAGTTGTGGCACTATAAATGTTTTGTTCTCAGCTCCAGGCTTAGGGCTTGTTATGTAATTGCCTAGCTTCAAGTGTGAGTCATTATATCCCGCTACAGTCAACAGAATGGAAACTCATATATTTTATCCTTTTCACCGTTTTTGGAAATTTTCCAGTTGAGATGGCTGGTTGGCTGTGTTTAAGTGATTAAGTGATTTTGACCCTTTTTAGTAAGATGAACAACTACAATTACTACATGGAAGCTAATCAACTGACTCATTTTTCCCATGCTCCGTGGAGTAGAAAACTTGTCATTATAAGACTTCCTGGCGACAAAAACACCATTTTGACGAAAGGAATATATAAATTTCCTTTTGTTATAAAAAAGGTTGAATACGAGCTCAGTAGCCAATGTATCTGATGCGTCAGTCAAGTGTCTTTAGAATCTCAAATGGTCTGTATTATCACATTTTGTTGGATAAAAACTTTAAGTCCCGAGTCATTTTTTACTACAGCTTCTTAAGCGAAGTATCTTATTTTGTGAAGTAATATTGTAATGGAATTCGCCTAGTGCGACCAACATTAGATAGTGTGCTACTGTTGATTGATAAGTAGTGCATGGATGAGTTAGCATGAAAGCGCTAGCTATACAAGAACATGCTTGTTTGGTTGAAAGCACAAAGTAGAAGATAATCCAGGCACCCTCTCTTAGTCAAGGCCAAAACGCTGAGGATCACAAGCTAAGGAGTAAGATTGACGTCATTGACATTATTATTAACACTTGATTATTGGCGACTAGCCAGCTCATGTATGTTATTTTTTATGCTTAGCCAACCCATTTTGATTCATTTTTCTGTAGAGCCAGTTAATATTTCAGCCAATCATATGCTTTCCTTTTCAACTATTATGTTTTCCTATAAATAGTGAGGCAGTTTGCCCAGCGCTCAAAGTTGTTTTAGATTTGCTTAGAGTTAGTCAGAATTAGTTTAGCCAGAGCTGAGATAGTATCTAGTCATTAAGTGTCAGCGATTGCTTGTACGGATTTAGTGTTGCCCAAGTTTTCAAGTTACTGTACGCTTGTAAGGACTATTTATCCAGCAAACTCTTTTGTGTTCTAACTAATAAATTATTATTAATCCGAAACTTCATGTGTTTAGTGAGGCCGGTTGCCTTTATCACTATTGTTTGCATACCTAACATCCGGATCTGTCTGCTATACAGACCATCTACAACAGAGAGCCTATACTACCGATTCCGCCATGATTCGAAACTGACGTTTCGAAAATGAACTGTTCGAAACTCTTAAACCTGAACCCCCCAACCCCAAATCCCAAACCCCCATCCCCAAAGAGTTTCGAAGTGTCCATTTTCGAAACGTCAGTTTCGAATGGTCCGTACCCCATACTACCATACCGGTAGCACTTACTGTTCGTATCAACTGCCTTCCACAGAGAGCCTACACTACCAGTCTATTTGCACTCTGTATTACCATACTGCTATTGCTATACAGTACAGGCACTTTCTAACAGCTGTCAGTGAAGGTATTCTCGTAAATCCAACCCAATCCTTCACAATATTATATTATAAATTGCTTTATTCATGCTCCAGCCTTTCAATAATATACTTGCTAATTACTTACTGGAATCTAAATAGACAGTTGAACAAGTACTGACAGCACCTGCATATGAGCAACCTAATAGTTTAAGTTATTGTATTTGTTCAACACAAAGAGTGTTGTGGAATATTACCATTAATTACCATTATTGTCATATCCCAGAAACCCAACACTTTCAATTTGACTGGTTTTCTATGGCGATAATAAGTTACACTCCATAATCTACCTCCTTGATCATCATTAACAGCTGTGCTAGTCTATTTATCTTTAAAGCCACCCACAAAAAAGCCAAATTTAGCTGCAGGTTCTTGCTCAGATACCAGTATCAGAACAATAAACTGAATAGACTGCGGTAGTTAGAGTCGTACCGTCCGTAGTTAATCAATGTTAGATCAAAGCTGTGTTTTAGTTACAACAGTAATTACTGTAGACAAGATGTCAGTCTGTGATTTAGTGAAGGACCAACTAGTTTAACCAACTTGGCTTGAGGTTAGTACAAACCCCCTCTCCAACCTGTGTTTATGTTTCCCAGCTGTCACACCCATCAACAAGTGATACATAACACTCTTTACATGATATTATGCATTCATTGTGTTTATAGTGAATTGTATCTGAAACAAGTTGGTGTGATGGATTTGAGTACCATTTTGTTTTCTTATGTTTAGGTTTCTTTTTTCATCCTGGTTCCACCCCTTCCACACCCCTTCAATGTTCTATCACACACCCCACAACCGCTTCAATAGTATAAACCCCCTCACGCTTTCAAAGGGCCATTTTACCTTTAAAGAACTTCCCACCTGCACCTGGAGTTGTTACATAACCTCATACTGATGCGTACAAAGTGTTAGTAATGTAGACAATGGATGCCCTTGGGGTATCTAGCTAATCAGTTAGAAATATCATTTTGTTGCACCAATTATGTCTGATAATTTTATTTGCTGAAACGCTTTGGTAACGCCAGTTTTTTTTTTCTAGTTGCCACTGAGGAACGTTAGTATTTCTGATACTTCATTTTGGCAGCTTGGCATGAAACTCTGAAAGGTTTGTTTCACTGACCTAAATTAGTTCGCTAACAGCAATGACAGCTGTTGTCTGTAGACGCTCTGTTGTGTTCACATCAAAAGTGGTTGTAATGTGAAGTTTTCAGTTTTAATTACAGAAACAATTATTGTTTGACTCTTTTGCAAAGCAAAAAAGTTGCTAACTCGTAACTAGCATAAAATCAACAAATAGGAGATTGGCACATTCGCATACCACCCGTTGTCACCTACGTTTTGTACTAAACAGAAATGCATTCACTTATTTCTGGCGGCATAAAGTTGAAGAAGTATAATTGTTGTACAAAGTCATACATTTTGGCATTCACAAACTTACAAAACTATGCCACTTTGGCTCTACTGTGTCCTGTAAGGCTAAATATTCCAGGTCTTCGTATGAACACATTATATCTAAGCAATAGAGTTACATTTGAATAGCTCTATCAATTTTTGTTGGTAGACAAGTATACCATTATTATTTATTAAAACATAAAATAATAGAGAAAACTACAATAAATGTTATAAAGCATGTAGAAAGTGTTTTACAGACTGTTAAAGCAACATGTACATATAGTGATTGAGTTAGCAATCAACCTTAGCAATTAACAAAACTCTACTCGATTGTTGCAAGGCTTCTAAACAAGACTCTTTCCTCAGCGATTCCAGTAAAACTCTTTGTTACAAACTGTAGCCTACGAATTTTTACATTATTGGTGATAGATTGAGGCGTTGCAACTGAAATGATATTATCGAAATAAGCGATACAATATTTCTCTCTTGAAACTGGTCGTTCAAAAAGGTGGCTAGCAGTTTTTTATCAAACTTTGTGATAATTTCGTATAATTACAGCAAATCAAAGCGAAAATGGAAAAAGAGAAATTTTCAATCACTAAGCCCAATTGACAGGCACTCACTATACGTACACAAGGCTTTACAGACATGCGATCACAATGTATGCATGGCGAGGCAACTCCTTTTGAGTTAGCCAGCCTCTACTTAAAAAAACATTGGAAGTTACTTGACATAGAAAGCTAAAGAACTGTATCACAAAGTTTTACTCATGACCGTTGACACCATCCAAAAGCAACAGACATCTACATTGAACTCAAACAATAGACCTCAAACTCATAGATGTTTAAAATTATGGTAGCATTCAGCTGCATTTGAACAAACTGGCCAATGATTGGTTGGTTACAACCAATCAGTGTGTAGAATTGGTTTAGAACTCCATCATGATAGGCACAAAGAGATTGAGGGTTGACATCATAGAATATCTTCTCTTCCTCCACAGATACAGTGATGATGACATTTTTAGTTCGACCCCACATTAGCGAGGAGCCTGCAAGGTGAATTATTCAGACAAACTATCTTTCATCTACCTTATGAGGTTATTGAATGAGTAAAGGCGTTCCAAACCGTACATAAAAGTGCCTCAAAGAGATGTTTGGTATGATTATTTGTTCAATTATTACAATTTAGCTCAATCAAAATTGAATTCTTAAATAGCCGTATATAACCATTTGGATTGTCCTTGATTTTTGCTAAAGAAAGCTGAAGTTTACGAGGTTCTTTCAACGTTGGGTATGAAACTTTTGGTTTCTAGGCATTCTTATGCGAGATTTAAAACTTGTTTTTAAAGAAATCATTCAACGTACTAGAAGGCAGCTCAACATAGATAATCCATCATCACCAAAAATGTTAAAAAGATTAAATTGAACTGAATCTTTCCAAGTTTTGCGCTTTGGACCATTAGAAAACTTGCTTACACACAGCTCATGATAACATCGACAGTTTAAAAAAGTTTTGGAAGAAAAAGACTCCGAATGCTGGCTTGTTATACTTTTGATTCGAGCAAAGTTTCAAAATTTGAACAATAATCAGTTTGAATAGAACTAACTTGATCCTCTGTTGAGAATTCTAACACCCCAGATACAGTGAATGTCAAGTAGATTGACTCTGAGCCAAGGTTGCGCTTCTTTTTGTGTATGAGCAATGCTCAATCTCTCATCATCAACTGGTGGTAGGTAGATTCCATCAACTGCATAAGATCCATCTTGTGGCAAAGAATCTCCAGCTCTCAAATGAACTGATGACAATGTGACAGGTTTGCCTGCAAAAATCATTGTTATGTAAATGAAAGCTGTCCACGCGGCCAACTTTTATTAAAAAAAATTGTATTATCTTTCTTTACGCAAAAGTAACTATATAGTGTTTTTAGCAATAACTACCCTTCCCGTTCGTTTTCTCTTCATCCAACAACATCAGGAAAAATATATTTAAATTAAATGTTGCGTTTTGTAAAGGTCTAGTTAGATTTTATTGCTACTGAATAACAGAGAGCAATTTAGCTATATAAACCATCATATACCTCTAGCCAGCAGAGAGTTTGGTTCCAGTGGATGTTGTACATAAAACTCATCTTCTACCAACTCTGTAGACTTTATCCATAGATTGACACAACTAAATAAACTACAAGACTTCTCTGACTCATTGTACAGATAACCAATACAGGCATTGACTGTATTACACTCAAGTGTACAACATTCAACACTTGTCACTGTACTTCTGTTGAGTATATCATCTGGTCTCACTAATTGTACTTTGTTGTACAATTTACCAACGCTGCACTCAGCAGATAAGATCAACCATAGACATAGGAAACCTACAGTATAAAAGTATATGATTATGGAAATAATATTTGTTAGTTCTTGCTACCCTTTGTTGCTAAAGCAGGTAGTTTTGCTGTTTTGACATTATCCTACATTTGAAAGTCTGCTGACACCAGTAGATACAAACACAACAAGGAAATACAACAGATGGTTTTAGGAAATGGGCAATGAAAAGAAAAGGTTCAGTACAGGCCTGCAGGAGATCATGAAATCAATTCAAATGATGTTACGTTACAAATAACCAAACACTGGCTACAAACAAGTTATAGACATGATAAACTTATGAAATCACAAACTTACAAGAAGACGAAACAAACATGTCTGTGATTGCTACCTTCTGCTACCAAGATCCAGAAATAAGTAACAAGATGTAACTTGGATATATAACAACTTTACTTACTCCAATGAGACCTTATATCTAACAAATCATTGTTATTCCTTTGATGTAACGCTGCTGTAAGGAAATGGATGTTAGATCAGTACAGCTGTCTTAAGGAAATGTATGTTAGGTCAGTACGGCTGTCTTGCGGAAATGGATGTTAGATCAGTACCGCTGTTGGAAATTGATGTTAGATCAAAGCTGTAATTTTACTTACAACAATAATTACTGTAAGTTTTATTAAAGAAAGCAGACAGGCCGTTTACATATAAATAGTGATAGCCTGAGTTTCCAACAGTATGACAGAGTCTAATGCATAACTCCTTCACACGCTGCTACTCTCCTATCAATATAAAAATGCTAATATCCTTTTAGTAATGACTACAAGTTATTATGTAACATTTATTCTCGACAATTGGAAGTGTAATTTCTAAAATAAAAATCAGCTTTTATGATTTCTTACATTTTTCCTGAGTTCTGAATTATCGAAAAATATCTTCTGTTGTTTGTCTGTTTCTTTTTCTGTAGTTACATCTGATTCTAACCAATAAATATGCCGGAGTCGATGAAAGAATGATAAAATACATGGTTAGTTAATGATGAACTATAACGCAATGAACAATTTGTGGTATAATCAGTAAGAATTTAGGCTAGCTACGGTCCAGGAAACAGCCAATCCCTCTTTATTTAATGCATTTAAAACTGGGTGATCAAAATACAATCAGTCAGACAGACATTACTTCAGTTGGTCATATGGAAAAAAGAGAGCTTTACAGGTAAACAATAACCATATGGCAGACATGTTTATCAAGTCTTCCTAAGCTCTCAAGATTGTAAAATGAACAGAATTAATGGTTCAGCAGTACCAATGTAAGTACGCATGAACTGAATGAGCAATTCATAACATTATGTCTTGTGTGTTAACCTTTGTTACTTATCATTTTTGTTGGTACATCAGTATTTGTTACCGAGTTGGATCTTTGCCAAAGATCCACCTCTTGCTGCCGGTAAAAACCTGTCATCGTCATCACATTTCGCTAGCAACCAATGTCTCTTCATTGTCATTCTCGTCATCATCGCAGCTGTCACCATCATCATGTACACAGCCAGCGTGACTAAACATGCTCAAACTTCACAAGCTTTATCACATCTGTTGACTAACACTACAATGATGGTGATGTCACCAGCTAAAATGATCTAAAGTTGGTATGGGTAGAGTGCGCAAAGGCTAGTATAAATTGTTAGGTCAGATTTACACCAAGTCAGTTGTTTCACTGTTACAAAATGTTAACAACTTACATGCTCTGGTACTAGAGAAAGGGAAAGTTCTCACCAGTCTACTAAGACCCACCATCTTCACCGTATTACCCACGGTGATTAATGATATGGGAGAAGAAGGTAACAAAGAGCACTTTAGTGAGGACAAGAATTGCAGCATTGACTAATGATATAACTATGGCACCTAATTGTAAGATTGCATTGCACTAGTTCTGTCATATAAATCCACTCGCTAAAATGCCCAGTTAAAGACCGTTTTCTTTGCTCCAATTGCCACTGAGGGTGGCTAAAACTTCAAGTAGCTTTTTTTGGCAATTTTTCATAGAATTCAGTAAGATCATGCTTTACACACCTGAAGTAACATGCTGTCAGAAGTAATAGTGTTTGTTTGTTGGTGCTGCCTTGTGTTTGATCTTGAACGTAAAAGTGATGTAACACAAAAGTTTGGATTTCAATTACAAAAATAATTGCTTTATTGATTTCTTGAGAAGTTGGCACGTGGATAGCCCATAAATAGTATAGAACCAACAAAAGGTGGGTGTTTGGCACGTTGTTATACCACCCGTTTGCACTCATGTTTTAGTGTCAAGCAGCATTATGCTAACCTATTGATGGTTTTGTAATGTAAAAGGGAAAAAAATAAGTTATCATGCCCAATTTTAATGAGACGCAGCCTTTATCAAACTTTTGGCCTGTACAGACAGGACCTCTCATTATCCTAGGTGGGTATGTATTCACTTTTGTTACCAGGTTTGATAGCTGTCAGGATTTACGTTATGATTGAGTTAATCTATCACCTGTAGTGAGCTGACTAACATACCAGTTTTGTTTATTACCAAACAAATACCAAAATACAGATGACAAACGGAAAGACATCCACAATGCACACCAGACAAGACAATTGTGTCCAAGTTAAATGGTTGTGTCTTTCATAATAACAGCTGACTTTACTTGACACAAAACCTAAATAATTTTGTCACTGACAACTTGACAGTCTAAACACTGTTAATTACTACACTCTAGAGGTTGAAAGCTATGTCAACCATAGACATCTAAACCATATCCAATCCATAGACTTCAAACTCATAGATGCCTATAATGGTGGTAGCATTCAGCTGCATTTGAACAAACTGACCACTGATTGGTTGGTTACAACCAATCAGTGTGTAGAACTGGTTGAGAACTCCATCACGATAGGCACAAAGAGACTGAGGGTTGACATGATAGAATATCTTCTCTTCCTCCACAGATACAGTGATGATGGCATTTTTATTTCTATTCCACAATGGCCAGGAGTCTGCAAAATGATATATTGAGACAGACTATGTTTGATCTTCCTTATTAGGTTATTGAATAATTACAGGCGCTCTAAACGGTACACACAAGTGCATCAAAGAGATGTTCGGTATGATTATTGTTGAATTATTACCAACTAGCTCAATCAAAATTGAATTCTAAAAAGTCTGTATTTAACAATTTGGATTGTCCTTGACTTTTGCAAAAAAAGCTGAAGTTTACGAGGTTGTTTTAACGTTGAGTATGAAACTTTTTGTTTCTAAGCATTTTTATGCGAGGTTTAAACCGTGATTTCGAACAAATCATACAACATACTGGAAGGTGGCTCCACATAGATATTTCATCATCACCCAACAAGGTTAAAAAGATTAAATTGAACTGAATCCTACCAAGCTTTCTGCTTTAGACCAATAGAAAACTTGCTCACTCACAGCTTATGATGGCATAGACAGTTTAATAGAGTCTTGGAAGAAAAAGACTCCAAATGCTAGCTCGTTGAAATTTTGATCCGAGCAAAGTTTCGAAATATGAACAATAATAATTTTTAATAGAACTAACTTGATGCTCTATTGAGAATTCTGACACCCCAGATACAGTGAATGTCAAGTAAATTGACTCTGAGCCAAGGTTGTACTTCATTGTTTGTATGAGCAATGCTCAATCTCTCATCATCCGCTGGAGGTAGGTAGATTCCATCAACTGCATAAGATCCATCTTGTGGCAAGGAATCTTCATCACTCAAATGAATGGATGACATTGTGACAGGTTTACCTGTAAAATGACGTGTTATATAAATAAAACCTGTCCACACTGCCAACAGTACTATTAAGTGAAATTATATCTCGTTTTTTTACGCCAAAGTAGCTATATGGTACTAGTACATACTGTGCTTAGTAATAACTACCTCTCACTTTCATTTTACTCTCTATCCAATAACATCAGAAAAAAATATTTAAATAAAATGTTGGTTTGTAGAGGTCTAATAAGATTTTATAGTTACTGTATAACAGAGTACAAGTTAGCTATATAACCCATAGTATACCTCTAGCCAGCAGAGAGTTTGGTACCAGTGGATGTTGTACATAAAACTCATCTTCTACCAACTCTGTAGACTTTATCCATAGATTGACACAACTAAATAAACTACAAGACTTCTCTGACTCATTGTACAGATAACCAATACAGGCATTGACTGTATTACACTGGAGTGTACAACATTCAACACTTGTCACTGTACTTCTGTTGAGTATATCATCTGGTCTCACTAATTGTACTTTGTTGTACAATTTACCAACGCTGCACTCAGCGGATAAGATCAGCCATAGACATAGGAAACCTACAGTATAATAATATCTTATTACGGAAACAATATTTGTTAGTTCTTGATGCAAACTCTGTGATAGATAAATTTTCAGCTTCTTGCTACCTCTATTGCTAAAACAGGTAGTTTCGCTATTCTGACATTGTCCTACATTTGAAAGTCAGCTCAAACTAGCACATACAAACACAGCAATCAAATATAACTGAGTGTTGTAAGAAATGGGCAATATGTATTTTAGGTAACCAATAATGAAAGAAAACATTCAGTACAGGCCTGCAGGAGATCATGAAATCAATTCAAATGATGTTACGTTACAAATAACCAAACACTGACTACAAACAAGTTATAGACGTGATAAACTTATGAAATCACAAACTTACAAGAAGACAGAACAAACATGTCTGTGATTGCTACCTTCTTCTACCAAGATCCAGAAATAAGTAACAAGATGTAACTTGGATATATGATAACTTTTATTACACCAATGAGACTTTATATCTACCAAATCAATATCTTCCCGCTTCTGTACCTTTGATAGACTGCCATTGTACCTTTGATGTACCGTTCTCTTACTTTTATCTAATGGATGTTAGATCAAAATTGTAGTTTTAATTATTACCATAATTACTCGGCGTTTTATGCTGATTAAAAGAAAATGGGTTTTAGCCCATGATTCAGTGCAGAACTAGCAAGTTTACAATGTTGGTTGCATGGTAATACACCCCGTTCCCTACCCGCATTTAGGTTTTCTGTTTCTCAACTACTAATTTAACCAATAAGATGCCGACAGCAGTTCCGATTTATTCATTTGTGTCTGTTGTTTGCCATTTCTCTAGCTTAACGTTTGATGTATTTGAGAACCTGTTGTTTTTTCTTTGTCACTCCCCCTCTCCCCCTACTTCCCCATTGTCCTTGCATAACCCCCAACACTCTCCATCTCTCGTTGCAAGGATCTCCATTTATCTTAAGAGAATTAACCCCCATAGTTGGGGTTGTCACATAAGCTAGTAAAGAACAGAGCTAAATAACCATGCATTCTTCTATCTTCACAGCTCCGCTCTCTCAATGGCATGTCATAGCAACAGCTCCCACGGCTCCCACTGCCTTTGCTGTGACCTGTGACTGACACTTCTTCTTTTCACCACCCTACAGCCATGATAGAAAAAAATTCCCGCATTTCTGTTAGTTGGCCTATGCTACACTTGGTTTCTCACCACCGGCCCTCTACGCAGTTACCTCCAGCTTTTTGTGTTAAATAAAAGTTTCACTGCCATCGTATTTAAATTTCAACATGAAAATTTGGTCATATTTAGAGATTTTCATTAGCCAAAGTTTAACCCAGACCAAGACATGTAATTCAAAAGAACTTGGAGATAGTCACTTTAAGGTAATCAAGCCTCAGATGGTGGAAGATATATGTTTTATTTAAGAGCGAAGGAAGGAACAAGCCAGGACCCGGGAATAGACAATTGTTTGTTTACTGTTGATAACATCGCATCACATCACATCAATAGTCAACAAGGGGGCTTATTGAGATAAATGAAGTTATCCCAAATTGGGCTTAAGCGAGCAAACGAAAGGAAAGGGGTAAAAAGGGAAGGAGTGGAAGAGGAAAGGAATAAAATTGAATGTCTCTGTTAAGATCTCCCTCAATATTACATATCAGATGTACACAAATGGCTAAAGTATTGTAATATACAATAATGAACAAGAAACTTGATGACCTTCCACGGACTCCTTTCCCATTATCCTTTCCATCACTCCACCCCCGTCTGTCTTCCCAGACATTCCTTTTCTTTTTCTCAAATGCTGAGCCACTCTACAAACGTCCCTTCCAATCCTATCAACAAAGATCCTGTCCACCGGCCTAATGATCACGCTAGTTTGCCTGCCAGAGCCTCCCTTCCTTTCCTCATAGGTAACAACCATATTTTATATTGCAGACAACCCAAGCCTCCTACCTGTACAACCCTTGAGACAGGCTCATTATACAAGATGGATAAGAAACAATTCCTGGAATATTTACATCCAGATCCCTGGAGACTCCAATTAGAGCGCAGATGTACCTAATAGCCCCAAAGTTGAAAAGAGAACTGAACAAGCTGATGCTTGTAAATGGACTTAGATTTTCCTAATACATCTATTTCCACGGAGCCACAGGAAACATTGTATGATAAACTTATACACTCTCTATTTAAATTTTGACCCAGTTATATTTTGTTAGTTATGAGTTACCATTTTTGCCTTGCCGATCTCAAGTAGTGTGATGATATTAAAAAATAAACAGGAAGCGGTGAAGTTAGTGGGTCTTGTAAAAAAAAATTGAGAACTCGGGCTACCTACCCCACTACATAATGTAATGACATGCTGCTCTCTCACTTGCAGGAATGACACGACCACAGACAACCCAGAGGGATTGGTTCCGTGGCAGACAGAATTGAAGAAGGTGGGAAGGGTATTAGGAATAGACTCACCAGAGTAAACCAGCCAGTAGCTGGTCAAGGTCGAGTGGACTTGGAAGTTGGTCAAGTTTTCTAAAAAAAAATTAAAAATGATGTTTCCAATTACTTCTATTCATATTTTTCCCAATGATTTGGAATTCTCTAAACAGTAGTAGCCTCCTTGCCTAACTCTGTTATAAATATAGTAAGTGTTTGCCAGAAGTCTATACAATATAAAGATATATAATTATGCCTACAGTATCTAGAATTTCTTGCTGAAAGTATGGAATAAGTACAGGCAGTGTTTTCTCTACCCTCATTGTTTTGAGATTTTCTTTTGTCTGAAAGTCAGTTGAAAGCAACAGAAAGAAAACTTATGGAACTATTAAACGATGAGAAAATCAAAAATGAAATATTAACTAGCAGAAGTTTGCAGGAAAACATGGTGTGGCCTTGTTTGCAGGAGAACTTCTTCAACACAAGTTTGTGAGACTTATTTCTTTGGAATTGAAGATTAAAGTAATTTTGTGTCAAGGCAAAGTGTAAAGAGTCATAAAAGAATACAGAGTGGACTGCATTTATTTATTCACAAAATATTCAGAAATTTGTTACTTTTGAATATAGAGAACTACTTAATAACTGTTCAACCTAGACATTAAAATCTCCAGCAACATACAGCATTTGACGACGGAAAAAACATGTCTTGGTTGTACTTTCTTCTGACAAGATTTAGAGGAAAGTAACCAGATAAAACTTAGATGCATAACAACTTCACTTACTCTAATGATACTTTATATCTAACAAATCAATGCTATACCTTTGATGTCCTACTGTCTTAAGTTAATGGATGTTAGATCAGTACCGTTGTCTTAAGTTAATGGATGTTAGATCATTACCGCTGTCTTAAGTTAATGGATGTTAGATCAGTAGCGCTGTCTTAAGTTAATGAATGTTAGATCAAAGCTGTAGTTTTACTTACAACAATAGTTACTGTAGACAGGATGTTAACCTGTGATTTAGTGAAGAACCAATTAGTTTAACCAACGTGGCTTGAGGTTAGTACAAACCCCCTCCCCAACCATGTGTTTAAGTTTCCCAGCTGTCACACCCATCAACAAGTGATACATAACAGTCTTTACATGATATTATGCATTCATTGGTGTTTATAGTGAATTGTTTCTGAAACAAGATGGTACGATGGATTTGAGTAGCATTTTGTTTTGTTATTTTTAGGTTTCTTTTTTCATCCTGGTTCCACCCCTTCTGCACCATTTTAATTTCTTTAACATTTTGCATGAATGTTTGCGAGTTGAAAATTTTTAATGGCTACATTTTGAGCTAGAAATGAGAGGTTATCGTATTTGTCTTCCACTTGCTACTGAGGTTGGTTAGTATCTTTGATACTTCATTTTGGCAGTTTGGCATGAAACTCTGTAAGGTTCGTTTCGCTGACCTCGATCAACCCGCAACAACAGTGGTAGTTGTTGAAAGTAGATGCTCTGTTGCGTTCATATCACACAATGATGTTAATGGGAATATTTTAGTCTTGATTACAAGAATCTTCATTTTTGGTAGTCTTTTAGAAGTAGACAGATCTTTAACCCATAAATACTATAAAGTCAGTAAATAATAGGAGATTGGTACGTTGTTCTAGCTCCCGTTTTTGTCACTTTTTGTATTAAACAAAAATATGCTAGCTTATTAGTGGTTGGGCGGTGTAAATTAAAAGAAATGTAGTTTGCTATACGAAGTCGTGTGCTTTAAAATTTATCAAGTTAGGAAGCTATGCCACTTGGGCTCTACTGTTTCCTGTAAGGCTTAGTACTCCTGGTTTTTGTATAAATACATTATATTTAAGCAATAGAGTTACATTTGAATAGCTCTATCGGCTTTTGTTGGTAGACAAGTATACCATTATTATTTATGAATACATGAAATAATAGAGAAAACTACAATAATTGTTATATAGCATCTAGAGAATGTTTTACAGACTGTTAAAGCAACATGTACATATAATGATTGAGTTTGCAATCAACCTTAGCAATTAACAAAACTCTACTCGAATGTTGCAAGGCTTCTAAATAAGATTCATCCTCAGCGAATCTGGTAAAACTCCTTATAATAAGGGGTGGCTACATAGGCTGTCTGGCATCGAACGACATTACAATGGGCATGGTCAATACATCTGCACATGGTTGGGTTGACCGTAACCAACATGTTGGTCTATGCCTGAAACCGAAGGCACATAGGAGCCCTCTGATTGGTTAAATCCAAAGCATTTTCACAAGCTCATCAATTTTAACCATTTGCAACACATTTTTGCTAGAAACCAACAATTACATATTATATTATCGTCGTTATCAACGTCCAAGTCCAAAGAAATTTTGATTTTATAGAATTTGTACATTTACATCTTAGCACTAAAATAATTTCGATGTATTGCAGTTGTTGCCAAAAACTACTCAGTCAAGTGGACTCATAAAATGGTGATCATTGAAAATTATCATCAAATACAGCAACAAAATAACCAATAATCTTATTCTGATGATAGAATAATAATTAGAACCAAAATAATTATTAAGAATTGTGTTTTCTATGGTGGAAAAAAGCAAAGATACATCATAGTAAATGTCTTTTTCAATTATTGTTATTATATTATCAAGGAAACAAATAATTCATTGTCAAAAATAAAACTCGCTCTTTGTGCCACATGATTGGCTAGTTCAATAACAGCTCACCAATGTGCTCTACTACATCAGCTTGAAACATCGACCTGCGTAGCCACATGCACTTTGTTGCGATCCATCATACCGGACAACGGCACCAGCACATCGGTGCAGTGTAGCCACTCCTATGCTCTTGTGTGTACTACTTGAAATACCTGTGGACTCCTAATAACCATATAAACATATCCAATTTAGTGAATTAATTGATTTTGCAGAAAACCTGTGGGCGTGGAACAGAGCTGGTGATGCCATCATCACTGTATCTGTGGAGGAAGAGAAGATATTCTATGATGTCAACCCTCAATCTCTTTGTGCCTATCATGATGGAGTTCTTAACCAGTTCTACACATTGATTGGTTGTAACCAGCCAATCAGTGGCCAGTTTGTTCAAATGCAACTGAATTGAACTGAGTATCGTCACATTTATGAGTTTGAGGTGTATAGATTGGATACACTTGAGATGCCATAGACATTGAGAAGGTATCAACAGCATTGGCTCAGACCCACTCATTGGTGATGTGTTTTAAAAGTTTTTTGCTGTTGTAGTGAGTGAGTAAAGTAAAGGAGATGGTAACTATAGTAAGATACAATGTAATTTGTCGTTGGAGTTGTCACTTCTTGCACACATTCAGATATTTAGTTTGTTGGTAATCTGTAATAAATAATTTGATGATTTTTTTGTCAATAAAGGATATTGTTGGCATATTAATCAACCAATAACAACCATTAAAAAAATTGAATCAGTTATAGTTATATTCTGGTGAAAAATGATAATAATTAAATTGCTAGATTCCTATCTGTGTATTTCATCTACCATGTATTTCATGCATCGAAATAGTATTAACACTGTAACCGATTTTAGCTACCTACTACTTGTCCGATAGGCGTTGTTACCGCACAAGCCAATGTTGTTGGCACAACGAGACAGTCAGCCTCTCTATAGGCCTGAGAATGTGCAGTCAACCTCTCCCCAGAGGTGACCCATCGCCGAGATAGCGCAGACAACTGGTTGTAAGGAACAATCCTCAACTTTACCAACTGTGGTGAGCCCTCGGCTCAGACATATACTCGGTGCTTTCGAGTGATATAAATATTTATTCCTTCACAGAATAAAAATGTTGCAATCCAAGTAGCAAGTACAAACTGCTGCAGGGCAATGCAATGATCTGCACAAAAGCTCTGCCTTTTATAGGCAGAGTCACAGGAAGTGACAAGAAGTGTTTCTACTAGTTTGCCAAACACTCCAATCACACATAAGAACAATACGAATACACCAATAGAATGATACATAAAAATAGCAGCCAATGTGATGTGAGTAATTGGATTAAAGGTAACTGGTGCCCAAAAGTGAGGGGAGGAGTTTATAGGCATTCTAGCCAGTAATAGTTAAGTATTTCTTTCTCCATAGGTTCTTGGTCTTTCTTGGCCTTGGATCCTACTTTCTTGACTTCTGAGGGTAGTTAGCATCTGGTACTGGTTATAGAAGGTCTTAGGCTAGTCTTCATCACTCAGGTTATGTCAGCCATCTTGCTGCCGACCCAGAATAGCCAACCAGGGCCGGGTATCAGATACCCTGTGCCGGTATAGTACGATAATGGGTCTAGTGCATGTAATTTAGCAACTATATTAACTGCAATTAATTCCAGGCTTTGTTAATTGTTTTCTTAGGCTTGCCTAATGTCTACAGACTATCAGGGGGACCTCTGATAAGCAGTGGTCACAGTTGGTGACCAGTAAAATCCACTACAATACTGAACAATAGTTCTCAAAATTGTAAAGTTCTGTTTTAAAGCAAATTGAAACTAAAAAAATTATCAGTTAGTTTGAAATCGTGTTTCTTTAAATAAAACAAAATGCAACTGGAGCTACTGATGAAAAGTACATGAAATTTGGCAGTTAGATGTTTCAAAACAATCAAAAATGCCTTAGTACTCTTGTTTTGATCAGAACTTTTAAGTAAGGGATGGTACAGTTACCAGCCAACCTTCTACTCACTTTGTGAGATTTAGATTGCTAGCTTTTTCTCCTATTAAAATGAACCAAATAATTTTGCAATTAAAATCACAATTTCAATGCTTCATAAAATTTTAGTTTACTTTATAATTAAAAAGTAAATTAAAGATGTAACATTGATCTGTTATTTAGAGATCTTCATTAGCGTAACTAAAGCTGTTATTTATTGATGCTCTGTAATCTTGATGCCCTGTAATCTACTTTTTGTTTTTGGTATCAGAATGTAGCAAGCACAAAAATGCATATATGCAAAAAATTCTTAATGTAGACCTATTTGGCCTTTTGGACGGGTTTTGTCTAAAATAGACCAGAAAGCGATTTTATTGGCAGCTGGTAGTTGATATGTAACAAAAATTGTTTTACATCCTCTTTTTTTACAAACTGAAATAATAAATTATTACATTTTTTATGATCTTGATACACTTTGTTTATGTAAAAACTTGATAGAACAATTTAGGTTTGAATAGAAACATGAACAATTCAAAGTTGATGTAATAATTTAAATAATTGTTGGCTTTTTTGTATTATACAACAAGGGCAGGACTGTTCAAAAGCAGCTGAATGCTACCAGCTAATTAACATCTATGCTTTAGATGTTTATTGTTCCAATATTTTGCTCAACTTTGTATATTATTAGGAAACGAAATGTATCATACAGATTCTGTAAATAGATATTACAAAATGTAGGTGGAGTTGTCTTCTCTTCTTTATTTTGTAATTGTCAGCCCACGAGTCTTTTAAATGTATAATTAATAATTAATAATAATTATTCAAGGGTTGCTTTTATTGGAGGGAGATAATATATTTGACTCAAAGCCAGTTATGGAAATATTCATAAGCATAATTTAGAGTAATATTTGGGTAGAGCTTGGAATTAATAAATATACATGGCATAATAACTACCCATTGTTGTTCTGTATTACAAAAGTTAAGTAGTTTATGTGAGCGACTCATCACTATAGAGTAGTTGTATGTCCTTGACCCTTGGTAGCAAGCGAGAGCATATCTGTCACCATTTTAAAGTTGTTCATAGAAAAACACTCTTACCCTATGTAATGACTATTTGGCATACGGTTACACAACAACACATGAGTTTCTCATGTAATCCAACCAGGTACAACATAACATATCAGGAAAAAACTGTGTAACACAAAGAGAAGTTTGCTGGGCAAGGCTTTGCCTGCTACAGAACTAGGGGTGGATGAACCCCCAGAAGCATAGTTTTGAGTGGATCCAGCTTGTATAACATTTGGTTTGGCTGGTTTTAAGGGATTGTCTGCACCTGTATTTACTTCCGGGATATAATATTCTTCATCATCGTAGTTGAATGGAACGTTAGCGAAGTTGTTACCACTCCCCTCAAAGTAATGAGGCTTCAGGTACGCCTACAAAAGAACACGATTTCGTTGATTGATAAAAAAGAATTAATAAATATCGATTAAATTTATTGCCGGTTTGATTATTTATTACAATGTGTTCGGTGAACAGAGGTCGTGAATACTCTCAAGGTTTACATACGTTGTTTGGTTTATTGTTGTTTGATGGAGTGAATGGTACGGCTATTGGTTTATCGTCATAGCTAAACAACGATCCAGAACCTTCTTGGTTATTTTTTCCTCCACCATTTTGTTGGTTTGGTTTTCTTGGCTTTGTTCTACAAAGTTTGTATGTATTATAAGCAGCAATAACTTCAGAGATAAGCAAAACATTTTTAATATTTAATTGTTATTACTGGTTATTAATAAATAATTTAACAAACTTCTGATTTCCAATTGGAGCGATTTTTATAATCTGACTGTTCCAGCCAGATCCAAGGGGCGTGGCTTCATCAACATCACCATCTTCGCTGTCTAATGGGAAATAGTCATCGCCACTTGATCCGGAATAGACTGTATCACTGAAAAAAATACCCAAATTTATAGCATTTTTCCTCTATTCACTAGGGCTCTGTTTTAATTGCAATTCATTGTTAAAAAGCAAAATCCTAGTTTCTACTTACGCTTTAATTATTTCTTTTTGTTTTGGTGTTACTGTAGTTACAACCTTGACACTACCACCTCCTCCATTCATGGGTGTATCCGGTGATAAACTGTTTGCGACTGAAACTGCAAAAATAACACTTTTCATTAAAAACAACAGTCAAATAGGCTATGGGGATAGCACCAATAAGAGTACCTACGCCAGCAGTCACATGATTTCCAGGTACTTGATTCTATTGGCTGAAAATATAAATAGACTAAACTTTTTCTATCTGTTTTGAAGTAATACGCCCCAAACAAACATTCTCAAAATGAGTACAAAGGTTATGATTTTCGAGCCCATCAGTGACGCTTATTTTATAGACAACAGAGACGGACTGTAGTCGGTGGCACTGATGCTACAGTCATAAAATTTTGAATAATTTTCAAAATCTATGGTCACAGTATTTTAGAAAATTTGGGTTTCTATTTTTTAAAAATACCAAAATGATTGCCACTTTTACGCTAGTCCAAGATGCTGATATAAATTCTTTGGCAAGTTTTAATAATTTCTACTTCAAAATTAATTTTTTCCTTTCTTTGATTTTAAAGCAGATAGACTAGGATATAAGAACAAATTAAACAGCAAATCCGAAACACATCCTTGAATGTAATTCAATCCAGCTATAAATTGTTTCTGGTAAGTGGAGCCTATTGAGAAAGGCGGTCGCTATTCCCATTAGCCTTTATATAGAAGCTACATTAGGAGTTATCTATCCACTGCTACACTAATACAAAGAGCACATAACTACCAATGACAATATTATTGTATACAGTTGTACAATGCAGGTGAAACCAAAAGCTAGGCAACCAAACAATAGCATTACATGGCAAGCGACAAAAGGTGAGTAGCAGGCATCTTGCAAACGAAACAAATAGCAAAGGTGAAAAATTGCAGCAGTTAGACTAACGTTTGACAGCGCTCAGGCTACCAACTGTTAAGTTCACTGGCTACAAACAATACAAGTTGATACTTTGTGACTCCATTTATACATTTAAGAAAAATTTCGTTTAGCGTCGATATGTAACACAGATGGAATCTCAGTGTATCAAAATGTTTTGGTCTAATATTTAATCACGCTATTTACCTGGTAGGATCGATACTGAAAGCACACATTGATAGCATAATAGACATATAATTCGAGTAACAACATTGATCTAAGTTTCTATGCAGGGAACGTTTAGCTTGGGGACTATAGCTATGGAAAATAGAAGTGGATTAAGTCATTGTCTAAAGAATAAATACATATGTGATAAACTAAAGTGTTTAGCATAGACATGTAACTAGATCCGTATACTTACTATCAAAGTCCAACCAATCTACGTCTATGCCCAGTTTGGCATTGCTCATATGTTTAGTAGCTTTCTTAAGTTCTACAATTTGTTCATCAACGAGAGAGTTGGGGAGGTCAGTGGACACCCAAACTTCTGGATTCTGTGTGTTGACAGCGAGTCCATGACCCATTGTTTTCTTATCATAACTACAAAGAAATATAAAATAGAGAAAAATAATAATTAAAAATAGTAAAAAGAAAGTAAACCACGTTTGATTATTGTCATCAACAAACCTTCCTTCATCTTCTCCATTCCAGCAGCGACTGGAACCTTTGTTGGCAGTAACTCTTCCTTTGCACATGGTTTCTGGCAGGTCCGTCCATATTGTTTTGACATCTCCAATTTTTGATCTGATGTCTCTAAAAACAAATACAAAAAGATGTTTTTTAAAAACTCTGAAATACGCTAACGTTATCGCGACAGAGTTATAATACGGTAAAAGTATCCTACTATAAATCAAAACAAACCAAAGGTTTCAGTTTTTATATAAGTATTGCATTGATGCAAATTAGAAGTTTAGTTGTAAAAAAAATGCAAAACTTTTGATTCAATAACAAGAACCTAAATTTAAAAAACAACCAGATGTCCATAGTCAACATTCAGAGATGAACACTGAATGGCCGATTTTTATAGTGACAACTTCTGAGCAAGCAAACTGATCATCCATTCAACCAAATAGATTCAGTTTTGTTTTAAAATGCTTCAAAGTGGTCTGTTTAAATGGAAAGCTAACTTTTCATAACCTAAACTTATATGCAGTGCTTGGCAAGATAACAATTTCATGATCAGAAAATTTATTTTAAGACTTTTGTAGGTATTTCAGTTTTTCGGTATCCTGAGTCCAGTTTTCGCAATTGTTAGTAGTTTATTATTGTGTACAACCATTGGAATTATTCAAAAAATAATCTTTTCACTCAAATGGTCTAGTATTGGTTTATTAGAATCTTTTTTGATTTATCTTCCCTTACATTAAGGAAAACATTTTTAAACTCATGAAAATCTTTGTTTTGAGAACAAATTACAAGTTTAAACATTGACTTTACATCTAAATGGTTCAACATAGTTTTTGTATAGCAAGTTTCACCGCTCTCAGTGTAGTCTTGTGGGCATGTAGAAGCGTGGACAAACACACCAACAGACAAAAGGTTTTTTCGCACTCATATATACACTGCAGACTTATTTTTTTGTTATATGTTTTATTTATTAACCAGTGAGTCAACAAAATAGTCTAGATAATATTTAGTGATGATTACTAGTTAATTACTGATATTATTTTAGTTTCTTAAAGTAAACTTAATTTTGAGCGAAACCATTTACCGAAAATACGGAGACCGAGATCACATTTAATTTGTTTTCCGTTTAATCAAAGTTTACAAAAATCAAGGTTGCCAGCATTATTTTCGGTCAGTAATTTTGGAATTTAGCAATTCTACCCAGTACAACCTGTATTTTTTTTTTAAAATCATTATGTAACGTTTTTATAACATGTCATATAATTTACCCCACAAGCTCCTTCAACGAGTTTTTTTTGGATGAAAGAGGCACAGGTCTAGATCCTCTGGGTTTAGACCTAGTTCCTCTTTTGTTTCTCCTTCCAGGAGGGGGAGGTTGCCCACACATTTTATTTGACATGACCTACAATTAATGCAAACCTTAGACTTGAAGGTTCTGTCAGACACAAAATCGGGTTTTTTAATAATTAAAACGAAAAGGAAAAGAGATTTTAATGTAATGAATTGTTACCTGATCACTGATGGTTTTGCTAGCTCCATGATACTCCATGATAGCTGTAGATATCAGGTCTTTAAGGGGAGTGATCACCACCTCAATGTTAAATGAGCCCGCTCCTTCTAGTCTCTCAGCTAAGCTATCCATCGTTTCTTCAAAAGTGAAAAAATGATTGTGAAGCTTGACGGTGGAAAAGAAATGCTGCGTAAGAGCTTTACTCACAAAAACAAACTACACAAACATTTTGTAGCTACATTTTGGGCTAACTCGGGATAAATATGGGGCTTGGTAGAATGCGATACCTTTACGGGTTAAATAGTTGCTGATAATTGGCAAACTAGGTAAATCACCTGCAAATTTTAAAATTCTAAAACCGTTAAACTAGATCAAAACTCTGTTTTCTAGTTCAGAGCAAAAGTTTAACACAATTAAATTTTTTAACAGGGTAGGAGTAGAGAGGGGTAGAGAGAGGTAGAGAGGGGTAGAGAGGGATATAGAGAGGGGTAGAGAGGGGTAGAGAAGGGCAGAGAGGGGTAGAGAGGGGCAGAGAGGGGTAGAGAGGGGCAGAGAGGAGTAGAGAGGGATAGAGACGGGTAGAGAGGGGTAGAGAGGGGTAGAGAGGGGTAGAGAGGAGTAGAGAGGGGCAGAGAGGGGTAGAGAGGGGTAGAGAGGGGTAGAGAGGGGTAGAGAGGGGTAGAGTGAAGTAGAGAGGGGTAGAGAGGGGTAGAGGGGGGTATAGAGGGGTAGAGGGGGGTAGAGAGGGGTAGAGAGAGGTAGAGAGGGGTAGAGAGGGGTATGGAGAGGTAGAGAGGGGTAGAGAGGGGTAGAGAGGGGCAGAGAGGGGTAGAGAGGGGTATAGAGAAATAGAGAGGGGTAGAAAGGGCTAGAGAGGGGCAGAGAGGGGTAGAGAGGGGGAGAGAGGGGTAGAGAGGGGCAGAGAGGCGCAGAGCGGGATAGAGACGGGTAGAGAGGGGTAGAGTGGAGTAGAGAGGGGTAGAGAGGGGTAGAGAGGGGTAGAGGGGGATACAGGGGGGTAGAGGGGGGTACAGGGGGGTAGAGGGGGGTAGAGGGGGGTAGAGGGGGGTAGAGGGGGGTAGAGGGGGCTAGAGGGAGGTAGAGAGGGGTAGAGAGGGGTAGAGAGGGGTAGAGAGGGGTAGCTAGGGGTAGAGAGGGGTAGAGAGGGGTAGAGAGGGGTAGAGAGGGGTAGAGAGGGGTAGAGAGGGGTAGAGAGGGGTAGAGAGGGGTAGAGAGGGGTAGAGAGGGGTAGCGAGGGGTAGAGAGGAGTAGAGAGGGGTAGAGAGGGGTAGAGGATGAGAAATAGAGCTGTCTGGGAAATATTGGGGGCGAGGATAGTGCTATTTGACGTATTTGAACGTGCTACGTATTGTTGTTATTGCTTGTTATTGTCGATTAAAACATGGATGATAGCTAAAAATATTGTTGTCTTTCAACAGACAATAACAATATTTTCTTGTGAAAAAAAATGGAATTAGAATTTTGACAACTGGACAAAATCAAAATACAGAACTGCTACAGCCATGTTTCCACCAGTTTAAGCGTTCACTTCATACCTTGGTAGGGAGATCTGCTCATATATTACTACTAGAGTTCACTTCATACCTATGTACTTTGTCCAGCTTGGCTCTAGTTCTGCTTGGTATGCTAGGCAACCCTTCATTACGTTCAGACAATATTCATAGCAAGGTCGTAGAGAGGTCAAACCTTGGCAAACAGAGCAAAATGACTGTTTAGTGTAGGCCTCTTCGCAGGAATCTGTTGCTTCAAACTACAATGAGATGCAATACTTAGTAACTCCTAGTCAGAATGAGAAACATAATTTATATAAAAATAAATAATAGCCTGCAAGCTCTCACCTGTGCCATCTTGAGGGCGACATTACGCCCAACCGCTAATCCTTGCACAAAAGTTCTAGTGGCTACAAAAGCTTGTCTGATATTCTTTGTAAGTGTGTGCGGAGTTATACCAAATGGCTTGAGGTCATCCATATTGTTGGCAACGCATTGCAGATATGAGTCACTAAATTCATATTGTGGACTTTGTAGCGCAAACATCCTCACGAATATGTCTTTGAAAAACTACAAATGAATAAAATTAATGGAGTTGTCTTCTCATTGTGAAGATTTGATGGTTTGTTGGAGTTGTCACCACTCTATGTTGCGCGGATACATGTGGTCCTTGTTGATTACAGACTCCCTAAACGGATATAAATAGCAACTTCTCACTTGTCTAATTAATGGAAGAGCTAGCCTAGCTATATTGATCAAAGTAATACAAACAAATTAATAATTAACATCAGCGTTTGATATTCAAAGCAATGGCTAGTTGCAAGTCTGCGGTATGGACATTTTTCACAATTAGCAATATCTTTACGTGCAATAGAAGTTGTTTCCTGCAGGTTATACTAGACATGTTTTTGCACAAGTGCAGAAAAGGTATCAATAAGTAACTCGTTAGAAACATTTTTCTAACAGACACGACAACAAACTCTGATGAAACAAACCTTCTCCATGGCATTGGTGAGATTGATATCTCCTCCCTTGTAATAGTCTCGGAAGTCATCGAACAGCTTGTTAAATACATCTTTATTCGCCGTGTACTGGAAACCATATGCAATGCTGAACATCTGATCTAGTTCCATTTTTGCTGTGTCCAATAACTCCAAGAAAAAATCTGCAATAAAATAAAAATATGGTAAATAAATAAAAAAAAAACATTAATGATTTAGACAAGTTATGTAACGTAACAAATAATAATAAATATTTATTTGGTATCATTTAATGTAATAAACAGTAGAGATGCTTCAATTCAGAATCGTTGAATCAGAATCAGCAAATTTACCAATTATTTACCGAATCTGCAAATACTCGAAATTGGTTTGCTAGCATTGTTTTTTACAGATCTTTTCACCAACAATAAATAACAGTCAGATTAGCTTCAATTATCCGTGTTGTTGCCTCATAGAGTAGCAACGCCAATTAGTACCAATGTGGCTAGGTTGCTTTTGCAACCCCTATTACGATGAGGAAAAGCAAAATCTGCCGTGTACTTAGCCTGTAATCCTAGACAACTATAAAATGATGGATCTCTGATTTAGCTGTATTCAAGTAAATAAGCATACTGAGATTATTGTTACACATTTAGCCTCAATTTTTTTGTAAATTGGATTAGATTGAACCCGAATCAGATTGGTTCAATAGCGAAATCGATAAAATCGGGATCAAATTGATGAAAATTTTGTGAATCAGAGGATCTCTAATAAACAGTAATTTCATACATGTTTACTCGACAATGATTTTTCATCAATATAAAAAGTAATGCAAAATAAAATAGTTTATAACTAATCTGATATTTATAAATAATAATTATCTTTTTCATCTATATAAAACATAATGAAAAATAAAATAGTTTATAACTAATCTGACATTATTTATAAATAATAATTATTTTTTTCATCTGTATAAAACAATGAAAAATAAAATAATTTATCAACAATCCGATAGTTATAATTAATTATTATAGTAATGGCAATTTTTATAATATTATTGATGCTTGAGGATAAGCAGCCCCTATTTATAAATCTCAGAAACAATACAAGCTGTATATGAATATAAATGAAGGGTGGTGATTCATATGAACCGATTAAATCATCCCCCACTGTTTGTTAAGCCAGTGAATGGGGCATTGTTCATTTGAAGACTCGCGCATTTGCATTTAGGGCTAAAATCCCCATGTCAAACAAACGAATAGCTTCCATAACAGCTAATTAAACAGCTTTCACTAAATTAGACAAACACTGTCACATCTTGAAGACCAGCAGTTAGATGTTTGCACTGCTATAAACCACTTGAGAGTCTGTGTATTAAACAATGGGACAGTATGTGTTCTCTTTAGAATGGCTGACACATACCTTTGATTGACCAACTATCACTACTGGTTGCCCTGATTTATTTTTCTGCTGCTGTTTTGGCTATTAGAAACTACATCCATTGCAAATAATTAATATTACTTTGGAAACGACTATCAACGATTGGTTTGTTGTTTACGTTAAAGGAAAGAGGTGATTATAATGAGCTCTAAACAAACAGAATGAGGGATATCGTCTATTAACCTATCAACACTTCAGCTTAGCCGTCTAGACAAATCAAATACTTGTACAGACAACTCCAAGAAAAAATTGATAATGGCCAACAAAAATGGTGTTTATGTCAGGTCGAAAGTGTAACGGTTTCAATCAACAATGTTTATGACATTGAGCTGGCACAGAATGCTATAATATAGCCTTAGATCTGAGCACTTCCTGACCTTAGCACCCTCGGGCATATTGAGGGAGGGATACAACTGTTCATTAAGTTCATAATCAATACATGAGCTTGTGACAGCGGCAGCTAGCAGTGCGTATGATTTAATTCAAAGCCGAGCTGTATGACCACTGATTGAATTACTTTCCAAGAGTAAATCAATTTTGAGCGCAGGAAAAGCAGATCTCATACTTTGTAAGACAAGAGGCAGTCAACAAACCACAATGTCCTCTTCATTGGAAGTCGATGAGACAAGCAAGTGGCACAAGAAAATTGTGCTTTTTGACCGATATAATGTTCAGCCTAACATTAGAAAATATCGATAAACCTTTGATTGATGAGTTGCCAAGTTAAAGTTAACGAAACCGGCCCATGGAGAAAGTTTAGGTAAGCTTTTTCTTCTCCGTTGTTTCATTGCTGTGAAACACTATACTCCGCTTACTCAAGAAAGGTATGACACAAGGTGCGTATGGAAAAGATTGAATCCATACAAACATGGAAAACACATATACATGTCAAGCAATCTTTCAATTTTCCACAATGACAAAGACCTAAAGACAAAACTGTCTAATGGAACTGACCCCGACGAAGAAGCCAACCAACGAGGCTACAAACTTCATGCAAGCCGAAGTACCTGGGGAACAAAGCCAACAAATAGAAAGAAAGATGACCACACAGATTACAGAATACCACACAGAGGGTAAATTTGGTGAGAGAGGGGGCAATGACTACACAGAGAACAAAAGACCACACAAAAAACGAAGACCACACAGAAAACAAGAGACCACACACAATACAAAAAACCTCACAGAATACAAGAGACCACACAGAATGCAAGAAACCACACAGAACAACAAGAGATTACCCAAAATCCAGGAAACCACACAGAAAACAAGAGAGTGTACTGAAAACAATCGAGACACCACACCGAAAACAAAAACCGTCAAGAAAAAGAGATTGCATAGGTTAGAGCAGTTCACACCTAGTGCGTGAAGGACACACTTAGAAATGAGTGGCTGCAAGAAGAATACAACACTAAAGTAGTCTTTTGTCAACCAATATTGTCTCTCATTCTCTAACTGCACCATAAATTAGTAACTAGGCATAATCTCCCTAAAGCAAATATATTAGCAACTACTAGCAGTGCCTATCAGTGATTTGTTTGTTTAACAGTCTGACACAAAGCAAACTGGCAAGATTTTGTCAAAGAGTGCTCCTGTTTCTACTTTTTTCTTCATCTCATTTCAATTGCAGTTTTTTCTCCTTTCTCACTCTTTCCATAGTCACTCACGTTATCCTTAGCTCAATTCCTACACCTCAACTGTCTTCCACTTATGTCTATCTATTTTAGGCTATCTTTTTTTCTCATCGTCTCTTTTAACTCCTGATCATTAAACTCGCGGAGATTCAGTAGTTTCTTGTTTCATTTGACTATTGTTGATTTTTGAGTACGACTAAACTTGTAATCTTTGTTTCAATTCAACCAAGTCCACTCTTTGTTGGTAGGAAGGAGCTTGGTACTAGCCAATGCTTACTAACTATCAATTAGTGTGGTACAATAGACAGGACTCTTGATATCTGTACTAGTATAAAGCAATCTGTTGGGCTCGTTAATTAGCCAATTTTGCATCTGGACTTGTGGCTAAAGTGGTTAATCAACTAGTGAATAGAATGTGTATTGTATTTACTTTCGGTCTGACCACTTGAAGATAGGGTTAAAATTTTGGTAAAATAATTATTAATCGCTTCTCTACCACTCACAGGAAACAAGTTTAATCACTAAAACGCTTGTTAAAATAAATAATTAACTTGAAGATTAAATCTGATTTTTTTATTAAAATTGTAAAATTCCAATTTTAACTTTTTAATAAAATAACCAAAAAATAAACACATGTAACCAATTGCTTAAAACAAAACTAAAATCAAATAATATAACTTTTAGGATGATCATTTTAAATTTTTAATATAAAGAAAAAAAAACGGTCAAGCCAAAAAAATAACGTACATATCGTTTTAATACAAGTTTCGCAATTTCATTTACCAGTTTTTCTTTTGTTTGAAGGAGGAAGGTAATATGAATCGGAGAAAACTATCAAATACGAAAAACTGGTATTTGTAAATGACTGAGTTTCTAAAACCAGCTAATAAAACCAAGAGAGCCTGTTGAAGAGACGATTATGTAATAGAGCTCTCATGTGTCTAGGCAGCTGTGCACTATCAAGTTTCTTACATAACTCAATAGAAGGGTAATTGAATACAATGGCAAGAGTTATAATTCTGTTAGTGAAAGCCTCTGATTATTAAGTTGTTCAATACAAACTCCTTCACCCATTTTCCCTCTCAATTTATCACTGTACTAGTTTCACTGCGCAAGTAGTTTCAAATATGTTTTACTTCGAGATGGAGAAAACGAATAACCAATCAGTACGAAGGGATGATCAACTCCCAGTGTCTACAGTCATGCCTATTCATGATGAATAGCTAATTCTGAATACAGATTTATTAGATGTTGTCAGTGCATTAAATCATAATGGCATCAATTTAGATTTCTGTGAGTCATCGATGCCAACAAGCTTATTAGCTATACACAATCGACTGAGAACACAGAAGTCTAAAAGGGAGAGTTTCAAGCCAAGCATAACCAGAAATACTGTTATGTGCACCGGTGCTCAAAATGGCAGAACAAGCTAAATCAACCCTGTATGATGTTTTCACGCCTCTCTGCTCTCGCCACTATCAATGTCAGAATGGTAACAGGTCTTCTCAGTCCTCAAACACATCATTTGGAATGTGTCAAAGTTAGAAACAAGATGTGACACGTTGATAACAGATAAGAATATGTCACAAACTGCTCCCTTTCTAACCACATGTTGGTCTCTGGTGCTACTTATTTTCATGTCAAGGTAATCTACCTGGAAGCCTACTACTAGCCGTTCTTACTACTAACTAAACAAATCCTTGTTATTGTGAATTACAGCTACCAGCTGGAAGTGTTTGCATGGCCCAGTGGACAGAGTGATGGATCTATATACGGAAGGTCTCATGTTCAATCCTCATATGCTCCCTCATTTTTTCAAACTACTCACAACTCACACAAAAGCCAGATGTCAGTGCATGTTGTCAAAATATGTTTGTAGTCGTAAGAGTATAACAAAGACTAGCTGGCACCATATGAGAGAGGATGTAGATATTTCCATGAGCTCTGCTGGCAACTCACCATTAAACTGAGCAGTAACTGTAATGAACGTGGCTCGGGTGAAATCTGTTGCATTTGTCAATCTTCTAGTGAATTCCTTACTGCTGTGTTCCACAAAGTTTCTCTCCATGTCATTTGTACAACACGTGTAACCTTTCGAACATATTGATAAGCTTCTGCCTGCGAGACGAAACCAAAAAGTCACATGTTAGACCAGTTCAGTTAGAAATTGCCAGATGGGGATGAGCGTTGAGCTGTTGAACAATAGGATGAGGTGTCAAAGAGTGTATGAATCAATGGGTCAATGGGTCGTTAAACAAAGAAAGTTGAAATATTATTTATGTCAGTTATCAGTGCATAAAGATAAATTTGTTGCAGTGGAAAAGTTTGTTGGATTGGTTTGGCATTGATTCATCTAAAGACATTTATGCATATTTGAGTTTGAAAAGTAGATGAGATACCTTCAACTGAAATTACACCTATCCTAATATATCTCATTTCCTACCCGCTAGTTATAACAATGCTAAACCATAGAGAATTCATACCTCCCTTAATGAAAACCAGATGCATGAATTAGTTAGTAAATCACACACTAGTATCTAGTGAAATGTCAAAATGGGCGGAGAAGCCACAGGGTTTAGTTTGGGTATTGATTTTATGACCAAGGGACGCTGAGAAACAAGGCTTTGCAAAATGTATACATGTATCATCAAAGTAATATTTATTATTCCAACCAATATTGATAACGGTTATAATAAATTATATTTACTTTGGGCCATTCTGTTTTAAATTTACCAATATTTTATATAAATTATTAATCAAAAGCAATTCTAAAGCCATCCAAATGTAAATCTGTATTGATTGTATCACTATGTCCAAGGAACAAGAACTTAACCATAAAGGCTTTTCTCATTAGAGATCAAAGAATCGCTACCCAGTAGAATTGCGAACTCATGCAGTAGAGAACTGCTATATTTTATTAATCACAGTCGAAAGCATAGATTGCTGATAGAAGCTCAATTTCACAAAGAAGCTGTTGCAATCAACAGCAACATTTCTTCTTTTACAAAAAAATAGTGAGAAACTTTTTGTCTATTTGCTCGGCAAAACCTTTATCTGCTACACAAACTCGTTTAATGCTAGCTACAAACATTCGAGTCTATCGTGTTGCGGATTGCTATGCAAATATGCTAACAATTGTGTGAAACGTATACTACCAAAATAAAGCTCAAACGTCGCTGAGGCCAGCTTCTATGCCAAAGTAAACAGTTGGTTCAATTCATGCGAGTGGCGGGTATGCTTCGTGCTCAATGTTATGAATTAGCTGAATGTAGCTATTGTAGACGATATTTTGAATATTACAGGTTGTATAGTAACAAAATCAACTGACCATACAGCTAGTGTTTTTATACAAAAGGTGTATGTTATTGTAGACTAAAGCAGGTTGTGTTCCGTTCAACAACTACCAAAAAAATTTTTGACAGAGAACTGTGGTTTCATTCAGCTGGGTGCTGCAATAATTATGTTGTCATGGCAACGTGAATTGTAATCAAACTTAATGATGTGAGATAAAAATTATTATAATGCATACATTATTTTAATGTCTGTTATCAAGGGTTGTAGTAGAAAATAGCATTCCATCTATTATTCAAACTAGTTGGTAATATTATTACTAACTGCCATTAAAAAGATTAGTAGGCCATTTTTTATATGGAATCCAAAAAAATTGCCTACTTTCTAATTACCTGGACCAAAGTTCAATTGGCCCTGCAGTAAACTTGCGAAATCTATGGATGCACGAAATCAGCATTTGACAGTTAGCTTAGAAAAAGACACGGTTTGCTAGCTTTGATCTAATACACAAAGCGTGTTCAACCAACGATCATACTGATTTTTTGATAACGTTTGTAAAAGAATTGAAAATATTCAATCAAATACAATTAGTGTCGTATTCGCAGTTTGAAGATTGCGAATGTTCATCAAGTTACATTTCTTTGAAAAATATTTCTCCCCATAATTTACATATCGTCTGCGTCAAATATCTGCTCGGTGGTTATTATTAATGAACTGCTCCGGTGACAAAGAAGTATCATCCGATACGGTTTCCATGAATCAGAGCGGATAACAGCCGTAAACCATGTTAAACCAAATTGATTAGCAAACGATGATAATTGCAAATTTGTGAACAAACAGTGACCAGACAGACTTGCTCATCTAACTAGTAATGAGGTCTTTAGAAATTTATGTTACAAGGTTGACATTTGCTTTTGATGAAAAAAAATGAAATACAAAAGCTTAAATTTATGAATGGTTAGCGAGGCGAGTAAACAGATTTTTAAACAAAAGAAAAGATTCTGTAATTCAGTTTTGATTCACTCGTGAGAAACTTTAGTCGAGTTGGAGTAATTAATTTTATACAACGCAAAAAAATCACAGTCGGTTTTTATATCAGCGATCTGGAAAACGTTTAATACAATGTACAAAAGGTTTGAACTTCCTCGAAATGTAACATAATTGTTTGGTTTACATAAGTAACACAGTTTCGACTTTAGGGAAAAAAAATAGAGTTATAATGTAATATCTCACCGCTCTTGGCTTTGCTTGGTACATCTAAGGGGGGATATCCGAGTTCTCTATAGGTACGGGCTACGGCGAAGCATTGCTCCTTGTGTTCTAATCCGTAACTAGCTACTAGCAAACTGGTCAAGATCAACAGTAGCTCCTTGTATGGATGCATTGCTTGTCTTTGGTGAAAGTCGAGTGTGTCTCAAGTTCTTAATTCCAAGAATCCATGTTAAAAAGATGACTATATCTAATGCGATAGCTAGAGAAGAATTTCTTATTGGTGTTTGACGTACTTTTGATGTATTCGCTGAAACAAGTCACAGAGTTATCTGTAAAACAAACTAACGACTAAGACTGATAACCAACTGTTTTAGTAGTTGGATTTGTTTGCTGAAATTTGTGAGGAACTCCTAGCGTCAATAGAATGAATTGAGCTGCTTACGGATAATAATAGGACAAAGAAAGAAAATTGTCATACCTGAGTAAGCCCAAAGCCTGTTGAATAGTCGTCTTCACCTATGTACTGTTTATCACCTTACTTGCTACTGCTGAATCATAGAATACTCAGTCACCTTGCCTGCCTAGCATCTATCAGCCAATAGAGACCACGCATCTGCGAGCACCTTTCATTCATTATGTTTTGATGCATGACCAATGAGCGGAAAGTGTTTTGCTTATTTAACCAATCAGAAACCTTCAACGCTACTTTGAATGACAGATTTGCTCCAGTTGTCATACCTTGAAAAGTGAGAGTATACAACTCCCTATTGTTTGCCCTGAGAGTAGATAACTCCCATGAAGTATTACAAATTTTATCAATCAAGTGTAAATAAATTTATTTTTACTCCAGGTCAAATTGTGCGTATAAGATTATACCAAGCAGTTTCTTTGTGTACAGACTTATATTCACAATGAAAAAAGCTTCAACCAACAAAATCAAATTTGAGATTTGATCCTTCAGTTCTCAACATGTAATGCCAAGACCCAATCCATTAGACCAAACTGCCCAGAATAGCAGTTGTTTTAAGATACTTTACTTGATGTCTGACGTTTCTGCTCAATTTTTGACACATCTGTCAGGATAGTTAGATGCGAATCTTCTCTTGTTTATGATAAAAGAGTCAAAACATGATTACAAACCGTCTGTATCGGAAAGCCGGCTTTAAATCGTCGACTCTGTTGATAGTTTCTGATTTCATGATATTGCAAAGTATCAACAGAATATATTGGAATGTTAAATATTTATTTACAAGAAAAGTCAACTATTTATACCATAATAAGCTTATCTACACCACTGTCACTCTATCCATAGCAACTTCTGATACAGATTCTCTCAGAGCTGATCCCGTGTTCAAACTGTTTTTATTACTTCTCCATGGCAAGCTTTCTTTTGTATAAACCCTGATTCGTTCATTACTAGGACTGTCATCCCATGCGATACTTTCTTTTCGTACGTTTGTTTCTATTGGCTGATGATGTGGACACCATTCCGCATGCATTTCTGCCTTTTGATAGGCTAAAATAACTGGTAAAGTATTGTATTTGTAATCTCTTTTTTGATTGGTGGAAGGAATGGGCTGAGTTCCACTACCATCGGAGTCAGTGCTAATACTGTCATCAACAGTTTTTTTCTGCGTTTCAACAGTATCAACTTGGTCTTTCATTGAGCATGTGCAAAGAACGCAGCTAAATAACATAATAATTCCCAGGAGCGTAGCCAGCAGTACCACTATTAAAGGGGCTAAATAATCCAATTTTACGGCCTCTTCAGTGTCCAGATGAATATTAGGATACCTAGCTATGGTTGTGGATATCATTGACTTGTCAGTGTCTACTACTCTCGCTTCTTCGGAGGTAACAATAGTCAAATGAAAGCTGAACGATACAATGATGTAGCCCAGTTTCCTACTTCGTAGCGATAGGCAGTTAGACAGAGAATGCATATCTGACGTCAAAACTGGTAGATCAACTGTGATTTGTCATGAAACGGCTTGTTTCAGAATTCTCTAAAACAAAAATTGTTTGAAATTCAAGTTACATGAACCGAGTGGCCCTTATTGTTCGGAAATGACTACAGGGTGTTTGCCCAATTTTTTCCCTACCTGCCCTTCTCATGCAATACCAGTTAAAATTGCTGTATTTGATGTCATAGTTAGCCGTAACTTGCTTCGAAACAACAGACAAACAAAAAGCGTGTGAGAAAGAATTTTATTGGAAACCTTGAAGTTGCGAGGAGTGTTATGATTGGTCAAATCACAAACTGCTCATCGATTTTTTGATCACCATCAAAACCTGCAGATTGCCTTAAATAAAACGCTACTGATTGTTTCGGGTTACAAATACAGAAGTGTTACAAATAAACTGATTGCCCTAATTTTTTATTGTCCTTCGGTATAAAAAAGTTGTTTGTACGTACTTCCAATGACCCCAACACGTACTTTCATATGGCAAAATGATCAAAAAGGCCCCCTCCCCTCTCTTTGGTAAAAATGGAATTTACACATATATTCAATATATGTGATAGGTGCATTAGAATGATATTTCATAGGTCAGAAAACAACTAGGGTAGCGTCAGAGGCTATTTTTACGTTTTCTCCTCAATTTTTTTGAACAACTTCTTAGTATGAATGGGGGGGGGGGGGGGCCTGAAAAGAGCCATTGGGGAATTTGGTTGACACCAATATGCTGCACTCATGCCTTTGGCTTCAATAACAACTTAACATCTGCAAGGCGTGCTCTCGACCAGGGTTCTGAGT
Organism: Cryptosula pallasiana; assembly: GCA_945261195.1. Lineage (NCBI taxonomy): Eukaryota > Metazoa > Bryozoa > Gymnolaemata > Cheilostomatida > Cryptosulidae > Cryptosula > Cryptosula pallasiana. The sequence goes on along the minus strand of OX183132.1, from coordinate 39,339,207 downwards.
CCGTGGTTGCAATATGGAACCAGGATTTGATAATCTCCTCAATCAGCTTGACTTTGGTTGTAGGCTTGTTTTTACTGATTGTGAGGTTTGTTTGATGCCATAAGCTTTCTATTAGATTGATATCTCGTAACTGAGTTAGTCAATCCAATACAGTCACCTTTTCGTGTCTACACCTTTCTTTGACCTTTTTTGCAGTATGATATGGTGCATTGTCCTGCTGAAATATCCACTCATCATCTGTACCAAATATTTCTTGAGCAGACGGCACAAGTTTATTCTCCAACGCATGAATGTATCGTACTGCATTCATCATTCCTTCACAGGTGTGAAGGCGGTCATACTCCTTCATTGAAATGCATCCTCATATCATCACATGAGTACGGCCACAATGATTCTGTGTGGTGAAGTTTGATTCATCACCTTGGACAATTGCTCTACTGTCGATTGCTCATGAATCTTTGCCCATGCTAAAGGCTTTTTTTGCTGTCGCTCTGTGAGAAAAGGTTTCTTCCTTGGTTTACTATTTATTTTATTGAGAACTGTTGTTTTTGCTACTCCAGTCCCTTTGGATATCTGTCTTTGAGACAGATGATTGCTCTTTTGGTTTCAGATAGATGATGTAGCATGGTTGCATGCAAAAAAATTTGAGAACTAGGAGCCTCTTTTTTATAGCTTGTAAGTGACTTTTGTTCCCTTCTTGACCCATTAAGATGTTGCACGCGGAAAGTCATACCCATCGAAGTTGGAAATATATAGTTTATGTACTGTGGGATCATCATTGATGGAACAGGAAATTTTGGTGGGGCTATGAGATTATCAAAGTTTTACCAAGTTGCTTAATAGCGTCAAGAGCTCTTAAAGTTAATCTCTTTAGAATTGATGAGATACCATCAGAAGCTAGAGGAAACAAGCTTTAATTTGGTATTCATTGTACTTTATTTAAAGGATTTCATCAATTTTTTAGCGGCTGCGAAAATTAGGTATTTAGATCATGTACAAGTGATAGCAGGGGCGGTCCGTTTATTTGTAACACCACTGTACAATGATTTCAGATATCCAATCAAGAATAGAACATTATATATATATTTATTAGTGTTGTAGTCATGCCAACCAAACAATGTTTCTGTTGTTGTCATTTGACGAAAAATACTGTTGCTTACCAATAATTGGAACTACAAACCAAGTTTTTCGTGAATGCAGGGGAGACAATTATTCATTTACAAATTTAAGCCTGGTTCATACGCAAAGAGTTAACATTTTTTTTTTTTTTGCAGTTCGGTTAGTTTCAATACGTCTCATTCAACCTTCATTGGCTAAATTAGCCCGTGATCAACAATGCGGTACGCATAGGACATAGTGAAAGTTTTTATAATTAAACACCAAATAATATGACATTGTATATGCTGATCTCATTGCAAGTTTTTTGACGCCGGAAAAAAAAATATTTACTAGCTACTAAACATACTAACTAAACATCAAAATCTATTAATAACGACTAACTTTTCAGAATATAATCAAAATACTCACATATACATGTGCTAAAACCAAATATGGTGTACCTCAGCAACAGTGAGCCTATCTAGTGTGTGCACAAAACAAACTTACCCGAATCAACTCAACTGAGTGTATAATGCAATAGCGATGTAGCAACTTATTAGTGCTATGCCGTTAAGCTAGCATGGGTACTCAACTCTCTAGCCTTCCTTAATCAACTTTACATGTCACTCTATAGCAGTGTGTTGAACCCAAGGCTAATTAATAAACAGAAGGTAACTAATGCAAGTAACAGCTTAGACATCCTCGATTGGGTAATTGTATATTATATAAATACTTGAGCAGACTGTGCATGTACACACGCTGACTTATGGCAGCATTGCATTACATATGTGTTATGTAACTTCAGATGACTGATTGGTCAACTTTGCTAGTTGAATTTCAAACTTATGAAACTCTCAGTTTTGATAGATGAACGCTTGCTTGTCATGAAAAATTTTCGATAAATAATAATACTCAATTTTAATGACTCGCGATGCTTTTGACACACTCTGTAATGAAATCTATAAAAAAAATAATTATTTTTGAAAATATCAATTTTGTTGTCAAAAAAAAAGATAGATTTATCAAAAAATTGAGAAACAATCAAAGTTGAATAAAAATAAAAAGTAATGGATATCCTCACTATTTTACTTCTGACAAACAAAAAAATCAATAGTTGTGTTTGTTAGCTTGCAAAACATACACGAAAAAAATTAAAAAAAATATAACGTAGCAAAAAATATTCGGAAAAAGCAAGTATGTTTACCTCTATATGAACCAGTGCTAGCTTTCCAGATATTTCTCTCTTCAAAATCTTTCCCACGACTTGAAAATCTAAGAAAATATTTATTGAGCATGCAACAGTTCATGTCTTGAACTTTGTGAGTTACAGCAACTGCTGATAGCCTTAGCTTTCAGACACACGTAGTATCATGTCATTACGTTAGGCAGGGTGGATTACCTTTTGTAACTAAGGCTAGGTAGGTAAGGCAAATGAACACTGTTCAATCGATACTATTACTATATTGAGGATGCTAATTTGATTATGTACAGTCTATGAGAAAGCAAGTAGAAGTGTTCAAGTGAAACGCTGTATAGATAGACTTAGAGCTGATGGATATGTCTACTAATTAATTGCTTATAGCCTCAGGACAGTTTAATAGTTTACGGAAAAATTAATTACCCACCCTACACAGTATCTGAGAACTAGGATCAGTTAAGGTTACAGACACTGCGCTTGCACAGCATGCCGATTGAAAAATTTAATGTAATTGGTTTGATAGACTGTCAATCACGGAAATGTATTACCCATAATGCTTCAAGCTATCTTTATTTTTAATACATTTATGCCAGCTGGAAGAAATACTTTCAAACAAGTCTGAACTATTACATAATCACACAGCGTACTCATTAAAATGTAAATATATTTCACAGCGGTAACATCAAACCTAAATTGTTTAAAGCCGTCGTGAGAGAATGAGAGATGATATAGACACTTTATTTTGCATAAAATTTCTAGATATGAATTGTATTTATGGTATGGAAGTATTTGACTGAAACATTTGAACAGAAGTTATGTTCAATAAATTGTATCTTTGCACCCAAATAGTTTGACTCAGCCTTCAATTCTATCAAGCTATTTTGGCTATATCAGATGATTAAACTAAAGGTGACATGATAGCGCTGTGGTTTTGTTGGGAAATATATTATTAATTTCTCAGACAGTAGCGAGTATAAGCATGGCAGCTTGCCAAAAACTAACCTCCTATCAACTAAAGGCTGCACAGATAAAACAACATGTGCAAGGGACCTCCAATAACAAATACAAGTAAATTGAACAGAGAGCCTTCCTAACTAAAAAATTATTATAGATTTTTCCGAGTTGATACATTTAAAGAAGACAATTCCAAATTAAATATCTTTTGCTGTATTCACGCGACCATTTTGTTTTCAATAAAAGTAAAATATTTGAAGCATTTTTACTTATATTTACAATTAATTTATTGTATACCAAGCGTGACACGTTCTCACTAGCTTTAATGCACTACCAATCAAGTAAAAGTAAGTCTGTTATTCTGGATAGCAGACTCAACTAGTAAATTGATACAAACTAGTTAGAGCTGCGGCATATTGAAAAAGTTTTAGCAGTAAATCTCACCGAGAGCGAGATGGGGGGGGGGGGACAGGAGGGGGGACGGGGAGGAGGGGGCGGGCGAGGGGGGGAGGGAGAGGGGGGGGGGGGGGAGAGAGAGAGGGGGGGGGGAGAGAGGGTGGGGGAGAGAGTGGGGGAGAAGGGGGGGAGGGTGGGGAGAAGGGGGGGGGAGGGTGGGGAGAGGGGGGGGGGGTGAGGGGGGAGAGGGGGGGGGAGAGGGTGGGGAGAGGGGGGGGGAGAGGTAGGGAAGAGGGGGGGGGGGGGGGGGGGAGAGGGAGGGAAGAGGGGGGGGGGGGGGGAGAGGTGTGTAGGTAGGCAATTATACCAATCAAGTTTAAAAAACTAATCCATTCATTTGCTGCAAACACTGAATCATTTAGCCGAAATGAACCTGAAAATCATGAGATCAACAAGTCTATACACATGATACAACACAAATGTATTGCAGGTAGTATTCCCAGCTATACCCAAAAGTTGAGTTCGTAAAATTTAAGCATGTCAATAAATACCCCAAGCCAGCTTGAAATGGAATCGCTGTTCTTGAAAACAAAAAAGTATGACATGAATCATTAAAGAAAGGATTGTTAAAAAAAGACATTCAATGCCAACATAAGACCAGAAGTAAATAAAAAGATATTGAAAAACAAATCAGCAGCATCACCAGACTCACACTCAATTTTAATGGATACCACTAAATAACACCTCTCAGGGCATATAGTAAAGGAAGACATGCATAAAGCAATGCCATAGTACAAGGTACAAGCATTACTGTGATAGGAATGATAAGCCATCATTTTTTCCTGAAAAATCATCATTTTACAGAGCAGACAACTCCAAATTGTCTCACTGATCACTGTTTGTGACGTATGTGTCAGGTACTCGATCTGATTGTCAAAGAGTAACGCAATGCTTTATACATATATTTTTGCTGCTGTTCCATGTGTCCTGCAGCTAGTATGAAAGCTGCCAAAACAGACACAGCGTGACACAAGGGGAGACGAATATTATGATTTGTTTGTAGCATGTAATCTGTTGCTTGATATCGATTTCAGAGCTACAATTAGGAAGAGAAGCCCGTCCATCTGTGCAAGTAACCAGACCAAGAACCTTGGGCTTGTCCATCTGCGGTTTCAGCCTCCGAATCTGTCAACACAGCTGACAACATTAAGGTATGGAGGGGAGGTTATAGAGGCATTAGACAACAGTAGTAATTGTAAATGCACCTGATAGGGCTATCTTTTTAAGGGTGGATAACTCTTCATCAGTGAACTTGAGCATTGTGTTCAGTACAGGCAGGAGACGCCCTCTTTCGTCTCCTGACTCCAGAGTTGTGAACTGTAAAACGCATGCAACGGAATACACACCAGTCACCTCGTACGCTATGTCACCTGCTCCAGCTATCACACCAGACCACCCACCTCATACACTATAACACCTGCTACAGCTGTCACACAAGACCACCCACCCTGCACACTACATATATCACCTGCTACAGCTGTCACACAAAACCACCAACCTTGTACACTATATAGTATATCACCAACTACAGCTGTCACACAAAACAACCAACCTTGTACACTATATAGTATCTCACCTGCTATAGCTGTCACACAAAACCACCAACCTTGTACACTGTATAGTATATCACCTGCTACAGTTGTCACACAAGACCACCTACCCTGCACACTATATAGTATATCACCAGCTACAGCTGTCATACAAAACAACCAACCTTGTACACTGTATAGTATATCACCTGCTACAGTTGTCACACAAGACCATCTACCCTGCACACTATATAGTATCTCACCTGCTACAGCTGTCACACCAGACCACCCACCTTGTACACTATGTTCTTCAGGTACTCCATATTAGATATAGAGTTTTCTCTCTGTTGATTGGACTCTAGCCTCCTGATCTCCTGCTTGAGTAGCTTCACCTGCTCGTTGTACCTGAGACAGGTGGCCTCACTGTCGTTGAGCAGCTAAAAGGGAGCAGCCCAGCTACTTAAGCATGAGCTATACACTACCACAATGTATGCGTTCCACCATCATCAGCTTAATTTTAGTGAAAGTCCCTCATTAAAAATTTTCCCCAACAGACAAATTTGGCCAATCATAGAAGCAGTGTTACGATCCAACCAATAGAAAGAATGGTTAAAATTAGCAAATTGTGACATAATCAGCCAGACTTACATAGTTGACTGCTACATTCAACTGTTAAAATGGAATTGAATAAAAATTTCTCGTAAAATTTACAAACTCGAATGCAAGGATAAATGTTTCTTAGTCGTAGTTCTCAAGAGAGTAAGCAGCCAATCACATCAAAGAACTGATATCTTTACCTCTCTCAGGTGCTCCAGTTGTTTCTCAGCGAGGAGCAGTCTAGACTTCACTTTAGCCTCGTCCCCACCGCTGTCGCTAGCCTGAGCTGTGCTGCTTACGCTCACTATACTGACTGAATCGTCTTCTGCAGACGTCAACAGCTGCTCCAGACCGACGAGAGTGTTGGCAGCTCCAACCTACAGCCAGTCAAACATTACAGCTACGGCCAACATGGAGAGAAACGGCTGCATTAACAGTAAACGGTGTATAACCAGTAGATAGATACCTGCGGTTGGCTAGCATGTGATCCTTGTGAGGGGTTAGGGTGTTCCATACCCTCCCCAGACTCTCTTACATCGCTAGATGTAGCAGACAGTACAGCAGATTGCCGAGAGTGCTGACGTAGAGGCTTTACCTGAAATAGGACATACAGTTGGCTAGGTGGTAGAATGCTAGCGACAGTGACAGACATAAACTAGGAATAAAATACAATTAATAACACAAATACTAGTAAGATAAAATGACGTTAACTAGCAGATGCATTGTAGGTGATATCTGCAGCTACCAGATGCTGTAGGTGATACCTGCAGCTAACAGATGCCGCAGGCAATACGTGCAGTTATTAGATACTGTAGTTACCTGTTCAGGTTTGTTGTTCCCCTGCTGCTGTCTCACAGTCTGTAATTCCAATGCTAGAGAAGACTTCTCGCTCTCCAATCTTCCGATTCGAGAGTTGAGAATAGATACTTGATGTTCGTGTTCCGTTTGACTGGCCTTCATCTGCAAATTTAAGATGTAGAAAGCAACGATAGATTATGGAAAGCAACAATAGACTATAGAAAGCAATAATACACTATAGAAAGCAATAATACACTAGAGAAAGCAATAATAGACTATAGACAACTCTACCTGTTCCTTGAAGGTCTGAGACATAATCTCGTTGTGTTGTCCCATTTGCGCGAGAGATGAGGAATGCTCTGCAGATATTGTAGAGTTTTCAAGCATGAGCTGGTCGACACGCTGCCGGTGCACGCTCTCCTTGTGGCTCATATCCTGCGTCAGCTTGTTGTACTTGAGAGACAGCTTGTCCAGCTCATCCTGTAGCAGCCCACTCTCAGAGAGGGCTGCTTGTAGCTTGTCACTGCGCAGAACAAACAAACGAAGTGCAGAAATGTGTATTTATTACTACAGGTTCGGTTTTGTCACATCACAGTAGAGATGTTACAAGTGACAAGCTCACCTTGTTTCCTGTAATTTGACCTTGACCTGGGAGAGAACTTCTTGCATATGCTCCTTCTCCACCTTCTCACTTTCTAGAGCTGCCTCAACGGAGGCCCTAGTTTGTTGCTGTTTTAGCACGCTGTGAACTCTGACCTGTTACATAACAACAGACTGTAGTTACTTGAAGCCTATTGGTTTTTATTATTTCAGTTCATAACAAACAGCTATCAAGGTATGAGTACAGCTGTATATCGTACCTTGTAGTTGTCGTAGTCTTCCTGGACCATAGTTGTCTCTCTTCTACTGCTCTCCAGGTCACTCTGCAAGGACCTGTTTCTGTTCTCCAAAGTTCTCACCATCCGCTGGTGCGCATCGTGGGATGACTTCAACTTGTCTTCAGTCATATGCCTTTGTGCAGACATCTTGGACAACTCAATCTGTGGTGAGACGCAAACTGTAGCTATACAGCTGCCTAATTACAATAATTAAACACTGCGCCGCCAATCAACAACGAGTCACATAAATCTCCAGGAACTCAATTAAATGTCGTTTCCCTGAGAGGGAAAAACTATGCACTTACAAAAGCAGCCATTTTTTTTGACAACTCCAAGCACTGCAACCTTTACCACAGTAGCAATAACATTTATTTGTTCGTTCAAACTTCGCAAAATCAAGGCCAACCGGTAGTGTTGATGTATGCCAATTTATATTTTATATTATCGTTTCATTTATTAAGGGCAAGGGCAATATTTTCACTTTGATTAAATACTCCATCAAGCAAATAAAAAGACAATTAAATATACTGTGAGAAAAAATATTGATAAATATTTGAAAAAAACATGCTCAATAGTCAATTCATCTGGCCTGCTAGCAGTTATACTCATTCCGTGTCAGCAACATAATTCACTTCTCAAAATTTTATTCTATAATGTATTTATTGTATATGAACTATTATGCGCAGTGAAGAATAATCACAGCCAAAGACATGTAGGAAATGGGTGAGACCTATTTTACAAAATCGGTAGCACTATGTCTTTGAGTTACATATCATATTATATACAGTCGCTTCTACCAAGTTACACAATTAAGACAAAAGTATCTATTTCAGAACGCAATGTTGTCATGACGGCCGTTTCCGGCTTTTGAAAAATAAGTTGGAGTTTGTTTGTGTATGGCTGTGCTCCGAGGGCAACCCTTAGCATGAGTCTCATACGCTTGTAGCTTGTGTGAGTGGCACCCTATACCCTTGCCTACTGTTAAACCAGCTACTCTTTCGAAACAGCAAAGGAAGATCTCTTACTAGCAAGACTTCACATGTATTACAGAGAGTGCAATCAAGCTAGGGACCAGGTTATTTTATAGCCTAAGTCTTAGGCCAACTTTTGAGGCATTATGTGTATTTTTCTTTGCATATGCTGTGCGTTTTTTATTGGGAGTTGCACGCCCCCAAATTATCTTATCTCGGCAACTTTTGAATGGATGTCATTGGTTGATCGGTTTAGTGGGTGGGATTTTTTGTGTTTATTTTTTGGCCTAAGTTGATACATTAGGCATTTTCGGATCAAGAACGTCCATGCCTTGAAAAAATTGGCACGGGAAAGCGCTTCCGAATGCAATTTTGACGTTCGTTCCTGGCATAAATTCTATGCATGAACGTTCAAAATCAAAAGTTCACTTCATCGGAGTTATCTTCTTCTTTTTTTCTAGTGTCGCAGTGAATAGTAAAAAACGCATCCTGCTGAGGTGACAGCTTTTTGGTTATATATTATAAAAAAGTAAATAATAATTTTGATAATTATTACCAGTTACTTATGTGTTTTACTAATTACTATTTTTCATTTTTAACAATGCTTATTATCAGTTGGTTGGTGATGTTTGGCTATTTGAACAAGTGTTTTTTTTACTAACTAACTAAAGTATAATAAAATAATTAAAAAAACTATAAGAACTTATAATAATATTAATGATGATATCATTTGAATAACAGTAATATTAATAATGATTATCATACATTTTTCTTATATTATAATTATTTATTACAATTTTATTTTAATTCACCATCCTCAGTAAAATGTGTCCAAAAATAACTTCAACATCAACATGCTTCAAGACTTGTTATTATTTATTTTATTATTATTGTTAGAAATGAAACTTGAGGCCTCATCACTCTTGTCTTGTTATTGTAACTAACGTAAAAGGGCTCATTATTTGCAAAAATATTTATTATAGGAGAACTCTACGCATTCGGATCAAGAACGTCATAGGGTGGACGACCCCCTGAACGGTAAAACCACCGTTCAGCATAGCGTTCCAAAAAACAGGTTTTGTACTCGCCGAAAAACGAAAATTTCGCCCATTTTGGAATGAACGTTCTCGATCCGAAAATGCCTATTAACTACCCTCTTTGGACAATAGCTTTGAACTTTTTATTACATCTCAGTTTATTTTGGGTTCTTCTTATCATTGATAATTATTATTATCAGTTTTTAATTATTAGGAAGGCAGCACCAACAAAGACAACTTTGAAGAATCAAAAAATTATAATCATTATTATAATATTATTTAATATATTATTGTTATTACTATTTCTCACCATAAATGTTATTGTCAGGAGTCATATTCAAAGCAAAATACACACATATGTTATGCCCCAAAAGTTGGAGTAAGAGTTAAGGAGCGGCCACACGGAGTAATTTTCCCACGAATCGTGGGAATTTCAACGATTTAATTCGCACGAATGTGGAATTCTTACGAAATAGTGCATCGTGGTTTGTTAACGATGCACGATTCATGTAAAGTGAAAATTTGCACGATGGTTAATTTGATTGGCTGAGATTGGACTGAGGTCAAGATCAATTTTGGGAAGAGCAGTCAGTCAGATTTGTTCAGGCCTCCACTCGTTGGCCTCTGCTAAGGGATGATGGATGATAATTGTTACTTATAAATAACGTTTGTTAATAATTCATTTTAATATTTAATTATTATTAATTAATTATTATTAATTAATTATTATTAATTAATTATTTATTATTAATAATTTATTATTATTCATTAATTATTATTTAACTAATAATAATACCAATGATTATTAATGAATGTTTAATTATTTATCCTTGAAGTAATTCTTTATTGTGATCGTGTGCATTATTATTCTTGTTTATTATTATTATTTACTACACAGGAAACTGCCTAATAATCACAAAGGTAGGATCGGTAAAAGTTACCTTGCTGTTCTAATTGGCTGGCTACAATTTACACGCACAAAATCATTCGTACGATGTTGGAAGAAGACAATCCCGTGTGGCAGGTTATTATTCGTACGAATTTTTATTTGCACGAATTCTTGGAAATTTGCACGATCGTGTGGCCCCAGCTTTAGGCTAGTTATTTTATGCCAAAATCAAACAAGGCAGAGCATTATATAGACATCAAATGCTTTAGTCACAAGTAGTGAAGTTAGGAATTAAACTGCTGATCCTAGGTTGGTGCAAGTACTTTAACCAAAGACCTGGTTTGACTTGCAAGTCTCACCCCAGGTCACACCAAACTAGCACTTATCAGATAAGATTTCTAGTTACTAGACATGGCAGCGTGTCACCAGGCTTGGCAGCGAGAATTGATCTATCCACTGACACGTACCTTGCAATCCTCATACTGCTGCCTCAAGACCTCCAACTCCCCTCTGACAGCCAAGTCTGTATTTTTCGTCTCCGATGCCTACAGGTGAAGAGACCACTGTTAACTGAGGAATAAAAGTAGATTGATGAGTAAAAAAGTCAATGACTGACAACAGGCAGTCAGTGCTCTACCAGAGATCAGCTGACTGCTGCCGACAGCTGCTCACCTGCTGCTTTGCCTCATCCAGCTCTGCTTTAGTCTTGTTCAACGTTTGCTGAAGTTTATCAAAGCGGTTTTCCACCGATTCTCTCTGTTCGTCTGCAGTAACTGCAAGCAAAAACCAAATACTCATAGAGTGAACCTCGCCTCCCGCTAAAACTAGTAGATTGTAACTACCACCCACCCAGCTGTTGCTCCAGGGAGGTGCACTTCTGTTGCTCATGTCTGATCTCCTGCTGAAGACTGGTTATTGTCTCCACCTTCTCTCTGACTTCGGCCTCCAGCGTAGAGACAGTTCTCTCAAAGTCAGCGATCTCTAGATCCATTACATTGCTCTTGCTCATCGTCTGTAGGAATATCAACAGCATTTTGTTTATGTAATGTACCTGTAGAGCCTTTACTACACCCTCTCACTGTACACTACACCCCCTCACTGTACACTACACCCCCTCACTGTACACTACACCCTCTCACTGTACACTACACCCTCCCACTGTACACTACACCCTCTCACTGTGCACTACACCCTCTCACTGTGCACTACACCCTCTCACTGTACACTACACCCTCTCACTGTACACTACACCCTCTCACTGTACACTACACCCTCTCACTGTACACTACACCCCCTCACTGTACACTACACCCCCTCACTGTACACTACACCCCCTCACTGTACACTACACCCTCTCACTGTACACTACACCCTCTCACTGTACACTACACCCTCTCACTGTACACTACACCCTCTCACTGTACACTACACCCTCTCACTGTACACTACACCCTCTCACTGTACACTACACCCCCCTCACTGTACACTACACCCCCCCACTGTACACTACACCCCCTCACTGTACACTACACCCCCTCACTGTACACTACACCCCCTCACTGTACACTACACCCCCTCACTGTACACTACACCCCTCACTGTACACTACACCCCTCACTGTGCACTACACCCCCCTCACTGTACACTACACCCCCTCACTGTACACTACACCCCCTCACTGTACACTACACCCCCTCACTGTACACTACACCCCCTCACTGTACACTACACCCCCTCACTGTACACTACACCCCCTCACTGTACACTACACCCCCTCACTGTACACTACACCCCCTCACTGTACACTACACCCTCTCACTGTACACTACACCCTCTCACTGTACACTACACCCCTCTCACTGTACACTACACCCCCTCACTGTACACTACACCCCCTCACTGTACACTACACCCTCTCACTGTACACTACACCCCCTCACTGTACACTACACCCCCTCACTGTACACTACACCCCCTCACTGTACACTACACCCCCTCACTGTACACTACACCCCCTCACTGTACACTACACCCTCTCACTGTACACTATACCCCCCCCCACTGTACACTACACCCCCTCACTGTACACTATACCCCCCCACTGTACACTACACCCCCTCACTGTACACTACACCCCCCACTGTACACTACACCCCCTCACTGTACACTACACCCCCCTCACTGTACACTACACCCTCTCACTGTACACTACACCCCCCCCCCACTGTACACTACACCCTTTCACTGTACACTACACCCTCCCACTGTACACTACACCCCCTCACTGTACACTACACCCCCCTCACTGTACACTACACCCTCTCACTGTACACTACACCCCCCTCACCTTGTTGGCCTGCTCAAGCTCATCTCTAGCCTCGTGTACTTTTAGCTCCAACTCGTTTATTTTACTTCTCAGTTTGTCTTCCAGCAACCGGCTGTTCGTTTCTGCAGTCTTCATTTGCTCTGTCATCTGTAAACACAGAGAGTTATCTACACCACTCTATATCTATTCATACAGCCATCTTTTCAACTCCACAGCAACGCAGAGAGTTATACAACACTCTACTCCTAAACATAGAGTTATTTCTAACAATCTACATCTCTAAAGTAGAGATATTTCTACCACTCTACAGCAACACACGGAGTTATCTAGAACACTAACCCTAAAGCGTATTATAAATTATTCTCACCCTGGAAACGGTTTTGCTGAGGTCGTTGACCTCCATCTGTCTCGAGTCAGACTCTTTCTCCAAAGAGCTAACAGTGGAGTTCTGCTCAATTTGTAGGCTTTCCAACTCCTGCAATGACACGTTAGTTATACTCGAAGAAGCTATATCCAAACCAACCATTCAGAGGATAGTCATACCGGGTTACTTTTCCAGGATTTGCTATTTTAGTAAAGCTTGGAATAATAACTACACCTATATCAGATCACAGAGCCAACCATGAATAGCCCATACTAAAAACCATTAAAACACAGCCAGAGAACCATTATACAGCTAGCACAGCTGAACCGATAATTATCATGTGATGCGGTAAAAGGATTCATATATGAATTTGTCTCCAACGCAGATTTCAAAGTGTCCAATTACAGTTTTGGTAATAACTTTGCAACTAATCAACCAATCAGAAAGAAATTTGTTCTCCAAGCAGCCAATACAATTGCGCATCTGATTGTCTGTCAATAGACTTCTGAAATGTACTCTACCCACTAATAACTAGTCATAAATATTACACAAAAATGGCGCACCTGTGCAAATTCCCCCGAACACTTTAATAATTTTTGACAATTACAAATGAAACACCAATGTCTTACCTACTGACTGACATATTGTTTTGTTGATTCAGTTCAGTATTTCTAATTAATTAGACTTTATTTCCAAAGCTTAGTAATAATTTGTGAGTGGTTTGTAAATACGCGACAACATAGCCCAAAAACGTAATTCAGTAATTGCGGGTGCCATCACATACTACCAAATGTTTCGGCCAAATAAAAATGCGGCTTTTCTTAGGCTATCATTTACGGTAGATGCATTAAAAAAACAAACCGCAATTGTTTCTATTAAATTTTTTATTATTAAAATGTAAATTTAGGCATTTAAAAAATCATTTTTACTAATAATTTTAATATCATAATGGCGTCCAGCTCTACAAGTAAGTACCAAATTTATTCACTGAAATTCATGTTCAAAAATTGAGCTGCTCTGCCTACACTATACCCATCGATATATAAAGAGACATTTTTTTGCAGCTCCGTTCAGCAATGATGTAATAATCGTTAAATCTGAAAATGTCAGTAAGTAGCTGTAGGTAATCTTTAATTTTCTATTTTTAGTATCGAAAATGCAAGCGATATTTTCACAAGTGAGACTGACTGAAGCTGTTTCAAGGGGCATACCTTGACTTTTGACTGCAACTGATTAATAGACTGAACATTATTCTCTCTCTCCCCCAAGAGCTCAGTCACTCGGCCCTGTAACTGTGTGCCTGCCGTCTGCTCTCCTTCCAGCTGGCTCTTCAGTGCAGTTACATTTGACCTCTCAGTATCAAGGTCATCTTGAAGTCTATCGAAGTCCTGCTGTAGATGCTGTAAACAACGGGAATTATTGACATTTCTCAAAATGAAACTTGCAAATAATAATAATAAATAATAATAACTGTTGCGTTGGTCGCAATATGCCAGTTATCTGATATACCGAGACAATAGCAAACTTACCTGATAGTTGGCCATCAGGGTCTGCATTTCACCAACTTTATTGGATGATCCTTCTTTTTTTTCGACATTTAATTTTTCAATCTGACAAAAGAAAACAAAACATTATCAAATTCATTCCAGAAATTACGTCAAAGATCATACAATAATTTATAAGGCAAGTTGTTGAAAATAAAGAACAGTTTACAAAACATTTCCACCACCAGCTAATGTGAGGGGGCATGTTATAGAAAGTTATACGCATGAGTGGAGACGGCTCTTCAGCTGTTAAAATGAAAATGGCTCAGTAATTGAACTATGCACAATCTCAGTAGATGACCATGAAACTCATTAATTATTACCATTAACAGTTATCGAAATATTAGAAAAGCCATGAATTAGATATACGAGCTGAGAAAAATAAACAGTTTAAAATATACCTGATGCGCTTGTAAGTCTTCTACCTAGTAGACAAAACGTAACAGTTCATAAAAAAGTTCCCTTGACCAAAGCAATCAGAGTAATCTCATAGAACTTACGGTAGCCTTGCACTCCGCCAACTCCTTCTTTGCCTTCAGCGCAAAGAGCTTAAACTTGTTGGCCCTGTCCTCTAGCTCCTTCACCTTAGCATCGTTTGAGGCCATTTCCTGCTAATAACAGCTATTAATAGCAACAAGATTAACCTCGGACTAGGTTAGCCAGCCATCCAATAGTAAATAGAACTTGATAATAACCGGCTAATAGTTTGCAACTTTGACCATCCAGAAAAACCTCCGCAGTAGATACTTGACCACAGTTTGCCACACAAGTGCAAAGGACAAATGTAATACAATAGTCATAGAGAAAAAGTTGTAAAAATTCTTATCTAGTACAAGTTGGTCGACCACAATCAGCACGCTTCACAGAAATGTTAGACCTCAAGTGTGGCATAATGTCGTAGTAGAATTACTCAGTTAATACTTAGTATCAAACTAGTGTAGCAGAATTTATGATGGACCACTACAACATTTTTCTGCCAAAGAGCCACAAATTTCAGAAAAAGCTTTACGTATGCAGGAAACATACATCAAGACAAACATTTTAGCGGGAAAGTCAAAACCAACCTCAGACATGGTACTAGCTAGGCTAGAGCTACTTGTTTCCATCACTTCCTTTCTCGCTTGCTCCAACTCCTTCTGAACATCTACTAGTTGATTGGATAATTTAGCTATCTCAGCCTGCTGCCCTTCCATCAGAGCTGCATTTGCTTCTTCTTTTTCCTTACAAGTCTCCAACGTAGCTGAAACGTTTTTTAACTTGTCCAACAGTTCGTCAACAGAATGTTTATGCTGAGCTCTCTCCTCCTCCAAGGAACCATTGAGGACTTGGAGTTCTGAATGAGTGGATTCAACAGCAGCTTCTAATCTTTCAGTTTCCAGCTGGCTGGCATCCAACATTTCCTTTAGACGCAGAACTTCAGCATCATTTCCTTCAGTCAAGGTGAGCACTTGCTTCTGCAGTGTTTCATTTTCTACTTTGTGAAACGAAAGTTTTTCTGACATATCGTGAATCGTTTTGTCTTTTTCTTTCAATGTTTCAGTCAACTCTTTGACTTCTTTTTGCAAGTTCTCCGTTATATTGCTATATTTTTTTTCAAGATCATCCTTACCAGATTCCGCTACTGTGTTGAGATCGTGCATAACTGCTTGCAGTTTTTCGTTGTCATATTTGAGATTGTCCAATTCACTGTTTAATTCAGCATTCTGCCTGTGCAGCTGATCTATTTCTTTTTTACTAACATCATTTTCCTCTTGAAGGCTCTTTCGCGCAGACATTTCATCGGCCATCTGTTGAGTAGTAAGAGTATATTTTTCTTCAAGCTGCTGAACTTGACTTTGCAGCGAGGAAGTTTTATCTTCTGAATTTTTGAAATTTTCATTGAGGAGACATTTTTCCTCTTCGAGCTGTCTAACAACCTCTTCCAGACCTTCAACTGTTGTGATATACTGAGCTTTATCAGTCTTATATTGATCAATTTCCGCAGAGTACTTATTCTGTTCTTCATGATGTTTCTCAGATAAAACTAATTTCTCATCAAGCAGTTCATCATGCTGAGATTTTATTTCATCTCTTTCTTTCTGTATTTCAACAATTTTCGCTAGGAGATTTTCACTTTCATTTTGAACACTAGAAAGATTCTGTTGATAACCTTTCTTCTCTTCTTTCAATTGCATACTCTCACTGATCAGTTGATCCCGCTGAGCTTCTAGTTCTTCAAAATTTTTTTGTATGTCGGCAACATTTCCTACAGACTGTTCAACTTCATGCCTGGTATCATCCAGATGTTTGGCCAACTGATTTTTTGATTGCTCAAGCTCTTCGTACTTCGCAAGTAGCTGAGCATGTTGAACCTTTTTATCCTCGCTCTCATTTTGCAACTCAGTGACTTTTGCAGAAATGAGTTTAGTCTCTTCTTCCGAGCTGGAAAGTTTCTGCAACAACTCTACTTTATTTTCATCAAATGCTTTTCGTTCTTCGTCTATCTGATCTAAAAGCTTGTTTAATTGAAGTAGGAGGCCCTCTTTCTGAGTAATCACTTCATCTCGAGATGTGTTAACATTTGTGAGCTTTTCAGACATTTCCTCAATCTCTTTCTCTTTCTGTGTCAGCATTTCTTTGGAATCTCTTAGTTCTGTGACTAGTTTTTCGTGATGATTTTTCAACTCTTCAAATTCTTTTTTTAGTTCAGCATTTTCTGAGTTCGGTAAACTCTGCTGTTCAACTTTCTCATCCACATCCGTTGGTGCATCAGCTGATGGTTGTTCAGTTTGATGATCAACAACAACTGCCTTTCCTTGCAGTTTTTCAAGCTCAACACGCAGAGCATCGCGTTCTTCATTTGATTTCTGCAAGTCAACAAACGCAGCACTGAGGGACGCTTGAAGTTTGGACTGCTGACTATCACCTACTTGCACCTGGAACTTTTCTTGTATGCTGTTTTTGTTGAGTTGTATGTCAAGTTCTTCTAGACTTTTCCTTTGTTGCTCAATACGAGCTTTATGGCGCTGAATGACTTCCAGCAAATACTCAATTTCAACATCCTTCTCTTCTATAGAAGTATTGGCCTCGGCGAGTTGTTTTGTCAACTCTTCAACTCGATCACCTTCCTCTGAGCGACTGATTTTCAAAGCAGCAAGTTCATCAGACACATCTGAGGTATTTTTTAATTCTGTTCTTAGTGAGGCAATAGTCTCACGCAACCCTTGAATAGCTTTGTCTTCAAGGTCAGTTCCAGTTTCCTCTGTCTGGGCACTCGTTGTGACAAGCTGTGATTGAGGTTTAACTTTGGGGGTTCTTATTTTAGGACGAACATCTACCTCAGAAGTAGAGCTACTAGACTCCTCAACCTGACCATCTGGCTCAACAGTGTCTGCGGAAGATTCATAGGTATTCACACGGCGATTGAGACGCGCCACTTTTATTTCCAAATCGTCATTATCTACTCTGAGTTGTTGCACCTCCTTCTCCCTCTTTACACCTTCTTTATACAGCCTGGTTATCTCCTGCTCGTTAACTCGCATCGCTTCAGCCTCCAACTCCTCTACAGACATGTATTCTAGGTTCTGTAAACATTGAATCGCTTTTCTCTCAGTGTGAACTTCTTCAGGGTTTCCTTTATCACCTTCCAACTCTTCAATTTTCTTCTCCAGATACGCAATTGACTTTTTCAAATTTCTATTCAACCAAGCTTGCTCTTCATACCTGTTTCGCCAATTCAGAGTTACTTTCTTCATGAAGATATCCGACTTTTGCATATTGTCATGGTCTCTGGCCATAACCATACATTGGGCTTTGAACCTTAGAGCACTTGAAACCTAAAAATTGAACTTTGGTCTTTATTGGTGATGTTAACAACTATCCCATCACTTCACAGATTGGACCAGTGTTATTGGACCAGTGATAATTAATGAACGAGTTTCTCAATTGTTTGAGCAATAACTAATCCTGATACAACCAACAGACCTTGACATGCATTTATTCTCTCAAAACATACTGTATGACAAGAAAACACAAATACGCAAAGCCATAAAGTAAAGAGCAAGCATCCACTATCCACATATCAACCATTCAAACCTAACAATATCATCCCTCATCACGTCGTTCATAGAACTGACCAACGAAAATGATGCAAATTTTGGTTTATGAGTTCAACTATTCGCCGACAATAAAAATGAGTTTATCACTACTAACTCATTGGTATGATACATATCGTATCACATATTCTAGTATTAGTTGGTTTGATGATCATACATGTATGCTTTGAAACATACGATGATTGTCTGGAATATTCTCAAGTTTACAAACTGAAGAAATGTTCCAAACTCACCAGAAGCTTGGCCAGACCTTCCAGGTTTGACAACGGAAGATCCTTGTACTCATCCGGATCCTGATCAGCCAACAATTGAACCCCGTTGAAGAGGATCCGCACACACTGCTTCTCCTGGTCTTTAAACGGCAACATCTCGGAGCGCAAACGATCGATGTCGGCTGCATACTCCTGGACCCTGGCTATCATCTGGTCCCTTTCCTCGTGGAAGTGAGCTATCTGTTCATTGACATTGTTTTCTGTTTCCTGAAAGGAAAACATCATATTGAACACAGTCTCCTGGGGGTGGTTTCAACTAGAAGTTGGTCCTAAATGGTCCTATAACCAATTAGTGACAATTCTAAGACAAGCCTAGGCCCAAGCTAATCTTGTTTCAATTAGGTGGTCGCTAATTTAGACTGTCGTTAGCTAATAAATAATTGCTGCAGATGATCATTGTGTATTAGACCGAAGAAACAGTGATCGCACACAATATGCTTGCTATCGCTTGGTCATGTAGTTGCACTAATGCGAGACCACTGAAACGACTAAGATTTTCCTAGAAACGGCCGCACTGAAATTTGATTATTATTATCATAACTTTCAAATAGCCGCCTTTGAAAATTGTTTGTTTATTAGTTCATCTAAGTTAATCATTCTTAAACAAAATATATTGCTGCTATAAATGTTGTTGTTGATTTTGAGATAATTTGATTTACGAGTATTAATACAAATGTAAGTTAAACAATATAATTGTTTTTGGAAGAAATGGCCGCCGTAAAATTTGGTTTAGATTGTCATGACTATTTCAAATCATCGTATTTCTTTCATTTTCATTTTCTAACCTCAATCATCATTTTACCAGACATTATTTGTCAATATCTCGCACAATTTTTTATTATAATTTATATGAGATCATTATTACACGCAAATAAATGCCAAGGACCTTTTTATAACCACGAGTGTGGGGTTATAGGATCGGACCTAAATTAGTCATAAAGCAGTCGTTGGATTTTGTAATTGAAACGGACCTAAATTCCTACGACCAATTAGGTCTAAATTAACGACCAAAACGGCCTTAGGACACTTTTATGACGCTAATTGAAACCACCCCCAGGGCTACAGAGATGGCGCTGAGGGCATGTGGTGAATGGGCACATCACACAATGTGTAACAAAGCCTAAACTATGCCCATAATTGATTACGAACACTTTTTTCAATGATCCAGCACAGCTATCTCATTGGTAGAAATCTTCCAGGTGTTTTCACTAATGAGTCATCAAACGACAACATCAAATAAATCATAGATATTTCCATTTCTCTAAAACAAAGGGTGTCTATTCAAAAGATAAATAATTTAACAATTTTTAGATAAAAAAATCTTCGTAACGACAAAATACAGAGTAAAAAAAAATTCAGAGTCCCACAATTTATTTCTTAGGCACGAAAATTTTGATAATATTTCAAAAGTTGTATCATCTAAATTTACTCCAGGTGCAGCTTCCACCAACCTAATCAAAATAGTCAACAACGAAAAACAACCACCACAAGGAATGAACAGCGATGCCAACCTGGAAATGGAGCTCTAGGTTGCGAGCTCCTCTGGCATCGTTGACCAACCTCCTCTCCTGCTGTTCCACAGTGGTGGTGAGCTGATCATTCGCCTCCAGTAGCAGCTTGCATTTAGTCTTCAGTTTGGATGAGTAGTTGACCACTGTATGTATACAGTAATGTAGTATTATGTTAACAGCGCATTACGTAACCCGTTGCATTCAGTCACCAGCCTTCCCCCACCACTTGTCCACTACGCTAGGCCTTCCCATAAAGCACCACTAAGTCATATCCAGTGTATTTCCTGCTAGCATTCATCTATATACCTGTTACTAACTGAGCTAGCTGAAATCCAACACTCTTACACACAAGATTGGACCTAATGTAGCTGGTGGTGCGCATCCAAGCGTCGAATAATTCAAAACGCATGCAACAACATACATATATAGTTGTTTACTTGCTTGAAGACCAAGATATCTAGAGAGTTGTGCTACGTTTAATTGATAAACCTGTAAAGGCATTTATTTGACACACCAATCCTCTTTGTGCAAACTCTAGTTAATAAAACTCAAAACGGAAATTGGTTAAACTTTCAAAACTTGAGATTGTTACCAATTGAAAACTATTATGAATAAATCACCAACAAAACAAATTGGAGGCGGTATATTACATTTTATGGTGTTAGTAAGGTTTGCATGGGAATGGAAAAACATAAAATAAAAAAGTACAACTCCACAAAATACACATTTTTGGCTGAAAATTTTGTACAATAAAATAAAAAAAATGAGCGGGAAAATGGAACTTTTTTTATTCTTGAGCATATGTTTGTATTAAAAGACAACATCAATTATAAAGGGTTTTTCTGATTTTAGTTTTCACAATAAATTGCTATAGTCCAAAATATTGGGTAAAATACTGTTAATTAGGTCAAATATTTTTAATTTATAAAATAGCAACAATGAAATAAAAAAATTAATAATAAAGATTTTGTAATAAAGTTATGATTGTGAAGTTATAATAATATACATTATAATATGCATTATTTATCCTCATCTAGCCAATCAGATCTAACCAATCACATCTGATCAATCAGATCTAACCAATCACATCTGATCAATCAGATCTAACCAATCACATCTGATCAATCAGATCTAACCAATCACATCTGATCAATCAGATCTAACCAATCACACCTGACCAATAAAATCTGGGAAACCTCATCTAACCAATCACATTTAATCCAACACATCTCACCAACCACAGCTAATCAACCACATTAAACCAATCAAATTGAACCACTATTTCAAACTTACATTCAGAGACTTTTCGGCCGAGCTCCTCTATCTGCTTATCCTTGTCAGTCAAATCAATGCCCTGCAGTCGGATGTGCTCAAACAGCTGTATGACATCAGACGATGGCCCGCTACTGTCAGAAGATGTTGCTGCATTACTTTTTATTTTCTCTACCACCCTGTGAGATTTCTTCCATGACTCATTCTCCAGCCTCAGCTCTGTCACAGTGTTGTTGAGCTTGCGTACCGTGTCCCTTAGTGATTGGCATTCCAGCTCCATGTCTGTCTTTGACTCCTGCACATCCTTGAGGTCCGCAGCAGCTTCAACCTTGACAGCAGCTCCAACTACTGCCTCAGACAAAGCTGAGCTACTTACGCTAGTGCTCTCATTGGTAGACGCTGTGTCGGTAACCATTTCATCAGATGGAATGTTTGGGGATATTTCATTGTCCGTCTGCTCAGCTCCATCATCTTGTGAGGCCTTGAAACGAAACACAAGAGTACATTTTTAAAGTTAGCAATGCCTATCATACATTTGTACCACAATCCGTATTCAAATTATTGTGGTTAGTGGTCGCACAAGGTTGCCACAGCAATGATACAAATTACAATTCAACAGTTACGATTGGATGCAATGCTCACAAACCAACCAATAACAAACTCCCACCTCACAGAAATAACCAACTAGCAGTCACAGCTGAACTCACAGTTTGCTCTGACAGTTCTCGGATTTGTGCAAGGAGTTGCGTCTTCTCCTTTTCATAGACGGCCATCTTATCTTCGTACTGCGATATAATACCAGCAGATTCTTTGCCTAGCCCTAGTACCAGCTCCTCAACCCTCTCCTTAGACTGATCATTGACTGCTGTAGCCTCCTGCAGGGCTTCATTCAGCTTTGCAATCTCTGCCTGGAACATATCAATACTGTGTGAATCTATTGTATTGTGTGAGTAACTTGATTCTTAAGACATGAGTAACACTTTTTGCATCGTGAGGGAACTCTACTGTATTGTATGAGTAACTCTATTGTATCGTGCGGTTAGCTCTATCATATTGTATGGGTATCTGCATCTTCTGGTGACTCTGTTTATGGAAAATTCAATTGATTGGGCGCAGTGCGGGAAAACTCTTTGTGCGTAACTTTGAAAATACCGCTCAATTTTGTTTTGAAAATACTGTCCATCACTTCAAACCGGCTATAGCTGAAATCGTGAATGTCAACCAAAAGCAGTGGCCAAGCATATCAATTCATGGTCACTTTTATTTAGACTCACGACTGCATGTGGGCAAATAGTTTTGCTTCAGTGAACATGCTCATCTAAAGATGCAATAGAAAGCCCACTCCTCCAACGGCTGCTTATATGGTTGAATATTATTATAAATAAATAACTGATAATAAAAAATTATTTCATTGATGACAATAATGATAATTGATAATAATAAACATTACAAATAATCAACGATAGCTATAACAACAAAACTACATGTGTTTACACTGTGCAAATTGTTTGCTAGTTCATCGACATCGTCGGTCTGCAGCTATACGAAAATTTTGAAACTCAATCTTTACATTTGTTGCCATACCGTAGTCGGTGGCTGACGTGTCAGCCAATGAAAATTGGCCATTACCATGTGCGATGATTTTGATTGGCTCCTGCAACAAGATAATGAGCCGACTTAGTAGAGTTCTATGACACATTCACTGACATCAACAATTTCATACAGTGTGGCTATTTACATTGGGCATTAAGCCGATGGCATTGGCAACAGCGCAGACAAAACACTCCTTAATTAATATTTTACGAGACTTATTCGAGTGGTTTCGTACTTTCAAGGCAATAATACTAAATAATAATAAACGGTAATAATTAAAAAAAATAGTAATTTGTTGGCAATATTTTTAATATCAATATTTACTAAATCCGCTCAGAAGAACAATAACGTCTCAATTGATATATTGTTAATTATTATTATCAATTATTAATTAGATGAGACTGATACAAAAATTTAAACATATTAATAGTCCGAATTATTATCGTCGGTCCTTTGGATGATTTGCAAAGCAAAAAATATTTGTTAAAGAACTTAATATTAATTAATAACGATCATGTTTGTGAAATAAATAAAAACATGAGTAAAAACTTTTGTGCTTCATTAATGTTAAAATGGATGACCAAAGAAATATTTAGATTGGTGCATATCACAACATAAGTGCGCACTCGGTACACTTGTGAACACTGAAGTTCACAGCGAAATCGCCAGCTGTTCAAATACGTTCCCATCAATACCGGTTCCATATTGTCTCAAAACTGAAATAGGGCCAAGGTGTTTTAATACGGATACACGACCGATGCAGGTATTTCAGTGCGGACCAGTAACATGGCAGTAACAAATTTTTATGGTATTTAGTAGTGTACTAGAGAAAACTGAGCATAATGCGCACTGGCAACTAGTCGAGACCTGGCTAATATTTCAGTATATACGGTACATGTAGATACATTCCAGGGAAGTGTTACAATGTAATCTTTTGACCATTTAATTATAACCAACTACATGTATATTTTTATTACGCAGACAAATGTGCATTTGTTTTATATAGATTCGTCGTGTAACCCCACATACAACTCTAATTCACAACTCCATGGCATGTTACCTGCTGTTTATGAGTTGTCTCCTCATACTCGGCTCTCATAATCTCCACCCTCTCCTTCCACTCAGTGATGCGGGCCTCACACTCTGCCCTCACATCCGCAATGGCCGATGTTGACATCTGCCCCTACAACAGAATAAGTAAGGGTGAAAGACTGTTCACTTTTACTTAATCTCTCGGGAATGGCCGTCACCTCTCCGTACCTGCAGCAGCTGTTGATCGGACTTCTCCTGTTGAGCTCTGAAGGAGTCGTACTCCTCCTGCAGTTGAGATAGAGAGAGCTTCAGCTCCGAGTTCTCCGAATCCAATCCACCTAACACCTGGCTCTTCTCCTCCAAATCAACCTTCATCTGAGTGAACTCTTTCGTCTGCTCATCAAACTCTCTCTTCTGATTGGCCAGCTCTTTCTGGACCGACGCCAATTGTTCCTTCAGTTGTTTTTCATCTGAGCCTTAGATGGGAAAAAAAAAAACAAATGCTCAAAAAACCATCAACTCAAATTTTCTATTAATTTCTAGTATGACGAAGCAATTTTTCTTATATTATATATATTCTAATGTTGGAGTTCGGCTCTCTTTGACTCAATGTAGTAGAAATTGTTGGTTATTGTTTTGGGAGAAAAATCATTCGGTTTGGCAGGACAAAACTGTAAATTGCTCAGTTTTAGTTAATAATTAGCAGCGACTGTTTTTATATTTTATTTTATACAATCCACATAAAACCAATTATGATGGAGTTTGCCAGTAGTACCTCTGAAAAATCACAGCGCAACACGCTATCATATTTTTATTGTTTTTTACACAGCTACATTCATCTTTGCAAAAGTTTTACTACAATCAAACGGTAACTCCAACTCCAGATTGCGTGTAATATTCACTTTATTTAGTCGTTTAACAAAAGGTCCTAATACAAACCATCTTCTCTAGGACTAGTTTCGGCAGCCATTGGACTCTCTGCTCGGCTTCCATCCATTCCCTTCTTCATCTCCAAATATTTTTGTTTCAGCACTTTAAAATTGACGATGAGTTTATCTTTCTTTGTGCTGGCATCTTCCAGTTCTGCACGCGTTGCCTGGCAACAAACAGGGTGAATATCTCATGTCCACAGAAACAACGAGTTTTAGCTAGCGTGGTTAGAAAGTCACTATGCTTGTTGCAATGTAGATACTTAGTTGTTTACAATGATTCACCAAACTATGTTTGTAACAATCACAATGCAGCTAGCGAGGTGTTTCATAAATCACTGAGGCTCACACTGATATTCTATAGATACTTGTCTAGCTATCACATCAAACTATACAACCAACTGTACTATACACTAGTGTACCTGGTGCTGTTCATCAAGAGATCTATGATCTTCAGAGAGCTTCTGGTACTCTGTCTGTATGGCCTTGACACTCTCCAAGGTGCTCGTGTGCTGCATCTTTAGGCATTCATTTTCTTCCCTCAGCGCCTACCGAGTGACATACATAGTTTGAGGGGTTTATAGTAGCAACAGCAGCAGTAGCAGCAGGAGCAGTAGTAGTTGCAGTAGCAGTAGTAATAGTAGTAATAGTAGCAGTAGTAGCAGTAGTAGCAGTAGTAGCAGCAGTAGCAGCAGTAGTAGCAGTAGTAGTAGTAGTAGTAGTAGTAGTAGTAGTAGTAGTAGTAGTAGTAGTAGTAGTAGTAGTAGTAGTAGTAGTAGTAGTAGTAGTAGTAGTAGTAGCAGCAGTAGTAGTAGTAGCAGCAGTAGTAGTAGCAGCAGTAGTAGTACTAATAGTAGCATAACTATTGCTAAACAAATAAGCCTTTTCAAGTCATAACAGGCATATTATAAGTCGATAGGGACTGAGAGGGTATTTCTAAATTGTAATAAGGACCTGGAAACAGCTCACAAAACTAGCTATGGCTGGTAAATAAGTATAAAATGTTGATTTGGTTTTTTAATAGTAAATAGCAATAGATGTCATCTAAAAAAATTATCAAAACCAAAGTTGAAACACCCATCTCAAAATGGCATCAGAAAACTATTTTGTTATGATTTAAACTTTTGCAATCCCAAAAGTTTTTGATAATTTTTCAAACAATTGTACGTTATAATTTAAACAAAACAACTATTTTAGCAGAGCTGTTTTTCCTACTGGAAATAAATTTGTTAGAAATTTGTTATTGTCTACTTTTGGGAAAAAACTGTGTTGCTCAAGTCGTTTGGTACTTGGAAGCACAAGCAACTTCTTGCGTTCGTACTTTAACATGTACAAAAAAAATGAAAAACGTTAAAACAAGTGAGCTAAGATTGAGGCAAACTTGGCAAAAAACGAGGTCTTGGGGGGCACCAGTAGTGAAGATGCCGGAAGTCTCATTGCTAGGATGCTCAAATGCTATTAATATTAACGAAAATCTATCTTCTCTATTAAGATTTATGAAATTTGCAATTAACAATTCATGAGCAGTAAATAGGTACGAAGTGTATAATAATGACGATGTGTCGTTCATATAAAACATCTCAGTACGTATCAACTGTGTAACCAGGCAACGACAAGGGCGCACCTTCATTTATTTACGTCGGCAAATCTAAGCAAACTCGAGAAAAGAAACAATGGTGCCACTACGTAGTATTATGAGCATAACATTTAATTAATTTTCTTAAGTGAATAAATCAACATCTCCCCATGAAAAAAAGTTCAAAGGCTTTGCTGATTTTTTGAGCTTTCTCAAAACATCATTTTTGTCATATCAACTGTTTAAAGCTTCTCAAATCAGATAAGAGTCAAGCAAGTGGTGATTTCTAAAAATAAGTTCAATGATCGGCAAAGCTACTTCAGGTTGCATCGCTAAAGTGAAACTACTCTGCTGGGACCCCATTGATTACACATTATCTGATTGGTCAGGTGTTATTACTTATCACATCTGATTGGTCAGGTGTTATTACATAACAAAACCTGATTGGTCTGCCTTCGCTACTTACCACAATCTGATTGGTCAGTTGACCGACTTTCTCTTCAAGTTCTTGCACTCTACTAGCCTGGGTAGTTTTATCCATAGTAGCCTGTTCGAGTGTTTTCTGCAACAACTGATAGGCTTCTACTGCAGATAGCCTTTCCTCATCCGCTTCTTCATATTTCTCATTAATTTCTTCCAGCTTTTCTTTTATCTCTTCTGTTGTAAACGCAATAAAATAATTACGATAATATCTATGACTTAATATATCTGAAGTTTTGGGGTTGCTCCAATACTCTGCTAAGCATATACTTACCAAGTTCCTTGAAGATATTATCCTTTTCTTTTTGTAAGTTTTCTTTGCTCAGCTGAATTTTGTCATTTTGACTCTGTAGAACATCTCTGCTTTGCTGTACTTCCTCGTTCTCTTGTGCAAGTCGATCTTTCTCTTGTCTAGTGAGATTCAGCTGTCCTTCCAATTCATCTTTTTGTTGTAGGACAATTTGTATTTCCCCCGAGCCATCTGTCTTCTTCGACAGCTCTACACATAATGATCGGGAGACCAAATTAAAGAGAGAAAGTAGGTCTAGCTATGCAGTTTAATCACCCTTTGGATTGTCATGTTGTTTGAATTCTCAAGGTCAGCCAATTTCTTCCATAAAAAAATAATTTGATTGAAAGCACGGCCCATGGATGTCCACAAAAGAGGTTTGCTTGGTGAAACGAGACTGACCAAAAAAAAAGCCTGGGCAACAGCACGCCATCAGTGGTCTATTTTCTCTCAACTAAATACAAAGCTTGGTATTTCGTTCAATTTGACGAGCCAACACCGCCATTTTGAAACTTTAAGAATATAGTTTGCATAAGATACTAAAACAGATCTGCCTCACCATCAATTTTGGCTTTAGCTTTGTTGAACAGCAGAGTCTGTCGTTTGGCAAACTTGATCAGGTCTTCTCTGGAGAGGCTTTCTAGTTTGCCTCCTCCACCAGAGGGAGTAGACGGTGTAGACGGCCTCTCAGCAGACATAACCTGAGAAACTGTGTGATGTCAAAAGCAAAGCCAAAAAATAACTAAAATTTTTCAATTTCACAACAAATAAAGAACAGGCAGCGTTGGGGAAACATTGAGGGTCAACCTACCAGTTGTTGTAGCTGATGTGCCGGAAATCAACTCATCTCTTTCCTGGAAAAACAATTAATTCAGTTGACCAGAACTAAGGATAAAAAATTTCATTCCATGTTCTTAGGGTTTTGCAATCTCTTTGCTTTTAATGTTTTTAATTTGTATGAAAATTATGAAATGTGTCAGTGGCCATGCTACATAGAATTTACTGCAATGAAGTATTTGAGAATAAAAAATTCTGTGAAGTGAAATGAAGTGGTACTACTGCAAACTGTGGTAAAATTATAAGTCATCTGGTTAGGATGGTAAGAGACAGGCTTTATACATGAATGGAGAACAGCTTTTCCGATGAAGTCTAAGGTGGTTGTGAAATAAGTCGACACCTGAAGGATTGAACTTCTAAGATGGCAGAGAACAGTGTTTTATCTTATATTTTGTTGACAGATAGATTAGGTGTTCGGCTCTTTGTTAATCAGTCAGTACTAGCTGTTAAAACGGTAGCGCTGAAGATTTGTAGTAACTAGCAGTTTTACGAAAAACCAAAGAAGCTAGCTGTTGAGCAGATCTGCTAGTTTGAACACATTTGCAATATTTTCGCAGTGGGCATTTGCTTCCGTGCTCTCAGCAAACTAAAATTTTTAATGTCTATAAGTTCATTTATATTTTTTTTTGATAGCTTATATGGCTGCTTGAGTACGTCTACTGTCATTAATTAAATGTTATTCTGCCATCCAACTATTCATGTGTTTCCAATAGGTACTTTGCTTCCCTTGCATCAACTGATTGTACAGTAGGGTGGGAAAATCACTCATCGGGTAGTGGTGTACCAGTATACCAATTACAAAAGCAAATAAATAACTATTAATTTGGGGAAAAATGGTAATTTAGAGAAACTACGCCTCATGTGAAAAAGGATCGAAGCTATCTCATCTAATGTTACGAATATGACTGCGAGGTCAGATTATTTGACTATTTGATAAACAAACGGATTTCTGAAAAACTAACATTAACAAAAATGTCGGGCCTAGTAATGATCCATGTGGGCACCAGGGGTGGCGGAGTTTTTCTGGAAATTATTTTTTAGAGCAACTGATCACTGTAGGTCAGAAAAGAAACCACATCCTGTTCAGTTGAGCAGGTGCCTGGTCACCCATGGTTTGCTTCCTACACAGCTTTTCGAAGAGCAGAAGATGTGGGTGCTTATCAAAGACTTTCTCAAAATCAAAAACTATGGCATAGGTAGCGTAACAACTGTGATTTTCGCAGGCGGCATTAATTACAAACGAGTTATGATAAGTGGTACCTAGCTGGATTTGACCAATTAAACGTATTATTTTGCATGCAGTGTTGTCAATAGAGATTGACATCAATATTATTAATGAACAACAAAACAAAAACTGCCTGTAATAATTATGATAAACTACTATTAATCTGTTTAATTTAACAAGAAGATTAATTATATTGTGGTGGATTTCGGCGAACGATTGTGTGTGAGCAGATACACCAGGAGTTGCCTTACCTTGACTACCGAAGATGTTAGCTGGATGCCTAGCAACCTAGAGAGCCTGCACACCAACGAATCCTGAAGACGTGCTAGAAAGACCAAGCCAAGGACACTCAGCTACGATCGTTCCGGTGGCATTTTGTTTAGATTAATTATTATTTTTTGTTGTTCAAATGCGCACATTCACCTTATATATATATATATGTTTATGTCTGGCGCTTTTTTATGCAACTTGTGTTGCGCCTATTTTCTGTCTGTCAGTTATGTTTGAATTAGCCAATCACATTGTTGTAACTTTAGCCAATTAAATGTTGTGGATTTCAACTGCACATTTACATATTATATTTTATAAGTATTAGGGCAAATCGCCCAAGCCTCCAGAGTTCTTGGAGTAGTTGTGTAAAAGCTGAATCACTGTAAGCGTAGGGTAACGTTGTGACTCCTCGTAATCATTTGCTGGAAGTAGTCGTTTTGTCAAGCGTGCCAGGATTATTAAAGCACTTCGAAACACCTCTCGCTGTAAGTTTTGTATTGTGTGAAGAATATATTATTATTGTCAACTGCAACTCTCTTTGTACTGTACAAATTGTGAAGCAGAATAACACTTGTTAAATAATTAAACACTTAGAGATTAACTACACTCTTCGTAATTATTGCAAGTCTGCCTAACTCGATTGCTGAAGTTAACGTTGTTGAAAGTCTATCAATTGCTGAAATGAAAAGTCGTGCGTGCTGACTAAGTAGAATTGATAGTGGAAATGGATCTGTCTGTGTTGTGTAACAGATCCCCGTATTGTGTTGAGAAGTCTCCCGTATTGAGACAGTGTGATTAATTAATTGATTAAATACCGTATACGGCAGAGCTATACCACCGGTTGGTAGAAGCTGTATAACGGGTTTGTGCCTTGACACTAGTACGGCTCGCTACTATTAGCCCTAGTGCTCAATAGCTTAGGAAGGCTAAAGTACACAGTGGTCCGGTGAAGGTGTTGAGCCATTGCTCATACTAAAATCCTTTACAATATTTATCTATAGGCTATTGTATATCGTATTACAATTATTATTATTTCATTATCACACAACACCTACAACAACGCATAATAATAATATTGAAAAGTAAACAGGCAGCAGCCTAGGTGTATAATGGACACCTCATTAAACTATTTCCTGGGTCACATTCAGAATTGCATCAAATTATTCATTGCTTTAAATCTATACATATAAGTTAAAGTTTTCTAATTTTTTTTAACAAACCGGAGATATTTACTGATCTAATATTTTTTCAACAGTTTAAGTACACAAAAACTACAAAATAACAATGTACAGAGTAACAGGAACACAGCCATTTCTCTCTCTTTCTCCTAACTTGAAATTTTGTAGAACCTGGACACTGACATTGGTCCAACCGGTGGAGTCAGCTGCTGCAGGTGGAGGTGACTGCTGGGGTTTGACAGGTGAAGTGGCCTGATGTGACTACTAGCTCATTATTATTATTAGTAGTCTGGATTATTAGTATATTATTAGTATAGCTAGTGCAGAACTCATGCGAGCGTAGCGTATTTGAGACAAAAGGATTTATATGTAAATTCGTCCCCCACGGTTTTTTTAATTTTTGAAATATTTCTGCGGGGCTAATTTTTTAATAACTTGGGACCAGAAAATGCTAGAAACAAAATTTAAAAAGTTATCAAATGGACACACTAAACCGCACAGGTTTAGCCAATAATTGCATGGTCATCATAGCTGTGGACCTCAAAAATAACGGGTGGAAAGTACTTCAGAAATTTGCGAATTCCTATTGCGCCATGGGCCACTAAGACTGCAGTATATGTCATTCAGATTCTCTGTTATTTTACCGACCCTGTGGTATACTATTTATCATGGAGCAATCACGTGATGTAGACAAAACAATTAATTTACTGGAGAGCCACATTCAAATAATTAAAAAAAATTATATAACGTACCATTAGCTAATTAGCGTGACGGATGGTCATGCGTCACTGATTTTGCATCACCGCAACAATACCATTGTCATCAATGCTTAATTACGGGGACCACGAACCATTGTTTTTTTAAGCAAAAGTACTTTTTCTCAATTACTTTTCTGAGACAACCACTGGTGTGACACAAATAATTTTAGCACCATTGGATGGACAACATATTTTTGTAAATGCTGCTGCTCTATTTGAGAAAAAATTGTCAAAATAAAAATTGCACTTGTGCTAGCTAATTAGTAGTCTGGATTATTAGTAGTAGTCTATTATTAGTAGCATGGATGCTGCTGCTAGAGAGGCAAGTCTTACTACTACCAAGAAGGTGGTCTGAAATTTGTCTGAGGTGTCTGGTGCAGTGAGCTTTTTAGACACATAGAACACAGAGAGAGATATGCATGTGCTTATCACTACTTACTACTACCACACAGACTTGCCAACTCTCACGCATTGGGCGTGAGAAACACGCATTTCCCTGTTTCTCACTCTCTCACGCACGTCTCACGCATTTCCCCTGTTGTTGGGGAAAAATTTTTTTTGTCTTTTTATTATTATTATTAATAGCAATAATATAATATAATTGAATATTATACTAAACTTGTTTGTATTGATATTTCCCTATCTTATTTTTCAGTTTCTTATATCAGTTATAATGTATGTGTATGTTTATTTTGCTTCCAACAACTAACTAGTCAAAGTAAACATTGACATAGAAGATACTGATATCATACAGCAATAATCATAATAACGCACTATAGGATTCAGATTGAAAAATCAAAAAGAGATAATTGTAACAGCTGTTAATTGACCACTTTTATACTTGTGTTGTGAGGGGAGATGCTATATTACCCACACTATCAATTCAGGTTACTAGGATCCACAGTCTAAAAAAAAACGATCCCCATAACAAGGAGCAGCAGTAGCAAAGACCAAACTAATAACTAACAACAAACACATTGATTATTTCAATACTTTTGTATCATTCTTAGAGAGAGCCAGTCAAAACAGAATTGACACACTCCATTGCTGTGTTATTATTGTTGATGTCAATTCATTTTATTATTAAAGCTAACAACATGTTAGTTCCATTCATTTATTAATTACTACCTACTACTTACTTTACTTACTATTATTATATTATTATTATTATTATTATTATTATTATTTTCATACAATAATAATAAATAATAAATTAGAAATAATAATATAATAATAATATTTATTATTTAAATATCAAGTATTATTATCATCATCATTAACCAATTACTACTATTTTTGCTATTATTATTATAATTATTATTTATTACTGCTTGCTGTATCATTAATAATAATTGATAATAATAAGTAGATGTTATTGATAATAATTTTACAATTAAATTATTATTATTATTAATAAGCAAAAGGTTATTAAAAATGATAAAACATATATTACCTACATATTATTATTGTTATTTGTTGTTGCTCTTTTGTTATCAAGTCCAACATTCCTTAACCTTTTTTGTTTCATTATCAATGGTAGCAGTTAACAAGTATTTTTGTTGCTTTTATATATCAAAATTAGGAGTTAATCATTATTTGAATGGTATATTATGTGTTATAATAATTTTTAGCAGATTTAATTTCATGAGAATAGTTATTATCAAAAGAATTATTGTTCTTTTACTTTCAAGGTTGGTGTTATCTGTATTTTTTTCGTGAGAATAGTTATCCACAAGCTTCTGTTCTCCATCCACCTTATGACCTTCTCCATTCACCAGCTCCTGCTCTTCATCAACCATATCCTCTTCTCCATCCATTATACCCTGCTTTTTGTCTACCTCCTACTCTCCATCTACCATTTTCTGCGCTCTATCCCCATCTCCTTTCTCCCCATCCATCAACTCCCTCTCTGCCTCCACCATATCCCACTTTCCACCCATCCTCTCCTGGTCACCATCCTTCATCTCCTGCTCTGCATTCATCATTCTCTACATTCACTATATCTTGCTCTCCATTCACCATGTCCTGGCCCCCTCCTGGTCTTGATTTACCTCCACCTGCTTTTCATTCACCCTCTCCTGCTCTCCATCCACAATCCACTGCCCTTCATCTACCATCTCCTACTGTCTATCCACCAGGTTTGGCTCGGTTTAAACTAGTCAAATTTCTGAAGTTTTGGTTTTTATGATTTTTCCGTTAGTTCATCAAATAATTGTATTTTTTCACAGCTAAGCTGACAGGTTATCTGCTTCACAGCATTCACTCATGCCATGTCTCATTCTCTTGGTTATTTGAAAAATCTAAAATGATGAATCAAGTTTTTCAGTTAGTTACGATAGCAGAGAAATGAACGGCATTTATTGAAAAAAGATGCGTCACATATATAATTGATATAAATTCATGTTTGTATGGTGGCTCAGAACGTTTTGCCTTTTGTGTTTTAAAACGTCTGAACGCTTTCCAAACCGTTTGAACGAATTTGAAATAGTCTGAACTTTTGCAAAAACTTCTGAACGCTTTGTGAAATCGTTGGTGAGCTTTGAAAATCCGAGCCGACTTGCTGGTTTGCTCTATTGATCATAGATCTACAGTCCATTTATGATGGATAATGTTTCTCCTAAACACTGAGCAGTTGAATTTTCTTTAAATAAATAAATAATGTTTTTTATTTATTAAATATTATTTGCTTTAAATTATTTTAACTAATAAATACAACCTAACTGTAAATGTAAAAATTCATTTTAGAGATTATATTCAACAACATTTTTATACAGTTAATTAACTTGCTCTATGTCTTTTGATCGACGTCTATGTTGATAAAGTTATATAAAGGCTATAAATAAAATGATGACGATCGCTTTTGGTCCGAAAGCCATGTGCCTTGCAAACTTTTCCAACCATTTCAAAATAGTTTAGATTATTTTAAAACAGTTCAGACTATTTCCAAATAATTCATACGGTTTGTAAATAGTTCATACTGTTTCTAAAGCGTCCATACGGTTTGTATTTTTCTAAATCATCTGGATCATTTCTAAACCGTCTGAATTATTTGCAAGACAACTATACGGTTTGCATATTTTACAATTGTTGGACAGGAAATACAGTATTATAGCATTAATCCCGCAACTGCTGAGGCCGACAATTAATTTATTATAACCAACAAGCCCGTTTTTAAACATAGTTTCTTGGGCTATTTTACTACAATTACCCAATTATTTTCAATGTAAAAAGGCACTTTGCAAACCGTCTGGACTATTTCAAATCCGTTCATACGCTTTGAAAACGAAACCGTCTAACGTTATTAGCCACCATATGTTTGGGATAGTACACTCTAAACTATGAAATCGAC
Source organism: Cryptosula pallasiana (assembly GCA_945261195.1). NCBI lineage: Eukaryota > Metazoa > Bryozoa > Gymnolaemata > Cheilostomatida > Cryptosulidae > Cryptosula > Cryptosula pallasiana. The sequence continues at coordinate 39,303,903 of OX183132.1, read as the reverse complement.
TGGGATAGTACACTTTAAACTATGAAATCGACTTGGCACTCAAAAGGACAATTTTATTTATTGCCTCTCCATTGCTTAATACTAAAAAAAATACCAATGATCTTGTGTCTTACTACGGTAATGCCATTTAGTTGTTGAAGTTTGAGTGAGTGTATATGTTTTCTATTTTATGTGGTTCTATTATACAAATAGTCATTTATTTAGATACTGATGTCATGTTGTACATACAGTTGTCTTATTAGGAGATAAACATTGAACATTTTTTTTAACAAGCTGAATGCTACATATCGAAAGCCATTGCTTTAACCATTCAGTAACTCATAAACTCTTTTTATTGACTGCATTGAGTGCACCATTTTCACAATAAAAAGCGATTTAATCCATAAAAACCGGTATAAACCAGAAATAAATGGTTTGTTTGGTTTTTTTCAACCCTGTCTACCATCTCCTGCTCTCCATTCACAATTTTCTGCTAATCTACCATCTTCTACTGGCCATCCACCATCCCCTGCTCACCACCCACAGTCCTCTGCTCTTCATCTACCATCTCTTGCTCTGTATTCATCAATTCTTACTTTCTATCCACCTTCCCCTGCTCTACATCTACCATCTTCTACTCTCCATCCACTATTTCCTGCTCTATATATACCATATACTACTCTCTATCTATTAAATCCTGCTCTACATCTTCAATCTCCTCGCTCTTCATCCACCATCATCTTGCTCTCCCTCCATCATCTCCTGCTCTTCATCCACCATATCATACTCTTTATCCACTATATCATGCTCTACATCCACCATGCTCAACTGTCCAACTACCTCCTCCTGCTCTCTATTCACCATCTCTTGCTCTACATACTCCATATCCTGCTCTCCATTCATCATCTCCTGACTCCTTCCACCATATCATACTCTCCATCCATTATATCCTGCTCTCCATCCACTATATCTTGCTCTCCATTCACTATATCCTTCTCTCCATCCACTATATCCTGCTCTCCATTCACCAGTCCTGGTCTCCATCTCCCTCCTGCTCTCCATCCCCGATCCCCTGCTATCTCTCCCGATCTCTCCTTGCTCTTCATCTATCATCTGCTGCTCTCCATCCATCATCTCCCATTCTCTATCTACTATTCCTGCTCATCATCCCGATCTCCTTATTCTCCATCTATCGTCTCCTGCTCTGCATCCACCATATCATACTCTACATACATTATATCCTACTTTACATCCACCATGCTCTGTTCTCTAGCTACCTCCTCCCGCTCTCCATCCACCATTTTTTTGCTCCACCTACAACATATCCTGTTCTGCATTCATCATCTCCTGCTCTTCGTCCATCTGTCTCCTGCTCTCCGTTCCCGATCTCCTTGCTATCCACATATCATCTCCTGTTCTCTACCTATCATCCCCTGCTCTGCATCCACCATATCATACTCTTCATCCACTATGCTCTGCTGTACAACCACCATGCTCTGCTTTCCAGTTACCTCCTCCTGCTCTCCATCTGCCATCTCTTGCTCTATTTACATCAAATCCTGCTTTGAATTCATCATCTACTGCTTTCCATTTACCTTATCCAACTCTCCATCCACTATACCCTGCCCTCCATCCACCGTATCCTGCTTTCCATCTACCTCCTGCTCTCTATCCCCGGTCTCCTTGCTCTCTACCTATCATCTCCTAAACTCTCCATCAATAATCTCCTGCACTGCATTCATCATAATATACTCTCCATTACTATATGCTGCTCTCCATTCACTGTATCCTATATTCTATCTACCTCCTCCTGCTCTCAATCCACAATCATCTGCTCGCCATCTACCATCTCTTGCTCTGCATCTACCCTCTCTTGCTCTGCATCTACCCTCTCTTGCTCTGCATTTACCCTCTTTTGCTCTGCATCCACCATCTCCTGCTCTCTATCTACCAACCACCTCCTGCTCTCCATCTATCAATCATCCCCTGCTCTCGGTCCACTATCTCATGCTATTCGTTCACCATACCCCTTTGTTAATTGCATTACTTGATGTTTCTGCAGCTAGCATGATATAAGATTTTATTTTCCAGCATTTTATCAATAATCACTCAGTAACACATTTTCCCCATTTGGCTCGATTTCACGCGCTTTTTTTCCCCTTTTTCCAAGTCTCACTCTTGACCCCTCACTTTAGGTTGGCAAGTCTGCTACCACAGTTAGTTAACAGGAGTAAAGGGAGCAAGATTTTTGATGCAGCTCACATGACGAAAAATTTTGCACAGTGACAATAGTAATAATTTATTTAGTAGTAGTGTGTACAGTTAGTACAGAAGTCATGTGAGCGTAGGCTTATTATTATAATAATTATATAAATAATATTATTATTATTATTAATTATTATGAAGACCAAGCAGCAACAATATTTAATAACACTAATAACTACTCTACTACTGTAACTATACTACTCTATTACAATTATTATTATTAATTAATTAAGCATTACTATTATTATATTATTATTTCATGCCCCTAACTAAAAAAAGTTTATTTATTTATTTACTACTTCTTGGTTGGTTGGTAAATTATTATTATTATTATTATTTATTATTAGTTAGTAGTTAGGCTAAATAAATAATATATAATAATAAATATAATATAATAACTATTATATATATAATAATTATAATATATAAATAAACTAAACTACTAACTACTACTATTATTATTTAATTAAATTTAAAATTGGTTCAATTCTTCTCATTATTATAATAATTATTATAATAATAATTAATTAATAAGAAGAATAATAATTATTCTTCTTCTTATTAATTAATTATTATTATAATTTATTATAATAATTATTATTTATTAATCGATATATATATATACATCTACTGTATGCCCATGAAAAACTGGCTGCAATAGCGAATGAAGATCAAGGCGTTTATGAGGTTACGTAGATTGCCAACAACCAATCAATAATAAAAAAAAACAACATAAAAATACATAATATAATAATAATTCCAAAAGAAATTCATGAGAAAAACATTCTGTTGCCAGCAGAGTTTCCGGTAGTTACTGACCAAAATAGTTGTCCGCTATTTGGTTTTCGATAATGCGTCGTTGCTCAATAAATAAACTGAGTTGGCGAGTTTTCAGTGATTTTGCTGTCTAGCAGTCACCTTCCCAAGAAAGAAAATACCTATTTGAAGCTACCATTATCTGGTAACAACCAGTAACGATGGTGGTATTTATGTGAAGCAGATAGATTGTTACAGGATTTTGCGTGGTAGCTTGCAAAAAGTAGTAAATATAATGGTTTCCGTGAGTGGAATCGAAGTAAAATTTGGTCGCATATTTGTTTTTGTAGTATTAGTTGTGGGTCTGATAGTTGTATACAATCGATATGGTTCTGGGCATGGTAAAATTGCTGCAAAAGAAGAAAAAGATGCTGCTGGTGGTGGAGAGGTTGCTAGGCAAAACAGTGCTGCTTCAGCATCTGAAGGCACATCATCGGTTAGTCTACACACCGTGACTTAACATAGAAAAAGCCATCACTGACTTTGTGATAGTTGTTTGCTTAAAACTGTTGAAAGCACTTTTTTTCCTGTTTTCTTCATGATCGTACCAATAATAATAATTCTAATAAATAATAATAATAATTAATAATAATAATTATTATTAATAATAATCAATCAGAAGATTGATGATTGATTATCATCATCATTGATTGATAGATTATTATTGGATTTTTATTTATCATTATTAATTAGTATTATGCTTTTAAATGATCACCTACTGTACTGCACTTGCAGCTTATAATAATTAATAAAATAATAATAATATAATTACTTAACTGCTGGAGTACAGTACTGCCCAACAATGCAAAAATCAGGTAACTCTTTCAAAACTTTAAATTGGAAAAAATTGAAAAACTGATTTTATGTTTTTTTTTCAATTTTTTCACTTTTAGTTACTTCCATTAGCATATTCTTACTCATTTCATTTTGTTCCATTATTTTTACATCGCTAAAAAACAGATTATTTTAGTGTTAAAACTCATTCCCATGCAAAAATCAAGCAAGTTAGGACTTGCCTGGTTTATGCATTGTATAGTAAAAATTCTATACATATTTCCATTGCAAAAGTCAGGCAAGTTGGATGAGTTGCTTGATTATTGCATTGCATTCAACATCATCATTGCAAATATCAAGCAACTCAGCCAACTTGCCTGATTGTTGCATTGTGATTGCTGACTGCAAGAAGTTAGCTTTAAATTTGCCTCTTTACTGCTTTTACGAGTCGAGTAATCAACGTTGTGCGTTTACCTTTCGCGTTTCCTGCGGTCTTTCCTCGTTACGAGCCGATCCAAGCGACCAACAACCAAACGGATAAAACAGTGACAGTTTCATATTTCACGCCTGCCAGAAATGAATCTGTATTCAGGTAAGACAATTTATTTAAGTAATCTGGAGTCAACACTGACCAGTTGTGATTTTGATTATCGTTTTACCCTAACTGAAATGTTGTGTCTGCATAAAAAATGACCTTGACACACCCTCGGCTTTCGGCACACCCGTATTAAAGTTAAGATCGCCAGCAAACAATGTTCAGCTTTTTTCTGGTCAAGGTCAAAGTTTTCTATATAAACGATGCAGTACAGTTAATCTTCCCATTCTCTCGTACAACTTCGTACTACTCACATCTAGTAACTCTCTAGTAATATTTATTTACTCTCTCTAAATAACAATGCCTTTCACAAGAGCTCAGCTTGCTAAAGAGAAGGCTGACATAGAGGCAACAACAGCTCTATCGTTACAAGGTATTCAATAACAAGCTTGCTCTGTTTTTGTAGTAAACTAATTTTTACTGTTTTTATTATTTTATGTTCCAATGTATGTTATTTTCAACTAGGCTGTTTCACATTTTTTAGATGTTGAGCCATCTACCTCCGCTTTCGATGCAGCCGATGACAGCGATCTCGATCCTGATTTCGTCCCGGATGAGCGGGACGCCGCTTCAGACGAGGACCGAATGACGGACGATGATGCCGCTGACGTTGCGCTCGATATGGATGCTCCAGCTGAACTTGCAGCTCAACCAGTCACACGGCGTTTGAGAACGCCAGCCTGGAGGACGGAGCAGCAAAGAGGAAAGCGTGCCTGTCGGGGCTTGTGCCCTCTTAACTGCCGGATGGGGTGCCGCACCAAGTTCTCGTTAGCAAGGCTTCACGATATCTGGGAGTCCTTTTACTCGATGAACTTTGACGCGAGGCGGCAGTGGGTTTACAGTTTTGTGAGCCGCAAGACAAGATCCGACCAAAGGCCTCATTATATCTACCACCTGCCAGATGAGCAAAACAACCGAGTTGCTGTGTGCTGCAAGCTCTTCAATCGGTATGTTTGCACAAATTATCCAAAAAAATTTGTGAAAGTTTTCATTTTTTTAAACATCCAAAAAATTGTGGAAGTTTTCATTCTTTTAAACAAAGTTTTGATATGCAGTCACTTTTATATTCCACAGCACCATTGGGTACAGTGACAAGAGTAATCTTGTCATCCACATGATGCGTAATACCGCAGAAGGGGTGCTGTGTCCGGACATGGACAAGAGAGGCAAGGCCACCGATCCGAGAGCAGTCAATCGTGATGCTGTCAAGCGTCACATTCTCTCGTTTCCTGGTGGAATCTCGCACTACCGGTAAGAAATCGATTAAAATAATAATTTATATCTATTTCTCCTTTTGTGATTATCATCCATCAGGCGATGAAGCGAAATTGCTAACCAGCTCTCTCAGATTTTTCTGTTCATTTGCAATTTCAGGCGTTCTCATGCACCTAATGTAAGATATGTAGCACCAGAGCTATCTTTCGCTGCCATGTACGACCTCTACAAGGAGTCTCCAATTTACCAGGAGATGAATGCCGCTTGCTGCTATGAGGTCTATCGTCAAGTAAGTTCAATAAAATTCAATATTTCATACGTTTAATACAAGCGCCTTAACCACATCATTTAAAAACTTACTTTCAACTTTGATACAAAATTTTGTTCTTGTGATAGGTGTGTCATGAGCTGCACATCAGTACAGCCAAGCTTGGTCACGAAGAATGCGAGCAATGCGAGCTTCTGAAAGACCAGCCAGCTGAACTGGCACGACACAAGAGACGGGCGAGACGCAGCAGGAGGCATTATTGCCAGGATGCTGATCAGCAAACAGACCTTGAGCCTGTTTATACGCTTGATCTCCAGAAGATCCTGATGCTGCCAAGGTAAGCAAATGTGCTCTTATTACTTTATTATCATCAGCATCGCGTAACTACTCATTTATTATTACTGTAATTATCTTCTGTTTGTAGTTTTACGAATCTGAACTTGACAACCTGAATGACATTTTATTTGTATTTCAGGTTGGAACAATTCAAGCAGGTGATCTTCACCAAGAGAATTGTTGCCTTCCACCACACCATGGCTCCTGCTGGAGGTACCACTGCCAACCGTCCCACGCTTTCAGCCGTCTGGCATGAAGGCATTGCTGGGAGGTTGGGTAAGGAAATCGCGAGCATAGTGCTGCTGATGTTGAAAGATTCACCCTTGAGAGAGAAGCTCAAAATAACCATCTGGCTGGATAACTGTGCTCCACAGAATAAGAACTACACATTATTCACAACTCTGTGGGCACTGGTAAACTCTGAACTGGTTGACACTGAAACACTGACTTTGAAGTATTTCGAGTCTGGGCATACCTTCATGGCTGCTGACAGTGTCCACGCTTCTGTTGAACGTCAACTCAAAAAGGCAAAGAATGTCATTGACATCCATCACCTGATTGATTGTGTTCAGAAGGCAACCAAGAACACCAAGGTGTTCCAACCCAGTTTCAGACAGTTTCTGGATCTCCAAGCCCACTCTTCGGCCCGTAGGCTATCTAAGGAGCGCCCAAAGCTCTCGGAACTTTCCGTGATTGAGTTCAGACGCGGTTCAAACGTCTTGAGCGTCAAGCGGAAGTTTAATGACGAGTTCATGGAGTTTGACTACCTCCAGAAGCGCACCAAGAGGACCGGCTTTGACCTGGATGCCATTTCTCTCTTGTATCAAGGTCCGAGAGGCATCCCCAGGAGTAAGAAAGAGGAGATTATCAGAGGAATTGTGCCCATTATCAAGTCAATTGATGACGGCAGACACGCTAGGCGTGCCCGTTTCTTTGAGAAGCTCCAGACCAGCTCGGATGTTGCTGACCTCGCGGTCAGTGATGATGACGATCCAGATGGCTCAGATGATTAAGTCTCCACTAGAAAGACCGTCCTGTTGTGATTCCATTCCGGATAAACAATCAGGATGGGCGCCTAAAGATTTTAGGAACCCCAACAGCGAATGCCAACTTTGACGCAGTGTTGGGGCTCAGTAACCGGCAATTTAAAGAAAACTTGCCCGTGAAGCCAATCGGCATTCAAAAAATACATTTGTAATACAACAGGCAGTTAAAAATAAGACATAAAATTATGGAATTTCAATACCATGCAATAATCAAGCAACTCTCAGAGTTGCTTGATTTTTGCATTGTAACATTTTAATATTTCTAACATGCCTGATTTATGCAAATGTTTTTGATCACAACTTTTTAACATGGTTTGATCTAGAATGAGAACTTTTTGGAAATATTTTTATGGTTATTAGAAAACTATTTAAAACAAAAAATTGATTTTTTCAATTTTTTTTAAAAGTTGGAGTTACCTGATTTTTGCATTGTAGGGCAGAGTAGTAAGTGGTTGTTACTATTAATTAATTATTATTATTTCAGCCTGGTAGAAGAGTGGTTATGAATATTATTTATGATAATAATAAATAATGATGAAAGATAATTATATTACAGCTATAATAATAAGTGCTCATAAAATTGTTATTCTTTCTCAATAATACTAATGAATAATTTGAAGAACTGATAAAAAAAAACCAGTGGTATTTTTTTAATAAGGCGTCTAGCAGCATAATAATACCACTGTTGTATTTGCTTTGCCTGTTTTTTTTATTAATTATTATTTTTTTTATGTTACTATAACAATTTGGCTTGAGCAGAATTAAAAATTGGAAAAAACCAGATTTGGGAAACAAACTGAGTAGACAGTTTTTTTTTTATTAGAACCGGTTTTTATGGTTTAAATGGTTTGAGCTCAGTCGATGCTATATTTTGGTCTGTCGAACGGTTAAAGCAATGGAATTTTATATGTAGCAATTAGCTTGTAGCTTTTTTAAAAATGTTAAATGTTTATTTTCAAATGAGACAGCTGTATGGTACAACATTTCGACAGTATTTAAATATATGACTGATTGCACAGCGGAACTATATAAAATAGAAAACATGTACATGCAAACTGCAATAACTACATGGCATCACCATAGCCGGACACAAAATCATTGGTATTTTTGATGTATTACGCATTAGAGAGGCAATAAATAAATATGTCTTGCTGTTTGAGCGCCAAGTCAATTTCGCAGTTTAGAGTATACCATTCCAAACGTGAAGTTAAATCAATTGTATATGTGGCTCATAACGTAAGACGGTTTCGTTTTCCAAACATATGAACGAATTTGAAATAGTCTAGACTGTTTGCATAGCGTCTTTTACATTGAAAATAAGTGGGTAATTGTAATAAAATAGCCCAAGAATTTATTTTTTAAAACGGGCTTGTTGTTTATAATAAATAAATTGTCAGCCTTCGCAGTTGCGGGATTTGTGCAATACAACTATTTTCTGTCGTAAGTTTTGCAGAGCGTATAGTTGTTTTGAAAATAACTAAGACGGTTTAGAAATGATTCATATCATTTAAAAAATTTCAAGTCATATAAATGCTTTAGAAGAGTATGAACTATTTACAAGTTGTATAAACTATTTTTAAACAGTCCGAACTGTTTTAAAATAATCTGAACTATTTTGAAATAGTTGTAAAGGTTTGCTAAGCACATGGCTTTCGAGCCAAAGCGATTGCCATTATTTTCTTTATAGGCTCTATGCAACTTCACCAACATAGATGCAGATCAATAGACGTAAAGCAAATTAATTAACTGTATTAACTGTAATGTTAAACTTGCTAAATAATATCTTTAGAATCAATTTTTTACAGTTATAATTAGGTTGTATATATTATTTAAAGTATTATAAAATAAATAATATTTAATGAATACGAACAATTTTTTATGTATTCAAAGAAAATTCAACTGTTCGGTGCTAAGAAAAACGTTACCCATCGTGAATAGACTGGAGATCTATGATCAATAGAGTGAACCAGCAAATTGTCTCAGAATTTTAAAAGCATATGAACAATTTCACAAAGGGTTCAGAAGGTTTGCAAAACTTCAGACTATTTTAAAAGCGTTCAAACGGTTTGGGATTCGTTCAGACATTTTAAAACACAGAATGTTCTGAGCCACCATGGGCTCATGTTTTTCAACAAACATCCTTGATGCTAGTAAAAGATCCCCTCAGCTTTTTCGGAACAGTAGCCAGTTTAATCGCGGGTATAGGTATAGGGTGCTGTTCACACAGGCTACAAGCTTATGAGACCCATCTTCAGTGTTGCCCTCGAGGCACAACTCAAACAAACTAAATAAAACCAAATTCTCTATTTTAGTAATTAGCTGAAATCGAGCTAAAAAGTTGGTTTTATCGTTTTAGATCTTTAGAATACTAACAGAATAAGACCATGGCATGAGTAAATGCTATGAAACAGATTAATTGCAAGTTGAGCTTTGAAAATTTTAAAATATTTGATGAAAAACCATAAAAATTGAAAGAAAAACATAAATTTGACTGGTTTAAACCATTTGGTTTAAACCATTTGGTTTACACCGAGTCAACCCTATAAAAAATAAAATGTTCCAGAACTTTTCAATTCCTACCTGTTCAGGTTTCAATAGACTCCCAAAACTCATTGTGGGCCTATAATTAGCCTAAAAAATAATTAGATACCGGTTTACCGAAATCATCGAACTTTAGTGAGATGGTGTGGGGTATAAAAGTGTGAATTTTAATTGGACTTTTTTTTAAAGGTAGTATCAGGTTTTATATTTATATATTGTTTGCCCATCGGTTAAAAAATTATTTTTGTCACACCAGCGGTTGACTCATAAAAAATATTTAAAAAAAGAGTATATTTGCTTAAAAAAATATGATTTAATGTATCATTGTTATATGACTGCTACCAACAGTGTTGTTATGGTGAAGCAAAATCAACAATAATACGTCACCATCTGGGAGTAGTATTGCAGCGGTAACTCGGTCAAAGTACTCGGAAATTTTTCGTATTTGTTTGAAAATGACTAGGTAAAGTTATTATTTTTCATACATATGTGAATGATCTATAATAAATCGTATACCAATAAACTGGCAAGAGTATAGGGAAAAAAATATTATGATATATTAATAAAGTAATACCCTAAAGGTGCACTGGCAGGTTGCTTGTTAACAATTTGCTGACAAATCTAACTTTTTCGAGTCCACACATCCATGTAAGCAGTACAATGATTGGCTAAAATCTGAAATTTATTGTTTCCTTCAGTGGCTTAGTGTTTTCTTTTTATACTTTTTAATATTTTGTTTTCAGCAGCCTGTGGCCTCAAGCTATGAAAGAATTAGTAATGCAAGAACAAGATAAGTTAAAAAACAGTGAAACAAATTTATATATTGGTGCTTTGTCTTAAGTTCTGTTTACGCTAAATGGTGACTAGTTTTATCTATCTTTGGACTTCTGTTGCTAAACAATCATTTCAACTTTGAAGTCAATTCAGAGGTAGCTACCCGAAAGTTTTAGCTTTTGTTTTAAAACCCTTTCCCATATGAGAACCAATTGGTCAACTTGAGATGTTCTGGTTACCCAACACTTAGGAATTAACCCTGGGATTAGATAAACGCGTTCAGAAACCAACATATTGAGTGCAAAAAACATGGCCGCACTCGGCATTTTAGGCAAAGGTGGGTAGGGTCATTCAGAAACAGACGAGCTTGACTCACTGTGTACAGAAGTGGTTTGGTTGTAGAAATTAGTTCTCAACTTATCCACTATATTTCTATTCTCAATATCTGAATGGTCAATCATAAAAATTGTAACAACGGTTAAGCGAAGCATTAAACGCAACGTAGAAAAGCTGTACAACAATGATTCCCTTAAAGGTTTGATTTGGGGGTGGTCTGCCATCAAAAAACTAATGCAACCATCAGATTCACCAGTGTCTTTTGTGCACCCACCACAAATTTTAAGTCAATCCATCCACAAGCCATGTTGCTGCTTGTTTTGTACACCAGTGTTTGATAGCTGGCTGAAAAACATTTTTATTTATTGCGGTAGTATCGTGGCATCCCGAAGTCCTGCTCTCCACTAAAATTCCTTTGGGTAGCCAATGAGCATTAAGCTACTGGGCAGGGATTGGTTAGATTTGTTAGAATATGGGTTGTAGAATCCTTTATTGATAAACAAAGAAAAATCAACATGTATTGTCAAAGCGCTAAAGACTACTGCTGAAAGCTGAGCACACAGAGGATTATGCCAGAAGCAGAGAGATAAAGCTAAAAGCTGAGCACACAGAGGATTATGCCAGAAACAGAGAGATAAAGCTAAATACTTGACATAATGTCTATTTAATGAGAAAGAAAATACACAGTGCATATCTATACAAACATGGATATGCCACACTACGAACAGTAACTAACTAATAAAATAAAGATAGGCATGACACAGACTACAGGTATTTGACAAAGAAAAGGAACGCTGACACAGATGTTAGGCAGTTATTTTGAACACTCCCACTTAGTTACTGTTCGTGCTAATTTATTATACCCATCAAACGCTTCATTGAGACGAAGGTATCACGGGGAGTTGGTTTTGTGAGAATGTCAGCGACAATATCGTTTGTAGGACAGTATGCAAGATGGACTTGTCGACGAATTACAGCGTCTCTAGTAAAGTGATACTTTATGTCCATGTGTTTTATACGACCATGTCCACTGGAGTTGTTTGCAATTTTGATTGCAGGTTGATTGTCAATGTATAGCGTCATCGGCCCTACATTCTCGGTTTGACTAATATCATTAATCAGCTTGCGCAACCAGAGCGCTTCCTGAGTGCAGTGGAACAGTGCGATATATTCTGATTCAGCTGTAGATACTGCCACTACACTTTGTCTCTTGCTTGTCCAACTAATTGCGCCACCTGCCAATAGGAATACATTCCCAGATGTAGAACGCCTGTCATCTAGGTCTCCTGCCCAATTTGCATCTGTGTAACCTATGACATCGGTGTTTGCAGTTTGATGAAACGTAATCTTAGAGTCAATTGATCCTTTGAGGTACCTTAGTATTCTTTTAGCTGCTGTCAAGTGAGCTTCAGTTGGTGCAGCACAAAATTTAGATGCTGCTCCCACTGCTTGAGAAATGTCCGGCCGAGTTGCTACTGACAGATAAAGAAGACTCCCAATTAATTGCCTGATAGTCTCTAATCTGCACTGGCTTGCTAATGCCATCATCTTTTACGAGTTTAACATTCACATCTGCTGGAGTTGACTCAGGATTTGCATTCTCCATCCCAAATCTTTTCAGCATCTGCAAAACATGATGTCCTTGGTGTAACTTCATTGTTTTATTTCCCTGCTCAATGTTGATACCCAAACAGTAATGCAACTTTCCAAGGTCCTTCATCTTAAACCTATTTGCTAAGTCTTGTTTCACAGTAGCCATCGCTTGTTCAGTATCACTCAGAACAATGAGATCATCTACATACACGGCGACAATGGTTTTTATTCCATCATTATTTTGCACATACACGCATGTATCTGCATCTGATCTTACAAATTTCAGTGACTGAAGGTACTCATTCAAGACTGCGTTCCAACATCTTGGTGATTGTTTCAGTCCATACAACGATTTTTTGAGTTTGCATACTAGATGCTCTTGTTGTGGCTTGATGAAGCCTTCGGGTTGTGTCATGTAGATTTCTTCATCTAGTATTCCGTTTAAAAAGGCAGTTTCAACATCCATCTGGTGAACAATCATGTCATGCTGTAAAGCGTATGCCAGCAATGTACGAATTGACGTGAACCTGACCACAGGTGCAAATGTTTCCTCATAATCCACTCCTGGTTGCTGTGCATATCCTTTTGCTACCAAACGTCCCTTGAATCTCTCCACCATTCCATTTGAATCATGTTTTGCTCTAAATACCCATTTGTACCCAATTGGTTTGCGACCTGCCGGTAATGGTACAAGTTCCCAAACAGCATTGTCCATTAATGATTGGTATTCAGATTCCGCAGCATCTAGCCACTCTTTAGCCTCCGAGCTCTGTTGCGCTTCCTCAATAGATTGTGGTTCGATAATGTCACAGGCACGGTACGCAGAAGGCTTATGTTGCAAGTTTGTTGCTTTTTCAGCAAATTCATCGATACCATAGCGAGTTGGAGGGCGACGTACACGATCCGAGCGTCTTGGAAGCTCTTCAGCTACAACTTCTAACTCGGAGGCTGTGGGTTCGTGTCCCAGCGGAGTAACCACCACTGTGTTGTTAGTGCTACGATGTTCTTGTGATTCTAAATTTACATCTATATTAGGCGATTCCGGCTTTGTGATTTCGGTCTGGCACTCAAAGTCTGACTCATGAAACAAAACGTCACGTCTAACAACCATTTTTCCTGTTTGTACATTGAAAAGTTTATATGCTTTAGAAGCAATGCTATATCCGACAAATCGTAGTTTTTCAGCTTTCATGTCAAGCTTCTGGCGCTTTTGGTCAGGGATATGTGCGTATGCAGTACACCCAAAAACGCGTAGATGGCTGATATCGGGTTTACGTCCATACCACTTTTCATATGGAGTTACATGATCTTTGTGACTTGAAGTGGGTAGACGATTTCTGACATATGCAGCTGTAGCTACAGCTTCTGCCCAATACTCCTTTCCTAGATGTGCATGTGATAGCATAGCACGTGCAGCTTCACACAGTGTTCGATTCATTCGTTCAGCAACACCATTTTGCTCCGGAGTGTATGCTACAGTGACCTCATGCTTGATACCCTGTTCCTTGAGGTGATTACTAAACGAATGAGACATGTACTCCCCGCCGCCGTCAGACCTAAGAGTGCCTATTTGTCGACCTGCACAATTTGACACTCTAGCCTCAAATTCCTTGAATTTATCAAACACCTCTGATTTATGATGTAAAAAATACACCGCACAACATCTAGAAAAATCATCTATGAATGTTACAAAGTACTTGCTCCCACCTATTGATTCAGTCTCAAAAGAACACACATCAAAATGCACTAATTCTAGACAATAGTTAGATCTAATGTCTCCTACCGAAGGAAAAGGTCTACGAGACATTTTACCTTGCACACAACCTTCACAGAATGAAACATTAGCATGCGGAATACTACCGTTTCGACCAACAGTTACATTGTCAGAGTTCAACTTACTGAGTGTGGCTTCACCCACATGAGCGAGCCGCTGATGCCATGTGTCAATTGCTACTGAGGCAACTTCTCCTGTCCTACTACATAATAATTCACAGTCTAGGTGGTAGAGTTTGTTCTTTAGAGTTCCAGTAGCATGCACTTTGTGATTCGAGTCTTTGATCCAGCATCTTTTGTTACCAAACTGCACTACCTTTCCCTTCTCAGTAGCAGACTTGACTGAGATAAGATTTTCAGTTAGATTTGGTACGTGCAGAACGTTATATATTGTGGCTACTCTATTCACTTTGCGACCCAGGTTAAGCATGACACGAACCGATCCAACGCCTATAGCATCAACTGCGTGACCATCTCCTAATCCAACTTTCTCCACGGTCGATAGTGTCATATAGTCAACAAACCAACCAGGTTGTGGCGTCATGTGTCTAGATGCACCCGAGTCTATAATCCATGCATTGCCTGTTGACTGTGAGCCACTGTTTGCAGTAAAGGCGTAATCATGTGCATTCGAGTTTTCTTCTGTGGAAGATGCCGCGTGATTAGCTTTGTGCTGCCGTGCACTGGTCTTCTCCTTGTTAGGGCAGAATCGACTTATGTGACCAGGAGCATTACAGTTGTAGCAAACGATCGGTCTCCTTGGCTTGCGAGGCAGATGTATTGTGCTATTAGACAGCAGAGCAGCATCAGCTGATTGACTAACAGAGTTACTGTCACAAGATTTTTCTATTCGCTTTTGCTACTCGTTTTTCAGCGATTGATGTACAAAATCAAGCGTCAGATCGTCTACTCTTGCCTCTAAAGCTGTCACAAGATTGGCATAACTGTCAGGAAGACTGCCCAGCATTGTAACAACCTGGTCTTCTTCAGAAATAGCTGCATCGATTGCTGCGAGCTTGTTTGACAAATCTTTCATATGTTTAATGTGCTGTTCAACAGGTGTACCTTCCTTCATCGAGCTTCGGAAATATTGTTTTTTTCAGAAAGAGTTTGTTAGCCAAGTGTTTCGTTCAAAATGACTTTGAAGTTTTGTCCATGCACCAGAAGGCGTTGTGCAGTCTGTTATGAGATACAGCAGCTCAGCGCTTACACTCAATACGATATATGAGAAAGCTTTACGAGAGCGCTACTTGTATGCCTGTTCCACTGCCCCATCCTCTGTGCCAGCCGGCTCCGTTTCTGAGCCATCAACAATTTCGAATAATCCCTTAGCTAACAGTAAATGTTTCGTTTGAAACTTCCATGTTTGATAGTTACTTCCATTCAGTCTATCGATACTCCATTTAGCATCACTTGAATCCATAATGATGATCAATGGTCAGGCGCAGAAACTATAGAACACTAGTCAGTCGAAATAACTGGGCCCATAACCTGTTAGAATATGGGTTGTAGAATCCTTTATTGATAAACAAAGAAAAGGCAACATGTATTGTCAAAGCGCTAAAGACTACTGCTGAAAGCTGAGCACACAGAGGATTATGCCAGAAGCAGAGAGATAAAGCTAAAAGCTGAGCACGCAGAAGATTATGCCAGAAGCAGAGAGATAAAGCTAAATACTTGACATAATGTCTATTTAATGAGAAAGAAAATACACAGTGCATATCTATACAAACATGGTTATGCCACACTACGAACAGTAACTAACTAATAAAATAAAGATAGGCATGACACAGACCACAGGTGTTTGACAAAGAAAAGGAACGCTAACACAGATGTTAGGCAGTTATTTTGAACAAGATTTTCGAAGGGCAGTGAAATAACGTTACTACTACTAGTATTACTAACCAGATTATCTAATGAAATTGTTATTGTAGATTGGGTTTGTTGAACTACTGTATATTAAGGTATTAAGGCTTTATTTACCATTTACAACCATCTATGAGATATGATTAGCTAATTATTCTCAATTACCCAACACTATGTTAACAGGGCTTTTTCGAAATCTAACCAATCCCTGCCCAGTAGCTTTCCAGTTTCAATTTCAGTGGAACACAGGAATTAGTAATATCACAATGTTACCGCAATAATTACGAATGTTTTTTTCAGCCAGCTATCAAACACTGGTGTACAAAAAAAGCTGCCACATGGCTTGTGATGGATAAATTGACTTGAAATTTGTGGTGGGTACACAAAAGACATTGGGGAATCTGATGGTTGTATTAGCCTTTTGATGTCAGACCACCCCCAAACCAAACCTTCGAGCAATAAAACAAAACACCAATATAAGACATTGATTATGAATCAATAAATTATAAATCTATATAAAAGTTGTGTAAAATACACTCGGTGGTAGTATCTAAAAAACACCCCATGCAGAACAACAGCTGTGTACTATATAAATATATTTTTTGGTCAAGGTTTCAAGAATGTAACAGGATGTATCAAAATTAAATGCCCACTAAACAGCACCTATACTACTTATTCAATCATGCTGAGTCCGTTTATATTAATTTGGGCAATGTTGCTGTTTGCAAATAACTGTTACAACATGTATCACTAAATTATTAAAAAAAATTTTATTACTAAAATTGGTAGTCATCAGTGATTCATAATTATTATTTTTGTTGTTTGAGTTACTCATAGTGCTGGGTTTTCCTGGTACCTTCGGTCACGGTGAGTTAGTTAATCATCACATGATATGGCGGCTTATAATGTTAGACGTTTTCGCTTTTAAAAGCATATGAACAATTTTGAAATAGTCTAGGCGGTGTGCTAAGCGTCTTTTTATTTTGAAAATAATTGGGTAAATGTAGTAAACCAGTCTAAAAAACTTTATCCAAAAACAGGCTTTGTGATTATGATAAATAAATTATCAGCTTTAACAGTTGCGGAATTTCATACAATAAAACTGTGTTTCCTGTCTAATAACCTATAAGTTTTCCCAAGCGTATAGTTGTTTTGCAAAGAATTCAGACTGTTTGGAAAAGTACAAACAAACCGTATGAACGCTTTAAAAAGAGTATGAACTATTTACAAACCGTATGAATTATTTTGAAATATCTGAACTGCTTTAAAACAATCTCAACTATTTCGTAAAAGTTTGAAAGATTTGCGAAGCCCATGAATTTTGAACCAAAAGCAATCGCCCTCATTTCTTTTCTAGTCTCCCTGCAAATTATCCAACAAAGATGTAGGTCGATAGACATAAAGCAAGCTAATTACCTATATAAACAATTTTTGAATATATTTCCTAAAATTATTTCTTTTACAAACAATTAAGTTTTGTATATTATTTATTATAATATGAAATAAATAATAAAATCAATTGTTTTTATTTATTTTAATAAAATTTAACTGTACAGAGTTTAATAAAAAAAAAAACACATTATTTGTAAATGGACTGGAGGTCTATGATTAACACAGCGGACCAGAGAACCGGTTCAAGTTTTTGAAGCATTTGATAATTTCATCAATAGTTCAGAAGGCTTGCTGAAATTCGAACCTTTTCAAAAGCGTTTAGACGGTTTGGAAAGCATTCAAACAATTTAAAACTCGAACAGAAGATGTTCTGAGTCACCATGATATGGCCTATGTGATCGGTAGGCCACGTAAGCCTGAGACACAAGCAACACAAGCAGCTGGCCATAAGGTTATAACACCAGCCGATTCTAGTTTATAAAAGCATAGTGAATAGGCTAAATATAAAACACCCAAGTTTCTTTATGCAGTGCCTGAACGAACCAACAGCCCTCGACTGCAATTCCTATTTGCCAAACTATTAGAACGTAACTCTCCTATTTTATATCGTGATTATGCGTCATGGTGTACATAGCTGATCTAAGGATTGGCAAAATCATCAGGCTAATTGTTGTGACTGGAAACAAGCGACTAAACTCATATCTTCTCAAAAGCTGTAAAAATTTACTACGGCATTCATCGATGATGTCTCGACGACTACCCTTCACGTGGTTTATTTTGAGGCAACCATTTTGAGACTCTACACTAATGCAGTGTCTTGTAAATCTATGCAGCAATTACGTCTTCAAAGCAATTGCAATAAATCGTTATAAACTTTCCATTTTTTTATAAATTCGTGAAAGCAAACATTTATTTACAGAAAAATACTTTTAAAGCAATGTAGGCTGCAATAAATATTGTTATCATTTTTAGGTTATTTTAAGATTTTTTTTGTTTGTTTTTATTCATGATATAATAAATTTGTTTCAGACTGATTTCAAGTTACAACCAAACGGCAAAGTTGAATTAACAACTGGGTCTGGGGTGAGTATGTTTTTAATTATTTTTATTTCATTTATTCATTTTTCATCTAATTTTTCCAATAAGCTAAATTAAAAACTAATTTGTATGCAGTTTGACATTAAGGTTGGTTTCGGCAAGAAATTTTTTATCCTGATGTGTTGTTGGTCGGCAAAAATGTTTTTTTTTATTTATTTAAAAAAAGTATATGAATAAAAATATGCAAAAAAAGTATTAGGAAAAATGATTTTTATGAGTTTACTATCCCTCGAATCAGGATTTAAGATTTGGTAAATAATGATTTTGTACAACCTATACCTAAGGTTGTACAGCAGTGATATCAACACAACATATTAGTTTGCACAAAAAACTCTGCAAATTTTCAAGAGTTCTCAGAAGTAGTTGTCTTCTCTTACAACTGTTATATGTCGTAAAACAAAAACTTGATAATAATAAAATAATGTTTATTATTAAAATAATAAATAATTATTTCTACTAAAACGACGGAGACAAATAATTAACTACTTTTGGCACCACTAATATTGACTATTGATTATTATAGCCTTGCCTCAACGATCGTTGCTGGAGTGATGACAACTCGTTGTTTTTATTGCTGTATCCGAAACGGAAATATTGATTGCCGTAAAACGGCTCTGTCTTTGATGGCAAACCATAAATGCGCAGATAAAACAACTCCTGATTTTTAAACCGGCATTGTTCCTCGCTATCACCTTCGCTTTGAATTTCTCACGAAGCCACGGCGTGGAGAAATGCTATTTTGTACTCGCCAAAATAAAAAAAAGTTCGCCCATGCTTTCGCGTTCACCTCGCCAAAAGGCTCAGCTTAGTGCTGCGCAGGCAATACAATACTACAAGCTGCATACTGAGTTCATATAGCGGTACTTGACAATAGTGTTGTGCACGTGCCCTGACATACTAATGAATGATTGAAACTGTGGTTATAGTCATGTGATGAAAAGTAGCTCGCACTCAGGATGAAACAAAACTAATTTTATGTGACGTTTATTCATACGGCTGGTCAACGGACTTGATGTGACGAAGCGATTTGATGAAAAAGCTGTTGTTTAACTAAATAATACTGATGCATCAGTCTGCTGAAGGGCCCCTAAATGTTTTATTTTTAATAAATCAATCTGCGTCCCTCTCCGCACTGGTTTATCATTTCCTATTCTGTCGAATACTGGTTGAAAGGAGACAACTCCGCATTGGTATATTTTCATATTTGACAACATGGTTGCTCCGCAACGAAGTATATGTACAAAAATGACGTTGATGCATTTCTTATGTGATGCTATTGATGTTATGTAGAAATGCACGTTGACATACATCTCTGTTGAACCTGCCTCACCAAAAAACAATAAGTTTCTACTGTTACACGGTGCAGCATACACTGCTCTGACATGGAATGAGACAGGAACTATGGCTAAGTTGAAGGAATGGGGCTACACAGCTGTGGCCATTGACCTCAAACCAGAAGATGAACTCAAGAAATGTGAGCCGTTACATCATTGTATCTTGTTGTTTTATTTTTTGTCCTTCTGTTGGATTTTGTATTTATTCGCATCTTGGGTTTTCCAGGTGCCCAGAGCAATGAAACTAGGGCTGAGCTGATACATGAAATGGTAGAGAGGTTAGGATTAGCCAAGGTGGTAGTTGTCAGCCCTTCAAAATCTGGGGAGTTATCTATACCTTACATAATGAAGCCTGAGTACCACTCTGAGATTGCTGGCTTTGTGCCAGTAGCTCCTGTCATTGACTCTTCGTATAAAGCTGCAGATTTTGAAAATCTGAAAAATGTGAGTTAGTAATTGTCTTCCCTTTTTGTTTATGTATATACCTATAGCTGTGTACATTATATATTGTTGTTCCCTTCACACAAACCCATGTAAATACCATATACCTGTACGTATGGGAGTACACTGTCATGGATTCCATACTCAATTCACATATCAAAGTTGTCCAATTCCTTAGTGTCGAAGAGTGCTAAATAGTCTCAACCGAAATACAAAAAATAATCATCTTTATTTTCTTATTGTATTTGAAAATTATTATTTAGTGACATTTTAAACTGACTGATAATTATTATTATTATTTATTGTGTGAATAATTGTTATTATTTATTGTAATTATAAAAATAATAAATAATAATAAAACACTGCTAAGAGGCCTGATCGTTTAAACCAGGAGTGCTTTGCAACCGAATCACAAAACCGACTATCCGATTCGCCTCAACTCCTGCTGATTAAACCGGCCGGAGGTGCAGTCGGTTCTCAGCCAGATTCATAACACGACTGCCTAATGCGACTGAAATTCGGCCGTTTAAACTAAGTATTAGTGTCGAAGAGTGCTAAATAGTCTCAACCACATTACCAAAAATACTCATCAACCGGCTCATATTTATTTTCTGATTGTATTTGAAAATTATTATTCAGTTACATTTTAAACTGACTGGTTTTTTTTTAAAAATCAAATAATGAATTTAAATTTGAAAATTATGATGATTTCAACAACAACCACGAAAAGTCAAATAGATTCAAATTATCATTATTTGAAAAGAAAATCTTAAGAAAAATTGGTTATATTTTTTATTTGAAAATAGTTTTTTTTTCAACTGAAATATTTTTGTAGTTTTCAGAGATATTTGCCATGTAGTATATCCTGCGGATACCAGTGTGTACGCAATAGCAGGTTTACCATTGATAAATTGAAATGTCGGGTGCCGACTCTACTAAAACACATTCAGAAAGCCTGATTTTATGCTCTTGAAAGTCTCTGCACCGTGATTATAAATGGGATGCCCTCCTTCTATGCAAACAAGCTAAAACTTTTGCTAAATGGCGTTCTATAAACTGCTGCGTATTGAAACAAAAATTGCGTTCGAGTCAGCATCTATTGCCCTTATAAGAGTGATAGAAGTAATGAGAGCACAACTCCAAACAAGAAATTGGGGCATCAAATCATTAAAACAGTGCAATTATTTAATTTTAATCAAAAATCTGTAACACTGCAACTTTGAATCAATAAATGGATGGTACAAGCATTTATGTGTTCAAAATGTTTGATCGGCAATAAATTTCAATTTTGAATAAGCATTTATTTTTTTTTAAAAGATCTTTAAAACAAAGTTTTATATAACAACAGCACGGAATTTTGCTTACAAAAAATGGCGAACTTGGGTTTCCGACAGGGTTGGTAAAAACCATGGTTTTTTTTTCGGAAAAACCAATAAATTGGGTTTAAATGGTTTAAACCGGTTTTTATGATTTTCATGTAAATAAATGCTCCACTGCTTCTGCTTTAACTGCATTATGCAGCATAAACACCAAATATTTAACTGGTGTAATAAATATGGCATCACAATTCACAAAACTATTTTATTTAGACTTTACAGAAATTTACAACAATAGTTATTACATTGTCTTAAAATTAAATATACAAATGATGTACAGAACAGATACAGAGAGTTTGAAGATGCAGGCCTATTATGCATTTGCTACGCGGTAAATAAAAACTATCTTTCTTGCTCTTTCTATACCTAATCTATTTTGGAGTTTAGAATGGAAGAGGCTGAATGTGGAAATATTCGCTCTATGCTAGCACTGGAGTTACAATATAGCTGCACCATCCGTATAAATATTATACTGTCTTGTTTGTTAGATCAAGAGTGTACAATGTACCCTGAATGTGTAAAAATTGCATTACATTTCACTTTAGTATCACTTTTCATGAAAAAAAACCATAAAAACCGAAAAAACCAGGTTTTTAAACTTGGTTTAAACCGTGTCAACCCTGGTTTCCGGCCATGTCCATCAGAGCATTGTTATTCCTATCATACCATAACAGGCCCTGCAACCGTCGTTCTCAAAAGTCATTTACTGCTGTCAACAGCTCGCTAACTGCTGTCAACAGCTCGCTAACCGCGGTAGAGCTGATAGATAAATATAGAATGTCGATTTGGCTCTTGTATAATAAATGCAATACTCGTTAATGAGTTTATTTATCATAACCAATACAAAATGGAAGTTCTCACTTCAAAATGACAACACCAAACTTTTTGCTATACTGGAGAATTTATACACTTTACAGCTCTGTAAATTGTTCGTAAGTTTATGTTTTTTTCACCACAAACAGGACATTTGTTGTAACCACAATGTTGTCTTGTCAGTTGTCTTTTTACTTGAAGGCAACTCTGTTATCAATATGGAGTTATCTTCTTTTAAAGAAATGATGGTTGTCATTTGATCCTTGGAAGTACAGTAGCGTTTGTCTGACAACCCTGAAATTATCGTTGGGCAGACAACTCATAAAACGTGACAGTTTTTTACGATAAAAGTTTTATTTAAAGAATGGCTCCGGTAATTTCTCTATTTATCTGATATGTCATTGATATGTGCTTATGAAGTGCTTCAAATACCAAGGTTGTCAAAATTCAATTGATTTCTATATTTTCTTAACACAATTAATAATAAGCATATTATGAATGTTGTCTCCCCATTCCAACATCTTCGAAATATTCTGGGAAAACCTATGACGTGCGTAAGTGTTTTAGCGAACGCTAAACTTTTGTTTTACACTTCGATTGGACAATTTTTGGATCATTACAACTACTGAAGTATTATGTAACACAGTACAACTACTGAAGTGTTATGTAACACATTACAACTACTGAAGTGTTATGTAACACATTACAACTACTGAAGTGTTATGTAACACATTACAACTACTGAAGTGTTATGTAACACATTACAACTACTGAGGTGTTATGTAACACATTACAACTACTGAAGTGTGATGTAACACATTACAACTACTGAAGTGTTATGTAACACAGTACAACTACTGAAGTATTATGTAACACATTACAACTACTGAAGTGTTACGTAACACATTACAACTACTGAGGTGTTATGTAACACATTACAACTACTGAAGTGTTATGTAACACATTACAACTACTGAAGTGTTATGTAACACATTACAACTACTGAAGTGTTACGTAACACATTACAACTATTGAATTGTTATGTAACACATTACAACTACTGAAGTGTGATGTAACACATTACAACTACTGAAGTGTTATGTAACACAGTACAACTACTGAAGTGTTATGTAACACAGTACAACTACTTAAGTGTTATGTAACGCATTACAACTACTGAAGTGTGATGTAACACATTACAACTACTGAAGTGTTATGTAACACAGTACAACTACTGAAGGGTTATGTAACTCATTACAACTACTGAAGTGTTACGTAACACATTACAACTACTGAAGTGTTACGTAACACATTACAACTACTGAAGTTTTATGTAACACATTACAACTACTGAAGTGTTATGTAACGCATTACAACTACTGAAGTGTGATGTAACACATAACAGCTACTGAAGTGTTATGTAACACATTACAACTACTGAAGTGTTATGTAACACATTACAACTACTGAAGTGTTATGTAACACATTACAACTACTGAAGTGTTATGTAACACATTACAACTACTGAAGTGTTATGTAACACATTA
Organism: Cryptosula pallasiana; assembly: GCA_945261195.1. Classification (NCBI taxonomy): domain Eukaryota; kingdom Metazoa; phylum Bryozoa; class Gymnolaemata; order Cheilostomatida; family Cryptosulidae; genus Cryptosula; species Cryptosula pallasiana. The sequence goes on along the minus strand of OX183132.1, from coordinate 39,279,725 downwards.
CAACTACTGAAGTGTTATGTAACGCATTACAACTACTGAAGTGTTATGTAATGCATTACAACTACTGAAGTGTTATGTAATGCATTACAACTGCTGAAGTGTTATGTAATGCATTACAACTGCTGAAGTGTTATGTAATACATTACAGCTACTGAAGTGTTATGTAACGCATTACAGCTACTGAAGTGTTATGTAACGCATTACAACTACTGAAGTGTTATGTAACGCATTACAACTACTGAAGTGTTATGTAACGCATTACAACTACTGAAGTGTTATGTAACGCATTACAACTACTGAAGGGTTATAAACCATCAACTTAAGTTGAAAACTTGTAAATAATAAAATGATAAATAAAAACGTATGGCATGTTTTAAGTTTTTGAACAAGATCATCATGTATGGAGGGATTTAAATGGTTTAAAAATCATTTCTGCAGCTTCTAAATTGATTTATCTATTGTTGAGAAAGAAACAAAGTTCTGGATATGCATATTTTTTTATTCTCATTTTATTTAAATTGTTCAAACAAAGTTGTGTAGTTTCAGGGCTGTCAGATGAACGTTACCAGAAATTACAAACAACTTCTTGCGTTTGTACCATGGATGAAATATAACAGGATTGCCAGCTGCGGCTGCGTAATAGAACTTTCATCCCAATAGGAATGTAGCCATATATAGCCATGGTTTGTGACCTTAAAGAGGCATTGGCAATGACTTTATCAACTACCCCACAGGACTTTAGTTTTTGCCGGACCAAACTTTCGCTAGCCTAAGTTTTAGGCCAACATTTGAGGCAATATCTGTTTATTTTGCTGTCACTATGTTGTGTTATTGATTGGGAGTTGTATGTTCCTGCGTGATGGTGGTGGCCTGTGAATGGATTTCATTGGATGATTGGTTCAGTGGGCGGGGTTTTTTCTGCTGGGTTGTTGGCCTAAGTTAAAGGGACAGCTTCGGCGACCAAATGGTCGCCGTACCAAAGATTGTAGTAAAAATTAACTACCATCGTTGGCCCATAGCGTGATCAGCTATGTTTTGCTTTGAACTTTTTATTAGACCTCGGTTTATTTTCGGCTTTTCTTATTAATGATATTTATTATTATTATCAGTTATTAATTATTTTGAAGCCAGCACCAACAAAGACAGGTTTGAAGATTTAAAAATTGCTATTAATATTTGTATATTATTTAATATACCATTATTGTTATTTGTGGGATGAGGATAATCTGATCAACAATAACTCCTGAGAAGAATAATTATGGTGAAAATAATCCCAAAATAATAAGAACAATAATAAATAATACATGGAATAAACAATATTATACAAATAATAATAATAATATTATTTTTAAATCTTCAAACCTGTCTTTGTTGGTGCTGGCTTCAAAATAATTAATAACTGATAATAATAATAATAATAAATATCATTAATAAGAAAAGCCGAAAATAAACCGAGGTCTAATAAAAAGTTCAAAGCAAAACATAGCTGATCACGCTATGGGCCAACGATGGTAGTTAATTTTTACTACAATCTTTGGTACGGCGACCATTTGGTCGCCGAAGCTGTCCCTTTAACTTAGGCCAACAAACCAGCAGAAAAAACCCCGCCCACTGAACCAATCATCCAATGAAATCCATTCACAGGCCACCACCATCACGCAGGAACATACAACTCCCAATCAATAACACAACATAGTGACAGCAAAATAAACAGATATTGCCTCAAATGTTGGCCTAAAACTTAGGCTAAACTTTCGCATTTTTCGCGAGTGCTGGAAGTAGCGAAATTTATGTCCAACAAACTTCTTTCTAGCCCCTGTAATAGCGAAATTTGAAAAAAATGATCCAAGTGATATGATATCAACATGAACACAAAACAAATAATAATAATAATATATTTTATTATTATTAATGATATATCACAATAATTAAATATGATGTTGTTATTATAACCATTGTTGTTGTAATAATAAAAATAATAAAGAGCAACAAAATCATAATAAATAATAATAAGCTCCACTCTGATTTTGTTTCATTCAGAACGACTTGCCCGCTAGCTGAGCCTAAGTTTTTATTTGTCATTTAGGGACTAACAATTACGTCTCGCATTCCAGCATTGCTTTGCCCCTAACAGCATGCACTATGTCATTGTCTTTTTCTTCACAGATAAAGAGAGGTAAATATTGTTCTCTACCATTTCATCTGTGATTTATGTTTTTTGGCACTGCCATACCTTTATTGTCAGATGAGAACATATTTAGGGAATATTTTATTGTGAGGTTAAAAAGTACAAGAAGATAATATACCCTCATGTAAATAAATATATCACATTGTTGTTGATGTTGTTAGGACAAATAATAATTATTTTATTTATTATTTGTTATTATAATAATAACAAAATATGAAAAACCGGGTGCGAAAATTTGTACTGTGAATATAATTGCCACGGAACTGCTAGCGAAATGTTTGCTAGCAAACCAATTGTAATCACGGAAGTAGCAAAACTAAACTCTAGCGAAAGTAAAGTCCTCTAGGGTAGTCAATGGTCATATAAGTACGTAGCATCACGTCATATTATCGTGCTATTATTATTACAATACACAGCCTAAGTGGCCACGATTAACTTGTGAGTTGATATAGTGGTCTATGTTATCATGTTTCCGCTCCGAAAAGTTCAATCCAATATGCTCTCCATGGATGCAACTTTTCATCCATCCTATTGGCTAAATTTCGCTGCACTCCATTCAAGTTTCTGCTAATCCTGTTATATTTCATCCATGGTTTGTACTCTTAAGCTGCGTTTACACTATGCGTCTCCGACTCCGATTCATTTGAAGTTTGCCGCCTGCGACTTGGCGCATCTTCCTGTGGACAATTTCCTGTGGAGTTGCAGGGTTGTCGGAGTCGGAGACGCAGCAACCCAGCAGTGTTGGGTTTGAGCGACAAGTCGCAGCTTTTTCATAGCCACGTGACACAGCTTAACCAATTGAGTTGCTCTATATAGCGGCTCCAATATTTGGTTTATTTTGGCCTAGATATAATGTAAACAATGATTGTTGTAAGATCGTAAGGTTGTTATTAAATAATTAATTATTATCAGCATTGTTGACATGTGTGTTTATTATTTTTCTTATCAAAAGAATCAAACTATATATGTTCAACAATAATAGAAAATTCATATTTGGAGTAGCAGCTATCATTATTATTTTGGATGCAAACATAAAAATAACGTTAGATTTTGTTCAAATTATCATTTAATTTTGGCAAGTAGTATTATTATTTATCTAGAAGTAAAAATCTCATTTTATAGGTAAATAAAAAATTCACAAGATGCATAGAGAACTACTGTCTGGTCAAAAACTGATAATAATTAAATTACAACTCATCAATCCAACTACTTGAGCGCAGGAACGCAATAAATTATTTAAGGTAAGATGGTTGGGCAACTCCGAAGTCCCGGAAATCAAAAAATCAGGGTGTCGCAGTAGTGTAAATGCAACATGCGTCTGCGCCTCCGACAATCTAGTAAATTCACTGGTGTCGGAGTCGGAGACGCATAGTGTAAACGCAGCTTTACAAGTGTAGACACCAGTCTATGACATTTTATGGCAAGATAAAAGGCTACAACCTTGCGCAACTGGTTATATTTGTAGTTGTCTTCTCTTGTAGCTGAAGGTGCTGATTGTGCAAGGAGAGATAGACACTAGTGGCTTGGATAAATCCAGTTTTGAGTTATTATCTAAAGTCCCAAACAATAAAGTTGCAGAGATAAAAGGTGCTGGGCATGCCTGCTATAAAGACAAACCCGATGAATGGCATAATAAATTGAAAAAGTTCTTGGACGAGATCAAAATCTAAAGTTTCAACTTTTTTTCTTTGTTCACATTTGGTACAAGTTATAGCATTAGTTGTATGTCATGTAATACATGGCTTTTTTAGTACCCTACAACCATAATATACTATTACATACATTCCTGGCATTAGTGTTATAACATCTATGAGTATTTTTTAGCCTGAGTTCCTCATTATGTATATCGTTTCTTTCCTATGCTGTGCATAATGTTATTGCAATCACTAATTCTCTGGTTTTCTTGTGTTACAAGTTTATGGCCCTGGGATGCAATTTAGTCATGATTCGTAACTGGCCATCATAGCCAGGTTACTGTGACCTATATCTATACACGCAACATACTACACACAAAGCACACTGTGCATATTTCACCTTGTTCCTGTAAATTAGTATGAATGTAAATGTGGGCGTTTTTCAGCCTGCGATTTTTTAAAAGGGTTTAAAATATGCACTGATAATTTTTATATAGAAATTTTCCAGTTTTTCAATTTTTTCTGTAAATAGGTGGCGAAAAAAGATCATAGAACATTCACATCAACATTGTAATCAATATACATGTTTAATTCGAAGAATTACAGTTCTACTGTGTATATAGCAATCCCAAGTTCGCGTAACTTGTTCTGAACAAACGTCCTTAAAATTTATAGATGGCCATGACCTGTTGTGGACTTGTGAGGTAGAACTTTATAAAAAGATAGATGGCGTCGAGGGAGTAAATATAAATTGGTGGGAAGAGACACCGTCTAACATACAACATTGCTTATCTATATTGTGATCCTGGTCCAAATGGAAATGTACTGTGATTGAGCCCTAACAATTTGCTGGTGCAAATGCATGTGTCAAAAAATGCTCGGTTGTCTTCTGCAAGTGTGAAGGAGAATAATCATTAACAGCCAACGTTTTTGATCAACTTTAATTTGCTGCAGTCTCGCCTGTAATACCATAGGAGACCACCATAGGCCTTTATGCAACAGGTTTTTAACTTGCCAAGAACTTTGCTTAGACTAGATCAAAGAATGACCCTGCCTGCTCAGGAGTTGTCATGACAACTCCTGAGCATGCAAAAGGGTCATTCGATGATCTAACCCTGGACACGCCCGTTTTATGTACTTGTGATGTGATGCTATTGTATTGGCTCATCAAGTATTGAAAATTAATTTGAACCAATCAAATCGTTAGGCTTATGACGACTATTTGGCGGTAGCATGCCGTTCATCATGATCAAGCGCGTGTAAGCTCTCCGTGCACATTTATTATTGTAATCTAATTTGCTGCAGCTGCAACAGTAATCCTGCAATGCCATCTTCCAAGGGTGATGGACTGAAATTTGGTCGTGTATTTCTGGGTGTCGCATTACTTGGTGCATTTATTTTGCTTTTTAAGAATTATCATCATCATGCTCGAGCTGAGGAGGTTCGTTGGTCATCATCCATCATCATGATCATAATCATCATGATGATGATGATTATTATTTAATTTATAATTAATTATTATTATTATAATGACGTTGTTGTTGATGATGATCATCAACAACAACAACATTATAATAATAAATAATGTTTTTCTTTGTTGTAGGTAACTGCTTTTTTGTTTATTATTATAAAAAGCCTAAATAAATGTTTTTCAATTTGTCTTTTTTTTAATAATTTATTTAATAACGTAGAAGAATAATAATAATCATATAATGATGAGAATAATAAATTTAATAGATAAAACCACTACTACTAACTCTAAGAGCTCTACTACTACTGGTACAATTATTTTCGATAGCATAATAAATAATAATAATAGTTAGTAGTTATTAGTTTGTAGCTGTAGCTTCAATCAAGTTCTTATTTAATTTATTAGCAACCGAAACCGATTAACAATCCACAACAATATTTTATCAATGTTAAATAAATGAATCCCAATGACAATAATAATTATAATAATTTGATGATAATAATTAATAATGAAACAATATAATTGTAAAAAAATTATAAATAAATAATAATATAATAATTTGCATATTAATTATTATTATTATCTGAATTATTATTATTATTATAACACATATATATATGTATATAATTAAATAAATAATAATCATGATTATCAATAATTTAATAACTAACTAAACAACAATCGAATCAATAATACTAATTATTAATAATATAATTACAGAAGATTTGTTGATTAATTAGACAAATGAATCAAACATCAACAACGATTATTATTATTACTATTATTATTATTATAACAATAAATAATTAATTCAGTATTTATTAAAAACAAAAAATAATAATAGTAGTTACAGTAATTATAAAAAAAATAACAATTATATTATTTTTTTTTGTAATTATTGTTATTATAATTAGTGGTTTTATCTATTCTCATTCTATGTTATTATTAAAAAGACAAATTGAAAACATTTATTTAGGCTTTTTATAAACAAAAAAGCAGTTTTTTACAACAAAGAAGAACATTATTATTATTTCCTCCAACAAATAATGCATTTCATCTTCTTTGTTGATGTATACATGATGATGGTGAGGTGAACAACAAGGATAATGATTGATATGCTATATAACTTTAAGGTCGAGTTTTTTAATACACACTTTTGTTGTTGGTTGTAGAGTGAGCCTGTAATGCAGCAATTTGAAACTAAAGTGGCAGATGCAGTAAGTTCAACTCTAATGGTGGCCATTGATAGATTAGCACATGGATAGGCTTATTCAGTCAATAGAGACTGCATACTACCTATTGTACAAACTTACATGCTTCACTGCTTATCAATACATCTATCACTCCTCTTTCAACAGGCCTGCACCCTCACATTTATCTCTGTTGCGCCTCAAACACCTGATGCTAAAAAACCCAAGCTGTTGCTGTTACATGGTGCAAAGTTTAGTGCATCTACTTGGAATGAGATAGGAACACTGGCTAAGTTGAAGGAATGGGGTTATAGAGCAGTGGCCTTGAATCTCAAAGGTGTAAATAATTGTGCAAGTAAGTCGTTGATTCAAATTTTTCCCAAAATAAGCATCAGTAGATATTGCTCCTTGAAGTATAATTTATGTGTGTCTTAACTGTTCGTTCATGTCTGCTATATTTGGAGGATGCCTTAGGGGCCTGTCACATGAGCCAAAATATCACCCGTACCTGTCGTTCTATCGCGCTGTGATTGGTTTATTTTCTAATTTAACTTGTAAATGCACAGCAATTCCATGTGATGAAGGTGCCGAGGTCAAGGTTATCTTGTTTCTCAGCCGTGCTTCTAAAGAAGATTATACATGATTGTTGTATTGTAGTATATAATATCATAATTATATGGCCTTTGGTGTTCGTCTGAAATTATTGTGGGGTAGATAATTTTTAAATTAATCATCGCTTGTGTTAAGAAGGTTATTAATATTAGGCTTGTGATTATTATCATTCATAACTTTTATGCCTTCTAATCATTTATTTGTTTGTCTATTATTTATTTGTCTATTATTTATTATCTTTATTATCTTATTATCTTTATTTATTAGATTTATTATTTATTATTATTATTGTCTATTATTTGTCTATTATTTATTTGTTGTCTAAATAATTAATGAAATATTAATATTAGGCTTGTGATTATTATCATTCATAACTTTTATGCCTTCTAATCATTTATTTGTATTTCATTAATTATTTAGACAACAATAATAAGTTCAGTAGTAAACAATAAGTTTTGATGAAAATAAATACATCTTACAAGGCTATAATTAGACACGCTCGTGTGACAAGCCCATCAGTCATGCTGTGCTCCATGCAGTTCGTTTGCGATGTTGTCACGACCATCATTCTAGCTTGACCTATGATTAACAGCCAAGACAAGCAGTTTGATTTAAAAATTCAAATTAGGAGTTGTCAACTTCTACTACGTTGTTGCATATAGTGCACTTGGTGATTGCAATGCTACGCTACCAGCTGAGCTGCTGAGATGTTATCAAATGAATAGTGGTAATGCTGACAAGTGCTGTTGTCTACTAGCTGTTCATTGTTTACTTCAAGAGAAAAATAAACTGAAGTTTTCAGCAAAAAGACAGCCTTAAAAGTCAATGCAGGTGATAGCATTAATCATTCCCAAAAACCCTTTGGTCTTGGAAACAGCTGGCAAACAATGGTAGCGCTATTAAATTTGGTTTTTTTTGTTATAAATATAATATTTGTCTCTGAACCTGTTTGATAAAATGTAAAACAAAAGTCAAAAATACTTGTTTTAAAATGCAAACAGCTCATTTGTCATTATCTAGGATCCCAGAACGTCTCACTTGGTAGTATTTCTTGGGAAAACGGCTTCAACTTATGATTGGGTAGTGATGACAACGTATTTTAGCTTAGTAAAGAAATCCAATAAGTTTGGAGTTGTTTTCTTTTGTCGAAGCATTTTGCTTTATTGATTCTTTTTTAAAGTTTAAGCGTCAGATTGATTTTTGATTTTCATTAATTACTGACTGATTCTTGGGTTGCTGTCACTGGGTCGGCTGTGTAGGATTTGAGTAGACCAATCATATGCAAGTGGTTTTTTTCTTGCTGATTAAACAAGACTATAGTATAGCAATAACGCCCCAGGCAACAACACAGCACCACTTGCCTTCATACAAAGCAGCTGTTATTTGTAGATCTCAATAAAGGTTACATGATTGGTGCATTCAGCTGAGTGAACGCGGAAAACACTGCTAATTCTTCACAGTTCTCAAAACTGGGCCGGTGCCAATCTGGCAAAACAAGTGGCTATGGAAAAAAAATTCTTCGAGTTGTCTTCTCTTCCAGTGGTTATATGTCGTACAAGCTGAAAAAAAAACAAAAATTTAATAATAATGATTTTATATTTTCAATTGTTATTATGATGACTAATCATTTCACTAGAACAAAACAAACAAATAAAAAATTACTTTTGGCATCGCTAATGTATTGATACTGTGAAATACAGACATTCATCATAATAAATTATTATGGCCCTGCACCAATGATCGTTGGCTGCATGATGACGACTCGTTGATTTTGTTGCTGTATTGAAAATGGAAATAAATACAGAAAAGACAACTCCTAACTTTGTAAACCAGCTTAGTTTTTTGCTAACATCTTTGCGCTAAGTTTCCCACGAAGCCGCAGCGTGAGGAGATGCTGTTTTATACTCATTGAAATATAATAAATTTGCCCAATCATCTTGGTCTTGGCGTTTACTTGGCCGATCAGTAATTACTCGTTGAAAAGCGTCTATTTGGAGTTATCTTTCCAGTTTTATGTCAAAAATTGATTACGTCAGTTTGGCTGCGGTAATTATTTATTGAGAAAAAGTAGTTGAGCTTTATTTAGCAATCTTTTGTGGAGGAAATTGTCTTCAACAGCGCAATTGGTTATTCTTAAGCTAAGAATATATGTATTTATTTTAAAAATAACAACTAATTTTTTTTATTTCATAGCTAACTAATAACTTGAATTTCTGCTTCGGTGTCTTTTTAATTTTAACCGTAAATTATTGCAGATTTAATGACAATAGTATCTTCCATTAATTTTATATTATTGGAAACAAATTAGCGTAGATAACTTTATTTTCGCTTTATTATATGTAATGTATTATGTAATATATTATGTAACATACGTAGATGATGTTTTCAAATAAATCTTGTTTTTTCTGTTCTTGTTTACTTTTCAGCTTGTATTTTAATTTGAAATTGATGAAGTCCTTGTTTTAGATCGTTAAGCATAAAAAATTTTTAATGGTGTCTGGTTGTTGCATTTAAAATACAATTGTAAGAAATTTCGGTGGTCGACTGTGACCAAAAAATTGACTGTGTGGAGACAACTCTAAATGCTGCGCATGTATCACTATAGACAGTTTACATACGGGGTTACAAAACATGTAGTCCAAAATGTTATATGTGCCAAAATTGTTTATTTTTTTCATGTGATTTTATGCTTTCATTTACCATAGATTTAAGGAAAGACAACTCTGTTGGTCACAAAAATGCTTTCTTCTATTTTAGGTTCCCTGAGCAATGAAGCTAGGGCTGAGCTGATACATAAAGTGGTGGAGAAGTTAGGATTAGCAAAAGTGGTTGTCGTCAGCCCCTCAAAGTCTGGAGAGTTGTCTATACCTTACATAATGAAGCCTGAGTACCACTCTGAGATTGCTGGCTATGTTTCTATAGCTCCCCTCATCGATCATAAAACCTACGCTAAGAAAGATTTTGAGAATCTCAAACAGGTAGGAAAATGGCGGATGAGCTGTTTGTATTTTGTTTCAGTCAATCTTGTTGCATGTTATCTGTTCATAAATTGTCATTAATTATTATACGGTGTGCATAAAACAATAATGATGGTTGTATATTTCTTATTTTACATGCCAAAGTTTACATCATATGTTAGCGGTTGTCAAAAGTTGTTGACTCAAAGTAATAAAAATAAAGTATACTTGGTGCTTAGGACGTGCTCTGCAAGACTCACTTTTTGTGTGGAGTTGTTCTCTCATCTAGCATTGTAAAACTATTGAGAAAACTCACCTGCGGCAACAAAAGTGCAATAGGTTTGTAGAGGTCTATACAACGCTGTTGACATAAGGGGCTATCTGCTAGCCGCAGTTTCATTGTGATATTATATAATATATTCCAACAAGTAGTTTGTACCATTCTAATTAGGTTTTCAGTTCAAAACTACCTTTTAAAAAACTTAAATATTATTATTTAGTGCGTTTTAATTTTTTTTATGAAACATAGCCGGTATTTGAGATTTAATTATTATAATTGTTATGGAAAACAACAGCATCGGAAATATAATTTCAGCAATGTTTTTTGTCATATAATATTATTACAAAACTATACTAATGTTATTGTTTGATTAATTTTTCACTTGAAAATTATTATTTTATTAAAAATCTTTCATTAATTCTTTTGATTTTGATCATGAACACTATCACGTGAGCGCTGGTGTATACATAATAGCGAGCTTACCAAAGATAAAACAAATTGCTGACTTGGGAACAAAAGCTTCAAAAAGTTTAAAGTTTGTTGCATTATCATCTTTTAGCAATCAAAGAAGTCTCTGCGCAATGCTATTATTTAGGAGGCCCTACTTCTATACAAACCAGCAAAAAATTTTCAAAACTCTCTTTATAAATCTTATATAACTTGTTGCGCCTTCAGCAAAAAGTTGCATCTTTGTGTGTGCTGACTGTGTCTATAGGAATTGCCTTACTGGTGGGAGGGCAACTCCAGATAATTTTTCTGAACACCTTTCAACCTCAGAAAGTTTAAAATAAATCAAATCCTCTTCAAAGGTCAAAATATTACCAATCATTTTATCAAGTTTCACTGCAAACGGAAAAAAGGCCAAACATGCTTACAATATTAATAATGAAAACAGTAATATGTAATATAACTGTCAGATATTGCAATCTCACTTAATGAATTTTTATGCAAAAGTTTTTGTTCATTCAGAGATGCCGCCTAAAGATTCTGAAGCCAATGTATTGGCTCCAATTGAATTCGTTGAAAATAATTTAGAGAAATCCCCCATTAAAGGGCTTATGACGGGCTTTTCAAGACGCACTTTGTGTGTAGATTTGTTTTCTCATCAAGCATTGTAAAACTCTTGAGAAAACTCACTTGCGTCAACAAAACACCAATAGGTATCATGTAGAGGTCTATGGAGGTCTATGACAATGCGTTCGGCAGAAGAGACTATCTGCATTATGATATTATACAGTATATTCCAGCAAGTAGTTTGTACCATTTTTGTTACCTTTTCAGTTCCAAACTACTTTTTAAAAATCTTAATTATTATTATTCAGTGCTTTTGAAGTTTTTCTTTGAAAGATAGCCGGTATTCCAGATTTAATTATTATCGTTGTTGTAAAAAAAACAACGCCGGAAATACAATTTCGGCAATGTTTTTTTTCGCCTAGTATTATCATGAAAGTATACTAATGTTATTGTTTGATTAATTTTTCACTTGAAAATTATTATTTTGATAAAAAAAATGTCATTATTTCTTTTGATTTTGATGACAAACACTATCACGTGAACGTCAGTGTATACATAATAGCGAGCTTACCAAAGATAAAATAAATTGCTGACTTGAGAAAAACAGCTCCAAAGAAATTAAAATTTGTTGAAAAAATCATTTTTTTGCAATCAAAGGAGTCTCTGCACAAAACTAATATCTAGGACGCCCTATTTCTATGCGAACAAGCCAACTTTTTGAAAACTCACTTTATAGCTCTATATAACTTGGTGCGTCTTTGAGAAAAAGAGGCGTCTTGGCAAGTGCTGACTGCGTCTATAGGAATCGTCTTACTGGTGAGAGGGCAACTCCAGATAATCTTTCTGAACACATTTCAACCTCAGAAAGTTTAAATTAAATCAAATCCTCTTCAAATTAGGCGTCATAGGCCCTTTAAGTGTTCGTTTATTGTAGAAGTATACCAGCCATGTTGGGCCAACTGGAGTTTTCACTAATTATTACACTTGGTAATTTAAGAAAGACAATTGAAAATTTTTCACTGGAAAAATACTGCTTTTTTTCAAGTATTTTATTCACTGACTGGATTAAAATTTTAAGTTTTTTGCGTACAGTTTTAAAAAAAATTCAAACATTGTTTCGTTGTGATTATGCTTATATTATTTCTCACAAACTTTTTACTTTCACTGAAAAACATTTTTTAAAAAATTGTGAAAATGTCCATTTTTTATTTTTTTTTTCAAATTTTGATATTTCTTCAGAGAAACAGCTTATCCACACAAATGCACTTACATGCGCTTATTAAAGATACTGGCGTTAATCATAGTTTGCAAAGCTTCAATTTAGAGATATATAATGTAGGTGGAATTATTTAAAAGTGGCAGACGGAAGGTTGTTTTCTTAAAAGTATGTTGCCTATTGCCATGTATATATGGCAGATGTTTCATGTTTTAGCTCAAGGTGTTGATTGTTCAAGGAGCTAAGGATGGCTACTTCGCTACAGATAGCCTCAGCTACCTCTCCAACATTCCCAATAACCAACAAGTGGTTATAGCGGATGCTGGGCACTCATGCTACATAGACAAGCCTGATGTGTGGCATGACAAGCTGAAGGAATTCTTACAATCACTACATGTATAATCTGGTTCATTTCAGTTTTTCTTCAATTTTTTTTCTTATTCATTTTGTGTTATTTATTTTACGTTTTGTCTCTGTAACAACTTTGTATTTGCCATTCCAGTTTTCATTTCACTTTTTTCTACTTCCTGGTTACCGGGCTTTCTAGAGTTGCTTGTTTTTTTGTCAGTTACAATGAACATTACCTTTTTCCAACTTTATTTTAATCTGTATACTGAATCTCGATTATTCTGTAATAGAGCGTATCATAACTCTGCCAACCACTCACTCAATGTGTTGTGTAAATTTTTTACAAACCAAAAAATTTTACCTGGGTAAATAGTCCTTTTGTGGTATTTTATAATGTTTTCGAAAAAAATGTCCTCATCTTGCTTATTCTGTCATATGCAGTAAGCAGATACCGTTGTGTCTACTGGAGTTGTTGCACCTTGCAATATCACAATGGATAGATAACTTCTAGCTAACCCTTGACTGGAGTTTAACCTGGTCATAAATGGGTTATGTTATTCTCTGCACACATAACCCGATTTTTTCACTTCGGGCCATCATTATCCTACTCATAAGTATTTAACATGTAGTGCATTAGCCAAACATTTTTGAAGAAGTATGTTAGATCTTGGCATTTCACATTGTAGTTATTTATGCAATGAACAAGTGACTCCGCATGTCAAAATACATCTATCAAGGAGCTGCTCTATATATACATGTATATTGGGTCTAGTGAACAATCACCAGAACAAATCTGTTCAATTGCAAACAACATAAATCTTAACCTAACCTTGCTTTTGAGGTTTGCCTGTCATGATAGAGCGGTAGATTTATGAAACAATAATATGGCATTATCATTCCTTACATCAAAGTCATTTGATTCGTTCAAGTGAGTGACGGTTTGCGGCTAGTGCTAGACAGGTACATACAACAGGCCACCGAGCGACCTACATAGGCAAGCAGCTGCCATGTTTCAACACAAACACTGTATTGAATATAAAATCATCACTAGTCCAATGATCAATTGGTAATGCTAAATTCACAGAAATATTGTGATTTGTAGAATAGAAACTCTTCACAAAATTGGTGGCCCTGAAAAGGGCCGTTGTGGTGATGTGTGGGCAAGATGTTACTTAACCACCAAAGCCATACAGAGTACGTCCTTGGCGTTTGAGAGCGTACACTACATCCATGGCAGTGACAGTCTTTCTCTTGGCATGCTCTGTGTATGTCACAGCATCTCTGATGACATTCTCAAGGAAAACTTTCAACACACCTCTAGTTTCCTCATAGATCAATCCAGAGATTCTCTTGACACCACCTCTTCTGGCCAGACGACGAATAGCTGGTTTGGTGATGCCTTGGATGTTATCACGTAACACTTTCCTGTGTCTCTTGGCACCTCCCTTGCCCAACCCTTTACCTCCTTTGCCTCGGCCTGACATGTTGTGAGTAGATGATGAGTTAATTGATGATGGTATTAGGCGTTTCACAGTTTATATATCATGTAACCGGGCGCCTTATAGAATTCATCGTGATAAGCGCGGCCACTAGTGCATAACTACTAAATAGCTGGCAAACGCGGGAGCTGTTGGAGTTTTGGAAAATCACGCACAAAACTAGCCAATGACAGCGCTCGAGCACATTTGACCATCTATATAAACAATTTTTTGTAGTTGAGCGCATTAACTAGTACAATGGCGCGAACTAAACAGACTGCTCGTAAATCTACTGGAGGTAAAGCCCCCAGGAAGCAACTTGCCACCAAGGCAGCTCGCAAGAGTGCACCTGCTACTGGTGGAGTGAAGAAGCCTCACAGGTACAGACCTGGTACTGTAGCTCTTCGTGAAATTAGGAGATATCAGAAATCTACTGAACTGCTCATCAGAAAACTGCCATTTCAAAGACTGGTACGTGAGATTGCGCAGGACTTCAAGACTGATCTAAGATTCCAGAGTTCTGCTGTCATGGCCCTGCAAGAGTCCAGTGAAGCTTACTTGGTTGGCTTGTTTGAGGACACCAACTTGTGTGCTATTCACGCCAAGAGAGTAACCATCATGCCTAAAGACATTCAGCTGGCTAGGCGTATTCGTGGTGAACGTGCCTAAAAGTTGTTAACTGTTATTGATTCCACGGCCCTTTTTAGGGCCACCAAACATTAATGAGAGTTGTTTCTTCTTATTTAAACCATGTAAAATGGTGCCCCCTATGTATTGCAACTATTAAAATGAGTAGTATCATTCTTATTTGCAATGGTTACTACTATAACTAGCAAAAATTTGAGCATAATCTCCAAGTGAATAAGTATGCTACATAATCCTATTATCATCATGGTTGATACTCAAGTATCAAGTTATGCTAGCTATATTCACAGTGAGCCACATACAACTAACAAACATGTGTTGCAATAGACAGTGAAAAAAAATTATATTTATTGATATACAAATAAATATATATTGGTGATGGCAAGCCTTTGATGTACTGTGCTGCGATGAGCCAATAATTGCCAAAACAGCCACTGTTTAAAGATTGTAAATACAATATGTCAGATTAGTTAGATACTAGGCATACCTAGTTACGTTTACCCTACACGAGTAGCAGTTTTTTCACATTTACATGACCAGAGAGGTTGATGTGAGAACAACTCTTAATTAACAGTGGTGGCCCTGAAAAGGGCCGTTGGGTGGTGCTAACATGAAATATGTCAACTGTTTACTTAGAGCTTGTATACTTGGTTACAGCCTTTGTGCCTTCTGATACAGCATGCTTGGCCAACTCTCCTGGTAGAATGAGTCTAACAGCAGTCTGTACCTCTCGGCTAGTGATGGTAGATCTTTTGTTGTAGTGTGCGAGCCTGGAAGCTTCTGCAGCAATTCGCTCAAATACATCATTAACAAAGCTGTTCATGATGCTCATGGCTTTGCTAGACACACCAGTATCGGGATGCACTTGTTTCAACACCTTGTAGATGTAGATGCCATAGCTTTCTTTCCTTTTCTTCCTGCGCTTCTTGTCGCCAGTTCTAGCTGCCTTGGCTTTGCCAGCCTTCTTGGCTCCTTTGCTACTAACTTTCGGTGGCATGACGACTTCACTATATCAATCAATGATAGTGTGCGAGAGGCATGCAGTACAATATATCTACCAATATATGTAAATAAAGAGTTGAAATACGCATTCACAATTGGTTAAATATAAACTGGCGCATTAGAAATTAGACAAACTTGATGTTTCAAAACGAGTGCGTATTTGATTGGATAGTTTCAACTGCAAAGGGCAATATATAAATCAAACGATATATACTCTTAGACCATAGATAGTAATTGTGCTACTAGGAGCGTCAATCCGATCGAATCATAATGTCTGGACGTGGCAAAGGAGGAAAAGCTAAGGGTAAGAGCAAAACAAGATCATCTAGAGCTGGTTTGCAGTTCCCAGTCGGCAGAATCCACCGACTTTTGAGAAAAGGAAACTATGCTCAGAGAGTTGGTGCTGGTGCCCCAGTGTACCTTGCAGCAGTAATGGAATATCTGGCAGCTGAAGTCCTAGAGTTGGCAGGAAATGCAGCCAGAGACAACAAGAAGACCAGAATCATTCCGAGACATCTCCAGCTTGCCATTCGTAATGATGAAGAATTGAACAGACTGCTGAATGGTGTAACCATTGCACAGGGAGGTGTTCTTCCTAACATCCAAGCTGTTCTTTTACCCAGCAAAACCAAGAAAGCTGCTGCCTAATGATAATCGTGTTCAGATACATACTACTACCCCAACGGTCCTTTTCAGGACCACCATATTATGTTTAAGAGTGTTTCTGTTATTAGTTATATGACAAACAACACCACATGTACACCACTGCTAAAAGTACTTGTGATTGCTAGTAGTAGTAGTAGCAGCAATCTAGTAGCGAAGTGCATGTTGTGCCCCTATTAACATTGCTACAATTCTGATGTAGTAGGCTGCTAGTAACATCACTACTAATAAGATAATGTAGTGATAGTTCTAACAGTGTAGATTGCAAAATATTGCTGATTAGTAGACCACTACTATTATTAGAAAGTATAGTAACGTTGTTGAATACAAAGGGTGTCGTAAGCTGCGTCTTGTTACATCAAGCAAGCTTCCCAACGCTTTGTAGTGAGTGGTTAGCTGAACACATTTGCGGTGATGAGAAAAGTGGTAATACTAATCTCACTAAAAGCAATGCAAAATTGTTCCAGTATTATTAACTATGTATTTCGCACACACCGGCAGGTCCAGTTATTGGTTATTATTGTTATCACCATAGCTTTTGTAACAGATGACTACTTTTCCCATAGAAAAGTGGCCATCTTTCGCAAAAGACATATGGTCCTATTTTTGGCATATATTTCATACATCTTTTTACCATAAATACACCGATGTTCTATTTTCAGCCACACCAACTATTTTTGGCTACATTTGGTTCGTCTTTTCTGGCAATTCGTTAACTGTTCATGTGGTGACAACTGACATGGATTAAAAAGTGTCAATAAAGCTCTTGATTACGTAGCAGGAACATATTCTATAAAATATTTTGGTGACTTACAAACGAGTATTATTTTTGCAAATAAAAATTAATGGTTTGGAATACAATTTTTTGTAAGGATTTGCATGGGATATTCTTAGTGTGAAAAAATTATACCAGAACCTTGATTATTGTCATCACCAGCCCGGGGAATACTATTGCTGAAGGCTTTTGGCAACCAAATATTTTTTGCGATTGTTTTCAGTACAATATTATTGCAGAAGGCAAACCTCAACATAAATGTGTTTGGAAATCCTTGCACCATCACAGCATAAAAGCCATTTTAGCCCTAAGACTTCTATGATATTTACTACCAAGTATAGCCTATGATCTTATCAGGCAATATGATGGGGAACTAGCCTGTGCTCTTATTAAATAGTATGTGTGGCTAAATAGCCTGTGCTTTTATTAGTCAGTATGTGCATCAAGTACAAAATACATTGATTTATCAGGCTATTATTTCGTATATGCAATTGTATAGCATCTCATCATAGGAGTTGTTTCCCCATTAAGGAAACAACTTTCAAATTTTTTAATTGTCAAAAGTCAGTTTCAAGAAAGCTAAGCACTTTTTGCAAAATTGTGAGCTGCTTTGGCTGAACCAAAGTGATTAGTGTTCACTCAGCTTACCATCAGTATATTGGAATGGCAGAGATTCTGGAATAGAGATGTATTATAGTGGTTTGTGGCTAACACAGGGTATCACATTCACAACTCCAACTTTCAATGGTTGGTCTCCCTCCTTCCAGTCAATCGTCAAATAACTGGCACAGCCCCTTTGGTTGTGTTACAACGTATTCATCGACTCGAGTTGCTTTTTATATGTCAGCAGATCAAGACGATTTATATTATGATGGATAACTCAATGAAATGAAGTTTACAGAAAGGTTATTCCCACTTTCCGGATGTCATTAGCTATATGCGATACGTTGAACGTGCTGCTAGAAAAATGAACATGACTTTCCGAAACTGGGTGCTTTTTTTCAAAATATTCTTACAAGTCTATTATGATCTAAACATATAAAAGTGAAAAACTTCTGTCTGTATGTCCGTTTACCTAATTATGTATTTGTGGTTTTCATCCTCATACACCCTAATTGGCTACACTGAGAGAAATAAAAGTTGCTACGCAAATATTCCATTTGATTAATTTAATATGTGGTGAGGATTTATCTTCGCCATTTGTTCTCTAACCAGAATTTATTTGCAAATTTAATAATTTTTCAATAATAATAAAAATGTAGGTGGAGACAATCACATTTTGCTAGTTCAAGTGTCAAATATGAGTATGTACGTACCCCTAACCAACTGGGAAGGGGGGCGAGAATAGAGCGGGCAAGAATATAGCGGGCTAAATTTGAACGTGATAGGTAATACTTATAGTGCTATATAAATGCTTCCACCCCTCTCCTCCATAAATGTTTTATTGGGTTGAGTTGTATTTTTTTTAATACCTGCTTAGAGGGTGGTAAAATACTTGAGAAATGGTTGCAGAAGTTTAAGGATGGGGTTTTTTGGTTTTGTACAAGTTTTTTTCAATTTGAGTCTCACCTCAAAGTTTGACTTTTTAGTGGTTGAAAAGTACGTTTATTTGCTTGAAGTTGTTTTCTCTTCTTTTTTTAACCGCTAGATTTTGGACACTGGAGTATACATTTCAGTGGTCGTATTGTTATAATAATAGCATCTTTTCAGTTTGGGTCTAGCTCACGTGGGACCACTCTGACTGTGTCTAGTTTGCAGAATCGATTTGGATACAAAAGAAGATAAGCAAGTTCATCGCAAGATTTCATCATCACCATCATGGGCACTGTTGCAGTAATTATTATTATCCAAAAGTTTTCACTGGTCCTTTTTTTGTACATTAAATTTTTGTATTGTCCTTATTATTATTTATTATTATATTATTTATTTGTTAATTATTATTTTGAAATTGATATGGTGGTTGGTGGTGATGATCGATGATGATGATGATTATTAATAATAATAATTATCAATTCTTATTATTAATTATTTGTTATGATAATAATAATTATTAAATTATTAGTTTTTATTTTTTTGTCAATATTATTATTAAATTTATTATTATGCTCAATTCCACAGGGGCACTGCAGTGAGTAGTAGTTGCAAGCATGTCTCTTTGCCTAAGTCCGCTATCAAACACCCTACATGTATGTAGGGTGTTTGATAGCGGACTTAGGCAAAGAGACATGCTTGCAACTACTACTCACTGCAGTGCCCCTGTGCTCAATTCAATAATAATAATCAATGGAATGTTATAATTTTTGAATGTTGCTGTTGAAGAACACTCAGTAGTAGTAGTATTGCTGTATGTTTGTATTAATTGCTTTTGTTATTATTGTTGTTGTTATAACAATTATATTAATAATTTTTTATGCAAAACAGAGGAATTTCAAGAAGTAGTCACAACAACTTCGATAATGTTGTTTATTATTAATGTTCGTATGAATGAATGAATCATCCTTCACTCATTCTGAAGTAAAATTATGCCGATTCACTAACAGGACCGAAATTGGGCCCAGTTAGTAGTCTGTAAGCGGACCAAAAACAGGCCCAGTTGATAGTCTGTAGGTGGACCGAAAACAGGCCGGTATATAGTTAAAGGACCGAAAACAGGCCCAGTTGATAGTTTACAGGTGGACCAAAAACAGGCCCGGTAGATAGTTGAAGGACCGAAAACAGGCCCAGTTGATAGTCTGCAGGTGGACCGAAAACAGGCCTGGCCCAGTAGATAGTTAAAGGACCGAAAACAGGCCCAGTTGATAGTCTGCAGGTGGACCGAAAACAGGCCCGGTAGATAGACTAAACTCTTATTATGATTTAACTTGCCGTGTAATTAATCACCACCTCTAGTAGCAGTATATAGGCAGAGGTTTACTTGACAACAAACTAATAGTCACTGTAACTTGCAGTGTCAATAGACTTGCCCGGCTGAACTAGCGTTAGTGCAGTGACTACTATGAGACATAGATTTTTATAACTGCCACGTAGTAGAGTGGGTTCAGAGGCCTATTTAGTTACAAGCTCTGTCTCTAATTAATTCCAGCACAACTACTAACTTATAAACATCCCCAGGCTAAACTAGTGTCTATGCAGTTACTACTATGAGACGTAGGTTTTATAACTGCCACGTTGTAGAGTGGGTGCAGAGGCTTACCATTAGATTTGAGAGATGCAGAATTCTTTAAAGTATGAGCACAACTTTATTCACTGCCAACTCTGGCACAAATAAAAATAATTCAAGCTTATATAGTAGTACTCCAAATTATGTCCCTGATTGGACGAAATTTCAATAGATCGACTACATACGTTTTTACACAACCTTTGACAGTAAATATTTGCACCAGAACTGATTAAACAATACTTATAAATAATTTTTCAACATCCACAACACAAATTTGTAACTTATCGTAATAATAAAATGATAATATTTAATAGAAAATAATTACAACGATGGGACATTATACAACAATGCAAAGGGTAGAATACATTAGACACAGTTTGAACAGCGCTCGCTATTGATGACTTATTTTACCAGTCCGTTCGCTTTGATGCTATATAACTGCTGAAACATCTTAGCAGCATCAGTGCTGAGCAGCTACCACTAGCAGCAACACGTTCTTTTGCTACAAGTGCAGCTTTTCCGCAGAGGTCTCCGGGAGTTGGCAAAGCATCAGCGAGTCCACCGAAGGAGAGGTCATTGCGTAGCCCGTGATGTCCACTTCACCTCTAAAGAGAGGGAAGCTGAGCATAAGTGCCTCTTACACAATGGCCCTTTTCAGGGCCACCAACCATTACTAAAACGTTGAATTGTTCTTGTCCTTGGTTCATATCAACGTTCCACAGCAGGTTTACTTCAATTCATCATTCATAGGAGGAATAATAATGATAGAGAAGATGATCATCATCATGAGGATCAACAATAATAATAATTAATAATATATATTATAATAATCATAATAATTATATAACGATAATAATGATTGTGAAAGTGGATGACACTGACTTATCTTTGTGAGTTTTTTTATATCGATCATATTTACTATTATTGTTGCAGTCGTATTATTTGTATGCAATAACGATATAATGATAAATGTTATTTATTAATAATAATCATCATTCGAATGATGATTTTATTAATAATAATAATATTTTTGTATATATATATGACTTTGAAAGAATGACAGTGTGTTTAGGTTTTTAGTACTGAATGGTGAAGAAATCTAAAATAAGATGTCTAGGTATGTAGTCAGATTCAAATTGCTATAGATACGATCAATCTAAATGATAAAAAAAATATATATATTTTAAAGGAGCCACAGAAATACCAACAGTTTGCCTACAAGATTTTGAAGCAAATGCCGGGATACAAAATTGAAATAGCACTTATGATATTTGGATATACGTTGGAGTATCAAGATTGAAAAAGTAAATGGATGAAATTGTAAAATGTAATGAGATATATAAGTTGATAATTCTGCCCTGAGCTGGCAAAACACAATATCTGACCAATTTTTCAAAACGCATTTTTTTGCATTTTTCATGTCATCAGGGTATGTTACATCACCCCAAAAAATTTTATTGCTGAATTCCCACCCGAACCCCTGTTTTTCGGGCGGGCAAAACACCATATCTGCATTATTACTATCTAATTAGGCAGCCAAAACACCGTATCTGCTGATATTGTGTTTTGCTTGACCAATAGCATTGTCTTTTGCGGATTAGTGTAACAGCACAATGCAATACAGTGCTGACTTGAGGTTATTTAATGCATCATAGCAATTGAAAGTCATACTATTCATGCTAGTAGCATCCTTTGAAGCAAACAACGAACAAACAGTACAAACTTGGCTCTTAAATTAAATCATAGTCAACTTTTTCTAATATTATTCTGCGTCAATTTCTATTATTATTATGGATTCTGACAGATCAAGGTCATTGACTGACATATAAAATTGTAATAAAAATTAATTTTGTCATCAGTATTTACTCCAATGCTAGTCTTTTCATTTTCTAAATGTTTTGTTTTTATTCGTCTTGGTTGTCAAACCAGTGGTCTAGTACAATTGTGACATTCTTTTTCCACAGACTATCTTGTCATCAACTCTCCATAATAAATTGTTTGAATATTCCTATTAGAATTCGTTTAAGTTCTTCTTGAATACAAAGCAGCTAAATGATGAGAACGTGTGATCACAACATATAATTTAGTCAATTTCACCATCAAGTCATGAGATAAGCAGATTTTAAACCCCTCATCAAAACCTGTTACCTAGAATTCAAAAATTGTCTTAACTTCATTTGATTTCTGCAAGCATAATCCCCTAGATCACAGATTATGGGACTGCTGAGCCCAAATTCAATGAGCTAATTAGGCAAACAAAACACAACATCTCGTGATATTGTGTTTTGGTTGCCTAGGCTCAGCATTAATAATATGTGTGAATAGGCAGGCAAAACAATTTATCTCAATTTACGTGTAAAATATGATAGTTAGACCAAAATGGTCTTCACAGATGAAAAGAGCATGTCTGACTACCTACTACAACACTATTAATTTAATGTTGCAATGATCTGTACGAGATGGCTGACACTTGAAAGTTTTTGATCGATACTCGACAATTTCAATATGTGGAGATATTGTGTTTTGCCAGCTCAGGGCAGAATTCACTGCTAAGTACTGAAAGGTTTGTAAGCTTAAAGTGAAAAAATGCATTAAGTTATATGCAAGGTGTTAACAGCAAACCAATAGAAATGCAATAGCATTTGCTTGCAAAAGTTCCAGACATGTTTGAAAATGATTGGTTTTTCATCCGGGTTACCACTGCAGAGCTTTAGTTACACTTCACAGATAATGTTACATTTCGGTGAGGTAGTCACCCTACATACGATTGAAAGTCTACTAGTAATAAAATAACAGTTTGTTCATTGATGCATGAAGATCAGCTAATCATTAAGCGATTGCTTTGTGGCCGAAGTTTTCCCAAGTTTTCTTGCGCCAACCAATGGTACACCAGCTTATTTATTACAGACCCAGCATTGCCAGTTCTTACCTAAACATTGCTGATAGCACTTCCCAATGAACTATTACATAGTTTATGTTTTGGCCTGTGTTTCATGACAATTTCAACGAAGTTTGACTCCATTGAACTTCTTATGATTTCTTTTCATCAGTCTCCGTGAACATATTCAGAACGTAGCTTACATTTTGCATCGTCTTGTTAACATAAGGGCACAAAGAAAATGCCGATCGATTTGATCGCCAAGTTCTGTATAATTGCACCCTTGCAATCTAAATGCAGACAATGCAACTGTCACAATTATAGCTTGTGCAGGAATCATAAGTTGCCCTACACACAAAAATGATTTAACCACCATGCAGAAGCATTCATCAAGACAATGAAACGAGGTTTCTAAGGCATTCAACAAACAAAAAGCCAAATTCAGAGAAACAATCCTGTTCTGGTCTTAAATGCATAAGAGAAAAGCAAAATTTTAGATTTAGTATTTTTAGATAATGGGAGAGTGATAGAGAAATAGGTAAAGAAACTCAAAGAGTGCAGAGAGCTGATGTTCGACATTGAATGAATGTAAAATATTGAAGCTGAAATCTGTATGTTAATCCTACAGACTCACTTTGTGTATGGCCGAGATGATGGTCACAATACATTTTCCAGTGATTCAGTGAACTGCAATCATTTTTAATAAAAGAGAGGCATGTGGTTTGGCCTGAGCTATGGTTGAAAATCAGCATTCTGCTGACTCAAATTGAAAAAAATGATACAAAATTAAAGCTCATTTATGATGTTGGAATGACTAATTGGAGTAATGCTTAATTGCTCTGTTGGTTTCACCTTATTACTAATGACATAGATAATAATAACGCTTGTTGAGTATCAGTTCGTTTTTTATTAATAATCTGTTAAATTTTATGAATAGTTCCCCTCTGACATTTTCTACTGGTTGTTCGTAACAGAGAATCGGTAGGTACTATAATATAGATGAACCGCCATGAAAATTTCACACGCATCACCAGAAAGCAACACTGTCAAACCATAATAAAATTATATAATGGGAATTATTAATTTGATTATGAAATGGCAATTGTAATGGAATCCTAAAATGAATAATAATTGTTAAATAATCAAATGTTAATTATTGATCGAACCATAAAATAGATATTGTAAACCAATTCATCAAATGTAAATTGTGGATCAAATTAGGAAAAATAAATTAAAAATCAAAACATGAAATGTAAATCACCACAACGATAAATCATTTATTTACCCAGCAATAAATTTAATTATTAGTTCTTTAGAAAGTGATTACAAACGCGTCGTTTTTTTTTTCCAAAATACATTTGAAATTTTAGGGACGAGCTACAGACAAATGCGTGTTGGACCTTCCAGTCCAGACAGTTGAAGTTGACGTGGAAGGTAAGAAATGTTCTCTAACATACCTTGAGGTGAGCCCAGACGCACCGTGTGCAAGCAAGCCTCAGATTCTTCTGCTCCACGGGGCGCGCTTTACCGCATCCACATGGAATACGGAGAGTGGCACCCTGGCTATACTGAAGGATTGGGGATATCGCGCTGTAGCAGTTGATCTGAAACCTGAAGCACCCATCAGCAAATGTAAGTCAATAATGGCCATTATTACCTCACTTCCTGACCGACAAAATTTTGCTTGTGACAAAACTTGTATCATAATGTATGTCGCTACGAACTTTGCTTTGATGATTTCTTATCTTTGAAATTAAAATTCTGTTTATTTTTTTCTTTCACTTAGAAAACCATCGGAAAAAATAGCTTTTGGTCTATTGTGCAATGTAACAATTTTAGACTCATAATTATATACTTGTATCTAGTTTGGAACATACCAAATCATGATGTTTATTATACATACACAGGTACTGGTGACAAAAATGAAGCTAGGGCTGAGCTGATACATAAATTGGTTGAGGCGTTAGAATTGGCCAAAGTGGTAGTTGTCAGCCCTTCAAAATCTGGGGAGTTGTCTATACCCTATGTAATGAAGACTGAGTACCACTCTGAGATTGCTGGCTTTGTGCCAGTAGCTCCTGTCATTGACTCTTCGTATAAAGCTGCAGATTTTGAAAAGCTGGAAAATGTGAGTTAGTAGTTGTCTGCCCTTTGTGACTGTATTGTATACTGTATATGTTATAGTTGTATTGTACATATTATATTTCTGCACATATAGCTGTATACCTGAACTGTTTTGATTTTGTTTGCAGCTAAAAGCTTTGGTAGTTCAGGGTGAAAAGGATTGGATTCTGCCTAAGTCTAAAGACCTGCTGATGAAATTACCCAGCAGTCCCCGTTTGGCCCTTATTCCAGGCGCAAGACATGCCTGTTACCTTGATAATCCCGACTCTTTTCACCAAGAGCTGAAATCATTTATGGACTCACTGTAAAACAAAGTGACTGGACAACTTCGTGGTTATATCGGTGATTTTATCATGTCTAGTCTCATTTCTTATTGCTAATTTTTCTAACATTTTTCCATTAGCAAATATTTTAGTATCAAGGTGCTTCATCCTGTTAACTTATACATATTTACAAAAGATAATTATTTGTGTTTCTGAAGCAGGTCATCGGGTATAGCAATATATTGTGTGCAAATAGAGATAACTTGGTCAGCTTTTTTTCATGAGAATATTTAGCCAACGGCTTGAGGTAATTACTGCATTTATTTGGGTTTATAATTACAAATAACAAAATATGGGTAAAACCTGAAATACTCGTATGATTCTAATAATAACACCAGCGGTAAATTTTAATATAAATATGTAGCGGCAGTAAATCTGATGTGAAGAAACAAAAAGCATGTCGCACCTTAATATAACAACAATAGAAGCTGGCTTGGCATTCTGTGTGGGCGAGGCTTGTATTGGTAGGCTGAGATCTACAACGATTCATTATTTTAACCGGAGATACTTTATAAACAGCTCGTCTGCCCATGAACTAGTAGTGATGCGTGCAGACGAACAAGTACTTTACTGTTTGCCCCATTTCTTTCTCGGAGGAGTTTTAGCTGTGAGGGTTTCATCATCAGCTTTAGTAACCCCTAGGCTATCTTTTTCCACCTGTTCTTTGGCAGCATTTGAGTCAGCACTCTTCTGCTTCAATCCCTTAACGAGTGAGCTAAACCTTCCTTTTGCAGGAGTTTTTGCTGACTTTATGCTTTCATTTACTGATTGCATCTCTTCTTCTGTCTGTTCGTCGTTTGGTGGTTTTCGTTCTACTTCTGCAACTGTTTCTAGCTGACTCATGCTCTGAGACCTTGGCAGTGTCCCCTGAGTAACCATTGTCTCCGATTGAGATTGTGGATTCGTTTGACTGATATTTGTAAGACTGCCATACATCGCCGGATTACCTGTAATGTTTTTTATTAATGATTTGTAAGGACAGTTGAATGATTATTGAGATTTGCTGACACAGCTGCAAGCAAAGCATATGTTGTATTTTTACCCATAGGCATCCCTGGATAGTAAGGCATCATATTATTCATAGCTCCACCCATCATTAGGTTAGCTCCGCCCATCATTGGGTTAGCTCCACCTATCATTGGATTAGCTCCTCCCATCATTGGGTTAGCTCCACCCATCATTGATTTAGCTCCTCCCATCATTGGGTTAGCTCCACCCATCATAGGATTAGCTACTCCCATCATAGGAAAGCCGATTGGGAAATTCATTGGCTGTTGATTTTTGTTTGCCTGCTTCTTTCCGCCATTTTTCTTTTCTTCATCTTTTTTCTGCTTCTGCTCTTGCCTTTCTAGTTTTTGTTTTTCTCTCTCCTACTCATAAAACAAACTTATGTTATCCTATTTGTTGCTTCAATTTACCATAAAATAATAAACAAAGGTAGACAATTTCATTTTAGATACCTTTTGCATGAGAGCTTGAGATTTCAACTTTAAGCCTGTGAATTCCATTTTACCAAGTTTGTCTATATAATGGTGGGCAGCCTGACGCTTCTCATAGTTTGCTTCTATCTCTTCTTTGGTCCTTGGTACACGCAAGTCAATCATACAGCAGATGGCTATCACTAGAAATAAATAAATCATTATCAATATGTTGAAAAGAGATTCTGTTTGATAACTAAAATAATATTGTAAATAAAATAACCTCAATACCCACATATGACAGCTATTCCACATCCAACAAACCCAGCTACGTGCCACACCTTGAAAGGCCCCACCAATAGTGTTTCAATAAACGGTATATCTTCTGCTGCGCTCGTTACTGGAGCCTAAAATTAGACAACATATATTTTACAATAAAGTTGCTTTGCTCGAATAGTTTTGAAACTTTTTTCTGGATAAAAGTCATAATACCAGCAATTTTCATACAAAGGCTTTTGAATAAAATGATAAAAAAATATTGCTGTCACCCACTGGCAGTTTTTAATCAAACTTAACTTCACTGCCAAAATTTTCAATCAACTGTTAACAGGTTAATTGTTCTTTGGTTAGACAATATCTATGAACAAATCATATTACTCTTTTACATACATTTAGTTTGGAAGATAACTCGCACGCTAGAAATATGGAGCTTTATTTTTTAATGGGGTCCCGGCAGAGTAGTTTCACTTAGGCAATGCAACCGGAAGTAGCTTAGTCGATCGTT
This sequence comes from Cryptosula pallasiana, assembly GCA_945261195.1. Taxonomy (NCBI): domain Eukaryota; kingdom Metazoa; phylum Bryozoa; class Gymnolaemata; order Cheilostomatida; family Cryptosulidae; genus Cryptosula; species Cryptosula pallasiana. Next base: position 39,251,565 of record OX183132.1, on the reverse strand, counting down.
GAACTTATCATTAGAACTCACGACTTGCTTGACTATTATTCTGATGTGAGAAAATTTGAGCAAATAGTATGACAAAAATAATGTTGTTGAGAAAGCTCAAAGAATCAATAAAGCCTTTGGAAGTTCTTTTTTGAAAAAATTTTGGTTTATTCAATTAAAAAAAATAATTAAATATGTTCACGGATAGAACCATAGTTTCGTAATTCGAGTTTAATTGAGCTTGCCAACGTAAACTAATGAAAGCTCGCCCTTAAACGATTACTGTGGTTTGCTTCCACAGTGCCGTTGTAGTTTCGCAATTTATGTGGATGGCGCATCGTCAGTATTATATACCCCAAACTTATCAATGTTTCTTTAGTAATTGTTAAAATGAAATGACTTTCGCTTTAATAGTATTGTTGGTAGAAAGCGGGCTTCCGGTTTCTTTAATAATAGCTCCGCACAAAAATCTGCTGGGACCCCATTATAGTCCATGTTTTTTGCGCTTTTTTGTATTTAAGCATACTATTGGAAATAATGAATGTTGCCAAATTTTTTTGGTAGAAAATTTCTACGCAGTATTGCTCATTAATTGCTTTTCTGAAAAGATTTAATTTTTTTCCTGAGCTCCTATTACAACAGTTTTTTGTTTAAAAATTGAAAAGTCAAAACAAATTGTTCATATATATGAAAACTATAAAATAGTTTTATTTTCAAAATTAGATTAATGCTGCTTCGCATAATCTCATAAAATACTCGTAACCCCAAATGATGACTCTATTAAAAGACAGATCTATAAAAATATATAAAAACCGAACCTTTGTTGTTTCTGTGGTCATATCCTCTTCCTGCGCTCCAACGTAACAAACAAACAGGGAAAGTGCACAAACACAAAACATGCATTGATATCTAGACATGCTCAATAATATTGAACTCTAAGAGCTCACAGCCAGGCAATGAGAGGTAGCTCGTCCGATGAAGTTGGGTGCAACTATATATGTATGTCAGTATTGACTATCTCGTCCCAAGTGATAACTGACCAACAAAGAAATGGTTTTGCTATTTACAGATCAAACTACTTCAGAGAGATCATTGTACTCTCTGGAGAGAGCAAGCAATAACAAGTAGTTGATACACGTATTCTGAAATCAGTATTACAGCTCATAAAATTTATGAGTTTCACCAAAATGGCTGTATATAAACAAACAGAACTGGCCAGTAGGCAATAAATTTATCATTTATTGTTTGTCCGTTACTATAGCAAACAAAATGACAAATATCATTTCCTGTTTTGTCATATTCAATCTCTAGTGACTCTCATAATCGAAGAGCTCACTGGGTCTTTCCAGAACATTCCAGAAATCAGACGAGTGTTAAGGTTGGTGTATCCACAAGGGCTAGACCACCAGCCATCTACAACAAAACCCCAGCTAACGTTATTGAGTCATCTTAGCAATTATTTTTAAGCATTTTTAGCACGTGTAACAGAAATGCGCAAACCCAGGTAGCTATAAGTCCTAGTCAATTTTTTCAATTTAATCAAAAGAGGTAAACAACTCCTTATAGACACTTTGAAACACTCAATATTGGCAGGAGTTGTGCCACTACTACAGAGGCTTGAAGTAGGAGAATTTACAAATGACCAATCAGGGGATGTTCTGCTGCTAATATTGTGGTAGAATTACTAACTTCATCTACAACAAGGGACATGCGCTCTAGATACAATTGCTCTATGAAAGCACGTGAGCACAAAGAAACACTCATGTGACTTAGCCACTATTCTAGGCAGCGTATTTATTCTATGCTTACTCATATCTATCACATTACGCAATTGACATTCATTAACTAGCCACTGAAGCTAACTATTATGTAACTTTTTATTTATAAGCCAGCTGAAGCTGCTTGTCAAACAGAGCAGGACAAGAGCTCAGCTAGGCAAGTATTCAATACAAACCTATTCTCTCTTCAACACAAAGCCTTATTCATTCGCCCACAAGAATAACTACACTACTACACTGTCGTACCACTAAGGAGTGCTGGCTTGTAAAAGCCCTATACTTCTCTAGTCTCCTACCCAGCTAGTCCGACTATGCTGGGCAGGCAGTGGTAGGGACTGACAGTCAGTCGTGTGCTGTAGTAGTGGTCGTACACAGCAACAACAAGCAACCTGGGGTCGTGTACAGGTGTATGCTACCAGTCGTTGTCAACCGACTATAAAATCCTGTACATTGGTGGCAGCGGTGGGATCTGAGCGAATCCCGACAGACGACCCGCAGGAATCAAACGACCGATCAACATGACGTCCCGACGTGCCATGAGTGTGGATAGAGATCCAACAGGACGCATGTTTGGAGCCCTTACCGACGTTCTCGAAAAGATGAGTGAAAACTCTCGAAGAGAACACTTCAAGACGCCGGAGTTTGATGGGACAGGTGACGTCCAATATTTCATCCGACAATTCCAGGAGGTATCAGAAGCGAACCAGTGGCAGCCGGCAGCGGCAGTCATCCACCTCCGACAAGCCCTGAAAGGAAAGGCACAGCCGTACGGACGAGGCGAGACATTGTGGGCCATAACTGACTCACTGAAAGCAAGCTTTGGGCTGTCACGCCGAGAGGCACGAGCCAAGCTATCGGGCTACCACAAGGAAGCAAAACACTCTCTCCGGGAGCACGCTATGGCCATTGAGACAATGGTCGAGGCCGCCTACAACGACGCTACACGCGCCCAAAAGGAGGAACACGCGTTGGAAAGTTTCCAGAACACTCTGGGACACGTTCATCTCCAACGACACCTCCTGGCGATGCAGCCCCGTTCAGTAGAGGACGCCGTACGTGCTGGACAGGAGTTCCTTCAAGTGCAACCGACATATGCTCCTACCCCTAAGATCCGACCAGTAGAGTCGGAGGAAGAAGAAGGATGCCAGCAGGTCCAGGCGTCAACATTGCAACCCCTGCTGGAGATGGCAAAGGTACTAGGTGAGCTGACACAGCAGGTAGCCGCATTGAACGCAGCTCAAGCAGGAGCCGCCAATGACCGACCTCCTGTCAGCCGACCCCCTGTCAACCGACCTCCTGTCGACCGACCTCCTGTCGACCGACCTCCTGTCAACCGACCTCCTCCCAAACAGCCACCTAGGTGCTGGGGATGTCGACAACTGGGCCATACCCAAAGGGAGTGTAGACAGAACCCCTGGTATAGCAACCAGGGAAACGCTATCGGCCCGCAGCAGTAGAGCAACCTACTGGCTGCAGACGGGCACACGGGAAGTATAGGGAGCCAAGTAGGGCGATCAAGACGAGCCCTCAGGGTTGGCAGAAGGCACGGCGGCCAGCTTACCCACATCCACCAACCACACCCGTAGCGCTCCACACTCACAACCGCTTCTCCTACCTAGAAGGCACCACAGAGGAACTCACAGACAGCGAAGACGACTGTCCACCAGAGGTGTTCCAACGACACGAGCCAAAGCCAAGAAAAGTCAGACGCACGCCGGCATCACGGTCGTACTACCCACAGCACGACGCTACAGCCGACACCCCCGGATTGGCTACTCCACTGGCCTCTTGTGTGAACCAAATGGAACGTCCCTTCAAGTCGAGTTACTATCTGCCTGGAAAGGTAGAGGGCAAAGCGGTCACGTATCTTGTGGACACGGGCTGCAACACGAACTTGCTATCAAAGAAAGTCTTCGACAAGCTGTCGGAAGACAAGAAGAATGACCTCCAAGAGCACGACTCCCACGGGTTGATGGCCGACGGAACGAAACTGCCGTTCTATGGGTTGTTGAAGGTGACAGGACGCGTCCGGTCAGTAGCTTATACGGAGACCTTCGTGGTCACACAAATAAGTGAAGACGTGATCCTGGGAATGCCCTTCCTAGCCAACCAGGAGTGCTACATGGGGTTCAACCAGCCCACATTGACGATGCAGGGCGCAGAGTTGGTATGCACCGACCGCTACGGACGAGCGTTGATCTCGAAGGTACAAGTCTTGAGAAAGACGGAGATACCCCCACAGACGGAGGCTACAATATCCTGCCACCTGGCGGCCAGGAGCTACTGCCCACAGGGAGTGATAGAGAGTATACCTGGCAGTATTCCCTTGGCCACCAGCGTGAACGCCCCCGACCAACAAGGACGAGTGTTGGTACGCTGTCTAAACCCCACCCAGGACGCGATTCACCTGCCAGCAGGTGAAGTAATCGGGACCTTCACGGGGATCACGGCAGATGAAGTTCAGGCAGAGACGGATCCCAGTCCTCAGACAGGCTCAGGGACACGACGCTCGGGCATACCAGAACATCTGGCTGAGCTGTATGAACAGGCATGCACAGGTTGCACCAGTCGGCAACAGAGGGAGCAGTTGAGAGAGTTGCTAGTAAGGTACGAGGCAGTGTTCAGTCGTCACAGTGGTGACATAGGACGAACCGACCTGGTGAAGCACTCCATTCCCGTTGCGCACGACGCCAAGCCTATTCGGTTGCCTCCCCACAGGCTGGGACCAGAGAAAGAGGCAGAAGCGGAAAGACAAGTTCGGGATCTGCTTGAGAAGGGCCTGATTGAGCCGGCAGACGGGGCATGGAGCTCCCCAGTGGTGTTAGTGCGGAAGAAGGACCAGACATGGCGATTCTGCGTGGACTACAGACGGCTGAATGATGTGACTAGGCAAGATGCCTATCCGATACCGCGGATAGACGAGTCACTGGACGCCTTGGCAGGCAGTAAATATTTCAGCACGCTCGACTTGACCAGTGGGTATTGGCAAGTCCCCATGGACGCAGACGCAAAAGAGAAATCGGCCTTTATCACCAGAAGTGGACTCTGGCGTTGGAAGGTGCTTCCCTTCGGCCTGACTTTGGCCCCGGCCACGTTTCAACGTTTGATGGAACGTGTGCTCCAAGGGTTGCACTGGAAGACGCTTTTGCTCTACCTGGATGACGTCATCGTCATTGCGCCGGATTTCCAGACACACATGGAAAGGCTGGGAGAGGTACTGGATAGACTTCAGAAGGCGAATCTGAAAGTAAAACCGTCGAAGTGTGAGCTATTGCAGCCGCAGGTCAAGTACCTGGGGCACATAGTGAGCGCCGACGGCGTTGCTACCGACCCCGAGAAGGTACGGGCTGTCGCCGACTGGCCACCTCCAAGAGACCTGAAGATGCTGCAGGCATTCCTGGGCACAGCCGGCTATTATCGACAGTACCTGCCGAACTACGCCACCACGGCCAAGCCACTAACGGTCCTAACCAGTAAAGCCACCCCCTGGAAGTGGGGTCCAGAGGAACAAGCTGCGTTTACACAGCTTAAGCACGGCCTCAGTACAGCACCTGTGCTGGGGTACCCAGACCCGTCGCTGACGTACACACTGGATACAGACGCCAGTGCAGTAGGACTAGGGGCAGTCCTCTCTCAAGTTCAGGACGGACAGGAACGAGTCATTGCTTATTACAGCAAGACTCTAGCACCGGCCGAGAGAAATTACTGCGTGACGCGGCGGGAGTTGTTAGCTGTCGTAAAGGCGGTAAAACACTTCCGACCCTACCTGTATGGACGTGAGTTCAAACTCAGGACGGATCACGCTTCTCTACGATGGCTGTGTCGCCGAAAGGAGCCTTCTAACCAGATCGCCAGATGGCTGGAGATCCTCGCTGAGTTTGTTTACAAACTTGAGCACAGGGCTGGCAACCAGCATGGGAACGCAGATGGTTTAAGTAGACAGGAGCCATGTCTAGACTGCCGACTATGCAGTACCATCGAGCAGAGGGACGGAGGGCCGACCCATGCTGAACTTGCCAGAGCCCCTGGACCAGGACTCCAGCCAGGCAACACCACCGGTCAGAAGGTTGGGAGAGCACCCCAGATAGCGCGGACAGACCGCCAGACAGTGACGGACACGCCTGCAACGCGCGTGGTCACGAGAGCACCTCAGGTGGCACGGACGGGAAGAGAGACAGTGACGGACACGCCTGCAATGCGCATGGTCACGAGAGCACCCCTAGTGGCACAGATGGGTAACGAGATGGTGACGGACACGCCTGCAGTGTGCGTGGTCACGAGTCCGGCTCTAGTAGAGCAGCAGCGGACGGGAAATGGAGCAGTGGCCAGGATATACCGGGAACTGCAGGGCAGTCAGCAGATCTCCAGACGAGAGCTGGACGAAGGTAGCAGGGAGCTACGCGCACTGCACAAACAAAAAGAGGCCATGAAGATTCTGCCTGACGGGACGCTCATCATACAGATAGCACCCAAGGGCCGGACGCGAATGTGCGCAGTATGCCCGACGCCCAGGAGGCAACAAGTGGTGTGGGAGACACACGGACTATCGCACGCGGGAGTAGACCGCACCAAGCGTCGAATCCAATTGGATTGGTACTGGCCCGGCATGACCAGTGAGGTGAGGAGGCTGGTGAAGACGTGCGAAGTCTGCCAGGTCGCGAAGAAAGGAGGGACAGCACCCCCACAGGAGAGACAGCGTTTATACGCCGGCCGCCCGTTTCAGAAGGTGGCAGTAGACCTAGTGGGCCCACTCCCAGAGACAAAGCGCAAGAACCGCTGGATTTTGGTACTGTCCGACCATTTTACGAGATGGCAAGACGCTATAGCCATCCCAGACGCTACTGACCCCACCGTAGCCACTACCTTGGATGAACGGATTTTCTGCTACTACGGCCTTCCCGAGCAGATACACACGGACCAGGGCGCGCAGTTCGAGTCCCATATACTGACAGAGCTGTGCAGTCTATGGAACGTACAAAAAACCCGTACGACCCCCTACCATCCACAAGGCAACGGTGTAGTCGAGCGACAAAACAGGACGCTAGGAGACTCCCTGAGGACGCTACTGCTGAGACGAGGTCAAGAGGAATGGGACCTGCTGCTCCCGCAGATCATGAGAGCATTCAGAGGCACCCCCCACTCCGCAACCGGAGAGACACCAAACTTCTTAATGATGGGTCGAGAGGTTCGCCTGCCCGACCAACTCGACGGACGGCCGTCGATGGCGGAACAACAGAATGTCACAGAATATGTACTGGACATGGAAGAGCGGCTCCAGACAGCCCACGAACTGCTAAGAGAGGAACAGCGTGCGGTACGACAGGAAGACACAGAGGAACCCCTGCTGTTTGCCCCAGGAGATCTCGTGGTAGTAGAGAACAAACGCCGTACGAAGGGGAGCAATCCCAAGTTGCAGTCCAGCTTCGTGGGCCCATACAAAGTCGTGGAGGCGTACGACAACCACACCTACACCATTGAGAGGAGTGGTCAGACGTCGACGCAAAATGAGAGACGACTAAAAAAGTTCAACCCCTGCCCAGAGCCAACAGGAAGGGCGCCGGCAAGCAGAGAGCCAGCCTTGCGACCCAACATGAGAGGAGCCATAAAGAGGAGGGCGTCCCGACCACCACCGGCACCCCCCGCTGTCTTAGAACCCCCTCTCGAGCCAAGGACACCAGCCGTCGAACGGCCAACACCCACCACAGCCGACCACAGGGACTTGGAGGCTCTTTTTGAACAAATAATTAGATCACCCCCCAGAGCAGCAACACCACCCACAACTGGTCCTAGTCCACCCAGCTCCTGTTGGGGAGAAGTAACCAACGACGAGCCCCGACGTAGCCGACGTCAACAATGGGAGCAGGATAAAGAATGGCCACCGCTAACAACTAGTGCACCCAGCCAACACCACCCACCAACACCCAGTGTTCCACCCACAGCCGACACACAGGGTAGTACAGAAGGTGTTATGCCTAGTAGGGATGAGCCAGACGCAACAACTAGACCCAAAAGAAATACCAAACCACCATCGAGACTGGCCGACTATCATTGCTATCATACGACAGAAGGAGAGCAGAAAGAAGATGCCGAAATAATTAATATTAATTATGAAACAAGTGAAGTAGGACAACAAGCTACTTACCCAAGCCACCAAGAGTCTGCAGAGCAAAGGAATCAGGAAGCAACGAAGACGATGGCTTCCAGTAAACAAACAACAACACCACGAAAAATAATGTCGGAGAACGAGGGGGAAATAATTCCCATCAGCCGCCAAAGAAGCAAAAGTGAAAGTGATAAAGCAACGATCACCCAAAGTGAAAACGTGAAAGCAGCGCCCCCTAGGGCATCAAGCCGCTCTGAAATACCGAACTGCGTGAGTAAAGGGGGGACAATGTACACTAATGACGTCACGCAGCATGACAGCATTTCGGCCAATGAAGTGGACAATTACGTAATGGCCCGCGCAGCTCAAAGTGAACAAAGAGAAGAGAGCTCAGTTGCTGCCACGGAGATCAACTATCAAGACGTGCTTGACACTTTCTCTTCAGAACAATTATTATTAATTGCACAAGGATTGCTGAAGGAGACTCAACGAACAAGGAACAGAATGGCAGACATATCTTTAGAAGAGGATGCTCAGATTGAAGCTGAGATACTAGGTGAGCAGACTGAGTATTTAATGGAGGTTACCAGTGAGCTGGAGATAAGGCAAGCGGCTTGTAAAAGTCGTGCGCCCACTAAGGAAGAAATGTTTCGGAAGCAACAACAAACGCCTGCTGCAATAAACCGAGTTTGTATTGCAGATAAGGAGAACATGCCAAAGCCAGAGTTGAAGATAATTGTACCCAGGACAGAAAGCACAACTCCCCACCTCCGTACCACGTGGTTATCGGTGGAGACACTAAGCGCGTTGGAACAAGCAGCCACGAAGGTCGGAGAGGACAACTACCAATGTGTACATTGCAGCTATACGGGTAACCGACGACGAATCTCATATCACACTCACCAACACTTCTCGTTCTGCTACTGCACCTGCGGAAAGCGCAGCACGTCAAGGGACACCACCCGACGCCACATCACAAGACAAAATAAGGACGGCGCACATGGAGGCCAGCTTGCACCCCTGTTTGAAGTAGACGAAGCCACTTACCCAGCATTTACCAAATTCATGAACTGGTCAAGTCCACCACCCTTCGGTAAACCCAGTCCGACCGAAGTAAAGAAGCAGGCTACACCACAAGTGAAGAGAACGCTACCTGTACAAGATCGTTTAGGAGCACCCGTCAGTGCCAGCAGCCCGAAGGAACACAGCGCATCGCCAATCCTACCCCCAACGAGTCCCATCAAAGTGTTGCCAGTGTCGGTACCGACGCCAAGAGAAGCCACGATGCCGAGAACACGAATCCCGAAGCTAGAAAGGAAGGAAGTGAGACAGGAACCACAAGTGGAGCCCCGACGAGTAGTGATTTACACATCACCCAGTCGGAGCCCTCGCAGAAAGAGGACAACTTCCCCTCGACAGGAAAGGTGGGAACAAGAAATAAAACAAAGAATAGCCAGAGGCCGACGGGACGCGGACAGATTGACGTCGGAAGCGCTACGAGCCCTAAAAAGAGTCGACGAATTAAAAGTCATGATAGAGAGAGACGAAAGAGAACTAGAAAGACCAAGCAAAGAACGAAGCTGTAGAGACAGAAGATAAACAAGGGAATAAAGATACTTACCAGGAGAACTGTAGTGCACTAGCACGAAAACCTATTTTTATTATTATTAAATATATTATATTGTATTGTATATAGATATATAGCATGTTACATGGTACATATTGTTATTCATTCTCCCTATCTTTTTCTTGGTCCCCAGTCTGACCAATGGGGGGGAGTGTGTGGTAGAATTACTAACTTCATCTACAACAAGGGACATGCGCTCTAGATACAATTGCTCTATGAAAGCACGTGAGCACAAAGAAACACTCATGTGACTTAGCCACTATTCTAGGCAGCGTATTTATTCTATGCTTACTCATATCTATCACATTACGCAATTGACATTCATTAACTAGCCACTGAAGCTAACTATTATGTAACTTTTTATTTATAAGCCAGCTGAAGCTGCTTGTCAAACAGAGCAGGACAAGAGCTCAGCTAGGCAAGTATTCAATACAAACCTATTCTCTCTTCAACACAAAGCCTTATTCATTCGCCCACAAGAATAACTACACTACTACACTGTCGTACCACTAAGGAGTGCTGGCTTGTAAAAGCCCTATACTTCTCTAGTCTCCTACCCAGCTAGTCCGACTATGCTGGGCAGGCAGTGGTAGGGACTGACAGTCAGTCGTGTGCTGTAGTAGTGGTCGTACACAGCAACAACAAGCAACCTGGGGTCGTGTACAGGTGTATGCTACCAGTCGTTGTCAACCGACTATAAAATCCTGTACAATATTGCCAATCACAGTCATTGAAGTGTCTATTGCATGCACACCTTGTAGCCTTGCACTGTCACACATAGCAGTGTTGGTGTCACAGTCTGCAGTAGCATTGGATGAACTGCTGATGAATTTCTGTGAGGCAGCCGGCTTCGCTATGTAAAAACACAAAAGAATAATTGTTTACTCATGTAACAATAATATACAGCAGGTGTAGCTTAATTCTGAGATGGAAATCCATGACAATTCAAAAGTGGGTTTTCCGAAAATGTGCATTATGAAAACGAACACAATTATAAAATGTAGTTTTTTGATTCACTTTAAAAAAGCATTAGATAACTTAATGCTCGTTTTTTCACCAACAATTATCATAATGGCATTTTTTGCAGTAGAGTTATAACTTTTAATGCGTTTTTTTAGCAATTGTAATTACAATACATTTTGTTATTTTTTTAACATTTATCATAACTCAAGGACTTGTATTGCTAAAAAAATAGTTTTTTAAGTAACTGATTCTACAATGAACTCAATTGTTGACTTTATCAAAAAGTATTTATTATTATATTTCAATTGTCCATTGTTAGTTGTTCATTGTTAGTTGTATTGGCAACTTTAGTAAACAGCTGAAACGGTTTAAAGAAATACATAAACATATTTTTGAAAAAAATAACTTTTTGACGACTCTAACTTTGGAATGTTTGTATCTGTTTAGATGTGATGTCACTTCCTCTTACCAGCGCAGAGTCCAGTGCTTGAATAGTTGATGTCGTCAATGGCTATATCACCTCGAAAAGAATTGCCTCTCACCCCTTCGATTACGATGGAGAAGGGGGTCGCGGACTTGATGCCAACTCTACCTTCAAACCACCTGTCTCCTTGATTCCCACTCAAACTCCATATACGGACATCAGCTGCTCCTGAATGTAGAGATCACAACTAGTGCTGTCCGTTAATCGAGTTAATTAAAGATTAAAAGCGATCATTTTCAGATAAAGACTACTTTATGCAGTTACTACACATAGAATTATTCTCATATTGGAAACAACGTTGTTTTAGAATTTTTGTAGTCTATGAATAGTGACCTGTTTTGGCTCCTTAAGCCGCGTTTACACTAGGCGACTGCGACTCTGACTCTATTGATGGTCGCAGGCGCAGACGCGTGTTGCCTTTACACTGGTGCGACACCCAAAATTTTAGAGTTTTGCGACTTCAGAGTTGCCCAACCATCTTAGCTAAAATAATTTATTGCGTTCCTGCTCACGCAGTTGGATTGATGAGTTGCGATTTAATTATTACCAGTGTTCTACCAGGCAGTAGTTCTCTATGCGTCTTGTGGATTTTTTATTTACCTATAATATGAAATTTTAACTTCTTTATAAATAATAATACCACTTACTGAAATTAAATAACAATTTAAAGAAAATCTAACGTTCTTTTTGTGTTTGCATCCAAAATAATAATGGTAACTATTCCGAATATGAATTATTTATCATTGTGAACATACATAGTTTGATTCTTTTGGTAAGAAAAATAATAAACACACAAGTCAACAATGCTGGTAATAATTAATTATTTAATAATAACCTTACGATCTTATAACAATCATTGTTTACATTATATCTAGGCTAGAATAAACAAAATGTTGGAGCCGCTATATAAAGCAACTCAATTGGTTAAACTGTGTCACGTGGCTATGAAGACGCTGCGTCTTGACGCTCGAACCCAACACTGCTGGGTTGCTGCGTCTCAGCCTCCGACAACCCTGCATCTCCACCGGAAGCTGCGCCAGTCTCGTAGGTCAAGACGCGCCAGTCTCGTGCGTCAAGACGCAAGCGGCAAACTTTAAAGGAGTCGCAGTTGCCTAGTGTAAACGCGGCTTTCGTTGTTGACAAACAATGTCTTAATGTGAGCTCACCCATAAAAAAACTTCCGTAGAATGTAAATCGCGAACAACGCTACGTGAAAATTATTTTACAATAAAATTGTGTAATTTACATTATTAGCAATATTATGCTTAAATGCAATCACTACACCAAAACATTTACCTGGTGTTAGAAATAAAATAGCCCCTATTTCTAACTTAAAGTGATCTTCCAAACTAAATTTATGTAAAAGAGTGAATGAAGTTGTTCGTAGATATTGTCTAACCCAAGAACAATTACGTTGTTGATTAAAGATTAAAAAAATGTAGCAGTGAAGATTAATCTAGTAAAAAACTGCCAGCAAATGACAGCACTAATAACAACATTGATGCAAGTATTTCTTGTTAAAATGGAGGAGTGAAAAAATATTTTCACATTGGTATACGATCCCTATACGATACGCACCGCTACGTCTGACGTACACATTAAGGGTGCCAAGGCTTTGTCCATACATGTGGTACCAGAAAGTAAAACAGCTTCCATTGTTGGCACTCAGGGCAGCACTGACATACCGTGCGTTTGATCCAATTTCCCCTACACTGGTTTCTATATACCTGTAGTACCCTAAACAAACAAAAACAACATGGTTCATTCACCAAAGTGACATGTACATGTAGGAATTTTCTTTAGCAATTAGGGAAACTCTCCATAAAAGTATGCACATTATTTTTACAAAAACCATTCTTCAGCTACTCTAGTCAAACGCGTCATTACAATCTATAGCAAACAATTTTTTTGCGATCGTTGCATGTGACAGGCTGTTATTGAAAAAGGCAGTATATAATTTATGCATTATGATTGGTTGATTGAGAAAATGCGTAACAACTTTCTGGGCTCACTCTAAACCTGGCGATAATCTCAAAAAAATGTTAGCGATTCTTTCGGAAACGGAAAATGTGAGATCCTTAAACGTTGAGCTCAATAGTGAAGCGATCGCTATAAATACACGAATGTAAGTGGTATAGCAGCACAGTCAGTTTGGGGTATAAACTGTTACATTGAGTGAGTTACCTGTGGTATTTCCTAGAGTGTGGTCTACTGATGGTCCGGTGTACACAGAGGGGGTTTCGCCACTGTTTATTATCCAACTAAAGCTGCCATTCCTTTTACTGTTAGACCAACCAGTACAGTTTGTCTCAAATGTGCAGCCATCTGTGATAGAAGTAACATTGCATGGGAACATTTTCCATATAAAATCATAGATATAGTTTATATTAGAGAAAAACGCGCGACCTGATAAAAAGTTTTATTGCTGGGGAAACCCAAAATATAATTATTGCCGGCTTATATAAAACAATGGAGAAAATCTGGAAATCCACATAATTAATTGGGGTTTCCCCACTGTTTGAAAACTTTCTCAGGCTGCGCATTTTTCTCTATCGTCTGCATGTGCAAGCTGTTTCACTTTTTCAATCATGCAGTAACTTCTCTCCGCAGAATGCTGCCAGTAGCTAGACTTTCCACTTATCTAAAGTCAGCATCTCAAGTTACAGAAGCATTAAACCCTTTTGAATACATAAAACTTATGCTGACCTTGGGAGATGGCATCGGTAATACAGCTCTCACTTGTGCTGCTGTTATGATTGTCTACTGTGGTAAAGGGTAGTCCAGCGTGATTGTTTGTCAGATCGTCAAATAGACTTCCAGAATATCCTGTACCATTCACCTGCAGCGATATGTATGAACATTTTATAAACAAGCATCACTAGTATCTGCAAATTTAAATTTTACAATGTAGAATTTCGTTGTATAACGAACAGTGAGTCTGTAATTCTTTGATTCGTTAGCGATATGAAACTGCTGCCAAGTACCATATCTTTTGACTTGTCCGGCAGAGACCTCAATGTTTAGCTTTGGATTTGTTTTTGTGAGAAGATGTATTTTGTCGTTACCTGAAAATAGTAGCTACTTTGTATTAGTTTAGAGCAAAAGAAATAATAATTAAACAATTTTATTATTTAAAAGTATTCAAAGGTCTTTTTCCATTACCTAACCAATAGTCACTGAAAATGTTTCCAAAACCATCCGTGTAGTCTTTCCACCATTTATCAAAGTGTCCTTTTTGTCCAATGAAATCACACCAAACATCAATATCTGAGTGAGTCCCATTGTCTAACGATATCTCATAGACTCCTGATTCATTGTATCCTCTCTCGTAATATTCCTGACAATCTGTAATTATTATTTTACCAAAGAACATGACTCATCAACAGCATTTTTATCTATTTTCTCTATATTACATGCAAAAACTAGAAGTAATTAAAAAAAAATAATAACAAATTACTAATAAACATTTGTGATGCTTTCTTGCTGTTTCTCTTTTATATTCTAACTAGCAGAAATACCCGGCGTTGCCCGTGGAGATTACATAAATAGTGCAAAAACGATGTTAGGGAGATCATGAAGGGCCAGTGTTATGGAGTTTGTCTTCAGTTTTGACTTGCCAGTTGGCTTGAGGATGCTCAATTTGTCTACATGTTTCAATCGTTATGTAACTGGTTATATATTTTACGAATTGTGCGATCAGAGCATCTAATAGGTCTTGGAAAATTTTTGTCTGCACTAATTATAACTTTATAGCCGCATGGGTGTGCCAACTTCCCTCTTGCTTCATAACATAATTGAATCTTTGAACATAATCACACAACATCTGAAGAAGTGTAACGGTTGTTCCATGCAACACATTGCTCTCCCTATTGCACACCACCACCGATAACAACAACTTGCAAAAACGTTGACTTTTCTTTTTGAAGAGTTGAGCTTGCAACTCTTTCGTAATAGCTCAAGTCTAGATATTCCAGGGGGTGAAAAGCATCTTTTTAAGTTTATTTTCCCACCAAAGGAGATCGTCATAAAGCATGGATTATATCTGCAAAAAGTCAACTCAAGGCTTTGCTGTAGTTTCACATTTAGTGAAAAACCAACTCAAAGAATCTGGTGGATATTCAAGTAATTGTATTTTAAGATTCCATATCAAAGCATATGCTTAGTGACTGTGCATTGTACAACCCATTGGTCAATATTTCGAAAACGTATTTTAGAATGCTGCATTAACTGTGCAAGTAAATCAGCTAAACATGCGCTGTTCACAGTGTGGCAATCACAACGCAGTTGTAACAAAAACTCACAATAATTTTTATTTTCTCTGAATTTTCGTAAACCTTGTGGAGTTGGAGCAAAGCTGTTTGGAATAATTGCGCCAGTTCTTTTTCATGACATGCTGAGCAGCAGGTAAAGTCAAATATCATTAAAATAAACAAAATGTGTACAAATTTTGCTCAAATTACGAATTAAGTTCCTCAAATGACTATTTTTGTCACTCTTTTTATGCAATTTTTGTATAATATTGTATAATATTTTGTACCTTTTATCAACCGTTTACCATCGATATTTCAACTATGATGATTATTGCCAATGTTGTGGAGAGACAGGTTGATTAATTATTATTAACAGCAAGAGTAGTAATAATAATGAAAATTAATTATAAGCCTTTAGCCAAAAATATTGCAAGTCTTTAAACCTAGACTCGCTTTGCGCTGCTGTTGTAGACCTACTAATAATTATCAAGTATTTTTTGTCATGGTAAACAACATGAAAAAGCAAAAAAAAACAAATAAGAAATAGTACTACTGCTGAACAAAGCCAGAGAAATTGAGAACAACTCTGATACATTGGGTTCCTTTTGATTACTTTTCTTTTTATTGTGGCGTTTATCATCATTTTGTATGCATTACCAGTATTGCTCATTCATTGTTGTTATTATTGCTATGGTACACCATGGTTTTTGTTCATAAGTTTCAATTCTTATGATATTTATTTGTATCAAAGTTGTTTGTGTTTAAATTGAGGAATATAATGATATGGAAGAGATGAGAGTATATAGCAGTACTAATGATAATGAGCAGTATTCAACCACAGTGTTATTAACTAAAACTGATTTTTAAACAAAAAGAAAAACAACTACTTTTATGCAACAATGATAAAAATAATATTAATAAAAATAGTAATAACAGTAATAGTAATAACATTAATAATAATCAATGACTAATAATTAATATTTTTGTCACTTTTAATTTTACTAAATAAATAAGAAATACTTTTATTATTATTATTACTTTTACTATTACTCTATATAGTCATAATAATAATTAATAAAAGAAATGAAAACAACAAAAAAATAACCATTCATAAAACAATAAAAATAATATTAAAAATATTAATAATGAAAATAATAATAGAAATAATAAGAAAAATTATACTGATAACAATAAAAATAATTAATAACAGTTACTCAAGCATAAAAATAACAATGCAGGAGGAGATGGTGTTTATTAATTATTATTTTGATTGTTATTAAAACTAACAATTATTTATTGTTGTTATATATTATTCTTGTTATCATTATATTATTCATTTTAATAATATAGCCACGGGCCCCAAGAAAATTGCTAAACAACAATATCAGCCAGGCATAATCAATGAAATAATGTTGTTGGAATGTGAAAGGCAAGTACAATTGATAGGTGAGTCGGTGGAGAAGCAATTATAAGACCGAAAAAGCTAGCAAAACTATTCTGTTTGGCGAACAGATATCAATACTTGATTCGCTGTAGCACTGCTGACCAATCAAAAGGCTGCAGCATGTCGGAATATAATCAAAATAAACCGAACATGTTATGAAAGGCAGAAAAGTATGGCCGGATATAACTTGGCATAACTGATGAGAATGAGGTTTCTATTGGAAAGATTGCTGCGATCCTTAGGCAAAATAAAAATTCAAGAGTGTTATAACCTAGAGAATGTAATGACGACTCTGAATATGTATTTTTTATTAAGATTGATTCATTAGTGCCGGAGTTTGAAGCTAACATCGCAAAAGCCGACTTACATTTATATATTAGATTCACCCTTTTTAGGAAAAAACGACTAACTCACACTCAGTTTTAAAGCGCAAAATAAACTTACCTCTATATTTAGGGGTGACAGTGACAGCGGCTGTTTTCTTTGGCTTTGTTGTAGAAGCTGACTTTTCTGCCCGACATTCAACTAGCTTTTTAACCAATGCATTGTACAGACTCTTGGAGACATCGATGTGTGCGGAAATGGTAAGATCTGACAGAATCGCTCGTTTTGTAGTGTAACCAGGACATTCTCGTTTAATCAAGTTGTTGACTACAATCACTTGTTGTCTGTAAATGAGCAATTCCTGCTCAGCGTTTGCGTAGCCAATGACTGTCTGATGGCTCGGACTCAGCGTCGAACACAGTAAAATTATCACAAACACAGCCCTCACCTCCATTCTTGTAACAACAAGAAATGAAGAATGAATACTTTCTAAGCGCATTTCATTGTAGCCTCAGTCAAGTTTTTTAGTATTCATCCGGTGAAGAAACACCTTGTATGGATAACAAAGAGAAGAATCCCAAGCTATACACCTGTTGAAGGTACAACCAACATCTGTTGGCTCACACAGATATAACATGCAGACGACGTGGCAATTTTTATCAATTTTGGCACTTTGCTTTGCTTCCCATCATTGTTTGTGACATTTTTTATCTTGCGATAACGTTTTGTAATAAAAATTTGACTTACAGTGCAAAGCGAAAATGCTGACTCTTTGAAGCGTTTTGAAAATGAGGCTTCAAAAATGGGAGCAATGTTTTTTCAAAGCGGCGTTTTCAAGTTTGGTCATCACTAAGATTGTGTACTTCTTTTTAAATTATTTCTGTTACTTACTGCGTTACTAAAAAAGATAATAAAAAAAATGGAACACTCAGTTATAAACAATAGAAAGTAGTATTAATTAACGATTTCAGAATAATACACAAGGATTAACATGTCTGTTTAAGAGGAAATAGAGATGATAGATACTGGTGAGAAAACTATCATTGGACCAGCTTCCATTTGGTTTTGTTTTAGAAATTATCATAGATAGTCATGCTGCTTTTTAAATTAAACACTTCTGAAAAGACTTTTTCAAACTTCTCTTTTTCAAACGAGTTCCACAATCGCAATGCTGATATGACGTAATTGATAATTAATAAAAATTTTGCTATCTACATTTATTAGTTGATTTATAACGTGCTTTATGACAACCAGTGGAATAGGCTGATAGTTTTACTTCAACAATCAATTTTTTTGCGTGTCTCGTTGAATTGCCTTTTTTTTAATCAACGAGATTTATAAAAGGCTAATAGCAAATTAAAAAAATCTGGCTGCAATTTTTCAAATCTGTCTGCGATGTATAGGTCTGTGGTATTGGTGCAAAGTTGTTTTTCTTTTATGATATTTGGTTGCTCATTTTCTATCCTAATTTAAGGTTTTCACTGAGAACAAACATTATTTGTGACATTTGTGTGGAAATATTTACTTTTTACCATTTATCAAATGTATAATTCCTAAAAAGGGCTTGTACAATTGTTTGGTAATCTAATTTGTAATAAAAGTAATCGAATGAAAAAAACATCATTTTGAACAAATGTTTTTTTATCAATTTTTTGGTTTTTGAATAAATGAATCGTCAAAACTTTATCCTAAACTATTCTCACATTAACATTTTTAAAAACACCGATTGTTAGTAGCGTTAAAAGTGGCATTTACTCATGTTTCTCCTCGCGATATTATTGGTTGTATTCAAATATCATTATGCCAGCAAAACCCACTCTATTCTTGACCCACTCTCCCCCTTGCCTTTCCCCCCCCCACCCCTCTGCATCTCACCTTCCGCCTTGCTATACCCTTGCTCTGCTTCACACCTGTCCCCCCTGCCCTCTCCATCTCTCACCACCTCTCTCTTTCTTTGCTCGGTTCAAAAGGTAACACGGGTATACTGTGCCGTGGCGCACTGTATTCACTGCTGAGGCAACTAATGGGGCCCCGGCAGAATACTTTCTTTTTAGCTATGCAACCGGAAGTAGCATGGTCTATCGTTTGACTTATCATTAGAAATCACGACTTGCTTGACTTTTAGCCTGATTTGAGGCATTTTAAGCAGTTCATATGACAAAAGAGACATTGTTGATGTTTAGAAAGGTCAAGGAATCAATATAGCATTTGCAAGTTTTTCTTGAAAAAGTTTTGGCTTATTCACTTGAAAAAACTTAATTAAATATTAAGCTCATGCGTAGAGCCATAGTTTCATATTTTGGGTTTGATTAAGCTTGTCAACATAAACTGATGAAGGTACGCCCTTGGTGAATTACTGTGGGCTTGCTTTCACAATGGCGATTTACTGTTGTGATTAGCTTGACCGGGCATTACCAATATTATACACCGTTAACCCATCTTCTGCCGTAAATGGTAAAAGAAGTTTGATTATCTTGTTAAAATGCGTTGACTTTCGTTTTAGTTGTGGCAAGCAGGCTTCATTACTAGTGCCACCTATAAAACTGCCTGGACCCCATTTGCGAAAAAAACGAAGTTATGAACGAAAGTTACAATCCAAGAATACCGAAAGGAAGTAATGTTAGTTATATACCTACCAGTTTGGAATTGTTTGAATGACACTTCAACCACCGCATCGCAGCAAAAAAGAAATGTTTGTGACTCGTCTCCACCTACATTATTGAAAATTTTAGTAATAATAAGGTTTTAAGTATCTACAGTTTGATAATAAATGGGTAAAGATAAACCCTCACCCCCACACACCTACATCGATTTGGTCCAAAAGAATTTTTCTAAAGCAGTCTTCATTTCTCTTAGCTCAGCGTAGTATTTTAGTTGACGTCTGAGTTGTGAATATACGATTGTCTCCCTCTTCATTATTATTTAAAAATATTAAAACTGCACATATCACATTTTTGAGAACAAATAAAAAATTAAACCGCTGTCATACGTTAGATTAATCCAATACAACGTTTTTACAACAATTTTTATTTCTCTCAGCATAGTGGTTTAGGCACTTATTCGTCTGGAATGACCAGTAACCAGATACACAAACAGACATTTTTCCCGTTTATATATAGATTGCGATTCTTTGATCACGGAACTCATTGAAACAATTGATCCATTTAGTTATATAATTTAGGTCAAGTTCAAAAGTTAGAACCTGTAAATGCGCTACATCATTTGTTTATAGTAATGGTAAATTATGATGATGGTTGAATGCCACCAGAGCTAACAAAAGATTTGTTTTGTCAACATAAGATACAATAATTGTACACTGTGAGAGATTGGACAAAGGCTGGTGTCTATGAATATACTTCTAGCATTGGTTACAAATAGTAGTTAGTTACACTCCATTGATTCTACACGCCTTCCCTCATCTAGGTAGTCAGTGACTCACTGTTAACTAGTAGATTACTAGATATTTCTCTTGCCTCATAGAGGCTATCTTTTTATTGATTTCTATTACATCTGATGGGATAAAAGACTTCGTATCTAAATATATAAAAATGGCTGTTTGCGCTGTAGCAGATTTAAAACAATCAACATCTGTTCGCTTACCCAAAGCTCTTTCACTCATTCATCTGACTAGAGCGATGTCTAGCTGCCAGTCCGTTTGTCATCACAATGGGATTACTTATCTTGGATTAGAGGACAGCGAGATTTACTCCATCGACCAAAACGATTACAGTACTAAATCATTTCTCACAAACTTGGGTGGCTCAGTGACAGCAATAGCAGCACACGAAGAGTTATTGTACACACTCATACGCGGCAGGTCTTACCTAGTAAAAGTCTTCGATCTCACAGGTCAGTTTATCAGACAATGGAGTCACATTGACAGCAGCGTTCTGCTGTTTGGGTACGGCCCTCGGTCTCATAAACTTTGTATAGCGTCTGATCAAATTGTAATACCAGACAGACTCAATGGTCAAATTATAATTTACTCAATTCTCGGTCAAGTTGTCAGAAAAATATCTTGTAGTCAACTGGGTAGCCTGTGGATAGCTCTCTGCCCGGTTGGAAACGACTCGGTTGTCGTATCTGACTACGAAAGTTCTAAAATATTTAAAGTCGATCTATTGAATGGTGAAATATTATGGACATCAACAGCTATACAGAGGCCAGAAGGAGTGGTACTGTATGGGAACAGCTATTTGTTTGTTACAAGCAGAGGGAGTGATACAGTGAAGATTCTGTGTTCAAACAAAGGTTGGTTTCAGAGTGTCCCATTTAAATCGAGATTTTCTTACACTGATTTCATTGTTTTTCAAGTCATCTTCTCATTTTTTTAGGTGAATTACTAGGAGAAGTTAGAGCTGCAGCGATCACAAGTGAAGACAATAGTCATGTATTTGACCTCGACATAGTAGATAACACATTGGTAATACCTCTGTACAATGGGAATGTTTTGTTCTACAGAATAGACTGAGAAGACGATTCATGTGTTGAAAAAGCTGTGTGTAAAAAGCAGTCAGGATTGTTATAATAATCATATTGTAGCAATGTAAATCAACTAATGACAATTTTTTGAAAGTTGAATAAAAAAATTATGTCATCCTATTTAAAAGTTAAAAATGCCTTTATAACAAAGCCAATAGTTATAATAAACAACAATAATAATATGCTTGCCATAAAGTAATGGACGTCGGGCTGTTCGAAGTTTATAAATAATTGAAGTATTGCTCCAAACCATTTACAGCTCATTTTACGAGGGCTCCGAAAACCATTCGAAACTGAATTGCCCCAGTAGAACCACAGGCCAAGTTGATCAATTCTCCATCCACTGAAATGTCATATATCTCCTTGACCTTTTGCAACTCAGGATGAGTCAGCTCTTTTAGCTTTTCTCCTAAACAAAAATGATTAAAATGGAACCATTGATAAGTAGTAGTGTAACAGCCAACAAAGATATGATTTTTTATTAAAGTTACTTTTTATTTTTGATTAAGAAAAGAATTTTTAACAAGTTTTTGCTAAAGAATGTCAAAACTATTTAATTATTTTTCTAACTTGTCACTCACCTTTAGGAGAGAGAACATAAATCCTTTTACCGCTGTAGCTTGCCACAAAGATCAGCCCAGATTCATTAACAGCCATACCTACTGGAGCAATGAGATCTGGTCTTACCCATAAAGGCTTTTCTTTGCCGGAAATCAACTGGTATTTCCTAATGCAGCCACCGACAAAATCGGACACCAACACACAACCATCAACGGTACCCTGTACACCCCAAGGTCGTTTGTCATGAGCCAGTTTAGTGTGAAACTGAAACTCTCCTTTTTCGTTGTACACGTTTAATTGTTTTTCATCCGGGTCCATAGCAACCACTTTGTTGTTTACCGTACAAAGCTGCGAGTACTTGTCTGTTGATCGAAAAAACTCTCCAAAAAGCTTCATGAAAACGAGTTCTTTGGAATAGAGGATGATGTAGTTTTTTCCATTCTCCCAGTGAAATGCGAGATAGCCCTGTTTGTGGGAGGCAACTCCATTGACACTAGGGCTATCATTTAATGTTTTTGAAGCTTTGAAGTCTGCACCATCCAATATGGTGAGTGAAGATTCGCGGCCACAAAGAAGTGAATGGTCAGGTATGGAATATACGCAACAGCAATGGCCCGGTGGTTTTTTCTCTTTAAATTGCAAATCAAGGAGCTGTGGGATCGAGTCTCGCAGCTGAATTCCCAAATCATGGTACTCACCTGCAATAAAGGAAAATACTTAAAACCTGAACAAATCTCTATTTATATAAAACCAAGACTGTTTATAATAATAAATAATGACTGTTTTTGTGTTTTGGTTTGAAAAAGTGCTGTTATGGTTTGAAAAATTTTAAAGTCACATCAACTCAAACATACAAAGTTTCAAAATGACATTTCAAAACATGATAAACGATACAATAAAACCCGTTTGATTGCAAAAATACTAACTTGTGGTGACCAGCATTTTTCCAATAGGCAGCTGACAATAACCAAGTTCTGCTTCGGCAGCATTGTTAATCTCGTCGGTTAACTTCACAAATGATCCAATGATATCCACATCATGTTTGTCTGAAAGAATCTTATTGGTTGTCTTCCACATGTCAATCATAGCAGCTTTCTTCTTGTGCAATGTTGCCATAAAACCCTCTGATTCTGTTGAGTTGTCTTCTCTGTATGCATTGATTTGCTCCTTCAAAAGTTGCGCCTTATTTCTCAATAATGTTACCTGGAAGAATGCCAAAGCTGATTTGGGTGTGTAAAAAAGCTCTGACGAAAGGGTATTGAACTACAGTTTGGCTATTGTGAAACCAACCAGCTAACCACTGAGCTGCGACAACTCCCTGGCAAATTGAGAAAATATTTTCAAAGTTACCAATAGCAGGCAAGGATTTTTAGTTGGTTGGTAAGGTATTTCATCACTTTAACAAAATAATGATTAATTATAATTTATCACCGACCTGTTCCTCTAATATTCTGTCTACCTCGCTCTCCATATGGTCAACTTTAGCTTCTACTTCCTCCATGTTTGCTGTCGTTTGCTTTTCCAGAGTGTAAACTTCACCAACTTTGGCAGACAATGAGTTCATGACCTTGCTCAGTTGACCTTTGAACTTGAGGCTTAATACATCAATGTCCTCCAGTTCATGTAAGCTGTCTAAAATTTGTTGTCACAGTTTGTGGTAAACAGATTTTTGATTTCATTCTGACCACATGAAATAATATAATAGGATTTTTTACCTTTTTGTGCCGAGCATTTCTTGTCTGTAGAGCAGCCATAGCAAAAGGTCTTTAAGCAATACACACAAGCTTTTTTGAGTTCCTCATCTTTGTGTTTGGAACACAGTCTAATCTCATAACGACCTGGCGATGCCTTGTATTCTTCTTCACTGATCTTTTTATGTTCATAACGAGCAAAGGCTTGCTGATACTCATCATGGTACTGCGAAAACGCAATAAATGTTCAAGGAATATTTCGTCCTTATCAAGAAGTTGGGAAAAACTGAGAAAAACTATGAAAGCAAATCTCTTAAAAAGATAATGTTTCAGGTGAGAATTGAACTCCAGCACGTTACCACAGGGTTCCCACAATTCATACACATCAGTTTTTACTATAAATTAAATAAAAAGTTTAATTAGTTTAAAGTTACCTCATCGTGTTTTAAACACATTTTCTTTCCGCAGTCTATGCAATAAGTTATGGCGAGCTCTTCCTCGGTCTTGCAGATGTCACAAAACAGTGGCGGAGACTCGTCTTCTGTGGAATCAGACAAAACCAGCCTCTCCACTTTTTCCAAATTATTTACCTCCACGTCTTCATGGCTTTTTCTGTAACAAGAAACTACATTTTTTTTAAACATTTTTAATCAGCTGACCTAGTGTTGGCGCAACTGCAAACGATCAACACCAAAAATTTCCCGAACATCCACCAACAAACATGGATCTGTGTCAGCACAATCTGTGGGGACTCAGATTGCTGTTTGAACGTCTGGTTCAGATCAAGCATGTGAAAACTTACCAACTGTGCAAAACACTTTTACAGTTGACAAAACGCTAAGAGACTTATGCCTGGGGTAACCATTAATACGCTTTGAAAACTCAAGTCACTTTGCTTGTCAGGTTTAAAAATATTTGTCTTTTGATTCACTTATCACTAGTGACTTTCTACTAAACATGGATCGTAGAAATTTTAATCAAATGAACAGAAAATAGTATTAATTATATAACTTATATTTATTATTACAAATGATTGTACAACATTCTTTGTTTTTAAGAAACTTGAGTTTCTAGATTATGGGCAATTCTAGTTCATATTGTTGCGTTTCAGGTGGGTGTTTTGGAAAAAGTATACAGAAGTTTCGGTTGTCTGACTGCGTGCTCCACTCAAATTGTTCAAACCTGCTCAAAATAGTTCAAAAATTTTAAAACATCTCATTTCAGTTAAAAAATATTCGTTACTCTTTCCAAGGTGCTAATACGGTTTGTACTTTTCCAAATCGCTCAATCATTTTAAAAGCTAAACTGTCAGACGGTTTCAAGTTTCTGGCGTTGTGGTTATACATAAATAATCTTATCACCTGATATTCTGTAACATGGCCCATATTTATTTACTACAATCACTGGGACCATTTTGAAATACAGTAATTAGTTAATGCATTCACCCAATTATTTTCAACATCAAAAGATGCTTAAAAAAGCTTCTAGTCTGCTTTAAAAGCTTCTAGTCTGCTGTAAAAGACGCTACCCTGTGAGCCACCAAAGGGGCTGGTAAAAAAGGAACTAAACCGCATGTTTACACAAGCGGTTAGAGATTGAGAACTTTCTTTCTTCTCTTTCTGACAAAATTAGGATTATTGCCATGTTTTTATAAAAATAAGAAAAAACTACTGACCTATTTCTTGATTAACCAATCAGAACGCACAAATGTTTGATCACAGTTTTTAACAATATCAAGTCACGTGCATGCAGCGTCCCGATCTGCCCATGATTATGCAAAACTTTTCAAGCTACGGTTTGTACCAGCTAAAAAACTGTGCCACTTTTTCGGATCGCTAAGAAAAATTGCTGGTGTAATCGCTATGTGTACATGTAGCTTTAGTCCCAATATGTTGCTGTCTCAGTTCCAACCAGAGCAAGCGATTCTCTGCTACAGTTTAACTAGGTCATTAAAACCATGTTGATAACTAATGGTACAGAAAGACGGATGCAAATTAGTGCGTACGAGCCAACCTACAGCAAGGCAACGCATCATTAATTTCAGTCACTTTAGCTGAATTCCATGGTTTGGCAACGCCTCTTGACAACATGACATCTTTGTCTAAATTAGAATATAATTTTTGTGAAACGCTGTATTAATGTTGGAGATAATCATGATGTCATCAAACGATACTAAATTTCAAAATGATTTTCCGAAAACTGAAAATAACCAATAGTCTCATAACTATTTTTATGAAACAAGTTTAAATTTAGTAGCATTTTGAATAATACCTGCGGTAAAATGGCAAGCGTATGTGTCACCTTTAAAGACAAGAGACGTTATTATACAGTTATATAGAAGCGATAAATTATTAATTATTTTTAAAGAGAAAAAGGAAATATTGTTTTGACATATCTTTGGTGGCTGGGTGTGCCTACAGAGGTGGTAGTTTCTGCGCTGGAATGCATAAATTGTTGAATTAACATAAAACGTTTGCATATATTGGCTGATACTAGGTCAGCATGAACTAGCTCGGCTTGTAAGAATGTTACAGTCAACCTCTGAAACTCTAAGTATTCTGAAAGATTAAAATTCTCTAATTGTTTGATTGACTCTTGGCAGGGTATTCATGTCAGTAGAAAAAGATGATGTAATGTTAAATAGATAGCTGGTTAGCTGGATTAATTGCAACTTTTCCTCTTGATATCTCTCCTTTTGTTCCCTTGCTTTTCATTTTTTTTTGTCATTTTCTTCTCTATTGTTCTCTCACACTGACATTTGCTCTTTCTCAATCTATCATCTATTTTTGTTTTTCCCCGTTTTTGCTTTTTTTAGATATACTACCCCGTTCTACCTCCGTTTCTTGTCTCTCATGAGCTCTCTAATTTTTTTCGGCGTTCATTTTCTGTATAATCACTTAGCAAAGTGAGCACAGACATTCAAGTATTGAATTAAGTATGTCAGTTCAGGAGGATCAACACAAATTACTTTCAAATTGAAAACATAAACCCAACAATCTCTGTTCCAAGTACAAAATTTTCTTGCTCTGTTCAAATTTCCATGTCAGAGTTTTTCTATCATCTATAAAAAAAACAAAATAACTCTTAAGGAATAAAACATACTTGCAGATTCTACACTCTAAAATCTTATTCTTGACAAAGTCAGCTTGAAGGCACGGCAGACAGAAGACATGAGAACACGGCAGCACACGAGGGTCTATAATATACTCTATATTCTCTAGACAGTAGCCACAGCAATCTTCCCCGTTGTTGTTCACATTCCCGTCTTTTAGCTTATCGTCCATTTTCTTTCTACAAAAATGCACCAACTGTACCTGACAAGAAATGATTTGTGAACTGGCTGACAGACCACTAAATATAATATACATCTGGTGTTATGAATGGGTTACACCCCTAAGGACCTGTCCTGATAATAATATTTTTATGCAAACAAGATTGTCATTGGTGAATAGAAGGTGTCAGAAGAGATCGATCATTGCGAACAACATCATATGCTAGTAAGTTACTAATAGATTACTAAAGCTTTGTAAAAAAGCATGACTCATCAATTTTTTTTATAAAGCCGAAAATTTTCTTGCATTTAAGATATAAATGGTTAACAAGCCGAGTTCTAAAGTAATTTTTAGCTTCAGAGCTAGCTTACCACGTAAGTTCTTAAATTTTAAAAATAAAATAATTAAACTGGATCAAGTTATATAAGGTTATATAAAATATTTTTTCAATTTTAATACATACAAAACCTTGCTTTAAATAACTCGAAAACTTTAAAATGTTTGTGGCTTTTGGTGGTTAAATGAAATTGCTCTTACCTGTAATTGCAGAATGAAATTTCACAACATGAAGCCGCAAAACTTGGACAGCTATCTGAAGTAGTGAATAAGCTAAACAATGCACAGACAGTGCAGGCCAAACTCTACCGACCAACTAAACTGGTTCTTTAAAAAATGCAAATAATGCGATTTACATCGCAGAAGGAAATGATTAATCACCTTATGTGACACCAGTACAATGAGCCAAAACAATACCATATCTATGCTAATTTCTGATTAAAATAGTAAAAATTTTACGGAGCCTTGAATGATTTACGCGCATGGGGCGGTCTAGAGAGCTCTTTCCTCTGCACTATCAATAGGAAATGGTGAACAGGTAGGATTGGTGCAAATTGTGTAGCAAACGACCACACACGTCATTGGTGGAAATAGTCGCTGGTTCAAATTCTTATACCTCTTGGCGCAAAGCCAACAAATTTTGATAACGAAATTGTTTCCTTGAGTTTTAGTAAAATTGGCTCAGTTTAAAATAAATGTTTTGCATCACTGAAAGTACCTTCAGGCGTTAGAGGAAGTAGGTTACCACATTACCTCGATGCATCAATACAGAAACAGCAACAACATGCCAAAGTAACAAAAAAATAATTCACTTCGAGTGATCGCTATTTACCGAAACACTTATTGTTAAAAAAGAACCAGGGGAGCAATCAGTGCTCGAACCTGGGAACCGTGCACCTATGGAGGCACGTGCGGTCTAGTGGTTAAAGTGCTTGCACTTCAATCCAGGATCTGGGGTTCGATTCCCAACGCGGTTATCTGTGAGTGAGATATTTGGCTTCCTATATGCTCTGCCTGGTCGGATATGGGCGTAAAAATAACGTGGTCCCTAGTTTGATTGCACTCTCCATAATAACTATGGAGTCATGCTAGTAAAAGATCCCCCTCTGCCTTTTCGTAAGAGTAGCCGGTGTAATGGCCGGCATGGGTACAGGGTGCTGCTCACACAAGCTCCGCTTATGAGACCCGCCTTTAGGGTTGCCTACGAGGCACAGCAGAAACAAACAATGTGGCAACTCTTTATGAACTTCCACCAATGTCACCATTGAAATCATGATGGATTAATTGTGTTTTTTTTTACTATCTTTTCCGTCTGGTTTCAATCGTGAGCTATTTTGGTGTTAATAAATGGTACTGATATGAATAGATTGAATTTTTATGCTGAAACGCTTCAACTTGACAAAAACTTTATGAAACTTGGCATCTAGCCAACGCCCTGAATCAAAGTCTGATTCAAGTGAATTAAGGCAAGAGTAGCAGCAGCAGCTTCAGCAACAGTAGTAACAGCAGCTCAAAACAATCGTGAAATGTTCAGTTCAGCTAGCATATCCTATTGCATCAGATATTCTTAGGAGCACAGTCTATTCTTATTTATTGGTAGCAAGACTGGTAAAGATCACCCTCATATTGGTATCGATGGAAAACCAATCCCGCTCTTACACTTGCATTGAGAGTTGTCTTCTCAATAGGAGCACAACTTCCAATGTTTTGCAAGCAATACAACAACATGAAGAATGCAAGTTGCGATTTTGTAACAATAAAAGATTAATCGTATCCACTAAATTAATCATATCCACTAGATTAATCGTATCCACTAGATTAATCTCAGTATGAAATCATTTGATTTCTAATTATTTTATTTGACTACACGCACTTGAAGCAAAGATAACTTTCAGTACTCAAATTCTGCAAGTCATGCTAACCACCAAGCTCTAACATGTTTGCACTTACAGTGAATTGGTTTATTACATCATTGTGTTATTTGAACTCTTTCTGAAAACAACAAACAAATAAGAATCGTTTGTGTTTAGTTCTATCCATCACCTACAAAATTATTTATTTTTGAGGAAAAAAATTTAATGCAAAAACTAAAAGATTTAACACAGAAATATAAAATAAATCATTGAGGTAGAATACAAAATAATGGCTACACGCAACCCTGTAAACTCTTGTGTAAATATAAATTCAACAAATGTAAAATAATAAAAAAAATACATTTTAATTGTCAGCATTTAAACTGAAACATATTGCGGTCATGTATGGACTATGTATTTAGTGGTCACATGACCAATGCATCGAATGCCATCTGAAAGCAGACGACTCCATCATTCCCACATGCCAAAGAGATATGGTCTTCATCAACAGTGATGTCATATATTTCTTTGATCTGCAGCAACTTTGGATTAGTCAGTTCTTTCATCAGTATACCTGCAAGAAAGTGTCTAACAATGCAATACACTAATGACGTAAGAATCACACTAACGAAAAAAATATATAAATTTTTGGTAAATGATTTAGGGAAGATTAGCAGTGATGGTGTAGAGGTATGATTGCTGAAACAATCAGTAAAGGGTCACAGGTTCAGCACCACATTGTCTCCAATAGTCCATTGATTTTTTTTGTCTAATTCATCGCGATATTTGTTATAAGCAATACTACGTAAATTATACTTGAACAAAACTCATGTTAATTTTTTGCTAAAAACTTACCTTGCTGAGAGACAACATAAATTGTTTTGGCGTTGAAGCTCGCTACAAAAATTAGCCCATGAGCATTGGTTGATATTCCAGCAGGTGAGAGGAGATCTCTGCACACCCAAACCGGCTCACTATTACCTGCTTTTACTTTATATTTTTTCAGACACCCAGCCATGAAGTCGGAAATGAGGACGCCTCCATCAGGTAGGAAGTGGACTCCCCAAGGTCTCATAACACCCATCAACTTCATGTCGTACAGAAACTGTCCGGCTGAACTGAAAACTTTAAGAAGCCGATGATCTGGATCTACAGCGGCGACCAATCTTTCACTCGATGCCACATGTGAAAACTTGTCACTTGTGCGTAAATATTCACCAAATAGTTTGATGAAATCCATTTCAGGGGAGTAGAGAATAATATAGTTTTTTCCATCTTTCCAGAATAAAGCTAGAAAACCCTGTTTGTGCAGAGAAATGCCGTTCACACTGGATGTCTTCAGCTCTTTAACTGTGTCGATAGTACTGCTATGTCGTAACTCGAGAGACTCAAATCTGCCACAAAGAATATTCCGGTCTTTTGTCCAAGAAATGGTGGAGCAGACGTTTGTTGGCTTTTTTTCTTTTGCTCGGAACTTCATAGTAGATGGTGCAGAGTCCCTCAACTGCAATTCTATCTCCTTAAAGTCACCTAAAATAATTATTTTTCTGTCGGATTGAGCAAAATAATCATTTATAGTCACCCAAGTGAATAATATTTTTAAAATTGTGAAAAAAAATATGGCACTCTGAAGTAGGGCTCAATCCTCAAACTTTATAGCAATATCCAGCATAAAATACAGAACTAGTAACCACTGCTCCAACTAGTAGACACGCCTCCAACAGAACAAAAATCAACAAAAGTTTTGAAACAGAAAAAAGCTTTTATTATGAGCGTAGAAAAGAAACAGGTGAACAGACATACCTGCACGCACAAGCATTCGCTTGAATGGAAGCTGACAGAATTCAAAATCTGACTTGAGTGCATCTTTGACCTCTTCAACCTTGTATTTGAACTCTTTGATGATGTCGGCGTTGTGACTGCGGGCGACTAAATTGTCTATTGACTTTGATATCTCATCAAACGACTCTTTCCTCTTTCCCAAATCTCCGACAAACGTATCTACTTGTTTTACGCATTCCTGCTGATAATTTTCGACTTCAGACTTGAGAAGTTCTGCCTTATGCCTGATCACAGCAATCTGCAAAATAATTGAAGTTGCAAAACAAAATAATCTAAAATGAAATTCTACTATTTCTGAGAAAGAGTTGTCAGATCTTACTTGCTCATTGGTTACTCTGTCCACCTCCTCAGTCATCTGGTCTACTGTTTCTTTTATGTGTGTTAACTCTATGAGCGTCTTCTGCTCCATATCGTTAGCTTCAGAAACCTTATCTCCCAAAGATTCAATTAAGGTTTTGAGTCTATCTTTGAATTTTGAGCTAACATCTTCAATTGACTTGACCGCATGCTTGCTAGCTGTAGAAAATGTGAACAAATTAAAACTTTATATAAAGGAGAAAACTCCAAACACATCAGTGGTGTTTTAAAACAGCCCTCTAACGTGTTTGTTTGTACTTTTACCTTTATTGGCGCATTGTCCTTTCAGATCACATCTCTCGCAGAATGTTCTAGAACAGTATTCACACGCTTTGATTAAAGGTCGGCCAGGATGATTTTGGCATCGTTTTACCACATATTTCTGTGGGAAAAGTTTGTATTCTTCCATTTTTATCACTGAGTGTGCCTTTCGTGAGAATGCACTCTGGTACTCATCGTGAAACTGAAAAAAAAACAATAAGAAAAATAATTAAAAGATTTTAAAGTCAAGCAGTTTTTGAACCACATAACTTCCACTCAGTAGGTGAGAGCCTTCACCGCTACACTATTGGCTCCGAGTTTCTCAACGGTGATGTAAGGATATCATTGTTTATCAGTTCAGAAAACTAGGCCAATTTTAGCAAATGAAACGAAATTCTTAGAGTAAAAATAACTCCATATCATGATTATATGCTAAGCAATGCACACATCATAGATTATATGGAAGTAGTTTGCATATTAATACTGCACCACAAAATTCTGACTTTACAAAATTAAACTGAAGGAAACGGATCCTTCATTGAATCTGGCCACCAGAATTTGAGGAAATGATTCAACCAGATGTGCCAGATGTTGGCTGGTCTATTAATCACTTATCAATGATAAATTATTTTATATAATTCACCACAGAAAAAAGTTAATTGGCAATTTTTCTCATCTTTCAAGCTTTCAACAAAGTTTCACCATCGCAAAAATGCAATTTACTTCAAATGTCACAATAATATGAATAATTTGTGGGCTTTGCAAAGGGGCTTTTGCTGAAACTAGTTTACATGTAAGAAGTCCCATATTTTTTTGAGCACATAGCAGTTACTGAAATTCCTAACAATAAGGAAGACAACTCCGAATTTGAAATAATTTTGTGGCAAAAGCAGTATGCAACCGTTATTGCAGTATAAATATTGTGTAACTGTTTTTGATAACAAACAAAATGAAACACTGCACCAATAATTTTGTTGTATCTGCAATGAGATAAGAATTAGGACTATTGTTTTGGTGCGGCAAAAAAGCAGTTACTACTATCTTTTATAATGGAGCCAAATGAAATAGTTCATAGCACTACATGAAACTTTTTGCAATGTCAGAAACCAGATGAATTTGAGAAAGAAAGATGCAGTAATCATACGGCCTATAGAAATTTTTTTGTAGCAATTCCCAGAGCCATTTACATACAAAGTACCGCAACTACGGAATCAAAAATGGGCCCAAAGAAGGCATTGATCTAATTTATGAAAATACTGAGAGCTTTATGTTATTCTTTTATGTCTACGGCTCAATATGGCAACCATCGTAATGCTTCATTCAGGTCGCATTGAGTGGAAAAGGTCAAATTTAGAATCATATTTGTATGGTATGTAAAATGGGACAACTTCTAAGTTCTTGAAAAGACAACGATGGATGGAAGGATGGAAGTTCAAACCTCACTGAGGAAAGATTTTTTTGAGTATTTTATCTGGCAAACAGTTTTAGGGCTGTTAGCAAGTAGCACAAGTTTTTATCTGATGAAAAGTAATTTTTTTCATATTTTGGTTATCAGTAATTTTGTACTGAAATATTACCTGCGCGTGTTTTTCACACATTTTCTTTGAGCAGTCGATGCAATAAGATACAGCCTCGACAGCTTCAGACTTGCAAACGTTACAGTCGAGAGATATGGGAAGGGTGAGACCATCTTCTTCATCTAACTCCTCCAAACTTTCTAACGAGCTGACAGGATGTGGGGCTATGACTCGCGTAACCCTTGGCAGATCGGATACACTAGCATCACTGTGGTCCCTCCTGAAAAAATAATTATTGTAAAATATGTATTGAAAAAATTATTTAGTTGCTCAAAACAAGAGCATTGGAATGACTTCTTGCATAGAGTTATCTTTTTAAGTCAAACGTGTTTTTTTATGATTCGTAATTAATAATAAATAATCGCTCGTCAATTTCCCCCAAGGACATTAAAATAATAAAATATAATAATTAATAACGTACTTGCAAGTCGGACATTTCAGAGCTTGCCTCATGGTTAAATCCCTTTTAATGCAAGGCAGACAGAAGACGTGTGAGCACGGCAATCTTCGTGGATCTAACATGCCGGCAAACTTTTCAAAGCAATGTCCACACATGGGTTCCTTTGTGGTCACTCGGTGGGTGGATGTTGTACTCATTCTATAAAGGAAAAATTAAAGTTCGAAAATAAATACTCATTTCCAATTTAATTAAATTTGGTATTAAAAATATAATGTTTTTTATCTAAACAGATAATCTAATTTATTTTGCCCCTTTCATTAACTTAAAACCTGGCTAAAACTTTAATTTTGATACTTAAAAAATTGAATGAAGTTTAAATAACTTTAGCATTCAAGTTAAACAATCATTATGTTGCATGACTTCTGGTATCTAGATTAAAATTTGTAAATAACATACCAATATACAATTAAATTGGAAAAACCTGATTGTTTAGAATATCGTGCACGGCGCCTCGACTAGCTGCAGTGCTATTGCGCCTTGGGCCCCGAAATTTCCTCTGCTGCAAACCTTTTTCCATTATTATACTTTTTGTGTTGAAATGAAACAAACAAACAAACAACCTTGAAAAAAAAACAGAAAAGACAATTAAATAATCAAAAATAAATTGTGCAAACGCAAAGCAACTCACTTGACAAAGAGAGAGACTTCTTGATATCGAATCCGTTCCTTTCACAAACCACCACAACTTACAACTAACTGTATTTGTAACAATTTGAAGCATGAGCTCCTAAGTTTACAAACGTTATCAAATAATCATTAATTACTTTTAGCGAGAGATACGCCCTCACCAGGTTCCTATCCAGCTTTTTAAAATATCCGATCTGTATATATTACGAATAATCATGAATAATGAAGTGCAGATTAAAAGCTCAGAGTGGAAACGATTAAATGTCTTTAACCGACTACCGAATTCCATCAGATTGAATCACTATGTTTTCTATCAATCAATAATTTTGTTGTTACCACATTTCTGATAAATCCACACATTATTCTCATTTTTGAATAATTTCTTAAAGGAGGCAATGATTTTTGGCAAATTTCCAAGAGTCGTATCCTGTTCTACTGTCTAACGGAGTTATTTGGGATTAGCAGAGCTAATCTGTTTTTGACTCAATGTAATCTTTATTGTTGTGGGTCATGCTAGTTTTAAACCAACAAACAAGTGCGTATTTATAATCAGTAAATAATTTTACACAACCACATGTAGTGTGCATTTCTCACACTTGGTAATATAGAAACCCAAAATAAAGCCTTTGCCTGTCATTGTTTCTTATTAGTGTAAAAAAGCTCTCGGTAATGATTAGTGGTGGTATATGAAACAATACGGATTTATCTTCTCTTGAAATAAGCCAACACCAAAAGGAGAAAACTCCATACAAATAAAACATTTATTGAGTATAATATATATACTAATGCCCATCCCAGTATATCCTGTTCATTGTAAATAATATATATCAAATATGCTTTTTCCGTAAAAGAAAAGATGTCTAAAAATCAGATAAATGAAAATAATATGATCGGTAGAGCTTATAAAAACCAGATGGCAGTAGTCACACAGAAGCTACATGACAATTGCATCATAGGTAAGTTCAAATCCAATCAATCCTTCCTCTCCGCAAGCGAGAAGAACTTGATCCTCTAGGATGTCAATGTCATAGACCTCTTTAATATTCTGAAGCTTTTTGTGGGTCAAATCTTTCATCCTCAAACCTGTAACACCAAGTTACTCATTATTAGAAGTTGTCTCCCCATTAAGAAAATGTGCAATCCTAATGTTCCATTTTAGAAAATATTTTTGTGCGAATGTCGACAGAACTTAAAAAAAGTCATCAAAGGGCTAAATACCAAAAGTTAAGCACATAGTCCAGCTTGAGAATCACCTCCACTTGGTTAAAATTTTGAATTTCCCACAATATAAAAGAAAACAAATTCCCTTTGCTGTGCAATTCGAAAATTACTGCCAATTCCATAAAAAAACAAACAAAACTTGGATCTTTTTATCACAACTGCTTTCAATATTTTAGTATTTTCCTCAGTAGCTTTTAAATGTTATTTACTGGCATAATGCCAAATTACCCTCGTTTGTAAGGACGTAGATCTTCTTGCCAGTGAAACTAGACACATAAATAGTTCCAGCGAAGTCTGTTGTAATACCCACAGGAGACTCTAGATCTCTACACACCCACAGAGGCTCACTATTGCCAGCCTGCAACTTGTACTTTTTCAAACTTCCGGCCATGAAATCGGAGATGAGGACACAACCGTCAGGTAGGCAATGAACTCCCCAAGGTCTCATCGTGCCGACAAGTTTCATGTCAAAGAGGCTGTGGCCATTGATGTCAAAAACTTTAAGCTGCTTTTGGTCAGGATCTACCGCTACAACATGCTTGTCCGATGCAGCAATGTGTGAGAATTTGTCGGTGGTTCTGAAGAACTCTCCAAACAGTTTCATAAAGACCAACTCGGGCGAGTAGAGGATGATGTAATTTTTTCCATTGCTCCAGTGCAGAGCTAAATATCCTTGTTTGTGTACAGCCACGCCATTGGCGTTGGACGTCTTCAGACTCTTGAGAACTGCGGCGTTGTCACAGTGTCTGATCTCCATCAGAGAGTCTCTACCGCACAGATAGTGGCCATCTTCTGTCCAACAAGCCGATGAGCAGTGAATGGTTGGATTTTTCTCTCTGATAAAGAATTTCAGACCAGATGGAGAGGCATTTTGTAACTCCAGTTCAATCTCTCTGAAGACTCCTGCAAGCAACATACAATAACACGAATAAAAGCCTCCAGTAGTACAAAGTCAGATTGGCGCAGAACTATAGAACTAGCAACTAGATGTGAAAAACTCTACTGCAAGATCGAGGCCTCGTGGGGGCAAGATTCTTTCATCTCTGTGAACTTGAGCAGTCCAAATTTCCAGTGAGTTATTAAAAAAAACCAAATATTGATTATTGTTACTAAAAAAAGTTTATGGAAAACACTTCACCACTGCACTCTGTACAAACAGTGACATTTATTTCCAAGCAGATCATCTGTGATGGAAACTTATCGAGCATAAAAGAAAGGAGATAACTCCATAATTATTCTCAGTTCATTTATATCAACACAATATTTCTATTATTATATTCTTATTTATTTTATTATATATAATAATCAGTGATTTTGTTATTCTCATCACATAACGACTCGACCTTCTTGTTGTTATGATCCGTCGATTTATAACAGGTATTGCTATTATTAGACATGATCATAATATTTATTATTAGTGAGCGTATTATAATATTATGAATACTCAAATAACAATAATTACATAATACTGCTGCAATTGCTTTTCTAAAAAACAAACACGATATTATTATAAATTAAGATCAGTTAGTGTATATGGAGTTATCTCCTCTATTTCAGTTGCAATAACCGTCAATCAAGGATGAACTGCCTTAAAATAAACGTTATCAGTACAAACAGACCACATAGACTGGGCACCTACCAGTGCTACTGAGCATTCTACGAGACAAGTGGCAGAAGCCCAACTCAATTTCTAAAGCTTTGTCCAGCTCCTCTTTCTTGTCCTGGAACTGTCTGACCACCTCAGCATCCCTGCTCTACACACCAAACAATCCAGGGTTAGAGGTCAATGTCAATCTAACTAACTACTTAGGCAGTATGTTTCAGTATCTTATAATTCACACGTATCGTTGACTTCGTCTAACGACTTTCCTTGTCATTTGAAAAAAACCTCAAGAAATATACTGACAAAAAATTGGTACATAGCATAACTGGCTGAAAATAAATATTTCAAAGCAAGCAAAGCACATCTACATGGGCTCATCAAATATTGCACAAACCGCATTCCTATAATATTTCATTTCAAATTCGACTTGCAAAATTACGCTCTTCCAAAAAATTAGACTTTGGAGTTTTCTTCTTTTGTTTTTGAACAGACAATTCCTATTTTGTATATTATTCAGCAACACAACACAAACACTGAAAATGAAAAGGATAATCTAGCCTATTAAATTCCACATGAGCACAGATATTTTACTCAGTGTTTACCGCTACATGAACAAGATACATGAGTGAAAATAGGTAGCAAAGCTAACAAAGCGAGAAAGGTAGGGATGGGAGGGGGATAAGACCAACCTGAGTGAGTAGGTGCTGTGTTGTGGTCCACAGGTCACCCAGCAAGTCCTTTTTAGCCATCAGAGAAGTACTGAACATATCCACCTGACTCTCACTCTGTTGTAGGTGCACTGAAATCTCATTCTTTAGCTGGTTACCTTTCAACCTGATAGCTGCTATCTGTAACAATATAATGCCCTTCAACAGCGGTGGTCTGAATGGCTGAGTGGATAGAGCATACAGACTGTCACTGCGATAGTTTAGGGTTCAAGTCTGCAGATTGTATGATTTATTTCGGAGGTGAATCACCAGCACACAATAGACTACTAGGAGATTCACAAAAGCTTGTGGTTTTTAGGATAATTCAGTTTGCCGTTCCTAATTTAGGTGTTTCCTCATGAGCCAAACACTGAACTTACCAAATGCACCATAAATTGCAACTAACCATTTGACTGTAAATTGACCCAAGATCCACCCCAAAGGCTAGTATTGAAAGGAAAATAATTTATTTTATTCACAATACAATTTATCTAGTATTATGATCAATGTCTATGCAAATGGAAAGTTTTGTCTGATTAAAAGGATTTATTACCAAGCATTAAACAAAGCCGATGGGGTCAAGCAACAGAAGACCTCTATTTGTGAGGTCTTTAACAAGTCAATTGTCGGATTACATAACTAATTCTAGAATAGAATACTATATGCGTTGATAATCAGACAAGTGGAGTTGGCACTGATCCATAAATCCCAGGGAGAGACATAGCTAAATAAATTATAATTATTTATTTATGTAGAACACACATACCTGCTCTTCTATGACTGCATCGACCTCTTCAGTCATCTGGTGAACACTCTCTTGTATATCAGAGAGGTCCGCACTGGTGTTCTTCTGCAGATTAACGATGTCCGTGATTCTATTGGATACATTCTTAGATCGATCAGCCAGAAGTGCCTTACATTCATTGGCTATATCCTCGATCTCACAAACTACGTGTAACTTAGCTGCATGAGAACAAAACTTAGCTTTAGAGAAATGAAAATGGGTTTTGGATGGGAGCAATACTATTGATAGTCTTGTAGAAATCGCCAGAATGATTGGTCAACAAAAATTTTATAAACTGACAAAAAGAAAGATTATTAAGAAATAAATTTACATTTGTTATTTAGGAAAGGTGATCAACCAATGAAACGCCTGACGTATTTTATCAAAGAAAACAAGCAGCAGTTTGAAAATTTTGAAAAACTTGGGGGCATAAAAAGGTAGAAGAAGATCAATTGTGATCATTGCAATAAATGCTCTGAATATCAACACTTTTTACCATAGCGACGCAGGTAAACCGGTTTGGAAAACTTACAAACTTTCAATGTGGTTTAGATTGAACTAAGATATACACAGATAGAAGCAAAAACTGCAAGTAGTCATATGTACTTCCAGAGCCAAATGAATTGAACCAAAAAATTATTCCCCAAAGTAAACAACTTTGAATAAAAGTATTTTTTGTAGGAAAGACAACTCAACAACATACAGTTGTTAAAACAATAATGAAAATGTACTACTTGTTAACGCTGAAACAGTGAGAAAAGAAACTTTTAGAGCTGTTATTCTATGGGCAAACGCCCGGCAATCTTGTATTGGTACTCCGAGGCAAGCGCGATATTAAATTTCGTCGTGAGTTTTTTTCAAGCTAGTCCAAAAACTAATTTTATTATTCATGAAAATACAACCAAATCAATTTACATACCAATAACCTACAAGCTGTTTCCAGGACAAATGGCTTTTGAAAAAAAAACAAGCGAAATACCTATTGTGATTGGTGCAAAACCTTTAGTCACCAAATGCCAACAGT
Organism: Cryptosula pallasiana; assembly: GCA_945261195.1. Lineage (NCBI taxonomy): Eukaryota > Metazoa > Bryozoa > Gymnolaemata > Cheilostomatida > Cryptosulidae > Cryptosula > Cryptosula pallasiana. The sequence goes on along the minus strand of OX183132.1, from coordinate 39,211,955 downwards.
AAACAGCTTAGAAAGAATGCGAGGATTTGAAGGTTGCACACGTAGCGCAGAAGGATACAACTACCACATCTGACATAACATTGTATAGTACAGAATTATGCAAATGGATGTCAAAATTAAATTAGCCAACTTCCACCCTTTAAATGCCATATACGGGCTGGTAGCTATTAGCATACGCCCCGCCCATAAAAACCGAGTCAAACCCTCCGACCAACTAGCTGACAACTAGCATTATTCCAGCTACAAAATCTGAAAATTTTTCAGATACAAACCAGACCTAAAGAATAGCTACGTTCTTGTGTGTTTTCCGCATATTCATCTATGACATCACATACATAATTGAACACTGGTAAAAGATTTAAGAACTTAGTCTATAGCGAGCTCATTTGTGGTTGTTACAAGATCCACCCTTTCCCTGCAGAACCACACCCTACGCCACCGCCGCCTCCTCTACTGCCATTAACAAGATGACTGATCAACACGTTTGTAAAATGTCTATCAGCATAAATAGGAGCTAAAAACGTGCTACAAGTATCACTAAAAATTCCGCAACGAGGAAACAAAACCAAACAATACACTTCAACTGTCATCCATATTGGCTGACTCATCAATTTATAAATAATCATTCTACCACCTAGTAGCAACAGTAGAAAGAAAAGGGTCGCATGACTGGGACACCTGTAAACAGATGACAGTGAGGGATAGTCACATGGCTGAGACACCTGTAGACAGATGACAGTGAGGGATAGTCACATGACTGAGACACCTGTAGACAGATGACAGTGAGGGATAGTCACATGACTGAGACACCTGTAGACAGATGACAGTGAGGGATAGTCACACGACTGAGACACCTGTAGACAGATGCCAGAGAGGCATGTTTATATGGCTCAGACCACCAAGCCTGCCTCTACTCAGCTGGTGAAGCTCTCTTCATGAAGAGGTAAATGAATTGGGAAATTGTCAGTGCATAGAGAAATATTTCAGTTGAATCATTGAAACACTTGCCAACGTACTCTATTTCCTCACAATACGACTGTTCTTGGAAATGTACAGAATATTTATACAACATGGAGTGAGTGCAAGTAGATGTTGATTGAAAATTATCAGGTGTAAATGAGGTTGTGAAAGTTTACTTTTTATCTCTGCAACAAATTATCTTAAGAAAAACATTTCGGAAAAAATTCTGTGAGTGTGCGGGCTTGACTATTATTCAAATAACAACTTATGTTTTTGTCAGTCATTTTATATTCCAATACATCTTAACCAAAATAAGATACATCGCCACGTCAGTATAAAGTACCAATGACCAATGAGATTGCAGTATTCACACTCACCACCAATCATATTGCAGTTAATCTTCACGTCGCACTTGTCACAGAACAGTCTGTAACAGTTACGGCAGCCTTTAATCAGCGGCTGACTCTTATGACCCGGCCGGTCACACATCTCAAACTTGTTGGGCGTGGCACGGTAGACCTCTATTGATATCTTCTTATGCTTCTTCGTAGAAAAATCATTTTGGTAGCCATCATGAAACTGCAGAATAAATCGAGAATAGCCTATCATAACAATTGTCAGATTGTTAACAACCAATCACAACGACCGTAACATTAAAGAGCCTACATGATGGCTAGTAAGAACTAATACCTCATCGTGACGCTCGCACATTTTCTTGCCACAGTCGATGCAAAATGTAACAGCTTTTTTAATGCCAGGTTCTTTACAGACATCACACAGCTCTGGTTTATTTGGCATGACTGGCTTTATATTATCACTAGACTTCATTCTCTCGACTTTGGTAACTCGGTCTAAATCCAACTTGTCGTAACACTTCCTGCAAAAAATTGAAATGATTATTAAGATCAATATAACTTCGAGACAATGCGCCTCATAAAAAAAATGCCAATTTGTTGTGGCTAGTTTTTATTTGGGTTATAAACTTACCCGCAAGTGGTACAATTGACGACTCCCAGTTTAGCAAACTCCGACTGAAGACAAGGATAGCAGAACATGTGGGAACATGGCAACTTTCTAGGATCCATCATTTGCGGGAGACGCTCCAAACACGTCCCGCAACTAGACTTAGCAGTGGGGCTACCAAGAGGAGTGGGTTTCTGTTTAACGTCTTGAAACCCTGGAGGTACTTCTGTCACTGAACTGCAGACAATTCAATAATTGTTACTGGTTACCTATCAGCATCCCAGCAGGTGTAAGAAAATTTTATTATTTATTAGTCGGGTGTGGTGACAGTTTGATAGAGCTCTGAAAATGTCATTTCATGCGAAAATAATGAGACCCGATACCACACCACAGCAAAAAAGAAGAGCTTTGAGTTAGCAGACATAAATTATTACTGAAAATAATAAGATAAAAGAGTTACTTACGGCAAGATGTCACGATCCATTGCAGTATCAAGTTTTAAACAAGCCGTTTGCTAAATCCAACTTGAATCGATGATATTCAGCCGTGAAGTGCACGACCAGTGATAATTATTTGCCGCAAGCAACCAACCACAACGTGATCCTATTGTGATCAATTATCAGACACTACCGTTAAAAATTACTTTGTCATGATTATATTGAAAAGTAGAGGAATATAATTAGTGATGTTAATGATACAACGACGCCTTAACGGCTAAAAATATAGCCTGAAGAGAAAAAATTCAGATGTTGTATTGTGACTCCGGTTACAGCCCTTGTAAAATGGAAACACTAAACAAATACAAAATTGCATCCACTTTCCCAAAACTAAGCAAGTATCTGAATTTTACAGCTTAGCAACATCCTGACTGCATGAATGGTGATAGTCCTGCAGGTGTGTGTTACTTGTCATAAAAAATTACGTATTCCATTTCTGCTAAAGAGGCAGTCAATTTGTAAGGGTTGCCGCTAGATGATACCCTCGGCCACTACAACAGACACTTGTGTTTATCCATCTCCTCAGAAAGCCTTCACAACATTAAAGTCACTACACAAGCGCCATTTTGTATTCCTAGTTCCATTTTCGTAAAAGCAGGTAACAATTAGCCTTATTCGCATGTAACTACACTGATTGCAGCTGATAGTTCATCAACCGATCAAATTACTAGTACTTATAACTTGCAGGCTAGGTTGTTTTTTTTTACGGATTTTGGTAAGCATTTACTATTTTAATTTATTAATCATATATAATTATAAACATTATCAAATGTATATTCTTAGCAATAATTATACATCATAATTAATATATTATAATAATAAATGACATGACACAACGAAAATTATAAGTCAGCTCACTGTTTGAGGTTAACCAATCACGGATGAGAATTTCATAACAGAGGCGGGTGGAACCAACATTTGGGATGTTAAAATTTCCACAACCAGCAAAATCAGCACAAAAATCTTCATGTAACCACACTGGCCGATTCACTATTTTCTACCGACGGAAACGGAACTGGGGTAAAACCAATGAGTGAGCAGTGGCCTTTGACACAAACTGCACTTTCATTATAATGTTGGTGTTATCGTTTATTTATCGAATGCGATATTTATAGTTGTAAAAACAGCCATGCAATAACCGCAGGTAAAAATGACAGGTACGATACAACCTGATACATCACATCAACTCTGGAAGTATATAGAAGATGAAATAAATTGCCTAAAGTCATCACTGCATACATCAAATCTAACATATTCTGCACACACATAGACATGTACAATAAACTGCCCTGCAACCACTGAATCACATTTGTACATAAAAAAATACAGTACATAGAACATAAAACTACACAACTTTCATATCGCAAACATAATTGCATTCAAATTCCAGATGCTTGGGAATTACCTCCCTTTGCTTCTCTGGATGAACTGCTTTCTTCTGAGTCCACAGAAATAGTCTTCTTTTTGTCACTTTTAGCAGCAGATGTCTTATCAGCCTTTGTTTCAGCAGCCTTAGCTTGATCTTGAGTTCCTGAAAATGTTTCATCTTTGTGAGGTGTGCCAGTAGTTGTCTGCTCTTTATTCAAGCCAGCAGCAGTTGTCTCCCCTGTAGTTGCACTTGGATTGTTCTCAGCCCAATGAAGTACGTTACGAATTTGATGTACAAAACCATTGCTATCATCTATAGCCTGCTTCTCACCTGCAACATAGAAGGTCAAGGTTACTGCTATGCTACTGGCTACTACCTTGCCTGGAGAGATTTCTGGGGAACAGACAACTCCAACTAATAGTGAATTAAGAACAAGAAACATGGTGAAGGTGGCCAGACTACAACAGCACACACATACCTATTAAATAATAAATACATCGGTTTGACACAAAATATAATTCTATCCAAAGAATCGTTTCTTTAATTTTTTAAGAATCCCCTCTTCTTCCTCGTAGCTCGTAGTATTGCTATCGGCAGTGTGACCTTGACTCGGGTCACTCCCAGAATTCCTTGCACTGACATTCTCATCTACAGCAAACAATGATAATACCTGTGACCAGACTCGTTGATGGCATTGCGGAGATATTTGTTTGAACGCGCCTGGAGAGAGTCAGATGTTATCATTGTTTACTGTAAAAGGGGTGGATAAAACATCCCTTCACCCCATCAAAAAGAATTGATAAATGTTGAGTAATTTACACTGAAATCAAAACGACGAAAAAAACTTTCGTAAAAAAAAAGAATTGTGTGTGGTGATGTCCAGACCAAGAGACTTAGCCTGGATATAATCTAATAAATAATAATAACAACAACAATGCAATGACACTTCGGAGAAATTATTTCACCAAAAAAAAGAGCAAAATTTCAGAGTTGTAAGCTATTGTAGTCTTCTGCATCACCGAATGCAACAATTACAATTTTTAAGGAAACGGTAACGCCCCAGAATTATTATTTCATCAATAAAATCCAGAGGCCTGAATAATTTTTTTTTCAAAAATAATTTTTTTTTTCAAGTAGCTAAAAATTACCAATATACGGCACATCTCAACTATACACATGATCAATGCTATGGCCAGATGATAAGATTGGAGGGCAGCAATAATACGAATGTGAACTGTTCGGCAGCTGAAGCTATAAAAATTTTTAATTGAAAATAAATTCTGCATCAAAATATTAGGTAGAAGTTCTGCGAAGTAAGGTGGGCGAAATGTGTAAATAAAATAATAAACTAGAAGACCCAAAAAAGTGTCGGCGCTCAGTTTTTGTAAGTTGAATAATAAAAATCCTGGATGAGGTATGTGACAGGTAGGTACAGATATGTTATAGGTATGTTAAAGAATGTCTCCGGTCAATTCTATATTTATCTTATATGTCATTGATATGTCCTTATGAGGTGCTTCAAATACCAGCCTCGTCAAAATTCAATTTATTTCTATATTTTTATAACACCATTAATAATAAGCATGTTATGAGTGTTGTCTCCCCATTCTAACATCTTAGAAATATTCTGGGGAAACCTATGGCCCGCACAAATGTTTTAGCGAACGCTAAACTTTTGTTTTATATTTCCATTGGACAATATTTGGATCATGAAATCACTGAAGTATAACCATATGTGCTGCTACTACTACTTACTAGTTATACCAATCAATGACCTAGGTCATTGTACCAATGATGTAGTGTTATTTGTTATACTTCAGTGATTTCATGATCCAAAAATTGTCCAATCAAAATATAAAACAAAAAAGTTTAGCGTTCGCTAAAACACTTGCGCACGTAATAGGTTTTCCCAGGAAATTTTTAAGATGTTGGAATGGGGGGACAACATAGATAACAAGCTAATTTTGAAAAATGTTATGAAAACATAGAAATCAATTGAATTTTGATGAGGTTGATATTTGAAGCACTTTATAAGGACATATCAATGACATATCAGATAAATATAGAATTGACCGGAGGCATTCTTTAAAGGGCCTATGACGCCTAATTTGAAGAGGATTTGATTTAATTTAAACTTTCTGAGGTTGAAATGTGTTCAGAAGAATTATCTGGAGTTGCCCTCTCACCAGTACGACGATTCCTATAGACGCAGTCAGCACTTGCCAAGACGCCTTTTTTTCTCGAAGACGCACCAAGTTATATAGAGCTATAAAGCGAGTTTTCAAAAATTTGGCTTGTTCGCATAGAAATAGGGCGTCCTAGATAATAGTTTTGTGCAGAGACTCTTTTGATTGCAAAAAAATGATATAGCAACAATTTTTAATTTTTTTGGAGCTGTTTTTCTCAAGTCAGCAATTTATTTTATCTTTGGTAAGCTCGCTATTATGTATGCACTGGCGTTCACGTGATAGTGTTTGTCATCAACATCAAAAGAAATAATGAATTTTTTTTATCAAAATAATAATTTTCATGTGAAAAATTAATCAAACAATAACATTAGTATACTTTCATGATAATACTAGGTGAAAAAAAACATTGCCGAAATTGTATTTCCGGCGTTGTTTTTTTCTACAACAACGATAATAATTAAATCTGAAATACCGGCTATCTTTCCAAGAAAAAACTTCAAAAGCACTAAATAATAATAATTAAGATTTTTCAAAAGAAGTTTGCAACTGAAAAAGTAACACAAATGGTACAAACTACTTGCTGTAATATACTATATAATATCATAATGCAGATAGTCACTTCTGCCGAACGCATTGTCATAGATCTCCACGGACCTCTACATGATACCTATTGGTGTTTTGTTGACGCGAGTGAGTTTTCTCAATAGTTTTACAATGCTTGATGAGAAAACAACTCTACACACAAAGTGCGTCTTGAAAACCCCGTCATAAGCCCTTTAAGTGATTCGCAATGGAGTATTTAGATCTGATGGTGAATAGTGCCCATAATGAAGTTATTTGGTCTGAATGTGGTAATGTACAAAGCAACTAGTAGTGACTAACACGTAGCCGTTAGTCACTACTACCAAAATTATTTTGTTTATCCAATCGTATTTAGAAATATAAAATACGTAACTAACGACCACATGAGCTGGTGCAATGAAACGAATGTCAGCAAAGGAAAAAGAATATTGTGCAATTGAAATAACAAGTCTAAAACTTATGAGAGCTAGAATGATGAGACGTCAGTGCATGGCGACTGCTTAAAACCTTTTGGACCAGTTTTCACTGCTTGAGAAAGTTCGCGATACGACGAAAAGTTGCCGAGAGCAATGCGAATGTCAAACAGCCGACAAGATGGAGACTAAAGGAACAACAGATCTTCAAGCTCTCTTTTAGTTTACCAGAAACCATTTAAGATGAAATGTCATTACCACTGACTGGCATGTGAAGAGCAATGCAGGGCTTGCGAAAGTTCCTGACTGACGAGTACGTGCTTGCCAAGTGACCAATGGACTATGCTTAAGGAGTGGCTACACAGGCCGATGTTTGGCATCGGAAAGCGATGGGCGTGTCCGATATTTTGGCACATCGTGGGGCCTGTTCGTGAGCATAACCAACATGTTGGTCTATGCCCGATGCCGAAGAAACATCGGCGTTCTCCGATTGGTTGAGACAAAATATTTTCCCGAGCTCATCAAGTTTAACCATTTACAGCGCATTTCCATTAGAATTTTTGTTAACAACGAGCATCCACTGCGAACTCCGAAGAATATTATTTTATATTAAAGTATGAACAGTGAATTAATTTTACATTGTTCATAGAACAGTGGTAATTGATAATTTCAACATCATTGAGTATAAATATGATAATAATTAATTTAATAACAAGTACAACAACAATATAATTAATTATTATTTATTAATTATAAATAATGAATAATAACAATATATGGAAGATTTAATAATAAACAGAACCGAAAATAAATATTGAAGACAATGTTTTCATGGTGAACAAAGACAGCCATACATCGCATCGGAATTGTTCTGTAATTATTGTTGTTATCGTGATTATTAGTATATCAGGGAAACAAATAATTTGTTGTCGGAAATGAAAAAGGCAAAAACTCACACTTCATGCCGTATGATTGGCCAGTTCAATCGCAGTTCACCGATGTGCTCGTGTACATCATCACGCTACTTCGGTCTGTGTAGCCATCCGCACATGGCCACTAACCATCGTATAGGCACATCGGTATCAAAACATCGGTGCAGTGTAGCCACACCTTTAGGTAGATGTGTACTGAGAAAGTTGCGAAAATTTTGCTGAACGAGCCGAGTCTGTGTCTAAAAACCATTCCTGTTTCCACAGCGATTGCATTTCACACTTAATATTGTAAGTAATATTAATTACAATGATAATTGTGCGTTGGTTGTTATTCTAATAAATTAAATAAAACAATCATAAAATGTATCAACAGTAAGTAAAATTGAAATAATGTTCCATTGAGTGAGAAAAAGGAATTTGATCAAACTCCTTGGGGGAATCAAACTCGTTAAAAAACAATTTAAATCGAGACACGATTATGACACTAAAAAAACTCTCCGGTGAGAAAGGGGTGACTTCATGTAGAGTCGTTCGTCAATATTGGAAACTGTCGTGCAGATAATCTCTGATAATCCTGTCTACATGAATTCTTTCAAGTACTCGTTAACTATCAATTAGTACAACAGCAACTATTGTACAGGGGAAGATAACCACTCACCAGACTTCATCTCTGTCACACCATTGACTGATCCCTTGGAGCTTCTGTCCAGCTCCGCAAAAGAGAGAATGAGAGCTCTTTGTTTGGGAGTGAGTTTACTGCAATCAGAGCAGTAGAGGTCAAATGACACACTTATATATACTACTAGTACACACACACACACTTATATATACTACTAGTACATACACACTTATATATACTACTAGTACACACACACTTATATATACTACTAGTACACACACTTATATATACTACTAGTACACACACACTTATATATACTACTAGTACATACACACATATATATACTACTAGTACATACACTTATATATACTACTAGTACATACACACACTTATATATACTACTAGTACATACACACACTTATATATACTACTAGTACACACACACTTATACATACTACTAGTACACACACACTTATATATACTACTAGTACACACACACTTATATATACTACTAGTACACACACACTTATATATACTACTAGTACATACACACTTATATATACTACTAGTACACACACACTTATATATACTACTAGTACACACACTTATATATACTACTAGTACACACACTTATATATACTACTAGTACACACACACTTATATATACTACTAGTACACACACACTTATATATACTACTAGTACATACACACTTATACATACTACTAGTACACACACACTTATATATACTACTAGCACATACACACTTATATATACTACTAGTACACACACACTTATATATACTACTAGTACATACACACTTATATATACTACTAGTACACACACACTTATATATACTACTAGTACATACACACTTATATATACTACTAGTACACACACACTTATATATACTACTAGTACACACACTTATATATACTACTAGTACACACACTTATATATACTACTAGTACACACACACTTATATATACTACTAGTACACACACACTTATATATACTACTAGTACATACACACTTATACATACTACTAGTACACACACACTTATATATACTACTAGTACACACACTTATATATACTACTAGTACACACACTTATATATACTACTAGTACACACACACTTATATATACTACTAGTACACACACACTTATATATACTACTAGTACATACACACTTATACATACTACTAGTACACACACACTTATATATACTACTAGTACATACACACTTATATATACTACTAGTACACACACACTTATATATACTACTAGTACATACACACTTATATATACTACTAGTACACATACACTTATATATACTACTAGTACATACACACTTATATATACTACTAGTACACACACACTTATATATACTACTAGTACATACACACTTATATATACTACTAGTACACATACACTTATATATACTACTAGTACATACACACTTATATATACTACTAGTACATACACTTATATATACTACTAGTACACACACACTTATATATACCACTAGTACACACACACTTATATATACTACTAGTACATACACACTTATATATACTACTAGTACACACACACACTTATATATACTACTAGTACATACACACTTATATATACTACTAGTACACACACACTTATATATACTACTAGTACACACACACTTATATATACTACTAGTACATACACACTTATATATACTACTAGTACACACACTTATATATACTACTAGTACACACACTTATATATACTACTAGTACACACACACTTATATATACTACTAGTACATACACACTTATATATACTACTAGTACACACACACTTATATATACTACTAGTACATACACACATATATATACTACTAGTACATACACACTTATATATACTACTAGTACATACACACTTATACATACTACTAGTACACACACACACTTATATATACTACTAGTACACACACACTTATATATACTACTAGTACACATACACACTTATATATACTACTAGTACACACACACACTTATATATACTACTAGTACATACACACTTATATATACTACTAGTACATACACACTTATATATACTACTAGTACATACACAGTTATATATACTACTAGTACACACACACTTATATATACTACTAGTACACACACACACTTATATATACTACTAGTACACACACACACTTATATATACTACTAGTACACACACACTTATATATACTACTAGTACACACTTATATATACTACTAGTACATACACACTTATATATACTACTAGTACACACACACTTATATATACCACTAGTACATACACACTTATATATACTACTAGTACATACACACTTATATATACTACTAGTACATACACACTTATATATACTACTAGTACATACACTTATATATACTACTAGTACATACACACTTATATATACTACTAGTACACACACACACACTTATATATACTACTAGTACACACACTTATATATACTACTAGTACACACACACTTATATATACTACTAGTACATACACACTTATATATACTACTAGTACACATACACTTATATATACTACTAGTACACACACACTTATACATACTACTAGTACACATACACTTATATATACTACTAGTACATACACACTTATATATACTACTAGTACACACACACACACTTATATATACTACTAGTACACACACTTATATATACTACTAGTACACACACACTTATATATACTACTAGTACATACACACTTATATATACTACTAGTACATACACACTTATATATACTACTAGTACACACACTTATATATACTACTAGTACACACACACACTTATATATACTACTAGTACATACACACATATATATACTACTAGTACATACACTTATATATACTACTAGTACACACACACTTATATATACTACTAGTACACACACTTATATATACTACTAGTACATACACTTATATATACTACTAGTACATACACACTTATATATACTACTAGTACATACACACTTATATATACTACTAGTACATACACTTATATATACTACTAGTACATACACACTTATATATACTACTAGTACATACACACTTATACATACTACTAGTACACACACACACTTATATATACTACTAGTACATACACACATATATATACTACTAGTACACACACACTTATATATACTACTAGTACACACACACACTTATATATACTACTAGTACATACACACTTATATATACTACTAGTACACACACACACTTATATATACTACTAGTACATACACACTTATATATACTACTAGTACATACACTTATATATACTACTAGTACATACACACTTATATATACTACTAGTACATACACACTTATACATACTACTAGTACACACACACACTTATATATACTACTAGTACATACACACATATATATACTACTAGTACACACACACTTATATATACTACTAGTACACACACACTTATGTATACTACTAGTACATACACACATATATATACTACTAGTACATACACACTTATATATACTACTAGTACATACACACTTATACATACTACTAGTACACACACACACTTATATATACTACTAGTACACACACACTTATATATACTACTAGTACACATACACACTTATATATACTACTAGTACACACACACACTTATATATACTACTAGTACATACACACTTATATATACTACTAGTACATACACACTTATATATACTACTAGTACATACACAGTTATATATACTACTAGTACACACACACTTATATATACTACTAGTACACACACACACTTATATATACTACTAGTACACACACACACTTATATATACTACTAGTACACACACACTTATATATACTACTAGTACACACTTATATATACTACTAGTACATACACACTTATATATACTACTAGTACACACACACTTATATATACCACTAGTACATACACACTTATATATACTACTAGTACATACACACTTATATATACTACTAGTACATACACACTTATATATACTACTAGTACATACACTTATATATACTACTAGTACATACACACTTATATATACTACTAGTACACACACACACACTTATATATACTACTAGTACACACACTTATATATACTACTAGTACACACACACTTATATATACTACTAGTACATACACACTTATATATACTACTAGTACACATACACTTATATATACTACTAGTACACACACACTTATACATACTACTAGTACACATACACTTATATATACTACTAGTACATACACACTTATATATACTACTAGTACACACACACACACTTATATATACTACTAGTACACACACTTATATATACTACTAGTACACACACACTTATATATACTACTAGTACATACACACTTATATATACTACTAGTACATACACACTTATATATACTACTAGTACACACACTTATATATACTACTAGTACACACACACACTTATATATACTACTAGTACATACACACATATATATACTACTAGTACATACACTTATATATACTACTAGTACACACACACTTATATATACTACTAGTACACACACTTATATATACTACTAGTACATACACTTATATATACTACTAGTACATACACACTTATATATACTACTAGTACATACACACTTATATATACTACTAGTACATACACTTATATATACTACTAGTACATACACACTTATATATACTACTAGTACATACACACTTATACATACTACTAGTACACACACACACTTATATATACTACTAGTACATACACACATATATATACTACTAGTACACACACACTTATATATACTACTAGTACACACACACACTTATATATACTACTAGTACATACACACTTATATATACTACTAGTACACACACACTTATATATACTACTAGTACATACACACTTATATATACTACTAGTACATACACACACACACTTATATATACTACTAGTACATACACACTTATATATACTACTAGTACACACACACTTATATATACTACTAGTACACACACTTATATATACTACTAGTACATACACACTTATATATACTACTAGTACACACACACTTATATATACTACTAGTACATACACACTTATATATACTACTAGTACACACACACTTATATATACTACTAGTACATACACTTATATATACTACTAGTACATACACACTTATATATACTACTAGTACACACACACTTATATATACTACTAGTACATACACACTTATATATACTACTAGTACACACACTTATATATACTACTAGTACATACACACTTATATATACTACTAGTACATACACTTATATATACTACTAGTACATACACACTTATATATACTACTAGTACACACACACACACACTTATATATACTACTAGTACACACACTTATATATACTACTAGTACACATACACACTTATATATACTACTAGTACACATACACACTTATATATACTACTAGTACACACACTTATATATACTACTAGTACACATACACACTTATATATACTACTAGTACACATACACACTTATATATACTACTAGTACATACACACTTATATATACTACTAGTACACACACACTTATATATACTACTAGTACACACACACTTATACATACTACTAGTACACACACACTTATATATACTACTAGTACACACACTTATATATACTACTAGTACACACACACTTATATATACTACTAGTACACACACTTATATATACTACTAGTACATACACACTTATATATACTACTAGTACACACACTTATATATACTACTAGTACATACACTTATATATACTACTAGTATACACACACTTATATATACTACTAGTACATACACACTTATATATACTACTAGTACATACACACTTATATATACTACTAGTACACACACACTTATATATACTACTAGTACACATACACACTTATATATACTACTAGTACATACACACTTATATATACTACTAGTACATACACACTTATATATACTACTAGTACATACACACTTATACATACTACTAGTACACACACACACTTATATATACTACTAGTACACACACACACTTATATATACTACTAGTACACACACACTTATATATACTACTAGTACATACACACTTATATATACTACTAGTACATACACTTATATATACTACTAGTACATACACACTTATATATACTACTAGTACATACACACTTATACATACTACTAGTACACACACACACTTATATATACTACTAGTACACATACACACTTATATATACTACTAGTACACACACACTTATATATACTACTAGTACACATACACACTTATATATACTACTAGTACATACACACTTATATATACTACTAGTACATACACACTTATATATACTACTAGTACATACACACTTATACATACTACTAGTACACACACACACTTATATATACTACTAGTACACACACACACTTATATATACTACTAGTACACACACACTTATATATACTACTAGTACATACACACTTATATATACTACTAGTACATACACTTATATATACTACTAGTACATACACACTTATATATACTACTAGTACATACACACTTATACATACTACTAGTACACACACACACACTTATATATACTACTAGTACACATACACACTTATATATACTACTAGTACACACACACACACATACACACACTTATATATACTACTAGTACACACACACTTATATATACTACTAGTACATACACTTATATATACTACTAGTACACACACTTATATATACTACTAGTACATACACACTTATATATACTACTAGTACACATACACACTTATATATACTACTAGTACATACACACTTATATATACTACTAGTACATACACTTATATATACTTCTAGTACATACACACTTATATATACTACTAGTACACACACACACACTTATATATACTACTAGTACATACACTTATATATACTACTAGTACACACACACTTATATATACTACTAGTACATACACACTTATATATACTACTAGTACACACACACTTATATATACTACTAGTACACACACACTTATATATACTACTAGTACACACACACTTATATATACTACTAGTACATACACACTTATATATACTACTAGTACATACACACTTATATATACTACTAGTACACACACACTTATATATACTACTAGTACACACACACTTATATATACTACTAGTACACACACACTTATATATACTACTAGTACATACACACTTATATATACTACTAGTACATACACTTATATATACTACTAGTACATACACACTTATATATACTACTAGTACATACACACTTATACATACTACTAGTACACACACACACTTATATATACTACTAGTACACATACACACTTATATATACTACTAGTACACACACACACACATACACACACTTATATATACTACTAGTACACACACACTTATATATACTACTAGTACATACACTTATATATACTACTAGTACACACACTTATATATACTACTAGTACATACACACTTATATATACTACTAGTACACATACACACTTATATATACTACTAGTACATACACACTTATATATACTACTAGTACATACACTTATATATACTTCTAGTACATACACACTTATATATACTACTAGTACACACACACACACTTATATATACTACTAGTACATACACTTATATATACTACTAGTACACACACACTTATATATACACTAGTACATACACACTTATATATACTGCTAGTACACACACACTTATATATACTACTAGTACACACACACTTATATATACTACTAGTACACACACACTTATATATACTACTAGTACACACACACTTATATATACTACTAGTACACACACACTTATATATACTACTAGTACACACACACACTTATATATACTACTAGTACATACACTTATACTACTAGTACACACACACTTATATATACTACTAGTACACACACACTTATATATACTACTAGTACACACACACTTATATATACTACTAGTACACACACACTTATATATACTACTAGTACATACACACTTATATATACTACTAGTACATACACACTTATATATACTACTAGTACACACACACTTATATATACTACTAGTACACACACACTTATATATACTACTAGTACACACACACTTATATATACTACTAGTACACACACACTTATATATACTACTAGTACATACACACTTATATATACTACTAGTACATACACACTTATATATACTACTAGTACACACACACTTATATATACTACTAGTACACACACACTTATATATACTACTAGTACACACACACTTATATATACTACTAGTACACACACACACACTTATATATACTACTAGTACATACACTTATATATACTACTAGTACACACACTTATATATACTACTAGTACACACACACTTATATATACTACTAGTACATACACACTTATATATACTACTAGTACACACACACTTATATATACTACTAGTACACACACACTTATATATACTACTAGTACACACACACTTATATATACTACTAGTACACACACACTTATATATACTACTAGTACATACACACTTATATATACTACTAGTACACACACACTTATATATACTACTAGTACACACACACTTATATATACTACTAGTACAGACACACTTATATATACTACTAGTACACACACACTTATATATACTACTAGTACACACACACTTATATATACTACTAGTACATACACACTTATATATACTACTAGTACACACACACTTATATATACTACTAGTACATACACTTATATATACTACTAGTACATACACTTATATATACTACTAGTACATACACACTTATATATACTACTAGTACATACACACTTATATATACTACTAGTACATACACTTATATATACTTCTAGTACATACACACTTATATATACTACTAGTACACACACACACACTTATATATACTACTAGTACATACACACTTATATATACTACTAGTACACATACACACTTATATATACTACTAGTACACATACACACTTATATATACTACTAGTACATACACACTTATATATACTACTAGTACATACACACTTATATATACTACTAGTACATACACTTATATATACTACTAGTACACACACACTTATATATACTACTAGTACATACACACTTATATATACTACTAGTACACATACACACTTATATATACTACTAGTACACATACACACTTATATATACTACTAGTACATACACACTTATATATACTACTAGTACATACACACTTATATATACTACTAGTACATACACTTATATATACTACTAGTACACACACACTTATATATACTACTAGTACATACACACTTATATATACTACTAGTACACACACACTTATATATACTACTAGTACACACACACTTATATATACTACTAGTACACACACACTTATATATACTACTAGTACAGACACACTTATATATACTACTAGTACACACACACTTATATATACTACTAGTACACACACACTTATATATACTACTAGTACATACACTTATATATACTACTAGTACACACACACTTATATATACTACTAGTACACACACACTTATATATACTACTAGTACACACACACTTATATATACTACTAGTACACACACACACACTTATATATACTACTAGTACACACACACTTATATATACTACTAGTACACACACACTTATATATACTACTAGTACATACACTTATATATACTACTAGTACATACACACTTATATATACTACTAGTACACACACACTTATATATACTACTAGTACATACACTTATATATACTACTAGTACATACACACATATATATACTACTAGTACATACACTTATATATACTACTAGTACATACACACATATATATACTACTAGTACATACACTTATATATACTACTAGTACATACACACATATATATACTACTAGTACATACACTTATATATACTACTAGTACACACACACTTATATATACTACTAGTACACACACTTATATATACTACTAGTACATACACACTTATATATACTACTAGTACACACACACTTATATATACTACTAGCACACACACACTTATATATACTACTAGTACATACACACTTATATATACTACTAGTACACACACACTTATATATACTACTAGTACATACACACTTATATATACTACTAGTACATACACACATATATATACTACTAGTACACACACTTATATATACTACTAGTACATACACACTTATATATACTACTAGTACACACACACTTATATATACTACTAGTACACACACACTTATATATACTACTAGTACATACACACTTATATATACTACTAGTACATACACACTTATATATACTACTAGTACACACACACTTATATATACTACTAGTACACACACACTTATATATACTACTAGTACACACTTATATATACTACTAGTACACACACACTTATATATACTACTAGTACACACACTTATATATACTACTAGTACATACACACTTATATATACTACTAGTACACACCAACTCACCTAGGCACGGCTACCTTAATGTGGATGTAGTGGTCTCCAGCTCCATAGCTGTTGACTCTCTTCACCCCTTTTCCAGCCATCCTGATACGGTGGTGAGAATTGGTGCCAGCAGGAATCTGTGGGGGAGATAACACACATATTACTGCATGGCCATATCTGTGAATGTCTATTTAGCATGACCAATCCAACGACACATTGTAAATCCAAAGATTTCACACAATCTCATAAAAAAAACAATCAAGTTTCAATTTTTGTAGTGAGCTCCTTCTACACAGGCTTTTAACTAATGATGGAGAAATCAATAAAATATTATAATAAAAGAGTGCTGGACAACCAAAAATTATTGTTGTTATAAAAAAGAGCAGTAGCTAGAACAGAACAACAGCATTTTGAATATCACTAGTTAGCAATAAGCTGGTTACTGGTTTGAAACGAATCGATGCTGAGCCGAGCCTCAGCTAATGGCAACAAACCATAACTACTTTGACTTCATTAGACAAAAATAATATATTAAGCAGACACGTACCTTCACTTGTATATCGTTGTATATACCAGGAGTGGTTACATGTCCACCCAGCACTGCCTGAGCTATAGATATGGATACATCAGAGTGTATGTCTGCCCCCTCCCTCCTGAATATGTTGGATTTATCTACCTGCGTGTACATAACAAAGTTAACTGTTATATATAAAAATAACATCAAATGTTATATATAATAACAACGTTAGCTGTTATATATAATAACAACATTAACTATTATATATAACAACAAATTTAACTGTTATGTATAAAAATAACAATAACTGTTACATATAATAACAACCTTAACTTTTATATATAACAACAATGTTAACTGTTATATATAAAAATTACATTAACTGTTACATATAACAACAAAGTTCACTTATATACATAACATTTCAGTAAACTGCTACAGACGTATATATTTTATTTAGTATATTGTGTAACTCACTCTGAAAGTAATAAATATCTCTTTCTTGCCAACAGGCATACGTACAGTCTGTCCATCCTCTACTCCTGCAGGTACTGGGACTGTTATATACTTCCTTTGTACGGTACGCCCTGAGCCTACAATATACGTTATACATACAGTATATTCCTTTGTACGGTACGCCCTGAGCCTACAATATACGTTATACATACAGTATATTCCTTTGTACAGTACGCCCTGAGCCTACAATATACGTTATACATACAGTATATTCCTTTGTACAGTACGCCCTGAGCCTACAATATACGTTATACATACAGTATATTCCTTTGCACAGTACGCCCTGAGCCTACAATATACGTTAAACATACAGTATATTCCTTTGTACAGTTTGCCCTGAGCATACAATATACGTTATACATACAGTATATTCCTTTGTACAGTACGCCCTGAGCATACAATATATGTTATACATACAGTATATTCCTTTGTACGGTACGCCCTGAGCCTACAATATACGTTATACATACAGTATATTCCTTTGTACAGTTTGCCCTGAGCATACAATATACGTTATACATACAGTATATTCCTTTGTACAGTACGCCCTGAGCCTACAATATACGTTATACATACAGTATAATCCTTTGTACAGTACGCCCTGAGCCTACAATATACGTTATACATACAGTATATTCCTTTGTACAGTACGCCCTGAGCCTACAATATACGTTATACATACAGTATATTCCTTTGTACAGTACGCCCTGAGCCTACAATATACGTTATACATACAGTATATTCCTTTGTACAGTACGCCCTGAGCCTACAATATACGTTATACATACAGTATATTCCTTTGTACAGTACGCCCTGAGCCTACAATATACGTTATACATACAGTATATCACAGTAGAACGCAGTGAAACACTTTATGCAAGATAATGGGCAACAAGAAAATACTGTTTAAATTTCAAAACAAACTTGTATGAAAAGGTTATACTAATGGTCATATCATAAGTATGATATCGTTAAAGCTATGCTTTCTGGGTTAACTGTGTTGAGCATTACAAGTAAGTATGCATCCACATTGAAGAGAAACCAGTCTTTTAGCATAAACTGTCACTTTGTGATGTACATCGAACATGTGTGCTCAACGGCATTGAGTGAATAATTAAGAAGCATATACATAAATACGCAGTAGAAATGAATATAGATATGTACGGTCAAGGTATAGTTGGAGCACTCTAGTGTTTGGTGATGGCGATACTTCATACATGCTTTGATGCAATTATTTGTACCATTGAAAGATTGTCACCCTTGCTTCAAGGTACGATGTCACCGATTTTGGGATGAATTAAACATAATTTACCTTTTTCTAGTGATTTTTGTCAAAAAAGTCTTTCAGGAATTGCGCTCTCTTTAATTTCATCCATAGAATATAAGCGCATTGAAACTGACTTGAACGCAATTTTTTGTCGATACGCAACAACTCATATGGAACCATAAAGCGGAGTTTGTTAGCTTGTTTGCATAGAAGGGGGTATCCAAGTAACGGACAATCACTATGTTCCGATGGTGCGAATTCGTTCAGGTTGAACTCATAAATCGTCCATTCGGGTCATGGGAATTGTGACTCGTACGAGTTGGTTCGGGTTCGTTCGTGTTGGCTCAGTGCGGTTTCTCAAACCGAATTCGTTCGGGTTGAGCATTGATTAGGATCATGGGAATTGTTCGTGTTGATGAATTCGAATTCAATCGGGTTGCTTTTTGGAGGAAAAGCATTAAACTGGTGTTTTGGCAGTAAATCAGTTTTTGCGTATTTCCAACTGCAGTTTTTACATTCATATAATAATAATCCTCTGCAAGTTTAACAACAACTTAGTTATAAATTATTTACCATTTGTTCAAAAACTGAATCATAGCTCTGTTTCATAAATGGGCAAGCTAAATTATTATTATTTTTATACTTGACAAAAGAAAGTATTTTTTTATTATTTGGAAATAATTTCTTTATTACTAATAATTATTTATCATTTCTTATAGCTATCATTATATTTATTAATAATCATCTATAATTATTAGAAATTGTTGTTTTTTATTATTCATCTACTTACTAGTTTATGCTGTGAACATTCCACAAATTTGACTCGTATTACTACTTAGGAATATGAGCGCGGTTGATTACTATCTCACTATGATCAAGTAATTATTGCGCTCGCTACTCACTGTAAAGGAAGGATAACTCCCGCAAATTATTTCAATTCGAATCATCATGGGAACGGATTGGAATGCCAACCCGAACGAATGCTAACCAACTGGAATCAACGTCCAATCCGAACGAATTCGCACAATGGGAACACGGTAAATGTGCACAGACTTTTGACAGCATAAAAAATTAAGTTTGTTAATTATTATCGGATTTTTTTGGAGTGTTTTTGTTAGATCAGCATTTTTATTTTCTTTGATAGGTTTGCTATTACGTCTGCACTGAGATTCACATAATAAATCACATGACCAAAATCTCAAAAACTAAAGCAATAATACAATTGAAAAAAGTACTTTTAAATCAAATAATATCAAAAGATTCAAACTATCATTATTTAAAAATCATTTGAAAATTTCGTAATTGTTGTCGTAATTAACAACAGCAATAATTTTCAAAACTGAATTTCACTGAAAAAAGAGCCAACATATAACAAAAATAAATCAACATTTGTAAATAAAAAAATTACAACGGAATTAATTTTTGATTATCTATTTTCATTATTTTGGTTTAGACCAATTAGCGCGCTTTTAAAATAAAGGAAAGACAACTCCGACTAGAAATTGCGTAGCAGTAGCTGGCACGCCACCTTTAACCCTACACAGTGCTGATGAAACAACAAGAGCTGTTGTCCGCAGTTTGAATTTGGATATATGTACTGTACACATCTGAACACTCTGTACACTTACACTGTGTATAGCAGAGATATAAGATATACTGTATAGAGTATAGATATAATATATACTGTATAGAGTATAGATATAATATATACTGTATAGATTATAGATATAATATATACTGTATAAAGTATAGATATAATATATACTGTATAGAGTATAGATATAATATATACTGTATAAAGTATAGATATAATATATACTGTATAGAGTATAGATATAATATATACTGTATAGAGTATAGATATAATATATACTGTATAGAGTATAGATATAATATATACTGTATAGATTATAGATATAATATATACTGTATAAAGTATAGATATAATATATACTGTATAGAGTATAGATATAATATATACTGTATAAAGTATAGATATAATATAAACTGTATAGAGTATAGATATAATATATACTGTATAGAGTATAGATATAATATATACTGTATAGAGTATAGATATAATATATAATATATACTGTATAGAGTATAGATATAATATATACTGTATAGAGTATAGATATAATATATACTGTATAGAGTATAGATATAATATATACTGTATAGAGTATAGATATAAGATATACTGTATAGATATAATATATACTGTATAAAGTATAGATATAATATATACTGTATAGAGTATAGATATAATATATACTGTATAAAGTATAGATATAATATATACTGTATAGAGTATAGATATGATATATACTGTATAGAGTATAGATATAATATATACTGTATAGAGTATAGATATAATATATACTGTATAGAGTATAGATATAATATATACTGTATAGAGTATAGATATAAGATATACTGTATAGAGTATAGATATAATATATACTGTATAGAGTATAGATATAATATATACTGTATAGATTATAGATATAATATATACTGTATAGAGTATAGATATAATATATACTGTATAGAGGATAGATATAATATATACTGTATAGAGTATAGATATAATATATACTGTATAAAGTATAGATATAATATATACTGTATAGAGTATAGATATAATATATACTGTATAGAGTATAGATATAAGATATACTGTATAGAGTATAGATATAATATATACTGTATAGAGTATAGATATAATATATACTGTATAGAGTATAGATATAATATATACTGTATAGAGTATAGATATAAGATATGTAACTGTATAGGGTATAGATATATGTACTGTACACACCTGAACACTCTGTACACTTATACTGTATGTACACTCTGGTACCTCCACATTTCCTACAAGTCGTCCTCATCACAAACGGACCCTGGGTAACTGTTTCCTGCAAGAGAAATAATTAGGCCGATACGCCACATGAACTGAAGCAAGCCCACACAAGATTTTAAACTAAGCTCAAACAAGAACTCAAGCTAAGCTATTGCAAGAACTAAAGCAGAGTAAACAAAGAAAAAAGGCTCAGACATACCATGCCTGTGCCTTGACAGGAAGGGCAGGTGACGGGACCCTTGCCAGGCTCGTGCCGCCTGCCGTCACACTTGGGGCATGTGTCGGTGATATTTACGCTGATATCCTTGTTCACTCCCCTAGCAGCCTCCTCAAACTTTAAATTCATCATCACCTGAAAGATGTACACATGATGCAGAAATTTTACGATGTAACAAAATGACTGCAGAGTTGTCTTCTCTCTATTACGACATTCTCAAGGAAAAACTTTTAAAGGAGGCAAGTTGTTGATTTCTTAAGCAACTTACACTATCAAATGTTTTTCATTTGTTGAAAAACGTTAAATTCTTCGCAAAAAATTTAAACTTGAATTAATTCATGGTCATTCTCCTTAAAAACTATTCATTATTTTTATTTTGACTTGATAAACTGTTTTTTACAAACAATATAATTGTTAATAGATTTAAACGCAACAATGCATATGCTCGCTCAGTTATCACATCCTGTAAAAATTAAAAAAAAGGTTGCGATCACAACTTTTCACGATATTGCAAGTCAGTGTACAATGCCATTTCTCAGAAGCCTTCCTCATAAATGAATAATCCAAACATTCCCAACTGCCTTATTGCTGTATAGGAGATGGTGGTATCAAAAAACTACATACAATTCAGATTTAACGCATATATGAAAGCTCAGTTGTGTAGGACACAACTCCGCGACAACCGCTTTATTATAAAGAAATCTGAATAAATAAAGTAAATTGATTTGATGAGAAAGCGATTGTACTTCCATTATTTGCTGGAGCTACAAGAAATTATTGGGAACAAAGTGATCCGGTGATGGACAGTGGAACAGCGTGAGAGGACAACTCCAAGCCATAACTATGATGTCCAGTAAAAATAGGTAATTACCTCTTGAGTGGATCCAAAACCAAAATTGGACTCCTCATACTCTCCCCCACTATCGAACTTGAATTCGCCTCTTGCAGCTCCTTGAAAGTCACCAAAAATGTTTCTAAAAAGCTCCTCAGGATCCATGTGGTGGAAACCAGCCCCTGGAAAATAGGCAGCGCAGTTTTTTAAAATTCATTTAAACCAGAATATAGCAACAATTGTGGTAAAAATTATCAATCTCACCTCCTGGAAAGCCTTGTGCACCTCCTGCTCCTGCACCAGGATGTTGTCCAGCCTGACCAAACATATCATATTGTTTACGTTGTTCCTTATCACTCAGCACCTGAAAAATCAATTACAATCTTATTTTGATGGGAAAAACAGAGGGAAAAAATCTGGACAGTTTCAAAAAGAAAACTTACAGAGCCTTTTCTCAGTTCAAGGTATTTGCAAATCTGCGGGTCAAACACGCATTGGACGACAATAAAAGAATAGTAAAGCATGGTAGGGAGATTTGCTCATATATTACTACTAGTAAAGCGTGTAAAACCAAACTACTAACTTCCACATACTAACCTCATACGCCTCTGAGACTTCAGTAAACTTTTTATGGCAAGACTCGTCCTTGTTAGTGTCTGGGTGATATTTCTTGGCTAGCTGTAGCAGAAGAAATGAAAAACATTAAAAATCCCTTAGCAATGACAGAGGTAATAAACATACAGAAAATTAGAACAAGTCAACAAACAACTTCTGATATTACTTTGTTTAAACGCAGCAAACATTGGTATTACAAAAAACAAACCTGGTAATATGCTTTTTTTATGTCCTTTGCTGACGCATTTTTGGGTACTCCGAGAATGTCATAATAGTTGGCCTTAAGGGCGTATTGTCTGCTAGTGGTGTGCACTGCCCGTGAGTGGAGTTTATTGTAACTTTGGGTTGGTATGTGAACCAGAGTTCCACAATACGCTTGACCGACTACAATCGTAGTAAGAACAAAAATGTGTTATATTTTATCAGAGAAATACTATCACCACTCAGCGGAAAGACAAACACTACTTCCTACGTTCCATAAAAAAATATTTACATATGATTTGTTCGCAAGTGAGTTACTCAAATTCAAAGATGAGCCAAAAAATATCTGATTTGAACTATCTTAAATTCTTTTTCAAATTTTTTTCTCTAGTAGCAACATACAATAAGGGTTCGTATTACCACATAAGTCTGCCAGGACTAAGAATAGTATTTATTGGCTACTGTTCAATATCGAGTTATAAAAATTCATGTTTACTACACACTAGTCTCCAATTTTTCCTATTGAAAAATGAAATTTACAAAAGTATTTGTTTTTAAACAAGAGTTAGAATATTCTTTCTACTCAATCCTTCAATAGTGTGAAACTCGATGACTGAAGAAACTCAAATATAGGGGGCTAACTGACACTCTACAATGATTTTAATACAATTAATTTTTCGGCCACCCTAAAATCTAATAATTCAATTTCTTGAAATACTTGTCTCCTAAAAATAATGAGCAATTACTTAGTAAAGACTAATTGCTGCCCATCAATAAGAGACACGTTTTCACTTCTATAAACAATAACATATTTATTAGCCAACCATATTCAGTATTATCATTTGATTAAAATTATTTACTTCATTATTTTAATAGAGAAAAACGCGCAGCCTGAAAAAGTTTTCAAACAGTGGGGAAACCCCAAATAATTACGGAGATTTCAAAATTTTGTTGATTGTTTTATTTAAGCCCGCAATAACTATTTTTTGGGTTTCCCCAGAAATAAATAATTTACTGAAGTTGCGCATTTTTCTCTAATAGCAATTGGGTCAAAAGTTGATCCTGAGACACCAGGATTTTTCCAAGCCGAATTCTGGCAGTTCGTTTTAGATACATTTCATGAAGTCAGTATTTTTTATAGTGAACATGCCTGGAATATAATCAGCGGAAAACAAGGACATTGAAACTAAAATATGGTGATAGTCGTTGATGATCATTTTAATGTATCCTCGTCCATCAGGATTGTTAAAAACAATAACGGGTATCTACTAATAATAATAACATATTGAACAATATCGTCATAGTTTTTTCTTTTGCTTACGATAGTAATTATAATAACATCATATATAAAATGAATGTGTTAAAAAAAAACAGTTGTGATTATGGATATCTTTAACCTAACAAGAATACTAATTGATACGATAAATATTAATAGCACAAATTTAATATCATTCAAGTTATTAATTATTCTTTCTATAATTTGATTATTAAATAAGTGAAATAATAATACAAAAATAAACATTTATAATAATGTACAGGAAAGATTTGGCGTAACTTCCTGTGACTAACCAGTAAATAATAGATAGTTGAGAACATTCATTACTATTAATTTTATAATGCAATCTGATTAACCAATCTTAAATTTCTTAATAAGCAGTTGTTTTTTTTTCTTTATTTAGAATCCTTTTGTGTCTCATTTATTAGTATATATCTATCAATTCAAACACTAGAACTTTTAAAACTGCCTCAAGGCAGAAGTAAGGTAATTAGGTGTTACACCAAATCAGCTGCTGAGCCTCTTCTCTCCATTGTATCCTGGAGAGGCACAGCTGAAGAACCATTACAGAATAATGAGGTAGTATATATACATTCATTCAAGTCTTACCTTAATCTACACCACACTGGCAAATACAACCACTTGGTAAAGCAGGCGGTTACCACTAGTTGTAACTTACAAGGACTACAACAAAATCCTGCACAGACAGTGACAACAATAATGATTTTAATTATTTAAATAAATGAATATAATTATATTATTATTATAAGTCTAACGCACATGCATGTGACTATGAATCTTTTTCTCTCTTTGCTCATAGACTTGACAAAATGCCTTTACATTTTCAACTTTTTATCTAAAACCCACCAGGTCCCTGAAGGGCATCGACATATTGTTATAGGGCAACAAAATAGACTGTGAGGTTAGGATTTGAATGGGGTGTAATTATTGTAGTGGGTTCAATGTATTTTGATGATGGGAAGGTCTTTCAAAGACGCCCCCGACTAAACTTATTTTTTATCCTAGCCATTTATAGATTAGCCTAACCACAATCATTGCAAAAGTATCGCGAGCTTATCATATGCGCCAGTGTTTCAAGTAAATAATGGGGTTACCGTAAATGCTACGGTAAATGATGATTAGTAGTGATTAGTATCGCGTATATTGAGTATTATCATGGCTATTTACTTGTCACCATTAGTGCTTTAATTTTAATTTATTCTGGTTAATAATTCATCTAATATTATATCTGTTAATCCAAAAAAACATCATTGAATGATAACCGCTACTGGTAATAAATATGACATAGGAAAATAAACATCAATTTTAATAATTATTTATTAATCAATTATTGAAATATTCCTTATGATTATTAATTACAAGATTTTTGATGATGACAGCTGTTTATATGAAATTAGATACAGTATTTGCTGTTTTTTTTGCGCAATCCAACTACTTCAGCAAAAATTGTTACACAATTCTATTGAGCAGCCAATGCAAAGCATAATATGTAATTTGATAGGGTGAAAAAAACTTTCAAAGTGCTCTGAAAATCTATTAAATCGTTTCAGTGAGTAGAAAAATATCTTGTGGATACATTGTTACAATGACACCCAATTTTCTATTTTCACCTCAATAGTTGATTGTTAAAACAGGCTTTACCAACATTAATACATAATAATATGTACTTTTAGTTCAAAAAATACTTCGTAAATCTTCTCAATTCCAGGCAATTAGTAGTGTTGACTCACGCATGGATGAAGCTACGTGTAGTATATATAAATATCATGTGTATGCCCACAGGCCTACTGCAGAAAATTTGGTGGTATTTGGACACTTCTCTTGGAATTTTATGTTGCGTTTTGTTGTTGGTGTGTTCAAAGTAAGTCATGATTTCAGACACCTGTCTTCGCGTGCTGGCCTGCTGACTCAAAAATAATTTGGGCAGCACCCCACCAAGAAATTACCAAAAAGTATACCTTCTGGGCTGTCGATACTGACCTTTTTTATTCCAATCTGACCACTACCTGAGAAGCAGCACCTGCGTGTTTCCAAAGTTTTGCTTGAAAATGGCCTGTCACGCAAAATTTCTTCACATCACCCGAGTCTCCTAAACTAGCAAGTCCTGGTTTATGGGGGGGGGGGGGGGGGGGGAGGGGGGGGCAGTCATCTCAGCTTTAACATTATTGGTAACTTGTAAAAGCCCGCGGAAGTTTTTGTCAGAATACACAAGAGTGGCTTCAAGAATTTACCAAAAAAAGTAAATGATACAGCCTTCACGTACTGATTGCACTGACCGAGCGCTCTTGTCGAACAGTTGGGAAGCGGTAAAATGATTAATTATTACCGGGCGCATCGTCTCTATTTTGTTCGGCAGTAATGTGTTGTGGATCCTCACAATACTAATACGGGTTAATACCCGTAGTTTCAAAGTTCAGATGAGGACTTTTCGTCACCCCCGTGGGTTATGAGTGGTTATTTTAGGAGACTCAGGTGACGTGAAGGAATCTTGCGTGACAGGCCATTTGCAAGCAAAAATTTGGAAACACACGGGTGCTGCTTCTCGGGTAGTGGTCAGATTGGAATAAAAAAGGTCAGTATCGACAGCCCAGAAGGTATACTTTTTGGTGATTTCTTGGTGGGGTGCTGCCCAAATTATTTTTGAGTCAGTAGGCCAGCACGTGAAGACAGGTGTGTGAAATCATGACTTACCTTCCAAACACCAACAACAAAACATGAAATTCCGAAAAATGGTCCAAATTATTCCACCAAATTTTCTGCAGTAGCCTTGTGTGTTATGCCTCAATAATAAATATACGTACAATATTATCTATGTAATTAACAGTTAGTCGTTACTAATAATAATGATAATTAATAAATAACTGTTACAAATAATTATAATTAATAATAATAAAGCAACTGTTGCCCAATTATAATTATAATAATTAATACATTTAAAGACATTGTTCAAAAATTATAATAATAACAATAATGATAAATAATCATTACTAATTATAATCATTATTATTATTATTATAACAGACTATTATTAAGAAAAAAAAGTAACAACAATAATAATTATTATTATAATAATTCAGTAGCCTTAGTAGGTTCGTTGTTGTTGTTGCTGTAACTCCTGTGGTAATGTAACTATTATACACTTTTACACACTCACTGCTAGCTTAACTAATTGAGACATTCATTTTTTTTCTCCAAGCTCCTGGGTGTTCAATAATTTGTTGAACACCACCCACCAAGGAACTTTGAGAAAAATGAATCGAATGCCTCAGTTAATTTCAATAATTAGCTAGCAGTGAGTGTGTAAAGGTGTATAGTAGTAGTACTTACTATAGCTAGTGCAGATTTCATGCGAGCGTAGCGTATTTAAGACAAAAGGATTTATATGTAAATTCGTCCCACACGGTTTTTTTAATTTTTAAAAAATTTCTGCGTGGCTAATTTTTTAATAACTCGGGACCAGAAAATGCTAGAAACAAAATTTAAAAAGTTATCAAATGGACACACTAAATCGCACAGGTTTAGCGTATAATTGCATGGTCATCATAGCTGTGGACCTCAAAAATAACGGGTGGAAAGTACTTCAGAAATTCGCGATTTCCTATTGCGCCATGGGCCACTAAGACTGCAGTATATGTCATTCAGATTCTCTGTTATTTTACCGACCCTGTGGTATACTATTTATCATGGAGCAATCACGTGATGTAGACAAAACAATTTATTTACTGGAGAGCCACATTGAAATAATTAAAAAAAATTATATAACGTACCATTAGCTAATTAGCGTGACGGATGGTCATGCGTCGCTGATTTTGCATCACCGCAACAATACTGTGAGGGACGCCAGCACTCGTCGCTGCCCTACAAACTGTCTAAACTCATACATTATTATCTACCCTTACATTTACACTGTCTGCGTCTATTTAACTATTTACTCCGATGTCTATGTCTTTGTATAGTTCTATTTGTACCAGTGCCTAACCACGAGTTTCTATGCTATTAGTTCTATGCACGAATTATTATTATTTTCTATTCAAGTTCTCATTGGTGTTTTGACAAGGTGTGGCCAACTATTTATTATTATCTTTACCTATGCTAATTGGTGCTTAGTAAGGTGTGGCCTACCAAGTTTTATACACGAGTGTGGCTAAGTAAAACATACCCGCCTACTGTATTTATATATGGATGTTGTACAAATAAATGTTAGAGTTAGCCTGACTCTCAGATGAATCTTATTCTCAAGAAGCAAGCACTGAGCACAGCTAGAAGCAGCATAACTACAAGCGCTGGTCAAAACTATTAGCAAGCACGAGGCTTGGCGGAAAGTAAGATTGTTTCACTCTCTTACTGCGTATTCCCTCGACCCGAGGTGTACGACGCAAAGCACCTGGTGCCCTAGTAGCTCGACCCATATTGAGATCCGAACTGGGGAGTTCGAACACAAACTTACACAAACGATAATTCAGCGTAATTGTTGTCGATCTCGACTGAGTCGAATTAGACGCATAACAATTACCGCACCATTATTGTCGGTAGCCTAAAGTTCGCAACAAACTATAAACTAAACAGTAATTCCTACGGAATTATTGGTGTAGCCACAGTTCGAAACAAACTTTAAACTAGATAATAATCACGGCACTGATTATTGTCGAACCTAGAGAGGTTCAAGCACAGCCAATAATTATTGACTAATTATTGTAACTGTCAGCATCAGATTCAGTCATTCCCTTGCATGACCGAAGTCAGTGGCAACCTGTCAACAATAATTGTAGAATTATTGTGCACTGCGTTAACTGGAGTAGCAAGCATTCGGGAGGTGTACAGGTGGCTACCACCCAGACAGTAAATTCCTGTACAATACCATTGTCATCAATGCTTAATTACGGGGACCACGAACCATTGTTTTTTCAAGCAAAAAAAGTACTTTTTCTCAATTATTTTTCTGAGACAACCACTGGTGTGACACAAATAATTTTAGCACCATTGGATGGACAACATATTTTTGCAAATGCTGATGCTCTATTTGAGAAAAAATTGTCAAAATAAAAAATGCACTTGTGCTAGCTACTTACTACTAGTAGTTACATTACTACTACTACAGGTGTTACATTACAGCAGCAACAACAACAACAAACCTGCTGAATTATAATTATTATTTTTTTCTTAATAATCCGTTATAATAATGACTATAATTAATAATGATTATCTATTATTATTATTATTATTATAATAATTAATTATAAATAATAATAATAATAAATAAATAATAATAATAATTAAAATTATTAATAATACAAACCTTTTTGTGGGTTTGATGCAACAAAAAGGTCTTTCAGTGCCACTATCGATTTATACCCATCATTGTTAAATAGATGACGGTGGACCATAATTCTGGACATCAAAACCTTCGAGCATTTCATGGTATAAAATATGAACTATTTTTTTTTTAAAATTATTATTTTTGAAGTAGCAAATTTCACGCTTTTGACAACTTGCTGAAAACGGAATCGGCATCCCAAGCATGCGCAGATTTTTGCACAAAGATAGTCCGGTAGTGTTGCACAAACTGCTGCTGTAATTGTATGCAACTTACGTCATATGGATTCGCGTGCAGTTGTAGTGTTACGACAATACAGAACCCATGCGGCATTTTTGAAGCGGGACCAGATTACCACTACTGCATCTCAATTATTTATTATTATAAATTTTATTTGATGTGGCTAGATTATCATGTCATATAGATGTCAAGATTTTCAAAAAAATACAGCAGTAGTCAAAATGAAGAAATATCAAGAAAAAAATTGATATCGCAAAAGATTTTTTCAAAGTAGTGGTGTAACTACTAAGTAGCTGTAAGTAGCCAAAGCAAAAAAACTTTTGAAAATTTTTTTAAGCTGCTGAAAATAGCACCAGAGTGTACCATGGTGTCTTGTCACCAGAATGCTACCAAAATTTTTAGTGTAGTATTATTTTAAACCATATAAAAATTAATTTCAAAAAGACCTTACAGCACCAATTTTTTTATAACTCCACGCAAACACTTGAAGGGATAGTCAACAGAGAAAACTAAATTTTGATAAAAACTTTGAATAGCAGAAACAATAAATATGGGAGTATCTTTGTTGTTTTTAACATTTTAGTTTTTGAGATATAAGGGAAAATGTGAAATCGCATTTTGGATATCGTCAATACAATCTTTGGTTTGTCACCGGGATTGGCGTACACCCCAAACGGCGTTCATTTCCTTATACGATTGAATTGTCATAATTGTCAAGCTATCATTTTCCAGTGTTATTACACCCTTAGTTTCCCCAATTCATGTATTTTTGCTTTGTGGACTACTAAAAAAA
This sequence comes from Cryptosula pallasiana, assembly GCA_945261195.1. Lineage (NCBI taxonomy): Eukaryota > Metazoa > Bryozoa > Gymnolaemata > Cheilostomatida > Cryptosulidae > Cryptosula > Cryptosula pallasiana. Next base: position 39,178,129 of record OX183132.1, on the reverse strand, counting down.
CATTGAAATATTAAATATTTTCAGTTATTAGGGGCCATTCATTGCTGAAACCGTAATAATTAATTTTTTTGCCAGTTATTTTTTATAAAATTATAATTAATAATAATAATATTTAGTATTTTAGTAGTATTATTCTTATAATAATATTACTAAATAAACAAATGCTAATAATATTTTTGATATATTTATTTCATAATCATAACAACATGATACATAATACCAATAGATATGCAATAATAGCGCTTATTATTATTAATAATGATCGATGATAGGAGAAGTTTTCCGTGATAATTATTGTCATCACTGATCACTGATATAGCCTAATGTGAAATAGCCACAATGCTGATAAGTATCTGTGTAATAATGACGAGGCATGCAAGCCGGTCCCGTCATATTAGGGGGGTCACTCACAGTCGCGCTCCAGCAGTGGTGGTTTACTAATGTCGCACAAGTTGAATGCACGCTATGTCTGTGCGGGGTGTACCCTCGCTATAGACAACAATGTAACGAGTCTTTGGCGATATTTCTAACAGCGCGAAATTCAAAGTAGATTTGTGCAAACATGACAGTTTTATACTGCTATTTTTATACTTTTGGAAAGTTTTACAATAAAATTTGGTCCCCTATTGGGAAAATCACTGTCTTTTGGTAGCTTATGTATTAAATTAGTGCTACCTAACCATTCCAATATCAAATAAACTAGCATCAAAAAATGTCATTTTTGGCTTTCTCTGTTGACTATCCCTTTAAGTAATCACGGCAGGCGGATCAGTCGAGCGTGAAGCTATATAAAAAAAACCTACGGGCCTAGTTTAGCTGTTGTGTAGCAATAATAATACTTTAAAATATCTGTCACAATAATATTATTCATCATTACACTTCTTTATTATGTTACAGAGACCACAAGAAAAAGAAGAGAACCATCACAGATGAAGACATTTTTTATAGTGCTAAATATATATTGTTTCTACTGGAACTGTTGTTATTATCATATATAATAATAATAATAAAATTATTATTATTATTAGTGTTGTAGTTTTGATGATTGAGAAAAGTGTATCAACATGATATTTGTTAATCATATTTGCCACAATTAATTTATGTTATAGGATTTTTATACACCGACCAAGAACCAAACCGTTCGTGATTTTTATCAATTGTTGTTATTATGCTTTGAAAATATACTAAATATTATAAATAGTAAGTAATAATTATTTGACGTTTTATTATAGCCTCATGCATTAAACATTCACCAAACGCAGAACACTGGGCGCACAAACCGCCCGTATTGTTTTATGGTCACGTGGTGTACGTTTTTCGGCCTATATTTTGTCAACAGAAAAATTACAGCAAAAATTCTTTTTCAAAAAACTCCAAAATATTATATCAAATAATGAAACACAAATAAAAAATACACCAACGGATTTATGGTGAAGTTGCAAAGAACTTTGTTGGCTCAAAACATTGTGAAAAGTTTCTGAGTGCTGGGAAATTTGCGATTTTGAGAGATCATTTCAAATAATACCTACCGGAACCATGCTGCTTTTCAAAGGACAGTTGAAGGTGAGTTTTATGCGCTCTAGTGTTCTGTATCTAATGAACTTTGAACTTTTGTTCTGTGAGCCTTAGTTCCTGACTTATTAAAAAAATGGGTCAACCTACTCGGAGCCAAAACCGCAAATAAACCGTTGGCATTCTATCAACCGGAGAGATTGGTTAATTCTCACGCAACGCATGCGGCCCACTTGCACTAGCTACTGTAAGCTAGAGTAAAAGAAAAATTCAAGTTTAGTTAAATCGGATAAAATTGGCATTAAAATGTAAAGTTGAGTGCATGGATTGCCATGAACCAATTTTTTATGTGATCATTGCATTAGCTCAGCCAAAAACTCAATTTTTAAAATGCAGGTTTCACTGAAAATCTTCTTTGTTTGAGGTGGCAACCACAAACCACAAAATGAAATCAGTCACGCATAACTTTATATATGCGGTAATTAGCACAGCAATTAATTAACACGCACGCTTAACTGCCCCATTGTATCATATATATATAGCCAGTAATGTTCACGCAGCATTACATTAATTTAATAATAGTTGGCAATTGCTTATCCATTCTGTCATATTTGACTAGCTTTAGCCAATACAAACATATTTTTCAAATCAGCCTTGGGACGTTAAAAAACATATCATGGCGTAGAATCATATCTTGCAGTCACAATAGTAGTAAACTTTTTTGTCTCTCATTGATAGTTACTGAGAAAATGAGTTTTAAAAATGACCCTCTCAGCAAAAAAATTACTTTGTTTCATGTTCGCACTGCGGTTAGTTTTACGCCTCATTATTGATACATTTGAGTGAAATCCGTGACGCAAGACCAAGCGAGCGTAATTAATTTGCGGTTAGTAACTAATTGCTTCATGATAATATATATTTTAAGTAGATAATAATAGTCACTATTATTATCTACTTAGTAGTTACACTACTTTGAAAAAATCTTTTGCGATATCAATTTTTCAATATTATAGTGTAGTGAAAATTTTTAGTTTTTTTTTTTCACAATCAAAATTGGTGGCAACTTGTCTAGTAGAAGCTGATACGTTCATTGGCACTAAAAATAATGAGCTCAATTTTGATCAACATACTTAAAAATGAATTTAAAAAAAAGCTTAATGCTTTGAAAATCACATTGTTTGCGGTGGGACCGTAGGCGGATCAACCAAGCGTATCTACCAGTGAAAACATTATACGGGCATATATACATTGTTTGCGTGTATATATGATATATATATGCGTATATCGAAACAATTAATGTGGTATATTTGGGTACTTGTTCCGATGCTCTTAAGAGCGGAGCCTGCGTGCGCAGGCGGGTCAAGGTCGAGACCGCTGGGTAGGAAATTCATTCATTACCGCTGTGGCTTTGGCAGCGTAAAAGTCGTGTTTATTGAGCTAGCTTGCAATTAATAAATACTCCTGCTTGTGACATACCCTCTTGTGGTCTTGCGTATTGGAACAAGACGTGTGGTTTGTTGGGCGAACCGTAGGTGGTGTTGGCTGCAACTAAGGGGTGGTAGGAGTTTGCAGGGCAGCTTGGAGCTGCGTTATCAAGCAGTGTGGAGCTGCGTCACTATTAGTTATTGCGTCTATATACGTAGATACTGTCAGTAAGCATACACTAGCCGTAACTTAAGATAACAAGCAATTTCGGCTCTTTATTTATTATTATTGTAATATTATGTAATTAATTAATTTATTGATCAGATTATAAATGGTGTTATTTATTGGTTAATTAATTTCAGGTCAGGGATGTCTTCTCCAGATCGCCCAGAGAGCGAGGAGGGAGCTTCGACCTCTGTCAAAGAGGTGCCAGCTTCTGTTGGTGGGACACCGGTGATTGTGGATGCCGCAGCCCTGGCCAGCATCCTCAATCAGGCGAGGGGCGCGATCCTGAGCCGGATTCGTCAGTTGCCGAGTCCCTTCTGTGGTGACGGGTCTATTGAAGTGACCGTGTGGCTGGCAGAGTACGAGAGGCTCTGCACTCTAGAGCGCATTACCCCAACCGACATTCTGGTGTATATGCTGGGTGGTAATGCATCTCGAGTTTACAATAGGATGAGAGTTGGGGAGGCATCACAGTGGGAAGTCGTGAAGGCTGCTTTAACAGCCAAATATGCCATGCCACGTCAGGAGGCATGGCGCCAATTCATATCCTGTAGGATGGAGGCCGGTGACACCGTCGACGTGTATATGGATCGTTTGGAACGATTTGGAGGCAAAGTTGGCATGAATTGCAACGAGCTGAGCTTTAGGGCTCAGTTCTATGAAGGACTGCTGGGCTCTGTGCGAGTGGGCTATTACGCACGAGAGTGCATATACTGCCGACTTTGGCACGGTGTTGGCTCGTGTGCGAGATCGACTGGTCTCACGCAGAGCTGTTGCTGGCCATCAGAAGGCTAGGCATCCGGACAATGAAGTTGCGGCTGCGTCTGGGAGGCAAAAGCAACTCGTCGGGGAGCTCTTGTGCTTTCGCTGTGGAGGTGCCCACAGAGTAAAAGACTGTACCAGTCGGAGGAAGGCTCCGGCGGCCAGGGCTAAAAAGGCCGGGTGTTTCAGGTGTGGAAGCATCGACCACTTTGTGAGGGATTGTCATTCACAGGCTAGAGTCGCTGCATCAGCTGATGGGCAACCGAGTTTTCGGGCAGAGGGCGCAGACCGGGGCGGCGCGTCCTCTGTCATGGAAACGGAGTGAGCAGGGCTCACGGCGGACAGCCTCTCATAAGAGAGCTGTTGAGTGGTGCATGTGCGCCACAGGGCAGGTTGGACCTGTCGGGGGCGGCTGGCATTAAGTTAACATCAGGCCGCATGCCAGTCGTCCAGGCCGTTGTGAACGGTCGATGTTTCCTTTGTCTTGTAGACACTAAAAGCGAGCGGACTCTGGTAAGTCCGCGGGTGGTGGTGGGACAAGGCCTAAAGACAGGCCGGCTGTTGTTAACGGCAGATGGCAATGCCTCTCGTGTGAAAGGTACTTGTCGTGTCATCATTAGGTTGCAGGGACATTGCTTTCATGTCTCTGCCTTAGTGATGGGTAAGCTGGAAAATCTTGGCGTTGATTGTCTCCTTGGTGGCGATGCCATTGATCACATGGGAGGCGTGAATGTCAAGAGGAGCACCAACTTACGCTATGTAGTTAACTGGGGAAAGCCTGTTCCGACTGGGTGCTGTGGCGCTGTATCGGGTCCTTCCTGTGGGGCTGTGCCTGGTGGCAGTGGGAGTGGCAACTCAGAGTTGCTGCAGGTTGAGGACCCTGACTTTGTGGCTAACTTTAACGGCAGTAGATGGACTGTCAGTTGGCGTTGGTGTGGAGAGTCTCCTTCAGGACTGCAGACCCGTATCTCCGAGTACGATGTACGAAAGTGCCTTTGATGCATGAGCGCTATTGCGCGGAGTTGGAGAAGTGGATCTCTAAGGGCTGGCTGAGACAGTAGGACGGCCCTGTTGAAGGGGTCATTCCACTGTTGGCAGTGTTTCAGCCAACCAAGGACAAGGTGCGACCAGTCATGGACTATCGTGAGCTGAACACGTTTGTCGAGTGTCACACTGGTGATGATAAGGTCGCCGTGTGTGGCGAGAAGATTAGGGAGTGGAGACAGCTGCGTGGTGGTGTTCGGGTGGTAGACCTGAAGTCAGCATACTTGCAGATCCACATTTCTAAAGACCCGTGGAAGTATCAGGTCGTGAGGTATAAGGGTGTGCATTACGCCTTGACTCGATTGGGTTTTGGTTTGTCATGTGCACCCAGGATCATGACCTCAATTCTGGGTAAGGTGCTGTCTTTGGATGATCGAATTCATCGGGCAACAGATCACTACGTTGACGACATAGTGGTTCAAGAATCTGTTGCCAGCGCTGAAGAAGTGCGTGAGCATCTTACCAAACACGGGCTCGAGACTAAGGAGCCAGAAGACCTTGATGGAGGTCGTCTACTGGGAGTTGCCCTAAGGCGTGACAGTCAAGGGGAGCTCCAGATGATGAGGGCTACTGCACTATCGGAACTCAGTGTGCAGCCATCAAAGTTAACAAAGCGAGATCTGTTCTCCTTGTGTGGCCGATTGGTCGGTCACTATCCAGTGGCAGGGTGGTTGCGTCTGCACTGTAGCTTCTTGAAGCGTCTGGATTGTGGCGGCAGCTGGGATGCCCCTGTCGAGGAGACAGTTGGCAGGCTGGCTGCCGAGCTTCTCGCTAGAGCTCAACTCGAGGACCCCGAACAAGGATGTTGGAATGTGGATTCCAGTGGGGTGGTAACAGTTTGGACTGATGCCAGCTCTATGGGGATTGGTGTGGTCATCGATGTGTGTGGCAAGGTTGTCGAGGATGCATCATGGCTGCGAAAAGAGTCAGACCATTCGCACATAAATGTTGCGGAGCTGGAGGCTGTGGCGAGAGGTGTGAATCTGGCGATCGCGTGGGGCTTTAGAGCTTTCACGTTAGCTATTGACTCTCTTACTGTCGTTAACTGGATGGGCAACACGGTAGACGCGCGCAGTCGTGTCAAGACGAAGAGTGCTGCGGAGATGCTTGTAAAGCGTCGTCTGGGGGTGATTCGTGACACAATCACCGAGTTTGGACTTGATATAAAAGTTCGTTTTGTGCTCTCGGCCGAAAACAAAGCCGATTGCATGACCAGGGTGACCAAGGCATGGCTGGGTTACCGGGGTGCTAACAGCATCAAAGCACAAGTGAGTCCGGCACTTTCCACAGGGGAGAGTGTAGAAGACGCCATTTGGGCAGCGCATTTGCCCCACCATTTGGGCGTCGACCGGACGCTGTATCTTGCTCGGCAGATTCGTAGTGATCTGTCGAGGGACCAAGTGAAGCGCGAGGTGGCTGGATGCGAGGCATGCCAGCGGGTTGACCCTGCTCTAAGGTCAGAGAACCTTGTCCCAACAGGAAGTCTGTCGGTCGAGGGAAACTGCCGCAGGGTTGCTATTGATGTCACACATTTTGGTGGCAGACTGTTTCTGTCGATGGTTGACTGTGGTCCGTCGCGATTTGCTATATGGCGACGCCTGCAGACGGAGTCTGCGGAAAATATTGTCGCTCGGTTGCGCAGTGTGGTGATTGAGCGAGGGCCATGTGACGAGTTCCTTATGGACAACTCAATGGCGTTTAGGTCAGCATCTGTGGAGGAGTTCGCTGACGAGTGGGGAATTTCCCTCAGATTCCGAGCTGCTTACGCCCCGAGTGGCAACGGTATCGTGGAAAGAAACCACAGGACAATCAAGAGGATTGCGGAGAGAGGGGGAATATCATCTGAGCAGGCTACATTTTGGTATAATGTAACGCCAAGGAAAGATGCCGACGAGGGATCAGTCCCCTCGAACGTTCTCTTTCGGTACCCATGGCGGGTACCTTTTGATGTCAACGCCCCTGAGGCGGATGTCTGTGGCGACAGTGTGTTCGCCGTTGGTGATGAGGTATGGATAAAGGCACCTATACCCTCATGCACCAAACAGTGGGCCCCCGGCAAAATTACTGGGGTCGTCTCTAGTCACACAGTGTGTGTGAACGGTGTGCCACGGCACGCAAGGGACGTTAGGAAGCGTCGACATGGTGGGAGCAGCTGCCACGCTCAACAAGTCAGCAGAGGTCACCGGGAAGCCATGACGGCTGGTGACAACGTTAGGCCTGCTCCCCTCGGGGGTTTTTTGGGAGGCCGGACGTGTGTGCCGCTCGAGGCACACCAGCCTGAATATTTGGGGTTGCAACACTGTGAGGCAGGGCGTCCTGCTGCTGACGCTGGTCAAGACATGGGTGAGGTGAATCAGGCCCTGCCTGCTGGCGACGCTGGCCAGCCCATGGGTGGAACAGAGCGAGCTGCAGATGCAGTAGAGGAGCTCGAGGCCACCGTAGATGAAAATGTGGCCGTGGCGGATGAGCCGCCGCCACTTCTTAGACGGTCGCAGCGGGAGCGGCGACAGCCTGCTTACTTGTCAGAGTATGTGGAATAGCCTAGGGAATTTGTGTGCAGCTTCGTGAGAAGCTGGGGGAGATGTGGTATATTTGGGTACTTGTTCCGATGCTTTCAAGAGCGGAGCCTGCGTGCGCAGGCGGGTCAAGGTCGAGACCGCTGGGTAGGAAATTCATTACCACTGTGGCTTTGGCACCGTAAAAGTCGTGTTTATTGAGCTAGCTTGCAATTAATAAATACTCTTGCTTGTGACATACCCTCTTGTGGTCTTGCGTATTGGAACAAGACGTGTGGTTTGTTGGGCAAACCGTAGGTGGTGTTGGCTGCAACTAAGGGGTGGTAGGAGGTTTCAGGGCAGCTTGGAGCTGCGTTATCAAGCAGTGTGGAGCTGCGTCACTATTAGTTATTGCGTCTATATACGTAGATACTGTCAGTAAGCATACACTAGCCGTAACTTAAGATAACAATTAATTAATTAACCATTATCATTACGATTATAATTTGCTACCAACAACAATGATAACAACAATTGCAATTATGTTTCTATAATAATGTTCAATAATAATTAATTCAAATACACGACAACCAGAAGGATAATAATAATTACTCTCAATCGATTAGTTAGTAATTGTTATAAAATAATAATGTGTTATTAATTAATATTTTATTATTAACTATTTCTGTTACTATTAGAAATGTGAAAACAGTTTTATTTTCAATATCATTGATGATTATTATTGAGAGACTGCAAAAATAAGTATTTTTTTTCAAAGTCACACTGATAGGAAAAGTAAACTTTTCAGTGCTGAAATTAAAAAATTTAGACAAACAAATAATTAAATATTAATTACTTTAGTAATTCAGTCCCAGTTGATAGCCAGTAAATAAATTTTTATTAACGTAAAACCATATCAATGTTCAGTTCCGCCCGCAATATCAGCGTATTACGGTCGGTGTAATCTCACACTACTGTAGAATTTTTGAAAAATATTTTTTTTACCCTTTTTCAGAAAATAATTCTTTTTACCAAATAAGTTTCACCAATTATTCAAAATAATACACCACTAGATAGCTAACATGCATACACATGAATAAAAATTAACAAACTGTCAACATACCATTCTGGGTGCTGACAGATTTTAGTTGAAGTATACAAAGTTTGAACACATGTTACTACTACTGAGACGGGTATGAGAAGAAGGTTTCACTAGTGACCCTGTAGGGAGAGATACGCTAATGAGCCACGTGCAATCGGCTAGGGATCCAAACATTGAATTAACGCGATCACGCTTATATATGCTATCATTGCGGTTGAAGTACATGCGCCAACAAATCATTTTTTCATTTCTCAAAACATTGTTAATCGTAAAAAAAATTATGGGGAAATAAGAGAAAACCTTTTTATCTACCAGGAAAAACAATAAAAACGTCACAAATCTCCTTGGTTTAGGTATTTTTGATAACCCGATTAATTGATCGTAATATCTTTTGGCAGCGCTGCTTTATTGTTTATATACAGAATATAGCTTTGTTTACGATAATAAATAAAACCGCGAAATCTAGTAGCAAATATTTGTTTATTGTAGAGATGCCCCGATTCAAAAAATTTAGGCCGATTCAGATACCGATTCGATATGCCGATTCTGCCACCAACTGACACCGATTCAGATACCGATTCAAGTTGTGAATATGAATGAATCAAACAGTACTTATTTGTGTTTTTAAACAGTATGTATGTACCGCAATAAAATAAAATAGATTGAAATGAAAAATGCTACATTATTTGACAATATATTTTTATTTTTATACTATGTATTTAGTATTCCATTGCTGAGTTATTGTTATTTTGAATTGATTCTATTATTTATCAAGTAATCACATCCATTCATCATCTGTCGGTTAGAATAATAATAATAATTATTATGCAATCCAAATGAGTGTGTCAGTGTTGTATTCGCCTACTTTCTAATTATTATTATAGATATTATATTACAATTATTATTAATTATTACTTATGATCTATCCTCATTTATGATGATATTTATTATTATTTTCATTTATTTACATTCATAAGTTTAGCTGCTACTATTGTTGTTGCTGCTGTGATGCTATTAATTATTAATATAATATTATTATTTATTGTTGTTTTATTATTATTGGTATTATTAGTTAATGATAATAATAAATCAGTTTTTTCTGCTATTTTTAAATTTTATCATCAATTATCTTTAAATTATTTGTAGTTACTAAAAATAATAATAGTCATTATTATTATATTATTACTACCATACTAAGACTTGGTTGCATTGTTGTGTGTAAGTGCTACACCTGAGTAAAAACGAACAAAATGTGAAAGTAAGCAGTTATCAATATGTATGATATCCCAGGACCATTCCCCACCCCGCGAGTAAAAGTGTTCCTCTTTGAGACAGTTCACATCATGATCTGGCAACCCTAGTAGTCTGTGAAATGAAAGAGTAAGACTAGACCTACTAATAAATGAATGAATATAAATAAATAAAATATCTTAAGTAGTAGCCATAGCCAGTGAACTGCACATTTTGTTTTTAGAAACAGAATAGGTAGGTCTCCTATCTTCATTCATTTCATACATACTTTCAATCCTGCATTGATATTTGTCATTTATTATTTCCTAAAATTCGTGATTAAATTTCTAGCCTACTGCTAAATGCTGAAAGTCGCAGCTTGTTATTGGCTGAGAAATTTGTATAATAACAATTGGGAACTATTATACTGTGAGTTGAAAAAATTCGGACTCGTTATAGAAATAGATGTATTACCTTATGGTTCTTCGTTATGACAGCCTCGTAATTATTTAAGAGTGGAAATATTACACTAAATCCATACTTCCTAGTTCTGAGAACAGAAAAATGAAATAAAACAGCAGTTTGCTGTCGTGATTGCCACTTATTATTGACTTTGCTTTATTGAATATGAAAAGTTTTAGGCTAAATATGCTCAGCAACAATTAGGAAAAGATATGCAGTAATTTTATAGGTGAGTAACAGCAATAGAAAAAGGATCTGAAGTTACAGTGTTAAAAGTAAAAAGAATCGGCCGATTCAGATTCAGATTCATTAACATCATATCGGCACCGATTCAGATGCTTGAATCGGTATCGGGGCATCTCTAGTTTATTGTTGTTATTCAATATTATTGTTATAATAAATAGGTACTATACTAGAAAAATTGATATACCTAGTAAATTTTAATTTTTTAAATAATTATAATATGGAACTAATTGCATTGTTTGTGCTGAATAATAATAATTATAATAATAACAAAAAACTGCAATTTAATAAAAATGTAATTATTTATTATTAGATAAATAATGCAAATAATATTAAAATTGTTTTAAAGTATAGGTCATATTACATCGTATTACATGTTATTATTATACAAGACGGGATAATATTTATTAATTATTATTGGTCACCTTTACACATTTATTATTTTAGTTTTTAATTATAATCAACAACAACCATCATTTTATTAAGGAGCTTCAACTTCAATTATTTTTTATTTATTACATCCCAGGTGTTTTATAAGCATTTCTGATCATGAAATTTTACAATGGAGGATGATCAGATTTATCGTAGCAAATTCTGTACGAAAGTTACGGTAATAATAATGGTGTCAATCTGGATCCCTGGACTTTGATCCTTCATTAGTCCAAATTTAGAGCAACTTTGTCATACAAAAAAAATATCACTGCTTGTAGCAGGATGTTTTGTTTATTTTCCCCAACGAATTATTGATATATGAATTTTCAGTAAAAAGTTATGATTTATTTTCTAAACCCGAGTATTTTGGCGTAATGATATTTTATATATAATTTTGACCGGAAACAGCTTTGTTTGTAACCCAAAAGCCGTTGCACGTGCGTTTTATACTGCGCAATGATTGGCGTATCTCTCTATACAGGGTCACTAGGTTTCATGAGAATCATGTGCAAAAAATGATTGGCTATCTGATGAATTTTAAACTTTGGCGATAGTAACCTGGGTTCCAAAGATATTAAAAAAATAAAAGAAGAGTTTATAACAACCGGGTACGACAAAATGTTATACTATGGTTTTCGTAGGGTCACGTGGTACAAAATTCCACTCGTTGTAGTGTCTATACTAAGTAAGTGTAGATAGTAGTGCAACAAGTTTTTTCAAATTGTTCTGAAAAATTTTTAAATAGTTTCAGTGGGTAGCAAAATATGTTTGGATACAATGAGACCAAATTTGCTATTGTCACCTCATAGTTAACTGTTAAAAACAAGTTTTACCGAATACAAATGTACTTTTAAGTAAAAAAATGCATGGTAAATGTTCTTTTTTTGCAGGCAATTAGTGTTGACGCACGCATGAAGCACAGTGAGCCATGTATGATTGGTAACAAACAGGAATTGTATTAAAAATAATTAAAAAAAAAAATTATAATAATAATATATATAATACTGTGTTGTGTTTATGCTTATAATTACCTGTAAGTAAGTTGTAGTGTTTATCTAGTGCAGTGTCGAACTTATTTATTATCTTACGAGTACTCTAAAGGAGGGCTGGCCAGCCATAGGGGAGCTAGGGGTCTACGATGTGTTCGGATTATGTCACTCTAAACGATACTCTATATTCCTAAGTCGCCATCTTTTTTTGGTCCTTCGTCGTCATCTGTCGTTTCCGGCAATTCCCGCATTTTCGTAGTTCGGCATAGTGGTGGTGATTATAAAATAAAGGGAACAATACAACATCCTCCTTTTTCTTACAAACAGGGAGGCTTGTGCAAACTAGGTAAGGGACGTAACACTAATTAAAAACTATTTACAATATTTACGATTTTGGTTCACGATGAACTATCTAGTAGTTCATCTCGAAGTTGCTGAACCTGGGCGGCAGGACACCACGAGTGGAACGAGGGGCACGGGGGATCGGACGTCAGGCACATCCGTAGCTGAGGGCGTCGTTCTACCCATAGTCGTGGTAGAAGTGTTGGCAATCTGCAGGTCTTCTGAGTGGGATGAGGGACTCTCGACATCAGCTGCTGCACTAGGTGACTTGGGAGCTTTTATATGAGCCCTGTTACGCCTTACAATATTGGCACCATTATCGACCAAGTATGATCTGGGAGCACTGTGTTCAGTAACAACAGTGGCGGGTCTCCATTCAGCTTGTTCATCAGCCCGTACATAGGCTCGATCTCCTGGTTGCAGGTCCAGTAGCGGGCGGGTACCTCTGTCGTAGTGCTCCTTCTGCCTGCTCCTGTTCTTGGTGATATACTTATGGCCGCTCTGAACACTGGGACGAAGTGACTCTGCTGTCCTAGGCAGGCCACTACGTATACTCCTGTTGAATAACATCTCAGCTGGGCTGTAGGGGCAGCCTGAGACGGCTGTTTCTCTGTAAGCAAGTAGACTCTTGTACACATCCTCACCGGTCGCTTCACACTTCTTCAGGAACTGTTTCATAGTTTGTACATATCTCTCCGCTAAGCCGTTGGATCTATGATAGTGAGGACTAGATGTGACTATTTCAAAACCCCACTCTTTCCCAAATATCTTCATCTTCTGGCTATTGAAAGGCATATTGTCAGCCATTATCTGTACAGGAACTCCATACACGGAGGTCGATTTGAGAGCCATAATTACATCCTCAGCCCTCTTTTTCCTCAGGATCCTAAGTTCAGGGAAGTGAGAATAGCAGTCAACCACGACCAGGTAACTGTGTGACTGAAATTCCAGTATGTCCATCGCTACGCGGCTCCATGGTAGTTCTGGTAACTCCTGAGGGATGAGTGGCTCTCTTAACTGTCTGTTGCTAAACCTGGTACACGTCTCACAGTTAGAGACCTCTACTTGTATATCATTGGACATACCTGGCCAATACATGGACCTTTTGGCTCGCTCACGACATTTCTGTATTCCAAGGTGACCAGAGTGTATTACCTCCAAGAAACGTCTGCGTTCCCTGTGCGGTACCACAAGCCTTTCACCAATGTACAGAAATCCACCTTGCTCATAGAGCTCATCACGAATATTCCAATATGGTCTAACTGCTTCGGGGGCTTGACACCTGCTTTGCCAAGTCCAACCATACAACACAGCTTCCTTGAGTTGCTGCATTGCAACATCATCCCTGTAAGCGGCTATTAAACTATCCTCATGCTCATGAGTTATCTCAAGATTGTGAACCATCACCACCTCATTTTCCAGATCCTTCTGATCATCAGTGATCTTCTGCAAGTAGGCTCGAGATAGGGTGTCCGCAATATACAGATATCGTCCAGGAACATATTTGATATTTTTAACATCGTATCTCTGGAGTCTCAGCAACAGCCTCTGCAATCGTGGCGAGGCCATTTGCAGGGCTTTGTTGACAATACTGACTAGGGGCTTGTGATCTGTTTGTACATCAATCGGACGACCATATAGATAACTGTGGAACTTCTCGCAGCCAAATACAATAGCCAGTAATTCCTTGTCAATTTGGGGCCAGTTGCATTCAGTATCTGTGAGAGCCCTCGAGGCGTATGTCACAGGCTGGCCACTCTGAAGTAGGACTGCGCCAAGACCACTCTTGGAAGCATCCACCTGCAGCTCAACATCAGCAGAAACATCAAAATACTTAAGGATCGGCTCACTAGTTAGCAGACGCTTGATTGCAATCATCGACTCATCCTGTGAAGCACCTCAAGTCCAGTCATCAGACTTCAACAATTCCCGGAGAGGTTCGGTGAGGGCAGACATGTTCGGAATATAAGAACGTAGAAAGTTCAGCATACCAAGGATTCTCTGAACACCTTGCCTGTCAGCAGGGTTAGGCATATGATCAATCGCCTCTAACTTGTCTGGATCCGGCTTGAGCCCATCGTCTGACACAATGTGCCCGAGGTACTTTACTTGAGACTGGTTCAACTGTATTTTGTTACGATTGAATTTGACATTACACTCACGAGCCCTCATAAGCAGCTTCTCTAGATTTTCATCATGCTCTTTCTGTGTGCGTCCTGCAATGATGAGGTCATCATGATTGATAGCGGAATATGCCAATACCCGTGTTTCATGTCCAATATAGTGAAATTCTTCATTCCTGAGAATTTGAAAGCTATGTCCTCCATGGTAGGAATCTTATGATGTTCGCGCAGGACTGCTTTGTTAAGATCTTTGGGATCAAGACAAATCCTCAAACTCCCATCCTTCTTCTCAACACAGACAAGACTGTTAACCCATGGGGCGGGCACATCAACTTTGGCAAAAATACCAGACTTCTCCATAACATCCAACTCCTTCAGCTTGTCAGTCATGCTTATGGGAATCCTGCGTGGCGGATGAACGACTGGTTTCACACTAGGATCAACTGAAATCTCATGTTCTCCATCAAGGCAACCAACACCTTCAAACACATCGCGATACATATCTAACAGCGCAGTGGTCTTGACCTCATTCACGCTTGACAATACCAAGCAGCTCACTAGTCAGAAGTCCAAGGATGGGGCAGAGACCATTATCAACAACCTCGAATCTCTGTGTTTCTTCTGAACCTCCGCAACCAACTGACAACTCTACAAAGCCATGGTTCGTAATGACGGCATTGTTATAACCTCGCAGTTTCAATTTGGAATGCTTTACTGGGGTCCTCAATAGTTTGACCATGTCCTTGGTAATTGCATTGGTCTGGGCTCCAGTATCAATTTTGAATGAAACCGAAGTGTGACTGTCGCTACTTTTAAGCTGAAGTCTCATACCACGAATTGGAAGAATGAGATCGGTGAGTATTCACCATGCCAATAAACAGAGATTCAATCTGTTTTTCGTTATCAGCATCCATAGCATTAACAGATTTCCGTCTTGTACCTGAGCAGGCTCTTTCAAAGTGATTCATACCACCACAACTTCTACACTTCTTTCCATAAGCTGGACATTTACCTTTAATATGTGTGTAGGTACAGAAATTGCAGTTCTTCACACGGTCTTTCACCACACTAGCAGGTTTCTCAACACCAGCAGCAGCAGAACGAACAGACCTATCAACACCAACAGCAGCTATTGTAGACTTATCGCCATCGGCCATCTTAGTCAACTGTTGTCTGGTGATCTCAGAGGCTCCTATATCATCCATGGCACTAATGAGGGTGATCCTACTATCACGCAGCAACCTCTCTTTCAGCTTGTTATCCTGCAAACCAAATATGATCCTACATAACAGCATCCTCTGTAGCAAATCTCCAAATTCACACCTAGCCGCTTGGGTCTTCAATCTTTTCACAAATAAGTCTATTGGCTCACCATCTGATTGTGACATCGACCAAAAAACAAAGGTTTCATACAAAATGTGCTTCCTTGGATTGCAGTAGGCTTCAAACTTGGCTAGTACATCATCCAGCTTATCTGCACCCTGTTCTGTCTCAAACTCAAACTGACTGAATATCTCATATGCTTCTTCACCTGCACAGTGAAGCAACAGTGCCACCTGTCTCTTAGCAATAGCAGCATTACCTGCAGGTTGGGTCCCATCATCATTGTTAGGAGCAAGGCAAATGTTAATGGCAAGCAAATAATTTTGGAAAGACCTCTTCCACCTCCTCCAATTTTCCGACACATTACCCTCAAACGACAGCTCACCAGGAGGCTTTAAACCATCCATAACCAGCAACCGATACACAAACAGCAGCACAAGGGGAAGAAGACACGCACAGAATCCAGCAGAAATCCCTCTAACAGCTATACAGTGAGTTTAGCAACCCGTGGTACCATGTTGTGTTTATGCTTATAATTACCTGTAAGTAAGTTGTAGTGTTTATCTAGTGCAGTGTCTAACTTATTTATTATCTTACGAGTACTCTAAAGGAGGGGCTGACCAGCCATAGGGGAGCTAGGGGTCTACGATGTGTTCAGATTATGTCACTCTATATTCCTAAGTCGCCATCTTTTTTTGGTCCTTCGTCGTCATCTGTCGTTTCCGGCGATTCCCGCATTTTCGTAGTTCGGCATAGTGGTGGTGATTATAAAATAAAGGGAACAATACAACATACTGAAAGTGTGGAGACTTCGTTCGCATTTCATTGCGGCGCTTTCTCAATTAATGTCAAAAATGTCTTGAAAAACATTGGGATTCACTTACCTTGTGCAAATTTTCTAAGAGAGGACACTTCCAGCTCACTTTTGGTGCATAATAATTTGCACTCTGATTTATTTTTGTTATTATTTTTTGATCAAGTTTTGAATTTTATGCCCAATTTTTTGCTGGTGGCGGCTGGCTTTAACCGGATGCAATGGCCGCCTTAAATACTCAGCTGCTATTGGCCTAACGAGAGTTTTCGCGACACTGGTTGGTTGCAAGTCAGTGCCACAAATCTTAAACGATATTGGCAGGGTTCACGGACACTCGCATAAATCCTTTGTAATTATGAGAGTTTGGGCACTAACTTTTCATTGGCCAGCTCAATACAACACCAAAGGTACTCATAATTACAACGGATTTATGCGAGTGTCCGTGAACACTGCCAATATCGTTTAAGATTTGTGGCATTGACTTGCAACCAACCAGTGTCGCGAAAACTCCCGTTAGGCCAATAGCAGCTGAGTATTTTATGCGGCCATTGCATCCGGTTAAAGCCAGCCGCCACCAGCAAAAAATTGGGCATAAAATTCAAAACTTGATCAAAAAATAATAACATAAATAAACCAGAGTGCAAATTATTATGCACCAAAAGTGAGCTGGAAGTGTCCTCTCTTAGAAAATTTGCACAAGGTAAGTGAATCCCAATGTTTTTCAAGACATTTTTGACATTAATTGAGAGAGCGCCGCAATGAAATGCGAACGAAGTGTCCACACTTTCAGTATTATATATATTATTACTATAATTTTTTTTTTAATCATTTTTAATACAATTCTTGTTTGTTACCAATCATACATGGCTCACTGTGGCATGAAGGTGTTATATATATATAGATACATCATGCGTACGCCTCAATAATTATACAATGTATATGTAACAATTATTATAAATGCTTTGCATTGGCTATATAACATTATTTTGTAGAAGTAGCTGGACTACACACAAAAAACAACCAGTTCTGTATCTCAGTTGATATAGACAGGTGTCATCATCAGAAGTCTTGTAATTAATTTAATAATCATAATTAATAAATAAATTTCAATAACTAATTAATAAATAATTATTAAAACTAATGGTTATTGATGACATTGCATTTTGCTATATCATATTTATTACCACTAGCTGTTATCATTTAATGATGTTTTTCTTGATTAACAGATATAATATTATATTAATTACGAACCGGAATAAATTAAAATTAAATCAATAACGATGACAGATAAATAGCCGCGATACTAATGACTACTGATCATCATTAACCGTAGCGTTTGCGGTAACCCCATTATTAACCTAAAACACTCTGCGCATATGATACACCCGTGATGCGCTTGCAATAATTCTGGTTGGGCTAATTTATAAATGGCTAAGATGAAAAATAATTTTAGTCGAGGGGCGTCTTTGAAAAACCTTTTCTTCATCAAAATACATTGATCACCCTATAATAATAATTAAGCATTCAAATCCTAACTTCACAGTCTATTTTGTAGACCTACAACAATATGTTGATGCCTTACAGGAAACTGGTAGATTTTGGATGAAAGTCGAAAATATAAAGGCATTTTCTCAAGTCTATGGGTAATGTAAGAAAAAGGTTCATAGACAGATGCCTGCGGGAGATTGCTCTAGCTATAGCAATTGGATTTTTGTCTCTATGAGCTTTAGTTTGAAAGATATGAAAAAAAACGTGATTTTTTGGACTTGAAAAAAGTTTTTATACTAATTATTTGGCTCGTATCACACGGCGATCGTGAGGGTTTTCGTCTATCTACATCATAATGATAATTAATTTTATTATTATAGTTAGTAAAGCTAAGTGTAGCCACAGGCGGCTCGAATCTACTGGCCTGATGGTGGATGGGCGAGTGTATTTGAGTGTATACAGATGAAAGAGAGAAGATGAGACTACAAAAGAAGTAAAAATAATCTAACCCTCCTAGTTTGATTGATTTTCTATCTAACTGCGACCAGACGACGTAGCTATGAAGTAAATTAAAATTGCCCCAAGGTCAGCAACAACATGCAAGTCTACTTTCTCACCTATCAGTGATATAAAAAACAAATTTTTTAGAAAGCCTGAAGGAAAGGTCAAGAAATGTCCGTTCTTGAGGTGCACCACCGGCGTAATAAATATCCGTAGATATAATCGCTGTAGAGAGCGGATTACAAAACACAGTGATTATAATCATATTTCTATCGGATTTATAATCACGGACCTAAATAGTTTCGGTTTAAATTTGAAAAAAAAATACGGGACTGGGCCACTCAACTTTTGATTCCGATTTGAACAGTTCCATTATCGTTCATTCTGTGGAAACATTTTGTGCCTATGTGTCTGGATAATTTTTGCATTGTTTTGATGAAGAAGTTTGAGCTACAGGTTGAACATACACAGCAATTCAATTAGTTCAGCAAGTACAGCAAGCTATTAAACAGTCAATATCAGCCCACAGAAACATTTGGGAAAGAGTAGATGCTGTAGTAAGCCCGAAATACAAAACTATGGCTTTACAGCGTAGTATCTCAGAGCATCATTATTCAATTAATTTTTTTCAATGAATAAATGCAAAATAATTTTTAAAAAATAATTTTAAAAGCAGTGTTGATCCCTTGAGCTCCTCAACCATATCGTATTTCTAATATCAGCTACTTGAAATGTCTTAAATCAGGATAAAAGTCAAGAAAGTCATAATTTCTGATGATAAGTTCTATCAGCGATGAAACTGCTTCCGATTGTATCTACAAAGAGAAACTACGGGCCGGATCCCAATTCGCAGTTACTAGAGTAATCATTATAATTTTGATATCTGAATAAAGTTTGTTGGAAAAAACTGATGTCAATAAATCTGTCACAAAAGAGCTCCAGCCTTACTTGGCCGAAACAATGTGAGGTATATAATGGCGCCCACCTTAACTTCGGAATTGTTTTTAACATTGGCCGCATATTCATTTACTGCTCAGAAGTTATCAGCAAGCCTTTTGAAATGAATTCTAATTAGTCAAAAGTATTAAATAAATCAGCAAAACAGTATGTTAGTGAGTAGATAAGACATTGGTGTTGAAGTTGTAACTTTCAAAAATTCTTATAATGCTTGAAGGAATCTGCACAGTTTCGCTCAAGTTGGCAAAATGTAAAAACTATTTGATGGTGAAAGAGCACATTTCAATGCAAACAATCATATCGTATGCGCAATTGTATTGCCTGTTCGGATAAAAAACTTTTTTTGTTGGTAGTAGAGCTATAATCAAAAATAATATGCAAGATATTGAATTATGCCTAAAGATGTAATTATAAAGAATCATTTTATCGCATGATGTGATAATTATGAATTGAGCTGTAGTGGCTATATTATTGTCACCGTGGTAACCATTTTTGTACATTATTACTACTAACAGTGCTAGTGTACTTGAATACCATTATGCCAGCTCACTCTATTCTCGTCCCAGTCTCACCCGCCTTTATCTTTGCTTGCCCCTCTGTCCCCTCTGTACTTCTCGCTCTTTGCTTTCCCATGGCCTTGTTCTGTAGTTGCCAAATATGGGTGGGGTTCAGGCCACTTTAAGAGCCTGATGTTGAGTTTAGTTTTTAGCGTTTTGATGGGATATTGTGGTCTGAAAAATGTCTTCACGTGCTGGCCTGCTGGCTCAAAAATATTTTTGCAGCCCTCTACCACGAATTGCTAGATAAATAAACCCTATGGGCTGTCAATACACACCTTTTTATTTCGGTCAGACGATTACCTCAGAAGCATGAACCCAAATTATGCTTAAAACTGGCGTCTTGTGAATTGTCTCATGATCCCCTGCGTCTCTAAATAGCAACTCCCAAGTTACTGAGCAATGAAAGGTCCCCATCTCAGCTTTGAAATTGTGAACACCTTGAATTAGCCTTTTGTAAGACATGTGAGTGCTTGCAACATGGGCGCCAGGAGTATGCCGGAAAAGAAACGAAAAAGTAGCGCTATGTAATAAATTGTTTGTGCTGGCCTAGCGTTTTAAAATTATGCAATGAATTGTTGTAATTGTGGTCATCTGTTTGTTGGTAGTTTTTTTCCTGTATATTTGCTTATTTGTTAGTCAAAGGTAGTCTTGTTATGTAGGCAGATGCGATGTCATATACAGGAAATGACCATGAAAATGTCATCCACTGTAAGGCATATGAGTCAATAGAGCATCTGAAGATACCAGGAGATACATTGCTACTAAAATGGATTGCTTGCTTCCTTCACCACCACCAAAAACAGCACCAAGGCGATTCCTCTCCTTTGTTTATCTTCAACTATGTCAGCTCCTCAGGTTAGTTAATCTAGATTGTTCGATCTAACATGGTCCGCTAATTAATTCCCCTTTGGCCCTTCCCCTAGTATTAAATTATATAATAATCAATATGCCGTTTTTGAGGGGCAACTTTTGTTTAATTTGTTCGTTGTGAGTGAACTTAATCAATAAATTTTTTTTTGCAGAGGAAAACGTTAGCAGATGGACAGATGCTGTCAGATTGAAGGAAATTGAAGGAATTTTTCATCGGAACCAGCCACTTGTGAGCAACTCCTTTCATATTTATACCACTGTTTATTCTACTGCCATGTTATGTTTGGTATGAGCTGGTCCCCATGATTGTTGCCAAGTTTAATGACATCATTAGATGTTATTAGCCCTACAACTGGAGTTATCCCCCTTAATATAAAACTTGAAGCACAAATACCAAGCTATGCTGTTTAAACTAAAAATATGCTCTATCGTTGTGGTTGTTATGGTTGGACAATTTAAAGAGTGACACGCAAAAGCCTTGGCTATTGTTGGATGTCGATATCTGTATGTTGTTATCTTGGTGTTGGTTTACTGGTAATCATGTGATGCTCTCTTGTAAGTGATTTAGTGGTAAGTGGGCGTTTATTTGTCAGTTCTGACTTTTAACCCGATATCTAACAGCTACATAAATTCATCATTTAGTGAGGGTATTATAGGTAAATCTCGAAATAGTGTACCTTGTCCATTAAAACTTTACCACGTCCTCAGAAACCATGGGATGAGCCCAAGTGCTCTCAGTGCAATCATTGGAGCCCTGCGGTAAGCAATGGATCTTGGCCTTCAATGGTAAGAGTTAATCCAGGCATTATTTATTTCAGCCTGAAGATTGCGCTAAAGTGGAGATGCCTTGTGCGAAGAGCGGTATCGTGACCAGGTCTAGCCTAACTTCTCTACTCACATGGATGGTGTTTACCTATCATAAAAAGTTAATAGACTATGGGTACAATCATTTGTTGGTAAGTTATGAGAATATTTAAGTTTTGGATGTTTCTATGCGCTTGAAAGATTGTTATAATTATGGTTAGAAAACGGTTTTTGATGATGTGGGTTATACGGTTATTTTATAAGATAAATTATTGTTTTTGTATGATGCATAGTTTTTTTCGTATTAATGATTACCGACGTATCAGATCAGCTATTCATAGCCGATATCAATGTCTACCTTTGAATTACTCCAACAGTATCATATGTGTGACTCTTGCAGGGTTACAAAGAAACATGTTTCAAGGCCTGCGCAGAGGTGAATATGAATAATCATATCCAGTTTTATAGCTCCATCCAGCCTTTTGTTGTGATTGTTCGTCTTACAATATTGTTTGTTTTTTGTACAAATGTTGATAAGGTTTCACCGTGGACTCAATTTGTGGGCTCTCACCTATTGCCCGTACTGGATACTGGTTGTGGTACTGAGCTTATACTAGACACTCTCAAATATTTAGAGATGAAGCTAACATCTAAAAAGACTGCGGCTGTGTATAAACGTAACTACTTCAAGGTATGCGAATAGACACCTACATTGTGTTAAATATGACATTATAAGCTTTGCTTTGTGTCTGTACACTTCTTGTTATACCGTAGACTGAACTCAAAAGCAGCCTAAAGAGATATTACTGGGAGTTGGACCGCAAGGACAATAGACATGCCTATCTAACGAGTCACTTGCCCAATCTTGTGGACATTCTATCATATGTAACAGTGTGTTGTATCATGGTATGTTACATAACTAACATATTACATGTGTGTAATACTGTAGCTCTTATGTCTATGGTTTCTTATGATTGATTTTAGCAAAGATATGGATCTCAGTGTGTCATAGAGTTTCCTGCTGTCACTGAGTGGTGTAAAATAATGGAACAACTTCCTGGCGTCTCTCAGGCTAATGCTTGCTGTGACATCACCAGCTACGGTATGTTGACAATAAATAACCTAGCAGCCTATAGCAAACATAAACATTTATTATTCTGAAGTCTTTCTGCAAGAAGGTTAGACTGGGACAGAGAGAGTTAGAATTAGCAAGAAATATATTATTGCAAACTAAAGCCCTGGTCACACGAGACCGAATCTCTGACGAAACTGTCAACGAAACTAATTTTTCAAGCCCAGCGAATTCGTTGCTGAGCAAACCGAGCGAATATTTCAGTTTCGTCGTGATCAAGCAATGCTAAATTTAGGAAAATCGTCGGTTGCGATGCTTGCATGTGATTGGACCATTTGACCAGATAAGCTCATTAATAGGTTTATTTTCTATGTTCTGTTATTGGCTGGTCTCCAATGTCAGGGTCATTCACAACGAACGCATGGTTTCCATAGTAGTAGCACATATGTTTTTTGAATAAATAATTATTTATTTCATTATATTCATAATGAGTTTTGAATAAATGAAAGATAATAATAATAAATTATAATCAAACAATTGGAATAGTACTGGCTGGTCAAATTTCGCTATTTATTAAAATAATCTATTCCAAACCTTGCTTCATTCTTCCATGCATTTACATCACGCAGTAAAGTATGAGTAGGTCCGCGCACAAAACGTAATCCTCTGTCATTGGATGAAACTAGTGATCGCTAGGCGTAACGAACTAATTATAGTTCTCGTGTGACCAGCACAACGAAACTATTATCGTCGCGCCTCGGCGATTTTCTAAAAAAGTTTCGTTATAGTTTCGTTTATTGGTCTCGTGTGACGGCATAAGGCTTCCTGCATCTCAGCTTGGCAGTGATTGTTTATCAGTAACTTTTTTCTATCACCATTTATCACATTTATCGAGAAAGTGACAGTTTCCATAGTTTAACCATCCCACGGCATCCTATCTTTAACTACACTCCTTACATCATCTGTTTGGTAGTAAACTATTAGATATATCATGTGCTATATCTGTTTTCTGTTTGGCTTAAATCTCTCACATTCAGTTGTTACTCAATAACTGATATCAGTACTCAATATGGTACATAACGCTATCACGATAAGTTTTAGATCAGAAGCGCTAAATTTACTGATTTGCCATGGGAATACCATTGCAGCCAAGTTATTCGCAAATTTTTACCAGTACGATTTGTCGCTAACGTTTAGCAACATTAACAACAATGGGGTTGTAACATTGAGAGTTATCTGTCTTTGAGTTTTCTACATCCAACCGGAAATGGCTATCAGTCATAGTATATAATACAATTAATCTAAGCAGACTCATGCACAAAGACAATGCTAACCATATCCTCTAATGACATGTCCTTAAAAAACTTGAGATTATTTTGAAGGACAGGTGCATCAAATTTACCTGCAAAAAGAGAGATTTATATTTTTAATCATTTTTTATAATTATTATTTAATATAGTTATCAATCATCATCGTCGTTATGATTATTATCTATCATAGTTATCATCGTCGTTTTAGCCATTACTGTATTTATTTTTATAGTTATTATTATATTTTTTATCATAATTATCTATAATTACAATTGTAGTGTTAATGATTGTTATTATACCCATTCATTGTTATTATTGTAAATATTATTACTAGACTTATAATATACTGATAATAAGTATTCATTTATATCATTAGTTTATTGTTATGCTACCTAATAATACGTATCATGATTATTATTTCTAACTGTTATTATAATAAATTGTAGTTCTTTTTATAACAAGTTGTTATTATAAATGAATACAGCATTTAATTATTGTTGGTGTCATATATATCACATTCAATACTGCGTCAACGATTTTATATAAACGCTGGCTGCATTGTGTTTATTTAATAATAATTCTCTCTCGCTACAAAAAACTGCCATAAATGTAATCTGTTATAGCCCTGTGAACTGCGTGGGTTATCAAGGTATAACAATCGCATTGTAACAGCCTGTCTAATCTAGCTAAAACATCACAACTCCATATTTGTGTTTCATATGAAACTTAGGATTTTCCAGTTGGATGTACCTCAGCACCCCCTATAAGGGGGATAACCCAAGACACAACCCCATTGGTTGTTGATAAAGTTTGTTGAGACGCTAATACTGAGAAAAATAAACATTTATATTCAAACAGGAAGTTGAAAATAATCCTCAGTAACAAGTATTGAGATGGCTATGAACGTACCGATATTATTATCAGTTAACTTTTGCGATTCATCACATTTTTGTTGTAGTGAAATGCAATTGAGTTGAAATGATCGATGACTTGTGATGCATATTTGTTGTATTAATAAAAAATTGAAACACGTTACATTGCTGCAAGGAACTCAAATCATTATTGTTCGTTCAAAGCTGTCTAGCGTGCTACTGTTTGCAAGCCAGGTTACCATACATTGTATATCTGACAGCAAACAGTTATGTTATAATTACTTTACGTACACGTTTTTAATGTAACCATAAAGAGTAACCAACATCGTTAGTTGCTATCTTTGTATGAAATAGCACGTTGCCTGTGATTATTTTTCTGGGTGTGTTCTAATTAAAAGTTCTCAAAATCTTGGTAATGAAAATGTATGCGGTTGTCACTAAACAGTAGCAATAAAAATCACCAGGTTTTTTTACATAATGCTGCTAAAACCTGCATTTTTAATATAAAACTATTATTGCTATTAGGAGAATTGGCGACCTGTTCGTCGAACAGAGTAAAAAAAATAACAGGTGTTCGTAGTTCAATATGTCTCACATGCAATGGAACATTAGTTTAGAACAACAAATATTCAATGAAATGTTATAGTTTACCCAACAAATTATAAACAAGATAACTCCCAATTTTCAAAATAATAAAAGAAAAATAAATTTTGAATTGCTATAAACTGGGATAGTTTGTAAAGCTGCCCTTCAATTCAGTAAATTTTGAATGCTTGCATTCATTTTTCAAGGATATAAAATCGGTCTATGAAAATGAAAAAAAAGTCATCCCGCTCCTTATAATTTATTTAGTGTTCAGTTTCATTCGCCACCAACAAACAATATAAATAAATACTCGTTGATTATTTTTTTATTCAGTGAGCTACTTTTTGTTGACCCACGAGTTCCAAACAAAATGATTATTTATTGATTTTGAGTTATTGCCGGTCTGATTATTTTTATTGTATTTTGTTCGGAGGAGAACAGAGGTCGCGAATACTCTTATTGTGATGAGACTATTTTTCCGCATGTTTCTAAATAGAAATGTTATTATTTTATGCTCTCTATGTTTCTCATCCATTACACAATTATTTGTCCTAACTGACAATGTACTACAGGTGCTCTAAGTGATATTACCTCACAACTCTCCAGTCTTTCTTTGTTGGCTGATAGCCAGATGATACCAGATGTCACAAAGAACAGCCAAACTGGCGGAACGGTCAGCCAAGAAGTGATCCCTGACGTGCAGATTCTACAGAAAGTCGCTGAAGAGTTGAGGTACAAACCTATATGCACCCAAGTGGAGAGTCTTGACTGGGACCAACTACCAGCTGAGCTAGATCCTGCAAGGGGTAGGTTTGTCGCTAATCAGGTTTGAAAGAACGCATTTAAAACAATAAATAAAAAATCCTGAGAAATATTTGCTGTACAAGTTACTATTTCACGTAGTTGTACTGGTTTTGTAGGTGGAAAACTACCAATAAAGAGAGCGGTGAAAAAGCGACAACAATTAGAGAATATGTATACTCATATCAAAGCTTGTCTGCCATGTGACCCGGGTCTGTGTAGGTTTCATACATCCACATCACACTCTGCACACATTGCTCTGTGTGTTGACCCCCTTACAATATTGTTCTGGTTGCAGGTCAGGTGGTTGTGGATTTCTGCGCTGGAGGCGGCCATGTTGGATTGCTAGTGGCGTACCTGCATCCTTCTGTCGAAGTGCATCTGATAGAGAACAAAGATGAGTCACTTGCTAATGCTACTCAGAGAGTTGACACTTTGGGCCTAACCAACGTCAGACTGTTTCAGGTGGGACAACTGCTCGTTATGGCTGTTGCTTTTTTAGGGATTTAAATTTTTTCATACTTTTTCGAATCCATCACAATCAACATTGTGTTGAGATTGTTCGATAAGCGCACACAACTTCCAATTTCATAAGTAGAAGTTCCGCATGACCAATGCTATTTTACACCGTTAATCAGCTGATCTGAATTATCGACTGAATCTGATCGTCTGAATTACTCAGATCATCTGCTTACCTTTATTTTTATTCAATTATATTTGTTATAGCCTCAAAGCTTTTTGAAAGCTTGAAGCTCTATGTGTAAGGATCTGCACTAACTTGTTTGCAGCAGCAGCACTAAAGGTTTAGTCTACGTCATGACAGTTCTTTATTAATCGAGAAACAGCAATTTTTGAATTGTTCATTGTGTGACATAAAGCTGAGAAGTTGATCGTTAATCGTTGTTATTTTTGATGATGGGACATTAAATAATCTTAATGAATTATTTTCCAGTGTAACTTGACTCAGTACCACGGTGTATTTGATGTCGGGGTGTCTTTACACGCCTGTGGCGTGGCCACCGATCTAGTGCTGGATCAATGTTTAAGATCTCAGGCTTCCGTAGTTGTGTGTCCCTGCTGCTACGGGACTATCTCTAGTACAGCCTCTCTGCAGTTGCCCAGGAGTGAGAAGCTAAGGCTTCTTATCAACAGATCTGTAAGTTGTTGTTTGCCTTTGTTTAAATCTACACATTTTTGACTTTTTTTGTCTACGCACAATTGCTGGTGGTTGTTGCCATAGAATTATCTCCCTTCCTGAAATGCTAACCAGTTGGTAAAGTTGGTGATTTTTGGCCAGGGAAAAATGGCGTACCAGACAGTATTTCCCCAAACGTTTATTGTTTTCTGACATACTATCTTTTTGCGAAATTGTTCAATTTTGAAAAACATTGTGTTGATCTTAAAAGAGGTTGTGACAGAGGAATAGATTCGTTCTATGGCGCCATTTTCTCTCATTAATGGTACTATATAAACTATATCCCTCTGTCACCAGCCACTCATGTTATGTTTGACCTACAGTTAGTGTTCTAGGAAGGGAGATAATTCTATGGTGGTTATTGTTTCTTTGTGTACAAATACCTCGCTTTGTCTCGTATCACTTGAAATAGTTTCCAGTGTTGGCCGACAAATGGCTAGGTTGTCTCTACGTTTTTATTGATGATTTTGCTCTCCTGTGCAATTGTCCATTTCTGGCAGTAGGCTTATCATTAGTTTGTGCGGATGATTCAAAGTTTACATTAGGGATGGCACTAGAATATTTATATCGCACATCGTCTATCGTGAGAGTTGTCTCCTCGATATATCGAACTATCGTTGCAAAAACTTGCTTTCCTAAAATTGGGAGTTGTTTACCCCTCAAAGAGGATAACTCCAAACATTTTGCTGCAATACATTCTTGCTTGTGTAAAATAAACTCCTTACCTTGCACATAATATCAAAGCTCCTCTCCAATATAAACATAAATTTCATGAAGCCGCGGTGGACCCGGAGCCAATGCCATTTTCAATCCATAGCACAAACACAAAAAATGTTATACACAAACTCTGCTTGTGATGATGACAAAACACAATGAATGGTAATTATCAACAAGTTATATTGGAGTAGGAAATATTGCAAATATAATAAACAAAAAGTTACAGTGACTAAAGGTAATGCTTGCTTACTACTGGTCACTTATATCAACCAGATTTCACGTAATCTTTAAAAAAATTTATTAATGTTTTACAGAAAACGATTAGCATAAGCTCATCTGCAGTTGCACACTTGAAACATTTTTGTTGAGCTGGCTCTGTTGGCGACTGCACTAGACTAGATCATTCATTTGCAGCAAAGGTATCATTTACACCACGGTAATGACTTGCTACTCTCCTCATCATATGAAGCCAGATAATTTCCATATTGTTCACACATCGTGCTATATCACTGCTGGTGAAACCAAATATCCGGAAATTCAATTGTTGTATTCCATCTACAAACACAAACAAAAATGTAACTACTTTGTGTTTACTATATTGCAAAACAATTAACTTAACCAATGATTCTCCCAAAACTTGATATGATGAAATCAAATAGAATTTGAAACAACTCGACCCTGGAGAATGATTATTTCGAAAAGCTGTTCAAGATTCAGGCCATTTCTGCCGCACTTAGCTCAAGTTCAATTATATGACTAAATGCCGGACAAAGCATAGGATTTATGAAACGGAGCAGAAATTGATAATATTTACTATTTATTTTATGCCACAATCAATTAAGTTGTACCTTTCATGTGATTTCATAGATATGGAATTTACATATGATATGGATAGTATTGATGAAGAGCAATGGTAAAAGCTTGCAATAAAGCTAATTATCGTATTCATCTAATATTGTAAAATGATGGTAGAACAATGAATAATCTGTGGTAATAATTAATAAGTAAGTAATAAATTATTCTGCAATAATTGAACATAATATTATTATTATTAATCAAGCAAGTAGATGGATTCATCTTGCGGATTTATGTTTACAATTAATAATAAAAAGAATAAAAAAGGCCTATTATGTCCATTTTTAACCAATAATAATGACAATAATTATATACCACCATTAATAAAATCATTGACATATTGTTATATAATAATATATTGCTCATCAATCACTCTGAGTGATCAGTCAGTGTTTTAATTACAAATAATAGTAATTGAATTATTAATGGTACTTTATTATATCATGATGATTGCATACAAAAACACTACTTACTATTAATTATTATTACAACTGTTTACAAACTATTTTTTGTTGTTGTCAAACTATCAGTCCATACAAAAGCACACACACTTTTTGCATATGAAAATAATTAATAATAGTAATAGGTCCTAATTATTGTAGTAGTTTAGTTATTAATTAAGTACCCCCCCCCCCCATTATTATTATTATGATATTGTTATCATTAATACTATATGATGATGAAAACTTATAATCTTATTATAATTCGTCATATCTCCCACTACTATAACAAACAAGAAAGCAATAATAATAATCATCAATTATTAATTAACCATTGATTATTATTATTTTATTATGATTATTATGACTGATAACAACAATTATTATATATATATAATAATAATTATCACAATAATGATAATCATCTTCTTATGATAAAAATTATGAAATAAAAAAATAGCAACCAGCAAGAAGATGATTATTTAATAAATAAATAAATAATAATAATTATTATTATTATCATCATGTTTATTAATATTTTATTCATATGTTAATATTATCATCAGTCAGTGCTTCTCTTATTTTCTAATTATTATTCACCATCGATGATGATGTTGTTCATTGTGGCGTGGGTGTAACTAAATTGATAAGTGAAGCTCTAAAAAAAATAAAAAAAAATGCATGCAGTGAGTTAGTGGTTTGAAAACATGTGCGGTGACTTACTGATTACTAGAAATAGAATAGGAGATCTGCAGAAAAGAGCTTTTCTACAGAAACTATATCGAGCATGAACTATCAAGCCGATATTAGCATGCGATCCGATAGGTCGATATATGAAAATTCCCAACGACATCGGTATCGAGGAGACAACTTATCGCAGAAGACTATCGTATATTGGGTTATCGTGCAACACTAGTTTACATGTCAGAATTATAATAGCTTTTACGGTTAAGGTGACAGGGCTAATTGTCGTGACTGACTGATCTTCAACTTTTTTACAGGAGATGCTCACAGTGCGTCATTCGTCAGATAAAACTGAACTGGGTATAGATCAGCAGTCCATAGGTGCAGTATATTGTTACCGGAACTATTATTAGTATAGTATTATAAGTACCGACAGTAGTATTAGCAGTGCTAGTAGTAGTAGTAACAGTGGTATAACTGTTATCAGTACTAATAATAGTATTACCAATACCGTTAATTGCGGTGGTAACAGCAGCAGTATGATCAATAATAATATAAGTAACATTGGTAGTGGTAGTATCAGTACTAGTCCCACTATTATCAGTAATAGTAGTAGTTATAGCAGTAGAAGTAGTAGCAGTAGTAATAATAGTTGAGGCTGTAAACTTGGTGGGGGTGTGGTTGGTAGTAACACTGGCAGTAGTAGTATCGGTAGTGGTAGTAGTAGCAGCAGTAGTTGTAGTAGACGCAGTAGAGGTAGTGGTGGCGGTAGTGGTAGTAGTAGCAGCAGTAGTAGTAGTACACATAGTAGTAGTAGTTGTAGTAGTAGTAGTAGCAGCAGTAGTAGTAGTTGTAGTAGCAGCAGTACTAGTGATAATAACGGTGATACCAGTAGCTTGTAATAAGTTCATGCCAAATATATTTACTTGCAGGTATGGAGTGCATGCTTCTGTCTGATACTGACAGGAAGTACTATATAGATGGTGACAACGACAGCCGCACCACAAGCATCCGCATCATGTACCCTAGCAACTGCTCTCCTAAGAACCATATCATAGTTAGTAAAGCTGGAAGGTAGGGCATAACTGGATCCATCAACACCGGCTAGTCACATGGAGAACGTGTTGTAGGTAATGCATTATATTCCTCGTAGTAGTAGAGTGCTCTCAAATGGGTATTTTATTTTGTGCATTTATCAATAGGTAATGAATGATCACCTAACTGAGTAATCAATCAGAAAACCCTCCTAGATGTTGTGGATTAGTTCATTCAACTTTTTGTAGTTGGATTAGCTGATCGACGAGGCTATTGAAGCGCATATCTATTCACAATGATACCATTAATGATTTTCTCAAGATTGCTGGAGCCAATTTTCAAGGGTCAATTGGAGAGGTTTGTAGGGGTTGCCATGGGTTAGAGAAATGAAATTTTTTCTTTGCCACAAGTGCAATCAGAGGAGTACAGGCTACGCTTAAAAATTTCAATGTTGGTTTAGCAGTCCTATTCAACAATGTATACGATTATAGCAAAAGTAGCACCAGCTGCACATTACAGTCCACAAATAGACTTTTTGTTTTTGAAGCTTCGTTTGAAACTGTAAAAGTAAAGACGCGAAAATTATTTTTGTCGTTATAAATTTTTTATTAGACTGCAAATTAATCGTTGATGAATCAAGAGCGCTCTTGTGAAGACACCCGTATGATGGTTTTTTTTGCCTTGGTGTCAGTGCCCACTGTTGTGTCTCTGGTTTGATCCTAGTATCTAGTGGTTCACTAGAGTGTGTAGGGGCATGATGAGCTGTTGTTTCTTTTCTATTTTTTTGAATTTTTTTTCCTTAATAAAAAGCTTTATTCCAAGTTTTTTAGTTTGTGACTATTCCCACTCGTTAACTGGCATAGAAACCTGGTTTTTTCTTTTTGGTTAGCATGGACTCTGGTTCTACCTGTTTCATGTTTTTTTCTTTTCATTTATACTGCCTCCAGTAACAGACCTGTAGTTCTTTTTTTGCACAGGCTTTGCTCTATTTAGACTTCATCCTTTTTATATTAACATTTTCATGCACTCTTATCTCTTTTTTTGTGCTTCAGCTCGTTGATGCATTCTTTGCATTTTTTCAATTTTCAGTGTTCTACTTTTAAACCAACGTCTCCTAATATCGATCATTGATGAATTACCTTTTTTTTTCTATGA
Source organism: Cryptosula pallasiana (assembly GCA_945261195.1). Lineage (NCBI taxonomy): Eukaryota > Metazoa > Bryozoa > Gymnolaemata > Cheilostomatida > Cryptosulidae > Cryptosula > Cryptosula pallasiana. Next base: position 39,145,705 of record OX183132.1, on the reverse strand, counting down.
AGCAGTAAGGCTCTCCTGTGTACTCCTTCAGGTCGTTGTCCTTTCTTCGCCAGTATTTTATATTTGGATCATATGCTCTTTCACACCTTTGCTATTCAGATAATGAGGTTCATAGAATATCGTTTGGTTCCTCTGGAACGCAGCATTTCTTATTATCAGTTCTCATTCTTTGAGGTGTTTAGTTATTAATCCATTTGTTGCTGATTCTCCTGCTAGTAAAACCGTGAACCGGGTGCTGTAATGTAACAAGTACTTTTTTTCCTTTCAAAGTGTTGAGGTCCGATGTAACATTTGCCATGATGGTTGAGGCAGTAGATGGGTATTTAATGGGGTTTGTGATTTTATTGTTGCACAGCACAGTATTGGTTGTGATAATGTTAATGTAGTTTACGAACGTCTGACAGAGGAAACCTGAAAAGTCTGAAAATATTTTTATAAAGCGAAAGAAAGGCGGTACTTTGTAGACAGACAGTTTTGCATGGTGATTCCAAGAATGCTAATAAGATTTTGTTGGATGCTCTACAAGTGATGCCTGTTTTTTGCAACTTGACACTAGGCCAGTTGAATAATTCTCTAACCAAAAAGTGTTTATCATGTGTTCATAAACTCACATTAAGCTTTATGCGATAAACTCCTCCCCCCCTTGCGCTGCTCGCGCATGCGCCGGATATCTGAGTGCCTTGTTGGTGAAGTACCACCAGCACCGCCGCCATAGCCATCTACGCTAGCACCCAGCCAGTTGTAGCTGCTATGCAACATCGAGCAGCTGTCCTCCACTGCAGTGTCACAGTAGTACTCTATCGCCTGCTGCTCAAATGTCCTCCCATGTCTAATGGCAGGTACATTGCTGAGATCTTTTTGATCTGTCTGCATTATTTCGTGCACCAAGTTTGTGGGATTTGTCAAATCCCTCAATCTGTAGATGGAGCCAGCTACAGAAGCTGTGATTTTGCCTTTGCGTTTGGCAGCCCATAAAAGATTGTCTGCTTGCCCTCTTGTTGCTAGTTCTATGTTACATCTAGAGCTGAAATAATGAAGGCTTTGAATGGAATGGTTACAACTGATTGTAGGAACAACTCCAACTGGAGACATTGCATTATTTTACAAGCTTTTTTTGGAGAAATATTTAGGTGTAATTTATAACTGCAGCTGCTTGTATGGTATGCCAATAGACAGTGTGAAAATGTGTATAAATATCACAATATAAATCTTTTCCAAATTTATAAGATTGTCACATTGTAATACAATAAAACACCCACCTCGTGTCCATGCGAGTGATGACTTTCACACAGCTGTTGGTCTCTGACTAAGTTTCTGTTGAGTGCTTATCTTGCGTTATCTGCTTCCAAAAGGGATCATGCGCTGTTAGCAAATCTGCTCTGGTGACATGCGGTAGCGCAGCGTCTGGAGGAAGACAACTGTATTCCAGTTGGTTATTAGCACGCACAGATTGCAAATCAGCGCTAGTTGGTTTGTCCGGATTGTGACGTACCACTTGTGGAGCCAACAGGGAGAAACTTGCTACAATGCATTCGACAGGTTTGGCGTTAACATGGCCCCACTGTCATGGTTGCTCTGTGCAAGCTAGCAAAGGTGGAATGCTAAGTCTACCGGACATGATATGATTGATGAAAGCATACAATAGTGCAACGGAATGTTTACACTTTTCTTTACCTGCAGGGCATGTGCAGTCGTAGTTTCTGACGTTAATACCTTCAATCTGTAATACTGTGGAATACCTTGCCTTTTTCATACTTGGTGAAACTCTACCTTGGTTGTAGTACAAATTGTCTTCAATGTCTACATCCATATTTTCTACTTTATTACATTTGAACAACTTGTAGCCTTGTGTATTCATGCATTTAAAGCGTCTGATAAACATTTGACACATGTGGCTAAACTGTGTCCAGTCTTGGGAGCTATCTGTCCATGCTACAGTTTTGGCAATTTCTGACAACTATTTTTATTATTCCTATAACAACAGTTATTGATTATTGGAGTATGCATACAAATTATTCATAAACACTAATAATAAATAAGAAAAGTTATCTTTCCTATAAATACATAATAATAAATAATAGCCATCGTAATGAAATAAATTATTAATGGACAGGTCTATTGAAAAGTAACATGGAAACAAGTCTGTAGATGTAGTTTTGCATCATGAATCCACAAATGGTTTCAATTTTTTTGTAGGATGCTGATTTTTCAAGTTATGCAATTTTACATCATGCCCGCCTACGAAGCCTGCAATTACGGAATGCAGTCCAGCAACCCAAATATTTTTTGTTCCATCATCCATTCATACTCATATGCAATTCGTGGTGTCATTTTATTCAATCTGGTTATTACTTGTGCTGAAAAACTATTGAACAAACCAAAAACGGTTTTGAAAAATAGCCCTCCTGTCACAGCCACAGCAAACAAAACTATTCAATTTTTTTGTAATTCTGCTCCAGCATTGCAAGTAATTGAGTCTGATGCTTAGTTTAAACGGCCGAATTTCAGCCACATTATGCAGTCGTGTTTTCTCAATACGGCACCAATTCGGCTGAATAAAGCAGTCACATTCTAGTCGAATTTCCAGCCGTAAGTGCGGCAACGGTTGCCGTAACTCCGACATAAAATTTGCCAGTCAACCATGACCACAAACAACAACGACCGCATGGCAGCCCACGAGGTAATGATTTTGTGTATTTGTGATTGTGAACGCCACACAACCATGTAATAGTAGCGGTTGTTCTTGTCATTGCTTGATGAGAGACAGCCTGCCAATCAATCAAGTGATAACAATCCACTCACGATGTCAAGTGGTCATGGTCATCTCAATAATAAGGATAATAATAAATAACAACAACAGTTAAATTATTAATGATTATAATAAATATTATTGTTATTGTTTAAATTAATGTGTAAATAATTATTATTATTTATTGTGTAAATAATTGTTATTATTTATTGTAATTATAAAAATAATAATAAATAATAATAAAACACTGCTGAGAAGAGGCCTGATCGTATAAACCAGGAGTGCTTTGCAGCCGAATCACAAAACCAACTCTCCGATCCGCCTCAACTCCTGCTGATTAAACCGGCCGGAGGTGCAGTCGGTTCTCAGCCAGATTCATAACACGACTGCCTAATGCGGCTGAAATTCGACCGTTTAAACTAAGTATCACAAACAATAATGCCAAGTTTCAAAGCTGTATCTTAATTATTGCACTGAAAATTTCACGCAGAAACTGCTAGTATATTGAAAAAAAGACCATGAGAATTCTTGATCCAAAGTTAAGCAAATATTTACCCATGTAATTACGCAAATTGAAGTGAAAATATTATTAAAAATAGGCTTCTGCTGCTTCTCAATTGGAGGGATCTTCTCTGGGAAATGGTCACCACTGTGATGGTTAGTACCACTTTACTTTATCCATTATTCAGACAATGACAGAAGAAGACAACTTCTCACCAGAAACCCGTATAATGGATAGACAAACGCCATGGACCAATATATATAGTACACCTACAGAGAGAAAGAATACGGTTCCCCCATACCCCATATAACCCGAACAGCAAACTCATTTGGAGACATGTTTGTGCCAGGCACTACCGTACCGTCCAGGGCTGCTCTCGTGACCAGCTGTAACTTTAGGTTGTTTATGACACTGGCCACTATTGTGGGAATAATGAGTGCAGACCTGTATTAATCATTATTTGTTACACCCAGTAAAGCCAATTATGGTTTGAGGCTATATTATATTCTATTGATATGAAGACCATATTATTCATACACATTCATTATTGTTGGTTTCATATCTTAGGCCGCACTTGCACTCAATTTCCAGGGACTTGCACTCAACTTCCAGGTCCGCATGCCTCATGATCTATAAATGAGAAAACTTTTGGAAGCAAAGTTTAGTTTTTGATTTTGTATTGTAGACATTGATAGCGGTATTACTTTTTAGCCATTGGACTCATACTTTTTGCATTGTGTATTTTTGTGTGTAGTGCATTGTTTTGTTTTTGTATTATTGACTTACTCTGGAATTTTTGGATTACATGCCGCTCTTCAGGATTTTGGGAAGTCAGATAAGTATATTATTCTTCTTCCAGTTTTTTTCATCCCCGATTACAGTCAACGCAGGGATTTTTCTGGATTAATAAGAGAATATTTGAATGAGTATTTAACAGTCTTCGTATTGTCTAAGAGTAAGAGCAGAAGTAATCTTGGAGTTTTAAAATAGAAGTTGTCTGTTTCTGGAGGAGATTACCCAGAGGGCTAATTGATCTTGCAACTTGATCTTGAGCCGAAGTTGTCTATCCCTGCAGTTTATTAATTAAGGTTGTGAAATAGTTTGAATAAGAGTTGTCTACCCTCACTTAGACCATTTGACAATCAAGCAATTCGCAATTTGGACATATATTTAGCAGCATATTTAACATTATCAGGCAATCACTAATATACCCTACTGTATCCACCAAAAAAACGTGCTAAAAGAAGTTTTGATGTCCTAAATGCAGATCTAAGAAACCTATACTCACGTGCTATTGCAGTAGCAAGACAAGTAGTGGCTAATGGGAGAACCCATCCTAGACAAAAAAAATTGTAAGGGTGATCTATGGAACAAGGTGCATGACTCTGCAAAAAATGCAGTTGATACACCATTGAATTTAGACCAAGAACAACCTCCAGAAATGGCTGACAGAATACAGGCAATATATGATGGCCTTGATTAGTACTATAGAAATAACTCACCAGTAGATGACACTAAGGTAGTTGTCCCTACAACACTCCTTAATGCAATGCCTAGAGCAACGACAACCAGGTATTGCCAAGCCTTGGGTACAGGTAACAATGTGCCTAATGAGTTGGGTGCTAGATACTATGCAATTCAGGATGTTAAAGACCCTAATGAGCCAAGAAGATATCATGTGCCACCCACTGATGTTAAGCCTACTGATGATGATGATGATGTTGATACTGCTGGGTCTCTGTCTAGACGTAGGAGGTCTGTCATTGCCCAGGAACCTGCTGTTGCTAAAATGCTGATGGCAACCCTGGTAAACAAAAATGCTGCAGATGAGGTTCTTTTGCTATCACGTGTAGGTCTTGGTAAAACTAGAGTTTTGAACCTCCACTATGGTTGATACCATGATGGCACTAAAAGGGGATGCTGTGTTACAAAAAGTGGGGCCAGCAAAGGGTGTGGACCCACAGCTGGTTAAAATACAAAATGATCTGGCAATTGGAAAAAAATTGAGGGTGCAATCAGCAACTTTCAGCACCCAAACAAAAACATTATTGACAGCCTAAAACAACTAGACCTTACACCAAAGAAAAAGTCTGAGCATCTCAATGATCAAGGGCTTATAGAGCTCAACAAAATAATATCAGGTGGTGGTGAAAGTGATGTTGTTTTGGTAACACGGCTGTATAGTAAACTAGTTGGGGATATATCCAACCACTTTACTGGTTATCCACATCTTGATATGTTACAAAGAGTGTTCAAGATAGTCTTTACTGACCAAGCTAAACCTGCAAAGAGGGATGTTACAGAGGTATTTGCCCAAGCAGATGGTACTATGTTTAACTCTTTCAACGTCATCCGCTTCGACCAATAAATTACCTCAGCATTCACCCGCTTTTTGCAAAAAAAGTTCAATTTTCAAAATTTTATTAAAATTTGCCTATATATGATATGGTAACAACTTTATGCTCATGAATCAGCATTCTCTTTTCTCTTAGGAGAATTAATATCATATTGATTCCACCAGTCTAAACCATTTTTATTATTTTTTTAGTTCGGAGACCATTTTTTAGTAATGACCTCAACAGATCAACCAATTACAAAAAAAAATAACACACTAAACGTGAAACTGATAGCACTACAGAAAAGAGGACAAAATTTTGATAAGACTAGCCAAATTTGAAGCAAAAATATGCAAGAAAAGTGTTAGAACACTGCAACAACAATTGGACACTTGTTGCACAAATGACCGAAAATTTCGGAAATTTTTATTTCTGAAAATAATTATTTTTATTACAGGCAAAAATAAAGCTCTCATTGGTGCACGAATGAACTAGAAACATTTAGAGCTACATTTTGATGTAAAGAACAACATCAGTCAACAACTTTACAAAAATAATAAAAAATTATTAAAATTAATTATTTATTATCAATGCCGTATCTAAATAATTAATTTCTAGCTTACTAACCTTCAATTCCATTATCAGAGAGCTCAAACAAGCTAAGATATTTATAAACTAACTAAACCAGAAGAAGAAAACAATGTGCTTGCTCCTTTCCAAAAAAAATTTGCCCATCATTATCAAAATAAATCCGAAATTTAAAACAGGAAGTGAGGGGTTAAGGATATTTGGAACTGTTTCCGTTTAGAACGTCGTACAGTCTTCAAACAAAGACCAGAAAATAGGCAATTGTCTGCTCTACACGATGGTATAAAAATTATCTATGTGAGTCTACACAAACGTTTGCAAAACGTTCCGAAAACCGGACAAATAAAATCACGAGCAATGCTCGTGAAAGATGAATTGGACGATAACTCCGCAACGAGCATTGCTCGATGTGGAATGACTAAGAGTTAAGGCACTACACAAGAACTATCCTGGCTCTAAGCAATCCAGCACTGCTACAGAGTACTTCAAAAACTCTGTACATCTGTGGTCACAACTTCTCTGGGTTGTTATCATAGAAAACCAATCAACGCGTGCTCAGTTGGCAGCATATCTCACTAAACGCCCCTACCAATGGATAAAAATGAACTATCAGGAATTTTCTGCTAATCAGAGTATTCTTATGGGTTATACACTTTGGATATTTGAGGGCACAAAATATCAAAACCAGGCTTTTATGTATATGGCAGCAATGATCTATCATATCCCAGTTGACTGGAACATGGTTGTATCAGACAATGTTCCTGAGAACAAGTATTTTTCATTGCCTGAGAAATATTTTATGAAGGAGCTGGGAAGATATAACCATGTTTAAATTACAGGATAATGCCACCAAAGACCCCAAGAAAACTACCAAAGAGGAAACAACATGTGAATCCACAGGATGTTCAACAGGCAATCAAAGCACGCAAACAACTTTCTTGGACACCTCCTACCCACACCCCCTCAATCAGCCAAAAGATTACAAAATTCTTCAAGCAGAGAAAAAAGACAGGCACCAAGACAACTGGATGCAGTTGATGGTGATGGAGATGCTGCTGCAAATTACAATTTTGTAGATCCAACAGATGCAGACAAAACAAGATGTTGATGTTGTGGATATTACTGATCCCAGTGAGGAGGATTGGTGGTCATGGTTAAATACAGATGGAGAGTACCAGATTACCTTTAATCAAACTGCAGGTGCCAGTGACAGTTCAGATAAGTGGGTTAATGAAATTGACAAGGATGGGTGGACAGTGGGAGGGACAAACAGGGTCTTAAACTACTGTGCATTTGGAGTGGGCCTCCCCCCTCTTGGTAATGCTCAATATGTTCCTATTACGAAAACTATTGATGGTGTTACAGTTACTGAGCTTCATGTTGTGCAACCATTTTGGGCTGTTACAAAGCTAACATGGAAGGATCACACACTTAGGTCTTCCCCACTTTGCACTGAGGGAGAAAAGATATTTAAAGCTAACTGTGCAGTTGATCTTGATGGAAGGTGTGTGTACGTTATGTTGCTGTGTATGGTTCTAGGTGTCCTGTATACAAAAAACGTTCACCAACCAGTGATGTGGCAAATCTAGTTGACCCTGATGATGAGGTTTGGGGAGGACTTGACCAGCATGCAGGGTCAAGTAGAACAGCATGGAATAATGAGGCAATGTCTAGTAGGCAGTTTCAAACCATGATGCCACACTTTCAATACATGGATGACCCACGTCTTAACATGGATTACTATTACCATCAAGGTCATGTTGGAGATGGTTGGCCTCCTTGGCAGTTTTCCATGACACCAAGGGCAAGTAATATCAGTGGCAGACCTGTGATATGTTACAATAACGTTTTGGGAATGGATACCATGATTTTATCTGGTTGTTATGGTGGAAAAACAGCTGATTCAGCCAGCTATGTTATAACAGGCATCAACAGTTATACTGCATCATTTAAAGGGATAGTCAACAGAGAAAACTAAATTTTGATACAAACTTTGAATAGCAGTAACAATAAATATGGGAGTATCTTTGTTGTTTTTAACATTTTAGTTTGTGAGATTTAAGGGAAAATGCGAAATCGCATTTTGGATATCGGCAATACATTCCTTGGTTCGTCACCGGGATTGGCGTACACCCCAAACGCATTCATATCCTTATATGATTGAATTGTCATAATTGTCAAGCTATCATTTTCCAGTGTTGTTACACCCTTAGTTTCCCCAATTCACGTATTTTTGCTTTGTGGACTACTAAAAAAACATTGAAATATTAAATATTTTTAGTTATTAGGGGCCATTCATTGCTGAAACCGTAATAATTAATTTTTTTGCCAGTTATTTTTATAAAATTATAATTAATAATAATAATATTTAGTATTTTAGTAGTATTATTCTTATAATAATATTACTAAATAAAAAAATGCTAATAATATTTTTGATATTTTTATTTCATAATCATAACAACATCATACATAATACCAATAGATATGCAATAATAGCGCTTATTATTATTAATAATGATCGATGATAGGAGAAGTTGTCCGTGATAATTATTGTCATCGCTGATCACTGATATAGCCTACTGTGAAATAGCCACAATGCTGATAAGTATCTGTGTAATAATGACGAGGCGTGCAAGCCGGTCCCGTCATATTAGGGGGTCACTCACAGTCGCGCTCCAGCAGTGGTGGTTTACTAATGTCGCACAAGTTGAATGCACGCTATGTCTGTGCGGGGTGTACCCTCGTTATAGACAACAATGTAACGAGTCTTTGGCGATATTTCTAACAGCGCGAAATTCAAAGTAGATTTGTGCAAACTGGACAGTTTTATACTGCTATTTTTATACTTTTGGAAAGTTTTACAATAAAATTTGGTCCCCTATTGGGAAAATCACTGTCTTTTGGTAGCTTATGTATTAAATTAGTGCTACCTAACCATTCCAATATCAAATAAACTAGCATAAAAAAATGTCACTTTTGGCTTTCTCTGTTGACTATCCCTTTAAGCCTGTTGTGGTAGATATTACAGAGAGGTTAAGAGAGTCTTTAGACACAAAGAAGGAGATGGCCAAGTTTTTACCTGCAATGTGGCTACCCGGTGATTCAACACATTTGCAAGAGGTGGTAAGCATACAAGCAAAGACCAGCCCTGTACTGGACTCAATGGTTGGTGGATCTGGTACTGGCACATATGGTGCTGGTGATAAATTTGGACCAGACTTTGCTAAGGCAAAGGCCCAGGGCAGAATAGCATTTGACTGAAAGGTTGCTAAGGCTGCACAAGATGCGAAGCTGGCTGAGGATACCACAGATGGGCCAAGAACAGACACTCAGGATACCGAGGAGGTCAAAGGTACTGGTGTGGTTGATGAAGGTGCTGTTTATGGTGCTGACAGATCTAGTGTAAATACATACCTGAGTAGTAACTCCGTTAATGACCATGCACAGTCCCAGGATGTTTGGCAGAGGGTCAGAAAGGACTTGAGTACATATTGTACTAGAAGAAGGAGGGGTTTGTGTCTTGCAGATGCAAACAATTTGTTTTTAGAGGGACATATACCTGCTGGTGTTTTTTCAAGTGATTTAATGACATTTGCCTCATAGATGATGTAATAGTTTTTTTTGTGTTCTGTAGATTAGCCTGTAGCTTTATTAGTGTTGTTACTAATCATATTTCATTTCTTTTTTAGTGTAGATTTTTTTTCAACAATAGTTAGGTTATTCGTCTAGGCATATTAGTCGTTTAGTAGAATAGTGTAGCGTAGCTGTAAAATTTGCTTAATAGGTCATTTAATAATTTTTTTTTGACTGTGGGGCAGTCTGCAGCTTTATTAGTGTGTTTACTTATAATATTACCTTCTTCAGGTAGTTTAGATTTTTTTTTCCAACTGTTAATAACATTCATATCACCGGCCGCCTGGGCAATATAACCTATTTATGGACAATAGGTCTAACATTTGCTCAATAAGGTAGTAGTGCAGTAGTTGTCATATTTTATTACCACTTATAATAAAATTACAAAAAATGTAAAATATAAATGATAATAAAACAGAAAATAACACTTTAGAGTGTTACAAACTTGCCAATCTTTTGGTGTTTGCTGCCAGGCAACTTAGGTGGTTTAGTCGGTTTGAGTCGTAGTAGTTCTTTGTTAACCCTGTACTGGGCATGTAGTAGTAATGCCTTAAGTCCCCTTTTACCATGAAACCTTGCAGTGTAATGACCACTATCAGTATCATTTAGTGCTAACATCCACCCACTCATTCTGTACCAAAAAAACCTAGGGTCGTCAATTTTTTCAATGGCAGTCGTGAGGTTGCAGGTAATCCTAAATGGATTAGAAAACTCCCTTGTTTTTAGTCTGGAACAGAGGTTGCCAGTGTGTTCTTTGGGATGGTAGTTTGTGGTAATCATCAATGGAGGCATCTTGGTGACTATTGGGTTTTTGTTCTTTGCCTCAACCTGCTTGTCTCCACCATCAAGAGATGTTCTCAAGGTCTTGTCCAGGATCTTCCAGTGGTCCTTGTTGACATCATCCACTATGATGCATCTTGGTTTATCATCAAGGTCAGCAAGAGATGCGTTATGGTGTCGTACCTTCCAAGTGATTTGGCCATCAGTGTTGCAACAGGTGATTTGTAACACTGTGGGCCACCAATGAAACACAATGCATTTACCCTAAAGCTTGCTTCTATCAAAACCTCATATTCTTTGGCAACACCCTGAAACTCTCGGATGATACTACAAAGGTTAGTATGTGGTGTGACCTCCTTGCAACACACAGCAAGTACCAACAAAAACAGGTCGAGTTGTGGGGTGCTGATGTGTACCAATTTTGATTGTCGCTTGTAATCCTCGATGATAGCAAGTGAGCAGGCCTCCATAAACTCAAGATAAGAGCAGACCTTGCCAAGGTGTTCCTGTCCCTGGATAGTACCGTCTTCATTTGTGTGAGCATAATATCGTTTGGGCCTTCTCAATTCAAAGTTTCCACCATCAAAGTCAATGTAGGTCTCTGCATCATAGATCGCCCTTTGGTCCCTGTCCATTGTTGGTAGATGTCTCCTCCACTCAGGGTGATTAGTGGGCCTTCATCTTTGTCAGCCACCACATCTTCTGAATCCATCTTTAGCACGTTCTTGTGTCTTTCAAAGCAGTGTTTATCAAGGAATTTTGCTGCAGGAATAGTCCTACATCCATGGATAAACGTAAACATGCTAAAGACCATTCCCATGCTGTATGCCTGCCCAACCTTTGCTATTGCTCTTGCTAGGCCCATTTCTTGTATTCACCATTGTCAGGTACATCATGCATCTTGTGGTATCTCTTCATGGCCCTAGACCTGGCATTATCAATAATAATTTGCACCCCATTACACGATTTGATTCTCCTAAAGCCCCAATGGAGTTCCTTGTTCATGGCCTCCCTGCTCCACCTATCCAATTCTTTCCACTCATAGTCATCCTGCATCTTCAAATCCTCAAGAATATCCTCCATGTCATCATTGCATGTAGTACACTGGGGGGTGCATTTGGTGAGGCCAAACCGGTCGATGAGGAAGTCGATTGTTGCATCAGACACAGATTGGGATGGATTCTGTTCCTTCATCCTGAGCAACCAATTCTTTAGGATGTCTGTAGGTGTGTCCTTCTGATCACCATCTGCCCCAACCCTGTCCTGCCCTGTGATCACCTTTATAAATATGGAGTCCACAGCCCTCATGTCAAGTGAATATGCCCCGTTTACCCCCTCAATCGCATTAACTGACTTCTCATAGTTTTCACAGCTGTCAACCAGTTTACTCATGGTAGCCCTAGATGTCAGTTCTGCAATGGTGATAGTCAAAAACACATTTCCATCTTTTAGTACATGCGGATGTGTTGTTGGTGTGATGTCAGTACCATGCTGTGTCATAAATGGTATTTTATGTCTGCCATCACTGGCTGGTATGACAAAGTCGGCAATGTCATAGTCAGTCTTGTTGCTGTCTTCAACCTCAGTATTCCTGTGATGACGTGTGATGACTTGTGATGGCTTGTAACATTAGACTTATATCAATTATTCAGAATATGACAGAAGAAAACAACTTCTCACCAGAAACCCGTACAAGGAATTGACAAACATTATGGACCCATGTATATAACACACCGACAAAGAAAAAGAAGAAGGCCCCCCCATCTAACCCGAACAGTAAACTCAATTGGAGACATGTTGGTGCCAGGCACTACCGTACCGTCCAGGGCTGCTCTCGGGACCAGCTGTAACTTTAGGCTTGTATGACACTGACCACTATTATGGGAATAATGAGTGCAAACCTGTATTAATCATTTTATGTTACTCACCCAGTGGTAGAAAACCCGGCAACTCCTCAAGTCAGTGTGCATTTTCCTGCATTTAATCCATATTTATACTCCTAGTAGTTGTTGTTGTTGTTAGAGTAATTTTTAATATTTTTTAGATATTCACGTTATCAATCACTGATAAGTAATTACCCTGTAGTTATATTGACAATGATGTATTGAAAATTTGTGCCACTTTTCTTCTACTGAATAAGCAAGAAAGTGTCATGGCCGAAGGCAATTATGATATATCACGTGTCTGAAAGCTAAAGGGAAATTGATTAGAGACAGGAGATGACAAATGATTAAAGGACGAACAGAGCGGCCAACTCCAAAATGGAACAGACAGTCGAGCCAAGACACCTAATTTAGCCACCCCATGTTTGACATAAGAGAGAATACAGGTACAAAAAGTTGTTGAAATATATTTGTGGGTAACTTAGATAAAATAGAGATCAAGTGGTGATATGTAGGAACGAAAACGTAAGGTTAGAGTAAGGTGTGGCTACTGCCTCCGTTGCCACCAGTTTTTGGCTGCCAGAACCAGTATGGCCGCCGTGGCAAGACCGGCGGCAAGTAATAGCACTTTGTTTTCATTCCGTTCGCTGACATAGAACGATAGTCTGAATTCCCCTGCACAAAAAAAAAATAAAAGAAAAGAGAGCAACTGACGAAATACATACGGATTCAGAGATCATAAACACCAGTGTTAAGAATGCCAAAGGACGCTCACCACAAGCAAACTCAAATCGGCCGTCTGAGCTGGGCATCGCGAGGTTTGGAAGAGGTAATACTACAACAACGGTCGAGATTAATTTTAGGGAAGTGCAGACCGTATGTATATGCTATGCGAAATAATGTGTGAATATTACTTACTGATTTGAGTCAAAGGTGGAGTGAAGCGCAAAAAACAGAGACAAGTAGAAAATCCTACAACAAGGAGCGATGTAGACGTGGAGGACAGCCAGAAAATAAGGAAGAGAAACAAGAGACAAAAGTTTGGTACAGAACTGACAATATATGACCAAGCAAGGTACAATTCAGTGAATAAATGATACTTACTGGCAGAAAGGTGACTTGTTGTCCCAAGGTGTGAAACAGCAATGAACACATGGTTATATGTGGTGAGAGCTATTCAGAGAGATACATGTAGAAATGCGTCTGGCGTTTGGTGATCACCTTTGACCCGAGGACAGCATCAATTGAACTATACAATGAGACCCTTACTCGTGCCTAATTTTAATGTTGTTGTTGAATATGAACTCATGTTATTCCAGGTGTTTACTTTGCAGCCAAGCCAAGTTATCACATGTGAAGATATTTTTAATTTATGTGAGGTTTGAAGTATCCATCAAATTTGACCTAGGTTGAGTACACCAAAATTGTGGGAAAGAAATGGTCCATTGGCTAGGAAGACCATATATCGGGAGGCTAACTCAGACCCAACTGTCAATAACAAAATTTATTTACACTGAAATTATTAGATGAAATTATTTGTGTAAAATTGCCAAAACAAAATTAGTAAAATTGTTGGAAAAATTTATGGGAAGGGAGAAAGGTACCAGTTGGATAGCATTTAGATGGAACTTAGATGTAAGACAGAACACATTGCTGGGAAGACTATTCATACCACCTGCTACAGGGAGCTGCAACCATGACAAACCATTGGATCAAGAAAGGGGGGGGGGTGTGATACTATACACCCCCTGACGGTAATTATCACTATGCGCCTATCTTCAAACCAAGCAGCAACACCACTTCGAATACCATCTTATAATGCCAACAACTTTGATGCTCGTGCCTCAGATTTCCATTTTCAGAGTGATATTACCAACCCCAACGTCACAACAATGGGACCACTACATGACATAGAAGTGAACATACCCAGAGGCATTACCAGTAACCATGTTGGACCCCACCACTGATCTACCTACATCAACAGCCCGTGAAATAAAAGATAAGTTGACACAACCAAAGTTGAATACAAAGGATTGTTGTTTGTGTATCACTTGGATAATTTTGGAACCATGCCAGAATTCACACTGTTACACGTATTATTCGTTTGTACATTTATTTTGGGTTTACAAGAGCCTACATGAAATATGACAGTTTTTCTTTTGCTATTTTGAATCCACTATATATATTTTTTTTTAGATATGTTGTAAAAAGTGCAGCTGGACCCACAGACCAGTCCGAAACGCATCGGGAGGTTCTGCATGAACATGTCTCCACCCCTCAACCATAATCAGGAAACGCAGAAACAGACATTCACTTCCTGAACATAGATATGACAACTTAATCGCTTCACACCCCGTCCCTGGAGTTAATTTATCCCTTTGTAAGAGGGGGACGTGTGATGACGTGTGATGAATTGTGATGGCTTGTGCTATATGACTTATATCAATTATTCAGATTATGACAGAAGAGGACAACTTCTCACTAGAAACCCGGACAAGGAATAGACAAACATTATGGACCCATGTATATAGCACACCGACAAAGAAAAAGAAGGCTCCCCATACCCCATATAACCCGAACAGTAAACTCAATCGGAGACATGTTTGTGCCAGGCACTACCGTACCGTCCAGGGCTGCTCTCGTGACCAGCTGTAACTTTAGGCTTGTATGACACTGACCACTATTATGAGAATAATGAGTGCAAACCTGTTTTGACCGTTTTATGTTACACCCAGTAAAGTGAATTATGGTTTAAGACTATATTAGATTCTACTGGTATGAAGACCATATTATTCTATATATGCATTATTTTTGGTTTTATCTTCCGCTGGACTTTGCACTCAACTTCCAGGGATTTGCACTCAACTTCCAGATCCGCATGCTTACTGATCTATAAATTAGAAAACTTCTGCAAGCAAAGTTCAGTTTTTGTTTAGTTGTTAATCTTGTATGTTAACCAGTGGCAGTTTTGTTTTTGTATTACAGACATTAGTGGTATTACTTTTTAGCCATTGGACTTATACTTTTTGCTTTGTGTATTATTTTTGTGTGGTGTATTGCTTTTGTATCATCGTCTTACTCTGGATTTTTGGATTACATACCGCTCTTAAGGATTTTTGGGAAATCAGACAAGTATTATTATTCTCTTTCCAGTTTTTTCATCCCTGACTGCACTCAACGCAGGGATTTTTCTGGATTAATAAAAGGATATTTTGAATGAGTATTTAACAGTCTTTGTATTGTCTAAGAGTAAGAGCAGAAGTAATCTTGGAGTTTTAAAAATAGAAGTTGTCTGTATCTGGAGGAGATTTCCCAGAAGGCTAATTGAACTTGTAAATTGATCTTAAGCAGAAGTTGTCTGTCCCTGCAGTTGGTTAATTTAAAGTTGTGAACTAGTTTGAATAAGAGTTGTCTACCCTTGGACCATTCTGAGAATCAAGCGATTCACAATTTGGACAAATACTGTTAAATATGCTGTTAAAATATCAGGCAATTACTAATATACCCTACTGGACAAGTTGTGCTAGTAGAGGTGTATTACACTATACATCAGTATAAAAAAATCTCCAACAGTGTGCAATAGAACAATCTTTTTTCCATAAAACTTGTATCAGATTTTGTTTCAAAAATTGTTGAAGTTTGTCGCTCGCAGATCATACTGCAGACCGATAGACATGTAGCATGAACCACAAATGTTTCAAATCAACTACATCCGCGTGACAAACACCAGCAGTGAACTCAGACCTATACCACAATTCCTTAGGGTGAGAAACCCCCGGATTATGTATATGTGTGGTAGTACAAATGAGCTAACCTAGAATGAGAAGTACACTACTGCAACCCTACTAGCACCACTTCCATGTCATCTCCCAAGAGGCAGGTGCAACATGACGTCCTTACCATTTTTTTTATTGTGGAGGTTCACCAACAGTCACTGCCATTGAATGTGACTGATAACTAACTGTGCAAACTACTTGAAATTTAGTTAGAATTTAGAATGAACAGGCAGTGACCGTAGTCCTATACCACACTACCCAGGGATTGTAACCCAGTTGGGGAACACACACACACATATTACAAGTACTACAATTACATACATAATACGGTACATACTACGACTTACTACTACAACTTAGCGTTGTTCATTGGGCACTGTGAGGCATTAACGCGTTATCACAGTGACACCAATGACAACATATCTAGTACTACAACAGCACATACGATATATGATATGTTACTTTTTACACTTACAGCGATACCTACTACAGTACATACTACGACTTCCTACTACAACTTCGCGTTGTTCATTGGGCACTGTGCGGCATTAACGCGTTATCACAGTGACACCAATGACAACATTACTAGTACTACAACAACACATACGATATATGATACGTTACTTTTTACACTTAAAGCGATACTTACTGCAGTACATGCTACAATCTACTACCACAACTTGGCGTTGTTCTTTGGGCACTTTGCGGCATCAACGTGTTTTCACAGTGACACCAATGACAACATATCTAGTACTACAACAAGACACACATACAATAGGTCCAGTACCAGAAAGATATAGTTACACAGAGTATTCATTCACACCACGCATACGAACAGACATACTCGCCAGCAGCAGTCGCAAAACTATAACTAGGGTGGAGAAACCTTATATACTAAAAACGGTGGGAAAAAGAAAAACACATTTTGGAATAAATAAAAAAGAATAAAATGGAGAGAAGAATAATTACTACGTGTTATTAGCATTGTTATTATTGTGGAGCTGGCTCTGCGGTATCTCTCTACGAGCGTGATGCCGGTGATACTTTCTGAAACAAGTATCAATACACAAAGCAACTCTGCACTCTAAACACTCGTAGGAGCTCTGCTTTCTAGCGGTTGTAGAACCACCTGGCAAAGGTTTTTCAGAGCATTGAACACATCTAGGAGTTGGGTGCTTCTTCTTAGCTGTAGGGGGGATCTTACTTGGAAAGCGATCACCTGAACCTAAGCCTCTGGTTCTCACCAGGTCTTGTGTAGCCGGATATGACCGAACGTCATGTACAGAAGGTACATCTTTACCAGCTAATCCCTCAGAAACGACAGCCATGAATTCAAGGAGTGCCATTTTATCATTGGAATGGCAAATATTGTAGTAATTTTGTGCTTGAATTATACCCATTTGAAAAAGTTGAAGAAACAATTTCTTCCACCATTTCAGTCTCGCGCGCAAATGGGTAGTAGGCAGCTAATGGGTCATGTTTTACCACACCACACTTGTTTATGTTATACTCGCACACTGCTGAAGGCTTCAAAGTCTGGTGGGTGGTTTGGCGTTGTCTATGAGTGTCAGTATCTATCATTGCGCAGTTATGAACAGTCGATACCATATGAATCTCCTTTTTGTCTCTCCACATAGTAGCTAATATTCCATTACTCTTTTTATTGATGGCCTCGCTTCTCTTCAAAGTGGCATACCTAAACTCCCTAGGCTAAGCTTTACGATTTTTCATTGCTGTCCCTACTGCATGAATATCCTGGCCGAGCAATTTTTTGAAAAGATCTGAGGAGCAATATCGTCCGTCCATATGAAGCTTATGATTTTTACTTAGAAACTCCCTGGTGAGTCGTTGCACAAGCACATTTACTGTGTTATCCCCTTGGCCAGAGTAAGTTTCAAAACTAACAATAGCACCAGTTGCAGAATCACACAGCATTTCAATTCTAAATCCATATATATGGGGTTTTAGTTTTAGGTACACTTTGAAATGCACTCTACCTTTGTAGGGACACAAAGCTTCATCTAAAGTCAATTTACATCCAGGTATAAAATTCTCATGTTTTTTTTCAAAAGTTCATACATAGGAGCAATTTTGAAGAGACGATCGAAGCCATCATCACCATACTTAGCTTGTTTAGTATTGTCAATCAAATGTATCTAAGAATGTAAAAGAATCATGCTTGCTCAATCCAATGATCTGTGCGTAGGATGTGTGGAAGAAGCCTCTTGTGGAGAAGTATGTACAGATGGTAGGTTTATGAACAGCACACATGTGCATGACGAGTGAGAAGAATTTGTATAGACATGTGAGGGTGACAGATTTTTGTTTTCTATAGTGTGGAGGAACATTGGATTGAGTAGCATAGCGGTTCGTTTCGGTAACAAGGTTTCAAAAAAAACTTTTGTCAAAAATGTATCTGAAACAGTCCGTAGGTGTCGGGTCTATTCCAATAAGTCTGTGGTTTAGTTGGGGCTCTGCTGGCCCGGTAAAATCAGGCACATCAACCACTTCACTTTCCACGGCGTCCACCCACATCCACTCGCCATCATCATCATTCGCTCCCCTGTCATTTCCAACTTGCCCTCTTCTACGCCCACCACCTCTTCCAAGTCCACCACCACGGCTTCGTCCACCACGGCCTCGTCCACCACCACGGCTTCGTCCACCACGGCCTCGTCCACCACCTCCTCGTCTCACATCTCTCTCATCAGCACTTCTGTCATCACTACTTTCACTATCACTTCTCTCATACTTATCTCCATAGACATCACTTTCAGCTTCACCTCTCTCAACATTACTACTTCCAGCTTCACCTTTCTCAACATGACTACTTCCAGCGTAACCAATCACATCATCACCACTTCCAGCTTCACCTCTCTCAACATTACCACTTCTAGCTTCACCTCTCTCAACATTACCGCTTCTAGCTTTACCTCTCTCAACATTACCACTTCCAGCTTCACCTCTCTCAACATTACCACTTCCAGCTTCACCTCTCTCAACATTAACACTTCTAGCTTCACCTCTCTCAACATTACCACTTCCAGCTTCACCTCTCTCAACATTACCACTTCCAGCTTCACCTCTCTCAACATTACCACTTCTAGCTTTACCTCTCTCAACATTACTACTTCCAGCTTCACCTCTCTCAACATTACCACTTCCAGCTTCACCTCTCTCAACATTACCACTTATAGCTTTACCTCTCTCAACATTACTACTTCCAGCTTCACCTCTCTCAACATTACCACTTCTAGCTTTACCTCTCTCATTTTCACCTCTCTCATTTTCACCAGCCTCTTGACAAATCCCACTTTCTCCTCTACCCCGCTTCGCTGCACTAGAACCACCTAGTCCACGAGCTCTCTTCGATGGTCTCATCACTCTCACTACACTCTTACTCTCATCATGACTCACACCGGAAGAACTATTACCAGCAACACTCTTACCAATCACACTCTTACCAACAACACTCTTACCAATCACACTCTTACCAACCACAGACCGTCCTCTCCTTGTTGGCAGCACAAAATCCGGATCTTCATCACTGTCGTCAATCACCTCATCATCACCCTCTTTGCCTTCTACATTGCTCCCTCTCTCCGAACTTGCTATAACACAGATCAAAAATATTTTAGTGGATGTATGCTCACGAATGTCTTGGGAAGTTTTTGTAAAAACTACCTAGTATTATTCAGTCTCAGCTGAGATGCTTGCAAAGCACTAGTCACATAGCATCAACCAGACTGTAGTCACAGAATAAAGCTGTTGATACATGTTAGCTAAACCAGAAAGTTGAAGCCACTCGACAACACAGTCACAAAACAGGAATTTTGATTTGCATTGTTGTTGGTCATTATGCAAAAAAGTAGTATGTTCAACTACACACACACACACAAACATGCTACAATGTGAATAATAAACAGGATTTGCAGGATGAAAAGGAAAATTCATTGTAACAGTGATCTGCGGTCAAGCGAGCGAAACCAGGAAGTTGGCATAGCAACTACTTGACAACACCACCACAATGACATGAACCTTCTTTACTCACAATGTAACCAGCAACATAAGAACAGCTTACTGAGTTCTCACAGGAAAAAAAAATGTATATCAGCAAAAGAACCAAAAAATAATGCCAAGGAGCTATAAATAATAAATAATTATTATGGAAATCAAAAAAATAAATCCATTGTCTTAGCACAAACAATCAAGCGTAAACACAGGGATGTGCTATAATCTGTCTAATAAATAATAATAGCTGACAGTTCTGAAGTGATATGACCTAAACCAGGAAGTTGGCATAGCAACCAGTTGACAACACCATCACAATGACCTGAACTTTAGTTATGTCGTCAATAACTTCATAAAACAGATTTACTGAGTTCTCGCAGTAAAAAACAATGACTTTGATAAATTTTAGCTATAAAACCTGAAAACCTTTTGCCCAAAACGATTGAAAAAATTATTTAGTGTCGAGGTGAAAAAAAATAGTTATTCGTTTCTAAATAATAATCATTTATACACAGTTTTAGTGCTTATTCACCATCACTCTCACTTCCAGAAGAACCAGCTGCACTCAAATCATCAGCAAACACCTCATTTATAACAGTCTTTATCAACAAAGGCTTTCTGAGACTCCATAATGTTGTGCAAATAAACGTCTTGTCTTCATAAGAGAACAAAGAAGAATGCTCGATTGCGCGGGCATTGCTCGGCTATAGACTGATCAAATTCACATGAAAAAAAAATCAAAATGTAGAGAAGAAAGAGATCTACACGATGATATAAAAAGGATCGCTATAAGACTAAAACTCATGACAGGAAAAAATCGCAAATTCGGACTATGCATCTCGCAGGATGTGTTGTCAGGATAATGGAGGGCTGTCAGGGTAATGGAGGGCTGACAACTCCTGGCGATTTATTTTGTCAACAATATTTATGAAGTTAAGCGTAGGAACAAATTGTGGCAAATCAAAATGCCATACTGGAGCATGAGCACAATCAAGATGAGAAACGGGTTGCAGGCAAGAAGAAAAGAAAAACTTTCTCTCCCAAACAATTTGTAGGACTGTTTGTCTTCTCATTCTAAACCTAGAGGCTCTAACAAAGCAGCCCCAACAGCTTTCTTGTTGACTCAGTGCTCTGCTGCCCATCAGGTGACAAGTTTCTTTCCCTCTCCCCAAAAAGTTATACACAAATAGTAGTGAGCAGCATTGGCACATAGGGCATTAGACTTAGTGTGCAAAGTCAATCTCATTGCTTTGACAAAATGTTGTTTTAACCTGGAACTTGAAACTATATGTAGCTTTGTCCGTTAGGTTTTTGCATCAGGTAACCTTTTTGTAGACAACATAATTTGTACAATGGTCAGTCAGGCAATCTTTTGCTAAACATTCCTCGATTGTTTGTCAACGTTTCTTTGCTAAACAATTTCATTCAAAAATTTATACCAAATGTAAGATTATTTATGAATCATGTTGCATATATACATAGTTTCACTTGTTTCTTGTCAATATACAGAAATTGGATTATAGATAATTCAATTCATTCAATGGAAAAGATCAACCATTGTTGCATACTATTCTGATAGAATGCATATACTTTTAATAGAAGTCCATTTAATCAAAGAGCATTCATATGTGTAGTGTGATATCACTATGCACCTACCAGTTCAATTTCTCTGCCATACATAGTAAAACACAAATCCTCCACAAGCATGGCACTTTTTCAATATTAATATCTTTGTAGTAATTAAAGGCAAATAAATGCCACTGAAAATGGTAAGTTTATTGTAAAGAGCAGGTACTTCAACTGTTGCTGTATCTCACCAACGATATATCCAGCTTAATAACGTTAGGAGAGCTATCAGTGGATCTTAGTGACACAAAGCAATTTTTTTCAATGCTTGTTTTCAATTTCAACAGACGTTAGAGAAATTGATTGAATTCCTTATGGGAGTGTGTAAATGAAACCAGAACTACTAGGAGTGTGTAAATGGAACCAGAACTACACAGCGCAAGTTTTGAAGTTTAAGCAGACGCATTTTTGGTTGATTATAAATTGCCTAAGTGTGTACCTCAGCTAATTAGACGATGCTTCAACCTCTTTCGAATAGTGTTATTTTTATGGTCCTGGTATTATAAGGGAGTTTTGTTTGAGCTTTTCACAATGGTGCAAAACTGAACTAAGATTTTTCTGAGTGCGTTCGATCAAACAAATATTTAGACAGTAGATAATGGGATAGAGGCTACAGTCTTATTCATTGTGGAAATCCCAACATAGATAAGGCTCTGCAAAGAGGGTTGTTGGCCTTTTCGGGTCTGTGCATGAGATTAGAAAGTTCATTAGGCTGTCCTGGGGGATTACAAATGTATTATCCGGCTGACTGATTAGCTATATCTCCTTTATACACCAAACACAGGCTTATCTCACACAGGTATCTTCAAGCAAAAAAATCAGTGCTTTTATACTGTGATGTCACCTTTTTTGTCTCATTTTTTAAGCAGTCTGCTTTTATTTGCGAACAGTGAAGAGTTATCTTCTCCTTTTTTTATAATGGTGCAGTCTGCTTTCAATTAATGGGTCACTTTATACAGCTAATGACTTTTCCACACGCTTGGCTAGCACACAGCTGTTGTTGTCAAAACAAACACACAAGTATCACTAATACCAAGAACTGAGGTAACTTCGCATCAAAAAAAGTTGTAATAATGCAGCACTGGCTCGGTGTTTGCATTCAAGTCGACATCCTTACCTCAGTCAGGGCAAATACACCACCTTGCGGTGAACAAGTTTTTTATGACTTGTTTCATTTCTATCAATGTAAAATGAGCAAAGAAACAGGAAAGTAAAAATAGTACAACAGAAATATAGTACAGCCTGGCACCAATCTTGCCATGCATAGATATCTCTACTTCGGGGAGATTCCAAGAATCGATCTACAAAATGAGACCACTTGTCAGGATCAGGCTGCCTCAAAAACAACAGCGATTTTGAAACCAGAGCAAAACTTACCCTTCTATCCGCAAAATACTGATGCCTGCAGACGTGGCTGTGTCAGCTAGCCATCTACTTTTCTTAAAGGCATCTGTTGGCAAAATTAGCAAGATATATGTTTGTCATATATACATGATCATAATTGTAAATAAATTCTCAAGATTTATCAAAATGTGGCTTAGCAGCAACCTCCATCTAGCTTCTTGTTCAGCAGCATCTGTTATAGATGAAACTACCCAATAGAGATGATTTATGATGGATTTCACCCAATTATGCGTGACATTACTAGCTCCAGGCTCGGCCAAAAGGCTGTATGGCTTTGTTTTGGCTTTGGTCACTAGCTTCTTATTAGACCCTATAAAATCAACCATATATAAATGATGGTGTTAGGGCAAACATGTAAAGAAGTAAACCACACACAGGATTAATAGAGAAATAACAACCTTCACTATGTGCCAAGTATCAAAATAATGGTCCACGTCAGGCCAAAAATCTTGCACGTATGCTGCCAAACCAGAATGTCTGTCAGTGGTTATGGTGTTCACTGGCACTCCATGGTCTTCCAACATGGAATGCCACCGCTTGAATCCCTCCAGTTTCATCGCGTTTGAGCTTGTGACTTAAGTTGACTAAGACATGCAACTGACTTTAGTTGCTGTTAGTCAATGATGACATTACTATTCTACTTATATATCATGAATGCTTGAAAAATGTTTATAAGATTATTTTCATAATTAAGTACCTTTACCAGTTTGCTTGCAATGATAAGATTTGTGTCTACATCAAGCATGGTAGTGGCTCCATACAATGCACAGTGCCCTGGACTGTCACACCGACCATCCGCAGATAAATTAAGAGGGGTAGCAACAGCGCTCATTTTGGCTTTGACTGAATTTTAAAGTGTTCATCGATAATCTGCAACAGTTGATGTTACTCATAAACAATCATTAATTAGCAACATGTTATATTATTTGATGACCATTTACTGTGAAAAGTTTATGACTAACTATATATTATCGATGAAATAACTCACCCCATGGAGATATTGATTTTGGTGTCGAGTATATGTGCTATTCTCTGGTCTTGCAATCCGCAAAGCATCGAGGTAGCGCAATGTCTTCGCCACACAGTTGCCAGTAAATAAGATAGCAGCTTTTACCCTATTACACAGTCCAAAGCTGTGGCCTAGCTTGGGTATAAGAATGTCCTCACTTGGTGCACAGTACATCAAACTCAGTCTAAGCGCCTTCCTTACTAACAATATGGCTTTTTGTGGGAGCATTGGCACAACTTCGGCAAGTGTTAAATAATATGTTGAGTGAAAACATCGTAACTATCACTTTTTCTTCTTTGAACATGGACCTAGAGCTGAAAATGAGCATTTTGACTGATAATACCAGAAAACAAATATTGAATTGATGTAGCACATGCAGTTTGAGACTGCTATAAATCTCCTTGTTTGAAGTGATGCTTATCATTTACTCTGCAGGCATTAAACAACAACCAGTAGATAAAAAAATCTTACGTGACATTTATTATATTTCCTTATGTTGCACATTGTCTCTAACTTCTGCCCAGTCATCTTCTGAAGGAATATAATCTTCATCGTCATCGTTACAGTAGCTTTGTTGGTGGTAATCGAAAAAAGTGTCAATCGTCTGAGTGCTAGGAAATATTAAATACTGGCTATTATACAAATGATGGTAACTAAATATCAGTCCCAAGCCAAACTCTCAGCTTTGATGCAATTTTTAAATGTTGCAGCAACTAACAACTGCAATAGATGGCTTACCTCAAAGGTTATGGTTCCATCATCAGCGTCACATCTCTGGATATCATCGTGTATCTCCTCGTCATCGTTGTTTTCAGTTGATGAGTCTGTGTTCTCATCCGAGTCACTAAGGGTTATGTAATGCAATTAGTGCTGTTGAAAATTTATTTTATTAGTCACCTTATGAAACACGTTTTTCTAATACACTAATGAGAGCTGGAGAATCTGACAAATGGCAACAATTGAAAAATAACCGGACCAAGTTTTGTAACAGTGATGTTGCAAGTAGACAAACTTCAATTATGTGCAGGGGGGTAACTTTGACAAAAATGTTGAGGAGGCCAACTTTGGTGGGTGGGTGGGGGGATGGTGTGGGAGGGGGGCGGGTCTTGGGAGCCCCCCTCCTGCAATGCCCCGCGCCAGCGGAAACTTACAAACTAGGTGCGCAAAAGTAGTCTGACAAAGTTTTTAACTGAAGAACACAGAGCAGTGTAATGGTTTGTACCATTTAACTTATATCAATTATTCAGATCATGACAGGAGAAGACAACTCCTCACCAGAAACCTGTACAAAGAATAGACAGTCATTATGGACCCATGTATACAGTACACCTACAGAGAAAAAGAAGAAGGCTCCCCATACCCCATATAACCCGAACAATAAACTCAATTGGAGACATGTTTGTGCCAGGCACTGCCGTACCGTCCAGGGCTGCTCTCGTGACCAGCTGTAACTTTAGGCTCGTATGACACTGACCACTATTATAGGAATACTGAGTGCAAACCTGTATTAATCATTTTATATTGCACTCAGTAAGGCGGATTTTGGTTTAAGACTAAATGATATTTTACTGGTATCCACATCATATTATTCCATATATATATTACTTTTTGGCTTTATCTTCCGCTGGACTTTGCACACAACTTCCAGGCATTTGCACTCAATTTCCAGATCCGCATGCTTACTCACATATAAATTAGAAAGCTTCTGGAAGCCAAGTTCAGTTTATGGTTTTAGTTGAATTGATAATCTTGTATTTTTAACCAGTGGCAGTTTAGTTTTTGTATTACAGACATTAGTGGTATTACTTTTTAGTCATTGGACTTACTTTTTGCATTGTGTATTATTTTTGGATAGTGTATTATTTTTGTATCACCGTCTCACTCTGGATTTTGGATTACATAACACTCTTAAGGATTTTGGGAAACTCAGATAAGTATTTGTATTATCTTTCCAGTTTTTTTATCCCTGACTAGTCAACGCAGGGATTTTTCTGGATTAATAAAAGGATATTTTGAATGAGTAATTAACAGTCTTTGTATTGTCTAAAAGAGTAAGAGTAGATGTAACATTAGAGATTTAAAATAGAAGTTGTCAATAACTGGAGGAGAATTCCCAGAAGGCTGATTGAACTTGCACATTAATCTCGCACAGAAGTTGTCTATCCCTGCATTTGGCTAATTTAAGTTTGCGAATTAAGTTGAATCAGATTTGTCTACCCTTTGACCATTCTGATAATCAAGCAATTCACAAGTTGAACATATCTATATCGCGGTGGTTTTAACAGTATCAGGCAATCACTAATATACCCTACAGTTTAGAGGGGTATTACACTGGTAATACCCAAGTAGAGGTGTATTACAGCAGCTTTATTACAAGCTTTATTAAAAATACACTTTAATGGAAAACCGAAAAGCACCAGAAAGAATAACATTCGTCTTTTGAATATACCTGACTCGCTGACCATCAATAACTGATGAAGATGGTTCCATTTTATTTAGCGCTGTCTTTTATTCTAGATAAAGATAAATAAGTACCTTTTTGGATTAAGATTATTTTATGACATTATTTAATTTTATGCAAAATGACTCATTATGGAAATAATATTATCATAGTTTTTATAAATATAAGCAAACTATGTTGGCTTCAGTATTTTTAGGGAAAAGACTGTCAGAATAATGTAAGGTTGCACAAACAAAACCTTTACCCAAAAACAAATCGTGAACAATGCTATGTGGAAAGTTTTTATTCAAAAAAGTTGTTCCGCTTACACTAGTTGTAATATTCCACTCAAATACAATCACAGCAGAAAAACACTTGGCTATCGTTGACAAAATAACTGCCCATATTTTTAACTTAGAAGAGTGATCTTCTTACCTAACTGTATGTTGAAGAGTGGAGTAGACATTGTTTAGCCCATAAACAATTAACACATCAATCGAAGATTAAAAAATATATTAGTGAATTCTAATCTGATTAAAACTGACAGAGGGTGACTGACAACTGACGACTTTAAAGTTCTTTTTAATAGCTGCCTGCATTATCAGTTTAGCAATACTATTATGGCGGTGTATACAGGGATTTTGTGAATGTGGGCAGATCTGTCAAGCATATGTCCAGAGAGTGGTACATGTTAACACAAATAGGGTTTACATTAGAGGTTAATCTACGTTCAAGTATATTTGAAAAAAATAGTTGAAATGGAGGTGTATAGATCTAATATAATCTCTACCAGTTTAAAGCCTTGTAGGATGTGTAGGATGTGTATTTGCCTGTGGAACCTCATGATCGAACTTTAACCCTTTACCATTAACTGTGAACTTTAACTTAACTGCCCAGATCTCAATGATATCGTTCTTATTGGAAATAGGATTCCCGGAATAATGGGTAAAGCTGTAAGTGTATGGTCAATTATTGAATCAGTCAAGGAGTCATTCTATTCAATGAGCCTGCAGGTTCTACTATGTCCAAGTAGGGGTATAGTATATTGTAGAGATGGAATGCCCAATCCCTCATTATAGCGTTCGAACAAGATATTTTCATTTTTAGCCACCTCTTAATGCTGGATTTTATAACAAAGTCAATATGTTTCAACTGTCTGAAGGAGATTTTTGATATAACAAGTTGATGGTTTAATTTCGGATTCAGGTGTTCTCTTAGAACATATAAACGTAGCTGCTGTTTTAATGAGGCCTTTGTAATGTTCTGTGTTTTTTCCAAAAATTCTAAAGGCAGTATATTAGCTCCGTTAGCACCAATCCTTGTTCCAAGATATTTACAAGCCACAGATATGTTAATAGCTAGAACATAAGTGTTCTCAATGCTTAAAATGATGTTAGGATTGCATAGCCGCTTTTTAAAGTTGGTGTTAGTATCTATAGCCAATGTTGCACTTTTAGCTGCATTAATCATCAAACCACAATTGGACAGTCTTTGTTTGAGTATGCCAATTAAGTGACATTGGTCTTAGAAAATAGAATAAGATCGTCAGCGTAATCAGCGTAAGAAACAGGCCTCATTACCAAGGTCAAAACCAACCTTACTATCTATTTTACTTGATGGATAGCTTGCTGTAGGCTAGGAGTGCCAGAACAGCTCATAACTATCTGAAGTATTTTTATAAGGAAAGTTCCACCAGATTAAAGATAAACAGTACGCTTAGTGCCAGAATTTTTACCGGCCGTGGAATTAAGCAGAGTGACTCTTTACCTGTACACCTTTTTGATGCTGTTATAGATGTGTACTTATAAATTCCGCAGCCAGCAAAACTTTTGGCAACTAAGTGTACTGTTAATCTTTAATCTGGTGGAACTTTCCTTATAAAAATACTTGAGATAGTTAATGAGCTGCTCTGGCACTCCTAGCCTACAGCAAGCTATCCGTGAAGTAAAATGGGAAACACTATCAAAGGCTTTTTTAAATCAATAACGTCCAGTCGAAGATTTTCAAGTTTGGCCTTAGCTAGGTTAATGGTGTCTTGCAGAAGTAAAGAATTGAAATAAAGGCCATCACCCCTTCTAAATCCTTTCTTTCTCTCAGAGATGGGTAAGACGCTCTCGAGTCCATCACCCAAAATACAGTGAAATAACCTGATGAATACAGAACAAGCTGATCGGCCTAAACTTTGGAACCTTTGGAATAAGAGCGGTTACCCCCTCACAAAGATGTGCAGGAACTCATCTCGGCAGCGACCAGAGGTTTAAAAAGCTTAAGATATTGAATTAATTTTAGCAAAATCAATCCACTTATAACCGCCAGGGCCCTACCCGATTTTTTCAATAAGATATTCTCAACTTGTGATTCTGGATAGGGTTTACAAGATTTTTAATAACAGGGCCCACTTCTGCTCTAGTATTCACGTAATAGTTTAATGTAAATAACCTTAACCTAATGCAGACACTAACACATGCTATAAATAGCATTATAGCTTGTGTTAGTGTCTGTGTGTGCACTATATTATGAATACAACAACACTGACAGCCTTTTGATCAGCAGCTAACAACTATTATCGAGCCACTTCTTATAGGATTTACTCAACAGGTAATGCGACTAACACTGATATACAACAGGATCAACATAACTTTTATTTATTATCTTACCACCGCAGTGGTTTATTATTAACAATTTTAACTATTAAGGATATTAGCAACAACAATGAGTATGTTTTCTCAGCCAGCAGTTTTTATTTATTTCTGCTCGTTTTTGCATCTTACCTGGTCCTATTGAAAACAATATGTTTATAATAATAATAATGAATGTTATTTATTTAGGTAACAACATAGTTCGATCACATTTAGTATTCATTATTAATAATAAATAAATGATATATCATTTATTAATGAATAAAGGATACATATTCAACGGCACCAGGTAAAATAATAAGTGATAATATATTTATTATTACTACTACTACCGCCACTCTTACTGCTACTACTACTCCTTTTGCTACTGCTACAACACCACTGCTGTTACTACTACCTAATACCTACCCATTACTACTACTTTCGCTGCTGCTACAACCAGAGCTGTAGGTACTACTAGCCTACCACTTTTAGCTAATGTGACAATAATGCTATAACCATCCCAGAATGATAATTACTACTTACTATAGTTAGTGTGCAACCATCAGCATAATTTTACTGTAGCCTTCAAAAGTGGTATCAAAATGAAAAGTGAATTTTTCTAATTTTATTCATACCAAGTTTGTTAGCATTAACTGAACACCAGACTTTTAAATCAATATTTAGAAATTGTGCCTGCAGCTTGATGCCATTCAACTTGTCCCAACCGCCAGCCACAAAACATGTAGGTATGGTTAAGTCACACAATGTCCCAGTTAATGACTTCATTTAGAGCTCAGCCAATATATTATGTATGTACAAATTAATGCAGAAAGCTGATGACAAGTTTATAGCTACGGATATTCACAATTGGAAAGATTTCTGTAAGAGTTGATATTTTTCATGGGAGATTAACAAGCAAGTGTGCAATACAAAAACTTCTATCATTTGAATAAAAATTGTGCAGTGAAAAAAACTATCAGTAGTTGTACATGTACGTCCCACTTCAAAACTTGAACAATATCTCATTTAAAATATGATAAGACAGGCGAAGTTAGAAGATACATGGTATCCTATTACAACCTGTGAAACTAACTAATGCAAATTTGAACAAGAAAACTTGTTCATCACTTCTTCAGCTATCGCATCCAATAGTAAAATGGTGCACTGTCATCATCCATCTACATCCGCAATCGTAGTTGAAGCAAACTCTTTAATAGTAGGCGAACTAGTGTTTGGCTCGGTGTGTTAACTGTGTAATCTACAAACCAATCAATTCGATAGCTCGAAAAAACAGTCGCCTCGATTTAATTTTTTGCTGACTTGAACTGAGTGTGGTTGCGAAAATACTAGTTGTCACCAACAGAAACTTGATCAGTTTCTACGCCAGATGTTGTAATTTTTGGTTGTTAAAAGTGGTAAACAATAATATTTAAGCATCTAAAAATAGAACCAGAGCCCTCATTCTTTAAACAGCCTATTGTCTATAAGTTATGGTTGTTTTGGCCAGATTGCCAGAAGAGTAAATGTAGGTTGTGATGGTAGCCTGGGTCCAGCGGAAGAACTGGAAGTTGGAAGAGAGAGAGAGAGTGCTGTTGGTTATGTGGGGAAGTTGTGGTTCATTGTAACAATCAACAATCTAGGCTCCACTAGTACCAAAACACGGTTAAATGTATTAAGGTAATCAAAGTCAGTTTATTATGACTTTCATTTACAAATTACTGATGGTCACAGAAGAAAACCAACAAACCTATCGTCCACTGCCTCTTAGAAAGTGAAAAAAAGTCGTTTCCACATGCACATTAAAATGGATCCCGTCCCTACCAATATTATTGTGCAAATAATAGTGACGCCAAAAATAAGTGTGAGGAATTCAATTTAACCTTTCTCTCAGACAACAACTGAAGTTACTTGCAAGATCTGTTAAGGCGGAAGGATTCAAGTTTCGTGGTCTTCTCCAACTTACCTAGTAACAAAAAATTACTTTATGAGCACAATGAATATATTTATCAAATAAGCGTCTTCCAACTGCAACGCTGTCATATTGGTGAACCCAAGATCGTTGTCGCCACAATGAGCCACAAGCACATCTGCATGGCGTGTTGGTAGCAATAAGGACAAATGTTTGTATGCAAAGTACGCAAAAACTTAATATGAAAGTGCGACAGTAAAATTTATCACATTGGAATAAATATTTTGTAGCAAAGTAACTTACCTCTGTGATGTATAGCCTAGCTCCCTCCATGCATCCGGATGCTGCAGGTTGGGAGGTGTCATGTCAATCTCTACAAAAATGTCGGGCATTATGTGATGGCTAGTACCCTTAACTATACCTATTATACACATTATTCAGACAATTAAGAATAAGACAACTTCTCATACCCCATCACCAGGAACCATTGTAATGGCTAGACAGAATTGATGGACACATACGGAAAGCCGGTGGGTCATTGTAAGTTGCTTGTTTGTAAGTTGCTTCTTGTGACTTGTAGCTGAGGTCCTTCAGCTACATGATGAAAGGAAGGTCAACCCACCCCAAATGAATGGCATAGCCTACATGTTGTGCATCTTTATGTGGGGAGGTAATTTTTTGCAACAACAGCATGGACCATGCAGAAACCAAAACCATTGTTTTCAAGTTAGTTGTTATAAAAAATATTGTTGTTGGAAAAGATGCTAATGACCTTAGTATGATGATACATGTATGTCTATATCATATCATTCTTGTTTTCTGACAGAAGAAAATATTACAATACCATGTTGGCAGTTTTATGATATATATCTATGAATGCTGCTGCTGTTCTCATGGGGTTATCATTTGTTGTTTTTTTGTAGGTAGTAGTAAGTATAATAATAAGTATTAAATTTAATTATTGTTTAATTTAAATTATTATTTATTACTAATAATTAATTACAACATTCATATAAAAATAATAAATTAATTATTTATTATACAGTTAAATGCTACTAGCTTGCTAATAATTATTATTTTATATTAATAATAATAATGTTATTTAATATTGTTATTTAATTCGTAAATGCTACTGATTAATAATTATTATTTTATAGTAATATTTTTGAATATAATAATTACATTGTTATTTAATATTATATTGTTATTTAATTCATAAATGCTAACTAATAATTATTATTTTATAGTAATGTTGAATATAATAATTATAATATTGTCATTTAATAGTATTTATTGAATTTAAATAATAATTATTATAATATTTATCTTTCTTATGCTAAAAAATAAAAGAAAACAGTCACAACACAAAAACAAACAACAATGATAAATGAATAATAATGAAATCGCAATCATCAGTTGCAACAACAAGTAGTAATCTCGAAAAAAGTCAACTGTTTATCTCCAGAGTTGCTACCATTACGCAGAACCTGAAACACAAAAGCAGAAGTTGTTGTGTATCCTACATACAAAGCAGTGGGAGAGGTAGTCGTATCAAAATCCAAGCACTGTGGAGTTGTCTACACTCCATGTACACAGTATCGTGAGAAGACAACTGCTAGTCAGCAGTGCAGAAACCTTGTGCATATAGAATTCAGAGTTATTCTTGCTATGCAGCAGGAGATAGCTTCCCAACATGACATTGACACCAGTACACACAAATTACAAGAAAACAACATCAATTCCTCTCATTTGAAAGTATCCTCACTCTTAATAGGCAAACAGGTTATGGAAGAGAGTACAGTGCATTATAATGTATAGGTGTGAGATTTATTACTCAGTCCCACAAAGTGTGATGTACAAGATAACTGGACAATCAACGTAGCCTCAGTAACACCTAATCTCAGCCCTGGCTTCAGCAAAAGTTGCTAGCGGAAAACTTCAAAAACATGCCTTCTGAGATGCCTAGAAATGCCCTCTGAAGTACAGAATGTAGATGTATGTTAATGATGACACAAAAATATTGTTGTTGAATTTGCCAGACCAACCTGCACGAAAATTCATATAAAACGTTGATGCTTTTGATTCCACAGTTTGTGTGTTTTTTAATAAATCTTTGTAGAAAATGTTTTGATCTTTGCAAATGGCAGACACTTTTCCAAGTTATCACTACTACAGGTCCATTGGTTTTAAAAAACTAGAGAAACTTACGATAACATATAAGTCTGATTGAAAGGGCTATATAGAGTGGAAGTGGCTCATGAAATTTTTTTATCCGGTTTATGGTGGGCTCTGCAGATACTCACAGAACCCTCCTGATGATGCCCATTCAGACAGCCAGAAAATGAGGTTCCGAGGTAGCCCTTTTCAGAGGCAACATACCCATAAGAGCTGTTATTGTGCTGGAAATTGTTTAAAAGTAAATATAAAATGCATTTTATTACAACCTCAAATCCACAGAAAAAGCTACCTGTAGATTTATTATACATAGAATAAACGAGGTATGTACAAGCTGTTGTAATGCAAATTTGCAAAAAAAAGTTGTTTAGTGACAAGCAATGCGTTTGACTCTGCTGGGGTGCCTTTCACAAAGTCTGTAATGACCTGCTCGCTGTCTATCATATCCGTCATCTCTTTGTAACATGAAGCATCAAGCATGCATTAAGACGCATTTGTCCCATAGAACTCCTCATTGCAGTCTTAGCACGTTTAAGGGCAGAGAAGCCTCTCTCACTGGTGGCATTGGTGGTCGAAATGAACTTGGTAACTCTTTCTACTTTTGATAGAAAGACACGATTGGGGCTAGATTTTAGCCAGCTTGCAAATTCAATTACTGACACGGACTTGAACTTGCTGCCTACCAAGCTGTGCAGCAAAGAATGCTCGTTTTCCAAGTTGGTGATATTGATGTCCTCGGCATACAATTCAACCAACTTAGTGGGAACGCTGCAAGCTTTGCCGGTTATTGCGTCTTTTAGCAAACTGACCAGAAAAGCATTAACTTTGGTGTTCTCTTGATCAAACCCATCTTCTAAGGTAGCAATAGTGGTGTCAGTAACTGCAAAATAGTCCCTCTTGGCAGCATGTTCATGAATTTCCTCATAATGGTTCGTCCCTCTTGCACCTTTTTCGAATCGCTCTGGATGACGGCAGTTCCTGGACTCCTAATTCAATAAATTAATCATTATTGAAAGAAAATTCAAATTATTTAAATACTAGCTGAAATTTAGCTATGAAACTAATCAGTTACTATAAAGCTTGTGAATGAAACTACAGTTTATTAACAAACTTTCATGTGAAAACAGGTATATATGCTACTTCAGTTCTATTCACAAACCTAGGTCTTTGCTCTCCTGAATCACTTACTTGTAGAATGTGGCAAACTCATCACTTGCTCTCATTTTTTGCAGCTTTTTGACAACAGACTTGACAATTTCATGGCCGTCTGCTCCATTCACTTTCACACTTTGTAGCTTGCAGCTAAGACCATCTGTTAGCCGAAAGACTTCGTATGCCAACTTGAGCTCTGTATTTCTTACCAATATTCGGTTTAGCAGATTTATTACTGAAAATAATGAGAAATGGTCAAAAATATTTAAAAAGAAAAAGGCACTGGCAAAATTATTTAAAGTTTAATGCAGCATCATGCTTTTTAACTATTAGTTTGTTTAAAAATAAATAATAACACGGTTAATACACAGTGAAGTTGGCAGTAGTTTCACTAGTAG
This sequence comes from Cryptosula pallasiana, assembly GCA_945261195.1. Taxonomy (NCBI): domain Eukaryota; kingdom Metazoa; phylum Bryozoa; class Gymnolaemata; order Cheilostomatida; family Cryptosulidae; genus Cryptosula; species Cryptosula pallasiana. The sequence continues at coordinate 39,110,713 of OX183132.1, read as the reverse complement.
GAGAAAAAAGCCATTTAAACTTTTATCCAGCTTTTTAATTGTCATTGTCTACCACAACCTATCACTGAGATGAAAATGGTGCTGATAATTTTTTAGCCAAAAATGATAATAACCATATAAAAAATAGCGTCAGTAATATAATAATCATTTATGAAAATAATTATAATGATTGGACACTTATTTCTACTTGCTACCGCTGGTGTTTGCTTATGACCACATTTTTGTTTTCCTTAAAACTGCCCAACAACTAGTTACTAATAATAGAAAATGAAGGCGTGATCACGAAGAGTATCCCAGAATCTATTCAATAGTTAGCAACTAAAAAAGTATTTATCATGTGAAACAAGAAATACTGGCGGTAGCACAGGGGCACTGCAGTAGTAGTTGCAAGCATTTCTCTTTGCCTAAGTCCATTATCAAACACCCTACATACATGTGTATACCGTGTATCTAGGGTGTATGTATGGTGTTTGATAGTGGACTTAGTCAAAGAGACATGCTTGCAACTACTACTCACTGCAGTGCCCCTGTGGGTGGTAGTAACTGATCACTAAAATATTCATAATAATAAGTAATTAACAACAACATTGTTATTATTATTAGTGTTATGTATGAGAATAAATAGATATCAAATCATTATAATAATAATTATTATATTAAATAATTAATAAATAAAAATGGATTGAGTAGTAGTGGTAGTGGTAGCAGCAATGGTAGCGGTAGTGGTCGCAGTTGTAAACTATTGGTTAGTAGCAGGCCAAAGTAATAATAATTATTATTAATTAATTATAACTAATAATTATTATCATAAAATAATTACTAAATAATTATAATAATAAGAAAAAAAAGATCATCATCATTAGTAGTTGCACTCTTGAACCCAATGTTAAACCAATGACATATCACCTCATTTCATTCTTGTGAAAAATAAATGCCCAACGTCGTGTTATACATACCGTTTGAAGAAAATTGTCAGTTTTTTTGTCTCATGTTCTGTTTTTTTAGCAAGTTCAGCGAGTTGTCAATGGCAATGATTATTTAATGACCCTGACACAAAGCTATCATAGAACCAGATTTATCTCTATAATGTGGACGGCGTAACACAGAGCTACGTAATAATCAAGCCATCAAAAGAACTAGAGCAATGAAATAAATTGGCAGAAAGCTGCGCTTTGCATTCTGAAAAGTTGGGGCGGCTTGGCCGGTCAGCCGTCCCATAAAAGCCGCCCCTGATTGGTGCTGACTCAATTTGGCGATTGCTCCGTCATCTCAATATCAATGTTAAAAGGTAAATTTTTTGCTTTGCATTAATTATATTTAAATCTAAAAGGCTTTAAGCATGCCAAAGAGTAGACCTTGCAGTCCATTTTCTCAAAACGCAAATGGTTAAAAATTGCCTGTTCAAAAACTTTCAAGTCACCGTGAAATGTGATAGGTATTAATGTTTGGCCAATTAGTAATATGCCAAACATTAGTTCCAGAAAAATTAACATCAACAGTGAGAAGCAAGATAATAAGAGTATTCGCGACCTGTTCATGGAACAGAACACAAAAAATGATAGGTGTTCGTAGTTCAATATGTCGCGTAAGCAACGGAACATCACTTTAGAACAACATAATATTCAATGAAATGTTATAGTTTACCGAACAAATCATAAAGAAGATAACTCCCAATTTTTATAATAATCATGAAAATAATAAAATTTGGACTGCTACAAACTGGAATAGTTTGTCAAGCTGCCCTTTAATTTAGTAAATCTCGAATGCTTGCATTATTTTGAATTATTTTTCAAGAATATAAAACCGGTCTATGAAAATGAAAAAAATCAACTCGCTCATTATTATTTATTTAGTGTTCAGTTTCATTCGCGACATACGAACAACACAAATAAATACTTGCTGATTATTTTTTTATTCAGTGAGCTACTTTTTGTTGACCCACAAGTTCCGAACAAAATGAATATTTATTGATTAGATTTATTGCCGGTCTGATTATCTTTATTGCAATGTGTTCGGCGAACGGAGGTCTCGAATACTCTTATGGGGTAAAATGGGTGCACCAATGTTTGTCGATATTCTACCTTTGTTATACACATTGCCAATGTCATAATATTTCAGGCAAACTGTGAGAGATGTCATTGAAATTTTGGAACCAGGCCGGAGTGCTAAAATGAGGAAAGGGCGGCACACACGCAGGAAATACAAGGTTTAAGGCGCCAATCATATTTGGCATTTAGACGGTAATGATAAGTTGAAACCATTTGGTTTCTGTATTCATGGATGTATCGACGGATTTAGCAGAAAGCTTCTTTGGCTGAATGTCGCTCATACAAACAAAAATCCAGTGCTTATACTGAGCGATTACATGGCGGCGGTCGACCACGAAACCATAGTGCCAAGTGTGTTGAGGTGTGAGAGGGGCACAGAGAACTTTCTAGTCGGTGATATACAAATGCTTTTCCGCAGTGACCATGAGGACAACCTTGCAGCTAGTGCTACTATGTATGGAAAGTCAACGCACAATCAGCGTATAGAGCCATTTCGGAGTTACCTGAAAAAGCAATCTCTGCAGGTGTATCTCGACCTGTTCAAAGACATGGAGATAGCGGGAGTAATAGACATATCAGATTCCTTTGTCATGAACTGTTTAAGCTTTTGCTTCATGGACATTAATAAACAAGACCTTTCTACACCTCTTTCTTCTTGGAACGCACACCGCATAAGGCATAGCAAGCACTCTGAAGTACCTGCCGGTGTTCCAAACTTCCTACACAAACACCCTCAGTACTATGAGTATGTGGCCATGGGGAAGCCTGTTGACACTGAATATACACCTGCTGTCCAACACAATTTCCCTTGCAGCATAGATCCATCAGTTGCGGATCATCAGTTTCATGAATGGGCGCTCACATCTATGCTAGAAAACTATTGGCAGTTGCCGGCAGATAGAAAGGAAGCTGTTCGGACATCTCCTTGGTCTACAGTCTAACTGCCTATTACTATACGCTGGAAAATGTATGCCGCCATGTACTCTAACTCCCTATTTGTGGATTTTGTTTTGTTTATTCTATTTCAGAGAGATTCACTTCAATAATAAGTTTTGAGCCTTTGAAGAAACTAAGATAAGCATTCATTCTTGTATATTTTCTATTTATATCAATTTTATCCATCTCGTGAAGTTATGTATCATTTGTTACATGCCAGCATTTGATATATTTGAACTGTAATGTTACATGTTGTGGGTAGCAACGCCATATAAATCTAGTTAATATTACACCCATTTTCTTGGCATATCTATCAGCTGTTGAATGATGTAAAATTTCTCAAAATTCGTAAATTTTACAAAGAGTAATTATATACGAGAGACACTGTACAACTTTTACTGAGGTGGTTGAGCACAAAGAGAGAAACACGAGTCTAAGCGGTATAACACTTGTATATCTTTGCTTTTGTCAGCCTCGAGAAACCTCTGATTCTTGTCTAAATATTAGTATTCATACCGAAGCTGTGTATGTACTACACTACAAGCAAGCAAAGTAAGTAACATACTATATAAAATAAAAGACAAGCCTTGTCTTGGTTTGACAACAAAAAGTTGAGTAAAATAAGTGAGGTCGTGTGTTGACTCGTAAAAGAGCTCTAGTAGCTAATCCAGCTCTGATGGGCCTCTGAACTATTCGAGAGATCGTACCTCACTAATCTTGTAATTCTCTGGTACCATTCATGGTACCGAGCACACAGGAGTTCCGGAAGCTTCCAGACTCCACCACCAATATTATCAACAACGATGTTTGATGCCTTTACCTTGCTACGCAGGTAGAAAACCAGTGGCAACTCTGCCACAGTCCATGTTGCTTCGCTTTTAAATCCATCCAATAGGTCGAGGTCCTCTCTGGGTACTACCATGAAGCCATTCCACGTCGGGTGTCTCATATAGCTTTTTTCACAGTCAAACGCAAATTTGAAAAAGTTTTGGGCTCACATTGCAGAGAAAATGGCCTTCCTGCAAGACTATGTCTTCACTCTCTTCCCGGTACTCTGCAGTTTGGCTGATGTACTGTTTTACATCCTCTAACTCTGCTCCCTCATGCAGCCCGTGCCAAAGGGGTTGTATGCCCAGTTATAGTCGAGTAGCACCAGCATACTTTTCCTGAACCGTGGTGTGATATTGTCTCAATGAGGCAGAGGCAAAGTCAATTTGTACATTGGCAGAATTAAGCAACACGTATTTGTTGCTCGCACGATTGAGCTGGAATTCGTCAAGCAGTTTGGAAATTATACCATACATACTTTCGTCTGCAGAAAACTTGATTTTGCGCTGACCCAATCCTACGTCCTTGATCTGGGTACATCCTTGGGCAGTCAACCTCTTCAGTGCACATGTCACTGTTAGTTCAGATTTCTACAAAAAAAACAGGGAGATAACAAACAAAGCAGTTGCACACACTAACGATATAACTAACTTAAACTTTAAAACTATAACTCATAATTTCAGAGTGTTCAAGTTTTGTGAGTTAAAAGTGCAGCAATTACCTTACATTGCTGGAACGACTAACCAATGACTAATGAAAGGCTAAGAACTCATGAAATTGCCCAACGTCAGAATTGCACTGACCATTGGTTAGTTTGGTAAACTTGAACATTAGGTGAACCATTCCCTCTGGGAGTAGATGGAAAGCTTATAAATTCTTTGATATACATGTGTTGTGAGTGATGTGCCGCCAAGCAAGGTCTACTCCCTGGCATGCAAGTGTGAAGTAAACAAAAATACCGATACTAAAGCTTTCTGTCGGTAAGACAATTCCTCGGAAGTAAAAAAACGAGTGAAGTGATAGTTTTATGTAAACAGTCAAGTTAGCTATTGTGTTGTGATTGGATATTTCGTTACATAAATGCAAACGGCAAAGTGTCTGTGTTCAGTAATCACTTTTCCTAAACCTAACACTTCGTCAATCTCCCACTATGTCGGCCACATTGTTCATTGCTTGCTGTTATTTTACCTAGTTGTGATGACGACCTTCTACCAGCACTCTTACCAGGGAAATCAATTTTAGGTCACCATTCGAGGACACCCTGACAGACAGTTTTAATCATGTCAACTGTGTAACAGTCAGTTCACAAATTTGTTTAATATAATACTGTTAGAAATTAATTTAATTATTATTATGATTCACGTAAGCGGTTTCAAACAGCTTTTGACAATTTTTTAATTTCACGAATGGAAAGGTTAGTCAATACTAACAATGACAAAAAAATACCATGTACAGTCCTAAATAAAAGTCCATTAATATTATAATGCCAGTCAGATATGAGCTGCAATGCAAGGTAACCTCAGCGAATCACTTACATTGCAAGAACAGTGTCACATATCCACCTAAAAACAGTCAAAACAAAATTTACACAAACTATAGAGAACCTTACCTGTTTCTTCTTAGGCGGCCCTCTTTCATTATCAGTATTATCATGAAGTCTCTGATGTCTGATACGATGGAACTTTTCTAGTATCGTATCTAAAATATATTCGTGTATCATCTACTTGCACTCTCCAGAACAAAATTCCATATTTATGGAGCAGTCTTGCGCCGCAGATGCCGTAAAGGTCGCAAAGGTCAGCACATGTATATAGAGCTATGATGTAATACTGTGAACTGTGGCGCACTCATGTCATGTGTTTGAGACACATTTTAAAACAGTTCTAACAGTTTTATTTGCAAATTCTATGTTACCTTGATGAACTATGACGTATTAAAGCGACATTCATCAAATTTTAACATAATCACCAACAATCATGCAGACCAAAAGCTCCACATCTACCTCTATGGGTCGTGACTCCGTTACTTCAGCGTGTTAATGTTTTTTGCAAACATTTCTGTTGCTGACCCATATCAAATAATATGTTTTCTTTAATTTAAACAGGCCATTCCATCTAGGTCACTAACGTTTATTTATCAGTATCAGGCTATCATCTACCCACCTGTATGTGTAATTGGCACTGCTGGTTGAGAAGGAATAGCTTTATCTGATGATCTCGTCTAATAATGACAAAACAGGTTGCAATATTCACAGAATGCAGAGTTTGAAGATTTATAACTGGTCATTGATATAAAAATTAAAGTGACTGAAAAAAAGAGAATGAATGTCTGACATTCACTAACCATGGATACATCAGTGTCTGAACACTTGTCCTGCATCTGCAAGGACCACAAGTTAACATTTCCATACCATAAATGGTTGCAGCATAACTGGTGTGCAACATGGCAGGCAACTTTAACAATCAAGCATCACGGAGGCATTAAAGATTTCCCTTGTTGCAGTACATCAAGTACCGAAACAGAATTTTGATATCACTCAAAGAGTAACTGCAAAGCTGCAGCACAATTTTTATCAAAAAATTGACATATATTTAGCATTTCAGCTCATCAGAGGGGAGCGCTGCCAAGGTTTCTACTCAATTAACAATAATCAGTGACATTTAATACCTTGATGTATCTCAAAATCCCATCTTTTATTTTAACTCTGTGCCCACTAGAAAGACGTTTTAGCAAACTGTTGATGTCTGCCACTTCTACTAGTTGTAACACCGTCATGTCTATACACTTGTCTGCAAATATCAGAAATACATGAGTTTGGAGTAGACTTCAACCTTTACTGTAGAGAGTAGAAGTACCAAAACAAGGCAACAAAGAAAATACCATCTGATGATGGTGTCATTTGGTCGTCATAATGAAACACGTGCAACACACTACTTGTTACGGATTTGCAACCTCAGGTGTCAATATACCACCAACCGACTGCAACATGCATTATCTACTATATAAATGGCAAATTGGTAACTTGGATCCGCATAAACTAAACTGTAAAACTGCTGCGTCTAGAGCAATCTGCTAAAGCAAATGTTTTATTAGCATCATTTAAATCAAGTTTAAATTTTACAGTGAGTCATGTCAACATCACATCTATCCTAACTGCAGCAGTTAGGATAGATTCTTGTTCAGAACAACTCTGGAATAAAATGGATGGCCCAGAAAATGGTCAAGATTATTGGTGACAAGAGTGGAGAAAATTACAAGAATGTAATTTCAACATCTGTTGGGATACCAGCAAAGCCCAGTCCAGCACCAATTTCATGGTTATATATCATCAAGTGCCTCGTCCTGGATGGTAGCAAAATTGCACTGTTGCTGTCTCACTAGCTCTATTAAATGTAATGGCCCATTAATAATTATTCCATTCACAGTTATTGAAGTTAGTGCAAGGAGAGGTTTAGGTTTGAGATGTCAATGTCAAGGTTTTCTAGAGGTTTTCTTGTAGTATAACAATATATTAGACATTTGATTTTTATTATTTCTACTACCTAATAATAATTTTGACCATTATTTTTTAGTTCATTATTGTAATTTAATAATTAATTGTATGTGTTATAATCATGCATTATGTAGTTATTGGATGAGTGAAGGTTAAGGGTAGCTAAAGGATTGTGGATAGCTGGAGGGGACGAGAGAAAGCTAGGAATACACTTTTGGAGTGGCCACAGTGCGTGGTGGTTGTGTTGTGCTGGAACTTCCATATATATTATACCTAGTGACTGAGTGATTCAACAGTATGTATGTACTTGATATATATAATATTATTGTATACTAATAATAATATATACATACTAAACAACATTGACATGACGACAGCCAAGAAGTAGTAGCAGTAGTAGTAAGTTTCTTTTTGTTTGTGAATGAATAAATTAAATAATAATGGTAACAACAGGTAATAGAAGAAGATAGTAGTAATGAAATTAATATTTATTGTTATAATTAATTATGAAAATTGAATTTATTGCAGATGTAAATTATTAATTAATAGTTAATTACATTGATAGTTTATTTCTTATTTATTAATTAATTAGTTATATTGTGAGGGACGCCAGTACTCTCTCTTATTTTATTATTATTATTTACTCAGTAAGACAGTCTCTCGCTATTACCGACTAAGCCTTTGTCTCATTGTTTATTCTTTTGTGCAAGAATTAAGCTTTTATCTCGTGAGTAACTCACTGTCTACGCAATGTCTACATTTTCATCTCAATATCTACTCACTACGCATTATCTATGTCTGTGTTAGGTTCTATTGTTTACATGTGCCTACGCTGCAAGGGTCTATCTAAAGTGCTGTTCTATCATTTACCCAAACGCCTATTTTAATTATTATATTATTTTCCACGAGTACAAATTGCAACTTGGTACTATGTTGTAAACACAAGGCGTAGCTTGTGTATGTATTTACCTGTCCCTTTTATATAAATATTGATGTACATTGCAATAAAGTTCAGAGTTAACCTGGCTCTCAGAAGATTCTTTCTCTCAAGAAGCAGCACAGCTAGAAGCAGCATAACTACAAGCGCTGGTCGACTATTAGCAAGCACAAGGCTTGGCGGAAAGTAAGAACGGTTCGCCCCCTTACTGCGTATTCCCTCGCTACGGTGAGAAGTACGACGCAAAGCACCTGGTACCCTGGTAGTTCGACTCACACTGAAATTCGAACCGTAGAGTTCGACACAAGCTAGCACAACAATAATCTCAGCGTAATTATTGTCGATCTTGACTGAGTCAAAGTAGACAAGTAGTAATTACCGCACCATTATTGTCGGTGGCAAAGTTCGCAACAAACTATAAACTAAACAATAATTCCCGCATAATTATTGTCAGTGGCACAGTTCGCAACAAACTATAAACTAAACAATAATTTACCATTATTGTCGAACCTTGTAAAGGTCGGATGCAGCCAATAATTAGAGCATAATTATTGTCCACTGCCAGCAAACATTCCACGCCAGATTCGGCCGCACCCATAATTGCACAAACCAGTAAATGCTCTCCAGACAATAATAGCAGATTATTGTGTGTTGACTTGGGCAGAAGCAGAGCACGTCGGGAAGGTGTACAGGTGGCTACCACCCAGACACAAATTCCTGTACAATATAAAATATATATAAAAAATCAAATTATTATTATTAAAGACATTTATTTTCACATATCTTCTTGTTTAATTATTGTTATAAACAATTATTATTAGTTATAAAAAACATGATATTATTATTATCATCTATTAAATGATATTATTCGACAATAATAAATGAAAGAAAAAAGTTTTTTAAATCAAATCAACAGCAGTAGTCATTCAGTAGTATTTGTTGTATGTTGTATGGTATATCGTTGGTATAACAACATGTGGCTGATGATGCGAGTTGTCCTTATTTTAATTTACAATAATCATTAAAAAATAATAATAATAATAAGTAATAAATAAATATTATTTATTTGTATTCGTATATAACATATTATTTTGATATATTATTAATTTAATTAATCCACACACACTCATCACCTATACATACGTACCTTAAAACACTCCACAACCACCAATGGAACAGCCCCATCGAACACTGTCAGCAAAAAGGCTTATATGCTTTTCTTTTAGTAGCGACTATCACAGCAACAATGCGCAAAAAAATAAATCTGAACATCAACAAACAGTCAATAATGTGTGAGAATCTTTCTGCTACTGAAGTTTCAGTGCTTTCTGCACGGCCCATGCTGTTGTTGCAAAAAATTACCTCCCCACATAAAGATGCACAACATTTAGGCTATGCCGTTCATTTGGGGTGGGTTGACCTTCCTTTCACAAGAAGCAACTTACAAACAAGCAACTTACAATGACCCACCAGCTTTCCGTAGACACATATATATTATTCAGACAATTAAGAAGAAGACAACTTCTCATACCCCAATCACCAGGAACCATATAGCCAGAACAACAGACCCATTTGGAGACATCTTTGTGGCAGACACTCCCATCCCACCCAGGGTTGCTCTTGTGACCAGCTGTGACTTTAGGGAAGAATGACACTTCGCCGTTTTTATGATTACCTCCTGACAACTTTAAGTATTTAATTTCTTTATAACACTATATCTTATCGTCTCACATCTAGCTGAACAGACCAAAGTTTTTGTATATTATATTTTATTATCTTGACATATGACCATATTATTCATATATATATATATTTCATTTCCATGCAATTAGTCTCAACTTCCAGGTCCGTCTTGGATATCACCTATAAATAAGAAAAACAGTTGGAAGCAAGTAGATTTTTATTTTAGCCATTGACTTGTATTCTTGTGCATCATTTTTGTATTGACTTGTGTATTATTTTGTATTACTAATGCTACATGTACATCTACCGGATTACCTACCGATTTGCCCTTACCGATTGGAGATGACGTCAATGAGTTTCCCCTATTTTTTTCTCCAATTGCCATTCTCACGCAATACCGGTGAAACTCGCTACATTTTTCCCATAGTTAGCCATAAAGTAAGTTAGAACAACAAAGACGGGACGCTAAAAAACGATTCTTCATCTAAAAATAATTGCACTTGAGAAACAGTTTTGTTGGAAATGTAATGACTAGTACACTTATATCAATATGAATTATTCAGATTATGACAGAAGAAGATAACTTCTCACCAGAAACCCGTACAAGGAATAGACAAACATTATGGACCCATGTATATAACACACCGACAAAGAAAAGAAAGCTCCCCATATCACCCGAACAGTAAACTCAATTGGAGACATGTTTGTGCCAGGCACTACCGTACCGTCCAGGGCTGCTCTCGTGACCAGCTGTAACTTTAGGCGTTTATGACACTGACCACTATTATGGAAATAATGAGTGCAAACCTGTTTTGACCATTTTATTTTACACCCAGCAAAGCGAATTACGGTTTAAGGCTATACTATATTATACTGGTATGAAGACCATATTATTCTATATATGCATTATTTTTGGTTTTATCTTCCGCTGGACTTTGCACTCAACTTCCAGGGATTTGCACTCAACTTCCAGATCCGCAGGCTTACTGATCTATAAATTAGAAAGCTGATGGAAACAAAGTTCAGTTTTATTTTAGTTGTTAATCTTGTATGTTAGCCCGTGGCAATTTTGTTTTGGATTTGTTAGTTGTATTCCTTTTTAGCCATTGGACTTATACGTTTTGCATTGTGTATTTTTGAATAGTGTATTGTTTTTGTATTACTGACTACTCTGGATTTTTGGATTATATACCGCTTAAGGATTTTGGGAAAATCAGATAAGTATTAGTATTCTCTTTCCAGTTTTTTCATCCCTGACTAGTCACCCCAGGGATTTTTCTGGATTAATAAAAGGATATTTTGAATGAGTATCTAACAGTCTTGGTATTGCCTAAGAGTCAAAGCAGAAGTAATCTTGGAGTCTTAAAGTAGAAGTTGTCTGTATCTGGAGGAGAATTCCCAGTAGGCTAATTGAACTTGTAAACTAATCTCAAGCAGAAGTTGTCTATCCCTGCAGTTGGTTAATTCTAAGGTTGTGAACTAGTTTGAATAAGAGTTGTCTACCCTTTGACCATTCTGAAAATCAAGCAATTCATAATTTGGACATATATTTCGCGGCGGGTTTGACAGTATAAGGCAATCACTAATATACCCTACTGGTAGAGAGGTGCTAGTAAAGGTGCAATCACTAATATACCGTACAGTAGAGGTGTATTACAGAAACATTAAAACCACGAACGGTGATGTGATTGGTCCAATCACAAAATATCTACCGATTTTTTGACCACGAGCAAAACCTACCAATAGCCTCAAATAAAATGCTACCGATCATTTAATTACGTCACACAGGAAACGGATGCAAGGAAATGCTCAATCGGTAAGGCAACTCGGGAGCTAATCGGTAGATGTACATGGGGTATAACTTGCTCAGTGGACTCTGGGATATTTATTGTTCCATAGGACTTTGAAAAAACCAGATAAGGACGTTTTACCATATCCAGTCTTTTCATCCCTGGTAAGCCAACCATCAGGGGTTTTTCTGGAGAAATAAAAGAAGCTGTAAAAAGATTTCAATCTTGTATTTTTATGAAGAAATAGTTTTTAAAGGTTGCTAATTAGTTTTGAGGATTAGTCTTGAATAGAAGTTGTCTACACTTGAAGAAACAGTTTTCAAATATTGCTAATTTAATTCTGAGGATCAGTCTTGAATAGAAGTTGTCTACACTTGAAGGAGATTATAGAGATTATTAACTAGTCTGTGAATTAGTCCTGAATAGAAGTTGTCTACCCTCGCTTAGGCAAATCTGAAAATTGAATAGTTCTAAATATACATATATTTGGATTTATCTGGCAATCACTAATAAACCCTACTGTGTGGTGGACCCTCTTGTTGTCCAGTAGACCACCAGTAAAAGGACAGAAGGTTTATTACAATTATTATCGAATCAAAACAATTACTTGGCCAAAAAAGAAATATTAACAATGTAGCACTTACCTCCCTGCGGACAGATCTTTGCAACCTCCTCACATAGCTAGCTCCATAAACCTCATTATGGTATTTGCGAGACATCTGAAAAAGAAGTGACACAATCAAAAACGAGTCTAAAACATTGACTGCAACGAGAGTATTAGAGTTACGTATTTGATGTTCCAGTTGGTATTGTTGAGAAGCCTCAAACATAGTTGAAACTCCTTAACAGAGTTAGCCCCTAAGTGTAAAAATAACCTCAGCCAACACCTGTGAAGCACATGTCAATTTCACACATATTTCACATTGCAAACAGCAAAAACTATCCCAAATCAAATAAAGCTTGAAGCAGCGACACAAAAAAACCTCAAGTTGAAGCATTGTAAGATATGGTTAATATATAATGGCAATTAACAAAAATATATAAAGCTATTGTTATGATACATACACAACAAATACACAAGCCTAGCGTGTACATTCCAGTTCCACTCTAGTAAAAGTCTATGTCTAAATTTATATACAAGTCAAAAAAAGTGAAACGCAAACATATTGGCCAGCATATCGCTTGACGCCAATAAGAAACAACTCAAGCCAACTAAATGTCTCCAGAGAAAAAGTCACTAACAAAGTGCTGTAACTCGAAGATGTATGAATCTGAGTCATCAAGTGATTCGTCCTGCTGCCATATTGTAGCCTTGTACTTCACTTCTTTGGTATTACGACGTTTCAAAACACGATAGGTCCAAGGAACATCTGTTCCAACTGTATTCCACACCGACAGCAAGCTCTTTCCTTCCAAAGAAGACAGATGACTGATGATGTCTAGTGCAAAAATGATAGTTACAGATGAAATGTTAGCACCTAATTGATGAACATTTTTTGCAAATGATGCGGGATGAATTCCTTAAGATTCCTGGTCTGCGAGATGAATTCCTTCAGCTTCCTGGTCTTCTGCTTACGCTGCAAGTCTGTTCTATGCTGAGATTTGGTTTTTATGCGTTCAGCTATGTCTTGCTTCACATTTCGTGTGTTGGTTAGGGCTCTTTAATGGTGTAGATGAGCTTGTGTGATGGCTTTAGAAATGCTATCATTTGCATGCATAGTATTCAGCCAATCACACATCTTGTTTGCGCTGAAAAGTGTCTTAGAGGAGATATAAGAACTACTAGCAAAATGCTCTCAGCGATGATGTTGTCAGGGGTGCGATAGTGCCCAACACAACCATATTTGGCTCAAGGCTGGGTACCTCCCACCAGGCAAATATCTCTCCGTTTGCCTCTATACTACCACAAGAAACTCAGTAGCAGCACGCCTGGTAAGCTCAAAGGTAAGATCACTTGATTCAGCATGACAAAGAGCCTCATGCACAGTTGTAGAAAGGGCAGACTTGATAGTCTTGAATGTCAAAGCAACAAAAATTTATATCCCACATAAGTCAAGGGTGATCAACCAACTCTTTTCGTTTACCAGTCATGTTGGTGAGTGGCTCAACACTAGCCAAGTTTGCCTAAAGATGCTAGTCATTCAACGACTAGAGTCACGAAAGGCTACTGACTAACTACAGAACTTGTCAAGATAGTCAGTTGCTCACCCATGTAATAAATTTTGCCAGCCATTTCGAAAATAACAAAAAAACCTATTTTCTACGTATTGTATCAGCAGTTTAGGATTCATGTCCCCTTTTACTTTATATCGCATCTTTGATATGTTAAGAATGGGGTTGTGACATTAAGAGTTGTCTCTCTTGGAACTTTCTACATCCAACCGGAAGTTACCATCGTTCGTAGTATAAAAGATAGTTACTTCATGCAGACTCAGGAAAGTTTTTCCCTGATAGCTTCCACGCAGTCAATCGGATACTATAATGACATGTCCCTAAAATAACTTGAAACTATTTTTAAAAACAGCAGCGTCAAATCTACCTGCAACAAAAGAGATTTATAGTTTTTTATAGTTATTATTTATTATAAGTGTTATCCACGGACCTCCGACGCTTGCCGAAAATAATAACAGAGACGATGCGTCCTGTAATAAAAACCATTCGTAGTGATTTAGACTGGGGTTATCCCCTCCCCGCATAGATAGACATCCAACCGGCAATGCAAATCAATCACCCTCGCTCTTTGAACTTTGAGGTAAGTTACTTTTGGAAACATTACATCTCGAAATCTCTGATCCTGCGCCTGCCAGTAGTAAGTACAAACTTTTTGTTTTTTTAGTATTATGAAAGTAAATATAAATTAATGTTATTGATATTTGCAAATAAATAATAGCTATAAATTATGAATGATTATAAATAATAATAATAAACACCATAATACTACACTGTTGTGTTGTTGTGACTACCTACTACTACCACTACTACTATTATTATCAAGCTACTACTAGTAGGTAGTAGCTAGTCCTGCCACCTAGTAGTAGTATTAGTAGTAACAACCATAGCCAGCCTACCTACTACTGCTACTACTATTATCTATTACTTAGATAATAATCTACTAGTAACTAAACTACGAGCTAGCCGACAAACAATGGTGCTGAAGAGTCACTGCCCACCCAGCATATTTATTATTATTATAATTATTATATTATGAACTCATCTCATAATGATGATATTATTATTATTATATAATAATACTACTGAAACTGGCTGTGCGACAATCATGCAGTGAAAACTGCCAGAAGCTGAAGTCGTGTGTTCACGACTGGATTTCAGATTTATTTTTCATTGCGATTCCTACCTACTACTAACTAATAATAATAATGAAACAAATCATAATGATTACCACCGTGTCACCATCATCATCATCATAAGTGTCATCACATACCTGCAAACTCCCACGCAATAGGAGTGATACTCATTCATTTCTCCTCATTCTCACATTCTCACTCATTCTCCTTTTTAACAAGAATTATTTTTTGTATAATAAGTAAATAATTTTTTACCTGTCATCATGAATAATTGTAATCAATCGATCATTGTTGTTATTAAGTTGCTATTATTATTTGTTGATTGATGAATAATAATAATACTCATTATTAATTATAAGTATTATCATTTCATTACATATATTAATACTATCTGTAGTAGCTAGTTTAAATTTTTAGGTAGGTCTATGATGACACACACCCACACACACATATATTTTTTATGGCTGGAATGCAGCCAATTTTTCATAGTAGTTGCCATTTATTTATCTTTACAGAAGATGTTAGTTTGATTTTATTAATTGTAAGTCCATACAATTTTCGTTGGAGATATCAGTTTTAGAGCAAAGTGGCAGACAGCATCCACGGTTATAATAATTATGTATGCTGATGATTATTATGCAGCGATTCATTATAGAAAAACGTGCAGCAAAATCTGATTAATCAGCATTATTTTTTATCAAAATTGTACTCTTGGCAGGTTAGAATTTTGAAAATAAGTTTCACTTGGAAGCTAGCAACAGTTGGCTGTTTGTGTATATACAATCTTGTACCTGATTCATTGACATTGCTCGCTTTGTAGGATGTTACAGATTTAATTGGAAACCACTGACCGCTTTTTTCTGCACTCTTACTTCCCAGTGATAGTTACTGTTTTAGTTCAATTATTAAAATTTTATTCTTATTAAATAGTTGGTAATCATTATTGCAGTTTGCGACGTTTTCGTTCCCAATTTGGTACTTTCGCGAGGTTTTTGTACCCAAATGGTCAATCTCACTCGACCAAATTTCAATGTTGGCAGGTCTGCATCATCATCATCATGCCACAATGTGCTGTGCCAGACTGCCAAATACAGAATGGTTTCCAGTTTCCTAAAGATGAAGAGAAGTCAAAGAGATGGGTTGTAGCCATCAAGAGAGAGAGGAGAGGAACGCTTGGACAGCTATGGATCCCTAACAAGTATGCGGTCATATGTTCCAAACACTTTACAGAAGATGACTACCAGCTAACTACTAAAGATGGTTAGTGTTTTCCTTTTTATTATTGTGTTTAGTCTGGCCACTTGTTAGTTTTTTGTTCCCCATAAAAAAGATTAGATGTTAAACAACAACAAAAAAGGCGACTGATCGAGTAATAAAAAGTTACTTTCATATCACAGCAAGTGTGCCGCTCAAATCATATCTACCGCCAGTTTCTTGTCATGCTATGAAACATCGTGCAATTTGTAGGAAAAACATCTCACCAACAGCAAGTAAATACCTTGATATGTTACTGATGCATTTAGTCGTCCGATACTACTGCCTCATTTAGATATTTTACTAAATCAGCTAGCTGGATTTGAACAAAGATATAAGCATTATTTTCCTCGGGTTTTCGTAACTAAATGTTGCCAATAAGAAATGTTTATATTTTCGTTTCTGTCAGACACTGTCCAATCAGTTTTCTTTCTCTAGGAATGCCAACTAAGAAGCGGATACTTCTTCCCACCGCAACGCCCTCTCTTCATCTACCCAAATCGGTGGCTCAAACCAAGCGTCCGGCTGTCCCTTGTCTTTATCTACACAGATCTGCTGCTAAGGCTAAACGCCTAACGCGGGGAGAGTTGTCCAGACGTGAACTGAAGTCGAAGCAACAGTTACTGAAAGATAATTGCTGCAACAATTTGCATGGTATGTATAATAAGAATTGAGAAGTCTGAAACTCTGGAACTATTGCCTTGAATTCCGTTGAGTTTAAATAATCGCATAATGATAGCTTGGTCGATATTGTTAAAGGTTGTGCAAAACCGTTTTTAAAAGCAAAATTTCTGGCACGTTTTCAATCTGCAGGTTTTTTGTCCCATTCACCTAACCTTAGTGAAAATAGCGTATTTTATTACCAAAAAATCGTAAATTTTCCTCCCTGTAATTATTGCCAACTGACAAAAAACGCCTTAGAAGTAGCTGAATTGAAAAGAAGTGAGTTTTTAATGCAGCGTGGTTATTGTATGGTATCACAGATAAAATAACTACGGTACCGACGTAAGTGCAAAACCGTAACCGAAAACAGCAGGTACCGCCAAAATATTGCAGGTACCGAACCGCACGGAAATTTGGGTACCGGCTCAGCACTAGTATTTTTGTACAGAAAAATAATTATACTATTATCTAAAAATACTGATTAATAATAATAAATATCGCTATCATTATTAATATAAAAACGATAATGATTATTAAATAACGTGATTACTATAGATAGCAGGGACACCAGCTTCAGAATCAAACCTGAATGGTTGCACCTGATTCTGACCAAAGTCATCGCTGCTCACATTTATGTTTAAGTCCTCTAATGATGAAGATATATTATTACTGAAATAAAAATTGACGAATGAAAATGTTGGAGCGGTCTATATTTGGTTAGAATTTGAAGATACTATAACAATTGATCAGCGAAGCCAACCGCTGTTGAAATTATTTTTCACGAACTGTCGGTTATTAAGGCGCACTCTGGGAAGCAAGCCTGGTATCCTAGTAGCAGCTAGGTAACCATAGGTTTGCTGGTTTTGATGAAGTGCTCTGATTAAATAAATACCCACGATAGCTTAATCAGCTCGTACACGACACAGTGTCTTATCAGAGAATTGTTTTCCTAGACAAATTTATTTTTTCCTCCAAAGTTGCCTTAATTCTGGTAGATAAATCTCAAAAAAGTTTACATTTGTGTAGTAAAAAATGATGCAGATTCCAAATGAAAAAAATAAATATCTTGAGAAACCCCAGTTTACAACCTTTAAAGCCTGCTTTCCGTACATGTTGCAGCCAAATCGCGGTTGATCGAAGTTGCTTCACTACTGCGAGCCACTGCATCGTAACACCATACACATGAATCGCTAACAAGGCATTAGCGCATGCGCACTGGCTGTTGCTAGGACAACTGTTAGTTCACCATGACAACATTAAATAAGTGATTGGTTTATTTTTTAAATTTAAAAAATGTATATAATAATTATTTATTTCTAAAATTAATAAAATATTATTGAAAAATTGAAAAAAATTATATTATTTCGCATAACAAAATGTCACCAAAAAATTTAAAACTTTGAATAAAATCAATCATTTCAGCTCTTATGGTTATAAAATGCTTAAGTAACCTTTTATGACTTGTAATAACATTTCTATTTTATTAAATAATGTTGGGAATTTATCAGTTTTTCGCCACGGATCTTAGGACGGATCTTTCCTACTGGCTCACGTGGGGTAATGACCTTGACACAACTCTTGTGAAAGAGTTAGGAAAGTAGCAGCTTCAGCGATACATCATAATTCACATGAATCCCAGCAATCTCGCAGCGCAACCACGTTGCACGAATTTTGGATTTATCCAATATTCGCCCGACCTGGATTCGTATAGATTGCAATGGGAGCGCAACTCCTTGCACGTGACGTACGACTGGTTGCTACATGTGTGAGAAGCAGGCTTTACAAACATAGATTTATGTTTTCTGCTTTGTTATGTTTGATGGCTTATTTCAACCAC
Source organism: Cryptosula pallasiana (assembly GCA_945261195.1). Lineage (NCBI taxonomy): Eukaryota > Metazoa > Bryozoa > Gymnolaemata > Cheilostomatida > Cryptosulidae > Cryptosula > Cryptosula pallasiana. The sequence continues at coordinate 39,091,939 of OX183132.1, read as the reverse complement.
TCATAAGTGGTGGTATGCATTGAAGTCTTAAATTTTCTGCAATTGTTTAGGTGAAGCTTTCGAGCTAGGTGCTGATGTTGATATTGCTGGTGAAGGTATTTCCACTGCTAGACAATTATCACCCAATAAACAATTCGCCGAATCTTCTACCCAGACCCCTTATATCATACATGATGGTGTGGATATAAACCATGATGATTGTGGAACACAACACTGTACTCCCCCTCTCAGTTATGAAATGATGGATGATAAGATGATTGCCTACCATACCGGTTTGGAGAGCAAACTAAAGTTCCAACTAGTTCTCCAATCTTTGGGTGATGCAGCATATGACCTTAACTATTATGTGCCACATGAGAAACCTTCTGTATCCATCAACAACCAACTCCTCATCATGCTAATAAAACTGCGCCTCAACAAACCTAACATAGAATTATCAATGCTATTTGGGATACCTGCTCGTTCTGTGAGTAATATTTTTTACACATGGATCAATTTTATGTATTATCAGTGGGGAGAGATAGACTGGTGGCCAAACCAGGGGACTGTACGTTTTTTTGCACCAGACGGGTTCAAGAGATCATATCCTAAAACACGTGTTATAATAGACGGCACTGAATGTCCACTATCTAAGCCTGCTAAACCTCTGGCGCAGCAAATGACATGGTCAAGTTACAAAAATCGCAATACTGTCAAAGTACTGGTAGGAGCAACTCCTGGTGGGCTCATATCATATGTGTCAGAGTCATATGGTGGATCTGCATCAGATCGACAAATAGTGGAGAGGTCGAACCTGGCATCAATATGTGATCCAGGAGATGAGATAATGTCAGATAAGGGATTCAATGTAGAAGACCTGTTTATTCCTCAACAGGTACTAGTAAACATTCCGACATTTTTCAAGAAGAAGAATCGAATGGATGGAAAGACTGTTCAGAAAGATCGGCAGATAGCATCCAAGCGGGTTCATATAGAAAGACTGATTGGACTGGCTAAAACTTATACCATGCTTCGTTCTCCCATGACTGACATAGAGGGCAGTATGTCAACACAGATATTGACTGTTATATTTCGGCTCTGCAACTTCAGAGCATGCATTATTCCAAGACATGCGTAAGCCACAATGAACTGTTTCATTCCCAAGACGGTGCAACATCCCCATAAATATGTTTTCTTTTTATATATGTTTTAATCTTGTTAAATAGTGCTAAGAAAACCATCGATATTGAAAACGCAAAATAATATACTATATTTTTTTATGAATATGAAGTATTTATAAGAAACATTCAACTTAACAGATGGAGATTCTCAAACAAACTTGATGTGAAATGAGTTGAGTAAAAGCCAGCGAAGTTGAAAAAAAACATCTTGTATATGTATAATATTTATAGATGTATTACAAGTTTGATTGAAAACACAAAAAATCGTTGAATGTATATTCTAATCGGCTAAATTGATTTACATGAAATAGGCAGCATAATCCTGATATAATGTCATTTTTTTAAATATGACTCAGTTTGGAAGCAACATATTTTAATCTCATGATCACATATCAAATCACAGGGTGCTTATTGCAGATATATTTAAGATCATGTAAAGTAATTTGCGTATGTGTCAATCAGCTGATATAACAAATGGTTATAAATACCAATCGTATTCATTTCATTTTACATTTACTTTATATCTCTATAGGTTGAACTATTGTACGATTGATCTATTGATCAATTGATAAGTCAAGATTGATCTACTAGATGCCAACGTTAAAGCTTATACAGAGATTGGTTGAGCATATAAATAACGAAAAGAAATAATACAAACATTTTTACAAAAGAAAAAAAGAAAATCATGCAATCTGTGAACCTCAGAGCATATCGTTATGAGTAGATGAATAAATATAAATAGATTAAGTGAACAGCAAACATTCGTAACAAGTATGCTAAAAATGCAATAAAATAAAACATAAAAAAATGTTGAATAACATATCGGGTTGATATAAACTCACAACACTGTAAATAAAAAAACGAAAATTAAAACCTGGTCAAGAACAAACAAATTTACCCACAAAACCTCAAAACTGAAACCCCAACTGACTGATACTATACGTGGCACAATATGCGTATATTAGGAAAAAGATGAATATTTACTTGGAATGAGTGAAAATGTAACAGTGATTCATGTACAAAATATGTTTCTGACACTCGAGGTTAAAACTGAAGGTCTTCAAGCAATGAATTAATGTTTAGAAACTTATATTATTAGATATGTTGTTAACAAAATGAAGATAAACTACCCGCCCCATCTGAGAGTCAGGTTGTCAGGATGTTGTAATAGCTGTTGGTACATTTACGGATCGGTGACTTGTGGACTTATTGTTGTGTGATAAATGGGTGAATATGGCAATGAAACTGTCCCGAATGTATGTGTAGTCATTTGCTCTTTGATGCAGGCATGTTGTACTTATAATCCAGGTTTAGAATTGTCTTCGTGTATAGTGTCTAATGTTCATGTGCAAGGGTTTGGTGACATCTGGAAGGATAGCGTGCATAGGATACTGTAGGGTTGGCATTTAGAGGAATACATCACAATAGCATCAAAACCCCATGTATGCACACACCAAAATCTATGGTGGCTCAAAACGTTAGACGCTTTTGATTTCAAAGGCGTATCAACAATTTTGAATTGGTCTAGACAATTTGCAAAGCGTCTTCTACACTGAAAATAATTGGGTAATTGTAGTGAAATGGCCTAAGAAGCGATATCTAAAAATAGGCTTGTTGGTTATAATAAATATATATTGTCAGCCTTAGCAGTTACAGGGTTCCATGCAATTAATTGTATTTCCTGTCTAACAATTGTAGATTTTACAAAGAGTTCAGTTATTTTGCATATAATTCAGACGGTTCAAAATGATTCAGATAGCTTAGAAAATTACAAACCGCATGAATGCTTTAGAGAGTATGAACTATTTGCAAACCGTGTGAACTAAATCAAACTAGTCTAAACTGTTTCAAAATAATTTGAACTATTTTGAAACGGTTCAAAAGGTTTGCAAAAGCACATGGTATTCAAACCAAAAGCGATCGCCCCAATTTTCTTTCTAGTCTCCATGCGAATTTATACCAACATACACGTAGATCAACAGACAGAGCGGAAATGGAATAACTATATAAACGATTGTTGAGTATAATCTCTAAAATTAATTTTTTACAAATGTAATTAGGTTTTACGTATTATTTGTAATAATATGAAATAATTAATACAAATAATTAATACAATTATTAATTTGAAGAAAATTTGCCTGTTCAGTGTTTCGTAAAAAAACAATATCAGTCATAAATGGACTGGAGATCTACGATCAATAGAGTAAACCAGCAAATCGGCTCAGATTTTCAAAGCGTATGAACGATTTCACAAAGCTTTCAGAAGGTTTGCGAAAATTAGGGCTTATTCAAAAGGGTTCAAACGGACTGAAAAGCTTTCACACAGTTTCAAACGTAAAACGTTCTGAGCTACCATAAAAATCACTGAGTAAAATTTACTTGCATGCCTATGCGGTATAATCATTGATTATGATGATTATGATATAAAAGTAGATCACCATGACCACTGAACAAACTATTTAATCACTAACCTGCAGTTGTTCAATGAGACTCTTTTCAGCTGAGCCACAGTAGTTGTGGTCATTCACAGTTCCGTAGATATTAGCTGGCTGGTAGAGCTGCAGTACTGGCATATTAGCTGAATCACCTCTATAGTTTAGAACAGTACTTCTGAAGTGTGAGGGGTATGATGATGTCTTCCGGTACTTATCAGGCCGAGGGTCGAATGTATATGAATGTGCTGACTTCAGTTCTGCTGCTTTCTTTGGACTACCGCGATACACTTTTGCCTTATGGAACTTCTGAAGTTTCTATAAACGATAACAAAGAATAATGTGATGGCTTGCTTTTTCAATGCAGTCAAAGTTTCATCATGAAAGAATGACTATTATAACACAGTTGATTCTGCTGGTTATGCTTCATGTTATCACTGTAACCAACAAGATCAAAAGCTGTCCAAATATGTGTGTATTCAGTATAGATGCAAATATCCTCACTCCAACCAAAACATGTTAGACAAAAATTGTAGTATAGCACCTACCTGGGTACACGTTTCCTCAAAATGTATTTCACCATATTTCCTGATACTAGCCAGACTGAAGAGAACACTTGCCACGTGTTTACAGTGTGCAGAAGGACCTTGACCCGCTCCACACTCACACTGAGCTTCCGTGATGGTCGATTGCTTGTTGATCATTATATCACACTGATATGTCACAGACTTACGCATCTCTGCCCACACCACACCATGGAAATATGTTCCTTCGCTACATTTTGCAACTCTTACGAACCGAATAAACCTAAAACAAGTCAGACAATCATAAACTACAAATGAAGTTCGGGAGAAATAATATCGATACAAGTTGGCTATGCTTGGCTCATAGCATGGGATAGAGCTTTACAAAATATCGATGATGCCCATACAAGCTTATGTTTTTAACACCGTTAAATGATAGAATCTGGAGTCATCTAGAAAAACCGACTACCTAAATGGGACCAGTATCATCTCTCAATGGGCATACATACTTTTCATAATACAAGTCCTTGAACTTCTGTTCAAATTTTTTGCCATTAGAAGCTAAGTAGGCTTTGATAGTGTCTACTGTTACAATAGGCAAACAAGACTCAGCTGTAATATCTCTGTAATTGGTCATGTCCGGGAGAGTCATAGAGTACTCGGGCTCTGTTGTGTGCACAGGAACCTTCATCTGATCCAATGACTCTAACCTAAAAATAAAAATGGTTTGACTGGTTTTTTATCACATACAAAAGGAAATAACAATAGTAATAATAGCAATATTAATAACATCAATGGTAATAATAATGCTAAAATGGGGTTGTGATTATAGTAATTATAGTATCATTAAAATAATAATAATGAATAATACATGATAAGGGTGTTTGCGACATGATTGTCGAAAGAATGAAAAAAATAATAAGTGTTCGTAATTTAATACGAGCTACTTTTTGCTGACGGAGTTCGGAAAAAAATGATTATTCATTGATCAAATTTATTACTGATCTGATTATTTTTATTGCAATTTGTTTGGCGAACATAGATTGCAAATAACCTTAATATGGCCAGTAATAACAATAAAATAACATCAAATAATCACAAATTGCTGATGAAGAAATCACTGTGATAATAGTATTATTACATCATACTACAACATAGCAACCTCATAATAATTATGCACCATAATCATTGATTACTGTTGAGTTTAGAAGAACAACATCATTATAAAGCTAACTACTTCAATCAAAATTGAAATAAATTGAAATATTGGGAGCCCTGCAGTCCTCGTAAGCAGAGCAGATTATAAATATCATACATTTACAAGGGACTAAAATTGACTAGAAATATCGTGCAAATACTTTTAATCAGCCAACTCTTGTAAACACTTTCTTCACAAACTACGCTGGTCTGTTGATCAAGTGGTTCAAATCTAAGGGGTATACTAATGTATATAATAGTAGTATAATAAGTATGTATGTATATAGCGTCTACAAATTGATCACGAAATATGACATCACACGTCAAAAGCATTGATATAAATAATTGTAGCACCTGGTTTTTTTCAGTTTCCAAATGTTCGGGAATTACAAAATGTTCAATAACTTGGGACCATATGCTGCTAGAAACAAAATTTTAAAAGGGTTTAATAGGATACACTTGGCCGAATGAGATTAACCAATCACCGCCCTGCTTACATATGTGTAGGCTTGAGAAAAAATGCTTGAAAACCACATTGCAAACGAGAAAATTCCGAGTGCGCCGATGGTCATATGATTTTAGTTCATGTTATATCACTAGCCTGTCAGATTACCGACCTGTTGATATAATATTTGTTATAGATCCTTTACATCTGGAGGTATGAAAATACATTTAATAATGGGGTTGTGACTGGGGTTATCCCCCCCTTATAGGGGGCGCTGGTGTAAGTCCAACCGGAAAATGCCGAAATTTTTATATAGAGTACAATGCAGAAATACGGAGTTGAGATGTTCAACTAGAATAAACAGGCTATTGCAATGCGATTGATATAATTGAACAAACCACGGAGCTCACAGGGCTATAGCAGATTACACGTACATAAGTTTTTAATCACACAAGTGTAGCTATAGAGCATAATAATCATTAAATAACCACGATGCGGTCAGCGATTATATACGATCGTTGGTACAGTAGTTAATAAATACGATGAGACACCAACGATAATTAACTTATTTAACGCAACGTTTATGTGTAAATGGATTGTCTGGTATCTGTGCGGGGAAATAATAATAATACAAGTAACTAATCATTAGCATCTATCTACACCTCTATGAAACTATTATTATAAATGACAATAAGAATTTAATGTGGTGACAATTTTTTATAATAATAAAATCAATTATTCATTTTTTTATCATAATTGATTTATTAATATAATAGTTATAAATAATAATATAATAATAATAAGTTGTTAGTTACTACTATAATTATTATTTATTATTATAAAATTATAAGAAGCATCATTTATAATAATTATTATTATCTAAGTTAATAACAATTCAATAATAACCTTAATAATTATAATAGCAATCATAAACAGTAGAATCATAATTATAAATGATTATAATAAATAAAAAAAAGATTTCACTAATAACTATATAAAAAAATAGTTAGAATAATGATAACACGGGCATCAGAGGCTTGCCGAAAAAGAGAAGGAAGACGATGCGCCCGTTACTAAATGTGTTAGTAATAACCTAGCTTTTTCGCTCAGTTTCAATGAATTGGGTTTGTGATATTGAACTTTTTGCAAGCAACCGGAAATTGCTACGAATAGTTTTTATTACAGGACGCATCGTCTCTGTCATTTTTTTTGGCAAGCCCCGGAGTTCCGTGGATAACAACTGTAATAAATAATAATTGAAAAAACTGTAAAAAAATATAAATCTTTGTTGCTGCAGGTAGATTTGATGCTGCTGTCTTTAAAAATAGTCTAAAGTGTTTTTAGGGACATGTCATTATAGTATACAATTGACAGCATAGAAGCTATCAGGGAAAAACTGTCACGAGTCTGCATGAAGTAACTATGTTTTATACTACGAACAATGGTAACTTCCGGTTGGATGTAGAAAGTTCAAAGAGAGATAACTCTTAATGTCACAACCCCATTCTCTTGCCAAATAAAAACGTAATTTTTTTTAATATATATTATCATGAAGCAATTAGTAACTAACCGCAAATTAATTACGCTCGCTTGGTCATGCGTCACGGATTTCACTCTAATGTATCAATAATGAGGCGTAAAACTAACCGCAGTGCGAACATGAAACAAAGTAATTTTGGTGTTGAGAGAGTCATTTTTAAAACTCATTTTCTCAGTAACTATCAATGAGAGACAAAAAAGTTTACTACTATTGTGACTGCAAGATATGATTCTACGCCATGATATGTTTTTTAACGTCCCAAGGCTGATTTGAAGAATATATTTGTATTGGCTAATGTATGCCTAAATAAATGGATTCAAGTGACCCAGCAGAGATCATCTTTGCCTGCTACATTATTATACTACATGCTGCTGCACGGTATTTGACACCACATAGAAAGCTGGACAATCATAGCACTCTGGCTAACAAGCTCAAGCTGGTTGTTTCCACTGGAATATTTTAAAGGCTTATTCTATAGGGAACTGTTACTGAGCGATAATTTCCGTTACTTGTTGTTTTGTTTGTAGTGATCGCCACCACCCATCCTAAAAACAATGTTGTTTCACTGCCAGAATTATTATTTTGAAACAGCACTCACACACACACACACCAGCAATCATCCTTCTAGCTTAAGGCTAATAACAAATAATAATTTATTTACTAATAATAATTATAATAATTTATTATTATAATAATAATAATAATTATATTAAATTATTATTATTAGTTTATTATTATTTTATTATTATAATATTACTACTACTACTAACTCAACTAACTACTACTAAGTCTGAAACTACTAACCTGACTACTAAATCTTTTTTTTTTCCCCGTAGATTTGATACCCCTACTCTTCAACAAAGTCTTCAGTTCCTCCAGGGACATTTCATTATAACAAACTTTGTTTGACATTATTATGATTATTATTATCGCAGCTGGTTGTTACATGAGGCACAAGAAGTCGTATGTCTCCTCTTATTCTTCATGCGCAGACCGATAGCAATATCCGGTTGGTGATGAAAAATTCAAAGAGAGCTAACTCCCAGTATCACAAACCCGATTCATTGAAACTCAGTTGGTTATTACTAACACATTTAGTAACGGGCGCATCGTCCAAGTTACTTTTTTGGCAACCCTCTTATGCCCGTGTTATCAATATTTCAACTATTTTTGTATATCATAGTAGTATTATGCTAGTTATTTAAGATTTTTTTATTTATTTATAATCCCTTATAATTAGGATTGTGCTGTTTCTGATTGCTATTGTAACTATTAATGGTTATTATAATTATTGACTCAATATTACTATAACATTTATTATCAAATTTGATTTTGCTTATAATTTTATAATAATAATAGTAATAACCTATTATTATTATTTATAGTTAGTTATTAATATTACATTGATAATAAGTTATGATGAAAAAATTAATAATTTATTTTATTACTATTACAAATGATTATCACCACATTAAATTCTTATCATCATTTATAATAATAGTTTCATAGAGGAGTAAATATATGCTAAGGATTACTTGTATTATTATTTTTTCCCACAGATCTCAGACAATCTATTTACACATGAGCGTTGCGCTGCGTTATATAAGTTATCGTTGGTTTCATATGGTATTTATTAACTACCGTACCAACGATGGTATATAAGCGCTGACGGCATCGTGGTTATTTAATTATTATTATGCTCTATAGGTACACTATGTGATTAAAAACTTCTGTACGTGTAATCTGCTATAGCCCTGTAAACTCCGTGGGTTGTTCAATTATATCAATCGCATTGCAAATAGCCTGTTTATTATAGTTTAACATCTCAACTCCGTATTTCTGCATTGTACTCTATATAAAAATTTCGACATTTTCCGGTTGGACTTACACCAGCGCCCCCTATAAGGGGGGATAACCCCAGTCACAACCCCATTACTTTAAGAAATGTTGATTCATTATTTAGAGAGCGAGCACAATACCGACAGTGATCTTCCAAGTTTTTAGCAAGTTTACGAAAGACAATCGATAAGCTATCATGTGGGTGAGTGTTGCAATTTAAATCTAAGACATCGTGACCAACATACTCGGAAAGTTTCTTCGATACACATTTATTTACTGCCGCTCTATCACTCAAGGTCGATGTTATTGTAACTTAAGTTCAGCTAGCACCATTTCTGGTCCATTTAGATTACACCCTAGCAGCATTTTCCAAAGTTGATATTATACGAGAAGCATAATCATCAGCATTGCAGCATCTGATATGCTGCTTACTGCAGCAGCTGGCTGCGCAGGAACAAAAAAGATTCTATTACAGAACTCAAGCATTGAATCAATTACTTTTACGTTATGGTTATTATATGCACATTTAGCAAAATTTTTATATTCGGTCACCAAGTCGCTTAACTTTTACATCCAACTTTAATGTTTTTTAATGGCATTAGCATTAAATCACTTACTCATTTTTGCTACAGCTGCAATATGACCACTTGTAATCTTGTAAAATTTTGAAAGCGTTCAAGTTCAATTTCATGCTTTTTAATTTCTTCAATGATGTCTAAAATAAGCTGCCTTTGGTGTTGTAGTTTGTACCTATAAGAGCTGATGCTACCTGCAGCTGATAACCATTGCGTTGACGCTTGGGTGGAAACTAACCTTTATTTATGGCTAGACCAGAACCTAGTTCGATATGGCACATAGTAGACGTTGATCTGAGGGAATTCCACTCACAATAAGCATACAAGGTAAGATAACAATTCCCTTCAGTTCTTTTTGTTTGTTCCAGAAAAAATGAGATACAAATATGGATAAAACAGCGAGCAATCTGATTTTAAAAAATCCAGTTTAATTTATGGTCACTTAGCCAACAAACTACCTACAGTATGTATGTATGGCTCATCAGGAGATATAAAAATATTGAAACTAGTGCTGTCACTTGCTGGCTTCCTTCCTTTAGATCAACCTTCACTTGCTGGCTTCTTTCCTTTAGATCAACCTTCACTGCTACATTTATTAATCTTTAATTGAAGGGTTAATTGTTCTTGGCCAAGCAATGAACCATTTCACTCTTTTCCGTGCATTCAGTTTAGAGGATCGCTCGTTAGTTGAAAACGGGCTCTTATCTTTTTAACAATAACTTAATTTTCTTATGTCGCGACTGTATTTGAGCGTAAAATTTTGAATGGTAAAAGCTGTAACCTTCTGTAGTATTGTTTGTGACTCAATATTTTTGCTCAAGGTAACTATAGATAAAAACGCGCAACTTGTGCTAAAATTTTATTACTGGGAAAACCCAAAAAAATAATTTTTGCGGGCTTATATAAAACAATGGAAAAAACCTGGAAATCCCGTAATTAATTGGGGTTTCTTCACTGTTTGAAAACTTTCTCAGGTTGCGTGTTTTTCTCTAATATGACAGTATTCTCTCTAAAAGCTATGAAGCCAAAATAGATTATTCATATTAAAAATAGAGTAATTTCCAAAATGAAATTGTTTTTGCATAAAATAGTTTTAATGATAAAATGATCGTTTTAATCTTTGATTAATATACAGCACTAATTGACAATTTTTATAAAATTGAGTGTTGAACTTGAATGAGGTATTATCCAACTATAGGAAATAAACATAATTTTTAATGTTTGCGGGTTTCGAGGATTTTTGTTTTGCTTTTATTATATCAGAGCATACACTATCAGCAGCGACAGATGACGTTCGGGAAAACTTGGGAGACGATGATTTGTCCACCCGTTGACCTAATTGATATGTTTTTGTCAGCAAATAAAGGCAAAGAGGCGTACCAACCAGACTCCTTTTCCATGTTGGATATGAAAACTGATGTTTCGACAGTACGTTATTTTGTCCCAGGCCCCGAAGGTAGCCATTGTGGGTTAAAGGACAAGCATCCTCCAAGTATTCCATATACGGAGGAAAAGCAAATTTTTATTTTATTTATAATTAATACCTGTTTTTTTCTACCTGATACTACGATTCTATACTCAGCTGAAAAAGAGACTCCAAAATGGAATTGTCTCCTACTCTGTCAATATTGTTGTGTTCTCATAGAATGTGTATTTTCTAACCTGAGTTTACAATACAATGAAATGGTCAAAGATATCCCACTCATATATATGCAGAGAGCTGGTATAGCAAAAGTATAATCCATAGCTATAATAAATTACAATAAGCAATATGTAACATTTCCATAAAGCATAGCCATGTGATAATAATGTTAATAGCACATAACAAATAATGTATACATGTGTAGTAATTGTCATGTCCTAACAAATATGTCATGGCCATGTGCCAGAAATTTGTAGCCGCGTGTGTTATGTTATTCACTTTTATGACCTTGCAGTTTGATAGTTCGACATTAATTTTAAAATTGATAACGGTGCATCTCCGACATCTTAAAAGTTATCCAAGCTTTGCCAACTCCAACCTGAATATTCAAAGATGTGAAATCTTGCTGAGGTGCAAGCAATTTATTTAAAAGCTGATTTTTATCACACAGCTTAGTTGGAGCCTGGAATGCCAGTCGTCAAGGTGGCATCACTAAACCCACTATTAAAATACCAATGAAGTTACGGTCTACTATTCATTTCTGTACTTGACTTAGAAGGCTAAACACACTTTCTAACTGCAAATTGCATTGATTTCCCCCACTTTACAAACCATAATCGTCTACAATTAAATGTCAGGAAACCTCCTAAAGCTACGTTCACACTATGCGATTCTAGGCCATGCGATTATTGGCAGGAATCGGGAGTTGCTCTCCCGATTATTTACAAGAGTTTACTCTTGCGATTTTTTGTGCCCGATATCGTATGGCCTTGACAGTTGTCTAGACACCACATTTCATTGTTAATTACAAAACATCAAATTATTATTAATAATAATGTGGTATCGCTTATATTACCAGAGATTTCAATAAATTTTACCATCTCTTCACTCATCAATAATAATAAGTAATGGTAAGTATACTTAACTATAATTAATAATAAATAAATGATAACAACTTTTTTGAATGCAATTATTCATTATAATCACGGAGCTGGTAGTTGTTTTTTACTTATATTGGCAATAATTAGTATACCCACATTAATATTTCACTTGTAAACAAGGCTTGCAATTGATCAGGGAAATATCAAAAAGAATTCTAAAATTGATTAAATAATAATTATTAAGCAGCTGCAAGTTTCTTGAAAAATATTAAATTGAAAAGCTGTGATGTGGATGCTGATTGGCTACACAGGCCGATAATCATAGAGAGCTCCATCACTGCCCAATATAAAAATCTGCTGCCAATTGTGAAATCGTTAAGATTTCACTGTTCACACTTGCGAGCCGATTTTTTGCTCCGCCCACTCGGCCGAGAATCGCATAGTGTGAACGTAGCTTATTGGCCAGTATTATCCGATTTGCTGCCTTTCAGCAGCCAATTTATTGCATAGATACAACTAGAAACTAGTTTTAAATATTTAAAATAAACCAAATTATATAATACCATGATTATCAAGATGGTAAGACAAGGAAGCACTGTCAGTTTGTCATGTTTACAAATGACATCAATATGATTTTTAGATCTGTTGCTGCATTTTAATGTGTCATTATTGTCAAGATATCGTACTATTGAATAGTGTCTGCAAGTGCACCGTGCTGTGGTTCACTGTAATGGTTTATTTTATTGCACTGACTTCTGCTTGACACTGCAGTTGTTGTTTGCTTCAGAACTTGTAGGATATGTGCTCAGAGAAATATAATATAAAATATATATATATATAATACAACATACAGAGAAAGTTTATGACAATTATTTGTGATACACTGTTGTTCTCTAATTATTGTATACTGTACTTTGTTAACAACTAAGTCATTAATAGACAAATGTCTTTAAACCCTTCAGGAAAGTTTTCATGAAAATACGCATTTGAAGTCAATGTTTCCATTTGAAATTACGAATTCTTTATATTTCTTTTTCATTTGTATTTTCTGTCTCGGAAACTTTTGAGGTTTAGTTAGTTTTTTATTTATTTTTTACTTCTAGAATATATCTCGTCATGTACAGCAAAGGCTACAGACCATCTCAGACGGACCCGGAGGTTCTGCGTGAACATGTCTCGTAATCGAACCAAACGGTTACAAAGCCACACGTGACATTCCAAGGAGGACCAATCAACCCCTAATTCCTAAATCATTCCATTCCTAGTAGAGGGAGGGGTGTGATGACCAGCCATTCATTGGCAATGCTCATTATTCCCATCTACTTCAGCACTTCCATTAGAAAGAAAAAGCCCACAAAGAATAAGACAACTCCCACATAAATAGGAAGAGCATCATTTATAGTCCCAGATCTCAACCACAGACGAACATGTAGTCTATCTAAGACATGTTTGTGCCAGGCAGTTCCTAGCCAATCTAGGGTTGCTCTCATGACCTCTAATTTTTGTTATGCCTCCAGAAGTGTGGCACTATAAATAGTTTCTCTCTTATACTTTTAATATTACTCATTCTCACCCATGATCGGAAATAGGGAAATGCCAACCATATCCCTAAGGGGTCACCCATCCGTGTTTACTGTACAAATGTAATTTTTATTCTCCAATTTATGCTTTTTTGTAAGCATAATTTTTAATCTATACTTTTTGCTTTTTTGTAAGCATTGTCGTTTCCCCATCGCTTATCTTTAATAGGCCTGATGAAGCACCTTTCAAATTATTGTTCATGACCTATATATGAACGGTTGAACCATGCGAGCATTTTGATGTTTTGGTGTTGTTTTTTACTTTTGTATTTCCTCTTGTACGCTATTGTTCTTAGTCCATGGATTATACTACATACCAACAGATACTACTTATCCATAGAGGTACTGGAGGCTCAGTTTTTTCTTTTGTTCTAGATCTTAGCATAGTTCTTGTGAATAATAAAATTGATATCCTTTGTTGCTGCATAACCAAAGCTTGTCTCTGTCTGGGTATATACGTATTGCTGACGATAGATGTAGATAATTACCAAACAGGATTCTATGCATGAGTAGATAACTGCTACTCTAGACTTCAAACCCCATATACCGCTGTGGAGTGAACCTGCAGGCATACATAACTAGATTAATTGGTGGAACACGGTATATAAACTGCATAGGTTTATTACAGCTTCACAAAACTCCTTGCTAAAATCTCAGTAGAGCAGCGATTCTAGAAATGTCCGGTTCTGAGCATGGCTGCAAAAAATTCTGTTTCAACCCAAAAACTCTGTGTAGAAATGTGGTGGGGAGCTCAAATTTTCATGTTGAACCGATTTCAAATAACATTAGAATCGCTCAGCTCAACAGATCTATCAATTGGACCCTGAACTTACATCGATGAGGCATCAGGTCTTCAATGGCTGCCTTTTTGCATAACCTATTCAAAAGCAACTTGAAACGTATTTTTCACAAACGGATTACGCTGTATCAAAATTTTTTTTAATCTTCTGACTCTGAGCACTCATTCAAAATCTTTTTCCATAGTAAAATGGGAACATACAATAAGTATACTAGCAGATCACAGTTCAATAGCCGTGATTATCTTTACGCCGCGCTACTTTTAGTTTTGAGAAAAAAATCATAATGAATGATGCAAATTTTGCTCATGGCACTCCAGCAGTCCCTCCACAAGCTCACATTCAGTGGGAGGCTCTTTGGGTGAAAGAAGTAGGCAAAGGTTTATTGAATTGTTGCTCACTGAGAGAAAACAAATCCGTCACAACTCCCGGGGCTTTTAGTGAAGAGAGCATGTAGGCAGTAGAGTATCCTACATAAAAATGTTTACCAATAAGCTTAGCCAAATTATATTTGTTTTATTACATAATTTCAGATTTCTTACCAATATATGTAACTGGTTGATTTTTGGTTCTTCCTAAAAGTTTGCTGCGACCTCACGATTTATTTTATAATTCAAATTTTATTGTCATGTCTTCAATCCATCTGGCATGATGTCGTCCCTATACCGCCAGGTGTTTATGTTCTCTGGTCAAATACTGGTTGCTGGTGTTGATGGCAATATTAACACTATCAGACTATAAATCACTTTCACGCTGCTATTTTTACCTCTTCCCGCTCACACAAACAAATTGGTGTTAGCGCAACTCCAAGTGTGGAATGGTTTGATGAGAGACATGGCACCGACCACATGGCCCATTAGCTATTCTCTCCCTGACACATTTGTCTCACAATGAACTTTCGTTTGCTGTGATTTACCACTTGAGTAGAATCAGTATCTCTAATTTCGTAAACTGTTTTTAATTTTTTTTAAACATTTAGAAATAGTCTGTTTGTTATGTGAGACTTTTTCTTGCGTTACCTATTGGTAACATTATTTTAATGCAACTTATTCAGTCTCTAATAATAATCATGAAATGATCTCTTCATCAGGTTTGTTGAAGTTGTCGTTGTACACGTTGCTCAGCACACTGTCAAGCTAATGTATGTAATAAATACTATATATAATGAAAAATTTCTTTCATTTCCTTCATTTTTCAAGTTTCTCACTAATTAAATTTGTTGCTGTTGCTGGTAAGGCACGTATAATCCCACGTCCCGCAGTGGATTAGTTATAGGACACATCAGTGGGCTATTTTATTATATATATTAGACATCACAGCGCATTGTACGCAGTTAGGTATTGTTGTATTATAGCAACACGGAGGCTTTTGTATGTCACTGAGCCTGATTAATTAAATTTAACACAAATAGATTAGATCACTCAGTAGCATCTGTCAGCCGTGGGCTACAATATGCTGTCACACAGGCTATGTAAAGCTCACCCCACCTGCCAACTTGCGTTTATACAGTGCTGTGAGTGGGGCGGTTCATTATTCACCCGTAAAAGAAGAATGTTTATTGTTTCTATAGTCTATAAAACCAATTAAAACTTCGCACTACTGATAGTTATTGAGACTAGCTGTGTTATATAGTAATTATGCAGCAGCTGCGCGTTATATTAAGTGTTACACAGCTCTTACTAGCACACCTACTAGCTAGCTCATTGCTCGTTTGGTCTCTCTTGCTTCCAGAATATTCTCTGTTATTCTATGCCGTAGGTGAGCTTCTTTCTGTTGATAAACTTTTTTGGCAAACTGCCAGCATAGCTGTTTCAAATTTGTTTGGTGCTTTTTAAGCTTTCAAATTGCGATCTTACAAGCTTTATTGATAAAATTTTTAGTGGCTTAATAATATTTGTAAACTATTTTATTACATGCAATTTATGATTAAAAAGTGGTTTTTGAGGTTTTTATTTTTTGTATAAATATCCCAGACCCAACAATATTTCAAAAATCCAGTTTTATTTAACTTTATCAATTAGATCTGGTAAGTTTTCAGTTTTTAAAATCTTCAGCTTAAACTATGACTATTTTTACATATTTTGCAGGTTTCACATATAATACTATATGGATAACAGCTTCAAAAACAGTCTTCGACATAGCTTGGTGTCCAGACATTCATCCCCACCCTGTCTTCTAGACTTATCTATGAGTAAAAACGCATCTTCTAGTGAAAGTGAGTCACTCTACCGATTGTAAATAAAAATAAATTTAAACGGAATTGAACAAATTTTAAAGGAAAAAATATTGAAAATCAACTATTCAAAGATATATATTGATATAAACGTAATACAATAAGCGAAAAGAAATCAATGCCTCGTAATTAATATGTTTAGAGTTCCTTTGCATTAATTTCTCTTCCAATATGGTGAAACAGATTTTTGGTTTTCCAGCTCTCGCAACACTCCTTGAAGCTTCTTTTGAGTTATCTTTCTACACAAACCTTATAGAAACTTGATAACATGTGGTCAAACACAACTGTTGACGTATATTTGTTACAATTAGCTGTAGAGCCACGCTCAAGCGGACAGGAAGCTAGTATGCTGGGTATGGATAAAGAAGACGACTGCTATAAACAGCGGAGGTACAGAACTACTTTCACTAGCAGTCAGCTGGAGGACTTGGAGAAAGTATTCAGTGCCACGCAGTATCCTGATGTCTTTAGTAGGTAAAAGAATTTGTTTTTTTTTGTAGAAACTTTCATTTTTTATTATTATTCATTAATAATAAATTGTACTTTTGCAAAACTATTTTATTGACTGCTGTGTCTTTTTTAGAGAGGATTTGGCGAAGAAGTTGGGTTTAACAGAAGCAAGAATCCAGGTTAGTTGCAGCAAAAATTTAACTGTGAGCGTGTGTGTGAAAGTTTGTTAATTGTAAATGCTCATTTTGTATCCTTAAAATATTAATTTATGTACGCTCAAAATATTCTGCAATTAGTTGTACTTTAGTATTTTCTATTTTTTGGCTCTCCAGCGTGGTGAATGGTGATACTGTCATTAATTATTAGGTTATATTTCCGGATATCACTTAACGGTAATTCCACGTGGTAGTATCTGCTAATTATTAAGGGACTGGTAACTTTGCTCTGCACGCAGTTTATATAAATCTGCACGCCAGAGTGTGCAGTTACTTTTGTGAAAAATATCCATTGATCCAACAGTGTTTGTGCATAGAAAATGATAATTTTCAGCCCATTCAGTTTGCCTATGTACACAAAAGAATGCTAAAAAATCATCGGGAAAAAAATTGTTGAATCCGAGACTCTTACCACCCCGTGAAAAGAATAAATTGAACACAAAATACATGACATTCGCTGCTAAAGCGTTACTTAAAATCAAACTGGAATATATTTCAGGTATTAGATTTGTATATTTGCAATGATTGCAGTTTTGCAATTTTAACCATGTGCTTCCTTCAAGGAGTTGTCTTCTCACTGGCCCACTATTTGATTAATATGCTTATTGTGATTAAATGGTCATACTGCTGTCCTAACAAGTTACTAAAACTCAATACGTGTTTTGTTGGTGTTATATTCAAGTGATAATTCCACAAGAGCCACAAATTGATGTTTTTTTACAGGTTTGGTTTCAGAATCGCAGGGCCAAACACAGAAAGAAACAAAAAGTTAATTCGGCGGTCACTTCACTGAGCAACAGTTATATGTCTGGTATGTTTCCTGGTGAGTCCATTT
Source organism: Cryptosula pallasiana (assembly GCA_945261195.1). Taxonomy (NCBI): domain Eukaryota; kingdom Metazoa; phylum Bryozoa; class Gymnolaemata; order Cheilostomatida; family Cryptosulidae; genus Cryptosula; species Cryptosula pallasiana. The sequence continues at coordinate 39,073,594 of OX183132.1, read as the reverse complement.
AATCTGTTTCACTTTGCTGTTTGTCGAGATTCAGCTTTATATCAATTCATATGGTCATAAAATGAATCAAAATTAAAAATTATTTTGTTCCATGGAAAACTAACCTGCTTTTTTTCAATTGTGGTAACCATATTTGAAAAATGTGTTTTTTTTCAGTCATTCATTGTAGTTGCAGCTGTGAATTATTTAAACTATATTTTTTACTGTTTGTTATTGGCTAACGGATGTCGATATCATAGCTATGCTAAGTAAATTGCCATTGGTAAGTTCTTTTTTTATAAAAAAGTTTACTTTCTTGGTTTAGTAACTTTTGTACATACATTTTTATTCAACAACAGAAATTATGTTGCGTAAGTTCATTTTATTTTCGCATCTAGGACACTACCAAGCATATGGCTCAGACAATATTCTGCCGATGTTTCAACCTAAACTTCCGCTATCACCTGCTTTATTTCCACAACTACCTCCACAATGCTCAACCTCTTCAACATTCCAACAATCCGTCAACATTGCCACTTACCTTGAAACCTTGAAAAAGCTGGGAGTTTTACGTGCGTACAACAGCAGTAACCAGTTCGGGACGGTAGAAAAGCCTCCCGTAGTGTCACCTCAACAAAGACCAAGCGTGTTCTCTATAGAAAATTTGTGCCAAGGTTTGCCGACTCCAATGGGCTCCAGTTACCGTGAATCTTCTGACTTTTCTTTCAGAACATCCAAGCTGTGATGCGTAACTCTATGGTTGCTACACTCTATGAAAAGTTAGTTTTGTTTGTGATATTGTAAGCTGGTGGAAATTACGCTGCGAGAATGCCCAAGGATTAAACACGATCTGTGATATGAAATCTTACGATCTTTGAAAAAAGTTTTGTTATTGTAAACATGTGAAGCCTTTTTTGATTGATAGTGATACTTGCATTATTCTGTTATTTGCTTTATAAACAGAATGGATAGGATTTGGGTAACTTTATCACATTTGAAATTATTTTTAATTATTTGTCGTGAAAAAAAGTTGTGAACTTCACAACTTCTTGGTGCTGTTACACGTCGTATTTATTGATGCTGTATTTGTTGAGTTGCTATAAATAAAATCGCCAGTGAGAGATTTGCTTATTTGGTTAGTTAAATTGAGGTGAGATCAAACGAAGGAAGATAATTATTATTATTGATGTAATACCACTCTCAGCGGTTGATAGACGTCAGGAAACTCGCTAATAATGAGTTTTCAACACTTTAAATCAGAAATCTTACTTCAATGATGTCTTCTAACTCGTATCCTTCATTTATATTTCACTCAAATTTATTTTTATGATTGATTTAATCAGAGACTTCTTTTTGATCCTTTCAGCTCCGGGATGGCAAACGACCCTAATAAAATAAGATCTCAATTTACTATCTAAATTGAATGCCATATATTTCAAAGACTTGCTGAGAGAGAGAGAGTTTCTTGTCACTGGTCACCTGACCTGATGACTTGCTTCTGTAGCACGATGTTCCGAATTTTACTAAAAATGCGTAATTTCATACATATGCTGACTGACGTTGCTTCGTTCTGTAGCAATAACTATTCTGAAGATATCAAAGTTTATACATGAATGACCTTGAAAGTACTGTGTACAGCATCCTAAGGCCATAGCTACACACACCTACCTTTTGTCGAAATGCGGTGAAAATTGGGTTTTTTGGTGCAGTTGACGTGTTTTCTTACAAAAGGACACCAACATGTTAGTATACGAAAACAGTTTTACCTGACGCTTCGGTGATTGGACAATTATTAAGGAAAAATCGCTTTTGGTCGGATAAGATATAACAACAAAATTTGACAACTACAGTTTACTTCTTTATACTGAGACTTTATTATTATTTATTACTAACGGTTAATTATTCTAACCGATAAAATCGTTTAATTGATATAATAAACAAATATAATAATTATTACAAATTAAATTTATAATAATTATTATAATGACTGTTGATAATAATGTACCCTCTTTGCCTCACTGGACAATCCGTAAAATTGCGGTTATCAGACATCTGTGTGTGTAGCCACCAGAGCGACGCTATGAAACATATTTCTCAACACATTTTTACGAACGTAGATGTGTGTAGCCAAGGCTAAGTTTGGTCTACGTCCATGCTGCGAAAGCTCTTCTGACATACTGCGAGCACTAGTATTGTTTGGAGTTACCCACACTTGGTGATCAAGAAAGATCGTGAACACTACCTATGGGTGACTACTATAAAGAGCTTTTAATTACGAGCGAAGGCACAAACCTAAATCAGTGTAAGAAAAGATTCAAAAGTAGTAATAATTTTTTTATCTTTTTCAGACTTTTACAAGACAATATGAATCGTTATTAATACTAGTTTTCAGTGGATTGCTACGCCACATAAAACGAAGGTTGTAAAGATCGCTAAAACGTCAAACATGGTAGGACCTTAACACATGCATCAATATCAGTATCACAGGGAGAGGAATGGTGGTACATTCAATCTGTAGATGGTGGTAGATGAAATTGAAATTCAACCTTTTTTCGCCCTGTGTAGTGGAATAATTCCAGGTGCAAATGGTCGCATGGGGTTTCAGGTAATTGATTTTATTGGCTGGAATATAAATGGAATGAGAATGTTTACTTGTTTTAAAGTATAACATCTCAAACAAATAAAATTTTAAATTCAAAACAAAAGAAATAAACTACCATCTTTGGCAATTAATATGGCTGCCACGAAACAATTGACTAATTTGCGTACTTCATGGTCATGATAGTTCAGGAAATATTCAATTTTGCGTTTTAAAAAATATCAACAGCGCTGCCACTTTTATATCATTCAAGTTTGCTGATTTAAACCCTGTGGCATCCTCTTTATATTTTCTATATAGAAAATAATATACTTTTTTTATTTTACATGCATTTCAAAGCAAGTGTACAAATATATAAGAAAAAATCGAAAAGCGAAGTTGAAATATATACTTGTATACAATTCAATGCCACTACGCTGGAAGCAAACTGTTTCAGGCGAAAGATTGAATCGAACCTTTTTGGTACTAGTAGGTGATATGAGCAGACAACTCCACTGTAGCAGATCTTATTGGGAAACAGCTTCACTGTAGCAGGTAGTATGAGCAGAGGTAGCGGTGGTGTGGGCAGACAACTTCACTGTAGCTGATGACATTGGGTAAGACAGAACCCCCTGCAGATACTCTGCCCTACCATGGAAACCCCTACCTCCAGTCGAAGCCTACCTCTAGAGGAGTTGTCTTTTGTTAGAGTCAAAGAATGCTGAATAGTCATAACCGAAAATACTAAAAATCATCATAAACTAGCGCATAATTATCCTTTGCATTTTGATTGGAATTTATTTACATTCTATTATGTGCAACATTTATTTTAGCAAAAAAATTGTAATTCAGACTTTAAAATTATTGTTGTTGTAGATTTAAAACTGCGAAACCGGAAATCGCAATTAAATTATAAATTGTGATGATTTCAATCTGTTGTTATCATTTGATTTAGAAATAATTTTTTTCAACTCCGATATTGTTTTAGTTTATGAGATATTTATAGCTTTAAAATGCACTTTTAGTAGGTTTTGTCTTGAGGTAAGAAGTTTTGACAGTAGAGTACGGCATAGGGTATGGATAGGGGGGTTTCTCGTTTTGACAGAAACCTTCATGGTAACAGGTGGTATGGGTAGACAACTGTGCTGTAGCAGGTGGTATGGGTAGACAACTGTGCTGTAGCAGGTGGTATGGGCAGACAACTTCTTGGTAGGAGGTGAAATGGGCAGGCAACTTTACTGTAACAGGTGATGTGGGCAGACAACTTCACTAAAGCAGGTGGTATTGGTTTAGCCGGGGCGGCTCTCAAGAGGCGGGGTTTATGATGGTGGGCGGGGTTTGGGGGGAAAGAGTGAGAGAGAGCCGGCGACAGATTGATTTTGAGATGCCGTATTCTGTAACAGAATACGTCCTAGTCTGAGTAAACTGCCTTTTTTCAACGAAAAGCCGACTTAAATGTGGTTTTGTTGATTAAGTCTATCGATATTTCTCTCAAGTTATTGCCATGTGCTAGCCACATGCTCAGCTATACGAACCAACTTTTTGTGCTGGTTTGTTGTGTTACAATTTCTTTTACAACTGGACATGATAGAATTGACCAATCTCAACTCTGGATGCTACAACTAAGATTTTCCAGTAAGTAGTCAATGAGAAGCGGTAGATATTATTATAATTGTAATGTATGTAATAAATAGGGAATAATTTAATAATAATTATTAATTAATAAATATTATATATTATTATTATTATTGTGACTACTGTAATTATTGTTTGTAATTATTAATGTTGCTAAAAAATTGTGATTGTTTTTATACTTCTATCTATCTACTAGCAATATGATGATTATTAATAAATACTAATAATATTGTTTTAAGAAATAAAACTATTATCAGTCAACAAACATCATCAACAATAAATTTTATTATTTAATTTATTGTTGTTTCTGGTTGATATTTGATAATTTTTTTGTCATTGGCTACTACGAACTACTAATAATGATTTTTTTTATGATTATTAGGATTTGTTAGAATTGTAAATAATTATAATAATAATTAATAATGAAATTTTATAGTTTTACAATTAAAATAGATAATATTATAATATTATATATATAATAATAAATTATTATGGTGTCACCATATGTGTCACCATGGTGCCACACACTATGTGGTGTGTGTCTTCTTTGAACATATAAACTCCATGGGTGGGTAACTAAACCTTTCCACAAACTGAGTTAGTGACAGTATGCCTGAACAATCCAGATGAGTACAACATTGCAATAATAAATAATTTTATATACTACTACTTTCACAAATAATAATTAATGCTATAGAAGAATGTGTGCTAATGACAATGCTTTATTGTTGTGGACGAGTAGTATAAGCAACAAAGCAACATCATCTTGCCAAACAAGAAAGCACACGTTTTTATTATTATTATTATTTTGCATTTAATTACAGTTATGCAATAATCTGTATGCTTGATGTTTGATTGGTAAGAGATGCTACTCAGACCACTTGTTATTTGTTGTTACATTTTTATTCTGTGAATATAACTAAAATTTTCAGTTTTGGCTTAGCATTGTGTAACTTGATTATTATGCTTACAACTGTCAGCTGTTATTGTTGTTGCAGGAGAATGCAACAATAAACTCTCTGGTAAAATAGTTCCAGAACATATTTGGATCGTAACAGACATATTATGTGGTGATTTACTCAGAAGTACTGGCCATGCAAAGTACCTATAGATGCGACTTCCTTGCTACAAGACAACAATTACAGTCGTTAGTCATTCAGGAAATGAGCCTGGTGATTCATTTGTAACTGAAAACTGAGTTGGAGAGATGAAAAATATCACTTCCTCCGTACTGGTGGCTGTGTTAATGTTTGTATTTCTGGTTAGCTACTTGCTCAGTTCAGTGGTTTTCCCTGTTACTCCTTTCATTTATAGCTATTTATATTTCCTGCATTACAAATATATGTACAATACAAATATATGTACATTACAAATATATGTATGTACATTTTTTTTTATATTTGTTTACGTGCGTATATTTTTGTTTTTCAATTGCACTCGCTATGTGATTCATGTGATAACTTGTTGTGTACAAAATTCCTGTTAAAATTTTATTCACCGCAAAGTTCTGATTTAAAATATGTTATTTCACACATTTTGCTAATCTATTGTTTTATCTTTTTCTTTGACTTTGTATGCATAAATCCATACATGTGCATGTTCTATAAATTCCGTAAAATTATAATCGAAGTTGCATGAAAGAATGCTAGAAAGCCATTATCATCAGTGGGAGTAAACCCTCATTGAACAGTGGAGTTTTAGCTTTATCTTGACAAGTTTTTGGGTAAGAATAAAATCAAATCAATAATAAGCTCTGTGAAAAAGTGGTCTAGTTTACTTGTGGCCAAGTTAGGTGCCACCATCCAACATAAGTCTCAATTCAACACAAAGGAATGATATCAGCTATATGAAGGTAATAATAAATACAACCACAGTAGTCATGCTTACTTAGTGATATAGACTGTCTCATTCGTTTGCTGTTAGTAATACGATGAAGGTATAATGGGATTAATGCTCAACTACAATGTAAGCTCCGCCCACCGTGTCTCAATGTGTCCCTGGCTCTCATTCTCTCTCACCCCCCCCCCCCCCCCCCATCATAGAGAGCCACCCTGGCTAGTATTGGTTTAGCCAGGGCTGGCTCTCTATGTGGGCGCGGCTATTGTCGCAAAGGGGTTGGGGAGGTGGGGGGAATGAGAGCCAGGGATAGAATGTTTTTTGCGACAGAACATTCTGTAACAGAACGTTCTCAAGACTAATAACCAGTCTGTTACAATCGTCCAGCCTGATGTACAGACGGCGAAGTGGAAGGTCTATGCAACTTCATACATGTTATCACGGCTGATTGCTCGCCAGTGTTATTACAATTTCTTTTACAACTGGTAATGATGGAATGGACACCAATCTTAACTCTGGATGCTACAACTCACCCCCTCGCCCCTCATAGAGAGCCACCCTGGCTAGTATTGGTTAACAACCGCTTTATTAAGTTGTAAGAGCAGACAACTTCACTGTACTTGCTGGTATGGGTAGACAACTTCATTGTAGCTGGTAGTATGGGCAAACAACTTCACTGTACCAGCTGGTATGGGTAGACAACTTCATTGTAGCAGGTAATATGGGCATACAACTTCGCTGTACCAGCTGGTATGGGTAGACAACTTCATTGTAGCAGGTAATATGGGCATACAACTTCACATTAGCAAGCGATGTGGGTAGACAACTTCATGGTTGCCAGTGGAATATGCAGACAACCTTACTGCGGCAGATTGTATGGGCAGACAATTTTGTTGTAGCAAACAATTCCATCAATGCATTACAGTTTATAATATTCGCAATTGATATTATGAATGTAAACAATTATTTACCAATAATGAATAGCCAGTTTTTTAGCCTCAGATAAATGCAAACGGGGGTTAAATGTTACTGGACTTCGAAAGGAATAAGCGAGTGAATGGGATATAGGTAACGGCACAGAGTGAATGGGATATAGGTAACGGCACAGAGTGAATGGGATATAGGTAACGGCACAGAGTGAATGGGATATAGGTAACGGCACAGAGTGAATGGGATATAGGTAATGGCACAGAGTGAATGGGATATAGGTAACAGCACAGAGTGAATGGGATATAGGTAACAGCACAGAGTGAATGGGATATAGTTAACTGGACAGAGTGAATGGGATATAGGTTATGGCACAGAGTGAATGTAGTCATGTGTAAAAGGTTTTGTAGTATGCATATTCACATGCACTACTGCTTTACAAAAATTTGTTTGACCATTTCGAAATGAATGTGAAGAGAAGATGAGAAAGCTCTTAATTAAATATTACTTTTATTAATCCCACAAGGTATTAGATATCCTACACCATTAGTGATCTGACTAGGTAGATATAACAGAGCATGAAACAAGAAAATGAACAAATATTTCTATATAGTAAAAATTTATGAATGGATGTAATGTTATAATAAAGTTGAAAGGGTCTTAACATATAATACTAGTGTTTGTCTAGTGCGTGCACGTAATGACAAGGCCATGAATGCAATGGATGACAAATAAGGCAATATGCTGTATCATCTCCATCACTTCCAATGCACACAAAGCCTATAGGCTATTTTGGAAGCCTGCGGAGAAGACAAAATCTTCTCTGATCAACACGAATGAAACTTTATCAGAAGTCCTTCCAACGACTACTGAAACCCCATTTCATTCTTCCGTCTCATCACCTGTACGATTAGCCAATCACACCTAGCCATTAATCAAATTGCATCGCCAGTAAGGAATCTAAAGGCTGCAGGCTTTTCTACTTTACATTCCACTCCATCTATCACACGAGTCGCTTGACACTACAACATGGATAAAACGAGATATTAGCGTGAGATAAATATTCTAAAAAAAATTTCTAGGGCAAACCGTAAACAAGCTTTTAGATGCGACATTTTCATTTGGTGTATATAATATTTTGCCTTTCTTCCCTCCTCCCATGGTAGCCTCCTCCAATTGTCGTTTGCTATTGCGGTCATTTGCTTCCACAGTCTCCTCTGCCAGTCACATTCTCTCATAGCTTATTCCTCCCACATTTTTCTCCACTAATAATATCGATATTTTTTGTCATGCACTTTTTCTCAAAATGATCTCATACACTAATTATTATTTCCTTGTCAAAAAACTCGTCTTATTTTACCATTGATAAAAACTTGAATCCATTTTCTATTACTTAAAATTTAGTTCGCTTTTTGTAGGTATCAGCAGTATGAAAACGACTTATTACAATTTTGATACGAAGGCAGATATGGCAGTAACTGTCCAGAGTAGTTAGCAGCCAGATACATTACAGGATAATTGGTGGTAATAATATAATCAACCAAAAATCCAATCATTACTAATAATAAGATGATGATCTATCATTTATTACAACGTCAAGATTATTATTGAGACAAACAATAATATTAACATCACCAAAATCTTCACCTTGTCAACTGAAAATAACTGGGTTTACAAAATTAAGATCAAGCTGATGATTTTAACATAGTTGATATTTCAATAAAATATTTATATTTTAAAGAGTCAGGCAGCATTGGTAGTGGTGACAGCTAACTTTACAACAGAGCCTTGGGTAGCACATAACAGATTTTTGATTTGTATTTAGCACACAAACGTATCAATCAGTGCGTCATAGATTTTAGGATGTAGTGTAGAGGGAATTGGAACGAACGTAGACAGGAATGAATGCAGACATAGCTGGAATGGACGTGGATACATCCCGGAACGAACATCGACAGACCTGGAACGATCGTCGACTATGCAATAAGCAAAAGAACTTCGACTTTCATTCCTGGATGTATCTACGTTCATTCCAGAAGTTGTCTACTTTGAGAAAATACAATAATTTATTTCATTCCTGGAACGAATGTCAAAACGAAACTTTATGTATCGCCAGGAATGAATGTCGACACTTTCTAGAATGAACGTTGAGTTTTTTCCTCTCTCTAACATTGTCGACTTTCATTCCACGATGTGTCGACGTTCATTCCAGGATGTGTCGACGTTCATTCCAGGATGTGTCTACGTTCATTCCTGTCTACATTCGTTCCAAATTCCAGTGTAGAGATTTGAGTCATAAATAGTATACTCCCACATTCTTGAACAAAATGACAGACATGAATTTTAGCAGAATAAAATATTTGAGTAGCTCGCGAAGCAACTAATGTTTTTGGTACCAATTTTAAGATTGATTGCTGAATTTTTTACAGACCAAGTTTTTCATAACTAACGATAGACATTAAAAAAGCAATCAATAACAATAATAGCTGATAATAAGTCATAATAATAAGTAAAAAAAAAATGTAGTAGTAATGACATGAAAAACTAGTTATTTAATAATAAGTAATTATTAAATGTAATAACTATTTTAAACAAATTAATAACCAATAGTAATAAACAAATAAAAGACAGTACTAATAAGATATTTTGCCAATAATGGAAGTGAAACACTGCCACTGTTAATAATAATAAAAAACAGTAATATAATCATATATTATTTGGTCAACAACGCTGACTGGAGAACAGTGATAAATTATAAACAAAGTGTTTTTTTATTATTATAGTCAGTACTTTTCAGTTGACAACATGACAAATAAAACCTACAACTGAATAAGTTAATTGTACAAATAAACAGACGACTATATATAATTAATGATCGAAACAATAAATAATAAAGTGAGAGAATAATAATAATAATAGTAATAATAATAATAATAATAGAGGCAAGTGGGTTGTTGTCACTAAATGACAGGCAATAGGGGTCTAATGATGAAATAATTTAGACAATGCGCCTGTATTCAAATCATTCCAGCATTAATATGATTCTAATATGGGACTAAACATCTATACGCTCAATGCTCTATATTTCCACATTCAATACAGAAGATAGTTCTGTTTCCTGTTAACAAAACATGACTATTGGGTACTGGTTTGTCTTTATGTGTTTCGGTGAGGCAGATGATGACAGTCGGTTGTGAGAAATTGCAGTTCTGCAGTTTTACCTCAGTGAGATCTAGCGTTAGAAAGAAACCGATTTAACAACCTGTTATTTTGTTTCTTTTTGGGGCCTGTTTCACATCCTTAATTTCCCCAATTGTATTTTCTTTTGTATTTGCAGGTTTCTGACTCTATTTATCGTTACCATTATTTTTTTAAATTTCCTCAATACTTGTCTGACCTGATATTTCAACTTCCTTGCTTTAACCGAGTTTATATTTCACAGTAGATATTCTGATTGCTCAAGATCCGATTGTTAAATCTTTAAATTAATTTCTCATTTTGAATGCCCATCTCCGCATCTCACCTTGATGGGACACTTTTGGTCTGCAGTGCAGTCTTCCTTCCTTGCCTCATAGGTTGAATTGGGGTGTTACTCCTGGTCGAGCAGTATAGCTTCATTAGACTGTTTATTGTCTCCATTGCTGTTTTGCTTCAATGACGATAGTGACAATGGCATTATTTTTTTTGTTTTCTCCTTTCAGCTAATGACTATTCTTCATCAGTGCTTTTGCTTCTTTAGCTTTACGCGTGTTTTTGTTGACATTTCTGGCTATTTGTAAGCACAGCAGACCACTTCTTTTTCATTTCATCAATTTTGTTACTGTTTTCAACAAATGAACATACCATCTTATCTATCTTATCAATTTGTTGCATTGTCTTAGTATCCATGTGAAGTGTGTTTGATCAGCTCCTGGTGGGCTTGTTTTTGATCAAAACAGTCTGTGCAATGCCAACGTGCACCTTTAGTTGTCATCTTTGCAATTGATGCTACTTCATTGGACTGGTATGGATCATGATACCGGTGGTTGCATGTACCACATGTTATCCACTTACTTGAGACCATGATTTATCTGTTGTTCCTTCCCTGTAGTAAACACTCAGATTCTTCATACGCGGCACATTTTCTCACATTTTGTTAAGATCATCCTCGCTGCTATTGAGTTGTTTGATAATTCATGTAGATCACTAGATGACGACATTGATTGTGACATCTTTAAATGAGATTGTTGTTTGAATAGCTGAGAAAAAAACCCTAAAAAACAATATTCTAGAACACAAAATTTTCGAACATCAACTCTCACACAGACTATCTCTGAGCCCTCCTCGGTTGTTTTAGCGTGACATGTCTCGCCACATTGCTCCTTGTCTGTGACGCTACTGTCACCACTGCCACTCTCTGCTCCGGCTGGCAGGACATCTGGTGATGCTGGGGAGCTTTACGGCTTGTCTAGCAAGGCTGGCGCGCAACAGACTACATTGGCTGATGCTTGAGCGCCCAGCTGAGCTGGTTAGTGTACATCACTGGCACTTGAATACCCATCCTGCTCAGTGCAACTAAATGGTAATTGAATTGGTGGGCCCACCGTGCAAACAATAATAAAACGATAATAAACAGGTAACACATGACAACAACCTAGCTTGTGCCATCAAGTATTGTAGATATCCAATGACAAAAATATTACACACTAGCAGATGAAGCAACTTAGCCATATTTAACACACAGCTTTTGATGATTTCAATCAATGGCCAAGCGACGTAGACATTCACATTATCACAGTGAGTAGTTGCGGACATTCTTGTAAGTAACAGAATAGTTAGGATTTAGACACTGACCACTTGATTCCATTTATAGAAAGATTTGTGGGGGTAACTCAAATATCTATGCATTTAGGAATTAAAATAAAATAAACAAATTTTTCATAGGAGACTACGAAATTCAGCAGTATCAATTTCATCGTTGAATCATGATTGCATTGTAGGACTAACACTAGCCACATGAATACAGCAGTAGTGATCAACGGTTGTTTTATTTTGTGTGCTGCCAGGCTTCAAAGAGGGTCAAAGCCCCATGAGTTTAAAATTCAGGATCTTAATTGATGGTGAACACTCTTGGCCTACAAAAAACGGTATTTAGGAGTGGCTGATTTTTTATATACTTAAGAACATTTGTTGGTGTAATTAAGCTAGTTGGTTGATATTTGACTGCTGCCATTTACATAGATTAAGAGGTTGGTATATTACCACGAATTCACATGAGATCATAATTAATGTCAATAGATTAAGTTTTATTTGGCCAGGATAGCCTTACTTACAGCAGTAACTAGGTGGCTTAGTGGATTAAAGACTGGAGATGCTGTTTCAGATTCAACAGATCTGAAACAGAGCACTGTTTTTATTAACTGCTCATGCAAGGCTGCATTATCTTCAAGCTCCAGGAAATGGTTTGTTACCAGACTGATAAACCAGACAAGTCTTTACACCCCTCTTATGATTATTGGTAATTGATCTGGCATATTTGCTGTCTTTGGTAGTAAACTAATATGTTGAAGGAAATTTGAATGTTCTTCATCAATCGATTGGTTCAATGCCAAAAAGCACGAAAATCAGGGCCGAAAATTGATTGGTGACAATTTTGTGAATCTGAGCATCTCTAATATAGACCACAGTTGTCAGATGACTGCATGCAACTGAGTATATTCACTAATGTACTACGCATTTCTTTAGTTACATGCATGTGTTGTCATATAATCTTTTTGTGCATTATTTGTTCATTATTGTAATAAATAGACTAAAAATATTGGGTGGGCGCTTGAAAGCTCATAAGTAGTGCATCAGCGCCTGGTAACCGAGGACACTGAAACTTAACAAGAACAATCTGTCCAACAAGATAAGGCTAAAATATCAAAGCTAACATGAAGAAAAGTATTGAATAAGTTATGTCATAGGAGAGAGGCAAAAAATACTCATGCTCTTGTCTATAATTAATTAATAACAACCTTCAACCTTGGAGCTGTTGTAAAGAACAGCAGCAATACAATAGCAGAGCGAATCGATCAATTGTTGTGATATGATGAATGATGCTGTAAAGTTAGTACTGCAGGCCTAGTTATGATAGTTTAGACAGTTTATGCTAATAGGTTTTACTTATTTTTTTTATTAAATAACGTTGATATATTAAATTTATATATCTGCCGCTTCCCCACTTTTACTGTAACTCACTCACCCCCCCCCCTCCTTTCCCCAATTAATAATTAATTATTAAATACTACTGTAACTACTTGCTAAATAAAATAATAATATAATGTGCCCTCTCATACGTCATAGATAGAAAAAGAATTCTAACAATAATAGTAAATAACACTACTGTCTCTCTGTACACTCGTGACTCAGGCCTACCAAATCACATACAAATACATACGACTAGAAGTGCCATGGTGTATTATTATAATTATTATTATTATGGATAATACTGGTTATTATAAAAGCAAAACTCCTGTAAACCAGCTAATACATTATGATTGGTCAAATGCACGAACACACGCTCTTCATTGGCTGATAGGGTAGTCGGCGGATTATCTCAAATTCCAATCGGCGATTGGTCTCCTGCTTATAAAATTAGCCAATTGTGCCGAGTGAAATAGATGCGCATTAAACGTCATTTGGCACGAAATTTGAATGCGCGATTTCCAACGGCACCTCAGCAAATCTTGGCGGAAATTGAGCGTTCAGTCAAGTGCGTTTGACTTGGTGGTTATAATATTTATTATTTTATGTGTACTTTCTTAGTGAACGGATAGATTGTTCAAATTTTAATCACGAATGCTGTCATAGCGCCAAGTCAAAATAAAGTTCATAAAGTAGGTAACAGAGCAAAACAAAATGTTGTTTTTGTTGGAGAGCGCTGAGCCTGATGGCGGTGGTGATGTGGCTATCAACAATGATTATAATAATAATAATAATAATGATGATAGCCACATCAATGATAATAATCACGATCATGATGATAGTACCATCATGATCGTGATTATTATTAATTATTATTATTAGCACATGATCATCAGATTCATCATTGACAACAATGATTGTTGATGATAATGATCATGATTCACTCAGTTGATAATAATACACACGACAAAGATGATGATGATTCAAGAGAAGACATCATGGAGGATGGTCGTAATGATGATGATGATGCGTTATCTTATCATCATCGTCATTCATTATTATTATTATGATTATTATTAATTAATCAGTAGTACTAACTGCTACTAACTACTACTCTACTAACTAACTACTGTAACTAACTAAATACTACTATTAATTATTATAAAATAATAATTATTATTAAACTTATTAATTATTATTGACTGTTGCCGGTAGTAGTAGTAGTATTATTAATTAAGAATTATTAATTAATTTTAATTTGTGAATAAAACCTACCAGGTCCAATGATGGTGATGGTGGGTGGTAGTGGTAATTAGCTAGCGCAAGTGCAATTTTTATTTCGACATTTTTTTCTTAAATAGAGCATCAGGTTATAGAAAAATTTGTTGTCCATTCAATGGTGGTGCAAAAATTATCTGTGTCACACCAGTGGTTGTCTCAGAAAAATAATTGAGAAAAAGTACCTTTGCTTTAAAAAAACAACAATGTTTTGTGGTCACAGTATCAAGCATTGCTGACAATGGTACTGTTGCAGTGATGCAAAATCAGTGATGCCTGACCGTGCGTGGCAGAAAGTAGCCAATGGTGCGGTATAGAAGTTTTTTTTATTTATTGAAATTTGACTCTCCTGTAAAATTATTTTTTTGTCTACATAACGTGATTGCTCTATGATAAATAGTATACCACTGGATCTGTAAAATAACAGATAATTTGAATGACATATATATACTGAAATCTTAAGGGCCCATGGCGCAATAGGAATTTGCAGATTTACAATACATTTTCAACCCGTTATTTTTGAAGTGCACAGCTATGTAGACAGAGTACAATGATTGGCTAAGCCTGTGCGGTAAATGGTGTCCATTTGATACTTTTTTAAATTTTGTTTCTAGCATCTTCTGTCCCCAAGTTATTAAAAAATTAGCCACCCAAGAATATTTCGAAAATTGGAAAAACCCTGGAAGACAAATTTACATATAAATCCTTTTGTCTTAATACACTCTACGCTCGCATGAGTTTTGTACACGCTATAGTAATGGGATGATGATGATACTAATAAACAAAAAAAAACTAATTTGATGACAAACGATAGATTAATAGGCCACCTGCATATGATGATGAGGCCGTCTTCATATTTACCCATAATCTTCAAGTCTTCAATATTAAGCAAAAAACTGCAATATTATTCAATCTTATGGGAGCAATTAACAAATAATTGCAATTGCGCAGCTTTTCTGCCTGCTGGACATTTACCCAATGGCAGTGTCATTTGTTATGGTGGCTCATAACGTTAGACGGTTTCGTTTTCAAAGCGTATGAACGGATTTGAAATAGTCCAGACGGTTTGCAAAGCGTCTTTTACATTGAAAATGGTTGGGTAATTGTAGTAAAATAGCCCAAGAATCTATGTTTAAAAACGGGCTTGTTGGTTATAATAAACTAATTGTCGGCCTCAGCAGTTGCAGGATTAATGCTATAAAACTATTTCCTGTCCAACAATTGTAAAATCTGCAAACCGTATAGTTGTCTTGCAAATAATTCAGACGGTTTAGAAATGATCCAGATGATTTAGGAAATTACAAACCGTATGGACGCTATAGAAAGAGTATGAACTTTTTACAAACCGTATGAATTATTTTGAAATAGTCTGAACTGTTTTAAAATAGTCTAAACTATTTTGAAATGGTTGAAGAAGTTTGCAAAGCACATGGCTTTCGAACCAAAGTGATCATCATAATTTTATTTATAGCCTCTATATAACTTTGTCAACATAGACGTCAATCAAAAGACATGGAGCAAGTTAATTAACTGTATAAATATGTTGTTGAATATAATCTCTAGAATGAATTTTTACATTTACAGTTAGGTTGATTTATTATTTAAAATGATTTGAAGCAAATAATATTTATTAAATCAAAATTTTTTATTTATTTAGAAAAAATTCAACTGTTCAGTGTTTAGGAGAAACATTATCCATCATATTCATAAATTGACTGTAGATCTATGACCAGTAGAGCGAACCAGCAAATCGGCTCGGATTTTCTAAGTTCACGAACAATTTCACAAAGCGTTCAGAAGTTTTTGCAAACGTTCAGACTATTTCAAATTCGTTCAAACGGTTTGGAAAGCGTTCAGACGTTTTAAAACACAAAAGGCAAAACGTTCTGAGCCACCATACATTTGTAGTGAAAATAATTTGTAAGCAAAATAGTCTAAGAACTGTATTTTAATTTACCAATCCTTAGAGAATGGCTCCGGCCATTTCTATATTTATCTGATATGTCATTAATATGTCCTTATGAGGTGCTTCAAATACCAACTTTGTCAAGATTCAATTTATTTCTATGTTTTCTTAGTAACATTAATAACGAGCATGTTGTGTGTTGTCTCCCCTTCAAAATCTTTTGGGAAAACCTATGACGTATGCAAGTGTTTTAGCGAAGCTAAACTTTTGTTTGACAATTTTTGGATCACTGAAGCATAACTGTACAAGTGACCTGGCTCATCGACTGATATAATTAGTAAGTAGTAATAGCGGCACATGTGTAGTAGTAGTAAAAACAAAAGTTTAGCGTTCGCTAAAACACTTGCGTACGTCATATGTTTTCCCAAAAGTTTTCGAAGGGGAGACAACACTCACAACATGCTTGTTACTAATGTTGTTGGGAAAACGTAGAAATAAATTGAATTTTGACAAAGTTGGTATTTGAAGCACCTCATAAGGACATATCAATGACATATCAGATAAATACAGAAATGGCCGGAGCCATTCTTTAATTATGGACACACAACGCAAATGCAGATCAAAATCTTCATCAACAATAAATACTTTTCTTCAGTCCTAATAACAAAAACCTGACCAGTATGTGTGAACTCAAGTGATCTAATACTCAAATATTTACTTCAACTGGCCAAACCGAAGTTTGCTTGATATGAACAACAACTGGGAAATTGAATTTCTAAGACTATGCCATTAATCTTTAAAAAAATCAAGGAAAATGACTTTTTAAATGGTAAATGGTAGCCGTAAGTTTTGAGATTCGCAGCATTGACTTGCAACATTACCTCTCGAGCCAGTGTCTATAAAACCTCAGTGCGGCCAATAGCAGATGTGTATTTGAGAATTACATTACATCCGGTTACATAAATTGGCCATGAGCCAAAATTGGGCATAAAATTTGAATGTTATAAAAACAATTCATCAAAAATCAGAGTGCAACGTTTTATAACCAAAAGCCTATTAAAACTGTTTTTTATATTAGCTCAAACAGAGATTCCAAATGCTCATTTAGATATTTTTGACATTTATTGATGGAGTGTCGAGCTGGAATGCAAATGCTGTGTCCACACTTTTAGTAATATGTTCCAAAAAAAGTGCTATCAGTATCTGGTGTTGACTGTGAGCAGATTTATAGCAGTTTAAATTAAAACTGATGAAACTCTTCTCACAGTCGACACTGTAGTGAAATTTCTAAAAGCTCATTTTAAGAACTCCTTGTCACAGTAGAGAGCTCTTTTATTGCTGACCTCAACCTTGGCCTCACCATGCATATTTTTAATCAAAAGCGCAAGAGAAGAGTCATATAAGTTGTTGAGCATTAATCATGAATAACTTATCACAATATTTTTATACGGAAATATATTCATTTGCTGGTGCATTAGACCATTGCTATGCTAAGAAAGTTTCATGTCTCTGTTGCTCTGAGGAAAACTGGACCTAGCTTTAAACGCTCTCCCCTTTCGCCGCCCCATCCTCCCCTTCCCCAACGTACCCAAATCCTGCGGAGAGCACTTCTAAATTACAGTCATTACAGTGATTTTGAACAGAATTTAACTTATTGTGAAGTTGGTTGTGCAATATTCTGTGTGAGAAATAACTGGTTGCTAAACGAAATAGCTATATTTTCACGAATTCTGATTTGAATAAAAATGTTGCCCCTCTCATTTTTGTCAAGCCTGTTACCAGTTTTGAAAAAAACTTGGTCATGACCATCAATTCTGGTCGACTTGGGCTGAATGTAGCTATTTTGTTTGTTTTTGGTTGATTGGATACTATATTTCTATAGGCCATGGAAAGCTTTCCTGTTGAAAGGCTTAAACACATTGAAAGCAGCGCTAGTTTCTGCCAGCTAGTTTCAATTCATGATTTTTGTCCGGCATAATATATTGCTGCTCGAAATACCAAACATCAGATATTTTGCTAAAAACATTATTCTGATTGAGTGCTACCATATCTAAGTAGGAAAGTAAGTTTGTCATTTTCACTTAACATGCTTTTGCAGATTGGTGTGTCGATGTCTTTATCGTCACATGTAACAGTGAAATGAAGTAAGAGATATACCCATTTTTATGGTTTAGTTCAAAAGTTTATTATATACTAATAATAGATTAGATTATTTTTGATTACCATTTTTAATTATAATTTTTTCTATTGTGACTTGTATGATTTATTAGACCCAAGCAAAGCTAGTTATTTTTTGAGGGAGTCGTTAACTCTTGATGATAACTGTTAGTTGCTCTTAAAGCATTCCAGCACTGAACACCTTTTTGTTGAGTTTCTGAATATGCAAGTCGTTGATGTATTAAATACCCCTCTGAGCCTACTCAATTCTGATTTACAAGCTTGCCAAAAAGCATTGGCCTCAAATGCTCATCGCATCAGCTAAAATTTAGCTTACTATAACTTCCATTGGTTGCCTAGTGCGTCCTCTTCGGATTGTGGGCATTTTCAATTGTAATAAATAATAACAAATTTTTATAAATGAAGTTACATTGTCTGCGTTTAAAATGAAATCTGATTAGGTGATTCATTTAGTTCTAGGTCTACTGAGGGTCATTGCAACAGGAATAAAGAATCCTTATGAAGACATCCCATCAACAATTGGTTCTAAGATTTAATGTTGGGCTTTACTATTACACGCCGTTTTTCACCTCGCTTGAATTTGCATTCTGCACTCATAAAATCGAAATGAGTGGTTTCTGTCAATATGGACTCAATTAGTGCACAAGCATCGTAAACAAAATCAATGCTTGTTTATTACCCAAATTCCGTATGTGAAGTGGCAACAAGAGACGATTGCCGGATTTGTCAGGTGGTCTAATGTGATCACAATCACAAGGATCATCTTATACTCTTTACATCAATAGGATCGAAAAAAATTGTGTTTGTTTTGGCGAGTTAGGGAAAAATAAATGGTATTCATACAAGAATGGACAAGTAGTGAGTATGTAGAATAATAATGAATAAAATAATGAAAATAAATAGCAGGATATGATTGGCCAAATAAATACTGTACAGCAAATAAATAAATGTACTTCCGATCCGAAGATGAGGTCAATTTCAGGCAATGTAAAAATCGGGGAGCATTTCTGGAAAAAGGATATTTTGCAGGCTTGTAGATCAGCACCGAATAGGCCTAGAGGGTTATTCAATACATCAATCTGCTGCTTAAGACTTGAATATTCAACAAAAAAAATTCAGTTCTGGCATTCTTTAATGTGCACAGTAGCGGCAGACTGTTCCCTCAGTGGTCCAGTTGCCTCCGTTTTCACTTCAAGAGTGTTAGGCATCTAATAGCATCCTTGCCATTTTATTTAACAAGTCCACTGTTTTCTGTATAAAAAATATTTTTCTTATAAAATTTTCGTCCTTGTAAGTATGTGTAAAGCTACATGTGATAATGCATTTTCTATGAAATTGTTATCGATATTATTATTTTTAGTTTTGCGTCTTTTAAATAATTTATTGAAATACATAATTCAATAGTAACCCCCAGTTACCTAGTTCTCACGGCTGTTCACTTTCTACCATTTTATCTTATTTTGTTGTAGCAACGTGCACCCTACTTATTATTGAAAGCTCAAACACTGGTTCATTAGCTGTCAGTAGCTCATCCACTTGTTCTATCATATCTTATTCATAAATACTTACACATGGAACCTAGGAGATCACAACGTACACTAGCTGTGCTCAAAAAATCCAAAACGGTAAGTATGCTTGAAAATTTCCAAAACAATTTGGCATAAATTTTATTCCCTCGGATGTTCGCAATAACAGGTATTTGTCGTTGCAGTCTGCAAATGGCAGACCTACAACTTCTGGAACAAAGAGGAAAGTTTCAACGTCTGATGCTGGAAACACAACTCAGTCGTCTAAACGAGCTGCATTTGGAGACATCACCAATGTAAGAGTTGAATGTGCATTTATATGTGTACAACCCACATTTGACATGATTTTACTGATTTTTCAAGTTTAAACACATTTATTGTCACTTTTTTATAAAACGGCGGCAATTTTTTGTTGTAGAGGAAATTAGGAAACATTCCGAAAATATCGAAGACGGCTCAGAAAAAACGAGCATTATCCTCCTCTACAGAAAGTGAAGAGATAGTTATAGTTTTGCAAGAGAGCTCATTGTCTTCCCAAGGATCTCTCAATCAACGAAGGTGTTTGTTACGCCAATAAAAAATGCAATACTTGTGAAAGGTTTACTTGTGTATATGGCAAATTTGTGTTTCTAGAAGTTTCAGTGTCATTAAGTGAACTAATTATGTGCTTTTAACAGCTCACAGAATAGAAATGGTAAAGAACAGACTTGTGACACCACCGATGTTCTTCCTGTACCTTTGTCCTCCATCCAGTCTTCTAGAACAGAATCGGCTACATCTGCGCTTCTGCATGTCCTTGCCCCTGCACCACCCCACCAACGCACAGACCTAAAGTATACCGATATTGATCTAGAGAACAAGAATGACACCTTCCAAAGTCCAGAATATGCTCAGGATATATTTAACTATTACAAGACCATAGAGGTCTGTTGATCGGTTATCTATTGTTTTCTTATCTGTTAATTGGTTATCTCTTGTCTTCTTATCTGCTGATTGGTTATCTTTTGTCTTCCTATCTGCTGATTGGTTATCTCTTGTCTTCTTATCTGCTGATTGGTTATCTTTTGTCTTCTTATCTGCTGATTGGTTATCTGTTGTCTTCTTATCTGCTGATTGGTTATCTTTTGACTTCTTATCTGCTGATTGGTTATCTGTTGTCTTCTTATCTGCTGATTGGTTATCTCTTGTCTTCTTATCTGCTGATTGGTTATCTGTTGGCTTCCTATCTGCTGATTGGTTATCTTTTGTCTTCTTATCTGCTGATTGGTTATCTTTTGTCTTCTTATCTGCTGATTGGTTATCTCTTGTCTTCTTATCTGCTGATTGGTTATCTCTTGTCTTCTTATCTGCTGATTGGTTATCTGTTGGCTTCCTATCTGCTGATTGGTTATCTTTTGTCTTCTTATCTGCTGATTGGTTATCTGTTGGCTTCCTATCTGCTGATTGGTTATCTTTTGTCTTCTTATCTGCTGATTGGTTATCTCTTGGCTTCTTATCTGCTGATTGGTTATCTCTTGTCTTCTTATCTGCTGATTGGTTATCTGTTGGCTTCCTATCTGCTGATTGGTTATCTTTTGTCTTCTTATCTGCTGATTGGTTATCTGTTGGCTTCCTATCTGCTGATTGGTTATCTTTTGTCTTCTTATCTGCTGATTGGTTATCTGTTGGCTTCCTATCTGCTGATTGGTTGTTTAGCTTCGTTTACGCTAAATAGTTTTCTTTAAAAACTTCACAATTCAAATTGACTGGAAAAAATGTGCGAAGTTTGGTGACACCGCAAGGTCGTCACAACAGCTCAGCTTTGTCAGGTTCAAGTGATAGCTTTCAGCAATCGTAACCACGTGATGCATGCAGTGCAACCGGTTGGATTGTTTGGTCCATCGTATCAATTATTAAATTTTTTCATGCATGGTTATATTATAAACAGTGATTGTTATAAAACCTGGATATTTTCATTATATCTTTAATTATTAACATTACAAGCTGTAGCGCTTTTAACAGATATTTACATTTTGGTGTTTGATGGCAAAGCTTTGTTTATACAAGTGATAAATGGCTCATCGCGCAACTAACAAACAACTCTAGCGTGGACAAAAAAATTAATGTTTTGATTACATTGATAACTTGTTTTTGTTTTTACAATTAAAGATTTGAACATTTTAATTATCAACTCAAAGTTACATGATATAGGTAAATGATAAAGCTTTTTGATAATTAACGATCTACTACCTTGTGGAAGACATTAATTATTAAACCGCAGGAACACCCGATAATTATCTGCTGCATTATAAACTGGGATGTTTGATTAACAAGCATCATGATTTCAAAATCGGCAAACCTGAAAGTTGTGAATCACCATCGCGTCAGTGACAATCCCTTGTACATTGTCGCTCTTGTGTAAATGTGGCTAGATTTTATTGGATGCTATTGTTATTGGATTGCATTACTTACTAATAATTGTAGACTGAGTTCCTGGTGGATGATTACATGCCGAGGCAGACAGAAGTGACCCCAGCGATGCGGTCTGTTCTAGTGGACTGGTTAGTGGAGGTACAGGAAAACTTTGAATTGAATCATGAAACCCTTTACCTGGCCACTCGTCTCGTCGATCACTATCTTATGAAACACAACGTCGGCAAAGAGGCTCTTCAGCTTGTCGGGGCAGCGTCCATCTTCATCGGCTGCAAGTTTGATGTAAGTTTGTGCAGTGTAGTGTGTTTAGCGTTCAGATTGTTTATTTAGTTTTCGGTGACTATTTTTATGTCGTGCACTTTAACAAAACAGGAAAGAATTCCACCGCTGGTTGACGACTTCCTGTACATATGTGACGACGCGTACAACAGAGCGGAGTTTGTTAGAATGGAGAAAGACATCCTACGGACAGTAGACTTTAGATTAGGCATGCCCATATCTTATAGATTTCTTCGTCGTTTCGCCAAAGTAAGTTCTTGCTACGACAAGCTTATCTGTGTACACACAGTCATTGGTCATAGACATACATAAAACTAGTTATATGTTTATGCAGGCTGGAAAGAAGACGATGTCTGTACTCACATTATCTAGGTATATCAATGAGACGGCCCTCATGTCTTATAAACTCATTACTCATAAGGAATCTCTCATAGCAGCTGGCTGTCTCAGACTCGCCATGTTCATGTCGGAGCCAGATAATGAGTGGGTACGTTGTCTGAATGCTTTCTTGTCGAGCCCTACCTTTTGTTTTCTTGCTAATGTCACCTGGTTTCCCATGTTGTCTGCTTCCTTATCTGTGCCGTCTGTCTCCTTACTCGCGTCGTCTGCCTCCTTACTCGCGTCGTCTGCCTCTTTACTCGCGTCGTCTGCCTCCTTACTTGTGTCGTCTGCTTCTTTCCTTGTGACGTCTGCTTTCTAAAGCTGCGTACACACTAGAACGATTTTGTGGCCGAAATCGGCGCAACTCCCAAACGGCCTAGTGTGAATGCAATAACGGCCGATTTTGTATCACATCTTCCGGCGTTATTGCCATTTGAGCACTGCTCAAAATCACCGACGATTTTTAGCAGATTATCAAGGAAACCACAACACAAAATCAGTTCAGAAGTAGTTTGTGATCACAAACAATGATGATAAAATAATAAGAAATCATCAATTCTCCCAGCAATAACCAAATAATGATTATTATTATTTTAAAACTCACTAAGAAAATTTATTATTTATGTATTACCATTTTTATTTTTACATGGTTGATCACTCACTGATAAGCATAAGTTTAAACAATTTAGAAATAATTTTAATTAATTAAAATAAGTATTTGGTAAAGTTGAAAAAAATAAATAAAAAATTCTGTTCAGAACAACATGATTAACTAATAATTTCGCAACCACAGCTAGTGCATTTACTAATAACAACCATAGACATGGTGAATAATTGTGAAATAACAGACAGCAATATCAACAGTAATTCTATGGTTATGCTGAAAAACAAAATTTATCTATCTCTCTCTCACCAAAGAGCAAATGTTTTTTCGGCCGAAATTCTTTTCTAGTGTGTACGCAACCATCGGCCGACAAAGAAAACAACTCCAACATGAACGATTTTTTGATCAAAAATCGTTCTAGTGTGTACGCAGCTTTACTCCTGACGTCTGCTTCCTTTCTTATGTCATCTGCTTCCTTACTTATGTTGTGTGCTTCCTTATCTGTCTCGTCTGTCTCCTTACTTGTGTCTTCTGCTTCCTTTCTTGCGTCGTCTGTTCCTCACTCATGTTGTCTGTTTTCAAGCTGGTTTCGTTTTTCTCAGTTTTCACTTCCTTAGTCATGTTGTTTTTTTTTATAAACTTCTGTGATCGTCTGGTTGTATGAGTTTTTGTATGTTCCTCAGACTTCACATCTCTGATAAAGGATATATATCCTGTAATTAGCTGCCCATGTAGATGTTTGTCAAAAAGCCAGTGTCTTGCAGGATGATACTTTAATCTACTACTCGGGTTATGAGGAAAAGGATCTCAAGGAGATGGTCATCTTACTTAACACAATCATGCATGGCAAGAACGCTTCTCTCCGCACTGTTGAGAACAAGTACTCGCATCCGTAAGTGTGTATCACATTATCATCAGCAGTTGTCTTCTCTCATTAGGAGAGAAAATAGAGTAGACAACTGACAAATTAATTGTTAGTATACAATGAATGAACTAGTATGTTTACTGTATTACAGAGTATTCTTTGAGGTAGCCAAGCAACCATTGATACCGGTGGATGGGTTGTATGCAGACGACCCCACCTCAATATCTGATATTACCAGTACAATCACTGAGGCTATATTGGTATGAAAGAAGGCAGCTATAATAAACGTATTCTCTCTCCGCTTACGTGTGTGTTTAGTTACACATTAGTAAGTTGTCAGTTGTGGTGGAAGCTGATTGGTCTACAGCTTTTCCCCGACAGCATTTGTACTGATTCCATTTATTTATTGTTCAAGTTGCAGCTGCGTACTGAGAACCTTTGCTTCATTGCGATTTATCTCCACCCGTACAGAGTACCACTCTGTAGTTTGCATTGCACTCCAATTCTTTTGCACATTGACCAATGAAAATAGGGTTTGTCTATATTTGACCAATGAAATGGGAGGTCATCTGTGATTAGTGAATCCTAATTAAAGGTTTCAGTTTATATTTTATCAATATGTATATATGTATTCAATGCTGATAGTTAGAAGTGGTATAGTGATGTATATATAGTTTATAGTTGTTTGAATTGCTGCCAAAGAACATTCTATGCATGTGGGCAGTCACTACTGTGTTTTATTATTAAATTCATGATGATATTCAATTATCTTGTACAGATATTTGACTCAATAACAAACTATGATTACAAAGCAACACGATTTTATTTGTGTACTGATTTTAAAACGTACAACATGGATTGCTGTTTTATACAGGATATAATTTTTTTAGTAACAGGCAATTTTTTCAACAGACAGTTACAACTACTAGTATAAAACAATTGTTTTGTATCAGCAGGCAACTCCAAATATTCAGAGAGTGCAATTCCAACTTTTGTATCAGTAGGTAATTTAGCCATGGATAAAACACATCATTACTTGGTCTATGATTTTAGCAGAGGTGTACATAATTCACATTTTCAAAATTCAGATTCGCTTAGATTCAGCTGGAAAATAAATTATTCAATTCGATTCAATATCGTGATTAGCAAGCTAGCATGATTCACATGCAATTCACTCTGGTATCTCAATTCAACTCAATACAGTTTGAGCTTTTCAATTAAGTTGCCGATTCAGGTTCGATTCCCATAATCTTACAATTCTTCTGGAAATGAGCATGTGGATTTCGATTCAACTCCCCAGAAATATTAACAGCATAATTCAATTCAGTCTTGTTCGATGTAAGATTCAATTTACAATTCGGGTAAGCCAAAATGCAAATGTACATGAACACGCTGCACTGTATTTGTTATGAGTGTTTAATTCAGACAGATGGTATTGTCACAGGGCTGGCTCCTGTGCAAGCATTGCTCTGAAGGTGGTCGGATATCGTGGCCACTATAGCCGATCAGCGCCATAGTCGCATGCTAGTTAGCATTACCAGGTGAAGATGAAGAACTCATTTTTGGTAAGAATATCTGCTCTGGCGGCTTCCTTCCTAGTCTTAGGCCTTGCTGCATTGCTGAATGTAATTTTTGATCATAACGATAGTACATTCACCCTAATTGTTTGAAAGATTCTTTCTGAGATAATGGGCTATGGTTTTAACAACAGTACAGTACAAAATGACTTGTCACTTTCAAAGTTATGCTCTCTTAAACTCAGTCATAAAAAAACAGTATGGGGTGCTGCTATGTAGTCCCAACAATATACAGCAATTTAAGTTCGGAATTCGGCTAGCAAAATGTCTGAGGGAATCTTCGGGAAGAATTGGATTCTGGATTCAAAATATCTTTTCTTGGACTCTCAACTCCTTGCTACCTGCAACATCTTATGAAAGATTCGTTGCAGAATCATTTCATGTATTGGTAGATTCAATTCACCACCTGTAAGAATGCTAATATACCAGATTCATACCCAATTCACACCCCTTGAAGATTCAATCTGGATTCAAAAAATATGTGAATTGAATCGGAATTGATTCAACTCCCTGAATCGATTTGTACAGCTGTGGATTTTAGAATTTTTAAATGAGAGATTGTTTCATGGTTTAAACATCGCAGTCTTGTTGGCAAGTTTCCTAAACTTCACAGGTGTAAATTTTTTTAGGAATCGTAGTTGATTATCTCAGATCTAGCGTCCCAATCAAAGTTGATTTACATATTATACAATTTTTAAGGTCACATTGTCATCAAATAGTGTATTATACCGTTATATTCTGAATGTGGATCTTGTGAAATCGTTGTTTAACCTTGCAGATGAAGTCCTGTTTGAATAAAACAAAAAGTCAAACATCTGGTACCAACAAACGAGACAAAGTGGGCTATCTGTGAATTGATGTATTGTAGGCAAGACAAGATAACTCAAACACAATAGACATCTGTATGTAAATGATAAAATAAACTTTGATAAATAGCTAAGATTGTGTCTGTGCAAGGAGTGTCTGACACAAACATACCAAAGTTACAATAAAATTTGTGATAAAATGAAATCAGTGTTGGTTCAAAAGTATTTAGCTAGTTGGAGCTGAAAAAACAACAGGTTGAATTGAAAAGAAAACAGGTGGATTCTCAGACTGATTGAAAACGATTTTTTGTTGTGCTGCTGTGCTGCTGTTATCAGTGATGAAATATCTTGCTTCATATATTCATCCTCGACAGCTCTAGACCTGTCACCAAACGGGTTGTTACCTGCATTATACTGATCTAGGGATATACAGGGAACAAGCCAACCTTGTATAGTAACAGTTGTATTCAAAACATTAACAAAATCTATCCAACTCTGCAAGGTAAACGCTTTTAACTCTAGACGTGGGTTATTATTGAACTTTGCCCAGCTTTGGGGAATCGGAGTAGGTTGAACCTGCCGATACTTCCAGTGCTGACCCGAGCAGTTGGAAAACACTTTGCAACTGGGTCTGTAAGTGTTCCATGTCGTAGCGGCTATCACCCGAAACGATACATTATCCAAAGGTCCGACATATGAAGCTACGTACTGTGCAAGTTTCTCAGCACACCGATGACTTGGTGCATAGTTCATGTATAGTGTGATAGAGCCATGAAACCTTAACGTTGGGTTCCAGTTCAAAAACTCTATGAGATAGTCCTCCACCTGACGATGATCGCTCGTTGACCTGAACACCTTCACTGCATTAAATGGAGGAGGAAAGACAGCCACACAATAAGCTACTTTAGGTATCTTGTCGTGTGTAGCCATTGAGTGCCAGAGCGATAGGAAGAAAACTTCAAATATTCCTCCTTTTGTTCTGAAAGTAAACCAAATTAAATAAAAGAATAGACTTTCATCTCAAGGTGTAAGGTTTGCAATTGAGGTAAAGCAACGAGTTGTACAAATGCTATAAAGGTTTAGTTGTATCTACTGCAACACACTTATCATACAGAACTGGTCAAATCTCAGGAGTTTATTTTTTAATTGTTTCGTTAGAGCCCAGTGTTTTGACTGTAAAAATTGTAATTAGCGAGTGAGCAATTGTTAAATATCAATAATAATGTTTATTTATTTTATTGCTTGGTAAAAATTGGCAGCGTAGCTTGTGCTGTCTGAACAACAAAAGTTCACGATGCTGTTAAACCGCTTAAATGCCTTTTGGCAGGTTTGTTATTGAAAAACAATGATTACAAAATGTGCTGCTGAGCTATACAATTACGATAATGTTAGTCCACTGTTGACAGGGTACGAATTTCTCGGTGAACTAGATGGTTCTGATACATTTGATATTCAAAAATTCCAGTTTATCATTTTACAACCTAACTAATTGGCAGCCGACACACCAACACAAAACTTGTATGAACAAGCAGCAGGATGAAATTTCTAAGTCTTGCAATTAATGCCATCAAACTGTAATAACCTTTTTTGATTTTAAATACATTTGAGTGAAAACATGTTAGATAATTTTATCTCCCCTCAAGCACATGAATAACACGAACATCGACACATAAACTTTAATATCTAAGGTTATTGCCATTTAAAGTTGCCCATAAAACACTCCAATAAGCTTTTCTACTGTTGATAGCAATAAGTGGAATCAGTTATGCACGCCTCTGCAAGCAATATTATTGTATTATACTAATTGAATTATCACCAGCAGCTGGATACAGTGAAACATCACGAATTCGTATAAAATAAATGATAGTTTTAATTGCGATGTCATCTATTGACAATGTTTATGCTTTCGTTTGATCTAGAATTTAATTCTTTTTACCAATTTTTGGTCTTTTTCTTTCTTTTAGAGATATTCAATCATGCTTGTTGATTCCAGATGTTTTGCTTATGGAAGTTGGAAAATTTTCTTTTAAAAAGCTTGTAGCCTTGTCGCAATTTTACTTTGCATGTAAGATGAGAATTATAAGCAATTGTCTAGCAAGCAATGACTTTATAACATCGCACAGAGAGAACACAATTTCTTTAAAGTTTTGGGCTATATCTATTTATTAAAGACAATAGACGCCACGTTGTAGTTGATGTTATAGACTTACACATTTTGGAGTTCCTCATCAGATCTGGTTGGTGGTGGTTGAATCAATTAAAACACAAACCAGCAGTGGTTAAAGCAACAGATTTTCTTCTTTAATGAACTTGCAATTTGGGATTCAAGGTAGAGACCCTCTGTGTCTTCTATCAAACAGAAAATGAAATAACAATATTAGTTGAAATGAAAGCAATTTCTGTAAAAAAGGGAAAGACCATGAAAGAGAAGAGCACTCACCGGTAAATTGCCCATGCTGATGAAGAAAAAGGTACCGTATCGAACAAATATTCAGTATAAACTGCTTGTATGTTTGCTACTTGTTATTTATTAACTGACTCAGCTGTGAGCTAGTGTACTAACTGTACAATGTGTCCAAGCTAACTGTACAATGTGTCCAAGCTAACTGACCTTCCAAACTACATGTGACCATGTTATTTGAAAAATCAGATATGGAAAAACCAGGTTTGGCTAGCCTGAAGCATGGTTTTTTTCAACCTGGAGTTTTCCAAAAGACAATAAAATTTTCCAAAAGACAGAATTTTCCAAAAGACAATAGAATTTTCCAAAAGACAATAGAATTTTCCAGAAAATGATAGAATTTTCCAATGAATCATCGGCTTATTTTCATATGTTGATGAGTAAATCTTAGTTCAGTTCATAGTAACACCTGTCCTCAATAACCTAGATGGGAAAGGTGTTGGTTGCATTATCGAGGTATTCAGAATGTCATTCACCACATGGAAAACTCTTGAACCATAAATATTTTACAATTTTGCAGTGATGTCCAGTTATTAAGTTATGTATAGTAGCAGCAACCTCCACGTAGTACTCAGATTGACTATCAATTCTGTATCACAAAAAGATGGTATTGTAATGGATTCCGGTCTGTTACCACGGACATCCACTAGTCTCAAGTATTCTACCTCTCTCCAGAGGGGACACTGTACTGACCGACAGTGCCAACTGTATAGGGCAACCGAATTACCCGGTAAGGCAAGAGCCCATGGCTCAGACAAACAGTACCGAGTAGTGTTTGTAGTATGGCTTTATTACAAAGCAGTCCTGAGGGTAATTATTCCTCTAGGTGTTTAGCAATATAATAATACATGCTATGGCTCATTGTAATGAATGCACAGAGTAACAGTGGGAGCTCTCCTTTTATAGGAGAGCTAATGAACACAAAACATATAAGAGACAATGCACAGGAAGTAAATAGACCAATTACATTAACTATATAAATACTCAACCAATCACAATGCAATGCAAGATAATAAAGGGAGGTGCCAAGTGGCTAAAGGCGGAGTCCTTTCTCCTAATTGTCCAATGACGGCTCCTACAGGGTTCCCAGGCTGTATATAGAATTAGGTCCACTAAGTTGGTACTTTAGGGGTAAGCACTTCCTGTTTACGACCTTGACTAAGTTCTCTGATGTCTTTGCAGATCCTCGTCTAAGGCGGCCATCTTGTGCCGGCCCAGTACAGCTGTACCGGGTCGGTAGAGGTCACTACCGACCCTGCAGGGGTCAATACCGGCCCTGCTTACTATGCTACCGGCACAGTATGACTTCCTACCCAACAGCTATTAACCAAATGCTGTGGGCAGAAGTCTAGCGCATTGCTTCGCAAGGTTTCTAGTGTGAACTACCTGTTTACAACTAGAGTGCACTGAAATCTACCACAGTATTTATACCTTGTATTCCTTCCCCAGAACTGAAGAATTGCCCAACACCACTGAAAAAGCCTGCTATAGTTAGCTCAAATACGTTTGGCAATGGCTCCCTTAAAACCCCCTTAAAAAGAATTCAATTCTGCCAAACTTTCACCCAAGATTACTCAAATTTGGGAGAAACTCAACTTTGGGCTTATGAAGTTGTATAGCCATGTACCTTGAGCTAGTCTTATGTAATCATATGTACACAAAGACCTGTAAGCTTCTAGAATGTTCTAATAAAAGACTAATATGACCCGACTAAAATATTTAATACGGAAATGTAACCCGCAGAGTAATGACTATAGGGAGCAGAGGCTATGCACAAGATGGTGCAAGAATGATGCAATGTGGTAGAACAAATATTCTTCATGCCTTTGCTTAAACGCGGACCCAAAGATAAGGAATGCATTCGGTTATGTCACCTGTAGGCATTGAGTGTATTGAGGTATTGAGTGGAATTGAACATGCACATTTGGAAACCTTCATCATTGATTGCCAGTGATACAAAACAACAAGCTGGCTAGGTAGGGTCATCGAGAAACACAAGTGACCTTGACTCACTATGTCAGCCAGCGGTGGTTAAATGCAATCTTAACTAGCCAAACTACTATTTGTACTACACCCTTCCAGTTTTAACTTGGTGGTTATTATGGAGCATCCACTAAATAGTATAATGAACTGCAGCATAGTGGAAATCGGTTTTCATTAAAAGAAACGCTATAGTGGGCTCACTTTAGCTATTATGTTCGTGAAAAAACAATACGTCTATGTTTTAAAGGACCCTGAGCTTCCGTTAAATCCCACTCACTGATGAGGCTTCAACGGTTGTCAATGACAACCTCACACAAAGGATATTTAAGGAAATCCAATAGTTTAGTTGCCATGTTTTCATCATTGCAAGTATGTGTATTGTGCGTAAGCGGTGAACCAGTCATCTTGTTATTATACGTTGGTGCTGATTATTTCTGGTAAACTAGCTGCCTGTGAGGTCTGTTATTATAAAAATCAGACAACTTGATACTGTCTGGTTGAGCTCATTGGATACCAGATTGTGTGTATTTTTGTGGACACACTAGAATAAAAGTCCAACTCTGAATATTGATTGTGTCTGTGGACCCTGTTAGCTATTGTCTGGAGTGGAAGGACAACTCGGAGTTGGAACAGCAGCTGACGGAGGAGATTGAGTTAGTATAACACGGGCTAAAGCATTCTGGGACAGCTAAGAAACGGAGAATTCTAGGAGGAATAATAGTTGTAATATTTTTGTGTTGTTTGTCTGTACGGAACTCATGTACAGGCTGGTTGTTGTGTAGTTGTTGGAAGATGGAAAAACTTGTAACAGTGCACTGTGCGAGCTGTAATTGTTTCAGAGAGGATGCTCAAAATCCTTGACGGCATAGTTACTATAGCTACCAACATATGACTTCAGGTACTGCAGACCAAGTATAACCACAAAATAACATGTAGGTAATTGAGTGGCATAAGTTGAGAAAAGTGGGTCAGCTATGAACCGCTATATTATAGACCAGAGGAGACAACTCTAACACAATAGACAATTGTATAGAAATGATAAGATAAACAACACTGACTCACTAGAAGTACAATTGTGCAGGTAGAAGCAAGTATCTACTAAAATAAAGTCCAATGTATCAGTAATCAATATACAAGCAGAGACAAAAGTGATGTAATCAAATGGGTAGAGTATATAAATATACTGATATAAAACTCAACAATATAATTATACAATAGTATAATTACATTGCATACAGTCATAAAAACTGTATATATTTAAAAGTGTGTTTTAATACAGAGGCTTGTGTTTAAAATGGCTGTTGAATGTGTACCTGCTGCAATAGTTGCTGATCAATCAGGTGCTGCTGAGCGTTTGCTGTTCCTGATACTAAGGCTAGTTTGACTGATGACTCAATGTCGCTATCCATCAATTCATCTTCGACCTCTCTCGACTTGCTACCAAACCTATCACCTTCTTCATAATCTGCACAGGTTATGGTAAGACTTGGTAAAGTAGCAACTGCATTCAAATGAGAAACAAAATCTATCCACTTCTTCAAGGTAAACGCTTGCAACTTTAGAAGTGGATTATTATAAAACTTTGCCCAAGTAATGGGGATAGGATGAAGCTGGTACTTTTGGTCCAGTTTCCAGTGATTTCCAGCGTCTTTGCACTCCGCAAACTATAAACAACTGGGTCTGTAAGTCTTCCATGTGGTAGCAGCAATCACATGAAATGATACATTGCTACTTGCTTGGTATGCTTCTAGTCCATCAGTACATGCATGACATGGGGTGTAGTTGATGTACAGGGTGATGATTATTGGTGAGTATGGTGTGCCAGGAGGGAGGGTTTGTGATCTTTTTTGTCAAATGTGTGATGAGTTGCAGCTCAACATGTCCACCTTGACTTGACTCAAACACCTCCATACAAAGTAGGCAGCACAGCTACACAGTAGGTAACATATGGTAGTTTGGACTTTTCAAAATCCTTGCTCTGTGCATGATACCTTGAGTTGTAAAAGAAGGTTTCAACAATTTCTCCCCTCCTAAAAATATTCAAAAACAACAATTGCTTGATCATGAATCTGAAACATTGATAAAAAATATTAAACAGTTATATATGCACATTGTGTATTGTACTTGAAACAACGACTCCACTTTTTCATACAGGTAGCTCTTAGGCTAAAGTTTTGTAATAAAATTTGCCGTATCATGTGTATGATAACAATTTTTCACAAAAATTGGATAACAAATGAAAGATTTTTGTGCAAAATTATTGGTCAAATGCTCCAAGAGTCATGCACCATGTTCCCATCGTGCGAATTCGTTCGGATTGGACGTTCATTTGAGTTGGTTAGCATTCATTTTGATTGACACGGGTAACTGTTCCTATGATTATTCGAATTGAATCATATGCAGGAGTTGTCCTTCCTTCACAGTGAGTAGCGAGCGCAATAATTATTTTATCGTTAGTGAGAGTAAACCACAAATGAAATATACCAGTATTGCCAGAAACCCGAATGTTGTGTAGCCAATTTTGGCCAATAGGAAACGGGAAATTGTTATCCATAGCACCTATATTGAATTTATTGTTCGAAGCTGAAACAGATGTTAACATAGGCTAATATCGCAGCTCGCAAAATAATCGCAACTAATACTAAGAAGGCAATGTTATGATTTTTGCCACATGACAACAGCTTTTTTAGTTTTGGAGCGGAAGCTGCGTAGAATCAATAAATTTGAAACCGAGTTTGGAACATATGCATATGCGTCAACGATTATATACATAATTGTTGTATATGTTATCTATGGTATACAAAGAGGGTAGACCCTCTTTGATGGCATATTCAATTTTGTGATTTCGGAGCGAATATGGTATTGTAAGTACCAACACTTGGTACAATATGGCGTGAAATGATAGCATAGTGGAGAGTGCAAGATGCAAGAGTGTATTTAATAGTTCAACTTTTATTGCTATGAAACACGCTTTGCAGTTAGCCAGGGTGGCTCTCTCCCCCAAACCCCGCCCACCATCATAAACCCCGCCTCTTGAGAGCCGCCCCGGCTATTTGCAGTCTTTAATATGTAAGGAGTTGTCTGCTCATGCGCACACAACTTCCGGTGTCCTTTTGCTTACGTTTAAACCTTGACTGCAGAGCTCAGCAATTTTAATTTTAATTGAAAAGTATTTGAGGTCTCTACCATGTATGTACACAAAGCTATAAAACTTTTTCCAAAACACAAAACACATATCAGTAGTCACTATTATGATGGCATTGCTTACCAACAACAAATATTTGTGAAAGACTGTGTTGCTGCTCGCAATAATTTACACGAGCAATCTAATTACATAGACATGGTGACTTTGTGCCCATCAGCGATCATATAAACTGAATGTTGTATTGCTAGAATCGCTCGGTAAAGTGACTAAATATAGAGCAAAAAGTAGTTTATTCATTGTGGCTCACGCTATCCGTTTGATATGCATTAGATATGTTGTGTTTTCAGTTTATCCATTGCATAGACAGTGAAGTGGGCATGCAACAATTTTTGCTTTATGATAACTAACTAATGCAAATAAACGCCTTGAAAAAATTGCTCTTGATTATTACATGCAATCTCAAGTCGGTCTCAACAGTGTTTATTGCGAAAACTTTATGTAAAACCTTGCCAGTTACAACTTCGTAGCAAAGCATGAACAAGAGCTCAAAGTTTTATGGCAGTCCTAATTCAAATTTCTCTTTCGATTGATTATCAAATCCTAAATTACGAAATGGACAAGTGATAAGTAAATTGTGCATATCGATAATAATTATGAGCTCTAGCTTTTGCAATTCCCCAAACTAAAGTAAACTATTGTAAAGGCGGGACAGTTTGGGTTCATTAGCAAAGTTCACAGGTAGTGTGTAAATCTTGTAGTGTTATTGTACCCCTTCAATACATACATAAATTGGGAAGAGTGGGTCAGCTGTTAACTGATATATTGTAGGCAAGAGAAGACAACTCTAACACAATAGACAATTGTATAGAAATGAAAAGATAAACAACACTGACTCACTAGAAGTATAATTGTGCAGGTAGATGTTAGTATCTACTAAAATAAAGTCCAATATATTAGTAATCAATATACGAGCAGAGACAAAAGTGATGTAATCAAATGGGTAGAATATATAAACATACTGATATAAAACTCAACAAACAATAAATATAAATAGTTACACTGCGTATATTTTATACAAACTGTATTTAATTAAAAGTGTGTTTTAATACAGAAGCTTGTGTTTAAAACGGCCGTTGATTCTCTGCCTGCTGCATCTACTGCGTTAGTTGCTGCTCATGCTGGTGTAGCAACAGCAGAGTTTCTCTTAATACTACTGCTGCGGACACCAGCGATTTAACATCACAACTGATCAAAATGTCTTCAACCGCCCTTGACCTGCTACCAAAGTGATCACCTTGTGTATAGTCAGCTATGTTTATGGCAAGAACAGGTAGGCCTGGTACAGTAACGGTTGCGTTCAAAGCAGCAGCAAAATCTATCCACGTCTGCCAGGTAAATGCTTGCAGAGTTAAACGTGGGTTGTTATGGAACCTTGCCCAACTAATAGGAATAGACCGAGGCTGGCACAATATACCTTCATTTCTAACTTTCCAGTGATTTCCTGAGTCTGTGCACATTGTTGGTTCACTTGTAAACAGTGTACAACTGGGTCTGTACGTGTGCCAAGTAGTAGCAGCAATCACATGAAATGAGACGGTATTACCAATTTGGTAAGCTGCCAATGCATTAGTGCATACATGACATGGGGTGTAGTTGATGTACAGGGTGATGGGGATGCCAGAAATGCTGACTGGTAGGATGGAGTTTAGGTAATTGATGAGCTGCTGCTCAGCATGTTCACCTGGACCTGACTCAAACACCTGTACACGCTCATACGGATGAGGTAGCACAGCTACACAGTAGGTCACCGTGGGTATGTCATTCCCTCCTTCCATTGCGTGGTACCGTGAATCGTTCTAAAGATTGCACATTTCCTGAAAATATAAAGAAACATATAAATAACCAGTAAACTTTACCATGAACGTGAAATATTTACTAAAATTTTTAAATACATTTTGTATAGTTGTGTAAGAGGGAATGACCCTAGTTCTCTTCTAAACGCTAAACCGAAGCAGCTTTTATGCTGATGTCTTATCACATGTTGTATGAGTCGTATGCCTCCACTAGGAAAATGTGACGTTTTATAACATAAACAATGTATCAAATACTGCAGGCTCGATGATGGGGAGCTAAAGTACAAATACCACATTTAACAGTTTTATTGAGATGTGAATTATTTGAAACCGAAAAATAACCTGGTTATAGCTTTCAGTGTGGTTACTAATTCACTCATAGGCGGAAGAAATTATGGCATCAAAAAAATTTGAAATTGATTTAAGAAAAATCCAACAGTGAAAAAAAAAGCTCAGGTAGGTACGTGAAAAAACGCCCTCTTTTGTTGGGAAAAAATTTATTTCAGTTAGAAAAAAAAGACAGGGATATCAATGGTATCTGCGACCTATGTTCACCAAAATACTCTTATCAACATCTGTTAATGAGGCATTCGGAAACGGGCATCTACTGCTGTAGCAGTTTTGTGTTTTCAATCATTTGATATGACAATTAAATAAGTTACCATCAGAGGTATACCAACACAGGCTATAAGAGCAAAGTGTAAAAGTGTCTCTTTATGGAAAACTTTGTACAATGTCCTATTGCAACGACAAACAATCTTACTGCTACTAACTTATTTCACTGTATAATTATTTCACTGTTCTATTTAATGGTGTTCTATTCAACAGTTCTATGTCACCCAATCATTAATCACTAGGCGTGACTTTCTTTTATATGCTAGGCGTGCGTGCGTTACATCAATCAGTTCTATGTCACCCAATCGCTAAGTACTTTGCGTGACCTTTCTTTGTATACTAGGTGTGCCCTACACCAAATCCTTTATACTCTTTGTTACCCTTTTATATAAATAATCAAGTTCACATCAATAAAGTCAAAATTACCCTACACAATCTCAGAGGTTAATTGTTTACAATAAACTTTACTGCGCAGGATAAACTCCTGGAGGAAGTATCACATTATAGCCGTCGCTATAGATGTTACCGAACAAGGACGTCACAAACATTATCATTCTGAACAACCATCGGCTGTTCGACCCCGACTGAACAACTGTTCGGCCATGGCTGTTGCAAGGGCAAGAGTACGAACTAGCCAGTTCGACCCACTCAGTAATGACCACTTGTCACATCTAGTGGAACTGATCGAATTGTCAGGCAGTCACGACCTGTGTCCAGCATAAGCTAAGCCAGCATATAGGTACAGGTACACAAGCTACCATAGAGAGTGAAATCGTGTACACTAATGGCAGCCGTGGGATCTGAAACACACCCACTATCAAGACACTTCTTACACTAGAAAATCAGTTGGACAATGGCACAGAGGAGAATAGCTGTCAGCATTGACAGGGACCCGACCAGCCTGCAGATGATAGGTACCCTCACGGACATCCTCAACGGAGTGACCGTAGCTACTAAAAGAGACAGATTCAAAGTACCACAGTTCGATGGTACCGGAGATGTACTGTACTTTTTGAACAGGTTCCAAGAGGTGGCCGATGCCAATCGTTGGCAATCAGAAGACACACTCATCCACTCGCGTCAAGCTCTGACCGGCAAGGCAGAACAGTGTGGACGAGGAGAAACTACAGATGATGTGAAAAGGACACTACAGGCGACCTTTGAAATGACACGATCAGAAGCGCAAGCAAAATCGCTCAGCTATCTCCGATCACCCAGAGACAACCTGAAGGACCATGCCATTATGATGGAACGAATCATCGAAGCCGCCCACAGCAACCTCCCGATGAAACAAAGAAAAACTGACACTTCAGACCTTCCACAGCACCCTAGGGCATACCTACGTGCAACAAAACTCATTGGCCATTTTCCCCCAGAACCTGGAGGAGGCCGTACAAGCCGGCAACGACTTCTTGCAGTGCCACACCAGCCGATGGGAGGACCACACATCAGGGCAGTTGAGACCGACCCACTGGAAGAAGACACACCCCAGAAAGAAGGGAACGCTCAATACCAAGAATTACATGACCCCCTAGCACAACTCCTCCGCACTGTAGAAGGACTATGAAAAAGGATTGCAAGCCTGAAAGCAGGCAGGAAGACAGGAACCCCCAAAAACTGCTGGGGCTGCTAGCGGATTGGTCACACCCGAAAAGAATGCCAAACCACCCCATGGCCCAGTCGACAGGAAAATGAATACTGCCCGCAGCAGCAGAGAGATCTGCTGGCTGCAGATGGGCAACTCCAACTGGAAGGAGAGGGATACGAATCACCCCATATGCCAAAAACAAGGCGCGACGGATGGACCCCTTACTGGACCTCATGGCCAGTCCCCTGATCACCCTGTCCAACAGCTTTGAAAGCCTAGCAAAACAGGACAATGGACAAGCAAATGCAGACGGCGCCCCCTCAGGAAGCTGAAAAGGCCATCCTGAACTCTGTCACTCTTCAACTCAATCAAATAGAACAACCCTATTGCTCCAGCTATTACCTACCTGGAAGGGTGGAAGGAGAAGCAGTAACTTACTTAATAGACACAGGTTGTAACACCAACCTGCTGGCTAAACGCATCTTCGGCCAATTACCCAACTGCATACAGCAAAATCTACAAAGCTATGACTCTGATGGCCTCATGGCTGATGGAGCAAGACTTCCATTCTGCGGGTTACTCGCCTTGAAGGGCAGGATATGATGCATCAACTTCGACGAGACCTTTGTTGTCAGTCAGATAAACGAAGACGAGATCCTCGAAATGCCCTTCCTGGCCAGCAGCAACTTCAGTTAGGATTTGACCACCCCATGCTAATTATACAAGGGAAGGAACTAACATGTACAGACCTACATGGAAGGAACTTGGTATCCAAGGTACAGGTCCGACAGGACACTCAGTTTTTTCCACAGACCGAGTCCACGATTTAGTGCCAATTCAGCTCCAAGGTGACATACTCCCAAGGGGTGATAGAAAGTATACATGGTGGAATACCCATAGCTACCAGCGTCAACAGGCCCAACGCCCATTGACCGGTACTGGTACGATGTCTAAACCCCATCGGGAAACCCTAAGACTCCCAGCAGGAGAGGTGATATTGGCATATTCACAGGAGTCTATGCAGATGGGATCCAATCACTAGCAGAACCTGAGGCCCAAGCCAAGCAGGAGGCGACAAAGGGGGAGGTGCCCACCCATTTACAGGAGTTATTCATGCACGCCAGGAAAGGGTGCAAGGACCCCGAGCAGGAAGCACGACTGAGGTATTCAGCAGTCACAATGGCAACCTGGGGCGGACGCACTTGACAGAACACTCCATTCATACAGCAGACGCAGCACGATCCATCCTGTGCCCATCACAGTGCCTCGGGCTTGAAAAAGAGGCAGAGGCAGAATGATAAAGACTTAAAAGAGCCAGCAGATGGAACCTGGCGCTCCCCCGACCTCTTGGTAAAAAATAAGACGATTCTTAGTGGTTCTGTATAGACTACCAGAGGCTCAACGAAATCACCAAACAGGACGCCTATCCCATTTCACGCATCGACAAATCCTTGGCTGCCCTGGCCGGGAGCAAGTGCTTCACCACACTGAACTTCACTAGCGGGTATTGGCAAGTATCCATGAACACCGAGGCACAAGATAAGTCTGCTTTCATGGCCCGCAGTGGTGGTCTATCGAAATGAAAAGTGCTCCCTTTCCAATTGACATCTGCCCCAGCCACCTTCAGGAGGTTGATGGCGAGGGTACTCAAGGGCCTCCACTGGAAAACCCTGCTGCTGTACCTGGATGACGTCATCCTCTCTGCGCCTGACTTCGAAACCCATATGCAGAAGTTTGTGAGGTGCTTGGACGCCTCCAGCAAGCTAACCTGAAAGTAAAACCACCCAAATGTGAGATACTGTAAAAGCAAGTGAGGTACCTGGCACATGTAGTGAGCGCAGAAGGAGTAGCAACGAACCCCAAAAAGGTGGAAGCGGGCCGGAGATGAGAGAAACCCAATGGGGTGAAGTAACTCCGGGCCTTCCTGGGAACGGCCAGTTATTATTGTCAATATCTCCCTGACTACACTGCAATAGCCAAACTCCTCACGATACTCACAGGAAGAGGGATCTCATGAATATGGGGAGGAGAAGAAAAGGCTACGTTTAACCAACTCAACACCCCAATCTGCCCTATATCCTAGGCCCCGACGCCAGCGCAGTCAGAGTCGGAGCCGTTTTATCCCAGACACATGAAGGGAAAGAGCGAGTCATTGCCAATTTCAGTAAAACACTAGCCCCGGCAGAGAAAAACAGCTGTGTCATGAGGAAGGAGCTACTGGCGGTCATCAACGCTGTAAACATTTCTGACCCTACTTGTATGGGTGAGAATTCAAGCTTCGGACCAACCACGCTTCAATACACTGGTTATGCAGGGAAAAAGAACGTTCCAACCAAATAGCCTGATGGATAGAGACCCTAGCAGAATTCCGATACAAATTGGAACACACAGCAGGAACGCAACACGACAATGCCGATGGACCCAGCTGCAAAGGACAATGTGTAGACCGCCGACAATGCAGCTCCATCTAACAAAAGGACGGGGCACCCTCTCATGCGGAACTGACAAAAGGAACAAAACAGCAGCCTCTAGCCAAAGAGCAGGTCAACTTCGCAGTCACATGCCCAAAACAAGCCACGGCCGATCTCGCCGAAGAACAGGAAAAGGGAGCAGGACCCATAGCACAGATCTATGCCGAGGTCAGACGGCTGGGTAGCATAACCGAGAGAGAATTGGCAGAAGAAGAACCCGAACTACAAACCCTATATGAGAGACGTGGAGCCATGAATATACGCCTGGATGGGGTGCTCACTATCCTACTCCACCACCCCACTAAACCCAGGCAGTGCGTCCTATTTCCCTCCACCCAGAAGACCCAGGTCATATGGGACACCACCAACTGGCGCACGCCGGGGTACACCAGACTAGACAACGAATCTTACTCGACTGGTACTAGCCTGGCATCCCTCCCCTAATAAGGAGGCTGATCAGAGAATGTGAAGTCTGCCAAGTAGCCAAGAATGGGACAAAGACAGAAAACCCGAATAGACAGCGGATGTACGCAGGCCGGCCATTCCAGAAGTTGGCGGTAGACCTGGTTGGGCCCCTCCCACTGACAAAAAGGGAAAATTGGTGGGCACTAGTCCTCACCAACCACTTTACCGAGTGACAGGACGCTATAGCCTTGCCAGGCGCCACTGCACCTACAGTAGCCACAGCATTAGATGAACGAGTTTTTGCCTACTGGAGTCTCCCGAAGCAATTAAACTCCGATCAAGGGGGTTAGTTGGAATCGATACTCTTTAAAGAACTATGCAGCCTCTGAAAAATAAAGAAGACCCAGACCACCCCATACCAGCCTCAAAGGAATGGGATGGTCGAACGACAGAATCAGACTCTGGGAGACTCGTTGCTCGCTCTAATTCTGACCAAAGGAGAGGATGAGTGGGACAGCCTCGTAGCCCAAATCATGTGAGCATGCTGGGGGACACCACACTCAGCAACAAGGGAAACCCTGAACATGCTAATGGTAGGCCGTGAAGTACGCCTTCCCGACTATTGGACAAAAATCCCCCTCACTGGACCCTCAGAACATCACGGAGTATGCAGCAGAAGTGCAGGAAAACCTAAAAATGGCACACCACTATCTCCGTGAAAAACAGCAGGAGGTGATACAACAAGAGATGCTTCACAATACAATACCCAGTTTATGTTAAAATATATTTGACTTTTTAGGGAACTTTTGATGCTCAAAGTAAAAATTTGAAGTCAATTATAGCCTTTGTGTAACTTTTCTCCTTCCTATGACACAAGTTACTGACTAACAACTACCTGACCATCTACTAGCATCAAAAAACTTGCACTGTTATGTGATGAAAGACAACTTCAAATGTTACAATAGCAGACAACTTTGTCTCCTATAAAAAACAATTACAACTGTTTTGAGACCAGAAAACCCCTTTTTTAGAGAGCATACAATGTGTACTCTCTGGTAGGAGACAACTCCATTTTTAAATGTGATTATCTGTATGATCTAACTTTCCAAGCATTCGGTTATTCAAACAGGTATTTAAGTATTTGGTTTGAGACGTCTGGTAAATACTATCCTATAATCAAGCTGAAGATGGCTTTAATTAACATTCATGTCTCCCCTAGCAAAGCGTACAATAAAAAATTCATTTCACGCTGAAAGGGTTTCTAAACTGAAAGTCAAACCGTAGATTGTTAGTTGAAGCAAAAACACTTCAGCCTTAATATCAAAAAGGATGAGTAATTTATAACAGCTTCAGCTTGGCCTAAAAGAGTTGTCACACCTCTGTACCATTTTACTTTGATCATTAAGCGATGCTAACGAATAGCATGTTTGAGAATGGATGACATACTCTGCAATTTGAGCCATATTTCCAAGTTGGTGAGTCAGATCTAAAGTCCAATCTGGTTCAGATGAGCCTGAATCTGCTGTTGCAGGTCTCTAAAAATACAACCTAATCAATAAATTGATTTATTTATTGTGTGCTGCTTAGCTACCAAACATATATTTGAGCATAAAAACATGAGAGGACTCCGTAAATGGTAAAAAGTCTCCATTCTGGCAGCCAACAGAGACTGAGTAAACCAAAAGCTTTGTAATGTAAAGATAACAGTTAACCCAAATGTACTGACCGAAGAGCTAGAGTTATCTCCTCCAATAGGAATGCTGCTAAATACCAGTTTATGAGCAGAGGTGTTTAGAGACAAACCAAGTTAACAAGAACCGTTGTTCCACTTGTAGTTGGTTTTACCTATGTGATAATGTCACATTCTACAGCTGTAGATTTATACTCTCTCAGCTCACTCTAACCGGCAAAGAAATTTTGTGTTTTGCTGTCAGGATATGTCTCTGTTAATGTATTTGTATAGTAAATATACAAGTATGCAACTTAAAGAGCTCAATTGTTGGTACATGACAAAAACAGGTTTACTTTTCTTACAAATAGCTCACTGGTAGCAATCCTGATAAAGTTTAATTTTTTTGTACTTGGAGTATTCAATTGTGAGACAATTCTATGATTTCTGTCTGATACCATAGTGGAGAGTGCAAGATGCAAGAGTGTATTTAATAGTACAACTTCTATTGCTATAAAACAGACTTTATAGTCTTTAATATGTAAGGAGTTGTCTGCTCATGCGCACACAACTTCTGGTGTACTTTTCTCACGTTTAAACCTTGACTGCAGAGCTCAGTAATGTTAAACCTAATTGAAAACTATTTGAGGACTCTACCATGTCTCTACACAAAGCTATAAAACTTTTTCCAAAACACAAAACACATATCAATAGTCACTATTATGATGGCATTGCTTACCAACAACAAATATTTGTGAAAGACTGTGTTGCTGCTAGCAATAATCTACACAAA
Organism: Cryptosula pallasiana; assembly: GCA_945261195.1. Lineage (NCBI taxonomy): Eukaryota > Metazoa > Bryozoa > Gymnolaemata > Cheilostomatida > Cryptosulidae > Cryptosula > Cryptosula pallasiana. Next base: position 39,029,679 of record OX183132.1, on the reverse strand, counting down.
CAATCTAATTACATAGACATGGTGACTTTGTGCCCATAAGTGATCATATAAACTGAATGTTGTATTGATATAGTTGCTGCGTACCAGGGCTAAATATAGAGTCAGCAAACGTAGTTTCTTCATTGTGTCTCTCTCTATCCATTTGATCTGAGTTAGGTAGGTTCTCAGTTTATCACTTGCATAGACAGTGAAGTAGATATGTAACAATTTTTGGTTTATGTTAATAGACTAGTGCAAATAAAAGCCTTGAAAAGTTTTCTCTTTTGCACTGATTATTACATACAAGCTCAAGCCAGTCTTAACATTGTCTATTGCAAAATCTTTATGTAAAACCTTGCAAGTTACAGCTTGGTGGCAAAGCATGAAAGAGAGCTCAAAATTTTATGGGGGGTTGAATCCAAATTGCTCGTTTGATTGACTATAAAATCCTGACATACAAAATTGACAAGTGATGAGTAAAGTGTGCATATCGATAATAATTCTGAGCTCTAGCTTTTCCAATTCTCCAAACGAAGGTAAAATTTTGCAAAGGAGTGACAGTTTGTGTTGGTTAGCAAAGTTCACAGGTAAAAGTTATTCTTGTAGTGTTATTGTACAGCTTCAGTACATGCATAAACTGGGAAAGGTGGGTCAGCTGTGAACTGATATATTGTAGACAAGAGAAGACAACTCTAACACAATAGACAATTGTATAGAAATGAAAAGATAAACAACACTGACTCACTAGAAGTACAATTGTGCAGGTAGATGCTAGTATCTACTAAAATAAAGTCCAATGTATTAGTAATCAATATAGAAGCAGAGACAAAAGTGATGTAATCACATGGGTAGGATATATAAATATACTGATATAAAACTCAACAAACAATAAACATATAGTTACACTGCGTATATTTTATACAAACTGTATTTATTTAAAACTAAAGTTTTAATACAGAAGCTTGTGTAGCTGCTACTGAGCTGTTGCCATGGCTACCGATGATGGGATGTCACAATTCAAGAGAAATTCTTCTACCTCTCTTGACTTGCCACCAACACCATCACCTACATTGTACCGTGTCAGGTCTATGTCAGTAACCTTGTCACCTTCTATAATACCTGTTATATTCAAAAGTAAAACGAAGTCTGCCTAACTCTCCCAGGTAAATGCCTGCAAAGCTAGGCGTGGGTTATCATAGAACCTTGCCTGGCTAATAGGAATTGGATTTGGTTGGTACCTTCTTCTCTTCATAAAGTTATTCCAGTGATTTCTTGGGTTTGAGCACCTGAGTTAGTTTCCTGTAGTGTACAACTGGGTCTGTACGTGTGCCAAGTAGTAGCAGCTCTCACATGAAATGATATGTTATTGCCAGGCATTGCCAGGTAACCTGCCAGATCATTAGTGCATACATGACATGGAGTGTAGTTGATGTACAGTGTGATGGTGCTGCCAGAAGTGCTGATTAGTGAGATGAAGTTAGGTATTCAATGAGTTGCTGCTCAGCATGTTCCCCATCATCAGACTCAAACACCTGTACACCTGTATAAGGACCAGACAGCACAACTACACAATAGGCCCTATTTTGGGAGAACTACAAAGTTTTAAACTTCTTTGATCGGACCGTCAAAAGTTTTTAGTTTAGAATCTTCAAAAAGTTGAAAAATTCCACCATCAGGATCGGCGCAGTGAAAAGTTCAAAGTTTTGAAAACTTTGACGTTTTAGGGGACTTCCATCCTTTGAGCATTTGAAAAATCCAAAAATCTGTCAAAACTTTGACGCATTGAAATCTAGTGAAAGTTTTAGCTTTCATTTTCAAAAATAGCGTTACAGGTCGGGGCCTTTTCTGAGCTGGTTTCATCATAACTGATGGAGCTGATGAGTGGCCAGAGAGTTGGAGCTGGAAAAGAGAGAATGTGTATTGAAAGAAAACGATTGGGAACGGCCGGCTTCTGTTTGCTTCTACTAGATAGAAGCCTTGTTGATACCTTCCATTGCATGCTATGCATTACACATAATAGGGTTAACATCTCATTGTAAATGTTGAATAGATTATCACTATTGATGCATATTCCAAACTAGTTGTTTTTTTTCAAAGATTTACTATTTTTTTGCTAAATATTAAAGATGAACTTCACATCACGGCTGCATCCAGCTCGACTTCATCTAAGCATTGGATATTGAATCAACTGGCATCGAACTGGCATAGGATAAGATTGACAAATGGGTCGGAAACACTCATACTCATGATCAAAGTTCTTTCGTTTTTAATTATTCCCACATAAAGCAGCATTCCTGATTATCATACTTGATTTCACAATAACGTACAATGAAAACAATCTATTAGCAACCTATACGTGAGATTTTAATACATTTCCCACAGGAGACAAGTGCCTGGATCTTATCATTGTGTAAGTCTCATGTAGGCTAAATGCTTTCTAGTCTAACACACATTCTGTAACTAATATCTTTATTTACAGAGCTTTGTGTGGCTGTTTTCTTTTTTGCAGCTATAGCCTACAAAACTTTAGCATGAGAACCTAAATATGCGTACACACTCAGTAACGAGGGGCTAGCTACTTTGCATGTATAACTTCATAATGGAAAAGCTATTGACTTCGCTTCTAGGTTCAGAAGTAAAATTTCATATTCCTTTAGTAATTTAGAAGTCATCTTCGCAATGCAAGTGCAAAGCACGCTACTCTGAAACCATTGCAATCTTCATTGAGAGTTATCCTCACATGGTGTGTAGGAGCAGACAACTCTTAGGGAGAATAATAAACTTGCAATCAAATTGTTGCTACTGGCTATGCTTTCCCTGCCTTTTATTTATCTATCGGTTTTGTAGTGGGAGGATTATTTTGGTAAGGTTTGTTTACTGTAGCTGCCCCTCATCGTATGCCATAAATTGTTATTCAATCATTTGGTTTACTAGGTCTGCTGTACTAAAAACACCCTCTAACACCCTCTAACAAGTTCTTCACCAAGTGACAATGCATAACAAATGTATTTTTTTTGCTGTGTTCTCTGTATATCAGACCGCCCTCTGTGTAGGTAACCCTCAGGTTCACTCCAAATGAGAGGCTAAATAACAATAAGCGCAGCTGAGAGAACCCGAAGATGATCTTTTGACCATCACTAGATTTTTATGGTGTACATTATTTGATTCAATAAACATGGTCTAGAAGTGATATAAATTGTGAAAACTGGCACTAACTACATCGTCTCACATGTACCTAATATTAATTTGTCTTGGGAAGATGTAGCAACTAATTTTTTATAGGAGTTTGCTGTCGGCTGAATTGATAAGTTACATTTTACTTTTTTACACAAAATGAAGAAACAAACAAAACTGTTTCCAGTCATACAGTGGGAGCTCTTCACTAGACAGACATCGAGGACTGCTAACGAGTGTTTTGTTACTCGGCAGTTGTTCAACAGTCAACCTGAGCTGTTAACGAAATATTAGAGCCCCCTTTGAGGAAATATTAGAGATGTCATCTATATACACTGTCAGCCGCTCTAATATGCAGTAATATATCAGCGAAGCGAAAAGTAGGTCAATGGATACTTAGTAGTATCGTATGGCTAGTGCAGCCCTGCTAAACACAACCAACTAGGTCAAAACAAGTGTATTAATCCTTGTTTAACCCTCAATAACATTATTCAATAGATAATGGGAATAGCATGGCCAAAGTACCCCATTCTACAACATTCCAGGTGGCATTTGGTGGTTATGCCAAATCTTTCAACTAAATAAAGTTGTAGCAATATGGTCGTATATAGTACTAAACGAAACAAATCGAATCACATGGAGGTTGCTAGGTTTTTTGAACTCACCCATAGGAGCTGAAAGCAGCTATCCACCACAGTTTTACTTTGTTTGTGAGCCTAGTAATTTTTTCTGCAGTTGGGTAGTTTCAACAGACGCATATACAGCGGCAAATTTTCATCCGACACAAAAATGATGAGTGCTCAAACTGTCAGGCTGTTAATTCATCTGAGAGATATTGTACAGCCCATCGCTTTATACTGTAAATTGAAGAAATATGAAATGGATTGCAATTTTTTATACAGTTTTGCCTCAAATAAAACATCCTTCATTACTTTGTTTATGATTTTAGGGTTTTAGAACAAAGGTGATTATTTTGAACTTTGCTGTTATTTTTTAGTTGATTTTTTGCAATCTAAATTTGTTTTATATTTTGTACAATTTTGAAGGCGATAAATTCATCATTTAGTAAGTTATGTTATATCATTTTACTGTAGTGTTAAAGTTAACATTGTGAAATAGCTGCTTAACATTAGCAAAATAGCCCTGATTGCTAGGCAACTGTTTAAAAAACACATTATACTATGTTATCTAACCCAATTACACAAAGCTTAGTTGTATTTTCAAAATATAGACATGCTTGCTAATCAAAATGACTTTCAAAAACAAACGGGTCTTTTCAAAGTATGCTCGCGAGCTTTGTATCGCAGTATATTTGATCACTAGAGAGCAGATTTAGTACCAACAAACTAGACAAAATGGGTCAGCTATGAACTGCTACATTGTAGACAAGAGGAGACAACTCTAACCCAATAGACAATTGTATAGAAATGATAAGATAAACAAAACTGACTCACTAGAAGTACAATTGTGCAGGTAGATGCTAATATCTACTAAAATAAAGTCCAATATATAAGTAATCAATATAGAAGCAGAGACAAAAGTGATGCAATCAAATGGGTAGGATATATAAATATACTGATATAAAACTCAACAAACAATAAATATATAGTTACCCTGCGTATATTTTATACAAACTGTAGTTATTTAAATTTATATGTTTCAATACAAAAGCTTGTGTTGAAATGGTTATCAATCTTTTAGCTGCTCTAACTGCAGCTGAGCTCCTACTATTCCTGATCTAAATGCTTTCGCTGCCATGATCAGTGATTGAATGTCACAATTCATGAAAATATCTTCTATAGCTCTTGACCTAATACCAGACTCATCAGCCTGAGTGTACTTTGTTTGAATGTTTGTAAGAACAGGAGCACCTGGTATAGCAGCAGCATTATTCAATAATGTAACAAAATCTTCCCAAATCTGCATATTAAATGCTTGCAAAGTAAACAGTCGATCGTTATTAAACCTTGTCCAATTAAGAGGAATGGGATTTGGCTGGTAAGTCTTATCTTTAGGTTTAATGTCCCAGTGATTTCCTGAGTCTGTGAACAATGTTGGTCCACTTTTAAACAGTGCACAGCTGGGTTTGTATGTGTGCCAAGTAGTAGCAGCAATTACATGAAATGATATGTTATTACCAGCCCTAGCCAGGTACTCTGCCAGTGCTATAGTGCATGCATTACATGGGGTGAAGTTGATGTACAGGGTGATGGTGCTTCCAGAAATGCTGGCTGGTGGGATGGCATTAAGGTATTCAATGAGTTTCTCCTCAGCATGTCCATTTCCTGACCCAAACACCTGTACACCTCCATAAGCAGCAGGCAGCACAGCTACACAATAGGTTATGCTTAGTAGACTGTACTCTATTCCTGATCCATGATATCGTGAATTGTTGAAGAAGATAATAAATACTTCATTCTTCCTGAAATTGTGAAAAAAAAACAGAAATATATTAATTTAGTTATTCTCATGCCAGCAAAAGTTATTGAAAAAAAAAACTAGTATTAAAGAGAAACCAATAACTTGCTGGAAATTGAACTGAAGATCATTGAATAAAAGTCAAACACTTGAAGCCTTAAACCAAGTGTACGCTCACAGTTGCACTAAAAGTTTGTTACAGAGTTTTTGTGTCTTGAGAGAGTGTTATACCGATGGACTGTTAGGGTTGTTAAGGAATCAATTATAACAAATGTCATGTTTGTTGATGGTATACATACATACTTTGGAGACACAGTCAACCTTTCTAACTTTTCCTTATTTGTTTCCATTGTCTCTAATGAATCTGAATTGGTTGTTTCCAAGCTCTGAAAATACAAATATGAGAAGACTCTGTAAATGGTAACCTGTAAAGTCTCCATTCTAGCAGCCAACAGAGACTGAGTAAACCAAAAACTAAAATAACAACAGCCACTCTCTCACTATACTTGTAATAGCCTCTATGCAGCGTAAGTTGTTCATCTATTGACAGTTCAACTAATGTCTTCAGCTTTTGCCTCTTCTATTTAAAAATTTATTGTAATTAATGGATGATGTAAGCTGAATATTCACTTTGTAAAGTAAAGATAACAGTTATCCCAAACGTGCTTACCAAAGAGCTAGAGTTATCTCCTCCAGTAGCCAAGCGGCTAAATATCAGTTTTTGAGCAGATGTGTTTAGAGACAAATCAAGTTAACAAGAAACGTTGTCCCACCTGTACCTAGTTTTACCTGTGTGATAATGTAACTTCTACTGCTGTAGATTTATACTCCCTCAGGTCACTCTAACCGGCAAACAAGTTTTTTGTTCTGTTGTCAGGATATGACGCATTGGTTGTCATGTGTCTCTGTTAATGTATTTGTATAATAGATATATGAGTATACAAATTAAAGCTCTCGATTGTCGGGACATGACGAAAACAGGTTTACTTTTCTTACAAAGAGCTCACTGGTAACAACCCTGATAAGATTTAATTCTTTTGTACTGGGAGTATTCCATTGTGAGACAATTCTATGATCTGATATCTGATAGCATAGTGGAGAGTGCAAAATGCAAGAGCGTATTTAATAATTCAACCCCTACTGCTATAAAACAGACTTTATAGTCTTTAATATGTAAGGAGTGGTCTGCTCATGCGCACACAACTTGCGGTGTCTTTTTGCTCACGTTTAAAAATTGGCTACAGAGCTGAGCAGTTTTAATTGAAAAATATTTGAGGTCTCTACCATGTATCTGCACAAAGTTATGAGGCTTTCTCCAAAACACTAAACACATATCAGTAGTCACTATTATGATGGCATTGCTTACCAACAACAAATATTTGTGAAAAACTTCTGCAAAATAATACACATGAGCAATCTAACTACATAGAAATTGTGACTCTGTGCCCATCAGTGATCATATAAACTGAATACTGGATTGTTATAGTTGCTGTGTACAAGGGCTAAATATAGAGTCAGCAAAAAGTAGTTTCTTTATCGTGGCTCTCTCTATCCATTTGATCTGCATTAGGTAGGTTGAGTTTTCAGTTTGTCAGTTGCATAGACAGTGAAGTGGACATGCGACAATTTTTGGTTTATGGCAATAAACTAGTGCAAATAAAAGCCTTGAAAAGTTTTCTCTCTTGCACTGATTATTATATACAAGCTCAAGCCAGTCTCAACATTGTCTATTGCTGAGAATTTATGTAAAATCTTGCATGTTACAGCTTGGTGGCAAAGTATGAAAGAGAGCTCAAATTTTTATGGCGGGTTGAATTCAAACTGCTCTTTCGATTGGCTATAAAATCCTGACATACAGAATTGACAAGTAACGAGTAAAGTGTACGTATCGATAATAATTCAGTGCTCTAGCTTTTCCAATTATCTAAACGAAATTAAATTTTTGCAAAGGAGTGACAGTTTGTGTTGGTTAGCAAAGTTCACAGGTAAAAGTTATTCTTGTAGTGTTATTGTACAGCTTCAGTACATGCATAAATTGGGAAATGTGGGTCAGCTGTGAACTGCTATATTGTATACAAGAGAAGACAACTCTAACACAATAGACAATTGTATAGAAATGATAAGATAAACAACACTGACTCACTAGAAGTATAATTGTGCAGGTAGAAGCTAGTATCTACTAAAATAAAGTGCAATGTATTAGTAATCAGTATAGAAGCAGAGACAAAAGTGATGTAATCAAATGGGTAGGATATATATATATACTGATATAAAACTCAACAAACAATACATATATAGCTACACTGCGTATATTTCATACAAACTGTATTTATTTAAAAGTATAAGAAGCTTGTGTTTGAATGGCTGCTGCTGTAGCTGTTGCCATGGCTACCGATGATTAAATGTCGCGGTGCAAGAGAAAGTCTTGTAGCTCTCTTGACCTACCACCAACTACATCACCTACGTTGTACAGTGTCAGGTCTATTTCTGTGACCTTGTCACCTTCGATAATACTTGTTTTATTCAAAAGTAAAACAAAGTCTGCCTAACTCTCCCAGGTAAATGCTTGCAAAGCTAAACGTGGGTTATCATAGAACCTTGCCTGGCTAATAGGAAATGGATTTGGTTGGTAGCTTCTTCTCTTTATAAAGTTATTCCAGTGATTTCTTGGGTTTGAGCGCTTGAATAAATTTCCGGTAGTGTACAACTGGGTCTGTAAGTCTTCCATGTAGTAGCAGCTATCACATGAAATGATACGTTCTTACCAGACATTGCTTGGTAAGCTGCCAGCGCGTTGGTACAACATCACACGGGGTGTAGCTCTTGTACAGGGCGTACAGGGTATTCAATGAGTTGCTGCTCAGCATGTTCCCCATCATCAGACTCAGACACCTGTACACCTGTATAAAGACCAGGCAGCACAGCTACACAATAGGCCCTATTTTGGGAGAACTACAAAGTTTTAAACTTCTTTGATCCAACTGTCTTAAGTTCCTAGTTTAGAATCTTTGAACAGTTAAAAAATTCCGCCATCAGGATTGGCGCAGTGAAAAGTTCAAAGTTTTGAAAACTTTGACGCTTTAGGGGACTTCCATCCTTCGAACATTTGAAAAATCCAAAATTCCGTCAAAACTTTGACGCATTGAAATCTAGTGAAAGTTTTAGCTTTCATTTTCAAAAATAGCGTTATAGTTCAGGACCTGTTCTGAGCTGGTTTCATCATAACTGATGGAGCTGATGAGTGGCCAGAGAATTGGAGCTGGAAAAAAGAGAGAATGTGTATGGAAAGAAAACAATCGGGAACGGCCGGCTTTTGTTTGCTTCTACTAGATAGAAGACTTGTTGATACCTTTCATTGCATGCTATGCACTACACATAATAGTGTTAACATCTCATTGTAAATGTTGAATAGATTATCACTATTGATGCTAAACATATTCCAAGCTAAGTAGTTTTATTCAATGATTTACTAATTTTTGTTAAATATTAAATATGAACTTGGTATTACGGCCGCATCCAGCTTGACTTCATCTAAGCATTGGACATTGAATCAACTGGCATCGAACCGGCATACAATGAGATTGACAAATAGGTCGGAAATACTCATACTCATGATCAAAGTTCTTTCATTTCCAGTTATTCCCACGCAATGCAGCATTCCTGATTATCATACTTGACTTCACAATAATGTGCAATGGAAAGAATCTATTAGCAATATATACGTGGGACTTTAATACATTTCCCACAGGAGACAAGTGCCTGGGTCTTATCATTGTGTAAGTCTCATGTAGGCTAAATGCTTTCTAGTCTAACACACATTCTGTAACTAATATCTCTATTTACAGAGCTTTGTGTGGCTGTTTTCTTTCTGCAGCTGTAGCCTACAAAACTTTAGCATGAGAACCTAAATATGCGTACACACTCAGTAACGAGGGGCTAGCTACTTTGCATGTATAACTTCGTAATGGAAAAGCTATTGACTTCGCTTCTAGGTTCAGAAGTAAAATTTCATATTCCTTTAGTAATTTAGAAGTCATCTTCGCAATGCAAGTGCAAAGCACTCTACTCTGAAACCATTGTAATTTTCATTGAGAGTTATCCTCACATGGTGTGTAGGAGCAGACAACTGTTAGGTAGAATAATAAACTTGCGATCAAACTGTTGCTACTGGCTATGTTTTCCCTGCTTTTTATTTATTTATCGGTTTTTTAGTGGGAGGATTGTTTGGTAAGGTTTGTTTACTGTAGCTGCCCCTCATTGTATGCAATAAATCTTTATTCAATCATTTGGTTTACTAGGTCTGCTGTACTAAAAACTGCCTCTAGCAAGTTCTTCACCAAGTGACAATACATAAATTCTTTTTTTTCTGTTACTTTTAAATCAGATCTCCTTCTGTGTAGGTAACCCTCAGGTTTGCCTCAATTGAGAGATTAATTAACAATAAGTGCAGCTGAGAGAAGCTGCAGATGATCTTTTGACCATCACTAGATTTTTATGGTGTACATTAGTTGATTCAATAAACATGGTCTAGAAGCGATATAAAGTGTGAAAGCTGGCACTAACTACATCGTCTCACATGTACCTAATATCAATTTGTCTTGGGAACATGTAGCAACTGATTTTTTATAGGAGTTTGCTGTCGGCTGCATTGATAAGTTACATTTTACTTTTTTACACAAAATGAAGAAACAAACAAAACGGTTTCTAGTCATACAGTGGGAGCTCTTCACTAGACAGACAACGAGGACTGCTAACGAGTGTTTTGTTACTCAGCAGTTGTTGAACAGTCAACCTGAGCTGTAATCTATATACCGCGTCAGCCGCTCTAATATGCAGTAATATATCAGCGAAGCAAAAAGTAGGTCAATGGATACTAAGCATTATCGTATGGCTAGTGCAGCCCTGCTATACACAACCAACTAGATCAAAACAAGTGTATAAATCTTTGTTTAACCCTCAATAACATCATTCAATAGATAATGGGAATAGCATGGCCAAAGTACCCCATTCTACAACATTCCAAGTTCATTTGAATGTTCTACTAAATCTTTAAACTAAATGCAGCTGTAGCAATATGGTCGTATATTAGTACTGTGGTAGATTTTGATGCACACTAGTAGTGAACAGGTCGTTTACGCTAGAACCTTGCGAGACAATGCGCTAGACTTTTACCCACAGCGTTCGGTTAACAGCTGTTGGGTAGAAAGTCCTACTGTGCCGGTGGCATAGTGAACAGGGCCGGTAGTGACCCCTTCAGGCCCGGTAGTGACCCCTACCGACCCGGTATAGCTGTACTGGGCCGGCACAAGATGGCCGACCTAGATGAGGATCCTCAAAAGTATATAGGAGCTTAGTCAAGGTCAAGAACAGGAAGTACTTACTCTTAGATTACCCACTTCATGGACCCAACTCTATATACAGCCTGGGAGCCTTGCAGGACTACCATTGGACAATAAGGAGAAAGGACTCCGCCCTTAGCCACTTGGCACTTAATTAACCATTCTGCATTGTTGATTGGCTTGTTATTTATATAATCAATTGTATTGGCTAATCTGTTTCCTGTGTATTGATTGTTATATGTTTTGTGCTCATCAGCTCTCCTATAAAAGGAGAGCACACTGTGTTACTCTTTGCATTCATTCCTATGTTGCCATGGCATATGCTCTTATATTGCTAAACCCTAGAGGAATAATTACCCTCAGGACAGCTTAGAGAATAAAGCCATTATTACAAACACTACACGGTACTGTTAGTTTGAGCCATGGGCTCTTGCCTTACCGGGTAATTCGGTTGCCCTGCACAGTTGTCACTGTCGGTCAGCGCAGTGTCCCCTCTGGAGAGAGGTAGAATACTCGAGACTAGTGGATGTCCGTGGTAAACAGACCGGAATCCATTACAGTACTAAACAAACCAAATCACATCGAGGTTTTTTGAACTCCCCCATAGGAGCTGAAAGCAGCTATCCACCACTGTTTTTACTTTATTTGCACGTCTATTAGTTTTTTCTGCAGTTGGGTAGTTTCAACAGATGCATATACAAGGGTAATTTTTCATCCGACGCAAAAGTGATGAGTGGTCACTGTCAGGCTGTTAATTCATCTGTGATATATTGTACTGTAAATTGAAGAAATATGAAATGAATTGCAATTTTTCATACATTTTTGCCTCGAATAAAACATCCTTCATGACTTTGTTTATGATTTTAGGGAGTTAGAACACAGGAGATTATTTTGAACCTTTTTTTTTTTTTGAGCTGATTTTTTGAAATCTAACGTTCTCATTAAGTTTGTTTTATGTTTTGTGCAATTTTGAGGGCAATAAATTCATCATTTAGTAAATTATGTTATATCATTTTGCTGTATTGTTAAAGTTAACATTGTGAAATAGTTTCTTAACCTTAGCAAAAAAGCCCTGATTGCTAGGCAACGGTTTAAAAAACATCAACAACTACTTTCAGCAATTACTGTACACGTATTTTATTTAAAAGGTCGATTATAAACTACCAAAAAGTGGCTATTAAGTCCTAAGCTGTTTCAATAATATGACATCAGGAAAGAGTATTTAAATTTTCCATCGAATTGATGCTATCTCAACCAGCTAACAAATTTTCAGTAAAGATTTATCTCAGGGAAAATTATTATTTCTTTTGTATTTCGGGTAATAAGCAAGCCTGAATATGTTGAATGTAACAAATGGGGGGTTGTCTTCTCTGTAATTTGCTGCGCAAACAATGCATTTCTTACAGCCAGCACTAACTTATTATTTAATTATTATGTGATGACACATTATACTATGTTATCTAACCCAATTACACAAAGCTGTATTTTCAAAATAGACATGCTTGCCAATCAAAATGACTTTTAAAAACCAAGTGGGTTTTTCAAAATATGCTTGCGAGCTTTGTATCGCAATATATTTTATCACAAGAGAGCAGATTTAGTACCAACAGACTAGACAAAGTGGGTCAGCTGTGAACTGTTATATTGTAGACAAGAGAAGACAACTCTAACACAATAGACATCTGTATAGAAATGATAAGATAAACAACACTGACTCACTAAAAGTACAATTGTGCAGGTAGAAGTGTGAGAGATTTGTATGAAGTATCCACCCTCACCCCCACCCCCCACCACCCCATACTCCCCACCCCCTTTCCCCAAGGCCACCCACACTAGTGGTGAACAGAGTACAAGTAATGAATATAAATTAGAGACTATGTCGCTAATGAAGCGGGGTATGTGAGAGATTTGTATGAAGTATCCACCCTCACCCCCACCCCCACCACCCCATACCCCCCACCCCATACCCCCCCCAACCCTTGTTGTCTACACACCAACTAAACATAACCTCCAACCCCTTCTCCTTTCACCTACACGCGAACTACCCCCACGAAGTCGAATGCCAGAGACCTAGACCCTGTATAGGCCGTATAAATCATATAAAACTTACCCCGGGTCTACCCTGGGTCAGCTACCCCGGGCCGGGGTTAAAAGAAAATGGAAGAGATAGTCTGAGATCTGAGGAACCTAATGCCCTAATCAGAAAGTGAATTGGAAGAATACAACGACCAGGAGAGCAAGCTAAGTACCAGCATGTCCTAATAAGGAGTGGAAAAGTACCAGCATGCCCTAATAAGGACTGGAAGATAACCAAGCTAAGGAAAAGAGCGGCAAAAAGTGCCCAGAGCAAATTACCATGTGCTCAGGACTATAATTGGTTAACCTTGTAAACAAACTTGTATGCTGTATTATGATTAGATTACTTTTACTCTTATGTCGTACGGTTGGCTCACCCAAATAAGGGGGTGAGTCTTCCTTCATTTCTCCTATAAAATGAGCCCTGTTGCATGATTTATGTCAGAAGTCTAGTGGAGTTGTTAGACACCATTATATATTGCTAAATGGATTGTGTATAAATAAAGTATTATTTAGTGAAACTTTGTCATTGTGTGTTTGGGTCTAGGACCCCGTCAGTTGATAACATTGATTCGGAATGACTCCGAAATAGTATTCAGAAGTTGTTGGAGTGACCCCGTTGTGTCGGAGTAGCTAGTGTAAAAACTACTACATTGGTGGCAGCAGTGGGATTAGAAGCGAACAAGAAGACACAACAGAGAGAGGAGAGAGAAGTCAAAGCTGTACAGACCCTGTATCTACCCCAAAGCTATACAGACCCTGTATCTACCCCGAAGCCATACAGACCCTGTATCACTCCCCTCCCCCTACCCCGAAGCTATACAGACCCTGTATCACTCCCCTCCCCCCTACCCCGAAGCTATACAGACCCTGTATCTACTCCAAAGCTATACAGACCCTGTATCACTCCATTACATTCCCTTCCCCCTACCCCGAAGCTATACAGACCCTGTATCTACTCCGAAGCTATACAGACCCTGTATCACTCCATTCCATTCCCTTCCCCCTACCCCGAAGCTATACAGACCCTGTATCTACTCCGAAGCTATACAGACCCTGTATCACTCCATTCCATTCCCTTCCCCCTACTCCAAAGCTATACAGACCCTGTATCTACTCCGAAGCTATACAGACCCTGTATCACTCCGAAGCTATACAGACCCTGTATCACTCCCCTCCCCCCCACCCCGAAGTTATACATTGCCGGTATAACCCCGTCTATTGGTTTTCCTTCAAAAAAGGACTTCTTTGGTGCCACCAGCACCCTGTATAATACCCCCTCCCCCTCCCAGCAGCTATCCTAGCCTGGGATAACCCCATACACCACTTCTCCCTTACCAGATCTACCACTCCATACCCCATAGCTTGCCATTGACCAAGAATGGCCACCCAAAGAGCTAGGAGCGCTGGCAGGAACCCCGTAGGAGCTCAACCCACAATAGCCCTAGAGCAGCTGACAGAGACCCTGCAGAGTTTGATGCAACCACCCCAAAGGCAAACACAGACACCTTTTAAAGCCCCCAAATACGACTGCACCGGCGACGTCGAGTACTTTATTACTCGATTCATTGAGGTAGCAGATGCCAACGACTGGGGCCAAGCCACTGCATTAATGCATCTCCGAAAAGCCTTGAGAGATGATGCCCTTGAATGTGGTCGCCCTCCTCATGTAGAAGGCATCTTCTCCGCCTTACGTGCCCAATTTGGACTCACCCCAAAGGAAGCACAAGCAAAGTTGATTATGCTACAACGCACCCACAAGACCTCACTCCAGCAACACGCTAACGATGTAGAGAAGCTGGTACGTGTTGCGTATGACGACCTCCCTCCCAGAAGAGTCAATAGGATGGTTCTGGAAACTTTTGCCAGTACCATTGGCCACGCTTATCTACAACGGCACTTGCTGGCGGTACAACCCCACGACCTCGAAGCAGCCATCCGAGCTGGAAATGAGTATCTACAGATAAAAACTGGATTTGAGGAGAAACCTTCCAGAGTGAGGTTGATAGAAGAAGAAGAGGAGGAGCCGCTCCCCCCCAAAGGTGGACCCACACTCACCACCCCCAAACCAGATCCACCAGGCAGCTACCATACTTGAAGACACTCTCTCCCTGCCTTTAAAGAACATGCAGATGCTTACAGAGGCCGTCAAACTCCAGTCCGAAGAACTGCAGAGATTGCACCAACCACCAAAACACTCCCTTACTGCCACTCCCTCATACCCCCACACCCCGTCACCTCCTCTCCAGTGCTGGGTTTGCGGTGCCATTGGCCACCCTCAAAGAAGCTGTCCCATTAACCCCTGGCCATCTACCCCGGCTCCCCCAACCGTCAGTCAAAAAACGGGCGCCGCCCGCAGTAGGGAGACCGGCCCCTAACTGCCCCCGGGCACCCCGGAATTATAGGAAAAGGATAGCAGAGTTGGAACAGTACAACCCTGTAAAACCAACCTCGCCTCCCAGAAGAGAGAGACAACTAGCTACCCAGATGCCAGAGCCCTGGCAGCTAACTACCACCAAAAGATACACCCCCTTACAAGAGTTAGAAGACTTCGAGCTTTGCCCAGCTACACTCAACCCCAGCAGTCAGACTTCGCCAGCTGGTCATCCTATGCCACTGCACACCACGTACTCCCCCCATCCCCGTAGGCAACAAACCGCTGTTCAAGCCAGTCATGGTCACCACACCATGGAAGAAGCTGCGCCCAGCATACCCCGTCGACACTCGACTCTGCCAAAAGATACACGGCCATCTCGCCCTCAAGAACGCCGCCCCCTGCCCCCAGGCCCTCAGCTGTCAAGCCAGCCACCCTCTTATACCTCCCACCAGAGCCCCCTTACCAGGCTAGTTATTTTCTCCCAGGATGAATAGAAGGAAAGCCAGCTTCAGTGCTCATCGATACCGGGTGCACCACTAATCTGTTGTCACAACATCTATTCAACCGGTTGTCTCCTACCACCAAAAACTCCCTTCAAGAAGGAGACTCGCATGGCATCCTAGCCGACGGATCGCATATCCCCTTCCTTGGCACAATCCACTTGCCCATTCGTCTTCGAGATATCAAGACTGAAGCCACCTTTGTGGTGGGGCAGATAAATGAAGATGCCATCCTGGGAATGCCTTTCCTCACCTCTCACCAGTGCCACATGGAGTTCGATCAATCTATCGTTGTTATTAACGGTCGGGAACTTGCATGCAATGATCAACAAGGCAGGATGCTCACTACAGGTGTGCAAGTGATTCAAGACACCCACCTCCCCCCACGCACAGAGATGACAGTACTGTGCAAAGTCATACACCCTGATCACCTTCCCTTTGGTATTGTAGAAGGTACCCCGAACTCCCTGCCCTTGGCCGCCAGCCTCAACACCCTAAACGACAAACACCACCTATTGGTGCGTTGCCTCAACCCCACTAATCAACCACTTGACCTCAAAGCTGGAAAGACTATCGGCAAGTACACTGGTGTGCTCCCCAGCAACATTAAACTACCCACAAGAGAATGTGAACCTACCCCCCTATCCCCTTCCCCCCTCCCCTCCCCTGTGCCAGAACACTTCGAAAAGTTATATCTGCAAGCTCTAGACAGCTGTCACACCCCACAAGAAGCATTCCAGCTAGCCCAACTCCTACACTCCTACGAGTCAGTATTTAGCAAAGGAGACCACGACATGTGACGCACAGACTTCGTAGCTCATAGTATCCCACTGAAACCTGGAACTCAGCCTATCAGGAAGCACCCTCACAGACTAGGCCCCCACAAGGAGAAGGAAGCGGAAGAGCAAGTAACCAAACTACTTGAGAAGGGATTGATCGAATCCAGTACTGGTGCCTGGAGTTCCCCCGTGGTGTTGGTAAAAAAGAAGGACGGCACCTGGCGCTTTTGCATTGATTACCGGCGTTTGAACGCGGTGACGCAGCAAAACGCTTATACCTTTCCCCAAATAGACGAGAGCTTGGCTGCCCTGTCAGGTAGCCGCTACTTCAGTACACTCGACTTGATCAGTGGATATTGGCAGGTGCCACTGGACGCTGATGCTAGCAACAAGTCCGCTTTCTCTACCAGGTCTGGCCTGTACAAATGGAATGTCCTTCCGTTTGGGTTGACTTCTGCCCCCGCCACCTTCCAGAGGCTCATGGAACGGGTACTCCATGGTCTCCATTGGAAATCGCTCCTCTTGTACCCGGATGACATTATTGTCATCGACCCTGATTTCCACACCCATCTCCACCAACTGGCTGAAGTACTACAATGGCTAAAAGCAGCCAATCTCAAGCTAAAACCCAGCAAGTGTGAGCTCTTGCAATCACAAGTCAGATACCTGGGCCACATGGTTAGAGAACGTGGTGTATCTACAGACCCTGAGAAGATCGCAGCCATCCGAGACTGGCCCATCCCCACCTGTCTAAAGGAGTTACAGGCTTTCCTCGGTACGGTCGAATTTTACCGGCAGTACCTACCCCGGTTCTCCACCGTAGCCAAGCCGCTGACTAAACTCACCTGCAAAGACGTCCCCTGGGAGTGGAACCCCACTCAGAAAGAAGCTTTTGTACAGCTTAAAGCAGGAATGCTCTCCGCCCCTATTCTCGGCTACCCTGATGCCCACAGTCCATACATCTTGGATACTGATGCCGGTGACGACGGCGTCGGAGCTGTCCTCTCTCAGATACAAAACGGAGAAGAACGAGTAATTGCCTATTATAGCAAAACCCTGAGTCCCCCTGAACGCAATTATTGCGCCACTCGGAAAGAGTTACTAGCAGTGGTTAAAGCCACCAAACATTTCCGACCCTACCTCTACGGACAAACCTTCCAGATTAGGACTGATCATGCCTCTCTCATGTGGCTATGCAAAAGGAAGGAACCGTCCAGCCAAGTAGCCCGATGGCTCGAGATATTGTCCGAATTCCAATTCACGATTGAACATCGTAGTGGGCACCTGCACGGAAATGCGGACGGATTCAGTAGGCGTTGCCCCTCAGACTGCAAGCAATGTGGACACATAGAGGCTAGAGATGGAGGCCCCACGAAAGAAGAAGTAGTTTGTACTCTCCTCCCCTTTCCCCTACCCCCCTTTTCAACCTTCACAGGTCCACCCCATCATACCCAATCCCCAAGTCGACGCTGTCTCTCGCTCCCGCCCCCTACCCCCTGACACAGACTTAGTTGAAGCCCAAAGGACTGGCCGTCACCCCGTAACTGTTGTATACGAGGCTATCAAGACTCACTCCCCCATTGATCCTTCCCAGTTAGAGCTAGGCAGCAACGAGTTACGGCAGCTCAAAAAAAAGGTTACACTCCATGCAACTCCGACTAGATGGCGTCCTGGAGATACACCAATCCGGGCAACGCAGGTCACACTGGTGTGCTGTATGACCCCCCAGTCTCAGAGGTAAAGTAGTCTGGGAAACCCACGTCATGGCCTACCAAGGCATTCAATGCACTCTGAAGACGCTCAACCTTACTTGGTATTGGCCGGGAATGACTGCTGATGTACGTTGAGCGATAAACAGCTGTGAGACGTGTCAGCGAGCCAAACATGGTGGGACAAGACCCAACCCTACTAGGCAGAGAATGTACTCCGGCTGACCGTGGTAAAAGTTGGCCGTAGATTTAGTCGGCCCCCTTCCAGAGACAGATCGTGGTAACAAGTGGATTCTCGTTTTAACAGACCACTTCACTCGCTGGCAGGATGCCCTCCCCCTCCCTGATGCTACAGCCCCAGTATTTGCCACCGCCTTGTATTCTGCTATTTTGGACTGCCTGAACAAATGCATACTGATCAGGGCGCTCAGTTCGAATCCAGTCTCATGCGCAAGCTGTGCACCCTTTGGCGCGTCAAAAAGACCCGGACTACCCCCTACCACCCCCAAGCCAATGGAGTCGTGGAGCACAAAAACCGCATGCTAGGAGATGCACTATGCTCCCTCCTACAAAAAAGGTGGCCAGAAGAATAGGACATAATCCTTCCCCAGCTAATGAGAGCGTTCCGTGCTACCCCCCACTCCACTACCGGAGAAACCCCTAACTTTCTTATGCTTGGTAGAGAACTACGCCTCCCTGACCAGTTGACTTACCACCCTCCCCCCTCATCGAGTGCGTGCCAGTACATGAGTACGCCCAGGCACTGCAGCAGAGGCTGGAAGAGGTACACAAGACCCTCAGAACAGAACAGAAACAAATAAGGGACGATGCTGAAGAGGAGCCTTCCCTGTTCAAAACGGGCGATGAAGTGTGGCTAGAGAATAAAAGGAGATGGAAAGGCGAAAATCCTAAACTTCAACCAAAGTTCGTCGGACCCTACTTGGAGAAGAAGCCTATAGCAATCATACCTGATTAATAGGCATGGACAGTATTCTGTACAGAATGGCAGCCGTCTCAAGCCATATAAAGCCTGCCTGGAGCCATATGGACAAGCTCCCGCAGCCCTAGAACCAGTCCACCGCCTCAATATGCGGGGCACGGCCCCCGGAGACGAAGAAGTCCCCCACCAACCCTCCAAGACGCTCCCCTCCCCCTGTTAGAGCTACCCTTCCCCCAAGACCTTCCCTTGTCCTTCCCCTCCCCCCAATACCATTAGTCGAAAGAGGAGCAGAACATAGCCCACAGCAACTTAGAGAGGAGTCCCCCTTAACACCTCCAGCGAAAATGGTACAAATTGGACTAGAACTGGCCAAACTAGAGGCCGTCCAACAACTACAGAAGTTGTTCCCCCATTAGTCACCCCTTCCCCCACCATAGCCCCAGCACCTACAGGACGCCCCAGGCAAAATGTGGGACCCCCAGCGATATGGTGAACCCTGGTGCCACCAGATGGCTGCAAAACATGACTCAATATGGAGAGAGCAGTACGGCAAGAAATTACGGTTATTGGCCGAAGTAAAGGCATTCACCACCAAGTCTGAAGAACCCAAACCCCCATGCCAAAGCCCAGCTCCCCTCTTTAACCCCCCGCCACCAAGACGCCTCCACTTTCCCCCACTAGAAGTAATCCCACCCACGAACCAGTTCCAACCAGTTTGCTGCCCAATAACACAAACACCTCAGTCCTTTCTTCGTCAACAACTTGCGCTGAGCAGTCCGCTTTGTTACAGCTGATAATTACTTATCTAGCTCAACTGAAGGCAGAAAGTGACAACTCTGGTCTACAACCGGAAAAGGGTGACGACAAGCTGCTACTGGAAGCAAACCTGGCCGAATACCACCCCCTTGCAGTGCCCAAGGGGACCAGTTAGTGGAAATACCCCCCCAGAGCCGACTTCATGTTTTAGTTCACCAGTAACTAACCTGACTGATTGCAGGTGGATGCTACCGGATAACCCTTATGAAGAACCGGCACAGCCAGCCCTTCGAGAGCCAGCCCCCTCCTGGAACAGCTTTAGCGAATTTCCAGACCTTCCCCCGTCTAAACGTCACCAACCAGAGCAGACACAGAAATCCTCCCCTATTCACCCACCCCCTTTCAAACATGCAAGCTACAGCCACTGTCTGAGAAGCATCGCTACAGTACCCCTACCCCCCAGAAGGGACCACCAGCAAACCGGAATGGCGAGCGCCACTGCCCCCACTGGGCATAAGCTGATACCCCTAAAAGAGCACCTTTCCTCTTCCCCACCCCCTTTCCCCAAGGCCACCCACACTAGTGGTGAACAGAGTACAAGTAATGAATATAAATTAGAGACTATGTCGCTAATGAAGCGGGGTATGTGAGAGATTTGTATGAAGTATCCACCCTCACCCCCACCCCCACCACCCCATACCCCCCACCCCATACCCCCAACCCTTGTTGTCTACACACCAACTAAACATAACCTCCAACCCCTTCTCCTTTCACCTACACGCGAACTACCCCCACGAAGTCGAATGCCAGAGACCTAGACCCTGTATAGGCCCTATAAATCATATAAAACTTACCCCGGGTCTACCCTGGGTCAGCTACCCCGGGCCGGGGTTAAAAGAAAATGGAAGAGATAGTCTGAGATCTGAGGAACCTAATGCCCTAATCAGAAAGTGAATTGGAAGAATACAACGACCAGGAGAGCAAGCTAAGTACCAGCATGTCCTAATAAGGAGTGGAAAAGTACCAGCATGCCCTAATAAGGACTGGAAGATAACCAAGCTAAAGAAAAGAGCGGCAAAAAGTGCCCAGAGCAAATTACCATGTGCTCAGGACTATAATTGGTTAACCTTGTAAACAAACTTGTATGCTGTATTATGATTAGATTACTTTTACTCTTATGTCGTACGGTTGGCTCACCCAAATAAGGGGGTGAGTCTTCCTCCATTTCTCCTATAAAATGAGCCCTGTTGCATGATTTATGTCAGAAGTCTAGTGGAGTTGTTAGATACCGTTATATATTGCTAAATGGATTGTGTATAAATAAAGTATTATTAAGTGAAACTTTGTCATTGTGTGTTTGGGTCACTTGATAACATTGATTCGGAGTGACTCCGAAATAGTATTCAGAAGTTGTTGGAGTGACCCCGTTGTGTCGGAGTAGCTAGTGTAAAAACTACTACAGAAGCTAGTATCTACTAAAATAAAGTCCAATGTATTAGTAATCAATATAGAAGCAGAGACAAAAGTGATGTAATCAAATGGGTAGAATATATAAATATACTGATATAAAACTCAACAAACAATAAACATATAGTTACGCTTTGTATATTTTATACAAACTGTATTTATTTAAAACTAAAGTTTTAATACAGGGTTTAAAATTGTTATCAATTTTTTAGCTGCCGTAGCTGCTGCTGAGCCATCTTTATTCCTGATGTTAATGCTTTCTCTGCCATGATCAGTGATTGAATGTCACAACTCATCAAACTATCTTCTATAGTTCTTGACCTATTACCAGACTCATCAAGCAGAGTGTACTCTGCTTGAATGTTGGTAGGAACAGGAGCACCTGATATAGTATCAGATTTATTAAAAAATGTAGCAAAATATTTCCAAATCTGCATATTAAATGCATGCAAAGTAAACAGTTTATCATTATTAAACTTTGTCCAACTAAGAGGAATGGGATTCGGCTGGTAAGTTTTACTTTTAGGTTTAATGTTCCAGTGATTTCCTAATACACTGCATTTTCTAAAAATTGCACAGCTGGGTCTGTACGTGTGTCATGTAATAGTAGCTATCACATGAAACGATATGTTGTTACCAGCCATAGCCAGGTAATCTGCCAGTGCGTTGGTACATACATGGCACGGAGTGTAGTTGATGTACAGGGAGAAGGTGAAGCCAGAAATGCTGGCTGGTGGGATGGCATTAAGGTATTCAATGAGTTTCTGCTCAGCATGTCCACCTTGACCTGACTCAAACATCTGTAAGTAGTAATATATGAGCAGATCTCCCTACCAAGTGTTTTTTTGTGGGGTTGAATCCCGGGGTGAATGCAATGGGTTACAACGTTGACTAGAGTCGCCGAGTTAATATTGTATGGTATTTAAGTTTTGATAATCTTTTTACATAGTTTGAACTCATATGGCATCTAGATTTTGAATGTATGGCATTTAAGTTTTGATAATTTTTTTACATATTTCGAACTCATATGGCATCTTGAGAGAGAGAGAGAGAGAGAGAGGAGAGAGGCTAGATTTTCAACACTCATGTACATATACATAGCTATATGCATATTTATGTTCATATTCATGTCTACATTGAATAAAAATAAAACATTGTATGATTGTATATATTTATTATATATTGAGTATATATTAAAGATTATATACTTGATAAAGTTCTTACATAGCTTCAAACGAAAAAATAGATGAAGTTATACATTCGTCTGTTTGAATATACCTTAAAATGTCTGTCTTAAACCATAAAGCAACTCCTCACTCCATTGAACTTTAATTAAACTTTGAGTGAGAGCTTTATCCCATGCCTTTCTTTTAATTTTTTCAAAAAATCATTTATATTCATGGATTTCGACATTTTTAAAACTGTCTTAAAATTGTTTTGAATCACGAGTCTTAATATTCTTTCATGACTGTCAGCATATCTATGTGTTGTACGTGGTCGGTATTGTATTGGTGAAAGTTCTCCATATAATGAGGCGAAAGTTAGCAAATGCTGCGCTATACATAATGCTACAGCTTGTAATGTCAAGCGATATCTGGCCTTTTTCTGAACGATGAAATTTTCTTTAATGTGCTTATGATATATCTCCGGGAGGAAGTCCTTTACTGTGTATGTTTTTGAACTCATAATGAACTAAAATAAAAAAGTTATGTATTAGTATAGGATGATTAAACAGTGTTGTAAAATAATGACAAAATTTTTATTTTTTTTCAACTTCTATTAAATAGTGTTGTAATTATTTCTTGCCTTATCACCAAGAAATCAGCTGTACTAGTTGATGCTCCGGAGGTTATTGCTGGAGAGAATGATTTCTATGCAGAGAGAGCTGTTCTTATATACTATAAGCCACACCTACTCATTTAGCTTATAACCATTAAAAACACTCACGCGAAAACCCTATCATAATAGTGTTATTCGCGTGAAATATTCCTGTTTTATTCGCGTGAAGATAATTATTTTATTCCTGCGAAAGAATTATTTGTCTTTTCGCGTGAAAATAGGTTTTTTTTAGTATTTTTTTGATCCGCGTGAAAAATGGTTGCAGTCGCGTGAGAAAAGAGACTTTTATTTACTGTTATTCGCTTAAAAATTGGATTGTTTTTCATGTTTTATTCGCGTGAAAATAATTACTTTATTCCCGCAAAAACATTGGCTTTTATTTGCGTGAAAATAAAATTTTTATTCCCGCGAAGACATTGTTTTTTATTTGCGTGAAAATAAATTTTGTATACCTGCAAAAACATTGGTTTTTACTCGAGTGAAAACAAGTTTTTTTTCCCGCGAAAGCATTGTTTTTTATTCACGCGGAAATAAATTTTTTATTCCCGCGAAAACATTGTTTCTTATTTGCGTGAAAATAATTATTTTATTCCCGCGAAAACATTGGTTTTTATTCGCGTGAAAAGAAATTTTTTATTCCCGCGAAAACATTGTTTTTTACTCGCGTGAAAATAAATTTTTATTCCCGCAAAAGCATTGGTTTTTATTCACGTGGAAATAATTTTTCTATTCCCGCGAAAACATTGGTTTTTACTCACGTAAAAATAATTGTTAGATTCCCGCGAAAACATTGGTTTTTATTCACGTGAAAATAAATTTGTTAATACCCCGAAAACAGTGTTTTTTATTCGCGTGAAAATGAATTTGTTATTCCCGCTATAACATTGGTTTTTATTCGCGTGAAAATAATTTGTTTTATTCCCGCGAAAACATTGGTTCTTACTCGCGTGAAAATAAATTGTTTATTCCCGCAAAAACATTGGTTTTTACTCGCGTGAAAATAAATTGTTATTCCCGCAAAAACGTTGGTTTTTACTCGCGTGAAAATAATTTTTTGATTCTCGCAAAAGCATTGTTTTTTATTCACGTGAAAATAAATTGTTTATTCCCGTGAAAACATTAGTTTTTATTCGCGTGAAAATAAATGTTTTTTTCCCTCGAAAGCATTAGTTTTCCTTCGCGTGAAAAAATGCTGATTCATAGATATATTATAAAGAAGGTTGACACGAGATGGTATTCATAGGGTTTAATCAGTGCAACTTTAGCTATTTAAGAGCCACTGTTTTCACACAGAAAGCATCCAGTTCTACAACAGCAAGCGGAGAAGCAACATCTACTAAACCTTCCATTGCAACTACTAGGAGCTCTCCCTCTTTATAAAAATAAGAATAAAAAATAATTATTTTCTGTTAGCTAACAAAACTAGCTGAAGGTTTATGACCTATCTATCGTTAAAATTAATTACAAATATTTAAACAAAATCTTTGTTTTTTTTCAGAATGAATACTCAAGACGAAGGAAGCCAACCGATGAATGTAGAAGCGGAATCCCAGCAAACCCTTTCCTCACCACCCTCTCCTATCTTCCATATGCCAGAAAGTCAATTGGTGATTGATGAACTGGAATCCCAACAAGATTTTACTCCAGTCACATCTCCTACTAACAAGCTGTCTTCAAAAAGAACACCTGTGATGAAACGAACTTTCATTGATTTGACAAAAGATGATATTGAAAATGACTCGAACTGCAAAAAACGAGTTTTGATGGATGTTGGAGGCGATACACTTTTTCGTCACACCAGAATACCCTTTTAAGATGCAGGAAGTAACGAACTAACCACTCTCACCTACAAGAGCGCTGGGTTGTTAAACTCTCTCTCTCCAGATAGTCTAGAAAAACTTGAAGAATCCATGGAAATCTGCGAACTACCAATACCAACAGTTATGGAGGTGTTATCCGTTGAATTTCGTTATGAATCAAAGTGTACCATCATTTAAAACTATCGAAAGGATAAAAAGAGAACTCGAGTGAAGAGCGATGTTTCAACCAAAATAGGACTGCTTGTTAATAAAGCTAAGCAAACACGTCCAATTGTTTTAATTTACATGGGAGAAGGAAAGACAGGAGATGCGATTTTTCGTTCTGCTGATTGCCACGGATGTAATCGAAAGATCAACGATCCATTCAACTCATTATACGGCAAGAGTATGAGAAAAATACAGGCTTATTTCAGCGTTGCTCACCTACATGATTTTCCATCAGGAAGTGTTATGGCTTATGAGAATCCTGGAATGCTAAGAAAATGTGATACTCGTTGGAACAAGACTGCTGATATTCTAGTGGCTAATTACAGATGTATGGTAAATGGAGAGCTACTGATTGGAGATATTAACATTCCTGCTCAAATAGCTTCAGTTGTGGTGTCGGAAAAAAGCGGTGTTATTGTATTCAAAGGACTAAGACAAACTACGAACAGCACAGTTTTCTACGATGTCATTCTACTCTCGGCTCTCCAAGCTTTCATTCAAGCCTCCGAACTGTTTGATTCTTTGCTACAACACAACTTCCTCTCCTACTTTGATGAAAATAAAAAAGAGAATTGTCCAGAACAGCACATCAAAACCTTAATCGATAACACGAGGGATATATCTCGTCTCCTATGATGGTGAGTTTCATATCTATTTACAGTAGGTTCCAAAGTATTTTTTAAATTAATTCATATAACTATGTATAATAGAGTCATTAGTTACTATGTCTTTTAGATATAACTAAAGAGTGCTCCTGAGGAAGAAAATGAGAAGATCTTATTTACATCTTGCAAGAGATGAATTCCTCAACATTAGCTTTGAACATTACAAAATAATAGTTTTTGTAGATTCTGAGATATTTAGCACAAATACTGAGATTAGTTGTATTTTATTCATTTTATTTGTTATAACAAATAAAATTCAATTATAAAACTTTATTTTAACAGTTTACTCAGTAAATTAGTTCCTTGTATATGCACTCCATCTATTCCTTCCACTGTATTATCTTGTATGAACTCGAAGTTAGGATAAATCTGTATGATAAATCTCCGTATTGAGTGATCTCTCATCTCACTATCTCCTATATCTCGTAAACTTCTAACAATTTCATCCATACTCCAACCTCTACTTCTCAGTAAACAAAAGTATACACAATAATCGCCACATACAGTTGACAAAAAATTTTGTAGTTGTGTTTCATTGCTTTGTATTGTTTCATATCCTCCGTGAATACTTAGTATTTCATTTACATCTGGGTAAAAGGAAACAGAACGTCCAAACAAGTCGAAAAAATCCACCTCTGAATCATTAGCGTACACAGCCAACCAATGCTCTCCAGGTTGGTGAGAATAATGGGTGTTGAATACGAAACATCCTGTTGGAAAATTGCAAATTTGCTTCCAAAACTGATTTCTAGCTCCAACGTGAATCCCTACACTTTGACATAAATCGTCTGAAGATAAGATCGAACGAATCTGTATGGTATTCATCTCTAGCTTTCTGTTTAGAGCACTGCGTCTCCCGCGATAGCTAATTGAAGAATGCTATCCTTCTCCAACACACCATCTTTTACAAAGTATGCTACCAGGGTTAATCCATCAGTCGTGTTAGTGCTAAAACGAATTTCCACACTTGTTGTGACATTTTTCATAGAGTGAAATCCTTCTTTAAGAAAATCGCCAGTCAAATCAAATCCATAAAGTGTAGTGCCATCAAGGTAATGTTCTTTCGTAATACCAAGACTATCACCATCGAGCAAAGTTCCGGTAGTGTGCAGAAACTGATGATATTCTCTTCCAAAAACCCCTCTAGCATAATCTGGCTCAAAATCTCCTTCCGATTGGACAATCACCAACTCTCAATACAATACTATCAACATTAGCGTGTTGCATCCTATACGGATTCAAGGCGAAACGTCCGTTCATAGCGTTGTGATCAATTAAACCTAAATAAATTTGTTTAGGCTTTTGCTTGTTTTCTTCCAAAGTGATGCCAATCTGCGCAAAACCAGCGCGGATTCCATATAGCTTTATCCGTTTTCGATCAACTGGATAAATGTAGTTGTCACCTTCCAATGCCAAACTGAGTTGGGAGTTTTGTATTGTAGGATTCACCTTAACTTTACAAAGATGAAGTTCAAATTTATCAATTGTAATCTTCGCTCCTCCTGCAGGTGTCTCATCTGCAGCAAACAAGACTAGTTTGCTAGAGGCACGCTCAAACTCCAGCTTCATTCTAGGACCAGGGATTATTAGTTTTTTTGCTGAAATAACGCGAGATGAGGTTTTCCAGTTAATTCTATTACCTTCCCAGCTCTGATTGGAGCTCTCCTCTTTTTCTTATCTGCAGTTTTGTGATTACAAGCGTCTTTGCTAGTCGAATCATCATACAACCATCCTTCCATCTTACTTTGATATTTCTTTCTGTCTGCACTGTTTTCGAGTAGTTGTGAAAAGTAGGAGCGTAAACCGTAATTGTTAGCGTATTCAACAGTCGTTCCTTCCATCAACATTTTCAACTCACTGAATAATATGTGCATTGAATCCCCCATCCACACAACTGCATTATCATCAATACCACCAATATTGGTTCCATCGTCTTGAACAACTGTGGCTTCAACTTGCAAAAACGAGTTGTAGAGATCTGTGTAATGTTCAGTACTCCCTGACAAGGTTAACTCAATACTACCATAAGGATCTAACCTATCAGGTCTGATGACAACGTATTCCGATCTCTCTACCGATATGTTTGTTGGCTCCGTAGCAAACACATCCATCGATGGATTTATGTTGTAGGAAGAACCTTCCAACTTATTACCTGTTGTTCCTTTTAGACTAGCCATCTTTTGCGAGTGATGATTGCTTGAAGCTTTATCACTTAATGAACATAAATATCAAGCTCTGGTGTCTTTATACCGGATTCTGTCGGTATTAAAATATGGAACGTTTACCAACACCTCTCCTTTTCCTTCCACCTCTTGTTTGTCTCCGTCCCCTTTTCACACAATCCGGACGAACTGCGCTGAGCACATCTTCCCCCAAGATCATTTAACTCTGCCAGTCCCCTGTTTTTTGCCGATGCTGCAAAGCTTTGTCCATCGACGACATCTCGCGCTACATTACCACCTACAGAGAGCGCTCTTTTTCCCAGAATAATTGCTCCTCTTTTCAACATTGGTGTTGCGGCTTTGAGTATACTTGAAAAAATACTACCCAGTCCATTTCCTCCCATCACCCGTCGTCCGCTATACACTCCAATTCAATTTCCAGCTTGTATTTTGTAGTACTCATCAAAAAAATCTTTTGAGTCCTCAGGGTTGTATCGTACCAAACTCATTATAATTGTTTTTCTCTGAAGTGAACCGTCAACACGACCTTTCCACCATCAAATGGTATTCGCTGACCATCGTCACTTGTTATAAGTACTTGGATCAGATCACTATTTAGTGATGAAGCGTTGACATAGTGAGGATTTTTAAATTCTTGATACACAACACTATTCTTCTTTCCTTGAACCGGAACTACTCTCAGTAAAGGTACATTCATATCTCCTACCATTCTATTATCAACAATGTTGGAGTAGACATACAGGGATGTTAGTCCGAAATTTATATCAGGAGGTGAAACATTATTGTATCTACCGGGAGGATACGTAGTTTTCGGTTCAAATCCAAAAATATATGCCAGATCTCTGGAAAAGCTCATGGTTGTATCAGGATCGCTGTTAGTTGGTGTTGGTGACCTTGTTGTAGGAGATGGTGAATTTTTTGTCTAAATCCATTTCACTCATTCTCTTTCATATAATCTCGTCCAACTCCCCCAAACTATCATATCTACCCAAACTATCGGTAATCTTCCATATTACCGATTAAGATGAAGGACTTTTCGCTTCTACCAGAGACATTAGTCTTTTCTAGATATATTTTCCCTTCGGTAACGTTCTTCCAATTATTAGAATAACACATATCTAGCAGACCTACCTCCCATTTACCACCGTTGATAACCAGATATTTATACAGTCTCACCGTAAAATCGGAATTGCTGTTATCATTAAACTCTTCAGCGCTAGAGTTCGAGGGTAAAGTTATCAACATCGACATTTTTCCAACGTATGATGATTATATCTAACGTTCTTTCCCTATAAACTATTCATCCACCCACTCGTTGAACTCTTCTCCGTACCCTAACCACTTAACCAGAATCTGTCTTTTACCTCTTCTCGTTCTTCTTTCCAATATCTTTTCAATCCTGAAACTCGTGGGTTTTTTTACTTTTTGCAACTCTTTTTCATAAAAGGTGCCATCGATCATCTCCTCAGCCAAATCTTTTACCCTATATACAACAGGTTTTTCATCGGTAAGTGCATCGATGATTATAAAAATATCAATCGTCCAATTCGGGGTGTATCCTCTTTCAAACGCTCCTCTTGCCTTACTTATTCTCACATAATCCCCAATCTTTAGTTTTGCTTCTTGAGTTAAACTGTGTTCACCTCCTTCATACACACGATTCCATACAAGTTCCTGATTCTGAAAATTCACATCATTCGGTCTCATACCTATAACACCATGAACAGTGTTGTTGTATGCATTAACCATTTCTGGTAAAACATCAATGTATCTGTCATCATCTTTGTACGTCAGATATCTGTATATCTTCTCTTTTAAAGTTCTGTTAAAACGTTCCACCATTGATGCCTTTATCGTCTCATTTTCGGTTGTAAAGCGTTTGATTTTTTTTCCGCCAGGAGAGTCTTGACATTGACATTGTCAAACTCTTTACCTTTATCGGATTGTAAAGCTTTATAGTTTTCCCCTTCTAGCATTCTTCTCAATCCTCTGGCTACAACCTGTCCGGATTTGGAGATGGGTGGTACGGCCCATCCTTTTCTGGATAGAGAATCAACAGCGGTCAGTAAAAATGCTGTATTATCATTTTCTTCTTTTCGAGATCGAACATCCATCAAATCCACCTGAATCTGTTCCCCTATTCCAGCTACAATTGTAGGACGACGCTTAAACTTAGTTACAGCTCTTTTATGTAACGTGTAGGCATCCTCCCCACTCAACCATTCACGAACTCTTTTTTCCCCCTCTCGTTTTCTACGAGCTTTCAGTAAAGCTCTAGCTCCTCGTAGAGATGTATGTAATGCAAGATTGTACTACAGCTCTTTTAGCGTGTCGATGTCCATGAGTTAGTACCGCGAATGACCAATTTTTTTTTCTCGCTCTCACGTGTTTGTCGTGGGGATTTTCTGACAGTTGTGATTCCTTGATCAGCTAGCAAGCTTTTAAATTTACTGTAATTGGTATTTCCCGATTGTATTTTATCGCATTTGGTTAGAATATCTCGTAGTAAAGTTTTGGAAGCCTTAGGATTCAACCAATGTTCTCCAATTTCCAGTCTGTTCTTCTCCGAGTCGAATCTACCAATTTTACTCAGATTATTCAACATTCTGACACCAATCGTTTGATCACTCTTTTTTTGTTGTTAAATCAGTTACCTTTTTTTTCAAACTCTTCTAAACGATTGCTTTCACTATCATGCTCATCTTCTCCATCAGTGACAAACGTATTTCCAAGTAGGGTTGAGTCTTCACTATCAAACAGCTTCGTTTTTACTGATGCTAACCCGATGTCATCATCAACATTTGGTGAATGGATGTTAGGTTTATCATCAATAACTGTGCTATTGGCTAAAGGAGAAGTAGGTTCTATCTTTTTTTTCTTAATGGGACTCCAACCAAGCACTGGTGCCTGATTTTGATTATTTTTCATCTTTTTGACATCAGGCAAATACCTACGCAGGTTTTATACATTTTCATCTAACTTTTCGTTTGAGGATAAGTCAGAATCATGAGCTGTTTCCAGTAGAGCATTTCGCTTTCTCTTCATATCTCTCACTGTTATAGCTTCCATGGGATTATAATACAATGGAGGTCTGGTCTTCTCTTCCTTTACCACTGTTTTATTCTCATTCTTTTCCATTAATCTATAGTATTCGTTTTCAGAGAGTATAAAAATACGTCTGGAGAATGTTAAAGGTTGACGATTCATCTTTTTATTGATGATAAAACAGATACAATAAGAGTTATAATAGCGTCCAAAAGATTGCCTCTACCAGTCTGAGTCGAAATTTTACGCTTATCATTAACTGTTCCTCTAGCACTTAGTTTATGTAATTCCTTTTTGTAACGCTGCAACTCAATAAACTGCTCAGAATCAAGAGGAACATTACCTAACATAATATTTTTAACACTTTCTATCAATGATTGAAACAGATCCGAGTCGGTCTTTTCGACTATAGCCATTTTTCCTTTCTTACTCAGATCATCCAGAGCTAAAATCCCCATTCTATTCCGCATCATTCGTGTTGAGACTTTCATCTTTATCTTATCACTCCTCCTATTCCTACTATCACACTTTTCAATATCCCAGGAACTACAGTGCTGATAATAGGTCCTAGTAGAGCAGATAAAAATCTTCCTTTTTGCAATACAAATTTCTTATCATCTAACGTTGATCTTCTTACTAAAGCGCTAATATCCTCCGCGTTCCGCTGCAACTGATTATACTGAGATGTTGCCAATGGTATTGTTCCATTTATAATAGCTTTAGCGCATTCCATTAGAGTCATAATAAGCTCCTTTTTGGCTTTGGCTATAACAGACTTTTGAATAGCAAAGGTTGCATTGTTGAGCGATAACAACACAGCAGCATTTCTTTTTAATTTTTTCTCCAAAGCTTGAGTCATTATACTGCTTTCGTGCTACGTTGTTGAATAACAAAATATGTATGAGGTGAAACGAATAGTAATTGTATTTATATCCTTTTACTTGGGTACATATAATATCATAGGGAGATCTGATGTAAAGCTTCCCAATAGTCTGTGTTGATCATTCGTTTGCTGAGTTGTGTCTATTCGTAGAGAAGAGTATGGTTTTTTTGTTGCGTCTTCAAAAACCTCTTGTACATATTTTACTCTTGAGGGAAAACATTGTCAAGCCAAATAGGAAATAGAAAAAGCATCTCTAGGGTTTTTAAAAAGAAAAAGATAATGACTATTCAAGGAAATTGTACGATTTCCTTTTAAAAACAGATTCTGAACAATAAAAAATACACTTATGTTCAAATGATGACTATGTTTTGTATACAAAGCATTGGCATCAGCTTTACCAGAAACTTCATCCATAAGATCATCAATTATCAACCATCGATTTTGTCCATCTCTGGGAAAACTCACTGTTATATCTATCATGCCTTTGTGAAAAATAACTCCTGATACATCATCAAAGGCTTTTTGATAGGCTCCATAATAGTAGTGAGTTTCTATTGGTGGAGGGTAAGCTATAGTCTGACTAGCTTCAATCATTCATAAAATCGCTTGTGTCTTTCCCGACCCAGTTGGTCCTGCAATCATTGCCGTAAAAGGAGAACGCATCCTTGGGTCATAATCTTCAGGTTTCCCATTCATCATAAAAAGATGTTCATCAACCAACAGTAGTTTCATTTATGATTCCAACAGGAGAGTTTCTCGCTTTTTGTATTTCTTGCATAGCTTCTTCATGCATACTAAACTCAGTAACACCTCCAAAAGTAGAAAATCCTACGACAAATACTGAAATCATCATAATTATCAACGCTTTACACTTCATACTCGGTAAAACATCTATCATATTACGTGTAGTACCATCAACAGTATCAACTTCATTCATCGGTCTCATCTGAACATCATCCTCCGTCGACATCTTAGCTTCCAATAACAATACAATCATATCACGCTTCATTTTTATACAATGTAAAAAACTATCAAAAAATCAAATGCCATGCAATTCTCTCAAGATGCCATATGAGTTTGAATTATGTAAAAAAAGTTATCAAAACTTAAATGCCATACAATATTAACTCGGCGACTCTAGTCAACGCCGTAATCCATTGCATTCACCCCGGGATGTAATCAACAAAAAAACACTTGGTAGGGAGATCTGCTCATATATTACTACTCCTGTACACCTCCATAAGCATCAGGCAGCTCAGCTACACAGTAGGCTATCTTTGCTAGTATGTACTCTTGTCCTACTGCGTGATATCGTGAATTGTTGAAGAAGATTTTAAATACTTCATTCTTCCTGAGACTGTTAAAAAAACAGAAATATATTAATTTAGTTATTCTCATGCCAGCAAGAATTATAGAAAGAAAAACAAAGCATTAAAGAAAACCAAATAGCTTGCTGGCAATTGAACTGAAGATCATTGAATCAAAGTCAAACACTTGAAGCTCCAAACCACGTGTAACGCTCACAGTTGCATTAAAAGTTTGCTACAGAGTTTTTGTGTCTTGAGAGAGTGTTTTAGAGATGGATTGTTAGGGTTGTGAAAGAATCAATTATAACAAATGTCATGTTTGTTGATGGTATACATATGTTGGAGTCACAGTCAACCTTTTTAACCTATCTTCAATTGTTTCCATTGTCTCTAATCAATCTGAATTGGTTGTTTCCAAGCTCTGAAAATATAAATATGAGAAGACTCTGTAAATGATAAACTGTAAAGTCTCCATTCTGGCAGCCAACAGAGACTGAGTAAACCAAAAACTAAAATAACAACAGCCACTCTCTCACTATACTTGTAATAGCCTCTATGCAGCGTAAGTTGTTCATCTATCGACAGTTCAATTAATGTCTACAGCTTTTGCCTCTTCTATTTAAAGTTTTGTTGTGACTAATGGATGTTGTAAACTGAATAATCACTTTGTAAAGTAAAGTTAACAGTTATCTCAAATGTACTTAGCGAAGAGCTAGAGTTATCTCCCCCAGTAGCCAAGCGGCTAAATATCAGTTATTGAGCAGATGTGTATAGGGACAAATTAAGTTAACAAGAAACGTTGTCCCACCTGTACCTAGTTTTACCTATGTGATAATGTAACTTCTACTGCTGTAGATTTATATTCTCTCAACTCACTCTAACAGGCAAACAAGTTTTGCGTTTTGTTGTCAGGATATAACGCATTGGTTGTCATGTGTCTCTGTTAATGCATTTGTATAGTAAATATACGAGTATACAAATTAAAGAGCTCAATTGTCGGGACATGACAAAAACAGGTTTACTTTTCTTACAAATAGCTCACTGGTAACAACCCTGATAAGATTTAATTCTTTTGTACTGGGAGTATTCCATTGTGAGATCATGTGACATGTTATCTATCTGATAACGTAATAAAAAGAGCAAACTGCAAGATCATGTTAAATAACTCAACTCCTAATGCACCGAGTCTTTATTGTCTTCAACATGCAAGAGTTGTCTGTTCATGCGTACACAACTTTCGGCGTCATTTTGCTCGCGTTTAAAAATTGGCTACAGAGCTCAGCATTTCTAATTTTAATTGATTAATATTTGAGGTCTCTACCATGTCTCTACACAAAGTTATAAGACTTTTTCCAAAACACAAAACACATATCAGGAGTAACTATTATGATGGCATTGCTTACCAACAAACAAAGATCTGTGAAAGACTATGTTGCTGCTTGCAATAATACACATGAGCAATCTAAATACATAGACATGGTGACTTTGTGCCCATCAGCGATCATATAAACTGAATACTGGATTGTTATAGTTGCTGTGTACAAGGGCTAAATATAGAGTCAGCAAAAAGTAGTTTATTTATTGTGGCTCTCTCTATCCATTTGACCTGTGTTAGGTAGGTTGAGTTTTCAGTTTGTCAGTTGCATAGACAGTGAAGTGGACATGCGACAATTTTTGGTTTATGATAATAAACTAGTGCAAATAAAAGCCTTGAAAAGTTTTCTCTTTTGTACTGATTATTGTATACAAGCTCAAGTCAGTATCAACATTGTCTACTGCAGAGAATTCATGTAAAACCTTACAAGTTACAATTTGGTGGCAAACCATGAAAAACAGCTCAAAGTTTTATGGTAAGCTGAAGTCAAATTTCTCTTTTGATTGACTATAAAATCCTGAATTACGGAATGGACAAGTGATGAGTAAAGTGTGCATATCGATAATAATTCTGTGTGCTAGCTTTTCCAATTATCCAAACGAAAGTAAAGTTTTGTAAAAGAGTGACAGTTTGGGTTCGTTAGCAAAATTAATCTTATAGTGTTATTGTACAGCTTCAATACATACATATATTGAGAAAAATGGGTCAGCTATGAACTGATATATTGTAAGCAAGAGAAGGCAACTCTAACACAATAGACAATTGTACAGAAATGATAAGATAAACAACACTGACTCACTAGAAGTATAATTGTGCAGGTAGATGTTAGTATCTACTAAAATAAAGTTCAAAGTATTAGTAATCAATATACAAGCAGAGACAAAAGTGATGTAATCAAATGGGTAGAATATATATATATACTGATATAAAACTCAACAAACAATAAATATAAATAGTTACACTGCGTATATTTCATACAAACTGTATATATTTAAAACTATATGTTTTAATACAAAAGCTTGTGTTTGAATGGTTATCAATCTTTTAGCTGCTCTAACTGCAGCTGAGCTCCTACTATTCCTGATCTAAATGCTTTCGCTGCCATGATCAGTGATTGAATGTCACAATTCATGAAAATATCTTCTGTAGCTCTTGACCTATTACCAGACTCATCAGCCTGAGTGTACTTTGTTTGAATGTTTGTAAGAACAGGAGCACCTGGTATAGCAGCAGCATTATTCAATAATTTAACAAATTTTATCCAAATCTGCATATTAAATGCTTGCAAAGTAAACAGTAGATCATTATTAAACTTTTTCCAACTAAGAGGAATGGGATTTGGCTGGTAAGTCTTATCTTTAGGTTCAATGTTCCAGTGATTTCCTGAGTCACTGCATTTTTCATCCAATA
The DNA here is from genome assembly GCA_945261195.1 of Cryptosula pallasiana. Classification (NCBI taxonomy): domain Eukaryota; kingdom Metazoa; phylum Bryozoa; class Gymnolaemata; order Cheilostomatida; family Cryptosulidae; genus Cryptosula; species Cryptosula pallasiana. The sequence continues at coordinate 38,993,431 of OX183132.1, read as the reverse complement.
CACAGCTGGGTCTGTACGTTTGCCATGTGGTAGCAGCTATCACACGAAATGATACATTTTTTACTTTTTGGTAATCTGCCAGTGCATTGGTACATTTATGACAGGGGGTGTAGGTGATGTACAGGGTGATGGTGATACCAGAAAGGCTGTGTTTCTCTAGATATTTGATGAGACGCTCTTCAGCATGTCCACTTTTTGACTCAAACACCTTTACACCATCAGGCAGCACAGCTACACAGTAGGTCTCATTGGGTGGTGTACCCTCTTTGTTTGCGTGCCATCGTGATTTGAAGAAGATCTCAAATATTTCTTGCTTGCTTTTTTTCGTGCTTTCTTGCTTGCCTTCCCTAAGAATATCAACAAGTGCTAAATTTCATTGTATTAGTCTTTTTAAGTGGGTATAAACACATTCTGTATATTATTGCTAGTTTTTTATACCAAATAATAGTGTTTGTTGTTAAGCTAATGTCTGTAAAAAGTTTGTTTACAGATTTAGTAAAGACAAAACTCTCCTACCTCAAGCAGCAATATATTAATGGTGTAGCAGAAAAGTTTAGTAATCACTTCCTAGTTTCTATAACTCTAATAGGAAAAGAGATAGTGGGTTGGGTGCCCTATTACGGATGAGCTTAAAGTTAATAATTTCTGTTTGGTAAATCTCTTTTATTTTTCCTAGATACACAATAAAGTAATTCCAGCTGCTGGGTACACAAGAAATTGCTTGTTTGATTCTACGTTAACTCTATAGAGCAGAACTTTCACTCCATAAACCTGCATGAGTGGCGCCCTATACACACACTGGCCTTGTCTGCTATACACCCCAGCAGGCAGAGACAGATCAACGTGACTCTGTATTAGATACGAAATGAAAATCAAGCTGAAGATGGCTTTAATTAACATTCATGTCTCCCCGGGCAAAGCGTACAATAAAAAGTTCATTTCAAGCTGAACGAGTTTCTAAACTGAAAGTCAAACCGTAGATCGCTAGTTGAAGAAAAAACACTTCAGCCTTAATATCAAAAAGGTTTAGTAATTTATAACAGCTTCAGCTTGGCCTAAAAGAGTTCTCACACCTCTTGACAGTTGTTTTATTTGTCAATGAGCAAAGGTAATGAATAGCATGTTTGTGAATTGATGACATACTTTGCAGATGGAGAAACACTTTTAAGTTGGTGAGCCCGACGTGATAGCCAATCTGTTTCAGATGAGCCCGAATCTGCTGTTGCAGGTCTCTAAAAGTACAACACAATCCATAAATTGATTTATCTAATGTTTGCTTAGCTCCCAAACAGATATTTGAACAAGCAAATATGAGAGGACTCTGTAAATGGTGGAATGTCCCCATTCTGGCAGCCAACAGAGACTGAGTAAACCAAAAGCTAAAATTCCAACAGCAATTCTCACTATACTTGTAATAGCCTCTATGCAGCGTAAGTTGTTCATCTATCGACAGTTCAATTAATGTCTACAGCTTTTGCCTCTTCTATTTAAAGTTTTATTGTGACTAATGAATGATGTAAGCTGAATAATCACTTTGTAAAGTAAAAATAACAGTTAACCCAAATGTACATACCAAAGAGCTAGAGTTATCTCCCCCACTAGCCATCCTGCTAAATATCAGTTATTGAACAGATGTGTTTAGAGACAAATCAAGTTGACAAGAAGCGTTGTTCCACATACACCTAGTTTTACCTGTGTGATAATGTAACTCCTATTGCTGTAGATTTATAGTCTCTCAGGTCACTCTAACTGGCAAACAAGTTTTTTGTTTTGTTGTCAAGATATGACGCATTGGTTGTCATGTGTCTTTGTTAGTGCGTTTGTGTAGTAAATATACGAGTATGCAAATTAAAGAGCTCAATTGTTGGTACATGACAAAAACAGGTTTACTTTTCTTACAAAGAGCTCACTGGTAGCAACCCTGATAAGATTTAATTCTTTTGTACTGGGAGTATTCCGTTGTGAGACAATTCTATGATTTCTATCTGATAGCATAGTGGAGAGTGCAAAATGCAAGAGCGTATTTAATAATTCAACCCCTACTGCTACAAAACAGACTTTATAGTCTTTAATATAAATAAGGAGTTGTCTGCTCATGCGCACACAACTATTGATGTAAAAGTTATGGCAGTATCTGAATTATCAAAAAAACAATTAATATTATTCTTTAAAAATCTTCTGGAATTTTCTCAATACAATCGCCAATTTTCATTGTTTTGTTCTGGCCAGTGTTAGTGCCCATTATTCTTAAAAAATACTTACCTAAATCAAAATTTAGTTTTCTTTGTAGCTGTAGTGTTAGTTTTTTGTTTTGAGCCCTTTTAATGATTTTTTGATGCAAATTTTTATTAAGTTTAAAAAAAACGTCTCATTAAAAAAATTATTTTTCCCATTTACCAGGACAGAATCAGCTTTAATAAAAAATCTACACATAGAATCGGTCTTGGCAAACGCTATGAACTTCTTTTTAACGCTGTAACAGTAACAATAGATTTTAAAAAAACTATTAAAAATTAAGATTTTTTCCCAAAAAGCACACGATACTGATTGAGTTTTAAAGATGAACTTGACATCACGGCTGCTTCCAGGTCGACTTTATCTAAGCATCGGATATTAAGCAATTGGCATCGAACTGGCATATAATGAGATTGACAAATAGGTCGGAAATACTCATACTACATGATCAAAGTTCGTTCATTTCTAGTTATTCTTTCCCACGTAATGCAGCATTCCTGATTATCATACTTGACTTCACAATAATGTACAATGAAAACAATCTATTAGCAACCTATACGTGAGATTTTAATACAATCCACGGCTGGAGACAAGTGCCTGGATCTTATCACTGTGTAAGTCTCATGTAGGCTAAATGCTTTCTAGTCTAACACACATTCTGTAACTAATATCTTTATTTATAGAGCTTTGTGTGGCTGTTTTCTTTCTGCAGCTATAGCCTACAAAACTTTAGCATGAGAACCTAAATATGCATACACACTCAGCAATGAGGGGGTAGCTACTCTGTATGTATAACTTCATAATGAAAAAAACTATTGACTTAGCTTTTAGGTTCAGAAGTAAAATTTCATATTCTCATATGCAGTAATAAATCAGCGAAGGAAAAGGTAGGTCAATGGATATTTAGTAGTATCATATGGCTAGTGCAGCCCTGCTATACACAACCAACTAGGTCAAAACAAGTGTATAAATGCTTGTTTAACCCTCAATAACATTATTCAATAGATAATGGGAATAGCAAGGCCAAAGTACCTCATTCTACAATATTCCAAGGTCATTTGAAGGTTCTACCAAATATTTAAACTAAATACAGCTGTAGCAATATGGTGGTATAAAGTACCAAAACTACATAGTGAAACAAATTATATCAAAACCGATGGAGGTTCCTAGGTTTTTTGAACTCACCCATAGAAGCTGAAAGCAGCTATCTACAACAGTTTTTACTTTGTTTGCACGTCTAGTAGCTTTTTCTGCAGGTCGAAGGGTATTTTCAACACATTCATACACTATATTTCAATGCGTCAAAGTTATGATGGATTTTTGGATTTTTCAAATCTTCGACAGTTGGAAGTGCATGAAAAACTCGAAGTTTTCAGAACTTCGAAATTTTCACCGCGCCAATCTTGAGGGTGGAGTTTTTCAACTCTTCGAAAATTCAAAACTACAAACTTTTGCCAGTAGGTTCATTGAAGTTGAAAACTTTGTAGTTTTCGTGATAATAAACTATTAACATTATTAGTGAGAATCACCAGAATTAAGTTATTACTTAGATTTGACTTGAATGCCCTTCCTTCATGAAAATAGTCTTGAGAAAATATAAGATCCTCAGCATCATGTTAATAAATAATAAACAAAAATAATAATCAATGGCACTGTAATAATGAATAAAAAATAATAATTATTATTCCTCTTCATTTTTATCAGATTTAGACAACTAACGACTACTTATTTATTATAAGGTTCAGTTGGCTATGAAAAGCCACACATTCACTGGTTGATAAGTTATAAAAAACTCATCTTCCGTGTTAGTAATTGACTTCAGATCACAAGATTTGAAATGTAAACCATTTGGTGACAACACGCATTTGTGAAAACAATACTTTTCTCATATTGTTATCGTTTCGATAGAAACTGCTCATCTCTTGCCGCAACAATACCGTGACGTATACAGCTGCCAAATCACTGATACGCTCTTTGCGTAGTTATCTTTTCTTGGGTGTAGACAACTCTGCATAATTCTTTTAAAAATCACTGTAATGAAAGTACGGAAAATTAAAATTTCGAAATTTTCAACCATCCGTTGTTCAAAACTCCTTCAAAACTTTGACGCATGGAACCATTTTTTATCAGTCGCAAAAGTGATGAGTGCTCAAACTATCAGGCTGTTAATTCATCTGTGATATATTGTACAGCCCATCGCTTTATACTGTAAATTAAAAAAATATGAAATGGATTTCAATTATTATACAGTTTGGCCTCAAATAAAACATCCTTTATTACTTCGTTTATGATTTTAGGGTTTCAGAATAAAGGGGATTATTTTGCGCTTTGCTGATTCTTCTTGGAATTGATTCGCTGAAATCTAACGTTCTCATTAATTTTGTTTTATATTTTGTACAATTTTCAACGCAATTAATTCATCATTTAGTAAATTATGTTATATCATTTTACTGTAGTGTTAAAGTTAACATTGTAAAATAGCTGCTTAACCTTAGCAATAGAAGCAAAGCAACTGTTTAAAAAGCACATTAAGCAATGGCACATTGTACTATGTTACCTAACCCAATTACACAAAGCTTAGGCACACTTTCAGATGTCTATAGACATGCTTGCCAGCAAACACAAACCAAATGACTTTTAAAACCCAAACGGGTATTTTCAAAAGATGCTCGCGAGCTTTGTATCGCAATATATTTGATCACTAGAGAGCAGACTCAGTACCAACAAACTAGAGAAAATGGCTCAGCTGTGAACTGATATATTATAGACAAGAAAAGACAACTCTAGCACAATATACAATTGTAAGAAATGAAAAGATAAACAACACAGACTCACTAAAAGTACAATTGTGCAGGTAGATGCTAGTATCTACTAAAATAAGGTTCAATGTATTAGTAATCAATATACAAGTAGAGACAAAAGTGATGTAATCAAATGTTTAGAATATATAGACATACTGATATAAAACTCAACAAGCAATAAATATATAGCTACACTGTGCATATTTCATACAAACTGTATACATTAAAAGTATAAGTTTTAATACAGAAGCTTGTGTTTAAATGGTTATCAATTTCTTAGCTGCTACTGAGCTGTTGCCATGGCTACCAATGATTGAATGTCACGATTCAAAAGAAAGTCTTCTACCTCTCTTGACCTACCACCAACACCATCACCTACATTGTACACTGTCAGGTCTATGTCAGTAACCTTGTCACCTTCTATAATACCTGTTTTATTCAAAAGTAAAACAAAGTCTGCCTAACTCTCCCAGGTAAATGCCTGCAAAGCTAGACGTGGGTTATCATAGAACCTTGCCCGGCAAATAGGAAGTGGATTTGGTTGGTAGCTTTTCTTTTTCACAAAGTTATTCCAGTGAATTTTTGGGTTTAAGCACTTGAATTAGTTTCCGGTAGTGTACAACTGGGTCTGTATGTGTACCAAGTAGTTGCAGCTATCACATGAAATGATACGTTGTTGCCAGGCATAGCCAGGTAACCTGCCAGTGCATTGGTACAACATCACATGGGGTGTAGTTGATGTACAAGGTGATGGTGCTGCCAGAAGTGCTGATTAGTAAGATGAAGTTTAGGTATTCAATGAGTTGCTGCTCAGCATGTTCCCCATCATCAGACTAAGACACATGTACACCTGTATAAAGGCCAGGCAGCACAGCTACACAATAGGCCCTATTTTGGGAGAACTACAAAGTTTTAAACTTCTTTGATCGGACCGTAAAAAGTTCCTAGCTTAGAATCTTCGAAAAGTTGAACAATTCCACCATCAAGATCGGCGTAGTGAAAAGCTCAAAGTTTTGGAAACTTTGACGTTTTAGGGGACTTACATCCTTCGAGCATTTGAAAATTCCAAAAATCTGTCAAAACTTCGACGCATTGAAATCTAGTGAAAATTTTAGCTTTCATTTTCAAAAATAGTGTTATAGTTCGGGGCCTGTTCTGAGCTGGTTTCATCATAACTGATGGAGCTGATGAGTGGCCAGAGAGTTTGAGCTGGAAAAGAGAGAATGTGTAATAAAATAAAACAATTGGGAGCGGTTGGCTTCTGTTTGCTTCTACTAGATAGAAGACTTGTTGATACCTTCTATTGCATGCTATGCACTACACATAATAGTGTTAACTTCTCATTGTAAATGTTGAGTAGATTATCACTATTGATGCATATTCCAAACTAGTTGTTTTTTTCAATGATTTACTATTTTTTGCTAAATATTAATGATGAACTTGACATTACGGCTGCATCCAGCTTGACTTCATCTAAGCATGGGATATTGAAGCAACTGGCATCGAACTGGCATATAATAAGATTGACAAATAGGTCGGAAATACTCATACTACATGATCAAAGTTCTTTCATTTTTAGTTATTCCCACGCAATGCAGCATTCCTGATTATCATACTTGACTTCACAATAATGTACAATGAAAGCAATCCATTAGCAATCTACACCGGGGACTTTCATACATTTCATAGGCAACACAAGTGCCTGGATCTTATCATTGTGTATGTCTCATGTAGGCTAAATGCTTTCTAGTCTAACTCGCATTCTGTAACTAATACCTTTATTTACAGAGCTTTGTGTGGCTGTTTTCTTTCTGCAGCTATAGCCTCCATAACTTTAGCATGAGAACCTAAATATGCATACACACTCAGTAACGAGGGGCTAGCTACTCTGTATGTATAACTTCATAATGAAAAGAAAAAAGCTATTGACTTTGCTTCTAGGTTCAGAAGTAAAATTTCATACCCCATTAGTAATACAAAAGTTATCTTCGTAAAACAAGTGAAAAGCACACTACCTCAAACCATTGCCATCTTCATTGAGAGTTATCCTCACATGGTTATCCTTGCATATTTGGTGTTTTCATTTCTATTGCCATCAAAACAGATTTGTCAGGTGTTTTGTCTGTAAGAAGTTGTCTGTTTATATGCACACAACTCCCTATAATTTGCTCACTTTTAATGATTTACATTTCACCTATTCGCTCCAGAAAGCTGCCTATGTTGATGTTATGATATTAAAAGGAATACAGCATTGCTACCTTTCATTACAATTCATGCTCTACACATAATAATGTTAAAATATCACTGAAGATCTTGCGTACATTGCTTCATTCTACAGTTGAGCAGGATTTGTTTCTTTTCAATGATTTACAATATTCTGTTAAATGCTTAGAAATGAACTGGACAGTGGGCTTGCACTCAACATAATTTATTTATATAAAGGGATGTGACATTGAAACAGCTATTTCGCTGCGTCAAAGTAATTGATAAATAGGCAGAAAATATCCATACTACATGTACAGAGATCCAGCTTTTTTCACTTTTCATTTTCTCACGCAATGCAGCATTCCTGATTATCATACTTGACTTCACAATAATGTGCAATGAAAACAATCTACTAGCAATCTACACGTGGGATTTTCATACATTTCATAGGCAACACAAGTGCCTGGATCTTACCATTGTGTATGTCTCATGTAGGCTAAATGCTTTCTAGTCTAACACGCATTCTGTAACTGATATCTTTGTTTACAGAGCTATGTGTGGCTGTTTTCTTTCTGCAGCTGTAGCCTACAAAACTTTAGCATGAGAACCTAAATATTCGTACACACTCAGTAACGAGGGGCTAGCTACTTTGCATGTGTAACTTCATAATGGAAAAGCTATTGACTTCGCTTCTAGGTTCAGAAGTAAAATTTCATATTCCTTTAGTAATTTAGAAGTTATCTTCACAGTGCAAGCACAAAGCGCACTACTCTGAAACCATTGCAATGTTCATTGAGAGTTATCCTCACATGGTGTGTAGGAACAGACAACTCTTAGGTAGAATAGTAAACTTGCAATCAAATTGTTGCTACTGGCTGCTTTCCCTGCCTTTTATTTATTTATTGGTTTTGTAATGGGAGGATTGTTTTTGTGATTTTTATGTACTGTAGCTGCCCCTCATCGTATGCCATAAATTGTTATTCAATCATTTGGTTTACTAGGTTTGCTGTCCTAAAAACTGCCTCTAGCAAGTTCTTCACCAAGTGATAATGCGTAAACATTTTTTTTTCTGTTATTTTTAAATCAGACCACTCTCTGTGTAGGTAACCCTCAGGTTTACTCCAAATGAGAGGCTAATTAACAATAAGTGCAGCTGAGAGAAGCTGCAGATCATTTCTTGATCGTCACTACATTTTTATGTTGTACATTATTTGATTCAATAAACGCGATCTAGAAGCGAAATTGCGATACAAAGTATTTCAACGTATACTAAGCAGTATCATATGGCTAGTGCAGCGCTGCTATACACAACCAACTAAGTCAAAACAAGTGTATAAATCCTTGTTTAACCCTCAATAACATTATTCAATAGATAATGGGAGTAGCATGGCCAAAGTACCCCATTCTACAGCATTCCACGTGTCATTTGGAGGTTCTACCAAATCTGTAAACTAAACACAGTTGTAGCAAAAGGATCGATCAAATAAAGTACCAAAATTACGTCGTGAAACAAAATGTTGTCTGATTATTTACCAATCATAGGAAGGTTACTAGGTTTGTTTTTAACTCCCCCATGGAAGTTGAAGGTAGCTATCCGCCCGTGTTTTATTTTGTTTTTACTTTGGACCACTTAGCTCTTCCAGGTGCGGCAGGTCGACATCTCAGTCGTAACTTTCTAGTCTCAGTTTTAACATTTCGCATTCAGTGATGAATTTAGCTACGAAGTACACCATACTCTGCCTCTATCCTGCTATAGATACTTCTGGCAGCAAGCGAGAACGTCACATATTCGTCAAACAGTTTACCTACAAGGTCAAAGGTCTGGTATAATGCATCTAGAGTTGCACCTTCTAGCTATGTGACATACAAACACATAATACCATCTAACTCCCTGACACCAGAAAAACTCGCTCATACGTCACAATAGTGACTTTGAGTGATCTTACCCGAAAGTACCTACTATTCCCTAAACCACCACCACCTCTCTACCACATCTCTTCAATGCTCTCTCAAGTCTCTACAGGAACCCTTTTGATCAGTACCAGCCAGAGTCTCTCTTTCTCAGCGACCCAGAACAGCAACAGGTCTCCACCGGGTTGGAATATTTGTCTTTCTTTTGTTACCAGCCAGCAGGGAACCATAAAAGGAACCAGCAAGGGCACATATTGCAACTCTTTGCCAAAGCTTATTTTGTGTTAATCAAGGGCAGGATTAGTTTTAAAACCACTTGTTCTTCTCCATACAGAAATCAGCAATTAAGAATGTCATCAATTGCAGTTGTATACATAGGATATATGTTAATGAGCAGCTGATAAATGGACCAATCACAACAGAAGATAGCATCAAAAGGAATATCATTGATTAGCATAAATGTGCTCTTTTTTATCCACGTTGCATAAATCAAGAAAAGACAACTCCTAATTTCTCGCAAACAATAACTTGAAGAGCAGGAGACTCGGTGTCTACCATTTGAAACCTGAGTCAACTAACTGGACCAAGTCTAACAAATCAATGATACATCTTCAGTGTGAAGATTGTATCGAGAGATTTTATAGATGAACATTGATCTTATATACACCTAATTAATTAAACTGAGTTACATAGTATAACACACTCTTTTAAATGTCTTTCACATATCACATATCGTTAGCTCAAATAAAAATGGAAACTGAGTTAAGCTGTACCAGTGCAACACACAGTATACCGGCCCTTGGTAATCTTCCATCTTGGTAATCATCCCCCTTGTTAATCATCCCCCTTGGTAGCCATCCCCGATGGTAATCATCCCCTTTGGTAATCATCCCCCTTGGTAATCACCCCCATGGGTACTCATCCCCGATGGTAATCATCCCCTTGGTAATCATCCCCCTTGGTAATCATCCCCTTGGTAATCATCCCCCTTGGTAATCATCCCCCCTGGTAATCATCCCCCTTGGTAATCATCCCCCTTGGTAATCATCCCCCTTGGTAAATCTAAATCATCTACCTTGGTAGTCATCCCCCTTGGTAATCGTCCCCTTTGGTAATCATCCCCCTTGGTAATCATCCCCCTTGGTAATCATCCCACTTGGGAATCATCCCCCTTGGTAATCATCCTCCTTGGTAATCATCCCTGTGTTACCTTGGTGTGAGAATCGAAATACACCGAAAGAACCTGCAAAGCCTGAATCCACCCATTTACCATTTCCAGAAGTCTATCTTTCACGAACTAATGCCAACAAAGACCAGGAATTCCAGAGAAGGAAAAAACCACCTGGAGACAGTTAGCGTTAATCTTCTCTTGCAGTAAACTAGTGTCTAGGATACACATTATAGTACCTGTATAATAACATAATAATGTTTCTCAGCAAATAAATATATTACCTCATTTGTAAATTACTATCAAGCATAGAAAGCTTATGATTGCATAAAAGTCTAGCAAATTTGATAAACCGTAGACTGGCTCAGTACGCTAACTTCCTGTATGATATATGACCTCTCATTTCTTCATTAGCCATCGCTATAATATATAACAGAGAAAAATTTAACAAGAGGACAACAGCATTATATGTCATAGAATTGATAACATTACATGTTGACTGCTTACTATACCAAAATTTATTGGTTTAATAAACCATTGCACATACTTGGTACAACAACTTTGTTATGTTAATTAATCATGTAGATGAACAATACTATCACAAAAATTACCGAAATAATAAACCCTTGATTAAAATTATCTTCAACATTCGATCAAACTAAGTACAATGGATTATTGAAAGTTTCAGTGGTTTGTAAAATACATACTAACCAAGCGCATTTTTGTTTGTTTTTTGCTGAACTTTGAGTTGAAATTTGCGTTTAATCTTATCCAGTTTTTTAATAAATAAAATTCCCTCTTCTTAAAAGTGAGTTGATAGAGTTATTGAGTAATTCGATACTTGTTTTTATGCTTAAGGGCATTCATCAAGAGAAAACAACTCCAACGTTTATCAGTTAGTCCAATATTCATACCAAGCTTGTATGCAATGTGTATCTCACATTTGTAACCTGTGGTAGCAATTTTTTTACCAATTTAAGTAGCTTTCAATGATTGAGTAGAACTTCTGCCGTGGAATTAATGAAAGAAACTAATGTTGACCTTGTAATGGCCGGCAGATGTTGAAAGCAAATTACCATTTATACTATTAAAGAAAAGTTATTAGTTTGGATATCGGGGTAAGCAAAGTGAGAAATCTCAACAGCTGTTCGTGTTAAACTGTTTATTATTGGTAGATAAGAGTAAATGGAGTGGCTGTGCCATGAATTATTAGTTGTACAAAAGAAAGCAATAACGATTGTTACTGGGGATTTCCCCAAGTCACAATAGGTTTAAATATACCCAGGGCGAGCTAACAGAGTAATTGCTGGCAGAACTTACCATAAATTTATCAATAAAGCGTTGGTCTGAAAACGCTGTAAGCAGTGTTTCCTTGTCAGGTTATCATTTGAGTATATATGACACACAAAAGGAGTTTACAGGTTACCAGTTTCATTGTTGTCGTATGGATCGAGCCCCGCCTTTATCTTTCTGAAGAGTTGCTTATACACTTGCACAACTTTCAATGAAGATGATCAACTTTGGTTCAATAGACCGCTTTATGATGTAATAAAAAATGCAGAATATTTTATTGGTAAATTATAAATGATTTATAAAAGTGTAAATGAGCACAAAGCTGAATAAACAAACAATTGAAAAGACATCCTATTCTTCTACAACAAAAAGTTCTAACAACCATTTGGCTCTGTTTATACCTTGATGGTACTAACAAGAGGAACTGAGGCTAAACTATGCAGTGATGAACAAGGGGTGGCGAAAGTAAGAAAATAGGAGGAGTCAAGATCAAGCCACTAACCAATAGCACAAGGGATTAAAACGACATTATTGGTTAAACGATATATATTCTAAAGTTATTACGTTTGGTGTTAATTGTTATTTATACGATTGCATTATTATAAAAGGCTCCAAATGGGTCACAGATCTCAGAGTTTTAATAAACTCTTGTTTGAAACATTCCTTCTTCTTGCGCTTCCATTGGGAGTTGTTTTCTTTTAGTAAAGCTAATATGTGGTTTTATGGATTCAGCCTCGGTAGTCTGAGTGATTCTCTCTGTATGTGAATTTTTATTAGATCAGACCCCATCAGTTAGACCCCAGCCACTAAACAGTGTATCATTTGATGCTGTCTGGTTTGTAACACAGCGTATATAAGACTATAGTATAAACAGTTTTTATACCAGTCTTATTTTAATGTGAAACTTTGAATGATTAATTGTTGATTATGAAGTTATTGCTGTAAACTATAATCTTGAGATACTTTAAATAAGAAATGTTTCCATAAATAATTATTTTCCACAGTTACCACTAAAACTGGATTTGCAGGTGTCTACCAAACTTATCTCAACCATAGGGACTCAAAAGTATTTTAGCCATTGATAGCTTATATTAACTTATGTGAAATCTGGCTCCAGTAGAGTTGTCTTTATATAAAACTGCACAGGAAATGGATGACCGCACTTTGATTACTTGACTTGAGGTTATACTACTGCTTCAAGATTGCCGGTGAAACCAAATTAGAAAATAGTAACTTTCCTCACTGTTACATTAGCTGCATATTAGAAAGAGCAAGACAACCTTTGTTTAACAGATTATTATAGAAAGTTAGCGTAACCAAGTGCTGGGTTAAACTGAATGAAAGAAAAAAAGAGCTATGAAAAATTTTTATTTCCTTTTTTGTAACATTTAATGATAGCTGGTAGTAGTAGTTAAAGCAGATATGAAAGAAGGTTCCAGTACACAGCAATTTATTTGAGAAAAAGATATTCTGATGGGAGAAAGAAAATATGCTACTATAATCAGTAATGCTAGTCCCATGTGAAAAGTTTTTATTTCTAATTCACAAACCGACGCTGAAGAAATGTAAACAAAAAATCAACTCTGCCAATTTGCTGTTAAAATGGTAACTTTTTGTTTTAACAACTGCTGCATTATGGGGTATTTGTGGTCATTTGAAATGCATATATGTGGAGTTACAAGCGCTGCTGAAGTAGTTGTTGTAAAAGGTAGACTTTCAAATAACTTTTAGCTCGAAATTTTGAGTTAATTATTGTTGGCAAAAACCAATGAACAAATAATCTTAACATAGAATTCTAGTGTAAATCTCCTGGTCTTTCATTATAATTTCATCAATTTGTGAACTTGTTCTGTTTTAAAAAAAAAACAGTTTTAGTACTATTTACGCATAATTGGCAGTTGTCTTCCATTGCTGAATTATTGGATAGACAACTCCTAGATAGACTGTTGTACCTTATAAACTGACATGTTTACAGCACAGCAAGTGGGTTGTAGGCAGACGACCCCACCTCAATACCTGACATTACCAGCACAATCACTGAGGCTATACTGATATGATAAAGGCAGCTATAATAAATGTAAAGTTGCAGTGTAGATACTAAGGCTATGTACAATTGAGAATATTTAGGTATACCAGATATAATAACCGTGTAGAGCAACTAACTGATAGGTTAGTGACATCTAAATAAATAAACTGGGTCAGCTGTGAACTGATATAATATTGTAGACAAGAGAAGATAACTCTGTCTCAATACAGTTTCAAATGATAAAATAAACATCACCGAGTCCCTGGGAATGTATTTAATATATAGTAAAAATGTCTACATCAGTATATAAAAGTAATTACTTAACATGGTGCCATCCGGTTACATAACATGCATTCCGAGACATAATTGTTGGTTAAGGAATATATTATGATTCGGTTACATAACATTATGATTTGATAATAATTATACTTTAATTGGATAAAAACTGAAAATAAACGTATCCAAATTGGTTTAAGTTCTTGAACAATATATCATCCTTGATTGTTTCTAGTTCGGTTTATAAATTCAAAAATGTCATTACTAACAGAAGCATCCTCAAAAGCTCTTGACCTACCAAAGCAAAAAGGGTCACCCCCTTTCCAGTAATAACGAAGGTATTGATTAACATCACAATCACCTGATACATATTCACTCTCATTCAATTTTGCACCAAACTCTATCCAACTCTGCATGGTAATTGCTCTCAGAGTGAAACGAGAGCTTTCATTGAAACTTGACCAATTCATTGGAGAATCGCCATGGTTGTGTTTGTATTTGTCACAACCGAACCGCTGAGTTTTCCATGTGGTAGCTGCGGTTACATGAACTGATGCTTGTTTGAACCGTGGCTGGTCTAGGTATTCTACTAACTTAGAGGTACAATCATCGCATGGTGCATAATTAATGTAAAGTGTAATGGTCATATCAGAGCCTTTGATTTTCTTTCTTTTCTTTAAATAATCGATCAGATTGACTTCAGCGTGAACATCTGTAGAATGAAACACTTTCACCTGGTTACATGGGTCAGGCAGTACAGCAACACAAAAGGTCTCTTTAGGTAGGTTTGCCTCTCCATGAAGGCGTGACTCGTTAAAGAAGACATCAAAGATATAATCTCTGTTCCTAAAACTATACAAATCAAATAGATTTTTACCGAAGTTCTGAAAATACTTGATGAAAGTTTTATGCAACTGCTGTAACTTTTTAATCTGTACACAATGTTGAAAAGTCACCTACAAGCTAACTGTATTTGGAAAATGAAAGGAGTTTGTCAAATTGGATCTTGTCCGTACAAAAAGCAAACTCAAAGATGAATAAGATGTTTGTTTGTAATAATTATTTGAGTGAAATACCAAAAAAAACAAATGAATAATTTGTTTAAGCAGCAATAGGTGAATCGAGAGATAATAAAAAGTTTAAATATTTAAAAGAGTAAAGTGATATTTGCAGTATCCTTCAACAGCCCATATCAGCTTAGTATGCTGCTTAAAAGGTGGACAATGATGTGTCAGCGCTTCATGTTAGATTTATACCAATAAGTTTCTAACCACCAATAGTCAATATCACTTCAAAAACAATTAACTGTTGCTGACTGTTTTAATCCTTGAAAACACTGGAAACTTTTAGGCAAAATCGTGTTTGACAGAAATCGGCAAACTTGTGACATCTGCAACTAAACCAGTCTTGTCTTGTTCAGAAAAATTTGCATTTTACAGCAAACAGACGGACAAATTATTATTTAATTCCT
Organism: Cryptosula pallasiana; assembly: GCA_945261195.1. Taxonomy (NCBI): domain Eukaryota; kingdom Metazoa; phylum Bryozoa; class Gymnolaemata; order Cheilostomatida; family Cryptosulidae; genus Cryptosula; species Cryptosula pallasiana. Next base: position 38,978,045 of record OX183132.1, on the reverse strand, counting down.
TCACTCTATCAAGTAATATGTTATGAATGGAAATACAAAAATCATTCACTGCAGATTGTATCATTTATATAAAATATATGTATAAACACTTACACTTGTGATTAAATCATACAGCGGACACCTAGCTTGGTGTGCGTAATACCTGTTTTATCATACAACGGACACCTAGCTTGGTGTGCGTAATACCTGTTTTATCATACAACGGACACCTAGCTTGGTGTACATAATACCTGTTTTATTAAAAAAATCCGAGCCTACAAACATGCAAGGACTCTGTAAGTGGTAAAAATAAAGTTTTCATTCCAGTAGCCAACAAAGCTGAGTAACCCAATACTTAACTGACTAAAATAACAACAACAACTCTCACTATACTTGTGATAGCCTCTATGCAGTGTAATTCACACTTAAATTAATCTCTACACCTTTTGCCTCTTCCATGAATTATTGTAAGTAAGAGATGATGTAAACTGGATATTGACCTTGTGGAGTAAAGATAACAGTTATCCCAAATGTACTTACCGAAGAGCTAGAGTTATCTCCTCCAGTAGCCATGCTGCTAAATACCAGTTATTGAGCAGATGTGTTTAGAGACAAATCAAGTTGACAAGAAACTTTGTTCGACATACACCTAGTTTTACCTGTGTGATAATGTAACTTATACTGCTGCAGATTTATACTCTCTCAGCTCACTCTACCCGGCAAACAAGTTTTTGTGTTTTGTTGTCAAGATATGACTCATTGGTTGTCATGCGTTTCTGTTGATGTATTTGTATAACATATATATGAGTATACAAAGCAACTCTTTACACCAAATCCTTCAGCATTAATTCGCTTTGGTTTTGTTGGAGAAACCTGCTCAGACGAAGAAAAAACTGCAAGCCTGCCAGTGAGACGTTCATGTACGGTACAAACAAATGGAACTGAATTTTGCTTTTCTGATCAATTCATTTAACACACATGCTGCCCTTAATGTGAAACACAAATAAATGCATTCCTAACTATTGGCAGAGTGCCAGCCTGTCATGCTGTCACTAAGTAACTGCAGATCTACACTTGCAGTTACTAGGTACTTTCAGCTCACTTAACACGAGTAACTCTGCTTATTTTCAAGCTTTCACGAAGCCTGGCACAGTTTTCGTTGACAGTAATTTAGCAAAAAATGTAGACATGACGAAAAACAAACTTACTGCGTTGCCTTCTCTTACACCAATTAGATCCATTTCGGCTGAAACAAAGCAAAACTTATTATATAAAGGAAATAACATTCAGTATCACAATAAATAACTATTTCCCCTGAAGCAATGCAATCAGAAAATCAATTACTTCATTAAAAAAATTAAACTCATTGTTGCCGCGGCACACAAATATTCGAAAATAGAAACTACTTCGAACTGAATAATCATTTAAAAGTGTCATCATCATATTGTTGTATTTGGTAGGCATTCGTTTGAATTCGTCTATCCTATTCATTTCACCGTACCTTCTAAACACGAGAGGCCGAAGTCTATGTGCTGGTTTACAATAAATCGAGGAACTTGCATTTTCCAATAGAATGAGTAGAGAAGCACAAATACATTCAAAGATTTCTAAATCTCTCACCAATGACGTGGCTAATAGTAGTGGGCAGCTTGCCCCGATTCTTTCTTGTTCATCATTCTAGTAAATGTAGTTTTGACAAATTATTTTAGACCATGTTTTAGATTTTCTTTGGTTGTAAAATCTTTCATATTGACTAATTTTATAGTGAGGGAACTTGGTAGTTGGAGAATGTTGGCTATGTCCAATGCTTGGCATTCATATCATTATCAAACAGCTGTATAAATGAGAAATTTTTTTGACTAAATCATGCCCATTATCTTTGAAAGGTAAACACGAATCCTTTGGAAAACAATATCAATTACTCACCAGAACATTATACACAATAACGATTTCAGCGTTGACATCTTTATCGAAATCTTTCCCATTCTCCATGCATTTTTCAACATCGGATTCAGTTAGTAATGCTAAGGTCTCATCTCTTTCAGTCGATATCCAAAGTAGCGTTTTGAAATTAAAATCTTCCATCCTATTGACAAACCATTATCAATATTTTACATTCTCATCATCATCATTGTCTTCGTCATCGTCGTCATCCTCGTCGTCATCTTCTTCATCTACCTCTTCGTCGTCGTCATCGTTGTCGTCATCGTTGCCGCTGTCGCTGTGGTCATCACCATCATCATCATCGTCATCGTCATCTTCATCGTCATCATCGTCATCATCGTCATCATCGTCATCATCGTCATCATCGTCATCATCATTGTCATCGCCGTGGTCACCGTCATCGTAGTCTTCGTTGTCGCCGCGGTTGTCGTCATCACCGTTGTCACTGGGGGTTTTACAGAAAATAGATTCTTTGCTAGATTCATGCCATTGATTTCTAGGTCTTACCATTTTTTGAGAATTCGATTGACTTTGGTTTTATTTTTTTCACAATTGTTTTGCTGTAAGAAATATTCAAAAGCCTTTGTTGCTGCTGTTGTAGCTCGAATCTGATTCATGCAAGGTCTGAAGCTATATTACTCTTTAAATTTTTAGCAATTGTCGAGTTACTTGCAAAAAGTTTTTTAGTTGCTGCGTTCAATTTTTTTGATGCTTTCAACTCTGACTGAGGCGTAGTGAAATGCGAGTTTGATTTGAGTATTGCACAAGTTTTGAAGCTCTGTTAAGTTGTGTTTGCTCAAAGTCTTGTCGTTGTTTATGTCATTTTATATCCAGTTGCGAAAATGCAAAACGCATTATTATCATTGCAAAGCTTTACTATGAGCATATCGTGCAAATACCTACTTGTGAGACTGGTGCATTAGTTGCAGATTCTTAAGGATTACCATTCAAACTCTATAACTCTTATTGAATGATAAATAAAATAATCCAGTTACTTCTCTGATAAAGTATGAATTTTATCAACACTAAAAGACTTTGCAGTCTTGAAAGGAACCCTGTTAGATTGTAGGAGAATGCTCTTTCTACAGCACAACCAGTTGAGCTCTACAACTAATTTGATATAATTATTTATTCAGTCATACTTTACTGCTAACAAGTTCTAGTAGTTTCTGTAGATATTGCTCCTTAAGTTCCTTGTGCTTAACCTTAAAGAGAAACCCCTTCTCCATCGCAAAAATTACCTATGTACTTACATTAAATTAGAAAAATAATGATGATAATAAATAGAATTCAGTTGCCTCTGTGACAAAATTTTAATTTTAATAATGTCTGAAAACTTAGCAGTTTTTAGAGGAACTCTCTTGGATTCTAGGAGAAAAACCTTTCTCCAGTTGCTGAAGAGCACGAGTAGTTCCAGTAAATCTGGTGCTTAACCTAAAAGTCAAAAAAAGAGTTTGGTAGTAATAAGAGCAGCTCAAGAAAACTGTAGTGTTCGAACTGAATACAGTAAAGATGTGTGAGACACTACTACATATCCAAAAGAACTTCTGTTGTTTGATTCGCCAATTGATCAAAGTGAAAACAATGTACCTAAAGAACCTATGTCAACAGAATTGATGAGGATCATCAAGAGAATGTCGAGGAGGTTTCATGATAGCTAATCGCGTGACCATAGGTTTTCTGTCAAAAATGCTTCTAGTCAATGAGTTGCAGTCTTGGCAAAAAAGCCACAAGTCAGTTAAGATCATGTAAGCTGATTCAAAAAATGATCATTCACTGTTTTCAAACTCTGGATTGCGTTCGATCCCCAATGCTTTTAGAGATCTCTTCCATTGAACCAAAAGTGGACCTATAAAGACCTATCCATTATCAACTACACAGAAAATTTTGGTAGCATACATAAAGCCAGCTCACTCATGAACAAGAAGAAAACTCTTCACAGGAAGTAAAATCTCTGACCAAATTCTAATGGTTTTTAGTTTCAGTTTTCTGCTTGGAGCATAATTAATTTTGAGAGTGCAATGATTGTACATTTCACATTACCATATGAATAAACTACAGCAAATACCTTGTTGGATACCTACATATGCTTGCAGCAGAACAGATTGATGGTCGGCTCGTTGTAAATACCCGAGGAAATGCCTGCAGAAGTAAAGAGGAATTAAGAGGGAATTATCCTTCCACGCAATCAAGAAACCCACAGTTTCGGACATATTTGACAGGAAACAATCATATTGCCAAGAAAGTATGCCTATGTTTAAAAGACCTAATAATTGCGAAGATATGTAAGACCTTCAACTGGAGGAAATTGCTGAATATTGCGCTATAATACTTGAAGCGGATTCGTACATAACTAAGTCAAATAAAAGCAAAGACAACATCAAACAAAGCTTCGATAATAGTAAGCGAGTTGAGGATAATCGTCGTAGCTCGGTGAGTAACTTGGAAGTTTTATGTTAAGTTCTCATATAACCTCAGTAGGTTGCAATATCCAACTTGCCATTACTTTTTCTTCTTCAGATTAGACGCATACAATGATTGATACCTTGAGTTAAAAATTGATAGTAACAGACGACTAACCATCAGTCTAATCTTTCTTTCTCCACCAAAAACATCAACATCTTCATCTAGAGTCAATAAATAAATCAACATTCATATTCCATTACTTATCTAAACAGTATTGTAATAAACATCAGGAATTTTATATACTTTAAATGCTTACATACTTTTATATATTCTAATAATTCCCTGTTTTATGTTTTATTTGATATCAATTGATGAAGAAAAAACAATAGGTTTCCCCAGTGATACATACCGCTCCAAAAACACTTATGCTGACACACATTTTTATAAAAAAACCCACTGTCCTCAATATCAATCAAAATCGATAGAAATACTCCAAATCCATTATATATAAACATCAAAATTTTTAACAACCTACAAAACCAGGAATCCAAACATCTCTATAAAAGTATGTAACAAAAAAGTGCACAACGTATCGGACATGCCTGAAAAATATCGACTACGATTAACATTAGAGTACACAATCATTATATGACAAGTCTGACAATGATAAACATGGTATGCTGGCAGGTCTGTTTGTTACTTGAGATCTGCTCCTAGTATAATATTGCTGTAGACTGGTACTCTCTCAGCTCACTCTAACCGGGAAACAAGTTTTTGTGTTTTGTTGTGAGGACATGACGCATTGGTTGTCATGCGTCTCTTTTAGTGCATTTGTATAATCTATATCTGAGTGTACAGATCAATTATTTACAACAGATCCGGTGAAACCTGCTCAGATAAAAAAATTACCAATTGCCGATGAATGAACACCAGTAGTATAATAGAAACAGATTTCAAGAAATTAAATGTGGAACTTAGGAATGTGAAGAATGTGCACAGAAGTGTGAAAGTTCTATAAATGTGAACGTATCTAATATATAAATGAAAGTATGTTTTGGCAATGTTAGCTTAACACTCTGGCACTAAAAAATAAATCTCAATAAAAATTCTCATTCAAAGTTGTCATTTTTTTCTTTAGGTTATAACACTGTTGAATTTTATTTTTTGAGAAGATTGCAGCAATATTTTCAATAAAAACCATATTCCTATTAGCTACGCAACTTATTTTTCACCTGTAGCGTCATTTTCGGTTTATTTTGTTCCGATTTGCTACAGGCTTTTGATTGATTTTCTGTGGCAACTGCGAATCATGTATTGATGTTTGTGTGCTCAGGGACATCGTTTTGTACAGTTTCTATGCTTTGTTAGATTTTACTATTGCTTTTCCACCAAATCAACAATAAACTGTACTTACCTTTCAAATTCCAACATTATCTCATGGCTTAGGCCAACCTAAAATCGTTGTTTACCAACTTCCTTTGATGACTAATATTGAAATAATAATGCTTGTAAATATAATAATATACTATAATAATAATTATAATAGTTTGCTAGTTTTTAAGAACAATAATAATAAACAACATATTTTTCTGCGTTGTTACTTTTATTTTTAATTTAGTAATTGTTACTGTTATTTGTATATTAGCTAGTCATGTATCTGAGTGTAATTGCGATAATAGTTGATATTGACTATAATAAATAATAGTTGTTGATTAGCGAAAATCTTAAATGTCATTCATCATTGATAGTATTATTATTAGTAATTGTATTATACTGCTCATAACCATTACTCTTATTGTTGTATAAAAATAGTTGTTGGTTTCATTTAATAACACTGAAATTTAATATTGTTTATTAATATTATAACTGTGACATATTCTCATCCCTGCCTAACCCTGTTCATTAATCTTGATCTATTGATATTGTTCATACGTGTGATTAGATTTATTTGTTATTATACTCATCCATTTAATCAAACAACTTTATTAAAAATAATCTCATGCATTTCAATTTATAAATAAACCCATACTGTAAACATTGAGGGTTTTGTGGATTTACTTTTGTACCTGGAAACAGCAACCTCAAACTCATTTTCAAAATTTTGACAAATCAGTTGTATAGTCACCAGGCATATGTTTTACTATGGAAACTTAAAATATAAGCTCTTAGATATCCATCATATTCTTTGAACTGTTTCTCATTAAAGGCACAATTACGCAAAGCAGTTTAAAATGAATTTTTAGGGAGTATAATGCATGCTTTATGAGGATCTCTTTTGGTGGAGTCACAAACCTTACAAAAAAATATTCACCTCCTGCAATGTCTAGACTTGGAACAATAACAAAAGAGGTGCGCTCCCATCTCTTCAAAAAGAAAGGTGAACATTTTTGCAAGTTGCTGTAATGGGTGGTGGTGAGCGATAGGGAGAGCAATGTGTAGCATGTAACAATTGTTGCACTTCTGCGAATGCTGTATAGTTACGTCCAAAGATTCAAATATGTTATGAAGCAAAACATAAGTTGGAGCAGCCACCCGACTGTAAATTACTGATTAGTACGAACAAAAAATTTCCAAGAAATGCTCAATGCTCCGACAGCAAACTTGATAAAAATTATAACCGTTAACCTAATGCTTGAAACGTGTTCTTTGGGAACCGTAAAAATCAAACTTCGTCTATGGAAAAGTTAGACATCCTCAAGCCAAACTTGCAAGTCAGCATGATCTTACAAACAATATCTTATAACAAACCCATTACACTAGCCCCTCTTGATCTCCCTACTACCGCCTTCTCACTGCTCATGTTTTTCTTCACTGGCAACGCCAGGTATTTCTGCTAGTAATTAGTACTTTAAAGATTCTAAAATACTTTTGTTCTTCCTTCTTTAGTTTATTTTGTTTTTTACAATTAATTCACGAAATTGTTACTACTTTTTTTTCAAAAATCTCTATTTATAAGTATATATATATATACCAATAGATATAAATACAAAGATTTTTGGGACTCGATTGACAGGCATTGGGTGTCAAAATAAGTTAGTTACATACTTATAGAACATTCCAGAATGCACCAACGCAAGTGTGCGAACAGATGAAAAAAAAAATAGAAAAAAAGAAAGAAAAAAAAAAACAAATCAATTTTTTAGCTTCTAATTTACCTAAAAAACTTAAACCCTATATTAAAAAAGAGACAAAATTTTGGATATGGGTACATTTTTCTCATCTTCTGATATCAATAAACGAAACATCGTTACAAATCAATGCGCAAACAGTCCTCTTAGAATTTAATAAAAAAACTCATTTTTCAGCATAAAACAGGTTCCTGTTAGAGAACCAGCCAAATTTGCAACACAGGTGTGCAATAGTGTGTACCAATTTGGACTTCAAAGTGATCGCACGAAACCATTTCAATTTTTTTTCTGTTCAATTTTCAAAAGCTCACTAGAGACATGCATTTCAATACTTTCCTTAAATACTACAAAACAAACCAAAGACAATTGAAAATGTTAGGCAAGTAGCCCTGTAGGTTTTCTGCGGAAAAACTGATATTTCGTGTTTTTCGAAATCCTGACAACACAACTATTCAATTTTTAAAAAGGGGCTCTAAAATAAAAATTTAGCTTCTACTCTTCAATAGCTAGTCTGATTGACTTGATTTTTGTACCAAAGTATACGCCTTGACACGCTCTTTCAGACAAACATTCATTTGAAGTCATTTTCTACTTGCAAAGTCTCAAGGTAGGGCAAAAACAAGAATTGAGAGCCACTTCAGCAAACTTTGCTCAGTAAATAAGTTTTGGAATAAAAACTCTTTTGTCGAAGTTATTTCTGTAAAAAATGGTGGTCGAGTGGCTGAAAGAAAAAATCTGAAAAAAGATTGGAAGACATTTGAGCAGTATTTTGTGAAGTGAGCATGCTAAGAGCTTCTTTTGTATGTAGGCCCAAGCATACTGCTTTTTATTAAACGTTATTTCGGTGAACATGCCAACATTACATGATGGCATAATGGTTCATGTTGTGATCTGCTGTTAACAGGATTACAACAATCCCAACCGTGGAATTTTTTTGTATAAAAATTCTTCGCCAAGATGTATTTTTTGACAAACCTTGCGGATTAGCAACATTCATGTTGCTTTCAATTTGCATTATTGGGATGATCATGGTAGAGTAGTTAGTGTTGTGTGTGCTCCCCGAATTAGGTACCGAGTTTCGAAAAGCACTTGACACCAATTTTTCTTTTCATTCTCTAAAATACTCTTGTCTTCACTTGTGAATATAATCCCGCTGTCTAGTAATAAACTGTTTTATGTTAACTTAAGCTTCATGCTACAGCATGACAGGTTAATGAGAGGTCAGGTAAAGCATAAAGGTTCCAGGTCACAGGTTGAAGGCACTAAAGCAATGTGATTTAGCTGTTAAAATCTCCACTCCAATTCCGACTCCGTTATCGTCTGGTTTGATCAGACTTGATATAGCAAAAGGTGTTTAGGGAGTAGGGGTTTAGCCAGGTGGTAGGAGTGTAACCAGGGAATTGGAGGGGTAGTTTAAGGGAGGAGAATGTGTCTTGAAAAGTAACAACTTTGAGCTTTGCGTTGCTACCTCTCATTACAATTTATGCAGTACACATAATAATGTTAAAATATCACTGAAAATCTTGAGTACTGTGGGAAATTTTCATAATAATTAGACAAGCTACACACCTTTCCGCACCATCTCCCACCCTAAATCCTTCTACACCCTTTGCCCTACCAGCGACAGAATTTTTGAGTTGACCTGGAGCCTTCTTTTCTATCATATATGTATTATCTTGGATTTAGGGATACCGGCTACCTCAAACATACCCGAGCCTGTATAGACCCTGTTTGTACATATATATATCATAGAGAACCTACCCCGAGTCAACCCGAGTCAGTACCCCGGACCAGCCAATGAAGATGGCTGCTAAAGGTCGACTGGGACCTCAGGAGGTGGAAACCGTTCACTTTATGGATATTGAAGCAATACAAGTGATGCGAGCACAGAGAAGAAAGTGTGGAAGATTTTCTCCACCACAGAAAGAGCTGGAAAGGAACCCAGAGCCATTTTGCCATGTGTTTGCTACTCCCATTGGTTTACCATGTTATTATGACCTGAATAACTTTTTTCATTTGCACATATTTTATATCAGTGTCCGTTATTGGCTCACCCATAATAAGGGGAGAGTTTTCCTGTCTTCTCATATAAAAGGAGCCACTGTATATGTGAGAAAGCAGAAGTCTTGTGAATATTGTTAGATAACCATGTTATATTGCTAAACAGAATTAGTGCAATAAATAGTGTATTCATGCAAACTCTGTGTGATTTGTCTTGGTCGTGGACCCCGACGCAAACGTTGGTGTCTGGTTGGAGTGGATGCCATTGTGTCAGTGGTAGGAAGAGGAAGCCTACTACATTTGGTGGCAGAGGTGGGATATTGGCGAACAGAAGGGCACAACAGAGAGAAGAAGAAAGAAAATCGAAGCTATACAGTGAGTCATTTCACTGTATCCATTCCTTCCTACCCTGAAGCTATACAGTGCCAGCCATTTCGCTGTATCCATTCCCTTCCTACCCTGAAGCTATACAGTGCCAGCCATTTTGCTGTATCCATCCCCTTCCTGCCCCAAAGTCATACAGTGCCAGCCATTTCACTGTATACATTCCCCCCTACCCCGAAGTTATACAGTACCAGCCATGTCACTGTATCCATTTCCCTCCACCCCGAAGTTTTACAGTGACAGTCATTTCACTATATCCATTCCCTCCCTACTCTGAAGCTATACAGTGCCAGCCATTTCACGGTATCCAGCCCCCCTACCCCGAAGCTATACAATGACAGTCATTTCACTGTATCCACTCCCTTCCTGCCCCAAAGTTATACAGTGCCAGCCATTTCACTTTATCCATCCCTTCCTACCCCAAAAGCTATACAGTGCCAGCCATTTCACGGTATCCAGTAACCCTACACCGAAGCTATACAGTGACAGTCATTTCACTGTATCCACTCCCTTCCTACCCCGAAGCTGTACAGTGCCAGCCATTTCACTTTATCCATCCCTTCCTACCCCAAAAGCTATACAGTGCCAGCCATTTCACGGTATCCAGTAACCCTACACCGAAGCTATACAGTGACAGTCATTTCACTGTATCCATTCCCTTCCTACCCCGAAGCTGTACAGTGTCAGCCACTTCACCGTATCCAGTCTGCCCTACCCCGAAGGTATACTGTGCGATACTGCCGACTGCCTTCCCCCTTCCCCTAGAAACTATCCAGTGCTGGTATCACCCTGTATACTACCCCTTGCCCCTCCCAGAAGCTACTAGGCTCAGTATACCCGGTATGCTGTTTTTTCTTTGCTAAAATGATCACTCTATGTCCCATAGCTTGCCATCGAACAAACATGACAACCCAAAGAGCTAGGAGTGCTGGCAGAAACCCCGTTGGAGCTCCACCCACAGTAGCATTAGAGCAACTCACATATCCCCTGCAGAGGTTGGTGCAACCTCCCAAAAACCAGCGCAGACACCCTTTAAGCCCCCCACAGTAAAACAGCACAGGCGATGTTGAGTATTTTATCACTCATTTTATTGAGGTTTCTTACGCCAATGACTGGGGCCAAGCCACGTCCTTACTGCACCTCAGGGAAGTGCTGAAAAAAAAACGCTTTTGACTGTGGCCATCCCCCCCATGTAGAGAGCATCTTCCCTGCACTGGGCACATGCTTCGGGCTCACCCCCCAAAGAAGCGCAAGCCCAGCTGATTGTGCAGTGCCGCTCCCCCAAAACTTCACTGCAGCAGCATGCCAACGAGGTGGAGAAGCTGATCTGCGTGGCCTATGATGACCTGCCCCCCAAAACGTTGACAGAAAAACTTTTGAGAGCACCATTGGACACGCTTACTTGCAACGGCACCTATTAGCAGTACAGTTCCATACTGTCAAAGAAGCCGTAAGGGCCGGCAAAAATTTTCTACAGATAAAGACGGGCTTCGAAAACAAACATTCAAAAGTGAGGATCATTGTGGATGACAATGAGGAGCTATCGCCCTTCAGTGACAGACCCCCACTGCCCCTTCCCCCTAACCAGATTCACCAGACGGGCACGATACCGGAAGAGCATTTATATGTTGACGGAAGCTATCAAACTCCAGTCTGAATAGCTGCATAGATTGAAACAACAGCCAACACCCGTCCTGGCAGTCACCCACCCCCTCACCACCAACCACCATAGCGCCATTGGCTGCCAAACAAGAAGCTGCCTAGTCACCCCTGGCTGTCCCCCTACCCCTCCCAACCAACCGCCAAAACATGAGCGTCGCCAGCAGTAGGAAGACTGGCCCCTAACTGCCCTTCGGCAAACCGGAACTGCAAGAAGTTAGAAAGATTGGAGGGGTTTCACCCTGTAACTCAAACCCCCCCACTTTCCGGAGAGAGAGAGACCGTGTCCTGTACAGACTCTGGAGCCTTGGCAGCTGCCTACTGTCAACTGATATACCGCCCTGCAAGATTGAAGGGATACCAACTTTTACGATCTGCTCCGCCTGTTTTCGGCAAAATTCATCCACACTACTCTCCTGTACTCTGAATCCCCTCTTGATCCCATAAACAGTGGGCAGCTGTCCTTCACTCTCTACCAGCTGATCAGGGCTATGAGGTGCACCGTCCAGTAGAGGATGATGAACTGCACACACCTTGCCAGCTGTCTAACCACAGAGACCACCTTCAACAACCCCCGATCCCGCTAGCCACAAAGCGACCTTCCAGCCCCCAAGAACGGAACCCCCGCTCCCCAGACTTTCAGTTTTCGAGCCAACAAACCTCCTCTACCACTCATTAGAATGCCCCTACTAGACAAGCTATTTTTTGCGTGTGGGTGTTCATTGAAACTGGATGCACCATCAAATTGTTATCACAACATCTGTTCAATAGACTGTCCCCTGCCACCCGGAGTTCTCTACAGGAGGGTGACACCGCTAGTGTCCTGGCCGATGGGTTCCTCCACATCCGTTTTTTTACACCCTTCCTCTGCCCATCCAGCTGCGGGACGTTGATACTGAGGCAACATTTGTAGTGGACCAGATTAACGATGATGTTATCTAGGGCATGCCCTTCCTCACCTCCCACCAGTGTCACATGAAGTTCAACCTCTCGGTCATCGAAATAAATTGCCAGGAAATTTCATGCACTGACCAACAGTGTAGGATGCTCACTTTGGGTGTCCAGATGATAAGAAACACCCACATCTCCCCACACACAAAGGTGACAGCGTTATGTAAAGTGTTGCACCCCACCGACCTTCTCCTTGGAATCGTGGAAGGTATCCCAGATTCCCCGCCCCTAGCTGCTGGCCTCAACATTCTCAATGGCAAACCACACCTGCTATTGAGATGCCTTAACCTGACCAGTCAACCGCTAGACTTTAAGGCGGGAAAAACCATTGGCAGGTACACCGACGTACACGCCATTTATGGAACACCCCAGTGTTATGGTCAGCTTTGGTGGCATTGAGTGGCATCAGTTCCCTACTCGGTGGACATTGCCGAAGAGAAGGAACAATACCTTGACAAAGTACGATTGCTGGAGGAAGCGAGTGCCCTAGTTGGCCAACCCACAGAGCCCACCCACTCTTGTGATAAACCATTCGACTTGCTAGAAGACATCATCTCAGGCCTTCCATCCCCCTCCCCCATTTCCCAGTCCGTCCTAACCCCTCCAGGAATGCCTCAATTTTTCCCCAGTGCCAAAGAGAGTGATCCGGATGTTGAAAAAGATAATCAACAAGTGTGATTGCCCCTTTCATCACCCTAAAGCCAAGAGACATCAACTGCTCCATTCCTAAAACTGATCCTAGAGCTGCTATGCCAACAAGCAGAAGACAACGAAACTGCTAAAAATCTCCACTTCGAAGGAAGCAACAATAACATTTCTTTGGAGGTAAAACTCACAGAGTACAACCCTTCCGTGCAGACCCATAGAGGATAATTGTTGCCAGCGACCCCAGCAGCCTCCACTGAAGACCCAAAGACCACCACTACATGCATCGGCCCAAAAGGAGCAGGCCTGGTTGCTTGCAGATGGGCTCTGCAGGATGACACTCATGAAGGACCTGCAACGCGAGCGTCTAGAGAAATGGCCCCCTCCTTGAGCAGCTTTAGCAAATTTCCAGACTTCCCCTACCTAAACATTACCAACCAAAGGCAGCTCTGAAGTCTGCCCCTATTGCCCCACCCCTTCCGCACACATAAGTTACAGCCGCTGTCTGAAGAGCCCCCCTACAGCACCCCTACCCACCAGAAGTGGCAACCAACAGATCAAGGTGAAGAGCCCCACTGCCCGCCACCTGGAGAAGCTAACACCTTTGAAAAAGTTTTTATAATAATTAGACAAGCTAGGCCCCTTTCCCCACCACCTCTCCCACCCTAAATCCCCCCTACACCCTCTACCCTACCAGCGACAGAATCTTTGAGTTGACCTGGAGCCTTCCCTTTATCGTATATATGTATTATCCTCACTCCTAACAGGGGGTAAGTTTTCCTGCCTTCTCCTATAAAAGGAGCCACTGTACATGTGGAATGGGAATGTGGAATGTGTTAGACAACCATGTTAAATTGCTAATCAGAATTAGTTAAGTAAATAGTTTATTTGTGTAAACTCTGTGTGACTTGTCTGGGTCGTGGACCTCAAAGCAGTTGTTAGAGTCTGGTTGGAGTGGATGTCATTGTGTCAGTAGCGGAAGGAGGAAATCTACTTCAGTACTTGCTTCATTCAACAGTTGCGGAGGGTTTGTTCCTTTTCAATGATTTACAAGATTTCGTTAAATGCTTAGAGATGAACTGGACAGTGGGCTTGCACTCAACATAATTTATTTAAATAAAGGGATGTGACATTGAAACAGCTTTTTCGTTGCATCAAGGTAATTGATGAAGAGGTAGAAATACCCATACTACATGTACAGAGATCCAGTTTTTTTCATTTTTAGTTTTTCTCACGTAATGCAGCATTCCTGATTATCATTCTTAACTTCACAATAATGTACTGTGAAAGCATCTGTTAATAATCTACACCGGGGACTTTCATACATTTCATAGACAACACAAGCATCTGGATCTTATCATTGTGTATGTCATGAAAATACAAAACACAAAACCAATTACCAATGTAGTGTTTATTGAGACTTACCCATACGTGGTGTACAAAGGCAAATATATCTTAAAGATAATTCAATTACAATCAAACTATTGCTACCGGCTGCGTTTTCCTGTGTGTGTTTTACAGGTTCTAGAAAGGAAGGGTTGTTTTTTGTTAAGTTTGTGAACTGTAGCTGGCCCTGATTTTGTACAATGAGTTGTTTATTCAATTAACTGGTTCACTAGACTTGCTGCCTCGCTGTTTGCGTAGGTAATCCTCAGTTTATCATGACTGAGGGATCAAATTGTCATAAGCGCAGGCTGAGAAATATTGCAGCTACCCATTATCAACCACTTGGCATTATGTATTTACTTTGACTAGTAGGTATATTACAACTGTACAGTAGATTGGGAGAAACTTTTTTTTTTACAGATTTCTAACATCATTCTTTTTATAAAACTTTCAGGTTTATACACATTAAAATTTTTCGAACCACATAAAAAGTGGATAGTTTCCTACTGCCAATGAGATTGAAAAAAATGGCATCACCAGCTATCAGACAGAAAAATTAACAAGCGAGGTAATATTTTGCCCATGAGATACATCTCAAAGTTTCAGCTTTCATTTTCAAAAATAAAGTTATATTTCAGGGCCTGTTCTCAGCTGGTTTCGTCATAACTGATGGAGCTGATGAGTGGCCAGAGAGTTGGAGCTGGAAAAGAGAGAATGTGTATTGAAAGAAAACAATTGGGAGCGGTTGGCTTCTGTTTGCTTCTATTAGATAGAAGACTTGTTGATACCTTCCATTGCATGCTATGCACTACACATAATAGTGTTAGCATCTCATTGTAAATGTTGAATAGACTATCACTATTGATGCTAAACATATTCCAAGCCAGGTGGTTTTATTTTCAATGACTTATTAATTTTTATTGAATATTAGAGATGAACTTGACATTACGGCTGCATCCAGCTCGGCTTCATCTAAGGATGGGATATTGAAGCAAACTATTTCGCTGCATCAAGGTAATCGATGAATAAGTCGGAAATACTCCTACGTGTACAGAGATCAAGCTTTTTTCATTTTTAGTTTTTCCTACGTAATGCAGCATTCCTGATTATCATACTTGACCTCACAATCATGTTCTGTGAAAGCAATCTATTAGTGATTTACGCATGGGACTTTAATACAATCCACGCAGGAGACAAGTGCCTGGGTCTCATTATATAATGAGATTGCGTATGTCAAATGTAGGTTAAATGCTTTCTAGTCTAACACGTATTCTGTAACTGATATCTTTATTTACAGAGCTTTGTGTGGCTGTTTTCTTTCTGCAGCTATAGCCTACAAAACTTTAGCATGAGAACTTAAATATGCGTACACACTTAGTAATGAGGGACTAGATATTCTCTATGTGTAACTTCATAATGGAAACAGCTAATGACTTGGCTTCTACCCTATGAAGTAAAGTTTCATATTCGTTTAGTAATTTAGAAGTTACCTTTGCAATGCAAGTGAAAATCACACAACTACAAACCATTGTTATCTTCATTGAGAGTTATCCTCACATGGTGTGTAGAAGCAGACAAATCTTAAGCAGAATAATAAATGTGCAACCAAGTTGTTGCCACTGGCTGTGTTTTCCTTGTGTTGTGTTTTTTTTTTCAGTTTCGTAGTGAAAGGATTGTTTTTGCGATTTTTATGTACTGTAGCTGCCCCTCATCGTATGCCATAAATTGTTAGTCAATCATTTGGTTTACTAGGTTTGCTGTCCTAAAAACTGCCTCTAGCAAGTTCTTCATCAAGTAGACAATACAGGAAAAACGTTATTTATGTTACTGTTATCTTTAGATCAACCCACCCTCAGTGATGCACCACAGATGAATTGAGGGCATTAATATTACACTATTATCACTGTATGGGTGTGGAATCTTGGTTGTCGAGTGTCTTTGCTTTTGTGTTTTTTTAATAAAATATCTATGTATATTTTGTGTTTTTTTAATAAAATATCTGTATATATTTTATAAAGTTGGCCAGAAATGTTGTTAAATAGATGCTTATATCAACTTCTATCCAACTCTTTGGTGATTAACTGATGGGGGACGTAAGTCCAAACTACTACTGTTGAATTGAAACTAGAGTTGTTGCATCACTGATTGCTAAATAGAAGCTATACTGAAGTCAAAAACAGTTTATTTATCTCACACAAAACTCTCTGTGTGTATAAAACAATCCTGATAAGACTCTATTTGGACTCTTGTACTGGGAGTATTCCATTGTCAGATCATGTGACATGTTATCTATCTGTTAGCTTATTGATAGGTGTGAGATAAAGGAGCTTGTTTCATGCTTCCATTTCTATTGCAATCCAAGCAGACTTGGCTGCCCTTCTGTATGTAAGGAGTTGTCTGTTTAAGTGCACACAACTCTGAATTATTTTCTCACGTTTAATGCACTATGTTTCACTTACTTGTTTCGGAGAAATGCCCATGTTGATTGTATGATGTAGAAACTAATTGGTTAAACATTTAAAGTTCAATCGAAGACATCAGTGATGTGCCACAAACTTATTTACAAATTGGGTGCAAATATAGTGAAGCGTGGCGAGCATAACTACGTAATAAAATGTCCTGCGGCGATGTGAAAATGTCTGCAGATTATTTTGTTTTGTATCAGCTCAAAAACCTTTACAGCTTGTGTCTTTCCACAAAGTATGCACATTAGATGCCATTACATGTAGTGGCATGGCACAGCTAGACTAGTACAAACTATTTTTGTTACCTGTAGTTTCCTTAATACCCTCTGACTTCAAAATACAAACTGTGGTGTTTTGACTGCAAACAACATCCAAGCCATGTAGGTTTTTGCCCCAGTTTGTCTATATGATTTTATATCCAGACTTTACACAATGATCAGTACCAATAGCCAAATGGGTTTTTTGGTTTAAGATTATTCAAATTTCCCATAAAGATCATTTTGCTATCAAAATCTTTCTTTGCACATTCTCTGACATTTAAATGTTAACTCTGTTTGATTATTCGCTGCAGGCTTGTCTCAATTATTGGTTTGTCTTCTGGAGATTCTTAGCTTCTGTGTCCATCACAAGGGGCAACTATTGTCGATAAAACATTAAAACTCTCACCAATTAAGTAAGAACTTTGAAGCTATATTTTTAAATTATTAATGACAATATTTGATTATCGATTATTTGTATCTAAATCGATAAGAAAACCTCAATTTTATTAATTCAACCAAAATCAGTACAATCGTTTTTGACAACTAACGGGTGAAAAATAATGGAATATATCAATGCGTGGTCAATAAAACTCTATAAAGTTGTGTTGAACGCCAAAAAGAAACCACTGGAAAGACCCAAAACTCAGTAATATTGTAGTGGGTTTTCATCACATCTACACTTGCGCACACAACCTACCAATAAATTTGGCATTAAGTATAAAGTTATCGAATGGCCAGAACAGAAATTTCTAAGCATGCCAGGTACCCCGGCACAGCATATGCTCCGTACCCCGACCTTGAAAGGTCATACAGGGTCGGTGTTGTGTCACCATATAGACTGTTGGTTTGGTGATATTATTATGATATGTTATAGATTGTCAAAGCATGAGCTGTTTATTCATAAAAAAAACAAGTCAACTGCATCCAGCATGGCATCACACACCAAGTGCCAAACTTCGGTTGCTAGAGAAAATTAGAAAAGGCAACTCCTATGTGTATATATAAAGGAGAGGAAAACTCCAGTACTTTTAAAAAAGAACAGTTGGGAACAAGATGGCTGACATAAACTGGGAGCTAAAACAGCCTCAGAAGACTCGGGAGCCCAGATCCTTCAAATACCAACCTATAAATCTGAGGAAACTTGGGACCAAAGCCTATAAAGACATGCTGTGGGAGATTTGCATGATGAGTAAATGGTGGCAACCCCCCAACCCCCCCCCCCTTTTGTACACCCCTGGTGCCCTTAACATGAGTTAATACCCCACCAGAGCCCCACCTCCCCCGTAGCTACTCCAAATCTGCTGAAAAATGGATACCGGCTACCTCAGGTCGGTATCCCCCTGTACACATGAATTTAGGCTATCCCGAACCTACCCCGGGCCTACCCCGGGTCAGGACCCCGACCCGTGATCCAACCACAGTGATTCCAAGAGCCTGTGCCTCCCTGAAATGTATACTCTTTGCAGAATGGAGACCAAAGCCATCCTTCTCTCAGGAGCACAGCCTAGGATGTTGTCTGTCCTTATAAGGAGTGGAAAGTTGTGCTGGCAGAAAAGAGCGGGAACTGGAGTCCAGCTCCAAGCTACCATGTGCTCTCTACTTGATTGGATTAATTTGTTATTGTGTGTTGTATTCTGTATTATAATTGGCAATTCCCTTGTATTATGTGTTATCATTTGCCGTGCCTTATAAGGTAACGAAACTGTACTCTTTACTCTATAAATAAAGCTGCTGTGCCTTGGGCAGGCAGTTGATATAGTACTAAGCACTTTTTTGTTTGTGTATTAATAAAGTATACTCATTGATAGAACACTAGTAACACGTTTGAGTCAAGGACTCTGTGCAGTTGTTAGCGTCTGTGGAGATTGACATTGAAGCGAGTGGAGAGAGAGAAGTGGAGAATCCGTTGTGTTAGATAATAGAGGACTCAAATCTATTACATTGGTGGCAGCAGTGGGGTATCTGAAGAACAAGGACACAACGAGCAGAGAGAGAGAAAGAAGGTAACAAGTAAGAAGATATAGATAGAGAAGATAGAGAGAGAAAGAAGAAAGAAAATAAGGTGAGAAGATAAGAAGATTGCGGGAAAATAAAGTAGAAAGAAGAGCTAGGAACTACACCAAGCCTGTTCACCCTGCTTACCTCCATCCCCCTTTACCCCGAAGTTATTCCGACCCGGTATACCCTGTCTACCTTGTATACCTCCATCCCCCCTTTACCCCGAAGCTACCCCGACCCGGGATACCCTGTATATCCTGTATACTGCCATTCTCCCTTACCCCGAAGCTATACAGTGCCGGTATACCTTGTCTACCCTGTATACCTTTACCCCCTCTTACCCCGAAGCTGTACTGTGCCAGTGTCACTTACTACACTACCCCCTTCACCTCCCAGGAGTTATTCTGACCTGGGATACCCGGGATACTGGTTTTTGTACAAGACAATCACTCTATACCCCCTAGCTCGCCATTGAACAAACATGGCAATCCAGAGAGCAAGAAGCGATGGCTGAAACCCCGTTGTAGACCAGCCAACAGTAGCCTTAAATGAGCTGACGGACGCCTTACAGAGATTGGTACAACCCCCCCCCCCCCCCCAAAGGCCAACCCCAACCCCCTTCAAACCCCCCAAATATGATGGCACGGCCGACATTGAATACTTCATCACTCGGTTTACTGAAGTAGCCGACGCAAATGACTGGGGCCAAGCTACTGCCCTACTACACCTACGAGAGGCACTCAGAGATGACGCCCTTGAGTGTGGCCGCCCTCCCCATGTAGAAGGTATCTTCGCTGCCCTACAAGCACGATTTGGACTCACCCCCAAAGAGGCACAAGCCCAACTGATTACACTGCGTCGTTCCCCCAAAACTTTGTTGCAACAACACGCCAATGAAGTTGAAAAACTGGTCCGTGTTGCTTATGACGACCTGTCTCACAGAAGAGTTGACCGCATGGTACTGAAAACCTTTGCTAGTAAAATCGGAAATGCATACCTTCAACGACATTTACTGGTCGTGCAACCCCACACCGTCGAGGAAGCAGTCAGAGCAGGCAGTGAATTTCTCCAAATCAAGACAGGATTTGAGGACAAACCTTCCCGAGTCAGAGTAGTGGAAGAGAGGAAGAAATGTCAGAACCATTCAGTGGCAGAACCCCAGCCAACCCCCCACTCAGTCAAGTTTACCAGGCAGCTACCCCGTCACTAGACACCCTTGCTGTTCTGATGAATAACATACAGTTGCTCACCGACGCCATCAAGCTCCAGTCGGAAAAACTCCAGAGACTGAAGCAGCAACCAACTCCCCTACTGGCCATCCCCCACCCCTCTTACCCCCCCGTCACACCTTCCCCCTCAGTGTCGGGGGTGTGGCGCCATTGGCTACTTACAGAGGAGTTGTCCTGTCAACCCCTGGCCATCCCCTGCCCCCCTTCTTAGCCAACCGCCAAACAGTGGGCGTCGCCCGCAGTAGGGAGGCCGGTCCCTAACTACCCCCGGGCACCTCGGAATTACAGGAAGGAGATAAAAAGACTAGAGCAACATAACCCTGTGACTCAGATTCCCCCTCCCTGTCAAGAGAGACGGTATCCTATGCCAACCCCAGAACCCTGGCAGCTACCCACTGCCAACCAGTATGCGCCATTACAAGAGCTGGAAGATACAGACTACTACCCGTCTGCCCCACTTGTCTGTGGTAACAACCAACCATACCACCCCCCTGCCCCCCTGTGTGCTGATCTTCCCCGCCCGCCTCGTCAGCGACACTCCATTGGTCATGGACACAAATTATATTACCCCTCTGAACCAGCTCAATCTCTAAGCCAAGGGATTCACCCCAAAGACCCCTCAACTCCATCAACCAGAATACGCCTCTCCCACCCTCGGGAGAGACAACCCCCTACCCCCAGACCATCAGCCGTCAGACCCACTGACATCCCTTACTCCCCGCCAGAACGCCCCTACAAGGCAAGTTATTTCTTGCCCGGTCGAATTGAAGGGAAGCCGGTTTCTATACTCATTGATACCGGATGCACCACTAATTTGCTATCACAGCACCTGTTCAACCGGCTGTCTCCTACCACCCGGGATTCCCTCCAAGAGAGCGATACCCACGGCATTTTGGCGGATAGATCCCATATCCCCTTCTTCGGTACCCTACATCTGCCCCTTCGACTGCGAGATATTAAGACTGATGCTACGTTCGTAGTCGGACAGATTAACGAAGACGCCATCTTAGGTATGCCCTTTCTTACCGCCCACCAGTGTCACATGAAATTTGATCGTTCAGTCATTGAAATAGATGGCCAAGAACTTCCATGCACTGACCAACAGGGTAGGATGCTCTCCACATCTGTTTATGTCATAAGAGACACTCGCATCCCCCCACATACCGAGGCGACGGTACTCTGTAAAGTTACCAACCTCTCACACCTCCCCCTCGGTATAGTAGAAGGTACCCCAGACTCCCCGCCCCTCGCCGCCAGTCTCAACTCCCCTGATACCAAACACCACTTGCTCGTGAGATGCCTTAACCCCACTAGTCAGCTGTTAAATCTGAAAGCGGGAAAGACTATAAGGCGGTATACAGGTGTACAGGCCAGCGACGTGGAGTTGCCATTGACGGAGAACCCCCCTACTTCCATCCCCCCACTTTCCTTCCCTCCCCTGTCCCCGAGCACTTGCAGGCATTATACACCAAAGCCCTGGACAACTGCCACACCCCCAGTGAAGCTTTCCAGCTGGCCCAGCTTTTACACTCCTACGAGGAGGTGTTCAGTAAACGAGACCACGACATGGGTCGTATCGACCTCGTGGCACATAGCATCCCCCTGAAGCCTGGAGCCCAGCCAGTTAGACAACACCCCCATAGACTAGGACCCCATAAAGAGCAAGAAGCCGAAGAGCAGGTCTCCAAACCGCTAGAGAGAGGGCTGATCGAACCCAGCACTGGTGCCTGGAGTTCTCCCGTGGTACTCATTAAAAAGAAAGACGGCTCGTGGAGATTTTGCATCGACTATCGGCAGTTGAATGCAGTAACACAACAAGATGCCTACCCCCTGCCCCGTATAGATGAGAGCCTGGACGCTTTGTTGGGTAGCCGCTACTTTAGCACCCTAGACCTGGTGAGCGGGTACTGGCAGGTTCCCCTGGACGCTGATGCCAGCAACAAATCTGCTTTCTCCACCCGTTCCGGCTTATATAAATGGAAAGTCCTTCCCTTCGGATTAACTTCCGCACCCGCCACTTTCCAGAGACTCATGGAGAAGGTGCTCCACAGCCTCCATTGGAAGTCGCTTCTCCTTTACTTAGTTGACATCATAGTCATTGGCCCCGATTTTCCCACCCATCTCCACCAACTGTCCGAAGTGCTGCAGCGTCTCCAAGCGGCTGGTTTGAGACTAAAGCCCAGCAAGTGTGAGCTGCTCCAATCCCAAGTTCGCTACCTAGTCCACGTTGTCAGCGAACGAGGTGTCTCCACTGATCCAAAAAAGATCGCTGCAGTACGAGATTGGCCCCCTCTACTTGTCTTAAAGAACTACAAGCGTTCCTAAGAACTGTCGGTTACTACCGCCAGTACCTCCCACGGTTCTCTACCGTAGCCAAGCCCCTGACCAGACTCACTTGTAAAGATACCCCCTGGGAGTTGGCCCAACCTCAGGCAAAAGCGTTTGTGGTACTCAAAGCAGGACTGGTCTCCGCCCCCATCCTAGGGTACCCCGATGCCAACAGTCCCTATACCCTAGACACCGACGCCAGTGACGACGGTGTCGGAGCAGTCCTGTCTCAGATCCAGAACAACGAAAAACGGCTGATAGCGTACTACAGTAAAACGCTGAGCCCCCCAGAGCAAAACTACTGTGTCACTCGCAAGGAGTTGTTAGCCGTAGTAAAGGCGGTGAAACACTTTAAGCCCTATCTCTACAGACAGCCCTTTAGAGTCCGTACAGACCATGCCTCCCTCATGTGGTTCTACAAGAAGAAGAAACCTTCGAGCCAAGTAGCCAGGTGGCTGGAAGCCCTCTCAGAGTTTCAGTTCACCATAGAACACCGCAGTGGACATTTGCACGGGAACGCAGACGGACTGAGTAGGCGTTGCCCCTCTGATTGCAAACAGTGTACCCACATTGAAAGTAGAGATGGTGGCCCCACCAAAGACGAGGTGATACAGACCTTCCCAAACCCCTCCCCTACCCCCCTTGCCCAGCCCCTGTCTACCCCCTCCACTCCCTCAGACCCCCCGGGTAGTTGCCATTGCCCGTCCACGTCCACTACCCCCTGATACAGATCTGATGGAAGCTCAAAAGACCGGCAGTCACCCGGTAACTGTCATGTATGAAGCCATCCGAAGTAACACCCCCGTAGACCCCCAACAGCTTGAGCTTGGCAGCAATGAGTTGCGCCAATTGGAGAAGAGGAGACATTCTATGCAACTCCGCCCGGATGGTGTGCTGGAGATACACCATGCCGGCCAAACCCGGTCTCACTGGTGCGCCGTGTGCCCCCCCCAGTCTACGAGGTAAAGTCGTATGGGAGACCCACGTCATGGCCCACCAAGGTATTCAACAAACACTCAAGAGGTTGAATCTCATCTGGTACTGGCTGGGTATGACAGCCGATGTACAGCAAGCGGTCAACAGCTGCAAGACGTGCCAGCGTGCTAAGCATGGGGGTACCAAACCCAACCCCGCACGACAACGCATGTACACCGGCCGGCCTTGGCAAAAACTAGCGGTAGATCTAGTTGGTCCCCCTTCCTGAGACCCAGCGTGGTACCAAATAGATTTTGGTCTTGACGGATCATTTTACCCGCTGGCAGGACACCCTCCCCCTCCCAGACGCTACAGCCAGTAGTGGCCACCGCCCTAGACAAGCGTGTATTTAGCTATTTCGGTTTACCCGAGCAAATGCATATCGATAACGGTGCCCAATTTGAGTCTAGCCTGATGAGAGAACTGTGCACCATTTGGAGGGTGGCCAAGACCCATACTACACCATACCACCCTCAGGCCAATGGAGTTGTGGAGCAGAATAATAGGGTTCTCGGAGACGCCTTACGATCTCTCCTCCTAAAGAGACACCCTGAGGAATGGGATTTGGTCCTTCCCAAAATCATGAGAGCTTTTCGTGCTACCCCCCTCAACAACTGGTGAAACACCCAACTCCCTTATGATGGGTAGAGAGTTGCGTCTCCATGATCAGCTGACCCACCACTCCCCTCTGCTAGAGTGCGTACCAGTTCACGTATACGCCCGAGCCCAGCAAGAGAGACTAGAAGATGTCCACGAGGCACTGAGAATGGAACAGAAGCAGACTACCAAGAGGAGCCGCTGTTATTCCGGCCAGGAGATGAGGTCTGGCTAGAGAACAAGAGGCGAAGAAAAGGAGAGAACCCCAAGCTCCAACCTAAGTTTGTTGGGCCCTATATCATCAAAGAGGCCTACAGCAACCATACCTACCTAATTGACCGACATGGCCAACGTTCGGTGCAAAATGATAGCCCCCTCAAAACATACAAAGCTTGCCTTGAGCCCTACTGCCAAGCTCCAGCAGCCATGGAGCCAGCTCGCCGTCCCAACATGCGTGGCGCTGCCCCGCAGGAGAAAAAGCCTCCCTCCCCTTCAAGACATTCCCCTACCCCTCCTAGAGCTCCCGATCCCACCACGCTTTCTCCCAGCATTGCCATCCCCCCACTTCCCCTATTAGAAAAAAAGCACACCGCCTCGCCTACAGAAACCCTTACAAGAGACCCCACTCAACACCTCCAGCGAATTTCATGCAAATCGGCCAAGAACCCGAATGTGGGAGTTGCCCCACCCAACAATCACCCTACCCCCTGTCATAGCCCCTGCACCTACTGGCCGCCCTAGGCGTAACGTGGGACCACCTCAATGCTATGGAGAACCCTGGTGCCATCAAGTAGCTAGTGAGCATGAGCAATTGTTTGAACAACAATATCAGGAGAAGATGAGACTGATAGTCGAATTAACGGCCTTCACCACTAAGACTGAGGACCCCACACCCCCGTGCCTCAACTTAAAAGAATTGCCAAGACCTGCTCTACCTACTCCAAACAGCTAAACACCCACTCTCAAACCCCCGTGGCTACAGAGCCCCCCTGAAACACCCCTCCTTGCCCCACTGCCATGAGTAAAGCCTCCCAAGAAGTAGAACGGGATGATGTGGAGTCAGACAGTCAAGAAAGTGCAGCTCCTCTGCAACCTAAATCCACTACAGAGCAATCCGCTTACTTGCTGCAGCTGCTGATTAACCACCTACAGACAATGACGACTCACAACGACAAACTTTCCTTACAACTAGAGCCAGAGGATAATGATTTACTCAAGCGGCCCCAAGCTGCAGTACTCCATCTCCCAACTTGTACAGAGAATGGAATTACTTCCTGTGAGGAATGAGGGCTCAAGACTATGAATAGGAAGGAATCAATGGTATAAGAGGATTGGTAAAAAGAGACAACCAAGGCTATGTTAGAGAAGATGATAAATGGTGGTGCAATAGTTACAAAGAGGAGTGGCCAAAGTACCGAAACAAAAATACTATTTGTTAAATTGTTTATACCTCATTGGTTGCATAATGTAGCGAAATTGTGATTGGTTTATGCATGTTATTGTATGTTATGATTGGCAGTTACTTACTTGGTCTTGATACATCCCAGGAGGAATGTTATAAAAGCTAGACCAAATTATATGGTGTGGCAGAGCAACTTTAGTTCTCAGTTAGGATTGGATACTTGTGTCTGTTCTTACTGGAATAAACCATATTATCTTAGAATACTTGTGAAACCTTTCTGGCCTGTTGGCTATTGTTAGGAGAAGGAGAGCAGCGGAAGATAAGGGGATTACGTAGTGATTACCTCAGTGGCAAGCTCTGCAATAGCTGGGAGCTGTGAGTCTGGGATAGCAGTACTAGAGTTCGAGGAGAACTCAGTTGGTAGAGCTTGTGGTTTAGCTCTTGTTGCTGGAGGAGTTATTGCGTTGGTTTTGCTGCTTAGCCACACTGCAGTTGAGTCCATGAAAGTAGTAAAGTCCTTCACAATATTGACAGGAAATTTGGGATTGCTTTGAGTAGAAATGCTAAAACGACTCCGAGCAAAGCTTCATGAAAGCTTATCAAGGTAGGAGGCGATTGCCCTTGTGGTGCTTTCAAAGGATTATTTGCTAAGTAACCATTTACGGTGTTCAGTTTTTCATCCGCACATTGCTAATGAAGTCCAAGGTTCTGTAATTTTTATTAGGAATTGCAGGAATTTAAAAACACTCAAAAACAATCATATAGAAAAACAATGAACAACATAGTTTTGTGCATTTCGTAACATGGTGTAAAAAAAGAAAAAGCAACATGGCGAGCGATTCAAATGCTGATCAGGACGTACAGAGGATGACATCTACTAACTTGAAACTAGTAAGTAGTAGTAGTAATGGAAGCGAGGAAGTCTACACCATGTTGGCTATAGATGGAATTAAAGTGCTGATGACAATTATTTGTAAAGTAACGCAAAAGTTTTATATAGAAGCATATAATGCTGATGGGGCTGAATTGTTTACCGCTGAGTCAGATAAATACTTTGGAAGTAGGACTAAAATAAATTGTTTAAAATCTTTTGCTGGATTGATCCACAGCTCTTCAACTTTTTTTTCTGGGTTGGTAACAATTGAGTCGGAAAAAACTACAAATAAATATTATGTGATTTTCCCGGGTACGCATGCTTTGGGACATGAAATAGAGGATTGTTATCGTTTCTATAGTTTTTCCCCCGGATACAACATATGGCTTGCCAAAGTTGGCCGAAATCAGCTTGAATCAAGTTTCTCCCTTATCTGTCCTAATCCTCTACTAACATTTAATGAAAAGAAACTACTAGTGGTGGCAGCTGTACAGATATGCTTCAGCGACTACTTCATGCAAAAATTACTAACTCCTGATGCAGTCATATCTATTCCAATTGCTCTTTGTTTGAATTGTGAACACAATAAATCATTATCTTACTTTTCCCGTGAACTGAACACTTCCGGTGATACTCCATTTCCAGACTGTTTCATTCTCAGAGTTGCTGGAACAAATCGCACCCTGAGGAAGCAATACTATGATGCAATAGAAGTAAACTCTAAACGCAGGGCTTTTACTGTCGAATGCTCTTTGGACGAATATTATGAATCAGATGGAAAAGCAAGCATTACGGACATAACTGGAAAAAAGATATATGGAATAAAGTATATAAATGGTGAAGATAACTACCCTATGGCGGTTTATGCGCAACAAAAATACCTGGTTGGATCTTACTCAAGAAAGTCGAAAAGTTTTTATGACGGAGAGAGTGAACTTCTTTTTACAGTTGAATAGAAAAAGATATCTCCCTCCTACAGCAAGCGCTGGGGAGCAAGCACACAGTATTTTATAGAACCTGACATAGCCTTAGTCACCAGACATCATTGCGCTGTGGGGGTTTGCTTTAAGAATGACAAAGTGGACGAACTAGCAAGGATTTTGGTTATAGCTTTTGCTCTGAAAACAAATTTGAAAAGTTATACATTTGATATGCTGGACATACCTGATATAGAATATATCTATAATGAAACAGAAGTTTGTGCAATTTGCAAGTTTTAAAATTGGTATTTTATTCAGGTAACTATTTCATCCGCAATATAAATAAAGTTCAAAGAAAAACTTTTCAATCTATTTATGTACCTACTATTATTTCCTCAGCTTGGATTAACTAGGATGGCCAGAAGAAGATATTTTGATATTTCCAGTACGAGCTCCAGCTATTTCAACTGTGTACTAGGTAGTAGGTTGCACTACCAAGTGAAGAAAGATTTACTATTATAACTAATCATAAATATTTGCTTCTTTTGCTGCTAGAAGACTTTTTAAACAACTCAACCTACACTTGACCTCCATTTGCGTTAAAAACAACCTACCAACCAAGTACCAGATGCAACCGGGTAACCAACCAATTGATAACAAAGTGAATAAACAAGTATGTAAAAGCTTAATGGTCTAACGATACAAAATACTAGTAAAATTTTTCCATTAGCAACATAAACTAACAACTGAATATAATAAGCATGGCACTACTATCTACAATTTCAGGTATCGTTGAAATACTGAGAACATCATGCACATCATGCAGGGGAGAATCGCTTCAAGCAGGTTCTGAAGCGTCATCTACTCAACATGATGTAAAGACGACTGTTGATTGCCAAAGTACCGGGCCTGGGGCCTCGACTAGCTGCAGTGCTGTTGCGCCTTGGGCCCCAACATTTCCTCTGCTGCCTACCTTTTTCCATTATTATACTTTTAGTGTTGAAATAAGACAAACAAACAAACAAACAAACAAACATCTTTGAGTTAGCCTTCAGACTCCAACGTACTCATGGTCGAACTTAAAATGAACTAATGGAGATGATACAATAACTGGTCAGGCAATAACAATTCTCAGCCCATCATCATATAGTTGGTCATTTCACCGGCGTAAAATGAAGGGCGGCCCGGAATGCCCTTATCAGATGGGGAAAGAGAAGATTCCAGTCCCCTGGACTACATCTCAGTAATAGAGACCAGAGGGAGTCGCTCAGCACATGGTTGTTCAGTATTGCAATCTCCCTAACCTGGGGACGGTGGGGGATAATTTGGGTCTTCTCTGTTCCACCAGAGTGTAGAGAGCTCCTTCTTGAGATGGAATATTAACTCAGCCCACTGGTTGGCATGAATCTGTTCTCGAATACATAGATAACTAATAGCCCATAGAACTAATGCACTAGCCACTACAATCGCGATAGGTTAGGAGGTTCCAAAACATCTTCCTACTTACTGAAGTGATCAGTCATCAACCAACTTCCAGGCATTGCCACAGATTGTCTTAGGGAATGAGCCTACTTCATCTCTGGCCAATGACGTTCAGAGTGCATGCACTGACGCCAAGGGGTAAATTTATTTCCCCAGTTTTAGCCCTCTGGGAAACCTGGCAGTTCTGAACTGTTTTCTGAAATCATTGGTCACGCCAATACCAATTGATTTGTTGTCTTCAAAGATTATGTTTTATCCCGGAGTAGCCGAGAGTGTGGGTCTGCTATATTAGACTTCTTTGCAGGTATGGGGTGCATAATGCGCAGCAACTGATCTTTCTGTTAGGGAAAACCTGGATCTCTAGCACTCCACCTCCTAATCTCATGGCCCCCAAGCACTGCGCAAGCTTTTTAACTCTCAGTTACCAGATCAGTTGCGAAGGATCTATCCTCAATTTTGACACCTGTTGACACATGAATGGTTCTTGATCCGTTTTTATCCTCTGTTTCCTGGCATATGACTTACTCTCTCCCAGGCCTCACAAACTGGTTCTCTGTTTCCCTGAATAAAATTGACTAGTTTTCAGTGACTTCGCTGTTTCCCTGGATAAAATTGACTAGTTTTCAGTGACAAGTAATTACTTGGTGAGTTATTAGTTAGCAAACTATGAAGTGACAATTGACAAATTTGTGAAATAAAAATTTTGCATTTTTCGCTAAAAAGTACCAATTTACCAACATATAAGTCTCGAGTTTACGGGTTCAAACTTTTGGGGTTATTATGAGTTTAAAACTTACATCGTACTCCATTTGTGCTATCAGCACGCTCAACATCTTTTCCCGTTTCCATTCCAATTTGATCAACTGAGTCAGCTGCAATCGAGTTCAATCCTCCATGCTTAAGTATTACCAATTTATTTTCTATTTCACCATCAGGTGTCTTTCAAATAATGTATTATCTGAAAGAATTCAATAAAGATTACATGCACAAGTTACAGGCTCACAATGAACCATTTCCAAGACTTTAAAGGCTACAAACGGTTAGTTTACAAGTTCTAACGTTACAATTGACTGATTTTGATAAATGAGTGATTAGTCTCTGAGTTATTAGTTGGCAAACTATGAAGTGACGCATTAAAAAAGAAGTAAAGAGGAGAATAGTGAAGTATTAAAATAATCATAGTATAATGCCGATAATAATTAAAACAATAAGAAAAATAATCTAGCACCACCTACAGATAAGTACAATTTGTAATACGTAATAAATAAATTTTAGTTGCTTCTCCATCAAAAGTGTATT
The DNA here is from genome assembly GCA_945261195.1 of Cryptosula pallasiana. Lineage (NCBI taxonomy): Eukaryota > Metazoa > Bryozoa > Gymnolaemata > Cheilostomatida > Cryptosulidae > Cryptosula > Cryptosula pallasiana. Next base: position 38,947,733 of record OX183132.1, on the reverse strand, counting down.
TTTCAAAGTCAAACGATTGACATTGAGAGCAAACTTATTAGAACCTATGTTATCTTATTTCTCGAACACATAAGTACAATTAATAATAAATAAGTATAGTCTATTTGTCTCCCGACAAAAGCATATTTGTGAAAACCAAAGACTTAGCTGTTCTGGCAACAAACTTGTAGGAGCTGTTTTCTCCAGCACAATCCCATTATGTCTAAATAATAATAAATTAATAAATAAAAATATAACCTAGTTGCTTTTTGATAAATACTCTGTCTTTATTCAGGCCACAAACTTTGCAGCCAAACAATGGCGCACAAAACTTGCTCATATTTTTTAACATTAGTAGCAGTTAGTCTGGCATAGAGAGCCTTTTCCCCCAAAGCGACTAGTTGAGTTCCTCAACCAGAGTAAAATAATTATTTATTAGTTCTTACCTTATTGCTGAGAGTCGTAGTAGTTGCAGTAGATGTTGCTCCTTAAAATCCTGTTGCTGGAGTGAATACTTTCTGTCTGAAAACAGTGACTCTTACATAGCTAAAGTTGCACAGACTTTCCTGGCCTGACTGGCACAAAAAATTCTCTTTGCTCGAAAAACAAGACTAACTTATATTGGGATTTTTGCGTGACAAAATATTTTTATTCGCAGAAAATTAGACTATATTATATAGCGGTTTTCGTGAGGAAAAAACTTTTTTATTTGTGCAAAAATTAGAGCATATTATGTAGGCAAAAAAGAAGTTGCTTCTGTGTAAAAATTCCTGTATAGTATAGTCTTATTTTTGTGCGATGAAAAGTTCTTAATGCCAGTTGGAACAAAATTTTTTTTTATTGAGTTGTCTTCTCTTACGGCAGTTACATGTTGCACTAGGTCATAAATGAAACCTAAAATAATAACAACAATGAGTGATTTTCATTACTGTTGCAATAAATAATTATTTCTCCTAAAAAATGCGAAAAAACTAAAAAATTACTTTTGCATCGATCTTATTTTGATACTAGGACAAACATATATTCGACGTTTAATTATCATAGCCAGTATAGCCTTGACTCAACAATCCTTGCCTGCTTGCACCATGAAGACTCGCTGTTTTTTCCTTATATCCAAAATTGGGAATATTGAACGTCATAAAACGACTCAGTTTTTAATTTCGAAGCGTAAATACAGGTAAGGCGACTCATTATTTTTAATCCAGCATAGTTTTTTACAACAACATTGGCGCTAGCTTTTTCATGAAGCCACATTAGGAAGAAATGCTAGTTTGAATTTGCCAACAGAAGAAATTTTTTTCTATTCATCACAATCAAGCTTTCACATTCTCTTTGCCGAAAGCGCCTAGTTTTTGCTTAATAAATGCACATTTAGTAGCGGGCATGGCTCTTGGTAAAGTACAGCCAATCAGCTCTCTTAACTGTGTGCTTTTTAATGTTGTACCATCTATAGCTATAGCAAAATAACTGTCTTGATATTTTTTTGTAGATCTTTGATGCTATTGGAACATGTAAATCAGTTTCCAAAATGAGGTTATCTTTGTACCATAAATAATTCGGTGGGAGTGAAATTGTACTGAAACATCCCACTCATGGCCGCTGCTCTTCATTAAAATAGCCTTTAACATGTACAAAACGCTAAAGACTTGCTTCATGGTTACGGTGCAAACCCTTTTGTAGTAGCTGTTACTTAGTGAGGTTATATTACAAGCACCCACTTGATAACTATAATCAACAATTAGAATTTTTATCCTAAAATCAGTGGATAGACTCGCTTTTTTGTAAATATAATTCAGCAATAACTTTTAACCCTGTTCACCTTAAACGATAAGCATTGTGGAATGTGTTTTTTTGTGGACAAAACCTCCAAATTGATTTCTGCTTGCAATGTTTGCTAGCCACTTTTTTAAACAGGTTCTGAACTCAGTCATAATACCTCTTTTCCAACACATCTGTATACTTTTCACAGCTCCTGGTAAGTTAAAGCTGTTGACTCCAAGATGGTGCGGAATCCAGATTGTGGCAAAGTCAGTCAGTTTAATTAGAACTAGACCTACAAGAGAGTCTGCTTGTAGAATAAACGGAGGGAAAGATTAGAAATTATACAGTTGATTGTCTGCAGATGTTAAAAGCAAATGATCATTTATGCTAGAAATGAACAGCTATAAGATAAAATTTTCAAGTAAGCAAAGTGGAAGAGGTCAACAAGGGGTTCATGTGGTACCATTGGATGGCTGAAGCCGTTATCATTGATAGATAAGAGTGAATGTAGTGGCTGTGTCAGCGATTATAGAATGTATAAGATTGAGCAGAAAGGATTGTTGCTTGGAAACTACCTTTCCCACACTAGGTGTTAGCTAACAGAGTAAATGTTAACCAATGGTAAGGTTTGGTGATTTTACAACCACGTAAAAGTAAAACACTTAGGCTATGTTTTCCTTTTATGGTTTGAGTCATAAAATCAGTTGTTGTGAACAGAGGAGTGAATGTTCTATGATGGCATTTTACCATTATGGTCATGCATTAAATAACCTAAATACTCACTGTCACCAGGAGTTCATTAAAGTCTATCAGCTCATAAAAAACGTCCCTAGAAAAGCTTTTGAGGCTTTTGGAACATCGGTTTCGAATGTTAGGAGAATGGGAGCGTGGGATTCTGATCAAGAGTTGCTCGCCACTACCAGCAAATTGGTAGGAAACGCTGCCAATGGAAAAACAATCACTGACAAGGAAAAACACAGAAAGGTCAAGTAAATAACGGTGTCAGAGAAGCTTCATTCCGCATCAGAAGATGCAAATTTGTTTCTATGCAGGAGATATTGCAGGATTTTTACTAAATAATAAACTCAAAAAAAATGGCACGCTTTAAAACCTAATTAAAGTCCATACAAAAACTATCGTTCTTAGAGTTTATCCTATTAATCATTATGATATTCGTTTCAGCTGAGTATGAATGTTCCGGTGCACTTGGGTTTCTCCGTACTACAATACGCCAAGCTGAGAAGGTTGTAGTTTTACTAAGACTTTATGGACAAGCAAGTAGCTCATAGTTTTCCTATATCCACCCAACAGTTAACTTAAACAGTAATCATGATGGTAAATAACACAATCACTAATTTTTTTTGATTATAGATACATCGATAGACATGATTTCCAGTACGTAGAAATGGCGTACATGGCTTTGAGCGGATCGTTAGAAACATTGGTGAAAACGGACATGAAAAGAGAGTTTTATGCCGATTATGCCAATTGGTTTCCACTTCCATACTGCTATATACACAAGGATGAGTTTTTGAGAGTTAAAACAACTGGTGCAGAATGGATTGTACGTGATTGATGTGACAAATTGTTGAAACATGGAAAAAATAACTCCTGGGCTGTTCAAAGATGAATTTACAAGAGATGGAATCGTTGCACTCAACTGTAAATCTACTGCTGGGGTAAAAAATGAAGCAAGTTTAACTCCAAATGTTTAAACAAGCGAAATAATGATTAAAATTAACAGAGTTATCTGAATGTGTTGAAGACAAGAAAGTCATTTAAATGAAACAATTATGATTTCATAATGGATGATGGAAAGATGTTAACTTACAGCCAAATAAAATGAGGGCTCACACATTATTACACTAAAAGACGAACATCTTCGGATGGAATGTTAACAGAACCTACTAGCGCTTTGTAAATATGGAATCAACTCTCTATCTCAAAATTATTTTTTACGTTATTTACTGTATACATATTTTAGCTCATAATGATAATCGTTAGTCAAAGTAATGCTTATATAATCAAAATGGATATTAATGAACATATTACGAATAAATAAACATGATTTTGGTAATAGACATATATGGATATGTAGATGTACATGAATGGAGATGGATATGTACATGTACATGTATATGGGCTAGTGCATAAATGGACAGGGATGTGTACATGGATGTGGACATGAGCCTGAACATGCACATCTACATAAATGGTCATGGTCATGGACAAGTACATGAACACGGACATGTACACATGCGCAAATGCATGGATATGAGCATAAATGGACTGAGATAGATATGTACATGGATATGTACATGTACATAAACCTTTTTATATCAATTCCAAATATGTCACCAAAACTTGAAATATGTAGCAATTATTATAAAAATATCAACTATTATATTATACTACAAATAAATTCAACAAAACTTGCAACTGAGCAATACAGATGCATAAAAACGACATGTTAACAAGGGTCGTAAGTCGGACGTTAGCTCCAGAGGGTAATTCTAAATTGAATCACCAAACAACATAGGTGATCTGATCTGCTCATCTTATACTAAAACATTTAGGAAAGCAAAAAGTTCATGTACCCAAAGTAGAAGAAGAGATAAGAAAAAAATGAGAAGAGCAACAATAGCTCAGCTGTCCTCATTCATTTACACTAATAAGCCATACAATAAATACTGATGTCAAGTGAACATCTTGGATCGCACACCCAATCAAAACCCAGGGAATGGTTTCTGTTAGAAGTCCGTCTAAACTAGCTCTACCACCAATAAGTAACAGTTTTATGACAAGCCTAGGCCCTTGTTTCAATTACGCGGTCAGTAATTCCGACTGCCGTTGGCTAAAAAATATTACTGCAGATGACCATTGTATATTAGACCGAAGCATCACTGATCGCACAGAATATGCTTGCTATATCGCTTGATCAAGTCGTTACACTAATGCAAGAGCATTGAAACCACTAAGATTTTCCTAAAAACAGCCACTCTGAAACTTGATTTAATTATTGTAATAACTTTCAAATAGCTGACTTTGAAAACTATTTATTTATTAGTTTAACAAAGTGAATCATTTTCAAACAATATTTATTGCTGCTATAAGTGTTATTGTTGTTCTTTTCCGATTGTTTGATTGATGAGTTCTAATACTAATGCAAGCTAAACAAGATAAGTCTTGAAAAAATGGCCGTAATAAAACTGGTTTAGGTTGTCATGGCCGTTTAAAATTATCATATTTGTTTCATTTTTATTTTTTAACCATATTCAATATCAGTATTCGCGACCTGTTCATCGAACAAAATACAAACAATAATAGGTGTTCGTAATTCAATATGTCGCGTATGCAACCAAACATTAGTTCAGAACAACGTAGCATTCAACGAAATGTTATAGTTTACCAAAAAAATCATAAAGAAGATGACTCCCAATTTTCAAAATAATCACGAAAATAATAAAATTTGAACTGCTACAAACTGGAATAGTTTGTCAAGCTGCCCTTCAATTTAGTAAATTTTGAACGCTTGCAATTATTTTGAATTACTTTTCAAGGTTACAAGACCGGTCTATGAAAATAAAAAAATTAACTTGCTCGTCATTATTTATTTAGCGTTCAGTTTCATCCGCGACCTACGAACAATATAAATAAATACTTGCTGATTATTTTTTTAATTCAATGAGCTACTTTTTGTTGACCCACGAGTTCCGAACAAAATGATTATTTATTGATTAAATTTATTGCCGATCTGATTATTTTTATTGCAATTTGTTCGGCGAACAGAGGTCTCGAATACTCTCATTATTTACTCGACATTATTTGTCAATATCTCGCACAATTGTTTTATCATAATTTATATGAGACTATTATTACACACAAGTAAATGCTAAGAACTTTTCTATAACCACGAGTGTGTGGTTATAGGATCGGACCTAAACTAGTCATAAAGCAGTCGTTAGATTTTGTAATTGGAACGATCCTAAATGCTTACGACCAATTAGGTCTAAATTAACAACCAAAACGGCCTTAGGACGCTTTTATGATGCTAATTGAAACCATCCCGGTGTCTTGAACTGCTCGTACTAAACTACATTCAAGTTTAGAGTTGTGTACTCTTGGTGAGGCAATAACTTCCTTTCACTCATTTGGTCTAGGAAGTCAGAGCAGCCCCTTGGGATGTACTCTTACCAGTGCAGACCAGACCATATTAGCTATGCTCTACCGACTAAGCAGTCAATCATTGGACGCTGGTGTTTCTAGCTAGTAGTTGATTTACCAGTCAGCTGTTTCTACACAAATCGGTTAGAATTGTATAAGTCTTACACTACTGAAAGTGGTATCAAGTTAAAGACTATCTGTTGCTTATTCTGTTGATACTTAGTTTGTTACCATAGCTATTATTTCCGAATTTTAAAACTTTTTTTAAAATTTAAAAAACATATTACATTCCTGTCTAACCGCAAGCCAAAAAAATTCTCAACTACGCGTAAATTATTGTCAAAATATACGAGCCAGTGCAGCTCAATTTTTCAATTTGAACTTCATCGAACAAGCTCGGTGCCAACTTGTAGAGCTAGACATGTTTATCTCTATGGCATAAAAATTACTAGTATAAATGACTTTTTAAATGCCTAAATTTACATTTTAATAGTAAAAATAATTTAATAGAAAAACAATTGTAGTTTGTTTTTTTGCGAATCTATCGGAAATGATAGCCTAAAAATCTTCAGTTTTATTTGACCAAAAAATTGGGTACTATGTGATGACACTCGCGATTACGGAATTATGCTTTTTAGCTACATTGTCGCGTATTTATAAACCGCTCACAAATTATTTCTAAGCTTTTTGAAATAAATTCTAATTAATTAGAAATACTGAACTGAATCAACAAAACAATATGTCAGTGAGTAGGTAAGACATCGGTGTTTCATTTTTAATTGTCAAAAATTATTAAAATGTTCGGGGGAATTCCCATAGGTGCGTCAAAGTTGTGTTATCTTTATTAGTTATTAGTGGGTAAAGCACATTTCAGAAGTCTATTGACAGGCAATCAGATTCGAAATTGTATTGGCTGTTTGAAGAACAAATCTCTTTCTGATTGGTGGATTAATTGCAAAGTTATTACCAAAACTGTAATTGGACACTTTGAAGTCTGCGTGAAAGAAAAATTCATATATGAATCCTTTTACCGCATCACGTGATAATTATCGGTTTAGCTGTACTACCTAAATAATACTTAATTATTTTTAATAAGTGTTAAACATTTACAAGCAAAGCTTTGCAACAAAATTACTGATATAGTAGATGATGCAAGTTGTAAGACCTGCAAAAGGACTATTTGCTGCATAGGCCTTCAGGTCGCTCAGTTTTTCATATGCACCCTGCTAATACAATGCAAGGTTCAGTAATTTTTTAGATGTTAAAGGAATGTAAAGACAACCAGAAACAATCATAAACAACAATGGACAACATAGCTATGAATACTTCATAACATTCAATTTGAAAGTGTAAGACAGAAATAAGAAACATGGCAAACAATTCAAAGGCTGATCAGGACATAAAAAACATGAAATTCGCTAACTTGAAACTAGTCAGTAGTCGTAAAGGAAGCGAGGAAGTCTACACCATGTTGGCTATAGAGGGCGATACGCTGCTGACGATTGTTTGCAAAGTAACCAAAAAGTTTCACATAAAAGCATATAATGCAGATGGTGATGAAGTGTTTACCGCCGAGTCAGACAAATATTTCGGATGTATGACTGAAATTAAGTGCGCCAATTCTCTTATTGGAGTGATACTCACCTCTCAAACATTCTTCGCTGGGATGGTGACACTTCAAGTACAACAACCTCTCAGTAAAATGTATGCTGTTGTACACAAATCTACTATTTTGGGAGTTGATAATACAGAGGTGTTTTACCGTTTTTTTAGTCGTCACGCAGGAAACTATGAAATGGTTGCAGCAGTTAGCCGAACTGATCCTGAAACGAATTTTTCAGTTCTCTGTCCTGATCTTCGACTAACATTCGTTGAAAAAAAAATATTGATGGTAGCAGCTGCACAGATATGTTTTGGCGACTACATCATACAAAAATTGTTAACCCCTGAAGCAATCATATCTATTCCGACTGCTCATTGCTTGAATTGTGAGAACAATAATGCTCTATCGTACTTTTCACGTCAACTGAACACTTCTGGTGATACTCCGTTTCCAAACTGTTTTATTCTTAAAATTGTTGGAACAAATTGTGACTTGAATAAACAATACTGTGAAGGAATAGATATAAACTCTAAACAAAGAGCATTTACTGTCGAATGCTCTTTGGATGACAATTTTGAACCTGATGGAAAAGCAAGTATTATGGAATTAACTGGAAAAAAGCTCTATGGAATGATGAACATGAAGGGTGAACTCAAAAACCCTTTGGAAGTTTATTCGAAGCAAAAAAAATTGATTGGATCTTATGCAGAAAGCACAAAAAGTTTTTATGATGGAGCAAGAAAAATTCTTTTTACAGTTGAAGAGAAAGAGATATCTCCAGCATACAGTGAACGCTGGGGAGAAAGTACACAGTATTATATAGAACCTGACATAGCCTTAGTCACCAGACACCATTGCGCTGTGGGGGTTTGCTTTAAGAATGACAAAGTAGACGAACTAGCAAGGATATTGGTTACAGCTTTTGCTTTGAGAGCAAGCCTTTATTACTATACATTCAATGTGCGGGAAATACCGAATATGAAATATGTATACAATGACTCGGATATTTGTGAAAATTGCAAGCTGAAAAATTAATGCTTAATTCTAATAACTACTTTCTTTGTAATATAAATAAAGTCCAAAGAAAGACTTTTTACCAATCTTTGGGTAGCTTATATTATTTCCATAGCTTGGACAAACTAGGATGGTCAGAAGAGGGAATAGATAAAAAAGATAAAAAAATAAAAGACTAGCTAAAAAGTTTGGCCGTAACGATGTCCATGAGTTTTAAAGTAACTTGCATTGACACAGAGATAAAATTTTAATCAAATAACCTTGAAAAGTGCAACATCGTAGATTTACTGCTTTGTTAGAAACTACTGGAAAAATATTGCTAACAACACAGCGGTTTCTAAATACAGGAACTGCGATAATTAGCCACAATTACTGTTGCAGTGCATTCTATTATCCACCAGTGTTGAGTAACACTGGAATGACTCCCCCAGTCTTCTAGTTCTTACCAATTTAACAATTATCTACGCTGTGCTTGGATAACTTCAAATACTTCTCTAGAGTTCAAAACTCCGTAATAATACATGATATAATAATAAATAACTGTTACTTTACAAAATGTTAAGTAAAAACTCTTATCTAACAAACTCTGACATAAAAAGAGCATTTATAGGTTTGCTGACGAATAAACAACCGTTCAATCTTCCAGTTATTATACTTTACTATCAGTTAAATATCCCAAAGTACACAACTATTACAACAAGTATAGCGCTACTAGAAACACCTCAGTTGGCAGAAAATAGCCATGCTGGCCCTGCAGTCAAGCCTTGCGGTCAACACTGCCAGCCCTGTGGTCACATTACTGTCCTGCAGTCATCTATATTGGGCCAGCAACAACACGGCTGCTATAGTCTGAGGACCCAAAGTACACAACTATTACAACAAGTATAACACTACTAGAAACACCTTAGGAGGCAGAAAATAATCCTGCTGGCCCTACAGTCAAGCCTTGTGGTCAACACTGCCAGTCCTGTGGTCACGTTATTGTCCTGCAGTTATCTATATTGGGCCAGCAACAGCTTGGCTGCTATAGTCTGAGGACCCAAAGTAGCGTTAAGTGTTACAGAAGCATGGATCCATAAGTTAACTGCAGACAAATGTACCAAAAAGTTGGACCGCAACCTAACTAAGCTCTAGAAACCCAAAACAGGATGTAGATGATGCAATACGTTACATGACTATGCATAAGTGCTACGAGACTTTGCTTGCTACTTCTGGGTGCCTAGTCTGTTTAATCGTGACCCTTGCATGTGTTAGCTTACTATTTATAGTCTGTTTGTTCATGCGTGTATTTATGCTCCACTTGTATGTCATTGGTCTCTTGCGTAATTAGGACATCTGGTTCTTGCGTCTCTACCGATGGAAGACAGAGCTTATTCCTGCGAGCATTGATTATATCAGGGTACTACTTAAGCACTTGGTTAGTCAGGGAGGTATGATTTCACTGTAGTTGTTTACGTGAACGTTGGAAATTAAAAAATGTATAATATGTTGAATCACATAGTATTGTAGTAGATTTTGGGGGCTGTAAACCCACTAACTGAGGTTGGTAGCTTGCTGCCACCAGTTGTTATTTTCACCTGCTACAACAGCAGGGTCGGTAGTATACCGAAGAGAAATTAGATAGAGTATCCTATCTCTACAACCAGTAAGGAGCCCTTGGCTCAGACGCATAACTCAGTGCTTTTGAGTAAGTATGCATTTATTCCTCCTGAATAAAACGAGTTAGTAAAAGGCACAATACAACTGAACATAAAAGGCACAAGCTCTGCCTTTTATAGGCATTTCACAGGAAGTAATCATTGAACATAACCAATCACAAGAGAATAGGGCATAATAAACGAATAGAAAGTCTTATATTAATAGGTGGCAAATCAAGTGGCTAGAGTAGGTATGGTGCCAGCAAAGGTAGGTGGAGTTATTAGGTAAGTGTCCAATCACAGTCCTAGGCACTTCCTGTCCTGGGTGTCCTGCCTCTGCAGCCTTCATTCTTGTCTCTCCATCTAAGTTAGGGGTGGTTGTATCACAGATACGCCTTCCTGACTCCTCCAAAATACTTTGTAGTTCTCAGCCTATGCTGAGTCATTTCCTGCCGGCCCGGCAAGGTCGGTAATGAGTCATACAGGGTCGGCATTGCCCTATACAGGGTCGGCATTGCCCTATACAGGGTCGGTACTAGTTTAGACGCAGGGTCGGTCTACCCTGCATGGTTGATTGTGACCGTTCTCACTATCTAGCGGTTAGTATAAGGTGCTAGAGTTTGTAACAGCAGTGTGCGCATAAGTGTATGACATTGAAATCCACAACAGTATTGAGCCAGAGCCGTTGGCTCAGCATAGTTATATCATTGAGCGATACTCCTTCATAGCATTGTCGATTAAATTGGCTGCATAAGAGAGGGCAAATTTGGCAGGAAGGTCAAAGGTCACAATAAAATTATTGACTAGTGATAGTGCAATTTAGCGGTTTTTGTCGGTTGGTCCGAAAATCCACCACAATACTGTTGACAAGTTCTTAGTTTATAGCACTTCGCCTTTTTGCTCTAATGCTTGGCTTAATAAATTGAGAGTTGTGTCCTTTGTGGTTACTTTTACCTCGCTTCACTCGTTAGGTCTTAGAAGTCAGTGATACCGTTTTGTATGTACTCCTATACTCCAGTTGGCCACCATTCATTCTATATTGGTCCTGATGTTGATTATTAACAGCTGATTGTCATAACCAATGCTCATCTAGATGTCAATGGTCAGAATTTCTATGTGGTAGTTACTTTTGTCAACCCTTTATGATACTGCTGGGATTATCAGACTTTCTCTGTTTAGAAATGGTAAAAAAATTGCTAGCAAGACTTGATGAAAATTTGCTGAAATAGGAAACAATGACACTTGTGGGACCTTCAAAGAATTATTTGACCTTTATGGTGTTTAATCTTTCAAATGCACATAGCTAACACACTAGGTAGTCTCAGTGCTTTTTAATAAGTATTGCAGGAATTTGAAAACAATCCAAAACAATTATATAGATAAACAAACAATGAATGATAAAGGTTTGCACATTCCGTAACATTAAACTTGGAAATGTAAGAAGAAATAAGCAATATGGCAACCTATTCAAATGCTGATCAGCACATACAGAGGATGACATCTACTAACTTGAAACTAGTAAGTAGTAGTAGTAATGGAAGCGAGGAAGTCTACACCATGTTGGCTATAGATGGAATTAAAGTACTGATGACAATTATTTGTAAAGTAATGCAAAAGTTTTATATAGAAGCATATAATGCTGATGGGGCTGAATTGTTTACTGCTGAGTCAGAGAAACATTTCGGAAGTAGGACTGAAATAAATTATTTAAAATCTTGCATTGGATTAATACACAGTTCGTCAACTAGCCTTTCTGGTATGGTAACACTTGAGGCGGAACCACCAGTTACTAATATTTATGCCATTGGACCTCACTCTATCGCTTTGGGAATTCATAACAAAGAGCATTGTCACCGCTTTTTTAAACATTCCACTGAAATCAGCGTAATGGTTGCAAGGGCTAGCCAAAGTGAGCTTAAATCTATTTTCTCCCTTATCTGTCCGAATCCTCTACTAACATTTAATGAAAAGAAACTACTAGTGGTAGCAGCTGTACAGATATGCTTCAGCGACTACTTCATGCAAAAATTACTAACTCCTGATGCAGTCATATCTATTCCAATTGCTCTTTGTTTGAATTGTGGAGACAGCAATGCACTCTCTTACTTTTCCCGTGAACTGAACATTTCTGGTGATAATCCATTTCCAGACTGTTTCGTTCTCAGAGTGGCTGGAACAAATCGTACCTTGAGGAAGCAATACTATGATGCAATAGAAGTAAAGTCTAAACGTAGAGCTTTTACTGCCGAATGCTCTTTGGACGAATATTATGAACCAGATGGAAAAGCAAGCATTACGGACATAACTGGGAAAAAGATATATGGAATAAAGTATATAAATGGTGAAGATCACTACCCTATGGCGGTTTACGAGCAACAAAAAAATCTGGTTGGATCTTATTCAAAAAACTCAAACAGTTTTTATGATGGAGAGAGTGAACTTCTTTTTACAGTTGAAGAAAAACAGATATCTCCAGCATACAGTGAACGCTGGGGAGAAAGTACACAGTATTTTATAGAACCTGACATAGCCTTAGTCACCAGACACCACTGCGCTGTGGGGGTTTGCTTTAAGAATGACAAGGTAGATGAACTAGCAAAGATCTTGGTAATAGCTTTTGCTCTGAGAGCAAATTTCAATACTTACACTTTTGGTATGCTGGACATACCAGATATCAAATATATCTATAATGAAACAAATGTTTGTGAAATTTGCAAGGTTTAAAGCAGGATATTCAATTTTGGTAAATATTTTAATTTTAAAATAAATCAAGTCCAATAAAAATCTGTTATCCTTGGGTACCAACTATTATTTCCATAACTTGGGTAAACTAGGATGGTTACAGGGAAAAGAGGTATGGAAGAACAAAAAATAAAAAAAACAATTGGCAAAGAAATAAAGTGAAAATGAATAAACCGTCCGATAGGTCAGTCACAAAATTCATAAGTCCTAAAATATCTAGCATCGACTCAGAGATAAAACACACTACCAACACATATTAGATGCACTGTTTTGTTAAAAACCAATATAGAATTTTTATTGTTCTGGCAAAACCAGAATCTTTGAAAAAATTATGAACAACAGTAATTGTCTCCCATTAACAAATGTTACAACTTAGGTTCCAATAAGTATCGACTGGTTTTGTGCTGCATTGAAATAACTCCTTCAGTCAACTGCTTCTCACAAGCTTACCGTTATCTATGCCATGCATGGAGGGGTCAACTCAAATAGTTCTCTAGTAGTCAAAACTATGTTACAGGATCAAAGCATAGACACCCAAAGCATAGTTACAATGAACAACTTATGTTGTGCAAGCTATGTGTGAACAGTGCTATTCCAACAAATTCTGGTGCAAACTGAGCAAACTTGATATTTATAGGCTCAGCAAACAGGAAACAACTTTTTAATTATCCAATCATTGTATAATTTAATCAGTTGAATATCCTAAATCACCAATCATGCAACGGATAAGAACGCAATCAAGATGTTTCTCAATAGGTGCACATGTAGTAGTTAGTGTGGCTCCTGGTAAGCACAGCCAATCAGCTCTCTTAAGAGTGGGTCTTGTAACATCAGCTGACCCTGTAGGGAGAGATACGTGAACCATTGCACAAGTATAAAACGTTTGTGCAATAGTTGTTGGGTTACAAACCAAACTGTTTCTAGTCAACGCTTTACATGAAATATCAATAAACTAAAATACTAGGGTAGCAAAATTAATTATAAAAATTTACGGAAGATTCATATTTCAATGATTCATTGGGGAATACAGAAACTACATTAATACTAATGTAGGAACAGATCTATATCAATAACACCTAATCCTAAAAGCTTGTTGAGTGTTTTGATTGGTTGGGGGTGTGTGAATGTAATGAATTATGAATAGGGTGTTGGGGAGGAGGGGGGGGAGGGATGAGGTTTATTAGAGCTCAGGAGATTAAATTCAAAGAAAATCTGGCTCAGTTTCGCAGTCTGTTGAAGCACGACTACTACCCACAGCTTGTAACCTTTTTAACCCACTCCTGCCTCATGAACTCTTTACTGCTTGATTTGTTTTGAGCATGACAGGAGCAGATCTCCATACGACAATATACCTGTCAACATATCATGTTAATGGACGGACTTGTCATATAATGAGTGTATATTGGTTTTGATGGGACCCCAACTGACAAACAAAAAGAGTAGAAGATAATGACAAAGAGTGCTTGGTAGTTCGCAGTTGTTGGTATTCATAGTAGTTATTAGTAGTAATATATGAGCAGATCTCCCTACCAAGTGTTTTTTTGTGGATCTGACCTTGGAGTTGAGACAATGGGTTACGGCGTTGGATGAATTCGCCGAGTTTATATTGTATTTTATTTGAGAGGTATTTGAGTGGCACTTGAGTGGCATTTAAGTGGCATTTGAGTTTTGATTATTTTTTTACTTAATTTGAACTTATATGGCATATAGATTTTGAATGTATGGCATTCAAGTTTTGATAACTTTTTTACATAACTCGAACTCATATGGTATCTTGAGAGAGAGGGGAGAGGAGAGAGGAGAGAGGAGAGAGGAGAGATGGGAGATGAGAGAGGAGAGAGAGAGAGGAGAGAGATTTTTTAGTTTTCTATACATTCATGTATATATGGTTAGTTATGTACATATTTATGGCTATATTTATATCTACATAGAGAGAGGAGATATATCTACATTGAACAAATATATTGATCAAAAATGAAAATTATATGATTATATACCTGATTACATAATAAGTAGGGAAAATCTTCCTATATAATATAGCTAGAGTCAGTAAATACTAAGTTATACAAAGCAATACAACTTGTAATGACATTCAATGCATTCATACATACATACATATGGTATCTTGAGAGAGAGAAAGAGAGAGAGGAGAGAGATCTTTTAGTTTTCTAGCAATTAATGTATATATGGTCAATTATGTACATATTTATGGGAATATTTATATCTACATAGAGAGAGAAGAGAGGAGACATATCTAAATTGAATAAATACATTGATTAAAAATGAATCATTATATGATTATATACATTTATTACATAATAAGTAAGGAAAATCTCCCCACATAATATAGCTAGAGTCAGTAGCATAAATTTTTTGCAAAAAGAAATCATTCTCTAAATGGTTAAATTTCATCTAATTGTACAAATTTACAAAAAAGGAGAATGTGATAAAATAGATATCATAATAGAGTGTAATAAGTTGAATATATAGAGTTAAAGTCTATAAAAACTTTTTAATTTGTAAAGTATTTGATGACTTTACAAGAAATATCATCACATTCAGGTTCAATGATGATGAGAAGATTTTCTTCAAGCTTAAGTTTACTATTTTCCGATATAGACAGAGAAAGTTTTGAAAAACCCTCCAAATCATTATAAATAAAAACTCTATAAATCGACGGTGTTGAATTTGTAATTGATACTGAATTGTTTTCGCATATGATGTATCTATCACACACACAATCAGTAGTAGTTTCGATTTCTTCAGAATTGTATATAGTAGAGTTTGTAGGGCTTGGTTGTTCCAAAATTAAATCGACTAAACCCAGAGCTTGTGGAAGAGATGGAATTGATGGTGATAAAGCTGGAACTACAGGCTTGTTTGTAGTGGTTGTCGTCGAGGTTGTTGTCGTCGTTGTCTGTGGAGTTGTGGTAATTGTTGTCGTTGTATGTGGAGTTGCAGTGGTTGTTGTTGGAGTTGTTCTTCGAGTCGTAGTTAGTAATCCTTCATCGTATAAACGAATGTAATTTAAAGCTTCATCGGTTTTGCAAACAAAGTAGTGTTGAGGCCACATATCATAAGTGTCACAGCTTCTATGTAGGTGAGCAGGTTCCATGAAACATGTGAGTCTAAGCATACGATATTTTAAGTTTTTTCTTAAAATACGAGTTACTGAATCAACCGCTTCCATATTAAGAATTCCCCGAAAACATCCAGATGCTCTATGAGATAAAGTGAATGGTTTAAACTCTGTTACAAGACAATAACCGCTTAGGATTGGGAATAACAGGAGATAGATGCAATATCTCATTTTTTTATTCAGAGAGAGAGACTTTTAACCTAGTTTATGCTTTCATCATCTAGAGTTAACTGTCTTGCATTTCGGTGGTCTTTGGTTAATATGCTTCAACTAAAGCTCTATATTTATAACCTTGGGATTGCATTTGTCTTTAGTATCTCCTTGACATGTGATACTGATGATAATCTTGTTTTGAACAGACTTCAAACTTTCAAAACTCGAAAATGACAAATTTACACCTTCAATACCATTGATGTTAGTGATGATAGTAGCTATTTTTGGCTCCTTGTTGGTCAAACGATTGCATTCCACACATGCAAAGTTGGTTGTCTCAAACTCTTCTGTTGGTGGACAAATCAAACGTGAGGTGTTGTATTCAAATACACATAATTCATCATTCCAAAATAGTTTTGTATTTTGAGTAAGACCTTCCGTATTATTTTTAACCCCTATTGCGCATTCCTCCTGATTCAGAGTGTATTTTGTTGGTGTATCACAAGGCACAGAATCTGTAGAAGTTATGTCCTTGTAGATCCAAGAAGCGCTTTGAGGGATGAAAAAACCACAATATAATAAGTCGGGAGGGTAGAGTCGCACACAGTTTTTTCCATTTTCATCTTTATATCGTATAGTCCTTTCGAAAGGTGAAAAAACCAAGACATCATTTTTATCCATAGCTCCGGCTATACATTCATCAATTTCATTGGTATAGAATACTCCACTAACATTGGGAAATGTTAGTGCCAGTAGCAAGATAAATACGCGGCTCATTTTTTAAAATGTTTTCGCTTTCAGTGTTGAAAGTTGAATACTTTCTTTCTTGATGTTTTTTCTATTTATACGTAAGAGGCTAGCGGCTTGTTCAGCTCTCTCAACCGATTTTGAAGATGTGAAACAATCTCATCAAAGTGGTTACCAAAATGTAAGTATGGTTCCAATCGAGATTGAGACAAAAGAACATGTGTTTCTGTCCAGCGAAATGAAGTCAAACCTCTTAAAATCGAAATATCTATCAAATCACCCAGTTCAGCATCTTTCAAACATTGCTTTATATCAATCAGTTCGATCGCTCTTTTGAGATCTTCAAAATCTATCAACTTGGCTTGCGGACAGCATACTTTTGGATCAAAGCTCCTAGAACAGTTTAAGCATTCGAGAGGATTTGCTCTTGAAATACAATTACAGCTCAAAAGCATGCTTTGTATTGATTTACGAACTAGATTGAATCCTAACACAAAATAAAATACTTCTTCGGTGATGAGTTGAACAAAAAGAGGATTCGAACGCTCTAAAGGAATGTGTTCAAAATGAGTCCTTATGAACTTAGGAACAAAATCAGCCAATGTACCAATTGACTTGAATCCTTGAGTTTTTCCACTCATGTTTCTGCTGTAGTTCAGAGATAAATGAAGCAACTTTTTTTGTAGCAGTTCTTTTATGAGTCTTCAGATATATTTGTCGAATCAATAGTTATTATCGGGTTGACTGAGTCTTCTTTTTCATCAAGAGTGTAAGCGTATGGATATCCTTCTGCTATCGCAAGTAATTTATCCTTTAGTCGTTGATAAGCCAGTTTGCTCTGACTAGTAGGTAATAGGTAAGGATTTAATCGTGCTCTCAAATTTGTTAACAAAAAGGGAGACTTCAAATCATCAGTGGAAAGATCCAAAAAAGCATTAATCCATTCATCATGCACCAAAAAACCCATTTTAGCATTTTTCAAAACTTGTCTTCTATCAATCCAGTCGATAGCATCACCCAATTCTTTTTTGGTAGGTGTAGCACCTTCAACCATTTCAGCATATCTTTTACAAGTGATACATTTGTCATCAACGTGTGAACAGTAACAGTTTAGTAGCGATAGATTGGTTGCTTGCTTGTAAAAACTTCCTCCTAGTACACAGTATACACATTCCTCCGTAAAATAAATCCTCAACATTTCATCAGAAACCTCAGCCAAAAAAGTCTTAGGTCCTATAGCATCGGAAGCTTCTTGGTGAGCAAAGTCTTCAACACGTAACATATTTGTTGTTATTCCGTTAAATTACAAAACGCGAATGATACGTTTTCAAATTGAAACACCTGTTTAATCATTCATTACTTTTTCTTTTTTTTGAGGTTAATTGTTATGCTAGCTCATGTAGATCTTCATAAATGCTTTAATTTCAACCTGACAACCATCGATTGGGCAAGGTTTTACTTCTGATGAGCATTCAGTAAGCGCTTTTTCCTTACACTCACTACAGTAAATGAGATGACCACATGGAAGAGAGATATGATTTGCAATTACTTTTTTTTCATGCGTCTCAGACACACATTGAGCGAGTTTGCTTTGCTTAGTCTGATCTTTATCTTTTTTTAACGAATCAATTGATTTAGCATCATTTTTTAACAGTGTTGACGAATTCTCAACAGTTGTAAAATCATTTTCAAAAATATGTAAGGCTTCAATCATAAAACCTATTCGCTCAAAAGGTTTTCCATTTAACACTAAAACTTGTTCGATATCGTTTTGACTGTATCCTAGTTTTTTGCAAATAAGTTTCATTTTTTCGGTGTCATTGTTGTGTGTTATTTGTTTTACTTTTTCTCGATATTTTTCAACCCGTCGCTTACACCTTTTGCCTTTTTCCGTTCGCATGTAAACATCCTTAACATACTCTTCACCTTTACTCCCGAGTAAAAAATAACAGTCTGGGAACCATCGACAGTGTTCCTCCCACGGTAGATCACTCTCTTCCCATTCTTTAAGTTCACCTGAGCAAAAGAAGCATTTTACACTATCTCCGAACTTAGTATAGTAGAAACCTGCAATGGAAAGGAGTTTCATGGAGACTTTACCCTTCCATTGTTTGAAACTGTCTTCTCTAGATGTTTCAGTAGCAAAACGTGGTGTATCAGCACGATCAATTGATATACCTAGAGGTAATACTTCTGCAGTTAAATCTCCTCTTCTGGTCTTTTGTTCTTCCATCGTATAACTTTTGACAATTGAGATGTTTTTCATTTCATCTGCAAGTAGTTTCCTAGGTCTACACAGACGATTGTGAGTGTTAAATCCTCTAACAAATCGACAAAACGGAAAACTTTTAGCGTGTTCTTTCATCGGA
This sequence comes from Cryptosula pallasiana, assembly GCA_945261195.1. Lineage (NCBI taxonomy): Eukaryota > Metazoa > Bryozoa > Gymnolaemata > Cheilostomatida > Cryptosulidae > Cryptosula > Cryptosula pallasiana. The sequence goes on along the minus strand of OX183132.1, from coordinate 38,928,425 downwards.
TGTTCATCTTCATCCTTCCAGTTTAGTAATACCCCTTGGCAAAAAACACATCGAACAGCGTTGTCTTTTTCAAGGTTATAGAAACCAGCTGCAGCCATGTTTTCACCACAATGTTTACCTACTCGTCTCCAATTTGTAAGAAATGATTTTCTTCGATAACTTTCATCAAGCATTAAAGCCTCTCTTTCATAAAAAGAGAGTTCATTGTAAATGAACTTGAAAAAGTCCGATGGGGAAAGTTGCGCAATAGTTTTTTGTAATTTTAATGACAAAAGACTACAGTGATTATCCGGATAAGTTGCGACGACATAAGTGATTGCAGTGGTATCAGGAAAATTTCGTTGTAAAAACAACGACGAAGTAACGAGTAAACTATCATCTATCCATTCAGTGCATTCTTTAGTATTTTCGAAGCAATTCCGAGTTTTTCGCATTTCTTTTTTTCATTATAAATAGTGTTTGCTACATATCTGTTGTTTGTTACTCGACACATTATTTATATATAATACAAGTAGTAGCTTCAGTTATTACTCAAGTTGAAGTTTTGTTGGAAAGTTCTTTCCTTTTGATCTAGTTCGTTGTTATTCTAAAAAAAAATGATAATGCTTTATAGCAAAAAAATAAAAAAAGACTAAGGTTTCAATTTTTTTTCAATATACTTGAATTGATTACTATTATAATAGAACGTAAATACTTACATCAGAAATGAAGACTTGTCTTTCTTTTGAATTAAAATGAATGATATTCCTAGTAGTTTGAACTTGAGAGCTGCTTTCTATAAAATTCGGATGAAGAAGGAGTACATTTTTCATTTTGAAGTCCTGAAATAATAAGAATAAACATAATTAAAACTTACATACAGCATTTTTTTGATATCTTAAATAGTGAATAATCTTGTTTTTTGTTCAGAAAATGTCTTCACGCTTAAATCGATTACAATTAAAACAAAATATAAATACTTACATCACAAATGAAGACTTGTTTTTCTTTAAATTAGATGAATTATATACATAGTTGTTTGAACTTCAGCTGTTTCCTATGTAACTCAAATGATGAAGAAGGAGGGTTGTAGTAGATGATGATGTAGTAGATCTTCTTCCTTCAGTTAGTTTGAACTTGAGAGCTGCTTTCTATAAAATTCGGATGAAGAAGGAGTACTTTTTTCATTTTGAAGCCCTGAAATAATAAGAATAAACATAATTAAAACTTACATACAGCATTTTTTTGATATCTTAAATAGTGAATAATCTTGTTTTTTGTTCAGAAAATGTCTTCACGCTTAAATTGATTACAATTAAAACGAAATATAAATACTTACATCACAAATGAAGACTTGTTTTTCTTTAAATTAGATGAATTATATACATAGTTGTTTGAACTTCAGCTGTTTCCTATGTAACTCAAATGATGAAGAAGGAGGGTTGTAGTAGATGATGATGTAGTAGATCTTCTTCCTTCAGTTAGTTTGAACTTGAGAGCTGCTTTCTATAAAATTCGAATGAAGAAGGAGTACTTTTTTTCATTTTGAAGCCCTGAAATAATAAGAATAAACATAATTAAAACTTACATACAGCATTTTTTGATATCTTAAATAGTGAATAATCTTGTTTTTTGTTCAGAAAATGTCTTCACGCTTAAATTGATTACAATTAAAACGAAATATAAATACTTACATCATAAATGAAGACTTGTTTTTCTTTGAACTAGATGAATTATATACATAGTTGTTTGAACTTCAGCTGTTTCCTATGTAACTCAAATGATGAAGAAGGAGGGCTGTAGTAGATGATGATGTAGTAGATCTTCTTCCTTCAGTTACTAACGATGAAGTGAATGCTTTCTGTATGAAAACAGTGCTTCTTATATAGCTTAAGTTGCACTGCTATGAATCAGCATTATTTTCACATGAATGGAAACCGTTGCTTTCGCGGGAATAACAAAATTATTTTCACGCGAATACAAACCAATGCTTTCGCGGGAATAAATAATTTATTTTCACGCGAATGGAAACCGTTGCTTTCGCGGGAATGAAAAATTTATTTTCACGCGAATACAAACCAATGCTTTCGCGGGAATCAATATTTTATTTTCACGCGAATGGAAACCGTTGCTTTCGCGGGAATAAATATTTTATTTTCACGCGAATACAAACCAATGTTTTCGCGGGAATAGATAATTTATTTTCACGCGAATGGAAAGCGTTGCTTTCGCGGGAATAAAAATTTTATTTTCACGCGAATACAAAGCAATGCTTTCGCGGGAATCAATATTTTATTTTCACACGAATGGAAACCGTTGCTTTCGCGGGAATAAATATTTTATTTTCACGCGAATACAAACCAATGTTTTCGCGGGAATAAATAATTTATTTTCACACGGATGGAAACCCTTGCTTTCGCGGGAATAGAAATTTTATTTTCCCGCGAATACAAACCAAAGCTTTCGCGGGAATCAATACTTTATTTTCACTCGAATGGAAACCGTTGCTTTCGCGGGAATAAATATTTTATTTTCACGCGAATACAAACCAATGTTTTCGCGGGAATAAATAATTTATTTTCACACGGATGGAAACCGTTGCTTTCGCGGGAATAGAAATTTTATTTTCCCGCGAATACAAACCAAAGCTTTCGCGGGAATCAATACTTCATTTTCACGCGAATAGAAACCATTGCTTTTGCGGGAGTAAAAAAAATAATTTTCACGCGAATAAAAACCAAAGCTTTCGCGGGAATATCGCGTGAAAAAACTGCTGAGTCATAGATATATTATAAAGGTTTCATAGGGTTAATTAGTACAGCTTTAGCTATTTAAGAACCAGTGTTTTCACACAGAAAGCATCCAGTTCTACAATAGCTAGCAAGGAAGCAACATCTACACACCAACTACTACATTTACTTGAAACTCAATAAGGTGAGAATCACTAAATAATTCTTTAACATATACTGATAAAAAACTTCAACTAGATTTGCTATAATACTTCAGAAAGTTAATTTTATGTTTTAATATTTTGTTCTTATTAATAAAAGATCAAATAGTTTCACCATAACGCATCAGAAAAATTATTATGGTTTTGATTATGTGTTTATTTTATAAATATCTAGTTAGTTTATTCTTTTCAAAATATTTTTCAAATTCCACCCATTTGTTACATATTTTTTACTCTCTTTTCAGTTCCAACTTCCGACTGAATGCTCTGAATATGAATGAAGACCGTAATACCTCATTTCTCTCAACATTCGAACCATACTCTGATGATAAAGAAAATATCCCTCCTGATTCACATATAATAAGAAGGAAACTGAACACAATTCGACCAAAGCCATAGGATTCGGATAGAAATAAAACGATCGACTATACTTGGACTTTGAAAGCACCATCTCCTTTTCATCTTTCCTGCTTGTCAAAAAATGCTGCTAGTTTGCTCAATTCTTGCGATACCAATGACAGAGTAATGATTGGAAGGTTTCAACCACTTCACTTAAATCAAACGCCATCACTTCTCGAGATAGTCTCCATCGAACGACCAACTGAGGATGTATATAAAAACTTATGCATTATCCGCTACAATTTCGAAACATTTGGCAACAGACGACAAGTGAGGTCTATGGTGAGAAATGAGGATTACAACAAATTAGTTCCAACACAACCAGATGTTCCAAAACTGGTGGTTTTTATGGGATTCGATTCAGACAAGCGTCCAATCTTTCACCCTATCAACTTCCCATCCAATATTTCCCTTGAGGAAGCTAAACAGCTAAGTAGATTAATAAAAAAAAAAACACCTACTCAGTTGATCAGTATGGTTCGTATCGCAACGCTCTCGCAATTTGCTGTTGGAAGTGTAATCAGTTTTGAATCTCCTCAAATATCAACTCAGTTAACATTACCTAATGGAGATGTGGTGATGAATGCGCTACTGGTAAACTACAGATGTTTGCAATACGATGGTTTGATGATGGGAGTTCTATATATACCTGAAAAACACGCTAGCAACGTCAAACAAATTGGAACAGGAGTCATACTTGTAAGAAATCGTGAAGTTAGTAGATTTGGTTATCATCGACATGATATAATCACATTCACAGCATTACAAGCGATAGAAACGGCTCAAAACCTATCCAACAAACTTGATGATTCCAACCAGATGAAGTACTTTACTACAGATGAGGTTGTTGAGAACAAGGTCTTAGTGCTTTCAATGGGAGTGGGAAACACATCTTCTACATCTTTGAGAGAACCAGCGCCCCCTGGTGAAAACTATATTCAAAAAGAGCATGTCAGACAAGACAACATAGTAAGTATTTTTTATTTAATGTAAACTAACTGATATAAGTAATACTTCCAATTAGATAATGTTTATTTATAAAGCAATTATTTTTTGTTTTGCTTTAGATAGAAGAGAGAGAATCAAAAACACTTGATGAAAATTATGCTCAAGAAAAAACAAACCGAACAATATAACTTGGTGAGTTACTTCCCTTTACTATATAATGTTAACTAACCAATGTAAAAAGAACTATAATTCAAATTCATGTAATTATTTTACATTTTTGTTTAATCATCCTATACTAATACATAACTTTTGATTTTAGTTCATTATGGAATCAAAAGTACATAGAACAGAAGTCTTCCTTCCTAAGTTATAACATCAGTACAACAATGACAACATTGTAAAGAAAAAGACTATCAACCATTGATTGTCATTAAAAGTTGTAGTGCTTTGAATTACTTAGTATTTACTAACTCTAGCTATATTATACAAGAATATTTTGCTACTTATTATGTAATAAATGTATATAATCATATATTGATTCAATGTAGTCTCCTCATTCTTCTCTTCTCTCTCTCAAAATATCATATGAGTTCGAGTTATGTAAAAAAATTATCAAAACTTGAATGTCATGCATTCAAAATGTATATGCTATAAGTTCAAATTAAGTAAAAAAATAATCAAAACTCAAATGCCACTTAAATGCCACTCAAATGCCACTCAAGTACCCCTCAAATAAAATACAATATAAACTCGGCGAATTCATCCAACGTCGTAACCCATTGCCTAAACTCCAAGATCTAATCCACAAAAAAACACTTGGTAGGGAGATCTGCTCATGTATTACTACTGTTATTCTACGACTCCAAGAATGGAAAAATCTTAGGATGAGAAAAGTTAAAAGTTTCAACATGTGTTAATGTGGGATGTTTTGATGACCGATCAGTATGAAGATAACGGCTGTTCCAGCGATTATTAATTGTATAAGCAAAAACGGAAAGGACGATTGGGAAACAGCATCAAGAAATACCAACAGGGGATGGACTTGACATTACGTCAGCGATATCGGACGAGGAAATACTTGCGGTTTCAATCCATTCACTCACTAGTGCACGGAATAAGCAGTTGCAACAACTCACTGTCAGAGTACCTTATCAATAGGTTTTGCTGACAAAAGTCAATGTTGCATCGCTTATTAGCATAAAAAGCGTTTGCATTTCAGATGACCGTCGCAACAGAGTGTCGGACCATGGCCAAGCTAAGAGAAATATGGCTGACAGGAGATACACTACAAGCAATCAAGAAAACAGCGGAAACAGGGAGGGACAGCGACCAATTGAAGTGCAAGATATGCCAACTCCCACATTCTTGAAGGGAACAGTTTATCACGTGCGGTAGCACTACACCTTTTTTTACTGTCCATGTGGGGAAATGAGCTCATCACGAGATACCATTCTCAAACATATTCGAAGCGAGGATGGAGCAGAGATACATGAAGGAGAGAATAAACCACTATACAAGGTAGACAATGCCACTTACCCAGAATTTCGCAAATTTATGGGACGGCGCCACCCACCAGCCTTTGGGACTCCCACTTCTAGATAAGAAAGCAAAACCTAACAAGAAAAGGTATCGGTGAAAAAACGACTTGGGATGAAAGTCAAGTCATTCCCTCTTTCAGTAAAAAACTGAGGATAACTCCGCCAAAGCTGGGTATCCTACCATAAGAAAAAGAGCGTACACCAGAGGGAGAAGTGAGATACCAAGTAGAAGACCACTACTATCTGGTGAGCAGAGATGCAAAGAGTAGGGGAGCAGGATATGACTTGGAGAAGAAAGGAGAGAGTGAGAAAGATAGAGAGGCATGAGCAAGAATTGCATCAGGTAACACGAGATGCATACAAATTACTACAGAGGGCAGAGATGAAGAAAGAAAACCAGGATTCATAAGGGACATGGACTGGACATACATACATCGCCATAAGTTTAAGCGGCTTTCGTCGCCAAAGGGACGGAGTGTTAAGGATCGCGCCAATTATTTCTATGGGAAACAATTTTATTGCTAAGAGCTATTATGTTGCTATTGTATATTCATGTAAACAACCCTGTATATAACTAATTATATATTTATTTTATCCCGAAGACTGTTCTATTAAATAACGCCACAACTTTTTATCTTCCTATTCAATCATTAACTAACAGGCCTGGCTTGTACCACTTTTCTCCGTCCCTTTGTCATAGCGTTTGTATAAATATCTTGACTTGAACTAATAAAGTCAGAGTAACCTTGCACACTCTCAGGTCCTCATTGTTTGCATTAAACTTCACTGCTCACAATGACCTACTAGGAGGAGACACCGAAACATGGCGCTAGCTATAGGCATTGTCGAACGCGGGTGCTGAAAATTGTCGGTCACAATAACCATCGGTTGCTTCGACCCATACTGGACCCTGTTTGGCAGCAGCCATTGCAGAGGCAATTAGTACGAACCCGACAGTTCGACCTCACTCCATAATGACTAGCTATCATTCTTAGTTAAATCAGTCGTTTTGTTCGAAGGTCACAGCTACTGTCAGGCACAGCTAGGCCAACATATAGTTCAGAGAGGTTGTCCATGTGGACCAGCTACCACATAGAGTGAAATACGGCACAATAATTGTTATTATTAATATTAATTGTTATTGACGTCACCATCAATCACCCTGAGCACAAGTATGTGTTCATTTAGTATCAATAACAGTATTGAACTGTTACTTCATTCATTGCAGATAGAGATAAATCAACAAACAAGGATTTACATTAACGTCAATATCTATCACACTGCCAGCACACATAGTTTCTTCCTTGCTCAAGCTCAACAAATACTGAAACATATTTTAGTGCTTTAAGATGTACTTTAGGCATGCAGGCAGCTATGATTTCCCATTAGCCTAAGTTCAATATAAATTAATACAATGAAGCAAAGAGATGGGTCTGCACAATGCATTTAATTTAAAATTTTTGAGATTACTGGTCATCTCCCCTCAGAACCAGCAAAGCCGCCACATTGTTCTAAATACAAATGATATCTATCTTGAAATGATTGAAAACAAGGCTATATCACTACTGCACTAACTTATTGCTGTCACCTATATCCAAGTGCTACTCAAGCAAACTCACGTATTTGACAATTTATAAGCAGTTGTATACTTCTGCGCTTTATTTTAAAAGTATCAAAAAAATTTTTTTGAGGTTCCCTTCAATGATACGGCAATGCTGAGACACCATCCCTTAAACTACAGGCCTGCAATATAGTGTATCATTTGCGCAAAGAAAAAGTTATGTCACACGAAGATCATTGTATAATATAATATGATTTTTTTGCAGGAAGAAGATTTCTTTATTGTTTCGCAAAAATCCTGTCGGACATAAAACATCTACTCCGGCAACATTGACTGGAGGAACAACATCTGCTGCGACCACTAGGACTTTCAGCAATAAGACAAAAACTAATATTTAAATATTTTACACTAGTTAACACATCTCTTACATGACACGAGCCCACTCGGGTTGAGTACAGTAAACCGGTAATTGTCTGTTCACAATTTCCATGTGAGCAAAGTAAGAGTAAGGTCTTACATTTTGGTATCATTCTATTCAGAATCATTTGCTGTATAATTCTAAATTATCTTTAATACATGGCCTCAGGCTAGTTTTGACTTTTACAATTTTTTATTTTTGGTTTTTGTTCCTTAGCAACCAGCAATGGCGCACAGATTTTTGGTGCATGCGGTTGTTTTTGTTTTTTAGAATTTTTTTTTTATAGATAAATTTTCAAAAAACTAAATATAAGGATATTGAAAGTGTGATGTATTGTCAATTGCCATGACAACAACATGGCCGACAGGAAAAGGAAAGGAGGTTGGCGCATGGGCAAAGAACGGAAGGAAGACCACGAGACAGGGGGACTAATAGAAGTTAAGCGACGGAGAGATTCAGAAAGTACTTAGAGGACTACGCTATAACCGGTGAGTCTCTTAACACTAAATGGTGTCAGAAGTGTACTTCAGGGATTCAGCCAGGTTCTGCACTTGTTAGACAGGGGTTTAGGTGTCAAGGAGCAGAGTGGTTACATTGTGAGGAGACATCAAGGAGTTAGAGAAGAAGGAGGATGGCGAAGTTTGGTAAAGGAGTTAACACTCCTATGTTGGTAGTTGAGCATGGGGCAGAACTTGAGGGGTGGAGGAAGTTCCTCAAGAGATTTGAGGTGGCCCTTATAGGAGCAGGGATGGAGGGACTAGACAGGAAGAGTAAGTCAAAGAAGGCCAGGGACAAAGAGGAGGAGGAGAGGCAAAAATTCGAAAACGAACAGAGGAAGGCAGCTTTGCTATTGGACTGCATGGGTGATGTAGGGATGGAGATTTTTGAGACTTGGGACATCGAAGTGGCAAAAATGCAGTATGTACCGCTAAGGGAGGCTTTTGATCGGCACTTTGCAACAAAAGAGAACATCGTGGCCACAAGGCATAGGTTCTTTAGTCAGGAGCAGAAACAGGGGGAAACAATAGATAAATATATTGAGAGGCTAGAGAGAGCAGGTCGAACTTGTAGGTTTGGGGGTCTGTTGGACGAACTAGTGCTACAAATGGTGATTAAGGGCATGTCGGAGGATAAGCTTAGGAAGGAGCTTTTAGTCAGGAGGGATCTTCACCTAGCTGATGCAAGAGATATCTGCAATCAGTATGAGTCAGCTATGGCAGCATCAAAAATTATAAGGGGTAAAGTGGACATCTCGGAGGTCGACCGGGTGGAGCAGGAGGATACTGAGGGGAGGATAGCCAGGATGGGGGATGCTAGGTCATTTAGCTACAGGAAAGCTAAGCCTCGCGAAGGAACGTGCTCCACGTGTGGCAAGCCAGGCCATTTCGCCAGGGAATGCAGGGACAAAGAGAAGAGCGGCAGAAGAAACAATACTAATGCCACCACAACGAGCAGGAAATGTTTTAACTGTGGTGTGGAGGGACATTTCGTGAGGGAGTGTCCGAAACAGAGGCCAGGTCAGAAGAGTAGGGGTCGTATCAACGCCGTAGAGACAAGATATGACACGTCAGACTCTTCAGACTCATTGTGACTAGAAGGAGTCACTACACAGAACATTAGCCAGGGCATCTGCCACGTTTTAGCCAAAGGAATTAGGAAAGTGGGGACACGGCAAGACCGGACTGAGGAAAGAGGGGACTTTAGAGTCAAGCTTAAGACACAGGCTGGATTCATGACTTTCATAGTGGATACCGGAGCAGACGTGACAGTGATCACGGAGGAGAACGCTGCAAGACTGAAAGGGGAACTGAAGCCCACTAAGAGAACTTTCACAGCAGCCGATGGAAGTCAACTGGATATCCCCGGGAAGAAAATGATTGAACTTGTGTCATCTGGGGGTCAAAGGGAATGTGGGAATGCCTACGTTTTGAGAGGGGCCAAGGATAACTTGTTAGGCAAGCCAGAGATAAGGAAACTAGGACTTGTGAAAACTATTTGTTCCGTCACCCAAAGGGTTAAACGCGAAAGGGCAGAGTTGTTTAGGGGTCTGGGGGAGTTACCAGACGTTTTCAAGATTCACTTGAAAGAAGACAGCAAGCCAGTATGCTTGCATGTGCCCAGACGGTTACCGATAGGGCTGAGAGAGTCTACCAAGGAGGAATTAGACAAGATGGAGGCGATGGGAGTGATAGTGAAAGTAGAGAAGCCTACGGAGTGGTGCTCGGGGATGGTCGTTGCGCCAAAAGGAAATGGGCGGGTCAGGATCTGTGTAGACCTGACACAACTCAACAAGGGGGTGAAGAGAGAGTCCTACCCCCTGCCCAGGTTGGAGGAGACGATGGCATCACTGGAAGGTAGTAAATTCTTCAGCAAAATGGACGCCAATTCTGGTTTTCACCAGATTAAGCTTAGCGAGGAGTCGAGGGAGCTGACAACGTTTATTACACCATTCGGCAGATACAAGTTTTGCAAAATGCCTTTTGGCATCTCAGCAGCGCCAGAGTTCTTTCAAAGACAGATGTCCAAGATATTGGAGGGGCTCGAAGGTGTGGTATGCATGATGGACGACATACTTGTGGTGGGAGCTACTGAGGAAGAACATGATAGGCGTTTGCACAGGGTGTTAGACAGGATTGGAGCGGCGGGGATGACGCTGAATGAGGTCAAGTGTGAGTTTAAGGTCAGAGAAGTGAAATTTTTAGGGCACATTGTGAACGAAAAAGGAATTCGGATAGATCCAGAAAAAGAGCAGGCAATAAGGAGCATGCCCCCACCAGTGGACAGGAAGGGCCTGAGGCGGTTCTTGGCCATGGTAAATTACCTGAGCCGGTTCAGCCCGACGTTATCTGAGGCACAGCTACCACTTCGTGAATTGGACAGGGACCGTGCAGCTTGGCTGTGGACGGCACACCAACAGGATAGCTTCGAGAGAGTAAAGAACATTATAAGCTCAGCACCCGTTTTGACTTTGTTCGACATACATAAGAAGCACAGGGTGACCTCAGATGCCAGTAAGCACACACTTGGGGCCGCGCTGCTACAGGAGGAGAAAGGGGAGTGGCAGCCGGTGGCATATGCATCTAGAAAGATGACCGAGGCTGAGCAGAGGTATGGCCAGATCGAAAAGGAGGCTCTGGCGATCACTTGGGCATGCGAAAAGTTTGACTTTTACCTAGTAGGGAGTGAGTTCGAGATTGAGACAGACCACAAGCCGCTGATCCCTCTTCTGGGAATCAAGGATCTTTCAGATCTGCCGCTGAGGATCCAGCGCTTCAGGATGAGGCTGATGAGGTATAGTTACTCAATCTTCCATACAGCAGGCGACAAAATGTATCTGGCAGACCTGCTGTCCCGTCCCGCGACAGCGAGAGATATATTGAAGGTCAGGAGAGTGGAGAAACATGCCGTGGCTGTGGTTTTGGCCGAGGATGATGCGTTGATACAGGAGGTTAGGCAGGAGATGAGTCAGGACGAGCTATACAAGGCAGTAGTTAAGGGAGTCATGGGAGAGTGGCCTTCGACCACGACAGGGGAGCTATCGAAGATGAAAGCCATGAGGAATAGTTTGAATCTAGTGGAAGGCTTGGTGCTGATGAACGCAAGATTGTATATCCCCAGGGCTATGAGGACTTCACTGTTGAGGCGCCTGCACATAGGGCACCAGGGCATCGTAAAAACAAACAGAAGGGCCAGGGATAGTGTCTGGTGGCCTTCGCTCGGAAAGGAAGTGGCGGAGATGATAGATAGCTGTTCAGAATGCATCAAGGAGGGAAGGATGTCACACCAGCCACTGGTTAACACTAGGCTCCCAGGGGGGCCATGGGAAGAGATAGGGACTGATCTGTTCGAGTTTGAGGGGAGGCACTACGTAATATTCGTGGATTATTACTCACGGTGGATTGAGGCTTTGGAGCTGAAGGGGCAGACGGGTCAAGAGTTAGTCAAGAAGACAAGGCCGGTGCTTGCTAGGTTGGGATACCCCAAGCTCTGTAGGTCAGACAATGGCCCTTGCTACATCTCGAAAGAGTGGAGAGACCTCATGCAGGAATGCCAAGTTAGACATGTCACCAGCAGCCCCCATTACCCAGAGAGCAATGGGTTGGCAGAGAGGGCCGTTCAGACTGTGAAGAGAATGTGGAGGAAGGAGGACGACAAGACAGCAGCTCTACTAGCATACCGGACGACGCCACTGGAGAGCGGAAACAGGCCAGATGAGTTGATGTTTGGCAGGAGACTGAGGACCACATTACCTATTCAGCACACAGTGAGAACAGACACTGAGGGATTTAGGACGAAGGATGGCCAATTGAAGAAGAGACAAAAAAGAAATCATGACAAAGGCAAGAGGGCCAAGATTTTACCAGGGCTAGAGGACGGGGATAAAGTATGGATAAGGACTAGCAATGAGGATAGAGGCAGGAGGGGAGTAGTTCAGTACAGGGCAGAGGACCCTGACAGCTACTGGGTGGAGACGGACAAGAAGCTAGTACGTAGAAATAGATGTCACCTTAGAAAGTTGCCAGAACAAGAGGTTCATCGAGCGGATAAAGCATCGACAAATGAAAAGGTAGTAGAGGTAAGCAACCATGGGGTTAGCCAGGGAGATACACATAGGAGTAGGCATGGGAGACTATTGAGAGACAATAGAGATCCTGCCTATGACTATGATTAGGATTTGCTTTATTTTGCAGACAATTAGCCAGGAGACCAGGATGGCAAGAGTAATTCTGATAGGAAATAGCATAGCCAGGGATATGGAGGTAGGAGGAGTAACGACAATCTCATTACCAGGGCGCAAGTTGCAGGAGATGGGCCCGGAGCTGGCGATGAGAGCTAACTACAAGTTAGTAATCTCGGGCATACCTGACATCATGCCAACAAGGGAGTCAACCAAAGTGGACGGAGATATGGTGACAAGGTACGAGCGCCAGTTAGCCAGGGCTAGCAACACCCCAGGGGTAATCCTGTGTCCCTTTTACCCACCAAGAGACCTGGTGGCAGGCCAGTATGAAGTCATCAACAGGCTGAACCAGCTGATTTGCGACTTGAATGCTGGTAAAGGATTTGGGACCCCCAAGGTGTTGAGGGGGATATTTGGCAGGGAAAGTAGACAGGCAGGAGAGGATAGGAGCGACCTATATTTTAGGAAGGAGAAACTGCGAGACGGAGCCCACCCGTCCCGAGCAATGGCAGCATCAATGTCCAGGGAGCTGGAAGATTTTGTCAGCAGGCTTCCTGTAGTTGACTTGCGGGACAGGATTAGCCAGGACGAGTGACAGGTTGAAGCGCCGGTTGCTGTTGCAGCAGCGGTACGCGACATAGGATTGGAAAGGGAGGCAATCAGAGCCAAAGAACGGAGCACCATAGACGAAGCTGACCTTACAAGGGACAGGAAGGAAGCACAGGCTAGGGAGAAGTATAGGAGAGAGATGGAGGACATCAATGAGGAGTACCTAACATCAGTGCAGGCAGCAAGGAGATTGAGAGAAGAAGGCCTAGCGGAACTCCAGAGAGAAGAGACAGATAGAGATAGAGTTGAAGCCGAGGAGAGAAGGCGAGCAGTCCGAGAGCGGGACAGGAGAGGCCGAGAGGGCGAACTGGGAAGAGGAAGGAGAAGAGAAGACAGGTTCAAAGAGGATAGGTTTAGGGACATCAGAGATGACGTCCCCAGACAGAGGTATGAGGCCTAGATGGCCAAACAGGAGAATTAGGCAGGAGGAGGAAAAGTTAGACAAGATTACTTGGACAATCATAAAGACAATCAAGAAGATAATTAGAAAGTTAGACAAGATTACTTAGACAATCATAAAGACAATCAAGAAGATAATTAGAAAGTAATTAGCCAGGATCAAACAATCACATATTAAGAACAGACCTGCCAACCCTCAGGGGGGGAATTGGAGTGAGAGTGGGAAAGGGGGCAATGAAAGCGCGCGAAAACGATCTATGGGGGCAATGAAAGCGCGCGAAAACGATCTATAGGGGCAATCAATGAGGGTTATTGGGGCAACTGATTGGAAAAAAAATGAATGGCTTACACTTAACAGCTATAAAGGTAATCCTGCAACTTCAATAACATTTCAAGTGCATAATGAATGAATTGACAATACAATATGTGGCAGTCTCGTTCATACTGTCAACAAGGTCAAGGCTGCTGCTAGTAGTAGTGGTAGAAGGCTCTGGCCCTGCAGCAGCAGAAGCATCATCAGCAGTGTCAGTGTGAGTGTCATTCTCCTCACAGTCACAGTCACCCACAACCGTGCTGTTGTTGGTAGTGGAAGTTATAGAAGAAGAAAGCTCAGCAGAGTCAACAGCAGCAGCAACACAGCAGCAATAATACAGTCATAATAATAATACTAATACTAATAATAATACTAATAATAATACTAATAATAATAATACTAATAATAATACAAATAATAATAATAATAATACCAATAATAATAGTACTAATAATAATAATACTAATAATAATAATACTAATAATAATAATACTAATAATAATAATAATACTAATAATGATAATAATACTAATAATAACAATTAATAATACTAATAATAACAATACTAATAATAATATAATAATTATTATAATTATTATAATAGTCAGCAGCAGCAGTCTCATTCTCCTGCTCCTCAGCAGTCACATTGTTGCTGGAACCTGTAGCTGTTGAAGGCTCAGCAGCAGTTGTAGTGACTTTGAAAAATTTGTTCAGCTGATTGTTGTTGTCCTTATTAAATTTAATGTATCTCTTGACCATTATTATTTATTATTATTAGTAACTAATACTCTCTATCTATTGCTGCTTTGATCTAGGCTCGAGTTTTTTCAACAGCATGGGGTCTGAGAAATTGATTGAGGTGAAAACTTTAACTAGAATATCATTGGATAGTAAAAGATTCATTGGCCAATTACAATGTCAGAAACATAGTTATCTAGCAACAATGCTACATTGGATAGTAAAAGATTCATTGGCCAATTACAGTATCAGAAACATAGTCATTTAACAACAAATGTTATAAGTTGAGTCGAGAAGGAAATAGAAATAGTAAACAATAATGGAGCAATAAAATAGAGCTCCAGTAAGCTGTTTGGGTATCAGAGAAGGGGGAAAATCGTGAGACGACCGTGAGAGGAGTGAGAAAGGGGGCAATTTCGTGAGACTCACGACCAAAGCTTGAGACTTGGCAGGTCTGATTAAGAAAGGGAGATGTGATGTATTGTCAATTGCCATGACAACAACATGGCCGACAGGAAAAGGAAAGGAGGTTGGCGCATGGGCAAAGAACGGAAGGAAGACCACGAGACAGGGGGACTAATAGAAGTTAAGCGACGGAGAGATTCAGAAAGTACTTAGAGGACTACGCTATAACCGGTGAGTCTCTTAACACTAAAGAAAGCACTATGTTTTGAGCATAGTGACCAGTTTTGGTGAAATTTCGAGCACGGTAAGTGTAGTTTCTCACTCATTGTAATAATAATTAATAATTATTTATTATTACCAAAATCGTCATTTTTTTCATTGTAATTATTTTTCTTATTTAAGAAAATTAGCACAATTTTTTTTAAAACGAAGGAAATACACATCCTAGCGCTCATATTCACCAAGTTTCACATTGATTGGACAAGTTTCGGCTGACTTATGAATTTTTTTAACTTTTCGTTATTTATAATAATTATTGCCGAAATCGGACTTATTTTCGGAGCTAATTTTTTCCATCAAAACGGTAGCGGCTGTCAAAATAAGTTTGATATTCAGAATCCCCATGGTCTTGTGATCATATGCACCAATTTATATGAATATCAAAACAATATAAAGTTGTTAATTATTTATCAATAGTAGCCATTGTTTTTTATTATTATTACCCACAACATCATTTTGGGACAAATAATTAAAGTATTTAAGAGGGTTCCATTGGCAAAAGAAAACTGAAGTTTGAGAGATAACCACTGAAACATTGTCTTGGCAGTCCTTTGTTGACTTTCAAGCATTATAAGTATTTTTTTCTCTAGTTCATAAAAACCAATTAATAAGCCATTACAGATGTTGCGCAATGGCATTCTTGTGGTTTTGTGGTTTTTGATTGAGGTTTTGAGGCCTTTTTTTTTTCAAAGCCCAACCTAGCAAATAAATAATCATTTTAGAACAAAATTTTGCCACCTTTTCATTGCTGCAATTTTTTTGTGTCTAGGACAAATATTTCTCGTGTAAAATGCAAATCCATACATCGGCCTCCCCTCGGCCTAGCTTCGTGGTTACTTGCTATGTCGCAATAAGGGCCCAAAAGAGTAGGCGGGGAAAATTTTTTTGGTTTTTTCTGTGTCCATGATAATGCCCCTATAATTTTTAAGGAGAATCTTATCGTTCTTTTGGTATTTGTTTCACTGTTGTAGCTGCATCGAGTGGGCCGCTAAAAAATAATGAAAATAAGCGTAAAACCACGAAAACCACAGAAAGCACCCTGTGATGAATGTGTTAAAGAAATCAACTACCTGCTTTGTGGAGGTGGTATACGTACTCCTAGAGTCTAGCCAGTCTTCTATCAAGGCTACAAAGTCTTTGGTGTTGACAAAATTGTTTTTTTGATCATAGAGAAAACCGCTGGGCTTTTACTATTTAATACTAATTGTACTTAGATTGCTCGCATTATGAAGAAGGTGTACTCCTAAAACCACTAGGTACTACTTATTACTATTTAATGTATCTCTAACAAATAGATTTTAACTATTAATAATTAAACAATAATAAATAACCATTACTTTCTATTTTTTAGAATGAATGACAAACTGATGAGAAATCAATTGAGGATTTAGGCGCCAGAGAACCCGGAACTTCATTTTCCCTTAACCCCGCTAACACCACCAATCAATGAAGTAGAAATTGCAAATCTGACAGAATGCTACCTTCTGACAGCACTCTACACTTCCTACTGCCAAAACTTCGTGCTCGAGACTTGGAAGAGTGCCAACAAGCGCAACTACCTGTGACCATGGATAATCTCGATGAATCATTTTCCAAAAACGGATCTGTGATGGATGTTGAAAAGGACATGCCCCTCCTCCATGCCAAGATACCCTTTCACAACGTCAGTCTAAATAATTTGAATACTCTCACCTACCAGAGTGCCTCACTACTAAACGCTGTGAATGAGTGCACGCCGTCGACAAACCTTCGAAAGACAAATGTTATACCGGTATCTACTTGTGGCCACAGTTGAGCAGGTGCTCACTGTTGAGTTTTGTGATTAAAAGATGTTCACTATCATCCAAAGATGCACCCAAATCCCTAGAGATTCTAACGTTTGGTGATCGGAATATTTGAAATAAATCCCTCCTGAGAGAATTGCCTGATTTGAGAATTGATTTGAGATTTGATTTGACAGGTTGGGCAATTTGACTTGAATTGATTTGACCTGGCAAGACACAAATATTTGAATATGTTTTACAAATCTCTATTCAATGTAGATTTGATGTGATTTGAAAATCTAAAAACAGAGATTTGGTTACATCTTTGGGTAGTAATAATTAAAAATTATTTATTATTACCAACTTCATCTTTTTTATTGTGATATTTCGTTATTCAAGATATTTATCACAACTGTCTTCAAAATCGAAGGGAATACTTCACCTAGCACTGATATGTGAAGAAAATTTTCAGTAAATTGTTGGTGGTTAATATCAATTTAGTTGATTGTCAGACACCCTTCCACCACTTCACATAACTAAACAAAACTCAACAGCACAAACTCTACTGCTAACTGCCCAGACTATCTTCAATATTGTCAACAGTACATGCTACTAGATCACCTAATCTTTCTGGCCAATCAGGTTTCAGCAATATAATACAGTGTGTAGCATCATTGTAAATGTCATGTTCACTTCACTTGAAACAAGGTTGCTATTTGTATCACGTCATCTCACTACAATATTCACCGAGTTTCAGAAAGATTGGACAGATTTTTGGATACTTTTTTAGTTTATAATTATTACTGAAATCAGAATTATTTTCAGAGCTGATCATTTAATCAAAATGCATACAGTTGTCAAGAAAATTAATATTTAGAACCCCCACTGTTTTTCAATCACTTAAAACAATTTTTGTGAATATCAAGCTAATACAGGGCTGTTAATTATTTATCAATAGTCGCCATTGTTTTTTAGTACTACTACCTACAACACCATTTTGGGAAAAACAATTAAAGTATTATAAGGGACGTCATCGTTGTCAACAATTATTTCCATGAAATCATTATACATTTTTGTCATCAGGAACATTTATTACTTTTATTCTAAACCTGAGCACATTTTATTATTCATTTTAATTATTAATTACGAAAAGCTTTCCCATGAACATATGCAGAAAATATTTTAATAAGAGTAAGCCTTTGTTCTATTCCTGTGCTTAATTTTTTGTATCACGATAATAAAATCAGAGTTAACCTGATTCGCAGAAGAGTTTTTGCTCTACACTGATTACAAAGAACAAACTCAAGCAGAAGATCAAAGAAACAACAACTCGGTCTAGCCAACGATCGATGTAGGCATAGCTCAGTGGAAGTGAAACAGTAAATTTGACCATCGCTACGTATAGCCATAAAGTGTATAGCACTGAGTCCTTTGCTCTTCATTGATAGTTCAGCCTCAGTCAATTCGCCCAAGAAAGCAAAGCTCAGTGGGAAGTGAACCGGTGGTTATCTTGACCATCGCTGCGTATGACCATAAGGTTTACGGCACTGAGTCCTTCGTTCTTAGTTCGGCTCTTACTGTCAACCCTGTTGTACAAGAACTAGAAAACGTAGACGCTAATACACAGCCTAGCAAGTAATTACAACAATTGTTGGAGGTTGTACATGTGTCAGCTACCACACACAAATCTTGTACAGTATTTAAAATGTTTCAATCAGCAAAAAAAAGTGTAAAATCAAAAGAACACCACTGAAGCATTGTCTTGGCAGTCTTTTGTTGAGCTTCAAGCATTATAAGTATTTTTTCTGTAGATTATGAAAACCAATTAGTTAGCCATTACTGGTGTTACGCAATGGCATTTTTGTGGTCTTGTAGTTTTTGATTGAGGCTTTGGGGTCTTTCCGGGACTCACCTAATCCCTGGATGGTTGGCGATGCAAAATTACTCACTGATTTGCCAAATAATTGAGATTTGATTTGGTCATTGACGATGTTGAATTGATTTGATAGCTGGACGGCTACTTGCTTTGTGATTTGATTTGAATCGAATCTCATGATCAGTGATTTGATGTGATTTGCAAATCTTGAAACAGGCATTTGGGTACATGTCTGCTACCATCTACAACAATCAACAGGAAAATAAGTCAACTTGAGTGAAAAGCGACTTTCCCAGCAACTTAGGATTTCTCTCAGCACAGCCAAGCAGACGGCTCCAATGGTTTTGATCTACATAAGAAATGCATACAGTGAAGAGGCACTTCTTCACTTTACCCATGCCCATATCCACTTTGTCATATTGAATAATGCATAAAAAATGTTGGTAAACAATGGTATGAAGCAGCTGAAGGCGTTCTTTGACGTATTCGATGTACTTTGTATGATTTCCTATCGGGGAGTGTAATAAGTCACAAAAACAAGATTTGTTGATAAATCCTGATCCTAGTGGGAGAATAATCAGGGAAAGGGGGAGGGGGGGGGGCATTGAGTGACTCAGTACAGATGCATGGTGGATGGGGAAATTTTTATAAGAGAAATCTACATAACCTCTCGAATAGTTGTAGCAGGTGTCTCACAAAAATTTGGAGCTGTTTTCTGCAACGGAATCAATAAAACATCCGACTTTACATATTTCTACAATGTTGTCTTACTCGCACCTCTTCAAGCCTTTCTTCAAGCCTTTCTTCAAGCCTCCGGTCTTCATGGAGTCCTGTCAGTAGTAATATATGAGCAGATCTCCCTACCAAGTGTTTTTTTGTGGATCTGATCTTGGAGTTGAGACAATGGGTTACGGCGTTGGATGAATTCGCCGAGTTTATATTGTATTTTACTTGAGGGGTACTTGAGTGGCATTTGAGTGGCATTTGAGTGGCATTTGAGTTTTGATTAGTTTTTTACTTAATTTGAACTTATATGGCATATAGATTTTGAATGTATGGCATTCAAGTTTTGATAACTTTTTTACATAACTCGAACTCATATGGTATCTTGAGAGAGAGGGGAGAGGAGAGAGGAGAGAGGAGAGATGGGAGATGAGAGAGGAGAGAGAGGAGAGAGATTTTTTAGTTTTCTATACATTCATGTATATATGGTTAGTTATGTACATATTTATGGCTATATTTATATCTACATAGAGAGAGGAGATATATCTACATTGAACAAATATATTGATCAAAAATGAAAATTATATGTTTATATACCTGATTACATAATGAGGGGTACTTGAGTGGCATTTGAGTGGTATTTAAGTGGCATTTGAGTTTTGATTATTTTTTTACTTAATTTGAACTTATGGCATATACATTTTGAATGCATGACATTCAAGTTTTGATAATTTTTTTACATAACTCGAACTCATATGATATTTTGAGAGAGAAGAGAAGAATGAGGAGACTACATAGAATCAATATATGATTATATACATTTATTACATAATAAGTAGCAAAATATTCTTGTATAATATAGCTAGAGTTAGTAAATACTAAGTAATTCAAAGCACTACAACTTGTAATGACAATCAATGGTTGATAGTCTTTTTCTTTACAATGTTGTCATTGTTGTACTGATGTTATAACTAGGAAGGAAGACTTCTGTTCTATGTACTTTTGATTCCATAATGAACTAAAATCAAAAGTTATGTATTAGTATAGGATGATTAAACAAAAATGTAAAATAATTACATAAATTTGAATTATAGTTCTTTTTACATTGGTTAGTTAACATTATATAGTAAAGGGAAGTAACTCACCAAGTTATATTGTTCAGTTTGTTTTTTCTTGAGCATAATTTTCATCAAGTGTTTTTGATTCTCTCTCTTCTATCTAAAGCAAAACAAAAAATAATTGCTTTATATATAAATATTATCTAATTGGAAGTATTACTTATATCAGTTAGTTTACATTGAATAAAAAATACTCACTATGTTGTCTTGTCTGACATGCTCTTTTTGAATATAGTTTTCACCAGGGGGCGCTGGTTCTCTCAAAGATGTAGAAGATGTGTTTCCCACTCCCATTGAAAGCACTAAGACCTTGTTCTCAACAACCTCATCTGTAGTAAAGTACTTCATCTGGTTGGAATCATCAAGTTTGTTGGATAGGTTTTGAGCCGTTTCTATCGCTTGTAATGCTGTGAATGTGATTATATCATGTCGATGATAACCAAATCTACTAACTTCACGATTTCTTACAAGTATGACTCCTGTTCCAATTTGTTTGACGTTGCTAGCGTGTTTTTCAGGTATATATAGAACTCCCATCATCAAACCATCATATTGCAAACATCTGTAGTTTACCAGTAGCGCATTCATCACCACATCTCCATTAGGTAATGTTAACTGAGTTGATATTTGAGGAGATTCAAAACTGATTACACTTCCAACAGCAAATTGCGAGAGCGTTGCGATACGAACCATACTGATCAACTGAGTAGGTGTTTTTTTTTTTATTAATCTACTTAGCTGTTTAGCTTCCTCAAGGGAAATATTGGATGGGAAGTTGATAGGGTGAAAGATTGGATGCTTGTCTGAATCGAATCCCATAAAAACCACCAGTTTTGGAACATCCGGTTGTGTTGGAGCTAATTTGTTGTAATCCTCATTTCTCACCATAGACCTCACTTGTCGTCTGTTGCCAAATGTTTCGATATTGTAGCGGATAATGCATAAGTTTTTATATACATCCTCAGTTGGTTGTTCGATGGAGACTATCTCGAGAAGTGATGGCGTTTGATTTAAGTGAAGTGGTTGAAACCTTCCAATCATTACTCTGTCATTGGTATCGCAAGAATTGAGCAAACTAGCAGCATTTTTTGACAAGCAGGAAAGATGAGAAGGAGATGGCGCTTTCAAAGTCCAAGTATAGTCAATCGTTTTATTTCTATCCGAATCCCATGGCTTTGGTCGAATTGTGTTCAGTTTCCTTCTTATTAGATGTGAATCAGGAGGGATATTTTCTTTATCATCAGAGTATGGTTCGAATGTTGAGAGAAATGAGGTATTACGGTCTTCATTCATATTCAGAGCGTTCAGTCGGAAGTTGGAACTGAAAAGAGAGTAAAAAATATGTAACAAATGGCTGGAATTTGAAAAATATTTTGAAAAGAATAAACTAACTAGATATTTATAAAATAAACACATAATCAAAACCATAATAATTTTTCTGATACGTTATGGTGAAACTATTTGATCTTTTATTAATAAGAACAAAATATTAAAACATAAAATTAACTTTCTGAAGTATTATAGCAAAACTAGTTGAAGTTTTTTATCAGTATATGTTAAAGAATTATTTAGTGATTCTCACCTTATTGAGTTTCAAGTAAATGTAGTAGTTGGTGTGTAGATGTTGCTTCCTTGCTAGCTATTGTAGAACTGGATGCTTTCTGTGTGAAAACACTGGTTCTTAAATAGCTAAAGCTGTACTAATTAACCCTATGAAACCTTTATAATATATCTATGACTCAGCAGTTTTTTCACGCGATATTCCCGCGAAAGCTTTGGTTTTTATTCGCGTGAAAATTATTTTTTTACTCCCGCGAAAGCAATGGTTTCTATTCGCGTGAAAATAAACTATTTATTCCCGCGAAAACATTGGTTTGTATTCGCGTGAAAATAAAATATTTATTCCCGCGAAAGCAACGGTTTCCATTCGCGTGAAAATAAACTATTTATTCCCGCGAAAACATTGGTTTGTATTCGCGTGAAAATAAAATATTTATTCCCGCGAAAGCAACGGTTTCCATTCGCGTGAAAATGAAGTATTGATTCCCGCGAAAGCTTTGGTTTGTATTCGCGGGAAAATAAAATTTCTATTCCCGCGAAAACAACGGTTTCTATCCGTGTGAAAATAAATTATTTATTCCCGCGAAAACATTGGTTTGTATTCGCGTGAAAATAAAATATTTATTCCCGCGAAAGCAACGGTTTCCATTCGCGTGAAAATAAAGTATTGATTCCCGCGAAAGCAACGGTTTCCATTCGCGTGAAAATAAAGTTTTGATTCCCGCGAAAGCTTTGGTTTGTATTCGCGGGAAAATAAAATTTCTATTCCCGCGAAAGCAAGGGTTTCCATCCGTGCGAAAATAAATTATTTATTCCCGCGAAAACATTGGTTTGTATTCGCGTGAAAATAAAATATTTATTCCCGCGAAAGCATTGCTTTGTATTCGCGTGAAAATAAAATTTTTATTCCCGCGAAAGCAACGGTTTCTATTCGCGTGAAAATAAATTATTTATTCCCGCGAAAACATTGGTTTGTATTCGCGTGAAAATAAAATATTTATTCCCGCGAAAGCATTGCTTTGTATTCGCGTGAAAATAAAATTTTTATTCCCGCGAAAGCAACGGTTTCTATTCGCGTGAAAATAAATTATTTATTCCCGCGAAAGCAAGGGTTTCCATTCGTGTGAAAATAAAATATTGATTCCCGCGAAAGCATTGCTTTGTATTCGCGTGAAAATAAAATTTTTATTCCCGCGAAAGCAACGCTTTCCATTCGCGTGAAAATAAATTATCTATTCCCGCGAAAACATTGGTTTGTATTCGCGTGAAAATAAAATATTTATTCCCGCGAAAGCAACGGTTTCCATTCGCGTGAAAATAAAATATTAATTCCCGCGAAAGCATTGGTTTGTATTCGCGTGAAAATAATTTTGTTATTCCCGCGAAAGCAACGGTTTCCATTCATGTGAAAATAATGCTGATTCATAGCAGTGCAACTTAAGCTATATAAGAAGCACTGTTTTCATACAGAAAGCATTCACTTCATCGTTAGTAACTGAAGGAAGAAGATCTACTACATCATCATCTACTACAACCCTCCTTCTTCATCATTTGAGTTACATAGGAAACAGCTGAAGTTCAAACAACTATGTATATAATTCATCTAATTCAAAGAACAACAAGTCTTCATTTATGATGTAAGTATTTATATTTCGTTTTAATTGTAATCAATTTAAGCGTGAAGACATTTTCTGAACAAAAAACAAGATTATTCACTATTTAAGATATCAAAAAATGTTGTATGTAAGTTTTAATTATGGTTATTCTTATTATTTCAGGGCTTCAAAATGAAAAAAGTACTCCTTCTTCATCCGAATTTTATAGAAAGCAGCTCTCAAGTTCAAACTAACTGAAGGAAGAAGATCTACTACATCATCATCTACTACAACCCTCCTTCTTCATCATTTGAGTTACATAGGAAACAGATGAAGTTCAAACAACTATGTATATAATTCATTAAAGAAAAACAAGTCTTCATTTGTAATGTAAGTATTTATATTTTGTTTTAATTGTAATCGATTTAAGCGTGAAGACATTTTCTGAATAAAAAACAAGATTATTCACTATTTAAGATATCAAAAAAATGTTGTATGTACGTTTTAATTATGTTTATTCTTATTATTTCAGGACTTCAAAATGAAAAATGTACTCCTTCTTCATCCGAATTTTATAGAAAGCAGCTCTCAAGTTCAAACTACTAGGAATATCATTCATTTTAATTCAAAAGAAAAGACAAGTCTTCATTTCTGATGTAAGTATTTACGTTCTATTATAATAGTAATCAATTCAAGTATATTGAAAAAAAATTGAAACCTTAGTCTTTTTTTTATTTTTTTGCTATAAAGCATTATCATTTTTTTTAGAATAACAACGAACTAGATCAAAGGAAAAGAACTTTCCAACAAAACTTCAACTTGAGTAATAACTGAAGCTACTACTTATATTATATATAAATAATGTGTCGAGTAACAAACAACAGATATGTAGCAAACACTATTTATAATGAAAAAAGAGAAATGCAAAAAACTCGAAATTGTTTTGAAAATACTAAAGACTGCGCTGAATGGATAGATGATAGTTTACTCGTTACTTCATCGTTGTTTTTACAACGAACTTTTCCTGATACCACTGCAATAACTTATGTCGTCGCAACTTATCCGGATAATCACTGTAGTCTTTTGTCATTAAAATTACAAAAAACTATTGCGCAACTTTCCCCATCGGACTTTTTCAAGTTCATTTACAATGAACTCTCTTTTTATGAAAGAGAGGCTTTAATGCTTGATGAAAGTTATCGAAGAAAATCATTTCTTACAAATTGGAGACGAGTAGGTAAACATTGTGGTGAAAACATGGCTGCAGCTGGTTTCTATAACCTTGAAAAAGACAACGCTGTTCGATGTGTTTTTTGCCGAGGGGTATTACTAAACTGGAAGGATGAAGATGAACATCCGATGAAAGAACACGCTAAAAGTTTTCCGTTTTGTCGATTTGTTAGAGGATTTAACACTCACAATCGTCCGTATAGACCTAGGAAACTACTTGCAGATGAAATGAAAAACATCTCAATTGTCAAAAGTTATACGATGGAAGAACAAAAGATCAGAAGAGGAGATTTAACTGCAGAAGTATTACCTCTAGGTATATCAATTGATCGTGCTGATACACCACGTTTTGCTACTGAAACATCTAGAGAAGACAGTTTCAAACAATGGAAGGGTAAAGTCTCCATGAAACTCCTTTCCAATGCAGGTTTCTACTATACTAAGTTCGGGGATAGTGTGAAATGCTTCTTTTGCTCAGGTGAACTTAAAGAATGGAAAGAGAGTGATCTACCATGGGAGGAACACTGTCGATGGTTCCCAGACTGTTATTTTTTACTCGGGAGTAAAGGTGAAGAGTATGTTGAGGATGTTTACATGCGAACGGAAAAAGGCAAAAGGTGTAAGCGACGGGTTGAAAAATATCGAGAAAAATTAAAACAAATAACGCGCAACAATGACACCGAAGAAATGAAACTTATTTGCAAAAAACTAGGATACAGTCAAAACGATATCGAACAAGTTTTAGTGTTAAATGGAAAACCTTTTGAGCGAATAGGTTTTATGATTGAAGCCTTACATATTTTTGAAAATGATTTTACAACTGTTGAGAATTCGTCAACACTGTTAAAAAATGATGCTAAATCAATTGATTCGTTAAAAAAAGATAAAGATCCGCTGTTAAAAAATGATGCTAAATCAATTGATTCGTTAAAAAAAGATAAAGATCAGACTAAGCAAAGCAAACTCGCTCAATGTGTGTCTGAGACGCATGAAAAAAAAGTAATTGCAAATCATATCTCTCTTCCGTGTGGTCATCTCATTTACTGTAGTGAGTGTAAGGAAAAAGCGCTTACTGAATGCTCATCAGAAGTAAAACCTTGCCCAATCGATGGTTGTCAGGTTGAAATTAAAGCATTTATGAAGATCTACATGAGCTAGCATAACAATTAACCTCAAAAAAAAGAAAAAGTAATGAATGATTAAATAGATGTTTCAATTTGAAAACGTATCATTCGCGTTTTGTAATTTAACGGAATAACAACAAATATGCTACGTGTTGAAGACTTTGCTCACCAAGAAGCTTCCGATGCTATAGGTCCTAAGACTTTTTTGGCTGAGGTTTCTGATGAAATGTTGAGGATTTATTTTACGGAGGAATGTGTATACTGTGTACTAGGAGGAAGTTTTTACAAGCAAGCAACCAATCTATCGCTACTAAACTGTTACTGTTCACACGTTGATGACAAATGTATCACTTGTAAAAGATATGCTGAAATGGTTGAAGGCGCTACACCTACCAAAAAAGAATTGGGTGATGCTATCGACTGGATTGATAGAAGACAAGTTTTGAAAAATGCTAAAATGGGTTTTTTGGTGCATGATGAATGGATTAATGCTTTTTTGGATCTTTCCACTGATGATTTGAAGTCTCCCTTTTTGTTAACAAATTTGAGAGCACGATTAAATCCCTACCTATTACCTACTAGTCAGAGCAAACTGGCTTATCAACGACTAAAGGATAAATTACTTGCGATAGCAGAAGGATATCCATACGCTTACACTCTTGATGAAAAAGAAGACTCAGTCAACCCGATAATAACTATTGATTCGACAAATATATCTGAAGACTCATAAAAGAACTGCTACAAAAAAAGTTGCTTCATTTATCTCTGAACTACAGCAGAAACATGAGTGGAAAAACTCAAGGATTCAAGTCAATTGGTACATTGGCTGATTTTGTTCCTAAGTTCATAAGGAGTCATTTTGAACACATTCCTTTAGAGCGTTCGAATCCTCTTCTTGTTCAACTCATCACCGAAGAAGTATTTTATTTTGTGTTAGGATTCAATCTAGTTCGTAAATCAATACAAAGCATGCTTTTGAGCTGTAATTGTATTTCAAGAGCAAATCCTCTCGAATGCTTAAACTGTTCTAGGAGCTTTGATCCAAAAGTATGCTGTCCGCAAGACAAGTTGATAGATTTTGAAGATCTCAAAAGAGCGATCGAACTGATTGATATAAAGCAATGTTTGAAAGATGCTGAACTGGGTGATTTGATAGATATTTCGAATTTAAGAGGTTTGACTTCATTTCGCTGGACAGAAACACATGTTCTTTTGTCTCAATCTCGATTGGAACCATACTTACATTTTGGTAACCACTTTGATGAGATTGTTTCACATCTTCAAAATCGGTTGAGAGAGTTGAACAACCCGCTAGCCTCTTACATATAAATAGAAAAAAACATCAAGAAAGAAAGTATTCAACTTTCAACACTGAAAGCGAAAACATTTAAAAAAATGAGCTGCGTATTTATCTTGCTACTGGCACTAACATTCCCCAATGTTAGTGGAGTATTCTATACCAACGAAATTGATGATTGTATAGCCGGAGCTATGGATAAAAATGATGTCTTGTTTTTTCACCTTTCAAAAGGACTATACGATATAAAGATGAAAATGGAAAAAACTGTGTGCGACTCTACCCTCCCGACTTATTATATTGTGGTTTTTTCATCCCACCAAGCGCTTCTTGGATCTGCAAGGAAATAACTTCTACAGATTCTGTGTCTTGTGATACACCAACAAAATACACTCTGAATCAGGAGGAATGCGCAATAGGGGTTAAAAATAATACGGAAGGTCTTACTCAAAATACAAAACTATTTTGGAATGATGAATTATGTGTATTTGAATACAACACCTCACGTTTGATTTGTCCACCAACAGAAGAGTTTGAGACAACCAACTTTGCATGTGTGGAATGCAATCGTTTGACCAACAGGGAGTCGAAAATAGCTACTATCATCACTAACATCAATGGTATTGAAGGTGTAAATTTGTCATTTTCGAGTTTTGAAAGTTTGAAGTCTGTTCAAAACAAGATTATCATCAGTATCACATGTCAAGGAGATACCAAAGACAAATGCAATCCCAAGGTTATAAATATAGAGCTTTAGTTGAAGCATATTAACCAAAGACCACCGAAATGCAAGACAGTTAACTCTAGATGATGAAAGCATAAACTAGGTTAAAAGTCTCTCTCTCTGAATAAAAAAAAATGAGATATTGCATCTATCTCCTATTATTCCCAATCCTAAGCGGTTATTGTCTTGTAACAGAGTTTACACCATTCACTTTATCTCATAGAGCGTCTGGATGTTTTCGGGGAATTCTTAATATGGAAGCGGTTGATTCAGTAACTCGTATTTTAAGAAAAAACTTAAAATATCGTATGCGTAGACTCATATGTTTCATGGAACCTACTCACCTACGTAGAAGCTGTGACACTTATGATATGTGGCCTCAACACTACTTTGTTTGCAAAACCGACGAAGCTTTAAATTACATTCGTTTATACGATGAAGGATTACTAACTACGACTCGAAGAACAACTCCAACAACAACCACTGCAACTCCACATACAACGACAACAATCACCACAACTCCACAGACAACGACGACAACAACCCCAACGACAACCACTACAAACAAGCCAGTAGTTCCGGCTTTATCACCATCAATTCCATCTCTTCCACAAGCTCTGGGTTTAGTCGATTTAATTTTGGAACAACCAAGCCCTACAAACTCTACTATATACAATTCTGATTGTGTGTGTGATAGATACATCATATGCGAAAACAATTCAGTATCAATTACAAATTCAACACCGTCGATTTATAAAGTTTTTCTTTATAATGATTTGGAGGGTTTTTCAAAACTTTCTCTGTCTATATCGGAAAATAGTAAACTTAAGCTTGAAGAAAATCTTCTCATCATCATTGAACCTGAATGTGATGATATTTCTTGTAAAGTCATCAAATACTTTACAAATTAAAAAGTTTTTATAGACTTTAACTCTATATATTCAACTTATTACACTCTATTATGATATCTATTTTATCACATTCTCCTTTTTTGTAAATTTGTACAATTAGATGAAATTTAACCATTTAGAGAATGATTTCTTTTTGCAAAAAATTTATGAAAATTGAATGAAATGAAAAAAAGACTATGTATTAATTGTTATTACTTAGTATTTACTGACTCTAGCTATATTATATGAGATTTTCCCTACTTATTACATAATAAATGTATATATTCACATATTCTTTCATTTTTAATCACTGTATTTATTCAATGTAGATATATCTCCTCTCTCTCAAGATATCATATGAGTCGGAATTACAGAAAATTATCAAACCTTAAATGCCTTACATTCAAAATCTAGATACCCTATGAGTTATAATTATGTATACAGTTACTCCCTACTTATTATGTAATCAGGTATATAATCATATAATTTTCATTTTTGATCAATATATTTGTTCAATGTAGATATATCTCCTCTCTCTATGTAGATATAAATATAGCCATAAATATGTACATAACTAACCATATATATATATGAATGTATAGAAAACTAAAAAATCTCTCTCCTCTCTCATCTCCCATCTCTCCTCTCTCCTCTCTCCTCTCCCCTCTCTCTCAAGATACCATATGAGTTCGAGTTATGTAAAAAAGTTATCAAAACTTGAATGCCATACATTCAAAATCTATATGCCATATAAGTTCAAATTAAGTAAAAAACTAATTAAAACTCAAATGCCACTCAAATGCCACTCAAATGCCACTCAAGTACCCCTCAAGTAAAATACAATATAAACTCGGCGAATTCATCCAACGCCGTAACCCATTATCTCAACTCCAAGGTCCAATCCACAAAAAAACACTTGGTAGGGAGATCTGCTCATATATTACTACTCCTGTCATATTTTGATGATACCACAAAAAAAAATGTGGGGAACAGAACCTCAAAGTCCTAGCCGGCAAGACAAACGACATCTGGCGGTAAGTTTTTTCATGCTATCAGCAGGGATGGAACGGGTCAGAAATTTCAGGACCGGGTCAGGACCAGGACTTTTCTGAAATTTTCAGGACCGGGTCGGGTCGGGCCAAACATCGCAGCGTGGTCTATCATGCAGCCCAGTTAGTTAACTCAACTTCAAACATGGATGTCATCTCCTAATACATGCTAAGATGTAGATAATGCTGGATTCTGCGAGGATGTTTTTACATTTTATTAAGATAAATTGTCTGTCTAAATGTAGATGTATTCATAATTTAATGCATATGATAATAATAATCAATAAATAATATACGGAAAAGTTCCCAAAAGTGGCTCAAAGCCCACCAATCTTCTGCTGTAGGCCTGTGTAAAATACATTTGGATTAAACCTAGGTAACAATAATAATTTCAATAAAGTTTTTTAAAAATACTACATGGAAAGATTTATTCCATTCATAATAATAATAAATAAATAATAATATATATTATTATTAATTATCAATTCTTGTTATTGATTATAATCATTCATATTATTATAATAATAATTACAAATAATAATCATCAATTGTTTTTGTAATTAAATTATTGTATCATAATAATAATCATTAATAAATATAAATACTGACTTTAAAGAAGAAGATAAATGATAATAATGATGATAATCATAAATAAATAATAATAATAATTAATAAAACAATCATAATAATAATCATAATAATAATAATTATCATCATTACTAAATAATAATACTATTAATAATAATAATAAATATTATCATTTATTGCCTATTAAATATTGATAATAAAAATAATAATAATTAATATTACTATAATAGTAAAAATTGTGTTGATGAAAACATCACCTGCCTGTTTTTTTTTAATTATTACCTACTACTCTTTCATTTCGCAGCACTGTCTGTGGTTGGTTGATCTTAACCATTACATGGCGTAACAGGTTAAACTTATGTTTTTAATTACCGACAGGATTTCTTACCTGCTTACTTGATCTTTTTTGCTATAACTATTGACCTTGGATTTTATTCAATGAAACGTCCAACTAGCACTAAGGGATCGCTCCTAAACCGCGCCTTCCTATACAGGGTGTTATTTGGTGCGTTTCTTTCTTGTACTACTTGACTGGATATTTACATCACACTAACAATAAAAAAAAACGTAAAAATTCTCCGAGGTTCTGCCTCTGCTCAGATGATTAACAGTAACAGGTGGCCAACAGATGGGTGATGTGGTTCTGCACAAGGCTATTATATTAATTGGCATGTCATGTTGTTGACTAGTAGGCTATCATCAACCACAGACTGAAATACAAGGCTGTTTGGGTGCAAATCAATTATTACCTATTATTATTCAGGACTTCAAAAACATCATACCCGACACGATCCGGTCCCAAACCCGAAACCACATACCCGATGTTCAGGACCGTGTCCATTACCCGTTCCACCCCTAGCTATCAGTATTGTTTCAGACAAAAATCAAAAGTACTTTATATGCTAGCATTTGTAACAGTGGTAATAATTATTGCGTGTTTTAGATTAATCTAAAAAATTATCCCCAAAAGAGACTCTATTCATTGTGAGAGATGAGCTCAACATTAACATCTAACATTACAGTTCAGCCAGATAAAATGGACAATAAAATGAAAATGTGCTATTTTATTTAAATCAATTATTTAATAAGATGGTTCTTTTTATGTATACTCGATCAATTTTTTTGTAGCATATTGCTTCATGTAAACTCACAGTTAGGATAAGTCTGTAAGATAAGTCTTCCTATCGAGTGATCTCTTATCTCACCATCTCCTACAGCTAGCAGATTTCTCACTATTTAATCCATGCTCCCTCCTCTTTTTCTCAGTGAACAAAAGTGTACAAAATAAATGCCACATAAAGTTGACAAGAAGTTTTGCAACTGTATTTTGTTCCTCCGTATCGAATCTTTGACACTATATCTCTTCAACAACTTTGATACATCGGAGTAGAAAGTTATGGTGTGCCTGAGTGACCAAAGAAACTCATTCTGTAAAATTTGGCATACACAGCCAGCTAATGTTTTCTGGGTTGATGAGAATTATAAATGTTGAACATAGAGCCACCCATTTGAAAAGTGTAAACTTGGTTGAAAACTGATGTTTAGCAAGCAATTAGGTCCAACCGTAGCAACATATGTGAGATAACATCCCTTATGCGGTATTTAAGACATAACGTCATCAGCAAGAGAAAAGTGGAGAATGCTGTTCATCTCCAATACACTCTATTCATTACAAAGCATGCAACTATGGATAAGCCTTCAGCTGTGTTGGCGCTAAACTGTTTTTCCACGCTATTCGTAACATTTTTCATCAAGTGAAATCTTTCTTTGGCAAAGTGAATTCGTATATTGTAGTCCTATTTAGACACTGATATCTAGTAATGCCTATACTTTCACCATTAAACAAAGAGCCGGTAGTATGTGGGAATTAATGATATTGTTGGAGACGCCATTGACAGCAATCTCGATCGCCATGACAACACACATAGTATGCAACAATCACGAACATTAACTGGAATATTTTATTACATTTATTATCCACATTCTACCATTTCTAGATTTATTGAAATATTAATTATTATAGAGTTTTCCACGTAATATAAATTATATTTTGGTTGTCAGTATTAAGGCGTGGCTTACACTTTTCTTTGTCCATTCTCTGAATTTAAATGGATGTAATGTAGGAATAAAATCAGAGTTAACCTGATTCCAAGAAGCTTCAGATGATTCTCACCCTACACAGACAAAAAGACTAAACACAAGTGGAAGATAGCATACAGTAACAACAACTTAGTCTAGTCGACTATCGATGCGAGAAACGAACTAGTAGAAAGTGAGAAGTCGAACCGGCCCTCACTGGGTACGACCAATTTGTAGATACCACAGCTCAACCGATAATTATCACGTGATGCGGTAAAAGGATCCATATATGAATTTGTCTCTCACGCAGATTTCAAAGTGTCCAATCACAGTTTTTGTAATAACTTTGCAATTAATCCACCAATCAAAAAGAAACTTGTTCTTCAAACAGCCAATACAATTTCGCATGTGATTCTCTGTCAATAGACTTCTGAAATACGCTCTATCTACTAATAACTGGTCATAAAAAAAAAAACTTTGGCGCACCTGTGGGAATTCCTCCGAACATATTAATGCTTTTTGACAATTACAAATAAAACACCAATGTCTTAGCTACTCACTGGCATGTTGTGTTGCTGATTCAGTTCAGTATTTCTAATTAATTATAATTTATTTCAAAAAGCTTACTAATAATTTGTGAGCGGTTTATAAACACGCAACAACGTAGCTCAAAAACCTAATTCAGTATTTGCGGGTGTTATCGCATGCTATTCAATGTTTCGGCCTAATAAAATTGAGGTTTTTGAGGCTATCATTTGCGGTAGATTCATAAAAAAACAAACAGCAATTGTTGTTTTTGTTGAATATTTTTTATTATTAAAATTCAAATTTAGGCATTTAAAAAATAATTTACATTAATAATTTTATATCATAGAGATTACCATGTCTAGCTCTACAAATTATTACCAAAGTTATTTGCTGAAATTCAAATTGAAAAATTGAGTTGCACTGGCTGGTACATTTTGGCGAGTGGTTAAACACTTTTTGCGGTTTGCGGTTAGACAGGAATGTATAATATTTTTTTAGCTAAGGGTACATTTTTCAAAAATGTTTTAAAATTCAAAAATATTAGCTATGGAAACAAACTGTATATCAACAAAATGGCCAAACAATATTTTTTAATTTGATGCTACTTTCAATAGTGTAAGATTTTTTTTTGGTTTTTTGTTGCACTACCTACAATTTGGCGTACGGTACTAAGCTCTCTGTTCCCCACTGACATTCCGACTACTCACAGTTCGCCCTACGGCCGAAAAACGAGTGGAAAATGTAGCAGTCAATTTGAATCGTCACTGTGTATCGCCACGAGCATACAACACTGTAAATTTTGTTCTGTTGGACCGAACTGTCGACCCTGTTGTACACTGAACAAACAAAGCACCAACAATAACTGCATAAAGTAATCAATGCAATCATGGTGGCAGCTTCCAAATTACATCACAAAATCCTGTACAATATTCTCGTCTAAAAAGTTCTTTGGTATAGGTTGACTAGTATCTTTTTCCAACCGGCCAATCACAGACTTAAAACTTGATAGTTTTGACATTGGCGGACTTCAGATTAAACGGGTTCGTGGTGAAATGTCCACTCGAGCATAGTAATCAACCAAACCTAGATAAACATGCTTGTGTGTTTGCTTGTTTTCTTTCAGCTCTGATTTTCACTCCTCCAGTTGTTGTCTCAGCAGCAACGAACATAGCCAATTTGTAGCGAGCCCATTCAAATTCCATTTGAATAGTCGGTCATGGAATTATAAGTTTCACCTGTTGGAAAAAAGCGAGGTGGGGTTTGTCGGAAACTTTCATGGATTTTTTTTTAATCGATGCAATTTTTTCCTATCTGCGTTGCTGAGTTGACCAGCGTCCTTACTTGTCAAATTTTTGGGCATCCAATCCCCAATTTTTCGTGGTAAATTTTCGATGTAGTTCTAGATGTTCCGAGAAAATGCTCCTGCAATCAGTAATTGTTGGCGTACTCAAAAGGTTAAATTTCTCTGAGCATTTTCATGCCCGGTGAATGAAGACATTCTTCTACCCACATGACTACATTAATGCCGTTGCCACAATTATCAATCCCGTCAACTTGGACAAGAGTAGCTTTGATTTGCAGAAACGAGTCGCAAAGGTCCGAGTAACACTCATTGCTGCCAGTCATACTCGATTCAACGCGACCGTAAGAATCTAAGCGGTCGGGTCTGATAATGACGAGTTCGGATCTCTCTACCACAACATTCTAGGTTTCGTCACGAACACGTTCAACAGAAAAGGTATATTGTAGGGAAAACCCTCCATCTTTTCACTCACTGTACCATTTAGAATTAGCCATATTACTGAATGATGACTGTTCGAAGCGGAGATGCTTAATGAAATCGGGTGTCACTCATCTGTGTCTCTAAAAGTGCTTTGCTCACTAAAATATTGAATAGTGGAGCCTGCCCAATCCTCTCCTTCTAGGAGCTGCTTTTCTCCTGTTCTTGACACAGCTGAGTGGCACCACACTAAGAGCATCTTTCTGGGTTGGTAAAGCTTCTCCAGTTGTCTCTTCTTTGCAGAGGACGCCAAACTGTGCCCATCAATGACATCACACACAAAGTTGCTGCAGACGGACAGTGCTCTTTTATCGAGACTCTTTTCAACAGAGGCGTTGCTGATTTAAAGATTGCTGAGACAATTCTACCTAATAAAATGCTCTCACACCACCGTACATCCCTCGAATGTGGACCATGAGTCAATTTCAAAACTTGTGCTTTGTAGTACTCAAAAAAGTGTTTGGATTCTTTGGAACTGTATCAAACCAGATTCATCATGTCTTCTTTTATCTTGAACAAATCATCAGGACGACGTTTCCGCTAACAAAAGATGTCCGCTGGCCTCATCGCTGATTATAATCACTTGGACCAGATCAGTGTTCAACGACTCTGCCTCAAAGTATTGGGGGTTTTTAAACTCTTGGCACAATAATATTTTTTCTGTTGCGCCAGCCCTACTCTCAGCAAAAGCACATTCATACTACCTACCATTCTGTTGTCTACAATAATGGAATAGACGTATAAAACATTACACTGTAATTTATGTCAGGGGGTGAAACTGTCATATTTACCTAGGAGATAAGTGGATTCTTCACATAGTTTGAATTCGAATGTCTAGGTTATGCTTTTGGAAAAACTCAACTTTGTATCGGGGGTTGCCATTTGTCAGTAGACTTATTATTATTGCTATAACAAATACTTGTGAACTCTGGATGGTCACTTTGTTTTAGGAGATTACAAACATGTTATCTAAACTCAATTCAGAACCTTTTTTCAAATAGTGTGATTGTATAACTTTATTATATAAGAAAAATTATAGATAGGCATGGGATATTTCTACCATAAGTTCGAAAGTATGTACATAAGAAGATAGCTCTATATCTATTTGCACGTATTTATAAACACGAGCTCTGATTTTGTACCAAAAGGTTTTAGTCCAATTCCATTGATACAATTTTTGAAAAAAGTTCTATATCCAAAGTGCCATTTTTATTTTTTTTCAAATTTTGGTTAATATTTAGTTTTTACCATTTTTAGAATGGTTTCAAAAGTGTTTTTGGACATAATATGGAAGATTTTCACAGCGTCGTCTTGTTGATACATACTCTGTTTGTACTGAACTGGTTAAAGTTCTCCGTACATAGTTCAGCCATGTTTAGCATGTGTTGTGTGAGGCAAAATATTATGGCTTGGTATGTCACTTGGTACACTGCTTTCTGCTGAACAATCGCATTATCTCTTATGTATTTGTGAAATATTTCTGGAGTGAAATCTTTTGCGTATAGTGCTTTTGATGACATATTTATCTAAAATAAAAAGATACGTATTAGTAATAGTTAATAAATATTGAAGTGAAATAGTAATTGAAAGAGTTTTTTTATTTTTCAACCAATGTTTGTTTGTTTGTTTGTTTGTTTATTCCTCATAAGACATGATATAAAATAGTACATAAACACGGAGATAGGTGCAATGAGAGCCCATGTGCGCAATAGCATGGCTAGTCAAGGCGCAGGGCTAAATTGCAGTCAACAGTTAACACTCGCTTTAGGGGCAGAGACTACTCCAGCGAGTCCAGCAGGTGTTGCTTCAAGCATGCTTTAAAAGCCTTTTCATTGGCCATCCTCCGATATCTCAACGGTAGCGAGTTCCATGCCACCGACATCTGATAGGTGACCCGCCTCTGCCCACACACGGTTGTGGCATGCGGAACAGGTAAGACCATGTCAGAGTTACGAGTAGTGTAAAAGGGTGTAGAAGGAGGTGTACTAATAAACTTGGAATGAGCGAGAAGGCAAATTCTAAAGAAATATAAGGAGCTGATAGGTAAAACTTTTGCTTTTTTGAATAATGGAGATGACGGGTGTTGGGGGTTTTTGTGGTAAATTATACGTAAGAGACGCTTCTGAATTGTGAGCAATTTATTTAAGTGGGTTTTGGGAGCATTGCCCCATGCCTCAATGCAATAAACTAGATTGCTGTTTATTAAGCTATTATAGAGTAGCAGGAGGGCCTTTTATTAATTCTTACCTTCTCACCGAGAATCCTGCTGCTAGCTGTGTAGTGAATACTGTAGTGGATGTTGTTTCTTCAAAATCTATTGCTTTGGAAGCTGTTACTGGAGAAAATTATTTCTTTGTAGAAAGAGCGGTTCTTAAATACTCAAAGTTACACCTATCAACCCTACAAATAATGAGAATACTCGCCCGAAAACCTCTTTATAATGACTCGATTCGCGTTAAAACCCTTTATAATATTTATAGATTTTTCGTGCGAAGTGTTATTCAAGCAAAAATCTGTATATATCATAACGGTCTTTTCACGTGAACGATGTTGTTTTCTTGCGTGAAGAATGCGTTTTTTCAAACAAACAAAATTCGTTTTTTCAGACAGGTAATTTTTGTTTTATTTGCGCGAAAAATGTTGTTTTCCGCTTGAACACCCCTTTATGTTATCTATACCGGTTTTCTCACAAAGGAAAAAAAAATTTCGCGCGAAATTCCTTTAAGTACATAAATTTTTTTCCTGCGAATGTAAAAACTTAACCAACTTCCTATATGCAATCCTACCTCACTTGAAATATCACTCTTCACTCGAACTGTCTTTTTATCCTTTTGGTAGTTGTAGATGATGGTGCACTTCGCTTCATCACAAAATTCAACGGATAAAAACCTGCATAATTGTTGGTATTGGTAGATCTCAAATTTCCGCTGTTATTTCAATGTTTTTTTGATGAACTGGAGACACAGCATTTACCAGAGCGGCACTGCTGTAGGTGAGAGTGGACAGGTTGTTGATTTTGGCATCTTAAAAGGGAACCTTAGTGTGTCGAAGATGTGCATTGTCTCCAACATCCATCACAATTCTCCTTTTGCAGTTCAATTCATCATCAACATTATCCATAGTATCTTCATCGTCTTTTGTCAAATCAAACCCAGGGCGCTTTATCGCTTGAGATCATAGACCTCTGTTTGAAGACAGAGCGCTGATGGAAGATGAGGGCGGAGAAAAAACTTGCTGGGATTCTGACTGTTCAATCATCAACTGACTTTCAGCGTCTTGACTATTCTTTGTTAGTGGGATATCGAAGATGGGAGATGATGGTGGAGAAAAAACTTTCTGGGATTCTGGTTCTTTATCCATCAATTGACCTTTACCGTCTTGACTATTCAATCTGAAAAAAGATAAAATAAATATGTGAGTTATTGATCATTATTTCTTTGTAATTAATTTAAAGATAGACACTCCATAGTGCAGCGAGTTGAGTGTCTCAGCCAGTGTAGCTGCCAGCTTGCTGTCCATTCAATTGTCTTGCCCATAATGTTTCTGCTATTTTCCACTAATCCTCTGCTAACCACGTTTAGTCTACAATGCTAACCAATAACAGCTGTTTTAATCCATATCTACTGTAAGTAACAGGCCTGCACATGACTAGATTAGTTCTGCTTAAACCAGCAAGTTAGACTCACACAAAACTAAAGTTCACAAAGTTTTAGAACTCTACCTCGAGTGTAGTAAACAGAAGCTAAAATTTCATTAACTTTTGTCAAATAATTTTGTATGGATTTTGCAGTTTGCCTCTGCTTAATAATTTGTCTACTACGTGTAAGATTATTGTGCTTTGATTGTAGTTTGACATGTTCTTGATTAAAATACAGAGCTTAGTACAACATCAAACCAAATTTTGCTTACACGTCTACAGCTAGTGACAAATAATTGATTATTATTTCATACCTTGATAAAGAAAGTCCTCGTAGTAGTTGTAGTAGATGGTGTAGTACATGCTGTTTCTTCAGTCACTGTTGTTGAAGTGGATGTTTTCTGTGTAAAACCGTGGTTCTTAAATAGCCAATTGACATGAGCTTAAACCAATGGAAAGTGTCGCGCAAAAAACCTTTTATATCATATAAGAAATCAGTTGAATTTGTTTATTCGCTCGAAAAAACCTCATATAGCACAAAAGGAATTTCGCGCATAAAAATTCTTTTCTTGGTGAGAAAAATCTGTATATATCACATAAAGAGGTTTTCGCGTGAAAACAATGTTTTTTTGCGCAAATTAAACAATATTGTCTGTCTGAAAAACAAAACTTTTTGTCTGAAAAAACACATTCTTTGCGCGAAAACCCCGTATAATATATACAGATTTTTGCGCAGAAAAAACGACATTCTTTGCGCAAAAAAAAACCACATTCTTTGCACAAAAACCCTTTGAAATATATACATGTATAATGTGAAGAGGATTTTGCACAAAAGATAGCATTTCTTGCACAAATAACACAAAATTTGTTGTCTGAAAAAAACACATTCTTGGCACAAAAACCCTTTATGATATATACAGTTTTCCCCAGGAAGAAAACGTTTTTTGCGCGAATAAAACAACATTTTTTGTCTGAAAATAAACGCATTCTTTGCACGAAAACCCTTTGTGATATATACAGTTTTTGGCGAGGAAGAAAACTTTTTTTCATACGATAAAAACAACATTATCTGTCTGAAAAAAAACCACATTTTCTGTCTAAAAAAAACATTTTTTGTCTGAAAAACACACATTCTTCACCCGAAAAACGCAGCATTCTTCGGGCAAACACTTTTTATAATATATACAGTTTTTCGCTCAAAAATTTTTTTTTCACGTGAATCAAACAACATTTTTTGTCTAAAAAAACTTTTTTCTGAAAAAAAAACGTATTCCTCGCGCAAAAAAACAACATTCTTCGTGCAAAAACCCTTCATAGTACATTCATGTTTTCGCGTTGAAACAACTTTTTCCTCATGCATGATACTTTATATAATATAAAAAATATTTCGCGTGTAAAACAATATTTTTAGCGCTAATAAAACACTATTCCCTGTCTGAAAAAACAATATTTTTTGTCTGAAAAAAAACACATTCTTTGCA
The DNA here is from genome assembly GCA_945261195.1 of Cryptosula pallasiana. Taxonomy (NCBI): domain Eukaryota; kingdom Metazoa; phylum Bryozoa; class Gymnolaemata; order Cheilostomatida; family Cryptosulidae; genus Cryptosula; species Cryptosula pallasiana. The sequence continues at coordinate 38,888,166 of OX183132.1, read as the reverse complement.
TGAAAACCACCAATATTACGTGAAAACAACTTTATAATATATACAGATTTTCGGGCGAGTAAATTTTTTTTGCTTGAATAACACTGTTTGCGCGTAAAATCTATATATTGTGCAGGATTTCACTGGGGGGGGTGTGAGGTGGTAGCTCGGCCTACCTGCACGACCTCCCGAACTTGTAATGGCAATTGTGTCTATGGTGCTAGCGATACAACCCTTCCACAGGTCGACTTAGTAGACTGGAGAATGGTGGATGACCATCTCAGTTACTAGTGAACTGCCGGTTGCGTTAGCTATTATCTGTGTTATCTGTGTGTGCAATGTGTTCGAACTTTGAAGGGCGAACTAGTGGAACTAGATTCGGCCAGCAGAGGTTCGGCTGTCTTTGTGTAGTGCTGTGCAGAGGTCGAACATTGAAGGCGAAGTTTAGACAAGGCTAAGTTCGGCCAGCAGAGGTTCAGACTGATCTGCCTATATACTACTACTCGAGTAGTGGAGCGCAAGTGAAGTTATTTGTATGTACAAAGAAACTTCTGAGAGTGTGCAAGCTGACTCTGATTTTATTATCCAAAACATTCGTATTTATGTACATGGTTACATAACAGATAAGCTGATAAAATTGACAGACAAAAGATAGCCACACCTAACACAGCAATTGGCTAGAGTGGGCGAATAATACACAAAGGGTGGAACTAGAATGAATGCTTGACTGAATGCACATGGCACACGTATAACTTTGCATGTAAAAATAATTATAAGAATAAGTACATAGATGGATCTGCCCTAAAGCGCGGGCATAGAACTAGGACAAGTAGACAGTAAATAATGCGAGTGACAAGACATAGAACTAGTAAGTGTTTGTACGATTGTACCATAGAACTAACTAATAAGTGTAAGTGTTTGTATACCATAGCATAGAATGTTCAAGATGGCGCCGGTCCTTTACACGCTCCGTCCCATTGTCGATGGTGGACAATAAACAACGTCGGCGGCATCGGGTATGTAGGTCTCCTCTAATCTCTAAATGGTCGGTTAAGTTCCTTTTTAATCTCTTCGGCTCTGAGTAACAGCTGGCATGCGTCGTGGGTGACGGTATGTAGCTCTCTGTCTAGCGCTTCCATACGATGTCTGTACTCACGTCTTCTTCGATTCCTTTCGGCCTCGGCCGAACGCTCTCGTTCAGTTCGCCAACTGTATGATGGTGTGTGGTGGTTTCTTCTGGGGGAAACCGACCTTCGTGGGGGAGTTGTTCTCCTCTTCTTTACTGGAGGAGGCGACTCCGGTTGTTTTCCTAACCTCTTATGTACTGGTGCTTTTTCTTCTTGGGTCCTTTCTGCTGGTGCCTTCTCTATGATCGGGGTAGGGTTGCCAAAGGGTGGAGGGGATGTCCAGTCCATCGCTTTGCAGAACTCTTCATATCTGTCCTTGTCGACTTCGTACAGGGGTTTCCCCTTCCCTCCATGCTCTGCTGTGCCTCCCTGTGTCCTGATGTGTTTCAGGATAGCGTCTCTGGAGGCACTCTTTTTACCGCACTTACAAAAGAAGTAAGTTAAGTGCTGCCGAACGTGATAGGTGACTCTTTTCTTCACTTGCTGGAAATCGCAGCGGCGACATCTCCACTGGTCACTTTCTCCGATTTGTTCGGCCATGCCTTTAATCTCCCATAGTGTGTCGCCACTCAGCCAAATCTCTCTGGCTATGTTTGCAGGTTTTGGTGTAATGGTGTCACTCTTCTCTGCAACAGCAACACGTCGGATATTAATCATAGGAGTGGCTGTAATCTTTTGCAACATATCCTCCTTGCGGGGGATAGTTACAGCTGGCTTCATCTGCTGATCGAGCGCCCTTGTCAATGAAGTAATAGAAATGTTCGGTAGGGCCTCACCTGTAGTAGTCGACGTTATGTCGATCTTGTCATTCTGTACTTGTGAGGTTCGAGCCATCGTTGGTTGCAGGGAGTTGTCCAGTTGGCCTACACTTCGAGTGGGTAGTGAACACCCTCGCTGCTGACTATGAACTGAGCGTTGGCGGCTCCTACCCCTTTCTTTATTCTGATTGGTTTTGATATTCACGTGGTCTGTTGACGTTATTCCCCACGTGGTTCCGGTTTGACGTAGGGTGGCGGTTGTTTGGTGATGGTAATTTGGCGTTATCTCCCCTTGTTTGTTAATTTTTTCTGCGGCGATTTCATCTTCTTTGGGAGTTGTGTTCTCTTGTTCGTTCTTTCTCCCTCGCCCCTCTTGTTGATAACTCGTCTCCTGTCTCTGTAGATCGTCTTGTTTTCTCTTTCTTTTTACAACTACCCAGCCGATTTCGGCCGGGTTTTCTTTTGGTGTGTCCACTGGTGTGGGGGCTGGGGTTGGTGAGGTTATCCTATGGTTCCCTTCTGTCCCAGTGGATGGGTTTCCGGATGGCTGCTGTTCCTCCACTGTTGTGTAACAGTGATAATCGTCTAATTTCTTCGGTTTGTGTCGTTCTCTTTGAGGTCTCTCTAGAGGTGAAGTGGGTGTCCGGTTTTGGCTCAGAGTTGGCCAGTCCTCCTCATTTAGGGGAGGGGGCCTCTGAGGACTGGGTGCCCTTTGGGTGACCTCCAGGGGTGTGTTGTCTTGTCTTTCTGTACCCCCTCTTGTATCGTCTCTTTCTCTATTACTTTCCGGCCTTCGCGGAGGGCTGAAACCGACCGTAGGTGAAGGCGGAGGTGTAGGTACTGGTGTGCGGGGTGGCCCGCCCCTCGGGGAAAGGTTTCCGGCTTCCTGAGTGAGTGGTGGTGTTGGTGGCTCTCTGACGAGCGGCGATCTGTCTCGTGGGGAGGACGGCAACGGCAATGGTAACTGCTCTGGCAAGGGCAGTGGTAGTGGTTCCATGACCTCAGCGGGTGCTGGGCGTACTTTGGGGGGCCGTCCCCTCCTGGCTCCTTTCATATTCGGCTGTAGGGCGGGTTCCCGGCAGGGGGGTGCCCGGCCGACTGGCTCCTGACAAGTCCTGTAGTGCCGTAGTCGCATTCCATTCTGAATCGACCATTGTCCGTTTCTTTGTACTTTATAAGTGTGGTTCGGGAATACCTCTGTTACTTCATATGGGCCCACGAACCGGGGTTGTAGCTTCGGGTTGCTACCCTTTACTCGTCTCTTATTCTCTAATACGACGAGCTCCCCCTTCTGAAATACGGAGGGTTCCTCGTCGTCCTGGCTCCTGATTTCTTGCTGCTGGTGTCGGAGGTATTCGTGCGCTCTCTGGAGGTTCTCTTGCACCTCTGCCGTGTGCTCCAGTATGTTGCGTGGGTCTAAGGTAGGAGGCGTGCCCGTTAGCTGGTCTGGAAGGCGGACCTCCCGTCCCATCACTAACATGTTGGGTGTCTCTCCTGTTGCTGAGTGGGGGGTGCTGCGACATGCCCGCATGATCTGTGGCAGCAGACTGTCCCACTCGTCTTGCCCTTTCGTCAATATCAGCGTACGGAGTGCATCTCCTAACGTCCTGTTCTGGCGTTCCACCATTCCGTTCCCTTGCGGGTGATAGGGGGTGGTTCGCGTCTTCTTGATTCCCCATAGACTGCATAGTTCTTCGAGTAGCACTGACTCGAACTGCGCTCCCTGGTCAGAGTGTAGTTGCTCGGGCAGACCCCAGTAAGCGAAGACTCGCTCATCCAGGGCTACGGCGACCGTGGGCGCTGTTGCGTCGGGCAGTGCTATGGCATCCTGCCAGCGGGTAAAGTGGTCGGTGAGGACCAGTGCCCAGCGGTTCTTCCTCTTGGTTAGAGGTAGAGGACCGACTAAGTCAATCGCCAGCTTCTGGAAGGGTCGGCCAGCATACATCCGCTGTCTGTGGGGGTTTTCTGCTTTCCTTCCATTCTTCGCCACCTGGCACACCTCGCAGTCCTTTATCAGTCTCCTGACCAGGGGGGAAATGCCCGGCCAGTACCAATCTAGTAAGATGCGCTGCCTCGTTCGGTGTACTCCAGCGTGGATCAGCCTGTGTGTTTCCCAGACGACTTGCGTCCTCCTGCTGGGTGGACAGACTACACAGTGTTTCGGTCTGGAAGGATGGTGGAGCGCGATGGTCAGTACCCCGTCAGGACGAATCTTCATTGCGTCCTTCCGTTCATAGAGTGTCCTCAGCTCGACACTCCCCTCGGCTAACTCTCTCTCTGTGATGCTTCCCGGCCGTCTCAGCTCGGCATAAATCCGGCCTACCGCATCCTGCCCGTCCCTTTGCTCTTGGGCTAAGGTTTGGGTGGAATGTACCGGGTTTGTCACAGTGAGGTTAACCCGCTCCTCTTGCTCTTCTCTTGCTGCAGACTCCCTCTCCAACATGTCTCCCGGCCGTCTCAGCTCGGTGCAAGCCCGGCCTACCGCATTCCGTCCCTCCGACTGCTTCTGAGTCGAGCTCTGGGGGGAATGTGCCGGGTTCGATGTGTTGAGGTCGTCCCTCACCTCTCTCTGAGGTCTCTGCCCAGCCTCTCGCTGTAGCTCTTCATGGGAGGGTCCTCCATCTCTCTGTTCGATGGAGCTGCATTGCCTACAGTCCGCACAGGGCCCCTGTCGGCTGAGTCCATCAGCATTACCATGGTGAGTTCCAGCCCGATGTTCGAGCTTATATCGGAACTCCGCCAAGATTTCTAGCCAGCGAGCTATCTGGTTCGATGGCTCCTTTCTCCTGCACAGCCAGCGAAGGGAGGCGTGGTCCGTCCGGAGCTTGAATTCCCGCCCATAGAGGTAGGGTCGGAAATGCTTCACTGCCTTGATGACAGCGACCAGCTCCTTCCGAGTGACGCAGTAATTCCTCTCTGCTGGGGCCAACGTCTTGCTGAAATATGCAATGACGCGTTCCTTGCCTTCTTGTACTTGGGAGAGCACAGCACCGACTCCTACCGCACTGGCGTCAGTGTCCAGCGTGTACGGCAGGTTGGGGTCGGGGTATCCAAGCACCGGGGCCTGAGTGAGTCTGGCCTTGAGTTGATCGAAGGCTGCCTGTTCCACTTGTCCCCACTTCCATGGCGTCTCCTTGCCTGTCATCACAGTGAGAGGTTTAGCGATCGTGGCGTAGTCGGGGAGGTACTGGCGATAGTACCCAGCGGTTCCTAGGAACGCCTGTAGCCCCTTTACGTCCGTCGGTGCCTCCCATCTCCTGACGGCCTCCACCTTCCCTGGGTCGGTGGCCACTCCCTTTGCACTCACTACGTGTCCGAGGTACTTGACCTCTTCTTGTAGCAGCTCGCATTTGGAGGGTTTTACCTTCAGGTTAGCTTGGTGGAGTCGTCCTAGCACCTCTCCGAGTCTCTGTAAATGTGTCTGGAAGTCGGGCGCGATGATAATTACATCATCTAGATACAGGAGCAGCGTCTTCCAGTGAAGACCCTTGAGGACCTTCTCCATGAGTCTCTGGAAGGTGGCGGGGGCCGACGTCAACCCGAAGGGCAGCACCTTCCACTTCCATAGGCCGCTTCTCGTGGTGAAAGCCGACTTGTCACTGGCATCTTGGTCCAGGGGTACCTGCCAGTACCCACTAGTGAGATCCAACGTAGTGAAGTACTTGCTCCCTGCCAGAGCGTCCAGTGATTCGTCGATTCTGGGGATGGGGTAGGCATCTTGTTTGGTTATGTCGTTCAGCCTCCGATAGTCCACACAGAACCTCCATGTGTCGTCCTTTTTCCTTACCAGTACCACAGGGGAGCTCCAAGCTCCGTCGGCCGGCTCAATTAGATCCTTTTCCAAAAGGTCCTTTATCTGGCGTTCCGCCTCGGCCTCCTTCTCTGGTCCCAGGCGGTGTGGTGGGCACCGGATGGGTCGAGCTCCTTCTACCGTGGGGATCGAGTGTTCTGCCAGCGTTGTTCGGCCCAGGTCCCCGCTGTGGCTACTAAATACCGTCTGGTATTTGATCAGCAGCTCCTTGACTTGCTGCTCTTGCCATGGGTCCTGGCACCCTCTCCTGGCTTGTTGAAAGAGGTCGTGCAGATGGGGGGGTAACTCTCTTCCTCCCGTCTCGCTCTTTCGTCCGTCTGGTGGGGTCAGCTCTTGGACGCCACCCTCTTCTACTCCGGTAAAGGTACCAATAACCTCTCCTGCGGGTAGCCTTAGGGTGTCCTGCGTCGGGTTCAGACATCTAACCAGCACGTGTCCCTGAGCGTCAGGCCTGTTGACGCTGGTGGCGATGGGTATCCCACCCTGAATACTTTCAATCACTCCCTGGGGGAACGTATCCCTGGAGCTCAAGTGACATGGAATCGTCACTTCTGTCTGTGGTGGAAGCTGGGTGTCCTGTCGAACTTGCACCTTGGACACGAGATTTCTCCCGTGGCGGTCGGTGCAGGCCAGCTCCTTTCCTTGTATCATCAGCACTGGACGGTCGAATCCCATCTGGCATCCTTGGCTTGTCAGGAAGGGCATTCCCAGGATAACGTCTTCGTTGACTTGGCTGACCACAAAGGTCTCCTCAAACTTGACGTGCCGTATCCTCCCCTTCAACGCGAGCAAGCCGTAGAACGGAAGTCTCGTTCCGTCGGCCATGATCCCATGGGAATCGTAGTGCTGTAAGTTGCGCTGTACGTGGTTCGGTAACCGATCAAAGACTCGCTTGGACAACAGGTTAGTGTTGCAGCCCGTGTCTATGAGGTGTGTTACCGCCTCTCCTTCTACCCTTCCAGGTAGGTAGTAACTTGAGCGATATGGTCGCTCGATCTGGTTGCTCTGGAGGGTCACAGGTTTTGGAACGAACTCTTCCTTCCTTAGCGGGGGCGTTTGGGTCTGCCTGTCCTTCCGCCTGGGCCTTGGTTCCTGCTGCTCTAGAGTCCCGTCGCCGTCCGTTTCTTCTGCCACTGAGCTGTCGAGTGCCGACAGGCTGGCAAAACGGTTGTGTAGGGCGATAGGGGGACTAGTCAGGAGGTCCAGGGGAGGAGTTGCTCGACGCACTGTCGCCGGTCCACTGGAGGGTGCCTGCGCCCTTTCCTTCGGAGGTGTCGTTGCCCGTGTGCAGCCAGCAGGTCTCCCTACTGCTGCGGGCGGTAGTCGTTTCCCTGGCGGCTAGGCCAAGGGACGGTCCTACATGCCTTCCGGGTGTGGCCTATCTGTTGGCATCCCCAACATCTCTTGGGTGGCTCATGCTTCTTTTCCGTCTTGAGGCTGGCAATCTCTTTGCTCAACCCTTCTACGGTTTTAAGCAGCTGTGCCAAGGGGTCCTGTACCTCTTGGTGTCGAGCCGTCTCTTTCTGTGGGGTCGTCTCTTCTTCCAGGGGGTCGGCCTCCACTGCCCTGATGTGGGGTCCTCCCAATGGTTGGTGTGGCACCTGCAGGAACTCATTTCCTGCTAAGATGGCTTCCTCCAGGTTCTGGGGGCGTACTGCCAGCAAGTGCCGCTGCAGGTACGTGTGTCCCAGAGTGCTGTGGAACGTCTGCATCACCATTTCGTCCCTATTCTGTCGCGGCAGAGTGCTGTGGGCTGCCGTAACGAGTTGCTCGACCATGAGGGCATGGTCTCTGAGGCTGTCTCTTTGGTTCCGTCGGTAGCTTAGCAACTTGGCTTGGGCTTCCGAGCGGGTCATACCAAAGGTCGCCCGTAGAGTACGTGTCACCTCTTCTGTGGTCTCACCTCGACCGCACCGCTCGGCCTTGCCTGTCAGGGCTTGGCGTAGGTGGATGACTGCTTCTTCCGCCGGCCAATGGTTTGCTCTGGTCACCTCCTGAAACCGTTGCAGAAAGTAGTCCACATCTCCTGTACCATCGTACTGTGGTACCCTGAACCTATCTCTGGCTGTGGCTACTGTCATGCGGTCTAGGATATCGGTGAGCGTCCCCATCATCTGCAGGCTGGAAGGATCCCTGTCAGTACTCAGTGCTCTTCTTCTAGTCGCCATTCTTTCTCTGGGAGGTGCTGCTTGTGAGTGTCTGTCAATCCCACTGCTGCCACCAATGTGCAGGATTTCACTGGGGGGGGTGTGAGGTGGTAGCTCGGCCTACCTGCACGACCTCCCGAACTTGTAATGGCAATTGTGTCTATGGTGCTAGCGATACAACCCTTCCACAGGTCGACTTAGTAGACTGGAGAATGGTGGATGACCATCTCAGTTACTAGTGAACTGCCGGTTGCGTTAGCTATTATCTGTGTTATCTGTGTGTGCAATGTGTTCGAACTTTGAAGGGCGAACTAGTGGAACTAGATTCGGCCAGCAGAGGTTCGGCTGTCTTTGTGTAGTGCTGTGCAGAGGTCGAACATTGAAGGCGAAGTTTAGACAAGGCTAAGTTCGGCCAGCAGAGGTTCAGACTGATCTGCCTATATACTACTACTCGAGTAGTGGAGCGCAAGTGAAGTTATTTGTATGTACAAAGAAACTTCTGAGAGTGTGCAAGCTGACTCTGATTTTATTATCCAAAACATTCGTATTTATGTACATGGTTACATAACAGATAAGCTGATAAAATTGACAGACAAAAGATAGCCACACCTAACACAGCAATTGGCTAGAGTGGGCGAATAATACACAAAGGGTGGAACTAGAATGAATGCTTGACTGAATGCACATGGCACACGTATAACTTTGCATGTAAAAATAATTATAAGAATAAGTACATAGATGGATCTGCCCTAAAGCGCGGGCATAGAACTAGGACAAGTAGACAGTAAATAATGCGAGTGACAAGACATAGAACTAGTAAGTGTTTGTACGATTGTACCATAGAACTAACTAATAAGTGTAAGTGTTTGTATACCATAGCATAGAATGTTCAAGATGGCGCCGGTCCTTTACAATATATCATAAAGGGTTTTCGAGCGAATAAAATAATTATGAAGAGGTTTCCGTTCGAGTATTCTCATTGGTTGTAGGGTGAATAGGTGTAACTTTGAGTATTTATGTACTGCTCTTTTTACACAAAAATCATTTTCTCCAGCAACAACCTCTGAAGAAACAACATCCACTACAGCGTTCATTACACAGCTATCAGCTGGATTCTCGGTGATAAGGTAAGAATTAATAAAAATATTATTTAGCACTGGTTGAAAAATAAAAAAAAACTCTTTCAATTTTACTTCAATATTTATTACCCTTCACTAATATGTATCTTTTTTATTTTAGATCAATATCTCATCCAAAACGCTATTCGTAAAAGATCTCATTCCAAAACTATTTCACTATTACATAAGAGATAATACAATTGTTCAGCAGAAAGCAGTAAGCCAAGTGACATACCAAGCCAAAATATTTTGCATCACACAACACATGCTAAACATGTGAGCTCTGTATGGAGAACTTTCAGCAATTCAGTATGAACGTAGTATGTCTGAACAAGACGATGCTTTAGAAATCGTTCTTATTAACCATTTTGAAACCATTCTAAAAATGGTAAAAGCTGTAAATTTCAACTAATATTTAAAAAAATTTCAAAAAACGCTTGGGATAAGGAACTTTTTCAAAAATTGTATCAATTGAATTGGACAAAAAAATTTTGGTACAAAGCCAGACCTCATGTTTGTAAATACGTGAAAATAGATAAAGAGCTATCTTCTTCTGTACATACCTTCAAACTCATGATAGAAGTATTCCATGCCTATCTATAATTTTTCCCATATAATAAAGTTATAAAGTCATACAACGCTTCTTTTTTATACAATACTCAAACTCCCTAATCTAAATCATCATACAAACCCAACAACATACCAAGTCACAAAAAATATTCAAAACACCTTGTGCACACAAATGGTACCAGCAGGGACCAGGAGAACCTCCACTAACAAATCAACATACCACACAATAAATACCAAACATTCTAAACACCTGGTGCACACAAAAAAGTGCCTCACAGGTTTTCATGGTAACTGGAACCAGGAAATCCTTCTCCTTAGACTCCATGACAGAGATCTGCTCTGATATTACAACTCCAGGCACACATTTGTTTTAAACAGCGACGAATGGACGAACGACTGTCCCCAGCTGCCAATCAACGTGCCGTTAGCTAGTTACCTTGGGACAGCTTTCCAGCTGTTTCCTTTTCCAAATGGTGGTTCGCAAAAGGCAGATATTTTTATTTATATTCTATTTGTTGTTGAAGAAACGAGAGATACTCCGTAGAAAAATTTTTATTTTTAAAGTCCATAATAACTATTTTTTTCTAAAATTAATAAAATATTATTGAAAAAATTATATTTTTCTGCATAATAAAAAATGACACCAAAAAAGTTTTTTTTTTAAATAAAATAATTCATTCACAGCTTTTATGGTGATAAAATGCTAGGGTAACCTCTTGTGATTTGGAATAATGCATTTATTTCATTAAAAAGTGGTTGAAAATAGGGAGAACTCATTGATTTTTGACCAATGAGCTTAGGACAAATTTTGCGACTGTTACTGATATTTCTGCTGCTAAGTACGCGGCGCATCTTTTGTGCGCATATTTCCCGTATGGTATAACCAATCAGGTTCAACGGTTACTGACGAATAGTATTTGTGTTCGTTTGTACGGTGGGGCTCTCCGCTGAACATTCGTTGGGCATGAATTTCATTTGTTGTGGGGGCCATTCGCTTGTCCTTTTCACCAGTTAACTATTAACTGCAGGAACTTGTGCAGGTGCCTAACTAGCAAGTGAGCCTAATATATGCGTTGGTAATGTATTTTATCTCTGATTTGATGCCAGTTATTTTTAGATTCATAATGATGTTCCAGACTCATCTGTCGCTTAAATCATGTTAACCTACTTTATTCAGCCATTGTGTTTCTATTTTATTTTCATGTACTTTTTCCTTTTGCCAGCCATCTTGGTTCAGCCTAGTGAATGAAATAATAGAATGGACTTTAAGAGTAGTTAATAGTTTTTCTTTGAACTTTGTTTATATTAAATAGAAATTTTTTACAAGAAGTGAGTATCTTATTTTAAACTTTGCAACTTGCACAAACATCTGTTTCATTATAGATATATTTTATATTCGGTATGTCCAGCATATTTGATGTGTAACGATCCAAATATTCTCTCAGAGCAAAAGCTATGACCAAGATTCTTGTTAGTTCATCTACTTTGTCATTCTTAAAGCAAACCCCAATAGCGCAATGATGTCTGGTGACTAAGGCTATGTCAGGTTCTATAAAATACTGTGTGCTTGCTCCCCAGCGCTCACTGTATGCTGGAGATATCTCTTTCTCTTCGACTGTAAAAAGATGTTTGCTCGATCCGTCATAAAAACTTTTTGTGCTGTCTACATAGGATCCAATCAGTTTCTTTTGCTTTGAATAAACCGCCAAAGGGTAGTTGAGTTCACCATTCATGTACATCATTCCATAGAGCTTTTTTCCAGTGATGTCCATAATGCTTGCTTTTCCGTCTGATTCCAACGTGTCATCCAAAGAGCATTCGACAGTAAATGCTCTTTGTTTAGAGTTTATATCTATTCCTTCACAGTATTGTTTATTCGAATCACAATTTGTCCCAGCAATCTTGAGCATGATGCAGTTTGGAAAAGGAGTATCACCAGAAGCGTTCAGCTCACGGGAAAAGTACGATATGACATTATTGTCCTCACAATTCAAGCAATGAGCAGTCGGAATAGATATGATTGCTTCAGGAGTAAGTAACTTTTGTATGATGTAGGTGCTGAAACATATCTGTACAGCTGCCACCATCACTAGTTTCTTCATAGTTGATAGTTGTGGATGATCAGTAAAATTAAGCAAAAAACTTGATTCAAATCGACCTCGCCTAACTGATGCAAGCAATACTTGTCTTGTCATGGAAAGACTATAAAAGCGGTGATGATTTGCTGTATTTGTCTCTCCCAAAACAATAGAGTTGGGTCCAAGTACATGACATGTACCAACGGATGGGCGTGCCTGAAGTGTTACCATCCCAGTAAATCGAGCTCTACCGGTGTATATCACTCCACAAAAGGAATTAGCATGTGTAACTTGAGTCCTACTTCCAAAATATTTGTCTGACTCGGCGGTAAACACTTCAGCACGACCCGCATCATATGCTTTTATGTGAAACTTTTCGGTTACTTTGCAAACAATTGTCATCAACACACTTCCTTCTATAGCCAACATGGTGTAGACTTCCTCGTTTCCTTTACTATAACTGACTAGTTTCAAGTCGACAGACATCATTCTCTTTATGTCGTTATCAGCATTTGAATCACTTGCCATCTTGTTTACTTTTTTTTCACTTTCAACTTGGGTATTACGGAATGTGCAAAGCTATGTTATCCATTGTTTATTTAGACTGTTCTGGATTGTTTTTAAATTCTTTCGGTTCTCAATAAGAATAACCCTGAAAATTCCCTTCGTGTTAGCTATGTGAAAGCTTAAACCCTCCGAGTATCTGGGTACTAAATAATCCTTTTAAGGCGCTACAAGTGCCATTGCTATCTAAGTATTTTTTTGTAAAGTCTTACTAGTAATAAGGTTATAAAATTGAGAGTTATCTCTTCTTGACTTTTCTAAACCCTACCAGAAACGACTATCAGTTGCAGTATATAATATAACTAATTTAAGTAAACTCACGCAAAGATTTGTCTGATGGCTACCACAACGTCAAGCATATCCTACAACGACATGTCTGTAAAATGACTTGATGAAATTTTGAAGCAAAGGGGCATCAAATTTACGTGCAAAATTGAATTTATATTTTTAATTATTTTTTATAATTATTATTATTGTTATCATTTGTTGGACTCCTTTTTACGGCAATTATAAAATATATTTTTATTGATATTACCAAAATTATTGTTTTCACCGTTTTTTTTGATAATCACTTATAATTGCAGTGTTAGTGAATTTTATTATTTTAGTCATTCATTCATGGTCATTTTTGGTAGTTATTAATACTATCTCATTTATTTGTACTATTAATCATTATTTATTATTGTTATACTTATTAAAATGAAATATAATTTAAAGTATTATCTTAAGTTATAATTGTTTTTATTATAAATCATTATTTTTCTAAATGAATACAAATACAAATCTTTTTTGTCATTTATGAGATTAGTGAGGTCAATAGTATATTCATTGATGTGAGAAAGGTTGTTGCGTATAGCGAAGGCTTTCTCGCACCATCAGCTATTTGACATAGCTTTCAATTATCACTGGTGCCAGATACACCAACTTTAATATCGGGTCAACAATTTTACATAAACCCTGGCCGCATTGTGTTTATTTGATAATTATCCTTGATCTCTGCACTAATACGATTAAAAAATTATATAAACGTAATATTTTATAGCCCTTTGAACTCTGTGGCTTGTCAAAATATTGTAGTAGTTTGGCTCCTTCTACTACTGACACAACGGTATCACTCTGAAACTTCTCCAGTAATTTGGAGTCCACTCCGAGTTGACGTCAACAACCTCCCAGGGTCCTAGACCCAGACACAAAATCACAGAGTCACTACGAATAATACTTTATTTATACAAAGTCCATTGAGATATAGAAATAAGACACTTCACGAGGTCCCCAAGACTTCTATAGAAGAGGGCAGGAACTCTCTCCCCCTTATTAGGGGAGAGCCAATAAAATACATGATAACAATATATATTCAAATAACAAGGCAAGACACAAGATACAATAATAACATAAACCAATCAGGGCTGCTAGCACATGGTAAGTTGGGTGGGGTGCACTAGCATCTGTCTCTCCTTATAAGGTAACTTCCTGTAGCAACTGTCACTCCTTATTAGGTAGGCTTACTTCCTATACTTAGTTTCACTGATGCGGGTGGTGGGGGGTACAACTTCTCCTTATTACGCTTCAGGACTACTCAACCATGACTTATAGCCAAAGGTTTATAATTGTTTACTGCAGAGCAAGAAAGTGGGGTTTGCAGTCCAAGGGTGGAGAGAAAACGGGGAACGAGGGGGGGGAGGTAATATTCTGCTAAAATCTCCCACAATATATAAATTGCATTGCAATAGCCAGTTTGTTTGGTAGAAACATAACTCCGTATTTGTGTATTGTACTTTATATTGAACTTTTAGCATTATCCGGTTAGATATGCATCAACGCCCTCTGTAAGGAGGGATGACCTTAGTCACAACTCCATTGTTTTATAATTTCTAAACCAAGGTAGTCAAATAATCCTAACAGTGTTGTGAAGCACTAACATAGAGGTGATCAACGTGTAGAACTAGAAGTTGCTAACTCAGAGATAAGCCTTTGAATGACAACTACGCATTAGAACATTGAATGATTGGCTGCTAAGTAGAAGGAGAATAACCGACAGAGTCTCGACAGAGTCTGTTAAGAGTAAATAGATGAGAGTTTGCTCTAAATTCTAAGACTAAATGATTGAAAAGAAGCAAGTTTGACTTTTGTATTTCGCCCTTTGGAATGCGTTCATAAGACGGCATAGGGGGGCACACACCATCACTAGTGTGCGAGGGGCTATGACCCTCCCTGTGCACACGTATAAAACACATGGACTCAGCTGTAGTCAAAACGGTCATATAAAACACTTGAGTCATAGAAAGTAATTCAGTGCAGGTTGTACGAGTAGTAATATATGAGCAGATCTCCCTACCAAGTGTACGCACCCCATGAATTCATAGTAGAACTCTAGAGCCAGCCAATAAAACTTGTCTGTGATTGCATAAAGTTGTTTGGTGACTCCAAGTCCAAGTTTTGTTCTTTACTGTTCATATGGTTAGTATACCTTCTCTTAAGTGAGCAGTATTATTAATAATCATTAATTATCATTATTTATTTATAAATGATTAACACATATTATTTAATTTTGATTTATCATTAATAATAATTTATCAAGTTACAGTTATCTGAAAGAAATAATGGAGACAAAATCTTATAAGTACAGTACTTAATCACCACAGGATGTATGATTGATAGAGTTATGTGCTCGGGTAATGCCTATCCACCAATAGCAACATCACCGCAGGAAAAGGAATACAAAATTCTACAAGAAGAAGAGAGGAGACAACTCCTCCTATGTAGAAGTTTTAATTACCCCAATCTCAATACTAGTGGCTACAGTTGTTCAGCCACTTAGTTGGGTTGCACCACCATAGACACGGCTACGCTTGCACAGCGACCGACCTATGTGTAACCTCAGCTTTTAGCGGTTGAGACCATTCAACTACCTACTAAATCTGATACCATCAATGACATAAAATTTTCTTTAAGTGATCGGTACATGAAAACTATACAACAAAAGTATCAAACATGAAAATTAACTGCAAAAATGCCTACATGCTCGCATGAAAGTTTTCAAAAGTTGAGGATTGCTATCAAAAAATTTTGTTAAAAAATTTGTCAAACTTGTTAATCGTTAGATATTCATAAAAAGTATCTGATTACTTCTCACTAAAATTGTTTTCTGGATGAAATTATCTGCCACATTAACATAGTCAACATAAAAACTGTATCTCCACATATACTACTCAGCACACCACCTTCATTCCACTCGATCACTAGTAATGCAATGCAATACTAAAAGAATTTAGCGATTGAGTAATTAATGTTAACTACAGAAATAATTAGAACATTAGCTATAAAGACGCAAATATAAAGTTGAGCAACTGGCAACTACCCAATAATTACAATAGTCTATTTATCAACTGATTGCCTGCCAGTAATGCGACAATCCTTGTGGTGTTGGATCAAGCATGTATAGAGTGGGTTAGTAAATCACAAGTCGAGCTCTAGTTACCAACAGTAGTAATATATGAGCAGATCTCCTTACCAAGTGTTTTTTTTTTGTGGGGTAAATCCCGGGGTTTATGCAATGTGAGTAGTAATGAATGAGCAAATCTCCTTACCGAGTGTTTTTTGTGGGGTTTAGGCCCGGAGTGGATGCAATGAGTTACGGCGTTGATTAGAGTAGTCGAGTTAATATTTTACGACATTTAATTTTTGATAATTTTTTACATAATTCGATCTCTGATGGCATCATGAGTGTAAATAATTTTCTATCTCTCTCTCTCCCTCTCCCACTCTCCCGCTCTCCCATTCTCCCGCTCTCCCGCTCTTTCTCCCGCTCTCTCTCCCACTCTCCAGCTCTCCCGCTCTCTCTCCCGCTCTCTCTCTCTCGCTCTCTCTCCCGCTCTCTCTCCCGCTCTCTCTCCCGCTCTCTCTCCCGCTCTCTCTCCCGCTCTCTCTCCCGCTCTCTCTCCCGCTCTCTCTCCCGCTCTCTCTCCCGCTCTCTCTCCCGCTCTCTCTCTCTCTCTCGCTCTCTCTCTCTCTTGCTTGCTCTCTCTCTCTCCCTCTCCCCCTGCATCCCCCTCCCCCTACCTCTCCCCCTACCTCTCCCCCTACCTCTCCCCCTACCTATCCCCCTACCTTTCCCCCTACCTCCCCCTACCTCCCCCTCCCTCCCCCTCCCTCTCCCTCCCTCTACCTCTCCCCCTACCCCTCCCCCTACCTCCCTCCACCTCCCCCACCTCCCCCCTCCCCCCCACCTCCCCCCTCCCCCCCACCTCCCCCCTCCCCCCCTCCTCCCCTCCCCCCCTCCCCTCCCTCCCCCTCAATCAAAAAAATCAAATGCCGTACAATATTATCTTGGCGACTCTAATCAACGCCATAACCCATTGACTTCACCCCGGAATTAAATTCCACAAAAAACCACTTGATAGGGAGATCTACTCATATATTACTACTGATGCCGGTTGCTGTCTTTTTTTAAGGGCTTCTTGGTGTGTCGGAAAAGTGTGCTCTCTTCAAAAATCATGTAGATTGAGTCTTCATTGGTTTGGTATCATCTAAGTAGGAGAGAACGTTATGTTGTGTAACATCTATCATATCAGAGGTTTGAAAGAAAGTCAGAATAGGTGTGAGTGGAGTCTTTTTGGAAGTTGGTAGGTTATGGTGTACATCGGATCATCATAAAGTTCATCGGTGAACAACATCATAGCTGTTGGTAGATCTTGAAAGGGATTCTTGATGTGTCGGAGAAGTGTGCTGTCTTCAAAATCCATGTAGTTTGAGTCTTCATTGGTTTAGTATCATCTAAGTAGGAGAGAAAGTCATTTTGTGTAACATCTATCGTTGGTGTTGTTGGTGTTGGTAGATCTTGAATTGATGCCGGTTAGAAAATTAAATATATACTCAATGGTACAGTAAGTGGATTTACCTTAATACAAAAAGACCTTCTAGTAGTTGTAGTAGACGATGATGTAGTAGATCTTGTTCCTTCAGTTGCTAATGTTGAAGTGAATTCTTTCTGTGTGAACACAGCGCTTCTTATATAGCTGAACTCATCCCATTTATCATAAGGTTACATTAATGAAGCATTATGGTTTTACGGAAGAACACCAATGCTTTCGCCGGAATAAAATATTTATTTTCACGCGAATAAAAACCAATGTTTTTGCGGGAATAAAAAAGTTATTTTAAAGCGAATAAAAACCAATGTTTTCGCGGGAGTAAAAATTTATTTTCACCCGAATGAAAACCAATGTTTTGGCGAGAATAAAAAAAGTTTGGGGAGACAAATACCACGAGATCTATACTGAGGAACATAGCAAAAAATGCATAGGTTTGAAAAACCTGCAAAGCACAATACGGTTTGACTAATATCTTAATACAGGTTAGCCCACGAATAATACTTCCTATGCCTAGCTGACTAACAGCACAATTGACAACAGTTTTAATATGGGTTTCGTTTTAAAAAAGGAAAAAGTTTTACAAACTCAATTTAGCCAAGTTTGTTAAGCAATATCGTCAAATATGTCCACTATTTAAACATTAGTTTAAAATCAGAAATCGCGATACAGCTTTGCATAACTTCAAACTAAACATTAACATAAATGATAAATGCTTATTTCTTTGAAGCTATTGTCTGTTCTGGGTCGAAGTAACAAACTGGCATTGTAGATGTAAAGCTAAAACTTAAAATGTTTTCATGATAAAATACATACATAATACTAAAAGTATGGACACTTTGTTTGCATTTCAGTGCGGCGATCTCTCAATAAATGTCAAAAACATCTTTATGAACATTCTGCATAACTCTCCTTGAACAAATTCGCTAAAAGAGCACACTCTTGGCTCATTATTGGCGCATTGATCAGTTTTTGTTAGAATTCGTTTTAATTCTATGCCCAAGCTGTTGCTCAGACCAGGTATAATGAGTAGTAATATATGAGCAGATCTCCCTACCAAGTGTTTTTTTGTGGATTAGATCTCGGGGTTGAGGCAATGGGTTACGGCGTTGAATGAATTCGCCCAGTTTATATTGTATTTTATTTGAGAGGCATTTGAGTGGCATTTGAGTGGCATTTAAGTGGCATTTGAGTTTTGATTATTTTTTTCACTTAATTTGAACTTATACGGCATCTACATTTTGAATGTATGGCATTTAAGTTTTGATAATTTTTTGTAATTTGAACTCATATGTTATCTTGAGAGAGAGGAGAGAGGAGATATATCTACATTGAATAAATACATTGATTAAAAATGAATCAATATATGATTATGTACATTTATTGTATAATAAGTAGGGAAAATCTCTCCATATAATATAGTTAGAGTCAGTAAATAGTAAGTAATACAAAACAGTACAACTTGTAATGTCAATCAAAACACAGGCTTTTTTTTATACATCCATTCATGTATGGATAATTATGTGCATATTTATGACTATTTTTGTATAGAATTTTGGAAAAACATCATCAAATTAGCTATCTAGATGGTTAAATAATTGCAATAGAAAACATAATATCTAATTTTTTTGACATTCTTAAATTTTGAAAAAATCATCAAATTAACCCTTTAGATGATTAAAATTTTACAGTAAATTTTGCTTAATACAAAGCACTATAGCTTGTTTTATCCGCTTGAGACTACATGTTGTCAGCATTCGATATTGAGTTTACATACCATCAACACCAAGCTGTTCATCAAAATCTTGTAATTCGTTTTCTAGGAATTCCTTAAGAACTTTATCCTCATTATTCGTTTTTGTTAGCTCCTCATTGGAAATTGTTTGTGTGCAATATTGTTCCCAATCACTAGTGTTGGTTGAAGAAATGAAGACAAAATTGTGGTATGGAATAGGATTTCCATTGTTACTCTGTTTTTTTTCTTTGTAAATCATCACACCAGGTGCACATCTTTTAGCTTCCTCGTTGTATCTGATTGGTAGTAAAAGTGTTCTCGTCTCTCTTTTTCCATCTTTTTAAGTCAGTAGTTTAGTTCGAAGGTCACAGCTACTGTCAGGCACAGCTAGGCAAACATATAGTTCAGGGAGGTTGTCCAGGTGGACCAGCTACCACATAGAGTGAAATCCTGCACAATAATTATTATTAGTTATATGAGTTATTATTGATATCACCATCAATCCCCCTGAGCACAAGTACTTGTTCATTTAGTATCAATAACAATATGGAACTGTTACTTCATTCATTGCAGATAAAGATAAATCAACAAACAAGGATTTACATTCACATCAATGTCTATCACACTGCCAACACATAGTTTCTTCCTTGCTCAACCTCAAAAAATACTGAAAAATATTTCAGCGCTTAAAAATGTACTCTAGGCAAGCAGGCTGCTATGATTTCCCAATAGCCTAAGTTCAATATAAATTGATACAATGAAGCGAGGAGATGGGTCTGCACAATGCATTTAATTTAAACTTTTTGAGATTACTGGTCATCTCCCTCAGAACCAGCAAGCCCGCCACATTGTCTGAATACAAATGATATCTATCTTGAAATGATTGAAAAGCAAGGCTATATCACTACTGCACTAACTTATTGCTGTCACCTATATCCAAGGGCTACTCAAGCAAACTCGCATATTTGACGATTTATATGCAGTTGTAGACTTCTGTGCTTTATTTTGAAAATATTGTACAGGAATTTGTGTCTGGGTGGTAGCCACCTGTACACCTTCCCGACGCGTTCTGCCTCTACCCAAGTTAGCGTACAATAATGTGCTATTATTATTTAGAGTGCATGCATTGGTTTGTGCAGTTATGTGTGCGGCCGAATCTGGTGTGGAATGATTGCTGGCAGCTTACAATAATTATATTTTAATTATTGGCTGCATCCGAACATGGCTATGTTCGACAATAATTGCGCTGTAACTATTGTTTAGTTTATAGTTTGCTGCAAACTGTTGCCACCGACAATAATTGTGCTGGAATTATTGTTTAGTTTAGAGTTTGTTGCAAACTTTGTCACCAACAATAATTGTGCTGGAACTATTGTTTGTCTACTTCGACTGAGTCGAGATCGACAATAATTGCACTTGAATTATTGGTGTGTTGTCTTGTCCCGAACTCTGGAGTCCGAATTTATTGTGAGTCGAACTATTAGGGCACCAGGTGCTTTGCGACGTACTTCTCACTGTAGTGAGGGAATACGCAGTGATAGGGCAAACCGTTCTCACTTTCCGCCTAGCCTTGTGCTTGCCAATAGTCGATTAGGTCAGCACTTGTAGTTATGTTGCTTCTAGCTGTGCTTGCTTCTTGAGAGAAAGAATCTTCTGAGAGCCAGGCTAACTCTGAACTTTATTGCTCAAGCATAAATATTTATACAAAGTAGGCGGGTAAAATCTGGTACAAGCCACGCCTTGTACTTACATCAAGCACCAAAATGCAATTGTATAATGAAAATTGTGGAAAAAGTATAAAATATAATAATAATAATAATTATTTGGGCACATCATAGAACTGTTCTAGATAGACGCATGTAGCACAGGTAACAATAGAACTAGGACAAAACATAGACAAAGCGTAAGCGAGTACATATTGAGATAATGTGTAGACAGTGAGTTAATATCGAGAAAATGTGTAGACGGTGAGATAATGCTGAGTCAAAGGCTTAGGCCAAGTACGAGTAGTAAATAATAAATGTTTAGACAAGTACTGGCGTCCCTCACAATATCACAAAATTTTGTTTGATGTTCTTTTCAATGGGATGGCAATGCTGAGATGCCATCCCTTAAACTACAGCCTGCAATATAGTGTATGTATCTTTTGTGGCCAGAACAAATTATGTCACCGGAAGATCATTGTATAATATAATATGACTTTTTGCAGGAAGAAGATTTCTTTATTGTTTCGCAAAAATCCTGTCGGACATTAAACATCTACTCCGGCAACAGTGACTGGAGAAACAACATCTGCTGCGACCACTAGGACTTTCAGTAATAAGGTAAGAACTAATATTTAAATATTTTACACTAGTTAAAGAACTCAACTACCTGCTTTGTGGAGGTGGTATACGTACTCCTAGAGTCTAGCCAGTTTTCTATCAAGACTACAAAGTCTTTGGTGTTGACAAAATTGTTTTTTTGGTCATAGAGAAAACCCTTGGGCTTTTATTATTTAATACTAATTGTACTTAGATTGCTCGCATTGTGAAGAAGGTGTACTCTTAAAACCACTAGGTACTACTTATTACTACTTAACGTATCTCTAACAAATAGATTATAACTTATAATAATTAAATAATAGTAAAGAGCCATTACTTTTTACTTTTTAGAATGAATGACAAACTGATGAGAAATCAATTGAGGATTTAGGCGCCAGAGAACCAGGAACTTCATTTTCCCTTAACCCCACTAACACCACCAACCAATGAAGTAAAAATTGGCACTCTGACAGAATGCTACCTTCTGACAGCACTCTACACTTCCTACTGCCAAAACTTCGTGCTCGAGACTTGGAAGAGTGCCAACAAGCGCAACTACCTGTGACCATGGATAATCTCGATAAATCATTTTCCAAAAACAGATCTGTGATGGATGTTGAAAAGGACATGCCCCTCCTCCATGCCAAGATACCCTTTCACAACGTCAGTCTAAATAATTTGAATACTCTCACCTACCAGAGTGCCTCACTACTAAACGCTGTGAGTGAGTGCGCACCGTCGACAAACCTTGGAAAGACAAATGTTATACCGGTATCTATTCATGGCCACAGTTAAGCAGGTGTTCACTGTTGAGTTTTGTGATTGAAAGATGTTCACTACCATCCAGAGATGCACCCAAATCCCTAGAGATTCTAAAGTTTGGTATTGGAATATTTGAAATAAATCCCTCTTGAGAGAATTGCCTGATTTGCAAACTGATTTGAGATTTGATTTGACAGGTTGGGCACTTTGACTTGAATTGATTTGACCTGGCAGGACACAAATGTTTGAATATGTTTTACAAATCTCTAGTTCAGTGTAGATTTGATGTGATTTGAAAATCTAAAAACAGAGATTTGGTTACATCTCTGGGTAGTAATAATTAAAAATTATTTATTATCACCAACTTCATCTTTTTTATTGTGATTTTTTGTTATTCAAGGTATTTATCACAATTGTCTTCAAAATCGAATCAAATACTTCACCTAGCACTGATATGTGAAGAAAATTTTCATTAAATTGTTGGTGGTTAATATCAATTTATTGATTGTCAGACACCCTTCCACCACTTCACATAACTAAACAAAACTCAACAGCACAAACTTTACTGCTAACTGCCCAGACTATCTTCAATATTGTCAAAAGTACATGCTACTAGATCACCTAATCTTTCTGGCCAATAAGGTTTCAGCAATATAATACAGTGTGTAGCATCATTGTAAATGTCATGTTCACTTCACTTGAGACAAGGTCGCTATTTGTATCACGTCATCACACTACAATATTCACTGAGTTTCAGAAAGATTGGACAGATTTTGGGATACTTTTTTAATTTTTAATTATTTATTATACTTATTACTGAGATCAGAATTATTTTCAGAGCTAACCATTTTAATCAAAATGCATACAGTTGTCAAGAAAATTAATATTTAGAACCCCCACTGTTTTTTAATCATTTACAACAATTTTTGTGAATATCAAACTAATACAGGGCTGTTAATTATTTATCAATAGTCGCCATTGTTTTTTAGTACTACTACCTACAACACCATTTTTGGAAAAATAATTAAAGTATTATAAGGGAAGTCATCATTGTCAACAATTATTTCCATGAAAACATTATACATTTTTATCATCAGGAACATTTATTACCTTTATTCTAAACCTGAGCACATTTTGTTATTCATTTTAATTATTAACTACGAAAAGCTTTCCCACCAACCAACATATGTAGATAATATTTTAATAACAGTAAAGCGTGGCTTACAATTTTATTTGTTGCCTTTGTTCTCTTCCTGTGTTTAATTTTTTGTATCACGATAATGAAATCAGAGTTAACCTGACTCTCAGAAGAGTTTTTGCTCTACACTGATTACAAAAAATAGACTCAAGCAGAAGATGAAAGAAACAACAACTTGGTCGAACCAACGATCGATGTAGGCATAGCTCAGTGGAAGTGAAATGGTCAAGTTGACCATCGCTACGTATAACCATAAAATGTATAGCACTGAGTCCTTCGCTCTTCATTGATAGTTCAGCCTTAGTCAGTTCGCCCAAGAAAGCAAAGCTCAGTGGGAAGTGAACCGGTTATCTTGACCATCGCTGCGTATGACCATAAGGTTTACGGCACTGAGTCCTTCGTTCTTAGTTCGGCTCTTACTGTCAACCCTGTTGTACAAGAACTACAAAACATAAACGCTAATACACAGCCTAGCAAGTAATTACTACAATTGTGGGAGGTTGTACATGTGCCAGCTACCACACACAAATCTTGTACAGTAATTAAAATTTTCCATCAGCAAAAAAGAGTGTAAACTCAAAAGAAAACCACTGAAGCATTGTTTTGGCAGTCTTTTGTTGAGCTTCAAGCATTATAAGTATTCTTTCTCTAGATTATGAAAACCAATTAGTTAGCCATTACTGGTGTTTTGCAATGGCATTTTTGTGGTCTTGTAGTTAATGATTGAGGTTTTGTGGTTTTTTCGAGACTCACCTAATCCCAGGATGGTTGGCGATGCAAAATTACTCACTGATTTGCCAAATACTTGAGATTTGATTTGGTCATTGACGATGTTGAATTGATTTGATAGCTGGACGGCTACTTGCTCTGTGATTTGATTTGAATCAAATCTGATGATCAGTGATTTGATGTGATATGCAAATCTTGAAACAGGCATTTGGGTACATGTTTGCTACCATCTACAACAATCAAAAGGAAAATAAGACAACTTGAGTGAAAAGCGACTTTCCCAGCAACTTGGGATTGCTCTCAGCACAGCCAAGCAGACGGCTCCAATTGTTTTGATCTACATAAGAAATACAAACAGTGAAGAGGCACTTCTTCACTTTACCCATGCCCATATCCACTTTGGCATATCGAATAATGGATAGAAACTGTTGGTAAACAATGGTATGAAGCAGCTGAAGGCGTTCTTTGACGTATCCGATGTACATTGTATGATTTCCTACCGAGGAGTGTAATAAGTCACAAAAACAAGATTTATTGAAAAATCCTGATCCTAGTTGGAGAATAATCGGGGAAGGGAGGAGGGGGGGGGGGGGCATTGAGTGACTCAGTACAGATGCATGGTGGATGGGGAAGTTTTTATAAGAGAAATCTACATAACCTCTCGAATAGTTGTAGCAGGTGTCTCACAATAATTTGGAGCTGTTTTCTGCAACGGAATCAATAAAACATCCGACTTTCCATATTTCTACAATGTTGTCTCACTCGCGCCACTTCAAGCCTTTCTTCAAGCCTTTCTTCAAGCCTCCGGTCTTCATGGAGTCCCGTCGTATTTTGATGATACCACCAGAAAAATGTGGGGAACAGAACCTCAAAGTCCTAGCCAGCAAGACAAAGGAAATCTGGCAGTAAGTTTTTTTCATGCTATCAGTATTGTTTCAGACAAAAATCAAAAGTACTTTATATGCTAGCATATGTAACAGTGGTAATATTTATTGCGTGTTTTACATTAATACAAAAAATTATCCCCGAAAGAGACTCTATTTATTGAAAGAGATGAGCTCAAAATTAACATCTAACATTACAGTTCAGCTGGATAAAATGGACAATAAAATGAAAATGTGATATTTTATTTTAATCAATTGTTTAATAAGATGGTTCTTTGTATGTGTACTCGATCAATTTTTTGTAGCATATTGCTTCATGTAAACTCACAGTTAGGATAAGTCTGTAAAATATGTCTTCCTATCGAGTGATCTCTTATCTCACCATCTCCTACAGCTAGCAGATTTTTCAAAATTTCATCCATGTTCCCTCCTCTTTTTTCTCAGTGAACAAAAGTGTACACAATAATTGCCGCATAAAGCTGACAAGGAGTTTTGCAACTGTATTTCGTTCTTCCGTATCGAGTCTTTGACACTATGTCTCTTTAACATCTTTGATACATCGGGGTTGAAAGTTATGGTGTGCCTGAGAGAGCAAGGAGACTCATTCTGTAAAAGTTCGCATACACAGCCAGCTAATGTTTTCTGGGTTGATGAGAATTATAAATGTTGAACACCCATTTGAAAAGTGTAAACTTGGTTGAAAACTGATGTTTAGCAAGCAATTAGGTCCAACCGTAGCAACATATGTGAGATAACATCCCTTATGCGGTATTCAAGACATAACGTCATCAGCAAGAGAAAAGTGGAGAATGCTGTTCATCTCCAATACACTCTATTCATTACAAAGCATGCAACTATGGATAAGCCTTCAGCTGTGTTGGCGCTAAACTGTTTTTCCACGCTATTCGTAACATTTTTCATCAAGTGAAATCTTTCTTTGGCAAAGTGAATTCGTATATTGTAGTCCTATTTAGACACTGATATCTAGTAATGCCTATACTTTCACCATTAAACAAAGAGCCGGTAGTATGTGGGAATTAATGATATTGTTGGAGACGCCATTGACAGCAATCTCGATCGCCATGACAACACACATAGTATGCAACAATCACGAACATTAACTGGAATATTTTTTTACATTTATTATCCACATTCTACCATTTCTAGATTTATTGAAATATTAATTATTATAGAGTTTTCCACGGAATATAAATTATATTTTGGTTGTCAGTATTAAGGCGTGGCTTACACTTTTCTTTGTCCATTCTCTGAATTTAAATGGATGTAATGTAGGAATAAAATCAGAGTTAACCTGATTCCAAGAAGCTTCAGATGATTCTCACCCTACACAGACAAGAAGACTAAACACAAGTGGAAGATAGCATACAGTAACAACAACTTAGTCTAGTCGACTATCGATGCGAGAAACGAACTAGTAGAAAGTGAGAAGTCGAACCGACCCTCACTGGGTACGACCAATTTGTAGATACCACAGCTCAACCGATAATTATCACGTGATGCGGTAAAAGGATCCATATATGAATTTGTCTCTCACGCAGATTTCAAAGTGTCCAATCACAGTTTTTGTAATAACTTTGCAATTAATCCACCAATCAAAAAGAAACTTGTTCTTCAAACAGCCAATACAATTTCGCATGTGATTCTCTGTCAATAGACTTCTGAAATACGCTCTATCTACTAATAACTGGTCATAAAAAAAAAAAACTTTGGCGCACCTGTGGGAATTCCTCCGAACATATTAATGCTTTTTGACAATTACAAATAAAACACCAATGTCTTAGCTACTCACTGGCATGTTGTGTTGCTGATTCAGTTCAGTATTTCTAATTAATTATAATTTATTTTAAAAAGCTTACTAATAATTTGTGAGCGGTTTATATACACGCAACAACGTAGCTCAAAAACCTAATTCAGTATTTGCGGGTGTTATCGCATGCTATCCAATGTTTCGGCCTAATAAAATTGAGGTTTTTGAGGCTATCATTTGCGGTAGATTCATAAAAAAACAAACAGCAATTGCTGTTTTTGTTGAATATTTTTTATTATTAAAATTCAAATTTAGGCATTTAAAAAATAATTTACATTAATAATTTTATATCATAGAGATTACCATGTCTAGCTCTACAAATTATTACCAAAGTTATTTGCTGAAATTCAAATTGAAAAATTGAGTTGCACTGGCTGGTACATTTTGGCGAGTGGTTAAACACTTTTTGCGGTTTGCGGTTAGACAGGAATGTATAATATTTTTTTAGCTAAGGGTACATTTTTCAAAAATGTTTTAAAACTCAAAAATATTAGCTATGGAAACAAACTGTATATCAACAAAATGGCCAAACAATATTCTTTAATTTGATGCTACTTTCAATAGTGTAAGATTTTTTTTTGGTTTTTTGTTGCACTACCTACAATTTGGCGTACGGTACTAAGCTCTCTGTTCCCCACTGACATTCCGACTACTCACAGTTCGCCCTACGGCCGAAAAACGAGTGGAAAAGTAGCAGTCAATTTGAATCGTCACTGTGTATCGCCACGAGCATACAACACTGTAAATTTTGTTCTGTTGGACCGAACTGTCGACCCTGTTGTACACTGAACAAACAAAGCACCAACAATAACTGCATAAAGTAATCAATGCAATCATGGTGGCAGCTTCCAAATTACATCACAAAATCCTGTACAATATTCTCGTCTAAAAAGTTCTTTGGTATAGTTTGACTAGTATCTTTTTCCAACCGGCCAATCACAGACTTAAAATTTGATAGTTTTGACATTGGCGGACTTCAGATTAAACGGGTTCGTGGTGAAATGTCCACTCAGAGCATAGTAATCAACCAAACCTAGATAAACATGCTTGTGTGTTTGCTTGTTTTCTTTCAGCTCTGATTTTCACTCCTCCAGTTGTTGTCTCAGCAGCAACGAACATAGCCAATTTGTAGCGAGCCCATTCAAATTCCATTTGAATAGTCGGTCATGGAATTATAAGTTTCACCTGTTGGAAAAAAGCGAGGTGGGGTTTGTCGGAAACTTTCATGGATTTTTTTTTTAATCAATGCAATTTTTTCCTATCTGCGTTGCTGAGTTGACCAGCGTCCTTGTCAAATTTTTGGGCATCCAATCCCCAATTTTTCGTGGTAAATTTTCGATGTAGTTCTAGATGTTCCGAGAAAATGCTCCTGCAATCAGTAATTGTTGGCGTACTCAAAAGGTTAAATTTCTCTGAGCATTTTCATGCCCGGTGAATGAAGACATTCTTCTACCCACATGACTACATTAATGCCGTTGCCACAATTATCAATCCCGTCAACTTGGACAAAAGTAGCTTTGATTTGCAGAAACGAGTCGCAAAGGTCCGAGTAACACTCATTGCTGCCAGTCATCCTCGATTCACCGCGACTGTAAGAATCTAAGCGGTCAGGTCTGATAATAACGAGTTCGGATCTCTCTACCACAACATTCTAGGTTTCGTCACAAACACGTTCAACAGAGAAAATATATTGTAGGTAAAACCCTCCATCTTTTCACTCACTGTACCATTTAGAATTAGCCATATTACTGAATGATGACTGTTCGAAGCGGAGATGCTTAATGAAATCGGGTGTCACTCATCTGTGTCTCTAAAAGTGCTTTGCTCACTAAAATATTGAATAGTGGAGCCTGCCCAATCCTCTCCTTCTAGGAGCTGTTTTTCTCCTGTTCTTGACACAGCTGAGTGGCACCACACTAAGAGCATCCTTCTGGGTTGGTAAAGCTTCTCCAGTTGTCTCTTCTTTGCAGAGGACGCCAAACTGTGCCCATCAATGACATCACACACAAAGTTGCTGCAGACGGACAGTGCTCTTTTATCGAGACTCTTTTCAACAGAGGCGTTGCTGATTTAAAGATTGCTGAGACAATTCTACCTAATAAACTGCTCTCACACCACCGTACATCCCTCGAATGTGGACCATGAGTCAATTTCAAAACTTGTGCTTTGTAGTACTCAAAAAAGTGTTTGGATTCTTTGGAACTGTATCAAACCAGATTCATCATGTCTTCTTTTATCTTGAACAAATCATCAGGACGACGTTTCCGCTAACAAAAGATGTCCGCTGGCCTCATCGCTGATTATAATCACTTGGACCAGATCAGTGTTCAACGACTCTGCCTCAAAGTATTGGGGGTTTTTAAACTCTTGGCACAATAATATTTTTTCTGTTGCGCCAGCCCTACTCTCAGCAAAAGCACATTCATACTACCTACCATTCTGTTGTCTACAATAATGGAATAGACGTATAAAACATTACACTGTAATTTATGTCAGGGGGTGAAACTGTCATATTTACCTAGGAGATAAGTGGATTCTTCACATAGTTTGAATTCGAATGTCTAGGTTATGCTTTTGGAAAAACTCAACTTTGTATCGGGGGTTGCCATTTGTCAGTAGACTTATTATTATTGCTATAACAAATACTTGTGAACTCTGGATGGTCACTTTGTTTTAGGAGATTACAAACATGTTATCTAAACTCAATTCAGAACCTTTTTTCAAATAGTGTGATTGTATAACTTTATTATATAAGAAAAATTATAGATAGGCATGGGATATTTCTACCATAAGTTCGAAAGTATGTACATAAGAAGATAGCTCTATATCTATTTGCACGTATTTATAAACACGAGCTCTGATTTTGTACCAAGAGGTTTTAGTCCAATTCCATTGATAGAATTTTTGAAAAAAGTTCTATATCCAAAGTGCCATTTTTATTTTTTTTCAAATTTTGGTTAATATTTAGTTTTTACCATTTTTAGAATGGTTTCAAAAGTGTTTTTGGACATAATATGGAAGATTTTCACAGCGTCGTCTTGTTGATACATACTCTGTTTGTACTGAACTGGTTAAAGTTTTCCGTACATAGTTCAGCCATGTTTAGCATGTGTTGTGTGAGGCAAAATATTATGGCTTGGTATGTCACTTGGTACACTGCTTTCTGCTGAACAATCGCATTATCTCTTATGTATTTGTGAAATATTTCTGGAGTGAAATCTTTTGCGTATAGTGCTTTTGATGACATATTTATCTAAAATAAAAAGATACGTATTAGTAATAGTTAATAAATATTGAAGTGAAATAGTAATTGAAAGAGTTTTTTTATTTTTCAACCAATGTTTGTTTGTTTGTTTGTTTGTTTATTCCTCATAAGACATGATATAAAAAAGTACATAAACACGGAGATAGGTGCAATGAGAGCCCATGTGCGCAATAGCATGGCTAGTCAAGGCGCAGGGCTAAAATGCAGTCAACAGTTAACACTCGCTTTAGGGGCAGAGACTACTCCAGCGAGTCCAGCAGGTGTTGCTTCAAGCTTGCTTTAAAAGTCTTTTCACTGGCCATCCTCCGATATCTCAACGGTAGCGAGTTCCATGCCACCGACATCTGATAGGTGACCCGCCTCTGCCCACACACGGTTGTGGCATGCGGAACAGGTAAGACCATGTCAGAGTTACGAGTAGTGTAAAAGGGTGTAGAAGGAGGTGTACTAATAAACTTGGAATGAGCGAGAAGGCAAATTCTAAAGAAATATAAGGAGCTGATAGGTAAAACTTTTGCTTTTTTGAATAATGGAGATGACGGGTGTTGGGGGTTTTTGTGGTAAATTATACGTAAGAGACGCTTCTGAATTGTGAGCAATTTATTTAAGTGGGTTTTGGGAGCATTGCCCCATGCCTCAATGCAATAAACTAGATTGCTGTTTATTAAGCTATTATAGAGTAGCAGGAGGGCCTTTTATTAATTCTTACCTTCTCACCGAGAATCCTGCTGCTAGCTGTGTAGTGAATACTGTAGTGGATGTTGTTTCTTCAAAATCTATTGCTTTGGAAGCTGTTACTGGAGAAAATTATTTCTTTGTAGAAAGAGCGGTTCTTAAATACTCAAAGTTACACCTATCAACCCTACAAATAATGAGAATACTCGCCCGAAAACCTCTTTATAATGACTCGATTCGCGTTAAAACCCTTTATAATATTTATAGATTTTTCGTGCGAAGTGTTATTCAAGCAAAAATCTGTATATATCATAACGGTCTTTTCACGTGAACGATGTTGTTTTCTTGCGTGACGAATGCGTTTTTTCAAACAAACAAAATTCGTTTTTTTCAGACAGGTAATTTTTGTTTTATTTGCGCGAAAAAATGCTGTTTTCCGCTTGAACACCCCTTTATGTTATCTATACCGGTTTTCTCACAAAGGAAAAAAAAAGTTTTGCGCGAAATTCCTTTAAGTACATAAATTTTTTTCCTGCGAATGTAAAAACTTAACCAACTTCCTATATGCAATCCTACCTCACTTGAAATATCACTCTTCACTCGAACTGTCTTTTTATCCTTTTGGTAGTTGTAGATGATAGTGCACTTCGCTTCATCACAAAATTCAACGGATAAAAACCTGCATAATTGTTGGTATTGGTAGATCTCAAATTTCCGCTGTTATTTCAATGTTTTTTTGATGAACTGGAGACACAGCATTTACCAGAGCGGCACTGTTGTAGGTGAGAGTGGACAGGTTGTTGATTTTGGCATCTTAAAAGGGAACCTTAGTGTGTCGAAGATGTGCATTGTCTCCAACATCCATCACAATTCTCCTTTTGCAGTTCAAGTCATCATCAACATTATCCATAGTATCTTCATCGTCTTTTGTCAAATCAAACCCAGGGCGCTTTATCGCTTGAGATCATAGACCTCTGTTTGAAGACAGAGCGCTGATGGAAGATGAGGGCGGAGAAAAAACTTGCTGGGATTCTGACTGTTCAATCATCAACTGACTTTCAGCGTCTTGACTATTCTTTGTTAGTGGGATATCGAAGATGGGAGATGATGGTGGAGAAAAAACTTTCTGGGATTCTGGTTGTTTATCCATCAATTGACCTTTACCGTCTTGACTATTCAATCTGAAAAAAGATAAAATAAATATGTGAGTTATTGATCATTATTTCTTTGTAATTAATTTAAAGATAGACACTCCATAGTGCAGCGAGTTGAGTGTCTCAGCCAGTGTAGCTGCCAGCTTGCTGTCCATTCAATTGTCTTGCCCATAATGTTTCTGCTATTTTCCACTAATCCTCTGCTAACCACGTTTAGTCTACAATGCTAACCAATAACAGCTGTTTTAATCCATATCTACTGTAAGTAACAGGCCTGCACATGAGTAGTAATATATGAGCAGATCTCCCTACCAAGTGTTTTTTTGTGGATTAGACCTTGGGGTTGAGGCAATGGGTTACGACGTTGGATGAATTCGCCGAGTTTATATTGTATTTTACTTGAGGGGTACTTGAGTGGCGTTTGAATGGTATTTAAGTGGCATTTGAGTTTTGATTATTTTTTTACTTAATTTTAACTCATATGGCAGCTAGATTTTGAATGTATGGCATTCAAGTTTTGATA
The DNA here is from genome assembly GCA_945261195.1 of Cryptosula pallasiana. NCBI lineage: Eukaryota > Metazoa > Bryozoa > Gymnolaemata > Cheilostomatida > Cryptosulidae > Cryptosula > Cryptosula pallasiana. The sequence continues at coordinate 38,856,090 of OX183132.1, read as the reverse complement.
ATTATTTTACATAACTCAAACTCATATGATATTTTGAGAGAGAGGAGAGAAGAATGAGGAGATATAACTACATTGAATCAATATATGATTATACACATTTATTACATAATAAGTAGGAAAATATTCTTGTATAATATAGCTAGAGTTAGTAAATACTAAGTAGTACAGAGCACTACAACTTGTAATGACAATCATGAATCAATATGTGATTATATACATTTATTACATAATAAGTAGGAAAATATTCTTGTATAATATAGCTAGAGTTAGTAAATACTAAGTAGTACAGAGCACTACAACTTGTAATGACAAACAATATATAGTATTTTTTTTACAATGTAGTCATACAGAGCACTACAACTTGTAATGACAATCAATGCATAGTCTTTGGAGAGAGGGGAGAGGAGAGATGAGAGAGGAGAGAAGAGAGAGGAGAGAGAGGAGAGAGATTTTTTTTAGTTTTTTATACATTTATGTATATATGGATAATTATGTACATATTTATGGATATATTTACATTTACATTGAATAATATACATTTATTACATATTAAGTATATTAAATGCTATAAAATATGTTGGAAAATCACCAAATTAGACCTCTAGATGGTTAAAATCTACAGTATTTGGGAAATAACTGCAAGAGAGGAGAGAAGAGTATTTGGTAGAGGAGAGAGTATGTTGAGAGAGAGGAGAGATAAAAAGAGGAGAGAGGAGAGAGGAGATATATCTACATTGAATAAATACAGTGATTAAAAATGAAACAATATGTGAATATATACATTTATTGTGTAATAAGTAGGGAAAATCTCATACAATATAGCTAGAGTCAGTAAATATTAAATAATACAAACTTAGGAAGGAAGACTTCTGTTCTATGTACTTTTGATTCCATAATGAACTAAAATAAAAAGTTATGTATTAGTATAGAATGGTTAAACAGAAATTTAAAACAACTACAAACTCTTACTAAATAGTATTTTTTTATTAATTATTACCTTGTCACCAAAAATTGACTGTTAATCAGATGTTTTTGTAGCTTTTCGTGTCTTACGTTGTTGAGTCCTTACCCTTCTAGCTTGTCTTTGAGCGGACTGTCGCTGCATGTTTCTTCTTTTTAGAGCAAGTTCTTTACGAGCACACTCGATAGAAATTGGTGTGTTTACCTGTTGTAGTTGATATTGTCGTTGTTGTAATACGTAATGTAATCTCTGAATGTCTGATGTAACATCATTCCCTAAGAGCTTTAATGTTAGAAAAGATTCAGTTCGAAAACTATTTAGCTGCTCTATCAAGTCTTTCTGTATGAATTTACAATTGTTTGAGATAATTCGCACTCTCTCTTCAATTTTCTTATTGCATATGTTTTGTAGAAGTATCAAGTCCTCTTGAGTCAAAGATTTAGGCTGAGTTTCTGATTCTGTGTTGTTAACTATTTCCATTTTTTGTCATTGAATCTGAAAAAAAACAAAAAAAACAGATGATTAATTTTGTTCAGTTGTTTTAGTATAATAAATAATATATGAGTAAAAACTGTAATTTATTAAGTTTTTACCTTGATGCTCTTCTAATAGCTGTAGTAGATGTTGCTTCTCTGATAGCTGTTGTAGAACTGGATGCTTTCTGTGTGAAAACTATGGCTCTTATATAGCTAAAGTTGTACTGATTAAACCCTATGAACACCATCTCGTGTCAATCTCTATGAATCAACATTTGTTCACGCGAAGGAAGGTCAATGCTTTCGCGGGAATAAATAAATAATTTTCACGCGAATACAAACCAATGCTTTCGCGGGAATAAATAAGTTATTTTCACGCGAATGGAAACCGTTGCTTTCGCGGGAATAAATAATTTATTTTCACGCGAATAGAAACCAATTCTTTCGCGGGAATAAATAATTTATTTTCACACGAATAGAAACCAATGCTTTCGCGGGAATAAATGATTTTATTTCCCGCGGATGAAAGTCAATGTTGTCGCGGGAATAAATACTTTATTTTCACGCGAATACAAACCGTTGCTTTCGCGGGAATAAATATTTTATTTTCACGCGAATAGAAACCAATGCTTTCGCGGGAATAAATGATTTTATTTCCCGCGGATGAAAGTCAATGTTGTCGCGGGAATAAATACTTTATTTTCACGCGAATGGAAACCGTTGCTTTCGCGGGAATAAATACTTTATTTTCATGCGAATACAAACCGTTGCTTTCGCGTGAAAATAAAATATTTATTCCCGCGAAAGCATTGGTTTCTATTCGCGTGAAAATAAATTATTTATTCCCGCGAAAGCAACGGTTTGTATTCGCGTGAAAATAAAGTATTTATTCCCGCGAAAGCAACGGTTTCCATTCGCGTGAAAACAAAGTATTTATTCCCGCGACAACATTGACTTTCATCCGCGGGAAATAAAATCATTTATTCCCGCGAAAGCATTGGTTTCTATTCGCGTGAAAATAAAATATTTATTCCCGCGAAAGCAACGGTTTCCATTCGCAGGAAATTAAATCATTTATTCCCGCGAAGGCAACAGTTTGCATTCGTGTGAAAATAAAGTACTTATTCCCGCGAAAGAATTGGTTTCTATTCGCGTGAAAATAAATTATTTATTCCCGCGAAAGCATTGGTTTCTATTCATGTGAAAATAAATTATTTATTCCCGCGAAAGCATTGGTTTGTATTCGCGTGAAAATAATTCATTTATTCCCGCGAAACCATTGACTTTCCTTCGCGTGAACAAATGTTGATTCATAGAGATTGACACGTGATGGTGTTCATAGGGTTTAATCAGTACAACTTTAGCTATATAAGAGCCATCGTTTTCACACAGAAAGCATCCAGTTCTACAGCGACTAACAGAGGAGCAACATCTACTACAGCTATTAGGAGAGCAACAAGGTAAGAAGCACTAAAATAATTATTTGTTTTTAATTAATTGAAACATCTAGGTTTTTGAATCTTAGTTTTTAAAAACAATCTTTTAATAAAACAATAATTTCAGTATATTTACATCATTAAACTAAGTTCTTTTACTTTTTGCAGGTATGATGACATCACACTCCAAAGCACTTCCTAAGCTCCATATTGAACCAATCACAGCTACCAACAACACTAACGCTATTTCCACTACAACCATCATTTCCACCACCAACGGCATTCACATTGATGATAGAAGATCCAATCCTAACACCTTTAATGATACATCTTCTCGCTCAAACACCAATGCTCATGCTGATATAGCAATGAACCATCATGTAGTTTCAGCTGACTCTCCTTTGAGTCCCACACCGGACTACACATATCTGCATGAGAACAGTGAAGTCAAACGAACGGAGGATATCAAAAAACCGATAGTGACATTATCTCAAGCTTCAATTTCCTTTTTATTCAGCAACTGCAAGAATAATACCGCAAACAAACTTAGAGAGTTTGAATTGCTCGAGATGGGTGGAATAATGACAGGAGCTATGCAGAAAGGAATGTTGGAAATCGGAAATTTTGTGAGTTTGTTGGATTTACCAATTCCTACGATATTGGAGGTTTTCGATGTTAATTACGTTGAAGATTATGGTATATTGGACTATGAATATGTTTTAAAAAACAATCACCGAATTCGAGTCAAGTCACTGATTGACAAAGAACTTAGGATGGAGCTACAGGAACTTGATCCCGGCTCTTCACAAATCGTAGTGTACATGGGAAAGCTAGAAGAAAATCAACCCGATCTACGTATTGTAGGAGATAATCATCATCATCAAGGGCTAAAACAACGAGTTATAGCCAAAATCTTGAGAAAAAAATCATTGAAACAGTTGCAAGCATACTTTGATATCATCACTTTCGATAATATTCCTGTCAACACTCTTCTGACATTCACTAGACTTTCAGTTTGGAAAAATTTGAAGTCGAAGCAGCGAAAACGAAAACAAGATACATCGCCTTTACGTATCACTCACACTGTCACTTACAGATACATGATGAATGACGGATCTTTGATGACTGGGAAGATTGTTGTCCCTCCTGAGAACGTTTTGAAGATCAAAAATCATGAATGTGGTATGATCCACTATAAAAGTACGATGACAACTGAAAGCGGCACAAAGAAACACATTCTCACGATTCTGAGTGTTGAAGAAGCTTTGATGCTTCTATCTACTTCAAGTGAAAAAGAAGGAATAGCTTTCAGACTTTCTCTATTTGATGATGCTGAGCTGATGAAAAGTTATGATGATGATGTTGCCGCTGATGATGCTGCTGATGATGATGATGATGATGATGATGACGATGATAACATTGATGCTTATACTGATGAAGAAGATGATAATATGACGGATGATGACTCTGAGAACAAAAAATTTGAGGAAAAAGATGAAGTTGTCGACAATGATAGTGAGAAAAGCAATGAAGATGACAAACACATTTCAAGCGAAGCTAGCAGGATTTCAATATCGGAAATTTAATTAAGGTATGTTAATCTTCACTAGTAATAAGTAACTACTAATAGCCGTATTTTTCACCATAGTATAATGTAGTTGTTATAACAACATCTATGTATGCTTTTAGATAGAATACGTGTACAAGTGAATGACCGTCGACTCGCCAAAATCTATCAGCAACAACTCATAAACATTAAATTACATATTATTTGTATTGTGCAATAATTTGTATATATTTAGTGTAATAAAGTATTTTATCCATATTTAACATTGGTAATTTAGCCAATTTGTAAAACTTTCGGGGTTACAACTCTAAAATGTTACAAAATTTCAATGTTCCGACACAAAAATAAATATTTCAAGTTATCGTCTCATTTTTCTAAAATGTTAAGACAACTCCCATTTATAATTTCTAAACTTCGTTTTTGAAAAAATATGTAAAAGTTGTCGGCACATTGTGTCAAAATGGTAAGACAACTCCGCTTTTGCACAAAAATTGTGAAAATGTTTTATAATTTGTTTGAGAAACCAAAACAGTAGAAGACTTTTTACAACCACAAGCATTATACTTTAGGTTTTACAGTTTTGTGAATTGGGTGTTGATAGTTTGTCACGATATGACATAATAATTAAGTAATTACAGTCTTTTTCATAACAATGCTATAGATTCAGTAATACAGATGTGAAGTTTACTGTTTCATCACTTGGATGCAGTTTGAAGGTAGTTGATGTAATATTTATTTTGTAATATTATGCAAAGTAATACAGTAAGAATGAAGCGTATGGAGTTTTCAACCACAAAACAAATAAAAATAATGCATTAGGTAAACTAATGACAGAACAATTCTACATGAAGTGTATACATATGAATAAAGTATTCATAAAAAACACAGACTATTGTCTGTATATATAATATATATATAGAGAGTATTTATAAAAAAAACATCCTATTAACTATATATTTTGTGGTAAGAAATTATAAAATAGGATAGTTGCATAAAACCTATTCCAGAGCCATGATAATAATAAAAAATATAGTGAAATAAAAATTTTAAAACTCACCTAAGAGTGCAGTTAATACAAGAATTTCTTCTTGAGAAAAATCTGAATTTTTTTGCATTTTCTGTCTACTAGACGCTAATTTCAATTTAACACAATCATTAAAACCATTTTTTTTCAGTCCATCTTTTATATTCAAAATTAATTTCAGTGAAGTTATATCAATCTTTTGGCTTTGTTTTAAATCTACTTGAGTTTGTGGGTTATCTGTTGTATTAGATTCTAAAACACTGGTTTTTGGACTGCACTGTGAACTAGCAACAGAAATTAAGTCATTATTACTTTCTTCAGTTTCTGAAAAATCAGAATCTGAAGATATAAGTGCTCTCATTTTTTTACGCTGGGTTTTAAGTAAAAGCTTTCGATCTCCAGCAACCGGTTTTTTAGCTATTGCCAACCATTTACACCCTAATCCCTCAAAATCTAAATCGATGTTTCCAGAAAAATAACCTTCTATTGGATAGAGATATACTAACATAAAATTTTTGGGAAAAGTAATGTTCATAACTAACTCAGAATATTTTTTATTAATAAATAAAACAAAATTATCATAACTAGCAATATCAACAACAAAAAACATTTTAGTTTTCAAAATACAAGTATGTTGCTGGAGTTCTCTCAAAGTTGTATGTGATTTTCCGCATAAACAATAAAAAATAAACAAGTGAGCAAAAAAATGTCTTGAAAGAACTCGGCCAGGCTCATGCATCTTCCCTAATTTAAACTTCTTACCACAAAATATACACGAAATACTGTCTTTTTTTTCTTTCAGTGCTTCGCTCAGAGTCTTTGTACAATACGATATCAATAGCAACGAAAGCACTGAAAGAAAATAGCTTGTGTTTTTGTTATCGATATCTACAAGCAAAATAAACAAATTCTCATTATATATATATATATATATAGATAACTGTCTTGAGTATGGTATATGTATATAAAGATAACGCATATCACTTACACTTGAAGCACTCCTTATCATCTTTTATCTCTCCATCTATAACACTGCTCCTTCTGTACTGCTCTAGCTGCAGGTTCTCTGCTTGAACTAAAATAGAAAATATGAATGTAATTATGTTAGTTTTTGAAAAAATTTATTAAAATTGAATGAGTATGTAGTAAATAATATTTTTATCATACTTACATTCAAATGTGTGACGATCATAGGAGAGAAATGATTCATCTTTTCCTACATAACATGCGCTTGCAATGAATCGTGTAGATGTTTTCTCTACAAAAATAACGTAGTAAATGTAGAGTCGTTATTATTTTACCTACAGAAAAATTTACATTTTTCATAATACAGAAAAATACTTACTCATAGCAATGTGCGTGGTAGGCTTGGTCTTTTTTGGCTTCTCCGTTTCCTTAAAACATTCGTCCAACCATCTCATTGTTTCATCATCGGTAGAGCTTAATAAAGCAATAAAACAAGATTGTGATTAATTAAAAACTCTATATAATACAGTTGAATAATAAAGTTTCAATAATATACTTACATGGTACTGAAATCTATTTCGTCTATATTTATCTCTAATGCATCATTTGAGGATGTAGACCTACAAGTAATATATATATATATACATTTGTATAAATTTATAAATGTAACTGCAACAAAATTGTAAAAGATAGTATAAATAACTTACTCATTTGTTGTAGGGATATTGCTAGCCATTGTTGTTTTGCAGATGTGTAGATGTTGCAGATGATGAAGTATAAATGAAAACTGATACTGTTTAAAAAAATAGTTTCTCTTATATACAAAACATTGAAGTCATTTATCAAGATTAATTTGTAGACTGATTTTCTGATTATTACTATGATAAATGATATTGTTTTTTAAAAAAAGTGGAAGACGATTAGGAAGTTGGTTAAAAAAATAGGAAGATAGAGATTAAATAGTTTAATAAGCTTAACCACCACAAACACTCCTGTAAACTGTCTTTCCATCTAGCTAAAATTTTTGAATGTAGAGCGTTGGATAAACAAATTTTACAACCTCTTTTAAATATAACTAGCTAGGATGAAACTTACATTTCATTTGAATGACAACTCACATCCTTCAAACATATTTTTATAGCAACAATTTTTCATATAGACACAACAGCAAAACAATGATGCGGTGTAGTTCCATCTTTATATCATCAGACAGTAAATTAATATGTGAGAGCTTCAATTATAGTTTACACCATTAAGCGTGAGTTCGGAATTTAATAAAATACTTTACAGGTACTGATAGCATTTAATAACTAGTTCAATTGCAGTTTATTGATATACTCTACTATAACACACACTACCACAAACAATCATATAGACACATCATCAGCAAAACAATGATGTAGTGTAGCTCCATCTTTATATCATCAGACAGTAAATTAAAATGTGAGAGCTCCAATTATAGTTTACAACATTAAGTATGAGTTAGGAATGTAATAAACACTTTAAAGATATCTGATAGCATTTAAATATGCATATGTAACATATAACTCTTGATTTATTAGACAAAACAGCTTCCTAAAAATAGAAAATATACTATGTATGTTGAAACATTATTTGTATTTCACACAAAAAACAATGAGATATTTTAAAAAAAGTAACAGTCTAACTAATAAAACAAGTGGATAAAGTCATGCTTTGCTCATGTTTTTTAGACGATAGCGGAGATACCTAGGATTAAAAGTAAAACCACAAATCCGTTTTGGTGGAAGGCTGTATCTATATTAACTAATATGTAATGAAACAATAAAAAACAGGAGATAGATGCAATCAAGTTCTCTTCCTTTTTAGGTTGAATTCGACCTATAATTCCATCATCTATGGATGTTTGTTGTTTTTGTTTTAAATAGAAATAGCATGATAATAAATAGTGCTTAGGTGTAACTAATGACTTTTCTCGAGCGACACACTTGATATTAAAAAGATCAAAACATATAGGGTTAAGCGAGATGATGATTAATGTCTTTTCTGGAATGAGTTTATTAGTAAAATGACACTTGCGGGGCACTTGCGTTATATTATAATTAATTACTTTTTAAAAATGAACTGGTAACATTACGTCGACTGAAATAATACCTAAAACGTCTCGCATAAATTTTGATCTGAC